>CP136058.1:359239409-360630034 GCA_032464435.1 Aegilops umbellulata
AGCAAGTGCATAATAGTCAGTGCATAATAGCCAGTGCATTAAGCACTCAGAAGTTCACATAATGAAGTGCACAGATCAACATCTAGTTCATAACAGCATCAAAACAAACAGAGCACAATACTTAAACATATAGAACTTTAATTTTTTGCTCTTGGTGTTCTTGGCTGGGTTTGGAGCTTCCCTTGCCTTGCTTCTAGTGTTCTTAGCTGGGTTAGGGGCAGTGGGTGGAGCTTCAAATGCTACTGGTGCTTTCTTCGAAGGAGAAACAACCTTGCTGTTAATACTACTTCCAGTAGCTGAGCAGAATGTATTTGCTGGTTGCACTCCTCCACCTCTCTTCTCTTTCACACAATTCGGAGAAGCTCCTCTATCTGTTGCTCTTTTGTAGTTTTTCCTAGGGCTAAAACAATTGCAAGCATGTCACAATTTGTAAGGTATCCATTGAGATAAGATTTATGGATTTGGGAATTGGACATACCTTACTACACTTGCTTGTGTAAATGCTTCATGTGATGGTTCCTTTGGTGGTGGCATTTGCTGCTGGACAACATCAGGTACTGGCTCATCCTCATCCTCATCTTGCACTTCTGCTTCTGCTGGCTCATTAGCTGTAGGATGATCATCTGCATTTTCAGCACCCTAATGTTCTTCTTCTCCAAATGCTGGATCTACAGATTGTGTGCAGCCCTTGGCTTGGTGTCCATATCTTCCACACCTCTTGCACTTCTTCTTCCTAGGCCCAAGGCCCTTTCCTTCACTGCTAGCTCTAATCCTCTGCTTTCTGGGCCTCCCTGGTGCTTGCTTCTGAACAGGAGCACATAATTTGAAACCAGGATCTACAGTGTCCCACTGTTGATTGCCTTCCAAAGTAGGTAGGTTTTCAGCAGATGTAGCTTTGAACATCTCAACAGAGTAGTACTTATGGACATACTTGTCAATAGCACTAGCATCACCTCTTAGAGCAGTGATAAAGAAAAGAGCATGGATGCATGGCTTACCAGTGACCAGCCACTATCTACAACTGCAAGTCCATTTTTCCAGGTCTACTGGGTACCTCCATTCTCTCTTCTCTATCTGTTGCAGTTACCTCAGCTTCTGTTGGGCTTCTCCTAACAATAGTCATCTCCAAACCTTTAGTTTTCTCCATTAATGTCTTCATTACTGCTGGTAAGATGTAGTGGCCAATTAAATGGTCAATGCAAATTCTTTTTCTTAAGTCAAACTTCTCCATAATATATTGCCTAATCTTGTCCAGCGGGTCAACTAGGTGTAGGCCCTTGTATTTCTTGATTCTGGAGTTGAAGATTCAGCAAGGTTGTTGTTAACATAGTCAACTTTGCTAAACTCAGTGAAACTTGCTCTAGCCCAGATTTTTGTGTGGTGCTGCTCAAGATATTCCTTTACTTTTGGTCTGCTCTTCAGCTGGTTCAGATGAAAGTTGTGCTTCTTAATGCTGTAAGTTAGTGAGCAAGGCCATAGATTGTCATCATAAAATTTTCCTTTGAATTTCTTGCTGAAATTTCGGGCAAGATGCCTCATACACTCTCTGTGCTCCACTCCTGGGTAAACATCATCAACAGCACTCTCCAGTCCTTTGCAAGCATCAGTATGTATGACTAAACCTTCAGGGTGTCCTATTGCTTCCTTTAGGTTTTTGAAAAACCAAGTCCAGCTCTCAGCTGACTCCACCTCAAGAACACCATATGCAGCAGGAAATAACTAGTTATGAGCATCTAGAGCACATGCTGCTACAAGTTGGCCCCTAAACCTACCATGCAATGCAGTTGCATCTACAGCCAAGTATGGCCTGCACCCCTCCAAGAACCCTTTCTGACAAGCTTTGAAGCATACAAAAACCCTTCTAAAACACTCCTTGTAGAATTTCTTTCCTTTTAACTTGTACTCCACTGTGTGCTTGTCTATGTCAACAACACTTCCTGGTGATGCCCTCTCTACTTTAGCTTTGAATGCATAAAGTAACTGGAAACTATCACTGTACTTACCATAGATCTTGTCAAGTGCCATCTCCTTACCATAGTAACATCTGATGTATGACACCTCAAGACCATACTTCTCTAACAACCTACCCTGAATTTCCTTTGTTCCAATCCCTGGATTTTTCCTGATCCAAGCCATAGAAGCATCTGCAATCCACCTTCTTTTTGCAGCTCTCAATCTCTGAGATCTATTCACACTAGGACATGTGTGAGGGTGGGGATTCACTTTGATCTGAAAATAAAACAAATAATCAGTCAGGATAATATTAGTAAAACAAATAGGCACATTTTGTTAAAAAACACATTACTAAAACAGTACCTGAAACAGAGTGCTCCTCCTCATCAGAGATGCATGCAGCCTCCACTTACACCTCTCATAGGCACATTTCACAGTAAACCTAGTTGGGTCACTCTTAAGTGTAATGTACTCAGTTTCAGACTTGATTGAGAATGTTCCAACTGCATTCTTGCAATCAACTGCATTAGGAAATACCACACCTTCCTCAATGGATGGATTATCTCTATCATACATCATTACAGGTATATCCTCGTCTGCATCCTCAAAAGCTCCCATGTCATTATCCTCTTGCCTCTCATCATCATCAGTATCTGAAAATTCAGTAGGAATGTACTCTTCATGTGTTGTATGCTCATCATTGTTGTGTTGGACATAACCTGGGTAAAGTTTCTCATCCTCCTCATCAGATAAAATAGGTGCATCAGGCAGTGCCTCTTCCACAACTGGATCAGGATGATCCTCTGGTCTATTAGTGCCACATTCAGCAGTAGCTGGAGTGGTACTTGCACTTGCTGCACTAGTTCTAGGAGCACTAGGAGTACTAGCAGTTGTCCTGGATCCACATGGCCTACCCCTTTTTCTACCCCCTATCCCTCCAGCAGTTTTTTCACACCTTTGTCCTCTCTTTCTCTGAATTACTGTTATTTCCAGATTGCATGACCTTGTCTCTGCATTACTTGCAAACATCACACCTAACTCATCATCACACTGTAGAGGGTTCCAACACTCCTTTAAACTATCCCAATATCTAATTTCAACAGCATCAAACAATCCCCATGGATACTTGGCACAAATAGCAGCCCTAAAGTCATTAAATGACCTACTACTGCTATCCACAACTAATGGGAATGTGAATCCGATCTCCTTTCCTTCCGTACCAGCAGAAACTATAACCGTCGTCTCCATTCTAACAGACAGAAAGAATGCAACCTCTGGATCCATCCTACAGTAATGAGCATACCATCTCCCATGAGCAATTGAACCAAAGCTAGCCTAAAACTTATCTGAATCCACTAAGCATGAGTAGATCTGAGACTGAAACTTACCCCGCCGGGATCTGACATGCAGATGTGGTGCCCTCGCCGCCCTGACTGCCACCAAAGCCGCCTTCAACGCCCTCCCGTGCCGATGCGGTGCTCTTGCCACCGTCGACGACGCCACCGCCGCCATTTCCGCCATCCAATGGTGATGGGGACACCGTGTGGCCGTGTGCGCAGCCACGACCCTTACGTTGCGATGTGCCGCCCTCTCGTGCCGATGCGGTGCCCTTCTTGCGGCGGCCGCGGCCGCCACCTAGGGTTTCTCCATCCTCCCCCATCGCCTGGCCTGGAAACAGATGTGGTGCGAGGATTGGTTTGTGGATCTGGTGGTGAGCCGCTAATGGCGACTAGGGATTCTGACGGGGGAAAGAGAGTGAGAATGGGGAACGATAGAGTGAGAGTGGGAATGAGTTGGTTAGGTCGACCGAGGGGCAAGCCGTGTCCAAAAACTAGCGGCAGTAGTGGTCAAACGGTGCTGACTGGACGGAACCGTGACGGAAGGGCAAAAGCATAAGAAAACCAAACTGGTTCGGCCAAGAGCGATGGTTTTCGGAAACTAGGGGCAGACCTGCCGAGGGGGACACAACTAAGGGCACCAAATTAATTGTCCCTCTTTTATTTGAGCCAATTCTTTTTCTGTTTGTTTCTGCTGGCGAGCGGCAAAATTGGCTTTAAGCGTTTTCTCAATTTCAGCTCACTCTGGATATGATTGCCCCCCAATGCTTTTACATTCTTTTGGCAATGACACACGGGTGTTGCCGAAACTTTGCAATTGTGTAGGGGGTTATAATATGATGTAGTACTAGGTGAAGGCATATGCATTGTTGTAAAACCTTATTTTTGCTCGCAAATTTTATCAATTGGCAAAGATTCATCTTTTTGTAAAACTCTAGCTTTTACTGCATTATAATCAGGAACTAATCCCTTATCATGCTCTTCAAGGCAAAGAGCACTATTCTTGTTATTTCGGGCTATATCCCTTTTTAATGTAGCCCCTTCCCAATCTGTAAGGGGTTGCTCCACAATACTTTTAGATTCTTTCGACAATGAGGTATTGCCAAAATTATGCAATTGCATAGAGGATGCATTATATGCTACAATATTAGATGATGGCATGTGCACTCCTGCAAAATTTTCACTTATTCCGCTGTGATCGTGAAGGTGCGGAGCCAAATTATGAGCATCTATAGTTGTATATGGTGCCGAAAAATTACTAACATGAGGTGTAGCATATGACGATTGAGAGTAACTGGTGTAATAGCTAGTAGTAGGATGGCCATTCTCCCATCCATCGACATGTTTGAACAAGTATATTGCAAATTAGTTGCCGATGAATAAAAAGGTGAAACACTTTGTCGCATGCTATTGGAAGTTCCTACAAGAGGTGTCCAACTTGATTGACCAAACTCATCATGTTGTTCATCGACATAATGATTTCTGGGGTTGCCGATGCATGAGAGTTGGAGTACATATGGTGCATGTTACTAGTATCATAATAAGTTGAAGCATGCAAATTACTTTGAATCGGCCCTTGCATGTAATCAGATGCATGATTAAAAAAACTAGGGTTGGCCGATTGAGTATATTCATTGAATGATCTAGTAACACCATATGAATTATTTGCATCTACACACGGGGATTGAGTATTCATATTACCTTTATAGATTGCAAACCCTAGACGACGATCTCTTTGTAGCAAGAATGGGCTGGAGTCCGTTCAATGCTTCGTCCCCAGCGGAGTCGCCAAAAAGTGTGTTCGCACATGAACACGTCACCATGTACTCTCGACGCCGGGGATGATGCACCGCAGCTCACGTCAAAGGAGACCCGCCGGAAGCGCGGTGCGCAAGCAGTTCGGTAAGTGCTTTTGAAGACCCGAAAACCCCACATGCCCGGGAGGGACCCCGTCAGGGCACGCGGAGGCTATGGGCTGCCCTAGGTCGACCTGATCGCCCCTAGGGCCTCGTGGATCGCCGCCCTACAAACGAAGAACAAGCAAAGAACGAGAAGAAGACGAACTAGGGTTAAGGAGAAAAGATAAAAGAATAAAAAGTGGTAGATGATTTGTTTGATTGTGTACTGTTTAATCGGCCGTCACCCCTTAGGTATATAAGAGGCGGATGGACTTCCCTTGCAAGGAAAAAGCTTGGATTCACGTCCAAAACCCTAGTCAAATTCGGTTGGTTTTGTTCTAACTTTTCTAAACTGTTCGGTCTAAAACTGTGTAACGCCCGTATAATTATGCTATAGTGATCCCCTGCTAATGGTGCCATGTCATCATATTACTGTTGCTAATCTTCGCTTGATCCAAATTGCAATTCAAATTCAAAACCGAGTTTAAAGTCAATATTCAAATTTTGTCAAGCATGAAACTAAAATGTTCAAGTTGTTTCAAATAATAATTTGGTAATATTGGTGGATAAATCATCTTTTTATAAAATGTTTAATCGCTCTAAAATGAATAAAATAGTGCCTAAAACAATTTTTTTAATGCTTTTTAATTAATAAACAAATGTAAACTATTTATTATTGTGCGAAACTTTTTGTGGCAGTGGGTTAATCGGCAACACTAATTCTGGAGCTAGTTTTACATTTAATAAAATAAAAAATAAACTAAAACTTGGAGAAAACAAAAAGAAAACAAAAAAATAAAAGGGGCAACCCCCTGGGCCATGGCCCAACTGGGCCTCAGCCCAGCCGGCCGCCCACCTAGGCCGGCCCAGCTTTCTCCCCCGGTCGCTCCTCACCCATGTGCCCCCGACCGCGCCGCTACAAGACGTGGTCGTCCCTGACCACCTCGCCGGCGACGCCCCATCGAGGATAAGGCCTCCAGCGCCCCCTCCTTGGTTCCCCTCCCCACTTGCCCCCTCGCGCTTCCCCTCGCCCTCTCCGCCTTCCCCTCTCCCCCAGATCCGCGTCGGCCACCCGCACGCGACGCGCCTGTCGTCGGCCACCTCGCACCGCCGTGGCAACCGTCGACCTCGTGCCTCACCGACGTGTCCAAGCACTCCACCTCCCTCGACTAAACCCCTCGACAAGCCGCAGGACGCCGGACGCCCCCGCGATGCCTTCCCCGCCACCGGCTTCCTCCTCGGCCCCGGCGGACTCCGTCGATGATTCGCTCCGGCAAGCTCTCCCCGAGCCCACTCTAGCACCTCTGCAGGGCCGCTGTGAGCACCGCTTCCCCCTCTCTCTCCCTTGCTTCTTCCCTAGGTCGTATCTCGCCCCACCCTTTGCAGCCGAGCTCGCCGTCGCCCGCGCTCGTCTCCGGCGTGGCCACGGTGACCTTTTGGTCCCGTGCGTGCCACCGACGTGATCACCGCTCGTGTAGACCCGCCCTAGCCCTCTCGTATGCATGTTTGCGCGTCACAGCACCGTCCCCATCGAAGCCCGATCACCGCCGCCACCTGCCGTCGACACAACGGCCGGCTCTGGCCACCTCGGACGCTCCCACCGCCACCAATGGCCGCAACCCATCGCCCGCACTCGAAAGCCACCGGCCGCGCCCCAAATGGGGGCCTATAGCCCGTTTTCCGATGAGCCCCGTGCCCCTTCCGCCATGATTTAGGTTGCCGGAGCCTCTCCGGCGGCGCCATGCAGACGTGGACGGCCTGCCCCACCCCCAGGGTCACTGCCAGGTGGGACCCTGGGGCCCGACTGGTCCCTTTGACCGCAGTCAACGCCGACAGGGCAGGGCCCAGTCACTGACGTATGGGGCCCACATCCCCCTCTAATTAATTAATCTAATTAGGTTAACCTAATTACACAGTGACGTGTGGGGCCCAATAGATTAATTAACCAATTTAGATTAGTTTTAACCGCTATTAATCCCCACTCTCAATGAGAGGTGGGTGCCGGGTGTGAGTTTGACCAGTCAACTAGCTGGTTGACTGCCGATGTGAGTGTGCCGTCATGCTGATACCGTAATTCTCTTTTGAATCTATTTAAAATAATAATAATTTCAAAATATCATTAAAACTTTGAAAAATCATATAAATTAATCCGTAGCTCGGATGAAAAAGTTTTATACATGAAAGTTGCTCAGAAAGACGAGACGAATCCGAACACGCAGTCTGTTCATTTGTCAAACGTCCCTAGCATAACGATCATGCAACCGTCCCCCTTTGTTTCACCAGTCCAAAAAATGCAAACTTCGGGAAAACATTCTCGGATGTTCCCCCCCTTCGTCGGTATTACCTAGCATTGTGTTAGAACACCCCTAGCTATGCATGTTGTCATGTCATGCATTTGTTTGCTTTGTATTTACTGTTTCTTCCCCCCTTCTCTCCGGTAGACCCCGAGACCGTTGCTGATGCCACTGTGATCGACTACGTCACCGACGGCCCTTCTTCCTTTTCAATAGAGCTTCCAGGCAAGCAAACCCCCCTTGATCATTCTGATATCGGCCATTCTATTCTATCTAATGCTTGCATTAGATTTTGCTACTGTAAGTGATTGCTCCAATTCTGATGCATAGCTTGCTTTTGTAACCTGCTCATTGTACCTTACTTGCTTATCCTAAACTGCTTAGTATATGTTGGTTAGTGATCCACTAGTGACCCCTTACCTTGTCCTAGTTGGCTCGGCTTGATGACCGATGACTCGATCAACAAGATTGACGTCCAGAGCCCGACACATCACATCACATCCCCTTTGTTGCTCGACTCTTCAGAGCTACTATCGAGTGCCGAGGGTGATACCTTGTAATAACTCTTTAGTGTAGCTATTTCGGTCGCAGTCATCAAGGGTGATTCCTCCTTCACCACTCCCGATATGACTCTGTCGTGCAACTCCTCAAGTGTGAACCTCGAGGGTGATTCCTCTTAAGTTCGCCTTAACGATTACATCAGGTGGATTCCATCGAGGGTGATACCTCAGATTCCCCCTTGATGTCATGGACACAAGGTTACCTAGACTTTACTTGAGACCATTTGAAAGTGCAACTAATCCCTGGGTGGTTTTGGTAATTCTTAACAACATATAGCTCATTGAACTAATACTCTTTCAAGATGATCATTTCAGAAAGTTCAATGGTTGGCATGGCATGGACTATAGATGTGGACCCCTCAAAATGCTAAGGACACTTATTGGCTCAAGCTCAAGACTCTACATTTTCATTTTAGTGATCCAAGATCACATTGAGTCCATAGGAAAAGCCAATACTATTAAAAGGGGATGAGGTGTTGCTTAATGGCTTGCTTGCTCAAAATGCTTACTGATATGCTCCAAAAGCCCTCAACCACTTTCTCATATCGACATATGTCCCAAACCAAAAGTCAAACTCGGCCCCACCGATTTGATCTATCGGGCGCCACCGAGTTCATTTGACATAGCCATAGCCAGAAACCCTACTCAGTTCGATCTCACCGATTGGGATCTCGGTCTCACCGAGATGGGATTGTAAACTCTCTGTTTCCCTTCGTAATGTTTTGGTCTAACCAAGATGAGCGATCAGTCCCACCGAGTTCGCAATGCAAACTCTCTGTTTCCTTTTCGTAATGTTTCGATCTCACTGAAATGAGCGATCGGTCCCACCGAGTTTGCCTGAACAACTCTCTGTTTGCCTATTGTAGAAATCAGTCTCACCGAGTTCATGTGATCGGTCTCATCGAGATTACGTTATGCCCTAACCCTAATGAAATTGGTCCCACCGAGTTGATATGTCTGTCCCACCGAAAATCCTAACGTTCACATTTTGAACTAAATCGGTCTGACCGAGTTTCTATATTCGGTCTCACCGAGTTTGGTAAATTGTGTGTAACGCTTAGATTTTGTGTGGACGCTATAAATACCCCTCTACCCTTCCTCCATTCGTGGAGAGAGCTATCAGAATGTGGTTACACTTCCAACATTCATTTTCTGAGAGAGAACCACCTACTCATGTGTTGAGACCAAGATATTACAATCCAACCAAAAGAATCTTGATCTCTAGCCTTCCCCAAGTTACTTCCCACTCAAATCATACTTCCATCAAATCCAAATCTGTGTGAGAGAGTTGAGTGTTGGGGAGACTATCATTTGAAGTACAAGAGCAAGGAGTTCATCATCAACACACCTTCTATTACCTTTTGGAGAGTGGTGTCTCCTAGATTGGTTAGGTGTCACTTGGGAGCCTCCATCAAGATTGTGGAGTTGAACCAAGGAGTTTGTAAGGGCAAGGAGATCGCCTACTTCGTGAAGATCTACCCAAGTGAGGCAAGTCCTTCGTGGGCGATGGCCATGGTGGGATAGACAAGGTTGCTTCTTCGTGGACCCTTCGTGGGTGGAGCCCTCTGTGGACACGTGCAGCCGTTACCCTTCGTGGGTTGAAGTCTCCATCAACGTGGATGTACGATAGCACCACCTATCGGAACCACGCCAAAAATATCCATGTCTATATTGCATTTGCTCCCTCCAAACTCCTCTCCTTTACCTTCATATGCAATGATTTACATTCCGCTGCTATACTCTAAGATTTGCATGTGTAGGTTGATTGCTTGACTTGTGATAAGTTGCTAAAATCCGCCAAGACTTAAAATTGGGAAAAGGCTAGATTTTTATTTGGTAAAGTATTCTAACCACCCCCCTCTAGACATACTTTCGATCCTAGAAGTGGCATCAGAGCTTTGGTCTCCATTTGCGTTGATTTCCATAGCTTTGGTGATCATAGCTTTGGTTTCACAACCTAGGAGAGTATGGCGTCTAGCGAGGGAAATTACCACCGTAGAGGTCCTTACTTTGATGGTACTATTTTTGCTAGTTGGAAGCAAAAGATGAAAATGCATATTCTTGGACATAACCCCGCCGTTTGGGCTATTGTGTGTATTGGCTTGCAAGGTGAATTCTTTGATGGGAGAGAACCGAACCGTAAAGCTACCACAGAAGAGTTGAAGATGCTGCAATACAATGCTCAAGCTTGTGATATTCTCTTCAATGGATTGTGCCCCGAAGAATTCAACAAAATCAGCCGTCTTGAGAATGCAAAGGAAATTTGGGATACTTTGATTGATATGCATGGAGGTACCGACTCCGTCAAGGAATCCAAATTGGATGTGCTTCAAAGTCAGCTTGACAAATTCAAAATGAAGGATGGTGAAGGTGTCGCTGAAATGTACTCTAGGCTTGCTCTCACCACAAATGAGATTGCCGACTTAGGAAGTGAAGAGATGACCGACAGATTCATCATCAAGAAGGTCCTAAGAGCCTTGGATGGAAAATATGACACCGTGTGCACATTGATCCAAATGATGCCCAATTACAAAGATCTCAAGCCAACGGATGTCATTGGTAGAATTGTTGCTCATGAGATGTCATTGAAGGATAAAGAAGAGCTTCACAACAAGTCTAGTGGTGCTTACAAAGCCTCATGTGATGCTCCTACATCATCAAGTGAGAAACAAGCCTTCAATGAGGAATTGAGCCTAAGGGTGAAGAACTTCAACAAGTTCTACAAGAGTAGAAGCAAAGAAAGAAGTTCCAAGTCAAGGTCCTACAATTTCAAAAGATCTTCTAGTCATGAGCGTAATTGCTACAATTGTGGAAGACCCGGACACTACTCCAATGAGTGTACGGCTCCCTGCAAAAGAAGAGAAGACTCACCTAAGAGGAGAAGTAGAAGAGAAGAATCACCTCCAAGAGAGAGAAGGAGTAGAGATGATCGTTATGAACGAAGAACCTCTCGTAGAAGCAAGGATTCAGAAAGGAAGGACACGTCATCAAGTAGCTACACAAAACTAAGACATCAAGCTCATGTGGGTGAATGGGTATCCGGCTCTGACTCCGACCATCACTCCGACTCAGAATATACTCAAGATGAAGGTGTTGCCGGTCTAGCACTTGTGTCAACCAACTCCTTTGACATATTTGACTCACCAAATGAAGGAATTGGAAGATGCTTCATGGCTAAAGGCCCAAAGGTATCACACCCCGAGTATGTTGATTTCAATAGTGATGAATATTATTTGCTAGGTAATGATGATTTACTTGTTGACAACTCTAATGATGAAAACTAAGATGAACTTGCTATTAATCATGCTAATTAAGACAAAACGAATGACGATGATAAGAAGGAGATTGAGCGTCTAACTAAAGAGCTAAATACTCTTAAGTTAGCTCATGAAACTACCTTGGAAGTTCATCGAGAGCTTTTAAAGACTCATGAGAAGCTACGCTTTGAAAAGCTCAATCTAGAGCAAGAGCATGGGTTCTTAAAAGCAATCAATGATGGTCTTTGCAAGAAATGTTCTTCTTACGTTGCCAAGCGTTTACTCTTGTCTACTTACATGCCACAAGTAAAATCTAGTAACAAGAGCAAGAAAGATTCTTCTTCTAGTAGTAACAATAATCATGTTAGATCCAATGTTGTTGCTTCTAGTAGTTCTCTTGATTCCACTAATGATTCTCTTAGCCAAGTTACACTTCAGCAAGAAAATAGCTTATTGAAGGGAATTATGGAGAAAGGTGTTTACAAGAGCCTTGTCGGAAGTAAGCAATTTGAAGAAATTGTACGCAAGCAAGCAAGGAAGACACCGGAAGAATCAAGGTGTTGGTTTTGAATGATAGTTCAATGCCAATGGAGTTGAGTGGGAAGAAGATCAATACCCCAAGACGAAGTTTGTTCCTCAACAAGAGAAGTATGATCCTACTTATTTCAGGGGAACACAAGCTCAAGATGATCTTGCACCACAAGACCACAAGCAAAAAGGCAAGGACAAGCTTCAAGAGGAGATTGATGCATTTCAAGAAGCTCCCAAGGCCTTGGTCAAGTATTGGAAGCACAACTCACTCCAATGGATTGCTCCAAATGATCTACACCAACATTGAGCATCCACATCTTCAACATCTACATGAAGTCATCATCGACAAAACCCAAGGTTAGTTCATCCCTCTTAGGGGTGTATCACATCTAGGGGGAGCATTACTCTAAGAATTGAGCTAAAGCAACTCTAATGGTGTGAACACAATAATGCTTTATGTAAAAGTGGTAACCCCACTTGCTCTTAAACGATGAGTATGACCTATGATCAAATGTTCTCATTTGACTCCTAAGTCAATATACTCATATATAGATGACCTAGTCATCGCCAATTGCTTGACAGATGCTAGAGTGGTTGTGCATGCTTTGCCACATATTTCATTTGCCATTTTATTGTGTGAGCATGTTGATTGCATATTTTTCCCATTCGAGGACATCCATTTGTTGCTTTGATTGTTTGGCTCTTCTTCTTTTGCCAAATGGATGGACAAGAATGCCTAAGAACTTCCTCTAGCTATCTATGCTTTTCTCGTCTCAAACTCTGTTCATGCTACATCACAAAGTTTGATCAAGTCAGATTCAAACCCTCTGGGTGAGAAGCACTCGGAGTCACCGATTCATCATAGACTTAAACTTCCAAAACATCTCTGTGCATTTCGGTCTAACCGATTCATCCTTTTCGGTCTTACCGAGTTCACTGAGTTGATCTAGGTTTTCAATCTCGGTGCAACCGATTAGATCCGTTCGGTCAAACCGAGTTGCAGTAACCTCTTGTGATTCTGCATCTTGGTGCCACTGAGTTTGTTCCACTCGGTCACACCGACAGGGTCAGGATACATATACCGACGGGTCAAATTTTGGAAATTTCTTCAAAACCTTTTCGCCCGCGCGTGTCCTGCTCTGCCGACTCGGGTCTCCGGATCGTCCTCTCATCGCTAGCGACCTCCCGCCGCTGGTCTCCGTCGCTGTCAACGGAAATCTTCACTGTCGTTGCCGCCATAGCAAGCTCATGACCAAGTTAGGGTATGAGTTCGAATCTTTGTGCAATCCTTACCTCCGATTCTTAGCACAAAGTCAATGCCATGATTCTTACCATGTATGAGATCAATCTATCCAATAAAACTTCCTCTCGATTAGTTTTGATTCGAAAATTTAGGGTTAGGTTTCCGCCGAACTCATCTCAGACCAGCCGAGTTGTGGAAATCGGTCTCATCGATTTGGCTTAGGCCATTGCACTTGTAACTTTCGGTCTGACCGAAACTTGCAAATCAGTGTGACCAAGTTCAACTCTTAGTGAAACCCTAGCAATCTTGGAGTCACAGAATTGTGTCTCGGTCTGACCGATTCCACTACTTTAGACTCCAGAGTTGCTTCGGTGTCACCGAGTTTAACAAATCGGTAGCTCCGAAATGCTTTCTGTGGAAAACTAAAAGTAAGTTTTTGACTCATTTGTTTTGCAAAATCCCTGCACTTTGTGATGCTCATCCACTCTATCTCATCTATAACTATTCATAGGGTCAGCTTTCAGTTTGCAGTGCCAGTCATGTCAGATCAGAGTGATAGCCAGAACAGGTCTGAGGAGCAAGTCAACCTGAGTGAGGGCACTAGTCCCTCTGGTAGTTATGATGAAGGCAGCAGAGATACTCCTAGCAACCTGCCTAAGGCTGCTACTAGGCAGACGAGAAAGAGAAATTCTAATTTAGACGATGAAGATTATGTTGCTGCTCAGGAGGAGGTCAGCTCCAAGAAGAAGGTAGTCAAGAAGGAATTTGGCACAGCTGCTTCAACCCAACCTGGTTTGAACAAGAAGGCTCCTACAAAGAGAGTGCCTAGGGCACAGAGATCTGCATCAGTGCCTGTGACAGACACAAGAGCTACTACGTCAGCACCTGCAGCCACAGCCTCAGTTGCCCCTTCGGTTGCAACTCCTCCAGCTCCAACAACCTCAACAGATGCATTCGTCCTAGGAGTCCTCTCCATGCCACCTCCCGAAGATCAAGCCTAGAGAGCCGCATAACACTATGCATTTTCGAGCTTTTTGGTAACTTGTTGCCAAAGGGGGAGAAAGTGTATAGATCATAGGCTAAGAGAGAGACAGAGAGAGAAAGAGAAAGAGAGAGAGATTTGCTCCCTTTGCCTCATTTGCTACTTGTTTGATACGTATTTGTTTGCTTGCCTGGATGATACTTTATGTGTGTGTGTGAGATACTTGTATGATCATGTGTTTGATCATATCATACTTTAATGCCTGTGCTTGGATGATGACATTATTTATCTCTCATGTATGATCATTCACTTTGCCTTGGTGATGAGTGCATATTCATTTTCTATCATTTTGAGCGCTCCACCAAGATGTATGTGACAAGGAAGAGTAACCCATGATCCTAATCGATTGTGCATTTGCATTCAAAAGCAAATTTTAAATAATGCACAAATTTA
Source organism: Aegilops umbellulata (assembly GCA_032464435.1). NCBI lineage: Eukaryota > Viridiplantae > Streptophyta > Magnoliopsida > Poales > Poaceae > Aegilops > Aegilops umbellulata. The sequence goes on from CP136058.1 coordinate 359,253,918, forward strand.
GGGGGAGCTCTTTTTTATCACATACTTCTCAAAGCGACGATATATTTCATTCTTATTATCTTTTGTCGAAGCTTTGATCTATGTGTTGTCATCAATTACCAAAAAGGGGGAGATTGAAAGTACAACTAATCCCTGGGTGGTTTTGGTAATTCTTAACATCATATAGCTCATTGAACTAATACTCTTTCAAGATGATCATTTCAGAAAGTTCAATGGTTGGCATGGCATGGACAAGAGATCTGGACCCCTCAAAATGCCAAGGACACTTATTGGCTCAAGATCAAGACTCTGCATTTTCATTTTAGTGATCCAAGATCGCATTGAGTCCATAGGAAAAGCCAATACTATTAGAAGGGGATGAGGTGTTGCTTAATGGTTTGCTTGCTCAAAATGCTTAGTGATATGCTCCAAAAGCCCTCAACCACTTTCTCGTATCCACATATGTCCCAAACCAAAAGTCAAACTCAGCCCCACCGATTTGATCTATCCGGCGCCACCGAGTTCATTTGACATAGCCATAGCCAGAAACCCTAATCAGTTCGGTCTCACTGATAGGGATCTCGATCTCACCGAGATGGGATTGCAAACTCTTTGTTTCCCTTCATAATGTTTCGATCTAACCGAGATGAGCAATTGGTCCCACCGAGTTCGCAATGCAAACTCTTTGTTTCCTTTTCGTAACATTTCAGTCTCACCGAAATGAGCGATTGGTCCGACCGAGTTTGCCTGACCAACTCTCTGTTTGCCTATTACAGAAATCAGTCTCACCGAGTTCATGTGATCGGTCTCACCGAGATTACGTTATGCCCTAATCCCTAATGAAATCGGTCCCACTGAGCTGATATGTCAGTCCCACCAAAAATCCTAACATTCACATTTTGAACTAAATCGATCTGACCGAGTTTCTGTATTCGGTCTCACCGAGTTTGGTAAATTGTGTGGAACAGTTAGATTTTGTGTGGAGGTTATAAATACCCCTCCACCCGTCCTCCATTCGTGGAGAGAGCTATCAGAATGTGCCTACACTTCTAGCATTCATTTTCTGAGAGAGAACCACCTACTCATGTGTTGAGACCAAGATATTACAATCCAACCACAAGAATCTTGATCTCTAGCCTTCCCCAAGTTGCTTTCCACTCAAATCATCTTTCCATCAAATCCAAATCTGTGAGAGAGAGTTGAGTGTTGGGGAGACTATCATTTGAAGCACAAGAGCAAGGAGTTCATCATCAACACACCATCTATTATCTTTTGGAGAGTGGTGTTCCTAGATTGGTTAGGTGTCACTTGGGAGCCTCCGTCAAGATTTTGGAGTTGGAGTTCAACCAAGGAGTTTGTAAGGGCAAGGAGATCACCTACTTCATGAAGATCTACCCAAGTGAGGCAAGTCCTTCGTGGGCGATGGCCATGGTGGGATAGACAATGTTGCTTCTTCATGGACCCTTCGTGGGTGGAGCCCTCCATGGACTCTCGCAGCCGTTACCCTTCGTGGGTTGAAATCTCCATCAACGTGGATGTACGATAGCACCACCTATTGGAACCACGCCAAAAATCTCTGTGTCTACATTGCGTTTGCTCCCTCCAAACTCCTCCCCTTTACCTTCATATGCAATGATTTACATACCTTCATATGCAATGATTTACATTTTGCTGCTATACTCTTAGATTTGCATGTGTAGGTTGATTGCTTGACTTGTGATAAGTTGCTAAAATCTGCCAAGACTTAAAATTGGGAAAAGGCTAGATTTTTATTTGGTCAAGTAGTCTAATCACCCCCCTCTAAACGTACTTTCGATCCTACACCATTGTTGAAGTCGGGTCGGCCCTGAGGGGTACCCGCGAGTTGATGTGAAAGTCAGGCGGGCCTGAAGAGCACCCGCGAGATAATTATGAGGTACGGTCGGGGCAGGTAGGCCGCCCTAGAGAGAGAGAGGGTTAGGCCTGGCCCTTCTCGTATTTCCTCGAGATGGGGCGATGGGGTCACATGATCGTGAGTCTCTGCTCGTCTCCGCAAGCTCCTAATACACTAAGTGTTTGGGTATTTGATCTGAGTTGGCCACTGGCCTTTACGCACTAACCACCACGCTAGAACTGTTATGGGCACTCGGCGTCGCAGTATCAGCCAAAGCTTTGTCAGACGTCCAGTTCGGCATTGTGGCATGGTCGGATTGTGCCATCCACTACACGCGTGATACCAGTATTCACCCTGCACACAATGACCCGGAGTGCAATGGGCGATGGGCCCAAGACCCCGGAGCACTTAGGATGCAGACCAGCGGGGACCTCTCTGCTGAGCCTAGGTGGGGCTGCGACATGTTGATCTTTCGAGGCCGGGCGTTGACCCAAGAAAGTGTGTTCGGCGAGAGTAATCAAGCATGTTGGGTAATGTGGTGCACCCCTGCAGGAAAGTTTATCGATTCAAATAGCCGTATCCATGGTAATGGACGCTCGGAGTTGTATCCTGATCTATTACAACTAGAAATGGATATTCGATACATGAGATGGTTATGTTGGCTATGGGATTGCTTTCTCTCATTAAAAGCATCAAGAGAGGGACACGTCAAGAAATTTCCACTAGTAATCGTATCAAGGACGAATCTATACCAAGTGATGATGCCCACGTAGAAACAACGAAGAAGAACAACGGTAGATTGCTTACGAATAGATCTATTATGAGCATTGCAAATCCTATACCAAGCATATTTCAAATGATCCCCTCCCCGAACCTCGTTCTCGGGGGTGCATGGAATAGAGGAAGAACTATCCATAACTACAAAAAGTGGCAAACAAAATTGCACACAGAAACAGATCTGACGAGAAAAATGTCGGTGTCAAAACCGGCGGATCGCGGGTAGGGGGTCCCAAACTGTGCGTCTAGGCGGATGGTAACAGGAGACAAGGGACACAATGTTTTTACCCAGGTTCTGGCCCTCTCGATGGAGGTAAAACCCTACTCCTGCTTGATTAATATTGATGATATGGGTAGTACAAGAGTAGATCTACCACGAGATCAAAGAGGCTAAACCCTAGAAGCTAGCCTATGGTATGATTATATGTTGTGTCCTACGGACTAAACCCTCCGGTTTATATAGACACCGGAGGGGGCTAGGGTTACACAAAGTCGGTTACAATGGAAGGAGATCTACATATCCGTATTGCCAAGCTTGCCTTCCACGCCAAGGAAAGTCCCATACGGACACGGGACGAAGTCTTCAATCTTGTATCTTCATAGTCCAAGAGTCTGGCCAAAGGTCATAGTCCGGCTATCCGGACACCCCCTAATCTAGGACTCCCTCAGTAGCCCCTGAACCAGGCTTCAATGACGACGAGTCCGGCGCGCAGATTGTCTTCGGCATTGCAAGGCGGGTTCCTCCTCCGAATACTTCATAGAAGATTTTGAACACGAGGATCATGTCCGGCTCTGCAAAATAAGTTCCACATACCGTAGAGAGAATAATATTTACACAAATCTAATCTGCTGACGTATTCTGTAGCATGACATCACACCACAGCCAAGCCTTTATTCGAATCGTTTTTACTGTCCCACCTCAGCGCGTTTTGTGAGGCAGTTTCCTTGGCACGTCTTGTCGAAGCAGAGATCGTGTCCCCTTATCACGGGATTCTCATCAATACGGGCGTGGGTAACCCAACCGTGCCATTGATTACGGCGCTTGGGGGATAAGCGAGTTTTACCAGGCTGGTGGGGACGCATAGTTTCGTCCGCCCATATAAAGGGATAAGGATTCACCTTTTCATCCACGCCTTCTTCCTCCTTTGCTTATCCATTTTCACACACTCGAGCTCCAGCGCCCAAGTCCGCGTCTTCTTCCTCAACCTTCTCCAACCATGTCTGTAGCGGGAGGCAAGTGGATGGTCTCCTCCATCACGGAGGGAGACGTTAAGAAGCTGAGGAGAGCCGGATACCTGCACTATGACATCGCGCACCGGCTCCCAGATGAGGGGCAGCTCATCCCCACCCCCAGGCCCCATGAGAGGGTAGTGTTCCTTACCCATTTCCTTCGCGGACTAGGATTCCCTCTCCACCCATTCGTCCGGGGGCTCATGTTCTACTACGGCCTGGACTTCCACGATCTGGCCCCGAACTTCATCCTCAACTTCTCGGCGTTCATCGTCATGTGCGAGGTCTTCCTCCGCATCAAGCCCCACTTCAGCTTATGACTGAAGACTTTTAATGTCAAACCGAAGGTAGTGAGCGGCCAACAGGCGGAGTGCGGCCGAAAGAGGGCAAAAAAGGCAAAATTTTGTGAAGTGGGGGAGAGTAAAATGAGAGGCAAATGGCTAATAATGTAAATTGCAAGGAGATGAGATTTGTGATTAGGAACCTGATAGATGTTGGTGATGTCTCCCTGGCAACGGCGCCAGAAAGTTCCTTTGATGTCGCTTGAGATGCGTTGGTGTTTCCCCAAGGAATAAGGGAGGATGCAGCACAACAACGGTAAGGTATTTCCCTCAGTGACGAGACCAAGGTTATCGAACCAGTAGGAGAAACACGCAACACTACGTAAATGGTACCTGCACACAAATAACAAATACTTGCAACCCGAACAACCCGTCCCCGGCAAAGATAACAGTCCAGACGACCTCACGCCGGACAAGTTCCTGGAGCAGAAGAACCTCCACAAAAAGCTCGTTGCCACTGCGCGTAGCCTGAAAAAGCAGAAGCGAAAGCTCAAAACTGCGAAAGATGCACTCAGAATCAGATGGAGCAAAGTACTCAACACCGCAGACAAATACGGCGGTAGTCGCCACACAAAGAGCTACCCGAAGCGAAAGCTACTGCCTGAATTTGATGAGGAGGCCTTAGAGCCCCCGCAATCAAAAAACAAAGAAGCCACCCGGTCGGATAGACGACCTCATGGCCAACATAGAGCGGCTAATGGCGCCGCACACAAGCCAGCACGTGATCCACACGAGAATTCAGTTGGTTAGAGCACCCGTTTGGTAAGCGGGAGGTCTTGAGTTCAACTCTCAATGAAAGCACCAATGTCGGTGTCAAAACCGGCGGATCTCGGGTAGGGGGTCCCGAACTGTGCGTCTAGGCGGATGGTAACAGGAGACAAGGGACACAATGTTTTTACCCAGGTTCGGGCCCTCTCGGTGGAGGTAAAACCCTACTCCTGCTTGATTAATATTGATGATATGGGTAGTACAAGAGTAGATCTACCACGAGATCAGAGAGGCTAAATCCTAGAAGCTAGCCTATGGTATGATTATATGTTCCATCCTACGGACTAAACCCTCCAGTTTATATAGACACTGGAGGGGGCTAGGGTTACACAGAGTCGGTTACAATGGAAGGAGATCTACATATCCGTATTGCCAAGCTTGCCTTCCACGCCAAGGAAAGTCCCATCCGGACACGGGATGAAGTCTTCAGTCTTGTATCTTCATAGTCCAAGAGTCCGGCCAAAGGTTATAGTCCGGCCATCCGGACACCCCCTAATCTAAGACTCCCTCAAGTGCTTACTAAATTTATCAACTTCATACCGCTCAAAAATGATTCATTAATAATGTTCATCAAGTCTTATTAACAACCACTTTCGGTTAGTATGAAACTGAAGAACTTTCGTAAATCACTAAGTTACCTCAATGGGGATATGCATTTCCCCAACAATAAGCATTTCATATTCCTTTTTGACAGTAGGTAGAGGTATCTGAAAACTTCCAATAGTGATTGTCGGAGATTTTTCAATAACATTAATACCATTCACTTGGAATTGTTTCTTCGGAAAGTGCACCGTATGCTCATTACCATTGATATGAAAAGTGACCTTGCTTTTATTGCAATCAATAATAGCCCATGCAGTATTCAAGAAGGGTCTACCAAGGATAGTCGACATGTTGTCGTCCTCGGGCATCTCAAGTATAACAAAGTCAGTCAAAATAGTAACATTAGCAACAACAACGGGCACATCCTCACAGATACCGATAGGTATGGCAGTTGATTTATCATCCATTTGCAAATATATTTCCGTGAGTTTATTCAAATCAAGTCTTTTATATAAAGAGAAAGGCATAACACTAACACCAGCTCCTAAATCACACAAAGCAGTTTTCACATAATTCTTTTTAGGGATTTTTATTTCTATGCCCCTCGTTCCATAGCTCTACTCATTCATCCCCACTCTGTTAACTTTTGCTCACTTCCCCCCACTCCCTTGCCCGAAACCCTCAGAACAGGTTGTAACGGACATTTCCGTCGGGTCAATGCCTTTGACCGTTAACACTGACTAGTGGGGCCGCGTATATGTGGGTGCATGCAAGACCGCGGTCGTGGGGTAGCACGTGTCCATGGACGTGCCCGAAATGTCCCATCATATAAAGAGGGGCAACCACCTCCATTGCCCCTACCATTTTCCCCCAAATCCCCTCGCTGCCGCATCGTCTTCCTATCCCCCTCGGCGTCGTCTCGCTCTCCTCCACTGCCTCGACCGCACCGTCTCGCTCTCCCCCACCGCATCCTCTTCCTCACCTTCATTGCCTTCACCCGGAGATGGCCGAATCCCGTGGTCGAGCTGCAGGGCGCGGTGATCGTGGATGTCGGCGACGTCCACGATGATGCGGGGAAACTCGCAATCGCTGTGGATGTGGATAAGAAGGTGGCGGGCTCCACCTTAGCGCTGCAGAAGGTGACGGTGTCGAGCGGCGCAGTCAATCCCGATACCCCCCATGCACAGCCTGGCGAGGAGCAGGAAGTATTTGCACTTGCTTTGCTTTGGGATATTAGCTTGTAGAGTTAGTTGGATTGGTTAGATTGTGGATTCATATCATAGTTCAAATTGTTAGAGTAGTTGGTTTGACGAATGGGCCGGGGTTTTCTGTATTGGGGGGATGTGGGTTTTTGTACTAGGGTTTGTTTGATAAATTCGTTGCAAAAATGCTAGATAGATCTATTTATTAGATGTGTGTCAATGCTACACATATGTATGCTTATTAGATTTGTTTTGAATGCTCACACATTGGGGTTTTAATGCTACATACATGTATGCTTATTAGATTGGGAGATTGGGTCCCTATTAGATTTGTTTTTGAATGCTACTCAGTTTGGGGTTTTGAATGTCATATGCCCGAATGGAATCCATTGATTAAGAAGTTATTTGATTCATTAGTCTATAAATTTGTCCATTATATTAGCTCTGTTCTTCAATGTGTGTGCATGACCAATGATCAATGTGTTATTTGAATGTCATATTGGGGTTTTTGATCAATGTGTGTACAAATCTAATACATTGATATACTTGTGATGGATGTGGTTTTTGAATGCATAGAGCTAAGGGGCACAAAAATAAAAATAAAACACTTCTAAAACATTTCTGATATTGGGAGTATATTAGCCCTATGATCAATGTGTCATGTGTGCGTATTCAGGAGGATGATGGTTGGGGGGGAGAAAGAGGAAGCTGGCTGACTATGACCCATACGAGGGGACGTTTAGTGATGATTCTGAGTATGAGGTAAGCCTATCCCTTGTTCATTTAGTTCCTTTGACATGGTGTATCTGAATCTATAATGTATTAATGCAATTCATTCATGTGTGTAGTATGATTCTGGAGATGATGTGTACAAGGGCAACGTTGCGTCCTTCACAGCCAAGGAGGTGGAGAAGATCAAGGCCAAGGGAGTTGCTTCCTTCTACAACCGCAAGTTCAAGAAGTGGCACTACCCCTACTGCAGCACCAAGCCAAAGCCCAAGGATGGCCGCTTCGATCACCTTCTATCTCATGCGGAGGATGTAGTGATTCACGGGGAGGACTACATGATCAGGGGGCAGCAGGCCGCCCTCACGAAGGCCCTGACTCCAGCGTGATGTGATCGATGATGTGATGCTGTGAACTGAATCTTGAAGTTTCTCTGTTGGGTTACTTTTGGTTTGTTGAACTGAATCTCGTTGGTTATGGTTTGTTGAACTGAATTTAGTTTTCATGAATTTGGTTATGGTTGGCTATGTTGATGCTAGTAATCTGGTTGCTATCTATATTTGTCTGTCCTTAAATTTGCCTGTGGTATATTTGTCTATCCTGAATCTATGGTTAGTTATGTTTAGATGTTGTGAACTATGATTTTAGGTGCTTCAATGATCACACATGTTGTGTAGGAAATCAAATGCATGCTCCAAATGAGATCATGTAAACCTTGGCAAACCTGGACAGTATAAATTCAAGAAATTGCAAAAAAAAGTAAAACCTTGGCAAACTATCTATGTTTGTGCAGGAAATCATGTGCGCAAAATTTGAAGTGATTTAGAGGAGGTCAAATAAATTTGAATTTGAGAAATGTGCTTCAAATGAGCTCCCAGGCTAGGGTAAACAGCCCATTTGTAATCAAGTTTTTTTTGGAAATGAGCCAAATGTTTTTTTATTAAGACTTCGTTTTTGAACGGTGAACGAAAAGGAAGGCAAATGGCTAATAATGTAAATTGCAAGGAGATGAGATTTGTGATTAGGAACCTGATAGATGTTGGTGATGTCTCCCCGGCAACGGCGCCAGAAAGTTCCTTTGATGTCGCTTGAGATGCGTTGGTGTTTCCCCAAGGAATAAGGGAGGATGCAGCACAGCAACGGTAAGGTATTTCCCTCAGTGACGAGACCAAGGTTATCGAACCAGTAGGAGAAACATGCAACAAATGGTACCTGCTCACAAATAACAAATACTTGCAACCCGACGCGTTAAAGGGGTTGTCAATCCCTTTCGAGTAGCGATGCCAAAAAGTGACGTAAGGATAGGCTAAAATTATAGTAGATTGATGGATGCAAATAAAAGTAAATAAAACACGGCAAAGTATTTTTGGGTTTTTGATAATATAGATCTGAAAATAAAAGAAGCAAATAAAAGAAAAGGCAAATGGCAATATGGTCCGAAAGTATATGATGGAAAATAGACCCGGGGGCCATAGATTTCACTAGTGGCTTTTCTCGAGAAAATAGCAACAGTGGGTAGACAAATTACTATTGGGAAATTGATAGAAAAGCAAATAATTATGATGATATCCAAGACAATGATCATGTATATAGGCATCACATCCAAGATTAGTAGACCGACTCCTGCCTGCATCTACTACTATTACTCCACACATCGACCGCTATCCAGCATGCATCTAGTGTATTAAGTTCATGAAAAATGGAGTAATGCAATAAGAGCGATGACATGATGTAGACAAGATCTATTCACGTAGGAATATACCCCATCTTTTTATCCTTAATAGCAATGATACATGCATGCCTTGGTGCCCCTTCTGTCACTGGGAAAGGACACCGCAAGATCAAACCCATTACAAAGCACCTCTTCACATTGCAAGATAAATAGATCAAGTTGGCCAAACAAAACCCAAATATCGGAGAAGAAATACGAGGCTATAACAATCAAGATTGGATATTAAATCAAGGCAAATCTGATCATAAACTGATAGTTCATCGGATCCCAACAAACACACCGCAAAGAGTTATTACATCAAATAGATCTCCAAGAGACCGTTGTATCGAGATACAAAGAGAGAAAAGGCCATCTAGCTACTACCTATGGACCCGTAGGTCTGAGTTGAACTACTCACGCATCATCAGAGAGGCACCAATGAGGATGATGAACCCCTCCGTGATTGTGTTCCCCACCGACGGAGTGCCGGAATAGGGATCTAGATTGGATCTCGTGGTTCTGGAACTTGCGGCGGCTGGAATAAAATTTCATCTATTCCCCTAGGGTTTCTGGGGCAAGGAGATATTTATAGAGCGAAGAGGTGGTGCAGGAGGACACCGAGGTGGGCACAACCCACCTGGGCGTGCCTAGGGGCCCAGACGCGCCCTGGTGGGTTGTGCCCCCCTTGGGGCACCCCCAGGTGCTTCTTTGGCCCATCTGGTGTCTTCTGGTCCAAAAAATTCACAAAAAGTTTTGCTGCATTTGGACTCCATTTGATATTGATTTCCTGCGATGTGAAAAACAAGCAGAAAACAACAACTCACACTTGGCACTATGTCAATAGGTTAGTCCCAAAAAATGATATAAAATGATTGTGAAATGACTGTAAAACATCCAAGAATGATAATATAACAGCATGGAACAATAAAAAATTATAGATCGTTGGAGACGTATCAGTCCCTGATCTTGATCGTACACATTTGAGTGTCTGATTGGTGTACGATTGAATCGGGGGCGTCACAAGTTGGTATTAGAGCCAACTGCATGTAGGAACCCTCTTTCCAACTCCTTGGCCGAAGTTCAGTCTGTCTTTGAAAAACCGTTTTACTAACATGTTGTGTGGCTTACAGGCCCACGTTGCCAAATGGGTGGTATTAGGATCTTTTACTCCTCATCTATACTCTAGGACTATGATCTCTTTTCTATTCGGGTTAAATGATTTTGCTAACTCTATCATAGGTTCTCGTGATCACATCCACTCGAAGATTTGTATTACGCCTTTCGTGAATTGAGGGCCATCATCTACTTCACATTGTTCACGGGCCGCATGATCCTCTTATCGAGGGCACCCTGCGTCGTCCCCTGCAGATTCCTCGCTCTAGTGGTTTTCTCTGATGTTAATGTAGCCTTTGCTATGTCCCGTTGTTGTATCCCTCCATCGCGTGCACGCATGCTACCTAGTATGTCTAGGACGATTCTCTTGTCTGAACTCATACTAACAGCATGTAATTGGCTCTGTATATGTATCTGCATGTCTTTAATGACTACTGCTTTGTACATACTGCGCCTTTGCTCATTGTTCAAGTTGCATCATGAATGACTCCATACACCTGCTCCACCCCTTGTTAAACTGCCCCCTGATGTTTTTAGTAGGATGGCTAACGATCCTCCACCTCCACCTTATATTGCCGCAATGATGCAGTAGTTTGAGCTGAATTGTCAGTTTATGACTGGAGTAATGGCACAGTTTCCAAACCCAAATGCTCATCAATAGCCAGCCCCAATAACACTGCAAGAATTTGTGCACCTCAATCCTTCCATTTTCCGCAACTCCACCAAACCTATGGATGCTGATGATTGGCTTCGTGACATCCTGTTTGAGATGGAGTCAGCTAATGTTGCCCCTGCTAGTTACGTCCTCTTTGTGACATTTCACTTAAAAGGTCTAGCTGCTCAATGGTGGGAAAGCCACAGGGGTATGCTGCCTGCAGAAACTGTAACCACTTGGCAGGAATTTTAGTTAGCCTTCCATGCATGACACATTCCTCAAGGTCTGATGGACCAAAAGAAGGAGTTCCGCAAACTCTCACAGGGTACCATGACTGTGGATGAATATATATCAGAGGATATTCCTTGAATTATCCTGCTATGCTGCGGATGACGTCTGCACTGACTCTCGTAAGCAGGAGAAATTCCATGAAGGACTACGTCCCGATATAAAGCTCGCACTTGTTGATCATGATTGCATAGACTTTGTGAGGCTTGCCAGCCAAGCTTTCTGAACTGAAACTGGTCTGACTGAGTACCAGGAATTGCTCAAGCGTACTCGAGATGTTGGCCCATCCTCGGGTCAGCCTGCTCAAAAATGTCAAGCCTGGATCCCACACATTGTTCATCACCGGCCTAGTCCAACACCAAGGTCATCGTATGTTGCACCTCGCCTACCTCCACCCCCGAGACAGCTAACGACTCAGGGTGGACAGTCCAATGTTGTAGCTCCACCCCATAATGATGGTTTATGCCGCAAATGTGAACAGTCAGTACACCTTACCCTTGATTGTCACCAGGGTCAGCCGCAAAATGCATCATGTCCTTCTGTTGGTCGTAAGAAGAGCAACCAAAATAGTCATCCCAGAAGTTGTAGTGCCAGGACGCCTATAATGAGTTGTGGTCAAGTCACGCATGTCAAGGTTGAAGAAGCTCGTGAGTCCCCAAAAATCGTGAAGGGTACCCTTCACGTTAATTCAGTGCCAGCCTCTGTCCTCTTTGATTCAGGAGCATCGCATGCTTTTGCGTCCCAACAATTTGCTCAGTCACATGAGTTATACATGAAAAAAATACCCGCTCCTTTAGCAGTTCAATCCCCGGGGTCCAAGTGGCAAACCTCAATGGTAAGCCCTCTCAACCAAATTGAGATTGGAGGTCTACTTTTTCCGGCTTCTCTCATTGTACTCGGACCTTCCAACATAGACATCATTCTTGGTATGGATTGGTTGACAAACCATAATGCTTTAATTGACTGTGCTACCAAGATAGTCCAGCTCACTCACCCTTCTGGCCAGACTGTCCAATACTCAGCCCGAGCAGCTCAGGATGCCGGGAATCAGATATATGTTCTGAATGCATTGAATGCTTCACCTCTTGAGGGAATAGAGAACATTCAGTCGTTCGTGATTTTGAAGATGTATTTCGAGAAGAACTTCCAAGAATACCCCCTCGTAGATCTGTTGAATTCATCATAGACTTGAAGCCGGGCACTACTCCTATGTCACAGCCTGATTTTTGTCCCTTTCTTTTTCTTTTGGTTTTCTAAGATTTTTGTTGGAGTTTTCTTTTTCTGTGGCTATGTGGTCTGGAAACTGAAGGAGATGGCCTCTTCTTTCTTTCCAGAGTGGCTTGTCATCCTCAAACCCTTCCTAGACCTTACCTTTTCCATCTTGGACCAACCCCAATATTCTTTTCCATGGGAATATTCCTTTTTCTATTAAAGGAAGAACCCAATTTACCCTAGGTTGTGAAGCAACCTATATTTCCATCACTCCTAAAATCCCAAATAATTCTCATAAATTGTTTGGGTCATATCTTACTCAAATATGGCAAAATATTTCATTTGCCATGTTCCTCATCATGCTCCATTAATTCCTTTCCTATTATGTCCTGAATGGTAGTTTGTGAAGAAAGTGCCATTTACCTTTCCCCAATTGACTCCAAACTTTTTGTACACCTTTTCATGTCCAAATAATTGCCACATGCCAAAATTAAACTTAATTTGCCTAGTGAATATTCCTGAGCAATTTTTCAAAGTTCCTGTCTGAGGGAATTGTTTGTGAAGGAAGTACTAGCTAGGATGGTCCAATTGAGTTGAAATTTTGCATGGTCCTTAATATGATCAAATCATCACCCTCCTCAAGATTTGAGCTCATGAAATGCATCCATGTGAGCTTAGCATCAATTATTTGTTTCTGTCCAAATTTTCAGTTAGTGAAGCAAGTATATTTTATCTTGCTCCATTACTGCTGAAAATTTTCTAGGACCTTCTCCTACCCATATAACCAATCTCCACAAGCTTTGGGCTCATTTCGTCAAGCCATTTTCCCTTGGGATTTTTCCTAAGCTTCTGTCCAAAGAGGTGTTGTATGAAGGAAGTACCATTTTGGCTTTGCCAAATGGCATGAAATTTTTGTGGAACTATCATATGACCAAATAACCCTGCCATGTTCATTTTCAGCCCAAGTCATCACTCCTAGTGAGTGCTTCTTCCCGTTCTTGTTTCTGGACCAATTTATGTAGTTGTAAAGAAAATATATTAAATACTGGTCCAAACCATCTCATAATTGACAAGATTATAGTCCTTCTTAATCTAAACCCCCCAGACAATAGCTTTGGCTCCAATCAATTCCCTGTTGATCACCAGTGCACATCCAAGTTTGCGACAGCAAACTTCAATGGAGTGATCCCTTCGATCCAAAGCTCGTATCTTTGATCCATCACCTCTCTCAGTCTCAATGATGCAGGGACTCATCACCAGACATATCACGGCAGCCCCTCTTGTCCTCGTCATGCCAGTCTGTGCGGTGACCACCTTTTTTGCATGCATTGGCCGCGTCCAGAGCGTCTTCTTGATCGGGCCCCTCTCCTGCTCGGCGTCTCAGCAAGCATGGGTGTCGGTGTCAAAACCGGCGGATCTCGGGTAGGGGGTCCCGAACTGTGCGTCAAGGTCGGATGGTAACAGGAGACAAGGGACACTTTATTTTACCCAGGTTCGGGCCCTCTCGATGGAGGTAAAACCCTACTCCTGCTAGATTAATATTGATGATATGGGTAGTACAAGAGTAGATCTACCACGAGATCAAGGAGGCTAAACCCTAGAAGCTAGCCTATGGTATGATTGTGTATGATGATGGTTGTCCTACGGACTGCAACCCTCCGGTTTATATAGACACCGGATAGGGTTAGGGTTACACAGAGTCGGTTACAATGGTAGGAGATCTTGAATATCCGCACGCCTAGCTTGCCTTCCATGCCAAGAAAAGATCCTTCCGGACACGGGACGAAGTCTTCAATCTTGTATCTTCATAGTCCTAGAGTCCGGCTGAAGGTATAGTCCGGCTATCCGAACACCCCCTAGTCCAGGACTCCTTCAGTAGCCCCTGAACCAGGCTTCAATGACGACGAGTCCGGCGCGCAGATTGTCTTCGGCATTGCAAGGCGGGTTCCTCCTCCAATTTCTTCAAGAAGTTTGTAAACACCAAAAATAGTGTCCGGCTCTGCAAAATAAGTTTCCACATATTGCCATATAGAGAATAATATTAACACAAATCAAATCTGCTGACGTATTCCGCAGTGCGTCATAACACTGCGGCCAAGCTCTTTATATAAATTGTCTTCATTGTTCCACCTCAGCGTGTTTAGCGAGGCGGTTTCCTTGGCACGTCTTGTCAAAGCAGAGAACGTGTGCCCCTTTTAACGGGATTCTCATCAATACGGACGTGGGTAACCCAACTGCGCCATTTACCATGGCGCTTGGGAGGCAAGTGAGTTTTATTAGGTAGGTGGGGATGCCTAACCGCACCCGCTTGTATAAAGGGATAAGGATTCACCTTTTTAACCTATGCCTTCTTCCTCCTTTGCCAATCCATCTCTCGTGCACTCAAGCTCCAGCGCCCAAGTCCGCTCTTCCTTCCTCAACCTTCTCGAACAATGTCCGGAGCGGGAGGCAAGTGGATGGCCTCCTCCGTTACGGAGGCCCAAGTAAAAAAGCTAAGGAAAGCCGGATACTTGTCCAAGGACATCCCGCATCGGCTTCCTGAGAAGGGGCAGCTTCTTCCTACCCCAGGGCCCCATGAGAGGGTAGTTTTTCTTCCCCACTTCCTCCGCGGACTGGGCTTTCCACTTCACCCATTTGTCCGGGGGCTCATGTTCTACTACGGCCTGGATTTCCACGATCTGGCCCCGAACTTTGTCCTCAACATCTCGGCGTTTATCGTCGTGTGTGAGGCCTTTCTCCGCGTCCGCCCCCACTTCGGCCTCTGGCTCAAGACCTTTAATGTCAAGCCCAAGGTGGTGTCCGGCACCCAGGTGGAGTGCGGAGGCGCTATGGCCGGCAAGATGGCCAACGTCCTCTGGTTCGATGGCTCCTATGTGGAGTCCCTAAAGGGGTGGCAGGCCGGGTGGTTTTACATCACCGAGCCACGCGATCCGAAATGGGTCGCAGCCCTCGAGTTCAGATCCAGACCCCCCACGCGGCTCATGTCCTGGAAAGAGATGGGCCTGTCGTGGGGCAATGAGGAAGAAGTGACTGGGTTGCAAACGTGCATCCAGTCCCTGGTGAACAAGCCAATCCGGCTGATCAATGTGATCCAGGTCATGCTCGTTCGCCGGATCCTCCCATGCCAACAACGGGATTTTACTTTGTGGGAATTCGACCCGGCGCAGCACCAAACCCTCAGTAGGCTCTTCGACACGACGTATGAAGACGTCTGGAAGGTGCTGACCAAAGGCGCCGAGTCCCCCACATCCGCTTCCGAGGACCGCGGATACAGCTCGCAGCATAATGCCAGCGAGGTGAGCTATTTATACCTTTGACAGGTTTGTTAAGCTCTTCTTCATAGATTAACTCTATGCGGGATCTAAACTCCCTTTACCTTTGACAGGCTTGGCGGGCTATATCCTGACCAATTAACTGTCCGGCTCCCCTGCCCGAAGACCCAGCCCCAGCTCTCTTGGTGAAGCTGATGGCTCCAGCACCTTATGTGGTGCCGAAGAAGAAGGCCAAGAAGAAGAAAACCACCGGGACTCGAAAAAGTTCCCGCAACATGTTGGTGTCGGACTCGTCATCTGATGAGTCCGCGACGCTCTCCTCTCGTGAAAACGAGGAGGAGGAACAAGAAAGCTCTCCCCCCCCAGCGAGGGGAGAAAAGAAGAAGAAGGCCACCCCAACGGGGGAGGCCGAGGGGTCGAGGAAAAGGAAGACCCCTCCGCCGGACTACTCCCACGACGCCGAAGAGGGCGGAGAGGAGTGGCCGGACAGAACCGAGCGTCCGGCAAAATCGTAAGTATTTATATACCAGAGTGACTCATGATATTCTTTTAATGCGCGGCTTTCCCTAATATCGCTCGTAATTTATGCAGCCCGCCCCGGGCCGAACTCGACGATTCGTCGAGCGGCTCCCTGGATTCGTCGGACGTGAACTCTGTTCCGCCCGCTGTCTCCCCCTACAAGGCGGACGACGCCGAAATGGCGTCCCGCCAAGCTCCAGGGCAGGAGGAGATAGTCTTGGAGGAGCCGCAAGGCAATCCTCCGGACCCCAGGAGTAAAGGGGATGAAACCCCCCAGGGCTCCAAGTCCGGCTTTGTGCCGGACACCGCGCCGGACTCGACAGTCCTGGTCTGCGGTGGGCGAACTCCTTCTGAGAGGAGTAAGCCGTCTGAGCCGGCGACCTCCGTCCAACCAGAGGTGCCGGACAATCTGCTGGAGGTGCTTGAGGGCGCCGCCATCGACAAGGAACACCGTACTGTTATGAGTACGGTGATCCAAAGGGTTCAGTCCGCCAAGAGCGGACTGACTAAAGCTTGCGCTAGCCTTCTAACAGGCTTCGAGGTAAGTAAAAATATGTCAAATTATTTACCGCATAGATAGTAGCCCCTGATGCTCTGTCCGGTGTTCGGGAAGAAAAGCCGAATAGAGGATCTAGTAATTTTCACAGGAGTCTAACAACAAAAAGTCAAATATGCGTATGCAGGCTTCGCTGCTGTCCACCGCCGCACTGACTGCGCAGGTGGATATCCTTAAAAAGGACCTCGGGCGGACCGAGCAAGAGCTCGGCCTTGCCAAACAGCAGCTCGAGGAGAAAGAAGGTAAGAAATACCCAAAAAAGAAAAAAGGTGCCTATAGAGAGGCTTGATTGCAGAAAGAAATAACAGGATTGTACTGCTTATTGTAGGGGCCACAACCGAGGTGGCAACCCTGAAGCAGGTGTTGGCTGAGGCCGGAAAGAAAACGGCCGAGGAGCGCGCCGAGCGAGAAAGGCTTGGGGTTCAGGTCGGCGAGGTGCAGCAAGAGCTGCAAGCTCTCATGAAAAAACATGAGAGTTTGGAGCTTGAGTCAAAAGCGCAAGCACCCGAGCTCGCGTCGGCCCTTGAGACCGCCAAGAGTGCCAAGGCCGAAGCCCAAAAGGCCCTCCAAGAGTTGGAGGAGGTGAAAAAGATAGCAACGGGTAAGGCATTCTTAATGCAAAGTAGGAATATAAAAGTAAACTACATGTTACTTACCCGAATCCGGAGTTCTCCAGGGGCGTTCGCCGATCTTCCCCGCAGCGTATCCGACGCCACCGCGTTCTACCGAGCTGAAGAGGGCAGCTCGACGGAGAGTGTGTTCTGGTCTCAATATTCTGAGGCCGGACACCCTGTGCCTTTGAGCGATCAGCTGAAACAGTTGGTCGAGCTCCACAAGGCGGCCGAACAGGCCATGAAGGGCTTACTAGTTCGGCTGTGGCCTGGAGAGGCCCTGCCTGGGAGCTATTTCGGGCTAGTGCGGCGACTGGTGGAGGCCTGTCCACGGCTTGAGGTCATCAAGCGCTCCACCTGCATTGAAGGTGCCCGGAGGGCCCTTGCCCGTGTAAGGGTACACTGGGGTAAGCTGGACGGAGAGAAGCTGGTGAAGGACGGGCCGCCGCCGGGGAAGGAGCATTGCAAGCCCGAGAACTACTACAAGGAAGTTCTTGCCGGAGCCCGCCTTGTCGCGGATGAATGTACTAAAGATGTTGTATTTGAATGAACTCGCTCGTTTGTATCCTGTGCGCTGAAAACTTGTTCATATGCGCTAAGCAATGCTTATTGAATTTAAAATATTATTTTCTGTGCGGCCGTTTATCAAAAATTGAGAGATGGCCAGTCGTCGGCTTCTGCCCCCATGCCACTAGTGCTGGGGTGTTCGGGATAAACCTGAGGGCTCTTTTTCCCATAGTTGGGTCCTTCGAGGGAGGCGCTCAGCACAACGAACCAGGCAATCGGACTATAATGCTTGAACACTCTCACTTAGCCATAGAACGTTATAATTTTAAATTTCGGCGAAGCCCCTAGTTCGGAAGGCCGAATTCGGGGCGCTATCCACGCCTTTGGCCGGACATAGCCAGCTCCTCGCTCGAAGCGGCATAAGTCTTTAAGGACTCGAAAAACCTCTCGAACAGCGACCGGTCTCACGCCTTATCATGACAGTCTGTTTTAGCTTTCTCCACTGAGGTGCTTAACTCACCTGAACTGGGGCACAATCGCAGTGGTTCTCCTAGTGCTACCTTAGCCGATATAGCGGAACGTAAGGCACCAAAACATAGGAGTCGGGCAAACCCAACATGTGACCAAAATCATGATTCGGAGCCGATGCATATAGTGCTATAAGTTCGGGGTGCCGCACTTGTGAAAGTGGACTTCTCACACCAGATAGAAGGGTAATGAAGCCCCTGGCGTGTTTTGCCGTACCATGGTGTACGGTTGCGATCATGTTTTTTTTAATGAACATATATATTAAAAGAGGACAATGCAAAAAATAGTCGAAAAGCTATGCATTGTTTATAGAGAGGCTATTTATCAAAGCCGAATGATACAAGTAGTGCGATAAGCAAAAAAGATATTAGACTATTTAACATGTCCTGACCAGGCGTAGGCCGCGGAATTTAGAAACAGATATATCGCTCGAAATAGAGACCACCTGAGAGTTCCGTAGTGCGGCGTAGCTTTGTCTGCTTTCCTGGGTCTTGCATCGTCTGTGCGGCAGCAAAGCCAAACACGTTATCCAGAGTGTGGAGTCCTGAAAGTAAAAAATAAATAATCCGGCAGCCCCTAGTACGTTTGACGCCGTATTGTAAGCATGTCGTTAATGTGCCCCTGTGCCCATGGAATTTTGAGGGCGTAATTGTGTACTCGAGGTACTAGCTCCGCTATGTTGCGATGGCTGGGGTTGGGGCCGTATTGCTACGCTTGCTCCGAACGTGCTAGGCGGTCTTGTTGCAGGTTTCTCCGGGCGCGCTTTGCATTGTCCGGCTTTTTAACGGCCGGACTGGAGAGTTGCCTTGAAAGGCTGCTTTGTACTTCCGCTGCGAGGGCCGCCGTGTGCTCCTCCGTATGGATGGAGCGTTCTGTGTTTCCGTTGACCGTAATTACTCCTCGAGGGCCTGGCATCTTGAGCTTGAGATATGCGTAGTGCGGCACCGCATTGAATTTAGCGAATGCGGTTCGTCCGAGCAGGGCGTGATGGCCACTGCGGAACAGGACTATATCAAAGATTAACTCTTCGCTTCGGAAGTTATCCGGAGATCCGAAGACCACATCCAGTGTTACCGAGCCTGTGCAATTGGCCTCTACACCTGGTATGACGCATTTAAAGGTCGTCCTTGTGGGCTTGATCCTTGATGGATCTATGCCCATTTTCTGCACTGTATCCTGATAAAGCAGGTTCAGGCTACTGTCGCCGTCCATGAGGACTCTTGTGAGATGAAATCCGTCAATGATTGGGTC
Source organism: Aegilops umbellulata (assembly GCA_032464435.1). Lineage (NCBI taxonomy): Eukaryota > Viridiplantae > Streptophyta > Magnoliopsida > Poales > Poaceae > Aegilops > Aegilops umbellulata. The sequence goes on from CP136058.1 coordinate 359,273,580, forward strand.
GAGAACCAATGCGGCAAAACCACCATGACGGATGCTAGTGGGGTGGTCCCTTCGATCAAAAGTGATCGGGCAGGAGGACCATGGGTTGAACTTTGGGGCGACTGGCTCCATCGCATATACGTCCCGTAGCGCACGCTTCCGCTCCCTCTTGGGAATGTGGGTCGCGTATATCATGTTCACCGTCCGCACTTGTGGGGGAAACCCCTTCTGTCCATTGTTGTTCGGCGGCCTGGGCTCCTCCTCATCGTCGCTATGCAGCCCCTTGTCTTTGTGTTCGGCTCTTAACTTGCCTGCCTGCTTGAACACCCAACAATCCCTGTTGGTGTGATTGGCTGGCCTTTCGGGGGTGCCATGAATCTGGCACGAGCGGTCGAGTATCCGGTCCAAACTGGACGGGCCCTGGGTACTCTTTTTAAATGGCTTTTTCCGCTGACCGGATTTATAGCCTCTGAATCCGGCATTTACTGCCGTATCCTCATTGATGTCGCTACTAACGCGGCGCTTTTGCTTATTTTGACGTGTCCTGCCACTTTTGTCCTTGGTATCCGAATTACCAAGGTTCTTCGATAAGTTGTTGTTGCGAGCTAGCCAGCTATCTTCGCCTGCGCAAAAGCGGGTCATGAGTGTCGTGAGGGCTGCCATAGATTTCGGCTTTTCCTGTCCCAGGTGCCGGGCAAGCCACTCGTCGCAGATGTTATGTTTGAAGGCTGCTAGGGCCTCTGCGTCCGGACAATCGACTATCTGATTTTTCTTTGTTAGGAACCGTGTCCAGAATTGCCTGGCCGGTTCTTCTGGCTGCTGAATTATGTGGCTTAGGTCGTCGGCGTCCGGTGGCCGCACATAGGTCCCCTGGAAGTTGTCGAGGAATGCGGCTTCCAGGTCTTCCCAAGAACTGATTGAGTCCACTGGTAGGCTGTTAAGCCAATGCCGGGCTGGTCCCTTGAGCTTAAGGGGAAGATATTTGATGGCGTGTAGATCGTCGCCACGTGCCATGTGGATGTGAAGGAGATAATCCTCAATCCATACTGCCGGATCTGTCGTACCATCGTACGACTCGATGTTGACGGGTTTGAAACCCTCTAGGATTTTGTGATCCATTACTTCATCTGTGAAGCATAGTGGGTATGCGGTGCCCCTGTACTGGGCTATGTCACGACGCAGCTCGGAAGAGTTATGCCTGTTGTGTTCGGCCCGGCCGGATTTATTGTGTCCGGAGTGAAGATCATCACGTGTCGTTGGGCGTCTGCACGATCCATAGATCAATCTTGTTTGCCTTGCTTTATCCTCCAGTACGTCTCGCAGGTCTGGCTCATTTTCCCGTGCCTTAGTTGAGCGGCATCGGGGCATGGCTTGTTTAGAGGTTCGACAGGCCTCTCTGTCACGGCCGCGAGGTGGCCGGTCTGCCATGTCATGCATTGGTAATGTAGGTGTTTCCCCCTCTAATTGGGGTAGCGGCCTGCGCTTGGGATACTTTTTGGAGGGGCGCTCGAGTTCATACTCTTCGGCCGCAAGGACTTCAGTCCATCTGTCAGCTAGCAAATCTTGATCAGCTCTAAGCTGTTGCTGCTTTTTCTTTAGGCTATTCGCCGTGGCTAGAAGCCTGCGTTTAAAATGCTCTTGTTCGGCGGGGTCTGATGGTACGACGAATTCGTCGTCGTCGAGGCTTGCCTCGTCTTCAGAGGGAGGCATGTAGTTATCATCCTCAACCTCTTGCTCTGCCGCTTTCTCATGAGGGATGGCTTCTCCATCTTCCTGCGCCGAATCTTGCTGGATTTGGTGTTCTTCGGCGCTATCCGGGGTAGTATTATCTCCCGTGCCGGAATCACCGTTTCTGCTGTGGCGGGATTTAGAGCGGCGCCGTTGACGCCGGCGTTTTGGCTGTTTTTTTGAGGTGTCATCCTCCGCTGTTCCATCGCCGTCTCCATCCTTTGGAGCGTCCACCATATATATGTCGTATGACGAGGTGGCGGTCCAGCGCCCTACAAGTGCTGGTTCTTGTTCGTCTCCTCCTTCGTCGTCCATACCGTCGAAGTCTTCGGAGCCGAAGTCAAGTATGTCGGTTAAATCATCGACAGTGGCTATTAAGTGGGTGGTGGGTGGGCTTTGAATTTCTTCGTCGTCCGAATCCCAACCTCGCAGACCATAGTCCGGCCTGGGCTCTCCTGATAGAGAGAGAGACTTGAGAGAATTCAGGATATCACCGAAAGGTGAGTGCTGAAAGATGTCCGCGGCGGTGAACTCCATTATAGGCGCCCAATCGGATTCGATCGGCAGGGGCACGGGAGGCCCGGAGTTCGGAGAAGAATCCGGCTCCTTGGAGTCATGGGCCGTGCGGAGTACGGGGCTGGCGTTCGGCTCGATCGCCTTCAAGATCGCAGCCCCCGAGGTGACGTCCAACCGTTCATCCTCCAAAGAACGCAGCGGGCTCCGAGTCGAGGATCGGGGCCGGTGCGTGTGCGGCCTCCAGGGCACTATTCGGAGGCAGAGCTATATCATGCCCCTTGAGGTAGTGCGGCGCGCTTGGTTGTGGCTCAAACCCGTCGAAGATCAAGTCTCCGCGGATATCTGCCGTGTAGTTTAAGCTTCCAAACCTGACTTGATGGCCAGGGGCGTAGCTTTCGATCTGCTCCAGACGACCAAGCGAATTGGCCCGCAGAGCGAAGCCGCCGAAGACGAAGATTTGTCCGGGGAGGAAAGTCTCACCCTGGACTTCATCGTTGTTGATGATCAAAGGAGCCATCGGGCCTAAAAGCGACGACAGAGAGGAACTCTCAATGAAAGCACCAATGTCGGTGTCAAAACCGGCGGATCTCGGGTAGGGGGTCCCGAACTATGCGTCAAGGTCGGATGGTAACAGGAGACAAGGGACACTTTATATTACCCAGGTTCGGGCCCTCTCGATGGAGGTAAAACCCTACTCCTGCTAGATTAATATTGATGATATGGGTAGTACAAGAGTAGATCTACCACGCGATCAAGGAGGCTAAACCCTAGAAGCTAGCCTATGGTATGATTGTGTATGATGATGGTTGTCCTACGGACTACAACCCTCCGGTTTATATAGACACCGGATAGGGTTAGGGTTACACAGAGTCGGTTACAATTGTAGGAGATCTTGAATATCCGCACGCCTAGCTTGCCTTCCACGCCAAGAAAAGATCCTTCCAGACACGGGACGAAGTCTTCAATCTTGTATCTTCATAGTCCTGGAGTCCGGCTGAAGGTATAGTCGGCTATCCGAACACCCCCTAATCCAGGACTCCCTCAACGGGCGTGTCTCCCAGCTTGCCGTGTCGTCGCCGTCCCTCTGGAGCCTGTTCCCCCTCCATTTGCTTCCCTGGCGAGTCGTCCCCGTTGCCGAATAGTGCGTTCCCGTGGGCATTCGTCTTCTTCCTCCTTTGTTTCTTCTCCCCCGTGCGTTTTGGCCTCCATGATGCATGCCCTCTGCTGCGCCCCGTCGCCTTCCGTCGACCAAGCTCGACCGCACACGCGTCCGCGACGACGGCCAGCTGGGCAGCTCACCCCCGCCTATATAATGGCCCTCCCCGCTACCCCCGAGCACCGCATCGACCTCAACTCACTCCCAGCAGCCTCCCCGAGCACTCCCCGGAGCTCGAGCCGCCCTCTTCGCCTCTATTTGCCACCATGGCCGCCGCTCTCTCTGACTTAAATTCCAGCGAGCCCGAGCCCCATTCCCTCTTCCACCACCACCTGAAGACCCCCCCCCCCCGGTAGTCCGGCGAGCCGCCCCGCCCCCTTTTCTCTTCACCACCACTGGTGGCCTCGGCTCCAACCTCGGCCGAAGGCCACCCCAGCCGGAGTCCTAGCTGCAGTCGCCACGGCCCTCCTCGATGCGCGTGCAGCACCTAGGCGTGTGCGGCCATCTCCCTTGATCGCTCCGGTGGTCCGAGCTCCACCGGAGGCGGCCGGAGCTGGCCAGGCGAGCGGCGGCGCCAGCGGCTTTCCTCTGTCCCGTGAGCCGGCGTCGGGAGGAGGAAGAGGAGGAGCGGGAGGAGAGAGAGAAAGGAGTGGGACCCACCTAGCAGCGACCCAAGCGCCCGGCCCCGCACCCTGCCAGCTGGATAAGTGGAGCCGCCCTGACAAGAATGTGTTTTCACTTAAAGAAAATGTGTTCTGTGAAGTACGTCTTCTACTTTTCTGTCTAGGCCCAATTTGTGAATATTTTCTTTACAGATGGGTACATGGCAGAAAACCCCTCCTAACTTTTTGCTCGTAACTCTGATTGAGGTGATTCCAACGCCCACGTCTTTGTATCGTCGAGCCCATTCTGCTCCTATAATTTTGCACTATGATTTGACATACTAGAAATGACCATTTTGCCCTTGCCCCTAATCAACCCCCTCCGAGGGAGACCCCTTTCCGGCGATTCTTTCCACGATCTTTCTGCGTTTCTCCCCGGTGCATTCTTCATTCCCAGGCAAGCCACAACAACCACTTGCATGATTGTATGTAGTAGCCATGGTTTTCAACTTGAATATTAATAGATCTTAGCTTGTTTGTCTGCAACTATTATCATTGTTTCGGTACTACTTATAGTTCCATGTTCACCTTCGTGCTTTGATTCGATGCATCTGGTTATCATGCTAGTATTACTTTCATATGACATGCTTGGTAGTAGTACCTGTTGGTGTTGGTCATGGTTTTCGGTGCATGACTATCGTCTGTTACGGGTACCGTGGTTATGCATGTTTCCTTTGCTTCTAGCTGACTAAATGCTTGCGTGGTAGTATTATTGATATGTTCTTGCATGGTATTCATTATTGATGCTAGTGGTCAAGTTATGCTATGAGTAGTGTTCTACTTGTGATATACATGCTCGTCAGTATTCCGTGCTCATCTGGATAAATGTTTTAATGTTGTTGTTATGCTCGTTGATTATGTTGCACCCCCATCATTATGTTGATATCATGCTCATGCATTGTAGTTGCATCATGCTATTTTAATATGGCTCAGCTTATTGCATTCACGTTTAACCGGACTTAAATGAACTTGAACAACTGTTCGCTGAGTCATGGTGCCACCAAATCGAGCTGACCAGTGCAGCCACACTTTCCTTATGGGAGGGTCCTAACGGGGTCTATTGTCATGCCTCTTGCCGGTGCCTCCAATGAGGGAAGGTTATGCGCGGGCACTACCTTGGCCGGGTAGGATAGCATAAGCCTTGTGTGCCCATTATTGTTGTAAGGATCCTTGTCGCCGTTTGGGACCGTTGGTTGTTTTGCCACGACGGTGGCCGTTGATGCCTTTGGTAGGCACGGGCCACCCATGACTTATCCCAGAGGGGAGTTGGTCGGAGTGGTTGGGAGAGTGTCATGGCAGTAGATCGGTTTTGTCGGAATGCCGTTGGTCCACCTGAATGGGAGTGCCAGGCCATGGGTTCTGGGGTGTGGGTACAGTGTGCTAACCTCTGCAGAGTGTGTGTTTAAATCTATCGATAGCCGCGCCCGCGGATATGGGCCCAGTTCATAGTCGGTCACACTAGGGGTCAAAAGTAATAATAAAAATGTGCTTAATAACAATCATGGTTTGATGATGAGAGAAGTTGGTTCATATTTATGTGGTCGTGAGAGGACCACCGTGGTATCGAGGATACCGAGTTGTTGGACATTTGTGGTGTTATGCGAGAATCATGGGTAAAGGTCAAGCTCCTTGTGGTCATGAATGATTACTACGGTATTGTTAATACCAAGCTTGATTGGATCCTGAGATGATCATGTGATGTCTGTGATGGTAAGCTTATGCATATGTTGGTTACGAGGTAACCCGAGCAGAGTAAGTTGTTGCATGAAAGTTTCATCATGTTGCATGCTAGTATCATGATGTTCATATGTTCATGCCCTTATCATATTGTTCTAGATGTATTATGTCCATCTTGTCCATGCTATGATTGATCTATTAATATCATGTTAATCCTCGCTTAACCTGTAATTGCCATGTTGTTGTTTGTCTTGATTGCTTTGGTTGTTGTGAGCTTGCAAGTACATTCAATGTACTGACCTGGCGTGTCATGCCAGTTTGCAGGGCATGCCAGATTTGATTGCTTGTTTGCCGTGGATTCCTTGTTTGCGAGCTAGGATAAGCATTCCAGCCAGAGTCCCTGCGGATTGGAGTTCATCATCGTCGTCGTTGTTCCGCTGCTAGAGTTATTCCGCTGCTTCGTGTTGTTCCGCTGCTTGAATGGAGCAACCGTGGCAGGCGTAGTGTCGCTGTGCCGATGTAATCTCCTTGTACCCATATAGATTGTAATAAAGAGCTGATTTGTTCTATGCTAAGCAGTGCCGTATTCCAGAAGACTTCTCCTCGATCTCTGGGCTGGAATATGGGGCGTTCCGGTTTCTCTGAGCCGGGTGCCACATCCTATAGCCAAGCGACCCTACAAGATGCCACCGCATGAACTCCTTGAGCTAAAGGAGGAAATCGACAAATCTCTTTGCAAGGGATTCATTCATCCTAGTTCCTCTGCTTGGGGAGCACCTTTTCTCTTTATCAAGAAGAAGGATGGAACTAATTGTTTGGTCCACGATTACCGATCAATCTACCAGGCAACAATCCAGAACAAGTATCCGCTTCCCAGAATCAACGATCTGTATGATCAACTTGCTGGTTCCTCAGTATTCTCTAAACTGGATTTGAGGTTGGGTTACCACCAGATCCGAGTTCGTGAAGAGTATATTCCCAAGACCGCCTTCGTTACTCGCTATGGTTCATACGAGTACATCGTCATGTCCTTCAGCTTGACTAATGCTCCAATGACATTCTCTCGTCTGATGAACAATATATTCATGGAATACGTTGACAATTTCGTCGTGGTTTATCTGGATGATATCCTTGTATCACTACAAAAAAATACACTTCTGTGATGATACGTGTTTGTCACAGTAGGTCACGTTTTCTGTCATGCATGTACATCCATGACGATTTTATGACAGAATCAAGATAGTCATACCTGTGCTGTCGTAGTAGTGTTCCATGACATTACCAAAATTATCATCACGGAAGTGTGCACTTCCACGACGATAAATCACGCGTCATAGAAGTGCTTTCGTCAAGGGTGACCGACGCCGTTAAGCTATCGGGTCCTGTATTGGATCCGATAACCCGTTAACAACCTGGACCAATGAGGATTTTCCACGTGTAAAATTGTCATTGGCCGGAGGAAACACGTGTTGGCTCAACGTTGGGACAGATGTCATCCACTCATTGGATAGGAGGCGCCTATGACAGGCCGACACGTGGCACGGCCCAACAGAGGCCCATTCCAGTGAAAAGGCCGGCCTGTTTGACTTGGTCAAAAGGTAATGGGCCGGCCCACTGAAAGCATGTTAACGGCATGTTCGTATATAGCCCATTTACGGCCCGCTAACTCACAGCCCATTACGGCCTATCGGAATTAAGCCCAGTAGCTTCATCTGGGTCGTCCAATATGATTCCAGCCCATTGTAACTTCCGGCCGATGTATGGCCCATGATGTCTTTCGGCCCATACGAGGCCATTTGTAACTCTTGGCCCATTAACGGCCCGTGGTGAATCTGGCCCGCAATGAACAGTGTATCGCTTTATACCCATTAACGGCCCATTATTCCATTGGGCCGTTTCCAACCCGTGTTATCTTTCAGCCTTCTCAGGGCCCATTTATTCTTGGGCTTATTTCAAGCATTCGGTTAATTACGGCCCGTTACTGGCCTTTTATGCTTGTGGGCCAAATTCAGCCCATGGTTACAATCATCCTGTTTGCGGCCCGTTAATCCATTGGGCCGTTTTCATAGCGTCATCAAATACGGACGATTAACAACTACCCATTATGGTCGGCCCATGAACGGACGATTCCAAATCTAGCCCATTTACGGCCCATAATGTGGTCTGTTATTGGCCCATGTTTGGCCGATCGATCATACGGCCCATAGAAAGCCCATTGATGCTACAGCCCGTAGAAGGCCCATTGTTTCTACGGCCCTTAGAAGGCCCATCGTTTCCATGGCCCGTAGGAGACCCATGGTAACTGTTGGAAATATGCCCTAGAGGCAATAATAAAAGGATTATTATTATATTTCCTTGTTCACGATAATTGTCTTTTATTCATGCTATAATTGTGTTATCTGGAAATTGTAATACATGTGTGAATACATAGACACCAACATGTCCCTAGTAAGCCTCTAGTTGACTAGCTCGTTGATCAACTCATAGTCATGGTTTCCTGACTATGGACATTGGATGTCATTGATAACGAGATCACATCATTAGGAGAATGATGTGATGGACAAGACCCAATCCTAAGCATAGCACAAGATCGTGTAGTTTGTTTGCTAGAGCTTTTACAATGTCAAGTATCTTTTCCTTAGACCATGAGATCGTGTAACTACCGGATACCATAGGAGTGCTTTGGGTGTGCCAAACGTCACAACGTAACTGGGTGACTATAAAGGTATACTGCGGGTATCTCCGAAAGTGCCTGTTGGGTTGACACGAATCGAGACTGGGATTTGTCACTCCATATAACGGAGAGGTATCACTGGGCCCACTCGGTAATGCATCATCATAATGAGCTCAATATGATCAAAGTGTTTGATCACGGGATCATGCATTACGGTACGAGTAAAGTGACTTGCCGGTAACGAGATTGAACGAGGTATTGGGATACCGACGATCGAATCTCGGGCAAGTAAAATACCGACTGACGAAGGGAATTGTATATGGGGTTGCTTGAATCCTCGACATCGTGGTTCATCCGATGAGATCATCGAGGAGCATGTGGGAGCCAACATGGGTATCCAGATCCCGCTGTTGATTATTGGTCGGAGAGCTGTCTCGGTCATGTCTACGTGTCTCCCGAACCCGTAGGGTCTACACACTTAAGGTTCGGTGACGCTAGGGTTGTATAGAGATAAGTATGCAGTAATCCGAAAGTTGTTCGGAGTCCCGGATGAGATCCCGGACGTCACGAGGAGTTTTGGAATGGTCTGGAGGTAAAGAATCATATATAGGAAGTGCAGTTTTGGTCATCGGGAGAATTCGGGGTCACCGATATTGTACCGGGACCACCGGATGGGTCCCGGGGGTCCACCGGGTGGGGCCACCCATCCCGGAGGGCCCCATGGGCTGAAGTGGGGAGGGGAACCAGCCCATAGTGGGCTGGTGCGCCCCCCTTGGCCCACCCCCTGCGCCTAGGGTTGAAACCCTAGGGTGGGGGGGCGCCCCACTTGCCTTGGGGGGTACTCCACCCCCCCTGGCCGCCGCCCCCTTTGGAGATGGGATCTCCAGGGCCGGCGCCCCCCACCAAGTCGGGCCTATATAAGGGGGGAGGGAGGGGCAGCCGCACCCTAAAGCTTTGGCGCCTCCCTCTCCCCTGCTACACCTCTCTCTCTCGCAGAAGCTCGGCGAAGCCTTGCTGCGGTGACTGCTGCATCCACCACCATGCCGTCGTGCTACTGGATCTTCATCAACCTCTCCTTCCCCCTTGCTGGATCAAGAAGAAGGAGACGTCATCCGCTCCGTACGTGTGTTGAACGCGGAGGTGCCATCCGTTCGGCACTTGGTCATCGGTGATTTGGATCACGGCGAGTACGACTCCATCATCCATGTTCTAGTGAACGCTTCCGCTCGCGATCTACAAAGGTATGTAGATGCATCCGATCACTCATTGCTAGATGAACTCATAGATGGATCTTGGTGAAACCGTAGGAAAAATTTTGTTTTCTGCAATGTTCCCCAACAGTGGCATCATGAGCTAGGTCTATGTGTAGTTCTCTTTGCACGAGTAGAACAGAATTTGTTGTGGGCGTAGATGTTGTCAACTTTCTTGCTGCTACTAGTCTTATTTTGCTTCAGTGGTATTGTGGGATGAAGCAACACGGACCAACCTTACACGTACGCTTACGTGAGACCGGTTCCACCGACTAACATGCACTAGTTGCATAAGGTGGCTGGCGGGTGTCTGTCTCTCCCACTTTAGTTGGAGCGGATTCGAGGAAAAGGGTCCTTATGAAGGGTAAATAGAAGTTGACAAATCACATTGTGGCTTTTACGTAGGTAAGAAAACGTTCTTGCTAGAACCCTATTGCAGCCACGTAAAACTTGCAACAACAATTAGAGGACGTCTAACTTGTTTTTGCAGCAAGTGCTTTGTGATGTGATATGGCCAAAGTTGTGATGAATGATGAATGATATATATGTGATGTATGAGATCATGTTCATGAAATAGGAATCACGACTTGCATGTCGATGAGTATGACAACCGGCAGGAGCCATAGGAGTTGTCTTTATTTTTTGTATGACCTGCGTGTCATTGAGAAACGCCATGTAAATTACTTTACTTTATAGCTAAACGTGTTAGCCGTAGTAGTAGAAGTAATAGTTGGCGAGCAACTTCATGGAGACACGATGATGGAGATCATGATGATGGAGATCATGGTGTCATGCCGGTGACAAGATGATCATGGAGCCCCAAGATGGAGATCAAGGAGCTATATGATATTGGCCATATCATGTCACTATTATTATTTGATTGCATGTGATGTTTATCATGTTTTTGCATCTTGTTTACTTAGATCGACGGTAGTAAATAAGATGATCCCTCATGATAATTTCAAGAAAGTGTTCCCCCTAACTGTGCGCCATTGCGACAGTTCGTTGTTTCGAAGCACCACATGATGATCGGGTGTGATAGATTCCAACGTTCACATACAATGGGTGTAAGACAGATTTACACATGCAAACACTTAGGTTAACTTGACGAGCCTAGCATGTATAGACATGGCCTCGGAACACAAGAGACCGAAAGGTCGAACATGAGTCATATGAAAGATACGATCAACATGGAGATGTTCACCAATGATGACTAGTCCGTCTCACGTGATGATCGGACACGGACTAGTCGAGTCGGATCATGTTTCACTTAGATGACTAGAGGGATGTCTAATCTGAGTGGGAGTTCATTATATAATTTGATTAGATGAACTTAATTATCATGAACTTAGTCTAAATAAACTTTGCAATATGTCTTGTAGATCAAATGGCCCACGCTAATGTCAACCTCAACTTCAACGCGTTCCTAGAGAAAACCAAGCTGAAAGACGATGGCAGCAACTATACGGACTGGGTCCGGAACATGAGGATCATCCTCATAGCTACCAGGAAACAATATGTCCTAGAAGCACCGCTAGGTGATGCACCCGTCCCAGAGAACCAAGACGTTATGAATGCTTGGCAGCAGCGTGCTGATGATTACTCCCTCGTTCAGTGTGGCATGCTTTACAGCTTAGAACCGGGGCTCCAAAAGCGTTTTGAGCAACACGGAGCATATGAGATGTTCGAAGAGCTGAAAATGGTTTTCCAAGCTCATGCCGGGGTCGAGAGATATGAAGTCTCCGACAAGTTCTACAGTTGTAAGATGGAGGAAAATAGTTCTGTCAGTGAACACATACTCAAGATGTCTGGGTTGCACAACCGCTTGACTCAGCTGGAGATTAACCTCCCAGATGAGGCGGTCATTGACAGAATCCTTCAGTCGCTCCCACCTAGCTACAAGAGCTTTGTAATGAACTACAATATGCAGGGGATGGAAAAGACCATTCCTGAGGTATTTGCTATGCTGAAATCAGCGGAGGTAGAAATCAAAAAGGAACATCAAGTGTTGATGGTCAATAAAACCACCAAGTTCAAGAAAGGCAAGGGCAAGAAGAACTTCAAGAAGGACAGCAAGGATGTTGCCGCGCCCGGTAAGCAAGTTGCCGGGAAGAAGTCAAAGCATGGACCCAAGCCTGAAACTGAGTGCTTTTATTGCAAAGGGAAGGGTCACTGGAAGCGAAACTGCCCCAAATACTTAGCAGACAAGAAGGCCGGCAACACTAAAGGTATATGTGATATACATGTAATTGATGTGTACCTTACCAGTGCTCGTAGTAGCTCCTGGGTATTTGATACCGGTGTCGTTGCTCATATTTGTAACTCAAAGCAGGAGTTGCGGAATAAGCGGAGACTGGCGAAGGACGAGGTGACGATGCGCGTCGGGAATGGTTCCAAGGTCGATGTGATCGCCGTCGGCACGCTACCTCTACATTTACCTACGGGATTAGTTTTAAACCTCAATAATTGTTATTTAGTGCCAAGTTTGAGCATGAACATTGTATCTGGATCTCGTTTAATACAAGATGGCTACTCATTTAAATCCGAGAATAATGGTTGTTCTATTTATATGAGTGATATGTTTTATGGTCATGCTTCGATGGTCAATGGTTTATTCTTAATGAATCTCATACGTAATGTTACACATATTCATAGTGTGAATACCAAAAGATGTAAAGTTGATAACGATAGTCCCACATACTTGTGGCACTGCCGCCTTGGTCACATTGGTGTCAAGCGCATGAAGAAGCTCCATGCTGATGGACTTTTAGAGTCTCTCGATTATGAATCATTTGACACATGCGAACCATGCCTCATGGGAAAAATGACCAAGACTCCGTTCTCCGGAACAATGGAGCGAGCAACCAACTTATTGGAAATCATATATACTGATGTGTGCGGTCCAATGAGTGTTGAGGCTCGCGGAGGATATCATTATGTTCTCACTCTTACTGATGACTTGAGTAGATATGGGTATGTCTACTTGATGAAACACAAGTCTGAGACCTTTGAAAAGTTCAAGGAATTTCAGAATGAGGTAGAGAATCAACGTGACCGAAAAATAAAGTTCTTACGATCAGATCATGGAGGAGAATATTTAAGTCACGAATTTGGCACACACTTAAGGAAATGTGGAATCGTTTCACAACTCACGCCGCCTGGAACACCTCAACGTAACGGCGTGTCCGAATGTCGTAATCGCACTCTATTGGATATGGTGCGATCTATGATGTCTCTTACTGATTTACCACTATCATTTTGGGGATACGCTCTAGAGACAGCTACATTCACTTTAAATAGGGCACCGTCTAAATCCGTTGAGACGACACCATATGAATTATGGGTTGGGAAGAAACCTAAGCTGTCGTTTCTAAAAATTTTGGGGATGCGATGCTTATGTCAAGAAACTTCAACCTGAAAAGCTCGAACCCAAGTCGGAAAAATGCGTCTTCATAGGATACCCTAAGGAAACCATTGGGTATACCTTCTACCTAAGATCCGAAGGCAAGATCTTTGTTGCCAAGAACGGATCCTTTCTGGAGAAAGAGTTTCTCTCGAAAGAAGTAAGTGGGAGGAAAGTGGAACTTGATGAAGTATTACCTCTTGAACCGGAGAGTAGCGCAGCTCAAGAAAATGTTTCTGTGGTGACTCCACCGGTTAGAGAGGAGGTTAATGATGATGATCATGAAACTTCATATAAAGTTACTACTGAACTTCGTAGGTCCACAAGGACGCGCTCCGCACCAGAGTGGTACGACAACCCTATCCTGGAAATCATGTTGTTAGACAACGGTGAACCTTCGAACTATGAAGAAGCGATGGCGGGCCCAGATTCCAACAAATGGCTAGAAGCCATGCAATCCGAGATAGGATCCATGTATGAAAACAAAGTATGGACTTTGACAGACTTGCCCGATGATCGGCAAGCGATAGAAAACAAATGGATCTTTAAGAAGAAGACGGACGCGGATGGTAATATTACCATCTATAAAGCTCGACTTGTCGCTAAGGGTTATCGGCAAGTTCAAGGGGTTGACTACGATGAGACTTTCTCTCCCGTAGCGAAGCTGAAGTCCGTCCGAATCATGTTAGCAATTGCCGCATACTATGATTATGAGATATGGCAAATGGACGTCAAAACGGCATTCCTTAACGGTTATCTTAAGGAAGAACTGTATATGATACAGCTGGAAGGTTTTGTCGACCCTAGGAATGCTAACAAGGTATGCAAGCTCCAACGATCCATTTATGGGCTGGTGCAAGCATCTCGGAGTTGGAACATTCGCTTTGATGAGATGATCAAAGCGTTTGGGTTTATGCAGACTTATGGAGAAGCCTGCGTTTACAAGAAAGTGAGTGGGAGCTCTGTAGTATTTCTCATATTATATGTAGATGACATACTTTTGATGGGAAATGATATAGAACTTTTGGACAGCATTAAGGCCTACTTGAATAAGAGTTTTTCAATGAAGGACCTTGGAGAAGCTGCTTATATATTAGGCATCAAGATCTATAGAGATAGATCAAGACGCCTCATAGGTCTTTCGCAAAGCAAATACCTTGAAAAGATATTGAAGAGGTTCAATATGGATCAGTCCAAGAAGGGGTTCTTGCCTGTGTTACAAGGTGTGAAATTGAGCTCAGCTCAATGTCCGACCACGGCAGAAGATATAGAAGAGATGAGTGTCATCCCCTATGCCTCAGCCATAGGGTCTATTACGTATGCCATGCTGTGTACCAGACCTGATGTAAACCTTGCCGTAAGTTTGGTAGGAAGGTACCAAAGTAATCCCGGCAAGGAACACTGGACAACGGTCAAGAATATCCTGAAGTACCTGAAAAGTGTTGGGGAACGTAGCAGAAATTCAAAATTTTCCTACGTGTCACCAAGATCTATCTATGGAGAAACCAGCAACGAGGGGAAGGAGAGTGCATCTACATACCCTTGTAGATCGCTAAGCGGAAGCGTTCAAGTGAACGGGGTTGATGGAGTCGTACTCGTCGTGATTCAAATCACCGATGACCAAGTGCCGAACGGACGGCACCTCCGCGTTCAACACACGTACAGCCCGGTGACGTATCCCATGCCTTGATCCAGCAAGGAGAGAGGGAGACGTTGAGGAAGACTCCGTCCAGTAGCAGCACAATGGCATGGTGGTGGTGGAGGAGCGTGGCGATCCTGTAGGGCTTCGCCAAGCACCGCAAGAGAGGAGGAGGGAGAGAGGTAGGGCTGCACCAACAGGGAGATCAAATCATGTGTTTTTGGGCAGCCCCTAGGCCTCATATATATAGGGGAAGGGGAGGAGGGTGCGCCCCCTCTAGGGTTCCCACCCCTAGAGGGGCGGCATCCCTAGATGGGTTAGAGGGGGGCGGCCAAGAGGGGGAGGGGAGAGGGAGGCGCAGCAGTATGGGCCTTAGGGCCCATCTGCCCTAGGGTTTGCCCCCTTCTCCTCTCCCTTGCGCCTTGGGCCCTTGTGGGGGGCGCACCAACCCACTTGGGGCTGGTCCCCTCCCACACTTGGCCCATGCAGCCCTCCGGGGCTTGTGGCCCCACTTGGTGGACCCCCGGACACCTCCGGTGGTCCCGGTACACTACCGGTGACGCCCAGAACACTTCCGGTGGCCAAAACCATACTTCCTATATATAAATCTTTACCTCCGGACCATTACAGAACTCCTCGTGACGTCCGGGATCTCATCCGGGACTCCGAACAACATTCGGTAACCACATACGAACTTTCTTAATAACCCTAGCGTCATCGAACCTTAAGTGTGTAGACCCTACGGGTTCGGGAACCATGCAGACATGACCGAGACGTTCTCCAGTCAATAACCAACAGCGGGATCTGGATACCCATGTTGGTTCCCACATGTTCCACGATGATCTCATCGAATGAACCACGATGTCGAGGATTCGATTAATCCCGTATACAGTTCCCTTTGTCTAGCGGTATAGTAATTGCCCGAGATTCGATCGTCGGTATCCCGATACCTTGTTCAATCTCGTTACTGGCAAGTCTCTTTACTCGTTCCGTAACACATCATCCCGTGATCAACTCCTTGATCACATTGTGCACATTATGATGATGTCCTACCGAGTGGGCCCAGAGATACCTCTCCGTCACACGGAGTGACAAATCCCAGTCTCGATTCGTGCCAACCCAACAGACACTTTCGGAGATACCCGTAGTGCACCTTTATTACGTTGTGACGTTTGGCACACCCAAAGTACTCCTACGGTATCCGGGAGTTGCACAATCTCATGGTCTAAGGAAACGATACTTGACATTAGAAAAGCTTTAGCATACGAACTACACGATCTTTGTGCTAGGCTTAGGATTGGGTCTTGTCCATCACATCATTCTTCTAATGATGTGATCCCATTATCAATGACATCCAATGTCCATGGTCAGGAAACCGTAACCATCTATTGATCAACGAGCTAGTCCACTAGAGACTTACTAGGGACATGGTGTTGTCTATGTATCCACACATGTATCTGAGTTTCCTATCAATACAATTCTAGCATGGATAATAAATGATTATCATGAACAAGGAAATATAATAATAACTAATTTATTATTGCCTCTAGGGCATATTTCCAACAGTCTCCCACTTGCACTAGAGTCAATAATCTAGTTCACATCGCCATGTGATTAACACTCACAGAGTTCTGGGTTTGATCATGTTATGCTTGTGAGAGATGTTATAGTCAACGGGTCTGAACCTTTCAGATCCGTGTGTGCTTTACAAATATCTATGTCATCTCCTAGATGCAGTTACCACGCTCTATATGGAGCTATTCCAAATAACTGTTCTACTATACGAATCCAGTTTACTACTCAGAATAATCTGGATTAGTGTAAAAGCTTGCATCGGCGTAACCCTTTACGACGAACTCTTTTACCACCTCCATAATCGAGAAAATTCCTCAGTCCACTAGTTACCAAGGATAACTTTGACCGCTGTCCTGTGATCCATTCCTGGATCTCTCTTGTACCCCTTGACTGACTCATGGCAAGGCACACTTCAGATGCGGTACATAGCATAGCATACTATAGAGCCTACGTCTAAGCATAGGGGACGACCTTCGTCCTTTCTCTCCCTTCTGCCATGGTCAGGTCTTGAGTCTTACTCAATACTCACACGTGTAATACAGCCAAGAACTCCTTCTTTGCTGATCTATTTTGAACTCCTTCAAAATCTTGTCATGGTATGTGTTCGTTTGAAAGTACTATTAAGCGATTTTGATCTATCCTTATAGATCTTGATGCTCAATGTTCAAGTAGCTTAATCCAGGTTTTCCATTGAAAAACACTTTTCAAATAACCCTATATGCTTTCCAGAAATTCTACATCATTTCTGATCAACAATATGTCAACAACATATACTCATCAGAAATTCTATAGTGCTCCCACTCACTTCTTTGGAAATACAAGTTTCTCATAAACTTTGTATAAACCCAAAAAATATTTGATCATCTCATCAAAGTGTACATTCCAACTCCGAGATGCTTACTCCAGTCCTTAGAAGGATTGCTGGGGCTATGCATACTTGTTAGCATCTTTCAGGATTGACAAAAATCTTCTGGTTGTATCACATACAACCTTTCCTCAAGAAAATCGTCGAGGAAACAATGTTTTGACATCCTATCTGCACAATTTCATAAATAATGCAGTAATCGCTAACATAATTCCAACAGACTCTTAGCATCGCTACGAGTGAGAAAGTCTCATCGCAGTCAACTCCTTGAACTTGTCGGGAAACATCTTAACGACAAGTTGAGCTTTCTTAATGGTGACATTTACCATCATTGTCGTCTTCCTTTTAAAATCCATTTGTACTCAACAGCCTCACGACCATCGAGCCGTTCTGCCAAAGTCTACACTTTGTTTTCATACATGGATCCTCTCTCGGATTTTATGGCCTTGAGCCATTCATCGGAATCCGGGCCCACCATCGCTTCTCCATAGCTCGTAGGTTCATTGTTGTCTAGCAACATGACTTCCAAGACAGGATTACGTACCACTCTGAAGGAGTACGCATCCTTGTCGTCCTACGAGGTTTGGGAGTGACTTGATCCGAAGTCTCATGATCACTATCATAAGCTTCCACTTCAATTGGTGTAGGTGCCATAGGAACAACTCCTGTGCCCTGCTACACACTAGTTGAAGTGACGGTTCCATAACCTCATCAAGTCTCCACCATCCTCCCACTTAATTCTTCCGAGAGAAACTTTTCCTCGAGAAAGGACCCGATTTCAGAAACAATCCCTATTGCTTTCGGATCTGAGACAGGAGGTATACCCAACTGTTTTGGGTGTCCTATGAAGATGCATTTATCCGCTTTGGGTTCGAGCTTATCAGCCTGAATTTTTTTTCACATAAGCGTCGCAGCCCCAAACTTTTAAGAAACAACAAATTAGGTTTCTCTAAACCATAGTTCATACGGTGTCGTCTCAACGGATTTGTGTGGTTCCCTATTTAAAGTGACTGCGGTTGTCTCTAATGCCTAACCCATGAACGATAGTGGTAATTCGATAAGAGACATCATGGTACGCACCATATCCAATAGGATGCAACTATGATGTTTGGACACACCATCACACTATGGTGTTCCAGGCGGTATTAGTTGTGAAACAATTTCCACAGTGCCAAACTCGTAACTCAGATATTTATTTCTATGATCATATCATAGATGTTTTATCCTCTTGTCACGACGATATTCAACTTCATTCTGAAACTACTTGAACCATTCAATAATTCAGACTTGTGTTTCATCAAGTAAATATACTCAGTATCTACTCAAATCATCTGTGAAGTAAGAGCATAACGATATCCACTGCGTGCCTCAGCACTCATTGGACTGCACACATCAAAATGTGTTACTTCCAACAAGTTGCTTTCTTGTTCCATTTTACTGAAACTGAAGCTTTCAGTCATCTTGCCCATGTGGTATGATTTGCATGTCTCAAGTGATTCAAAATCAAGTGAGTCCAAACGGTCCATCTGCATGGAGTTTCTTCATGTGTTTTATACCAATATGACTTACATGGCAGTGCCACAAGTAGGTGGTACTATCATTACTATCTTATATCTTTTGGCATGAACATGTGTATCACTATGATCGAGATTCAATAAACCATTCATTTTAGGTGCAAGACCATTGAAGGTATTATTCAAATAAATAGAGTAACCATTATTCTCCTTAAATGAATAACCGTATTGCGATAGACATAATCCAATCATGTCTATGCTCAACGCAAACACCAAATAACAATTATTTAGGTTTAACACCAATCTCGATGGTAGAGGGAGCGTGTGATGCTTGATCATATCAACCTTGGAAACACTTCCAACACATCTCGTCAGCTCACCTTTAGCTAGTCCCCGTTTCTTCCGTAGCTTTTATTTCGAGTTACTAACACTTAGCAACCGAACCGGTATCTAATACCCTGATGCTACTAGGAGTACTAGTAAAGTACACTTTCACATAATGTATATCCAATATACTTCTATCGACAGCCTTCTCATCTACCAAGTATCTAGGGTAATTCTGCTCCAGTAGCTGTTCTCCTCATTACAGAAGCACTTAGTCTCGGGTTTGGGTTGAACCTTGGGTTTCTCCACTAGAGCAGCAGCTGATTTGCCGTTTCATGAAGGATCCCTTCTTGCCCTTGCCCTTCTTGAAACTAGTGGTTTCACTAACCATCAATTATTGATGCTCCTTCTTGATTTCTACTTTCGCGGTGTCAAACATCGCGAATATTTCAAGGATCATCATATCCATCCCTGATATAGTTCATCACAAAGCTGTAGCAGCTTGGTGGCAATGACTTTGGAAAAACATCACTATCTTATCTGGAAGATCAACTCCCACTCGATTCAAGTGATTGTTGTACTCAGACAATCTGAGCACAAGCTCAACGATTGAGCTTTTCTCCCTTAGTTTGCAGGCCAAGAAAATCGTCGGAGGTCTCATACCTCTTGACGTGGGCATGAGCCTGAAATCCCAATTTCATCCCTCGAAACATCTCATATGTTCCGCGACATTTCAAAATGTCTTCGGTGCCTCAATTCTAAACCATTTATCATTACCGAACTATCATGTAGTCATCAAAACGTGTATGTCAGATGTTCGCAACATCCACAGACCACGTTCGAGGTCCAGCACACCGAGCGTTGCATTAAGGACATAAGCCTTCTATTGTCCGCATAATTGCTACTATCAACTTTCAACTATATTTTCTCTAGGAACATATCTAAAACAGTAGAACTAAAGCGCGAGCTTACGACATAATTTGCAAAGATCTTTTGACTATGTTCAGGATAATTAAGTTCATCTTATGAACTCCCACTCAGATAGACATCCCTCTAGTCATCTAAGTGATTACATGATCCAAGTCAACTAGGTCGTGTCCGATCATCACGTGAGACGGACTAGCCATCATCGGTGAACATCTTCATGTTGATCGTATCTACCATACGACTCATGCTCGACCTTTCGGTCTTCTGTGTTCCGAGGCCATGTCTGTACATGCTAGGCTCGTCAAGTCAACCTAAGTGTTTGCATGTGTTCCGAGGCCATGTCTGTACATGCTAGGCTCGTGCTTTGGAGACTGCTAAACTTATCTGGGATAGGCTGTCCAAAGTCAATGAAGGAGTTTCAACTCAGCATGACTCTCGAGTTGATGTTCTTCGCAATCTCTTCAACCGCTTCAAAAGACTCAAGAATGAAAATGTTCAGCAAACCTTCGATCGCCTCACTGACATCTCAAATGAGCTTCAAGCACTTGGTGCCACTGACATCACCGATCATGAGGTGGTGAAGAAATTGCTGAGATCGCTTGATTCCTCATTTGACACTCTGGCACTGATGATACAAGAGCGTGCTGATTACAAGTCACTCGACCCCGCTGATATCCTCGAGAGGCTAAACACTCATGAGTTCCAGCTTGCTGAAAAGAGAGATCTCTATGGTTCGAGCTATGGCAGATCACGTGCACTGAAGGCCAAGGTAGTATCTGAGTCCGAAGATGAAGACTCTGGTAGCAGCTTTGGTGACCCCGAAGAATTGAGTCATGATCTAGCACTGTTAGTGAAGAAATTCCAGAAGTTCTCAAGACGTGGTCGCTTTGGAAAACCCTCAAGGAGCAATGGTTCATCATCCAGTGACTATAAGAAGAGGCTTTGTCACAAGTGCAAGAAACCAGGACATTACATTCAAGATTGTCCTCAGTGGGAAAAGGAATCAAAGAAGAAGAAATACAAGGATTACAATTCTGATGATGCGAAGAAAAAGAAGAAATCCTCAAAATCTTCATCATCAAAATCCTCGAAATCTTCGTCTCACAAGAAGAGCAGCTCCAAGAAGGCTCGGGCATTCATTGGCAAGGAAATGGACTCTGAGGCTGAATCTGAAGAAAATGAGGAAGAAGAGGAATCTGAAGATTCCGAGTCTGGTGTGGCAAGCCTAGCCCTCGCTACTGCATTCGTCAGCAAGTCCATCTTCAACGCTGAAGAAAGTGATCTCACCAACAAGGCTGATGACGGCAGTGATGACTACGCTCCCACCTATTGCTTCATGGCAAAGGGTGCCAAGGTACTCAAATATGCCTCCTCTGAATCTAGTGAGGATGAATTTGATGAAAATCTTAAGCCTAGCTACTCTAAACTTGCTAAGATTGCTGTGCAACAACAAAAGGCTTTTGAAAAGGTTCAAAACATGCTAGAAAAAAGTGATGATATGTTGGGTGAAGAAATGGATCGCACTAAAGCCTTAACTGAAAATCTTCAGAGACTTCAGACCAGGTTTGACAACCTTCAAGGTCATCATAACACTCTCTTATCTGATCATGAGAATCTTTCTTATGAATATCTTCAAAAGAAGCAAGATCTTGAGAAGCTAAGAGTGAGTTATGAAGATCTTCAGAAGGAGCGCGATTCATTACTTGCTCAACAAATCAGCGCTGCTCAGGAAGAATTTATTCCTCAGTGAAGAATTTCATAAAAATCGCCTATTCACCCCCCCCCCCCTCTAGTCAATATAACGCACTTTCAATTGGTATTAGAGCCAAGTACTCCCTTGTTCTGTGTGATTTTGGTTTAACCGCCTGGAGTTTTAGTTATGTCGACCGCAGGTATGATCAAGGTCTCTGCTGGGTGTCCTACCTTCGATGGGACGGATTACCCCTACTGGAAGAATAAGATGCGAATGCATCTTCAGGTAATTGATAACGATCTCTGGTATGTTGTGGAAAATGGTGTTCCCTCAGTCACACCTTCTCTGAATGCTGCTGATGTGAAGAGATTCAAGCAACTCGACTCTCAAGCGAAGAATATCATATGTGGCCATCTGAGCAAAGGACAGTATGGAAGAGTGAGTGCTTTGGAGACTGCTAAGCTTATCTAGGATAGGTTGTCCAAAGTCAATGAAGGAGTTTCAACTCAGCGTGACTCTCGAGTTGATGTTCTTCGCAATCTCTTCAACCGCTTCAAAAGACTCGACAATGAAAATGTTCAGCAAACCTTCGATCGCCTCACTGACATCTCAAATGAGCTTCAAGCACTTGGTGCCACTGACATCACCGACCATGAGGTGGTGAAGAAATTGCTAAGGTCGCTTGATTCCTCATTTGATACTCTGGCACTGATGATACAGGAGCGTGCTGATTACAAGTCACTTGACCCCGCTGATATCCTCGAGAGGCTAAATACTCATGAGTTCCAGCTTGCTGAAAAGAGAGATCTCTATGGTTCGAGCTATGGCAGATCACGTGCATTGAAGGCCAAGGTAGTATCTGAGTCCAAAGATGAAGACTCTGGTAGCAGCCTTGGCGACCCTGAAGAACTAAGTCATGATCTAGCGCTGCTCGTGAAGAAATTCCAAAAGTTCTCAAGACGTGGTCGCTTTGGAAGACCCTCAAAGAGCAATGATTCCTCATCCAGTGACTACAAGAGAAGGCTTTGTCACAAGTGCAAGAAGCCTGGACGCTACATTCAAGATTGTCCTCAGTTGGAAAAGGAATCAAAGAAGAAGAAATACAAGGATTACAGTTCTGATGATGTGAAGAAAAAGAAGAAATCCTCGAAATCTTCATCATCAAAATCCTCAAGGTCTTCATCTCACAAGAAGAGCAGCTCCAAGAAGGCTCGGGCATTCATTGGCAAGGAAATGGACTCTGAAGCTGAATCTGAGGAACAAGAAGAAGAGGAGGCTTCTGAGGACTCTGAGTCTGGTGTGGCAAGCCTAGCCCTCGCTACTGCATTCGTCAGCAAGTCTATCTTCAACTCTGAAGAAAATGACCTCACCAACAAGGCTGATGAAGGCAATGATGACTATGCTCCCACCTACTGCTTCATGGCAAAGGGTGCCAAGGTACCTAAATATTCCTCCTCTGAATCTAGTGAAGATGAATCTGATGAAAATCTTAAGCCTAGCTACTCTAAACTTGCTAAGATTGATGTGCAACAACAAAAGGCTTTTGAAAATGTTCAAAACATGCTAGACAAAAGTGATGACATGTTGGGTGAAGAAATGGATTGCACTAAAGCCTTAACTGAAAATCTTCAGAGACTTCAGACCAGGTTTGATAACCTTCAAGGTCATCATAACACTCTCTTATCTGATCACGAGAAGCTTTCTTATGAATTTCTTCAAAGAAAGTAAGATCTTGAGGAGCTAAGAGTGAGTTATGAAGATCTTCAGAAGGAGCGCGATTCATTACTTGCTCAACAAATCAGCGCTGCTCAGGAAGAATTTATTCCTCCATGTTTAAAATGCATTGAACGAGAATCTGCTAATTCTTCACCTGAATGTTCAAATGCTTCGAATGTTACAAATTCTTCACCTGCCTCTGCTATCACTAATCCCTCATCTGAGGACATTGCTAGTATCACTGACGATGCTGGGCTGAAGGAATTGTACATGACAGGCATGTACAAAAGCCTCAAAGGGCATCAGACTCTTTGTGATGTGCTTAAAAAGCAGATCCTTAACAGGAACCCTAGGAAAGAGGGTATTGCCTTTGAGAGGAAACTCAATGCTGATGGTACATATTGGAAGCCTGAGCAGTACCCCAAAACCTCATGGGTTGCTGCAAAGGGACCTCCAGTTGATCCATCTGATTTATCTGGTTATACATGTGAATCTTCTCATTCTTCTGATGAGTCATTTGACTCCAACTATAAACTGTTCAAAAATCAGAATGGTGAAGTATTTGCTAGATATGTTGGCACTAACTGCAGGAATGGTTCCCCTATGAAGAAGATTTGGGTTCCCAAAAAGTGCCTTGAAAGTCTTCAGGTGAATGTCCTCATGACACCACCAGTGAAGAATAGGAACCCCAGATCAAATTCTTCATATGGACCAAATTCTTCATATGGATCCAAGTCCTCGTACGGACCAAATTCCTCAAGGGGACCAAATTCCTCACATGGATCAAAGTCCTCATATGAACATCATCATGCTAACAACTCTGTTTCGCAGGGAAGAGCCAAGGGCTATGAATGAGCATTATTCTTCAAATTATTATGTTCATAAGTCCTCGAAGAATTTCTCTGCTTATTCATATGCTTACCCTAACCCCTCTTATGTGAAACGTAATGGTTTGGCCGCTATGCCACCATTCTCATATGGAGCTCGCAGAGTGATGAACTCTTTGCCACCCCTTCAGATGTGGGTGGTGAAGAAAAAGAACTAATCTCTTATGCAGGGTCAGGTCTCCAGGCGTACTGTAACGTCTGAAGAATTTGCTGGGGACCTGACAAATTGCCTGAAAGGACGCAGGCTAACCATGATGAAATGAACTTTCATTTCACACGTCCTCCCTCTGCTTTATCTGTCCTACTGCTTGATGAAATTGATCTGATGAATTGTGATATCATATTCTTCACTGCTGAAGTATATGAGTTCGTAAGTTGCACTAATTCATCTGCAGGATGATCAACCCAAAGCCACTGAGTGGGTACTTGATAGTGGATGTACAAATCACATGACTGGTGACAAGAATCTGTTGATGGATGCTCCCTTATCGTCATCACATCTGAAGCATATCATCTTCGCTGATAAAAGCAAAAGTCAGGTATTGGGTCTAGGTAAAGTTGCTATCACAAAGGATCGACACATGGACAAAGTCATGCTTGTTGAGTCCTTAGGATACAACCTTATGTCTGTCTCAATGCTTTGTGATCTTGATATGGTTGTTGTCTTTGGCAAGTATCGTTGTGTTGTGATTATGGAAGCTGACAATTCCAAAGTCTTCGAAGGCTTTAGGAGAGGAGACTTGTATATTGTTGATTTCTCTGCAGATTCACAACCAGCCGTGTGCCTACTTGCAAAAGCTTCAGAAGGATGGCTATGGCATCGACGACTTGGTCATGCAGGCATGAGGAATTTGCACACGCTTGCGAAGAAGAAGCATGTCATTGGCATTGAGAATGTCAAATTCCTCAAGGATCATTTATGCGGTGCCTGTGAAGCTGGAAAGATGACGAAGGCCAAGCATCCAGCAAAGACCATCATGATCACTACTCGACCATTCGAATTGCTTCACATGGATCTCTTCAGTCCTAATCACTATTCCTCTGTTTCAAATGAAGCATCTCAATATGGCTTTGTTATTGTTGATGATTACTCTCGTTACACATGGGTACACCTTGTCTCTTACAAACATGAAGTGCAGGAAGTCTTCAAACGATTTTCCTCGAGGGCTTCAACCAACTTTGGTGTGAAGATCAAGCACATCAGAAGTGACAATGGCACTGAGTTCAAGAATTCAGGTCTCAATGAATATCTTGATGAACTTGGTATTACTCATGAGTTATCTGCTCCTTATACTCCTCAACAGAATGGCGTCGTGGAGCGCAAGAACAGGACTCTTGCTGAGATGGCTCGCACTATGCTCGATGAGTACAAAACCCCTCGTCATTTCTGGGTTGATGCAATTGATATTGCGTGCCATATCATCAACAGAGTATATCTTCACAAATTCTTCAAGAAGACTGCCTATGAACTCCTCACTGACAAGAAACCCAATGTGAGTTATTTCAAAGTCTTTGGTGCTAAATGCTGGATTAGAGATCCTCATCACAACTCTAAATTTGCATCGAAAGCACATGAAGGTTTTATGCTTGGTTACGGAAAGGACTCGCACACCTACAGAGTCTTCAACAATGTTCTTCACAAGATTGTTGAAACTGTAGATGTGCGGTTCAATGAAACTAATGGCTCGCAAAGAGAGCACCTACCTTCTGTGTTAGATGAACCAGCACCAGAGGATTCGATCAAGCACAAGGCAACTGAAGATGTCATTCCTACTGAAGAATCTGCTGAACAATTCATTCCAGAACGTGAAGAACGTCGAGCTGATGTACCTGAAGAAAATGCTGAGGAAATTGATGCTGAAGAAAATGCTGATCAAATTCCTCAACGACAACGAGCTCATCCTCGCGTTGCAAAAGAAGTGCAAGTGGAGAAGATCATCGATGACATTAGAGCACCAGGTCCTCTCACATGCTCAAAAGCTTCACGTCTATCTAACTTTTGTGGGCACTTTGCTTTTGTCTCTATCACAGAGCCCACTAAGATAGATGAAGCATTTCTGGAGCCTGAGTGGATTCAGGCCATGAAAGAAGAATTACATCAGTTCAAGCTCAACAACGTCTGGGAACTAGTCAATCGTCCCGATCCTCGCAAGCATAACATCATTGGCACAAAGTGGATCTACCGCAACAAGCAAGATGAAAATGGTGTTGTGGTGAGGAATAAGGCACGACTTGTAGCTCAAGGCTACACACAGGTTGAAGGAGTTGATTTTGATGAAACTTTTGCACCTGTTGCTAGACTTGAGGCTATTCGCATATTGCTTGCTTATGCTAACCATCATGATATCATCTTATATCAAATGGATGTAAAAAGTGCATTCCTCAATGGTAAGCTTGAGGAAGAAGTATATGTTGCTCAACCCCCAGGTTTTGAAGATCCAAAACATCCTGACAAAGTCTTCAGACTTAACAAGGCCCTCTATGGCCTCAAGCAGGCCCCACGGGCGTGGTATGATACATTGAAGGAATTCTTCATGAAGAAAGGCTTCACACCCAGTTCACTCGATCCCACTCTCTTTACTAAATCTTATGATGGTGAACTGTTTGTGTGTCAAATATATGTTGATGATATCATCTTTGGTTGTACTGACCAACGTTATAGTGATGAATTTGCCTATATGATGAGTGAAGAATATCAAATGTCTATGATGGGAGAGTTGAAAATCTTCTTAGGTCTTCAAATTCGTCAACAGCGCAATGGCATATTCATATCTCAGGAGAAATATCTCAAGGATGTCCTGAAGAAATTCGGCATGCAAGATTGCAAAGGCATCAAAATTCCTATGCCCACAAATGGTCATCTATGCACTGATGAAAATGGTATTGACTTCGATCATAAGGTATACCGCTCCATGATTGGCTCTTTATTGTACTTATGTGCATCTAGGCCAAATATAATGCTTAGTGTTTGCATGTGTGCCCGATTTCAAGCTGCACCGAAGGAATCACACCATAAGGCTGTGAAGCATATTCTTCGATATCTAGCTCACACACCAACACTTGGATTATGGTATCCCAAGGGCTCAGATTTTGATCTCATTGGATATTCTGACTCTGACAATGCTGGTGACCGTGTGGACCGCAAGTCAACATCTGGTACATGTCATTTCCTAGGACGATCCTTGGTCTGTTGGTCCTCGAAGAAACAGAACTGCGTATCATTGTCTACTGCTGAAGCTGAGTACATTGCTGCTGGTTCTTGCTGTGCTCAACTGTTGTGGATGAAGCAAACACTCAAGGACTATGGGGTCAACGTGAAGAATGTGCCTCTCCTCTGTGACAATGAGAGTGCCATCAAGATTGCTCACAACCCAGTTCAGCACTCGAAGACAAAGCACATTCAGATTCGTCATCATTTTCTTCGTGATCATGTGTTGAAGGGCGATATTTCTATTGATCATGTGAAGACTGAAGAACAGCTAGCCGATATCTTCACTAAGCCCTTGGATGAGAAGAGATTTAGCAAGTTGCCGTGTGAGCTAAATATCTTAGAGTCTTCAAATGTACTTTAAAAAAGGCACTCATCCTAACACTTATGCAAAATTGATGACTTAGATGTGCAGCACATGAAGAAACGTTTTTCTTCAATCAATGAAGAATAACTCTCTAAGTGTGAAGAAATTAACGAAGAATTTGATTCTCAGAACCCTACGACAATTGTACGCGGTGTCTGAAATAATCATTCTTATACAATGGGTCACGCCACCACAAAAGTTGAAAATCTTCAATTTGAGTTTTTCTTCAGTTTTGAAATTCCTCAGTTGTTCAAATTCTTCAACTTGCAAAATTTTCACTTGTGCCATCGTTTTTCTTCATTGGCTATATATATATGAGTTTATGTCCTCTACAGCATTCACTTATAGCTATTTTTTTAAGTTGGTTTCTCTGCTAAGTGAATGTGATCGGACCCTTCCCCTCTATGCTATACTCAATACAATCTATTCACAAATTCTTCATGTGCGTTCTATTTGAAACTCGTTCAAAATCTTCACTGTGTCCTTGTCAGCTGAAGAAATTGCAAACGGAACATTAAAACTAATCTTATCCAAATTTTCGGTTTTGCCGCTCAAACCGTTCTGCATCCCACGATGCATTAGTTTACTCACCCACGATCTTACACGATCTCCACTACACAGTACGTGGGTGACACATGTCGTGAGAAGGAGAATGGTCAGGGGCACGTTCGTCCTAAATCTTCGGGCGAACAGTTTTTCACTGCCTCTATAAATAGCCCTCACCCCTTCCTCACTTCTTTTACTCCGCTCGATCTCTCTCTCCCGCTCGAGCTTCTCAAACCCTAGCGCCGCCGCTACTCCATCGTCGCCGGTGAGGAAGAGCTTCACTGCCTCGACCTCGTCGCCGTCGTACTCGCGCCGACCGCGGAAATCTTCACCTCCGCCGCCGCCGTAGACGTCTTCCTCCGCCAAGTTAGGGCGTGGAAGATCTACATCGACGAACTTCACTGTTTCGCCTCCCTGTTTGTCGTGTTCTTCATTCAGGGTAATTAAAAGTTACTTTTACTGCCCTCTTTGATTCGAAGTTTTTCTAAAAAATCCTCAAAGGTGTTTTATTCTTCAAATCCTCACACACAAAACACCTCACATGTCATCTGTTCTTGATTCATTTCCCTAAGCATCATTTTTTTCAAGATTCCTTAATTGTGTGGATCTTCGATCTATACAACTCTAGAACCTAAGATATAGCGCGCTTAGTGAAATTCTTCAAGACGCATCTGGTCAAATTCCTCAAACTTGTTCTTTTTGAAAAACCCTCTGAGAACGGATATGACCTCTCCAAATTCCTCGCAACTATACTCTGTTCACACGTACACATGTCCGCTGCTGAATCATTAGGTTCTCATCAAATTAACTCATTTGCAGCGTTCCTTGAAGAAAAACTGCATACTTCTTTAGAGAATTCGATTGTTCAAATTCCTCAACTGAAGAAAATGGCTGAAGGTAAAAGGCCACAGAAAGGAGGAAAGAAGCCTGAGGTCATGACTGCCTTTGAAATCCCTGAGGATTTATATAAACATTACTGCACGCCTGATGAAGCCAAGTTTGGCAAAGAAGATAAAAATCAGCGCAAGGTGCGCATTCAGAGGATAGAACGGAGATGGGCACGTGAATGGAGGGAGTACAGATACGTCACTCCAAAGTACATGAAGAAATTCGCACTGAATCCTCCATGCCCAAGAGCCCCATTGGCACCTGGCCAAGTGGCTGATCCCACTAGCATCAAACGCGGTGAGGATTTTCCTGAAGAATGGGCCAAGCGCCAAGCCAAATTGGCAAGACAAGCCAGAGAAGCAGTGAGGAAATTCAATGAAGATTCTGCTACTGTTGCTGCCACTGAGGCCTCTGTCAAGCCGAGGAAATCAATGATTAAGAAGCCCGCTCGAAAGCCCAGTGCTTCACCAACAATGCCCTCACGGCCAAGTTCCTTAGCTGCGCCCTCACGGCCAGAAACTTCAAAATCTTCAAGACAAATTCCTCAAGCTGCCCCTGCTTCTCCAAAATCCTCAGCACCTCCTCCAAAGTCCTCAGCTGTTCCGACAAAGTCCTCAGCACTTGCGCATCTTGCCACGTGTCAAAGGACTGCAGGCATCTATATTGCCTCTGGTGTCTCAGCAAGTTCCTCAGTTCCACCAAGTTCCTCAGCTGGACCCTCTATGCTGAAGAAAAAGGCTACTGCTGGACGCGGTACTCGCCCAAGTCCTAAGAAGAAGCAGGTAGTCTTCAATGTACCATCTGACGAAGATGAAGCTGATGAAGAAGAACTTGCAGAAATCATCAGGGACCGACAAGAAAGGGCCGCTAGAGCCAAAGGCACACCTGTGCCACTGCTGCTGGATCCAAGAGCGATCCTCGATTATATTGATCTCTGGCATAAGGATCCCAACACACCTATGCCTGACTTCAAGCTGACACCTGGCCAAAGTCACATGCTGACTCATTTCATCCTAGAGGAGAAATGGAAATATGACAGGGCCAGAGAAATCAAGAAATCACAGTACAGAAAAGAGAAACTGCTGAAGAAAAATGTTGTCAAAATGACAACTGAAGAACTTGTCAAAATGCAGGCTGAAATCAAAGCCCTCAGCGACAACTTCAATTCTTACTATGCTGATTGGCAAGGAGCCAAAGTCAGGTTTGTGAGACTGACTGAAACTTTCACCAATGTTGCAGCTCCAATGCAACAAGAAGTTCCTCAAGCTTAAGCTTCTGCTCAGCCAACTGAAGAACATGCCAGCATCGCTGATGATTTTCAGGCTGCTGAAGAAAATGCTAGTTCCAGGGCTGATGACTCCATTTCAGCCGCAGAAGAAATTGCCAGGGCATCCACTAGTGGTGTGCCTGAAGAAACTGAAGAAGTCAGGGCAACTGCATCAGTTGCACCTGAGGAAATTCAACCAGATTCCTCAGCTCCACCTGCGCCTACACCAACTCCTATCCTTCCATCTGCATCAGATGTGAAGAAGACCAAGGCTGCAGAGCGAGCTGCAGTGAAGAAAAGGAAAGCATCAAGTGCTTCGGAATCTTCAGTTCCAAAGAAGATGAAGCCTATGACCAGCTCATATGAAAATCCGATCGATGTTGTTCCGATTTCCACCATGCCATCAAAGGACCTTGTTCCTTTTGATGAAGAATATGTGATCCCAAGCGGATCTGATGAAGAAACTCAATATGCTGCTTCTTCAGAGCAGATTGATGAAGAAATTGAAGTGGATACAATCCCTTCAACCCCAGTGGTCTCATCACCAATGCCTCAGTTTACTGCTGAAGAGGCTGGTGTTGAAGAAATTGATAATGAAGATGTGGACATTGGAAGCACAACTCCAGTGATGAATGACGACTTTTGGGAAAGTCAGCATCCCATTCTCCACTCTTCACCCCGCTGCAGCAAATCCCTCACTCTCCTGCACCAACAGTTCAATTGGGCTCTGAAGAAACTCATCCCACTACATCTGTGCATGAAGAAATTCCAGCCACTAGTGCTGAAGAAACTGCTGCTGCTGCTGAAAATGTGACTGCACCTGAGGAAGAACCTGAAATTCCTCAACCTGAAGAACCTGAGATTGCGATTCCTGAGGTAGTGATACAACTCACTGACACTCCTCTGCCCAAGCCAAAGGATCCGTTCTCAAGGAAGCAAAAGTTCAAGGCTGAAGACTTCTTTGGCGAGCATGTATTCTTCACAGATTACAACCCCTATGATTCTGCTCGCATAAGGAAGAGGCGCTTCTGGACTGCAAGTCAAGCCAACTTCTATTCCTCAGTGCTATTCAACAAAGACAAAGTCTTCGACCATGCACATATTCCTCACGTGGATATGGAGTCCATGACGTGCTTCACGCCAGTCCTCAGTGTTCTTCACGACGCTGGGCTACTCAATTTCTGCACTGACATCTGTGATTGGAATGAAGAACTCATTCTTCAGTTCTACGCAACACTGCATATCACCGACAACTCTGAAAATGTGAATTCATGGGTTCTGGATTGGATGACTGAGAACACACATTACAAGGCACCAGCGTCTGAACTGTTGCGTGCCCTTCCTCTAAGTCCTCCCCTTGAAGATGCACGTTGTGTTTACAACGAACCTGAGCTTTCAAATCACTATATGCAAGTGTTGATGAAACCTTTGAAGCCAGGGCAGGCCCCTCGAACCAAATTACTCGTCAAGGAATTGTTGCATGTGCCTCGGACTATCTATCGCATTCTGACGAAGACTATGAGTCCTATCAAAGGCCACGACTCAAATGATGAAGAAGTCGTTGGCATCATGAAGAATATGCTTTTCAACATCTGTCATGGCATTCCCGTCAACTTCCATGATTTCTTCATGAGGACTCTGGCAAATATTGCCATGTCACAGTTTGAGCTGAAGCCTTATGCGCCATGGATTATGAGATTCATCAGGACAAGGTCTTCACTCAATTACAAAGCTGAAACTCTGAACCACTGCAGCTACTTGCCTCCTATTGAAGTCCTCAAAAGGACATTTTCCTCAGCTGAAGAAAAGGGCAAGGGTACTGCTGTGATAGATGAAGGCATTCGTCCATTGGATGGTTAATTTTGCAAGGCTGCATCCTACTCCACCAATGATGACTCTGCCACACATGACTCTGCCGCCAACAATGCCAAGCCAAATACTCAAGCCACAGCACCCAGGGTGATGACTGATCGTGAGTGTCTTCATCAGAAGGTTGATCGCAATCACAAATGGGTCAAGCGTCAGTTTGGTTCAATTCTTCACAACATGACTTCAACACACAATGCAGTGAAGAAAAACCACTACTACCTTCATGAAACCCTCAACCGCACCTGGGTTGTTCTGTCTCAAGTTTACAGCGCTGATGATTTGAAGCAAATGGGTCTCAAAGAAGAGTTTGACTGGTCTGCACCTCCTCCGAAGAAATTCAAGAAGGTCAAGGTTCCTTCTTTGGTGGCCAACTCATATTCTTCATCGTGTGAGACTGATGAAAATGAAGATTTGGAAGACACAGCGACAGGCCCTACTACAACAACCGACCCCGACAACGTTGGCGCTCCTTCATAAACTTGATTATCTTCAGGGGCGTTAGTCCTCAGTTTTGATCCTTTTGGTCATTCGATGACAAAGGGGGAGAAATTTGAGTTAGTCTTCAAGCGGGTCTATTATATCGTTTTTTTTTGCTAAGTTACAACTCTCGTTCTTCTGAAACTTTATTGGATTGAGTTGTAATCTTAAACCCGATGGTGCTCTGATACTTTTGTTGCACTATGCTCTGATACTTTTGATGCATTATTCGGCATGCTTATTCCTCGTTAATATTATTGCACGCATGCTGAATTACATCAGGCACCATATTTCATCATGCATTTCAAATTCTTCATATTATATACCGAATGCGTGTATGAATTACAAGATATAGCGGGAGATCTCCATGATTCAACTCTTCAAGTGTGCATTGCTTCAAAAGCAAATTCCTCACTATGCACATCTTCAGGGGGAGTTCTTCTATATCTTGCAATCAAATTCCTCAATATCAGTATTTACACTTCATATAATTATCCCCGTTGAAAACTTAACCTATATTTTCATCAATCACCAAAAAGGGGGAGATTGTAAGTGCATCTAGTGCCCCTTAGTGATTTTGGTGTATTGAAGACTTATAGGTTAAGGATCTAACATGTTTATGAGTGTACACATGTCTATAAGTCTATGAGGAGTTTGATATTTACAGAGAAAGTCGACCCCTAAAAATGAAGTTCTTCAACTGAAGACTTTGATATTCTTAAGACTTTCTGAAGACTTTGAAAGTGAAGAAATTGGTGTGACCTTGAGTACTTGGTTATCATTCGAGGAACATGAAGTGTGAAGACTTTTGTTTTCGTAGTTTCATTTTCTCTTTCTTGAGTCATAGGAAACACCGTACTGTTAAAGGGGGTCGAGGAAATACTAAGGAGAAAATTTCCACTTGATGCTCAACTCAAATCCTACACCTACCAATCCCTTCGAGTGAAGCCATTGGAAATCTCATACAGATCAGTCAATTTCTTTAGTGACAGAGACGCAGTTCTTCTGGTCACTGAGGATCTTGCTCTGACTGAGGAGTTAGGAATTCGCTAGTGCGAATTACCTACACAGTGAGGAACATGATAGCCCTGAGGAATTTGTACCTCAAATTTCCGACCGTTGCTGTGCTACGCGCCAGCTGTCCCAAAATATCTTATCCATCCAACGGTCATATCATTGAAGGGCATTTATGTCTTATCATGTCGGGCTGCTCCCTAGGCTATAAATAGCCACCCCCTACAACCACTAGCTGGTTGGCTGCTCCGCGAGAACTTGGCACTTGTCATTTGAGAGCAACCCATCCTCCGAGGACTTTGAGCTAAAATCATCAAGTGAGGAAAATCCAAAACCCAAACCCAAACACCTACAATCCCAAAGTGATTGAGCATCACCAAAGAGATTGATCCTGCATGGATCCGACGCTTGTTACCTTTGAAGACTGTGCTTCTTCCAGACGGTTAGGCGTCAAGGTCTAGAGCATCCAAGAGGAATTGTGGATCGCCGAGTGACCGAGTTTGTGAAGGTTTGGAAGTCACCTGAAGACTTACCATGAGTGATTGGGCAAGGACTGTGTGTCCTTAGTTCAAGGAGAATACGGTGAGGACTGTGTGTCCGGGACTAGGTGTCCTCGAGTTTAAATACTTAGCCGCTCCAACCAGACGTACAACTGAGACAGCAGTTGGAACTGGTCTACCAAATCATTGTCTTCACCAAGCCAACTGGTTCTATTTCCTCAACACTTTCATTTCCTCATTACTGTGTTGTGTGTTTGTTCATATCTGTGTTTGAAGACTTTGACTGAAGACTTTCTCAATTTCATCAGTTCAATTTCTTCAGTCTGTTTGTCTCATCTTGTGCTATCCTGTGTTTACGCTTCCTGTACTCTGTGTTTGTCTTCATTCCATCATGATGACCATGCATGTATTCTGTTATGTTTACTTCTGAGTACTTATTCCGCTGCTAGTAGTTCTTCGCTAAGGAATTTCCTCACTAGCAAATTCCTCAGTAAAGAATTTCATAAAAATCGCCTATTCACCCCCCCCCCTCTAGTCGATATAACACACTTTCAGACGCACATCATCACCTCGTCCTTAGCCTATCTTCGTTTACTTCGTAGCCCCTTTTTCGAGTTGCAAATATGAGCAACAGAACCAGTATCAAATACCCAGGCGCTACACGAGAATTAGTAAGGTACACATCAATAACATGTATATCAGATATACCTTTGTTCACTTTGCCATCCTTCTTATCCGCCAAATACTTGGGACAATTCCGCTTCCAGTGACCAGTCCCTTTGCAGTAGAAACACTCAGTTTCAGGCTTGGGTCCAGACTTGGGCTTCTTCGCAGGAGTGACAAGCTGCTTGCCATTCTTCTTGAAGTTCCCGTTCTTTCCCTTGCCCTTTTTCTTGAAACTAGTGGTCTTGTTAACCATCAACACTTGATGCCCTTTCTTAATTTCTACCTCCGCTACTTTGAGCATAGTGAAGAGCTCGGGAATTGTCTTATCTATCCCTTGCATATTATAGTTCATCATGAAGCCTTTGTAGCTTGGTAGCAGTGATTGAAGAACTCTGTCAATAACACTATCATCTGGAAGATTAACTCCCAGCTGAGTCAAGTGGTTATGATACCCAGACATTCCGAGTATGTGTTCACTGACAGAACTGTTCTCCTCCATCTTGCAGCTATAGAACTTGTTGGAGACTTCATATCTCTCAACCTAGGCATTTGCTTGTAATATTAACTTCAACTCTTGGAACATCTCATATGCTCCATTACGTTCAAAACGTCTTTAAAGTCCAGATTCTAAGCCGTAGAGCATGGCACACTGAACTATAGAGTAATCATCAGACCGCGTCTGCCCGACGTTCAAAGCGTCTACATTAGTGGGAGGGGGCTTTTCACCTAGCGGTGCATCAAGGACATAATTCTTCTGTGCAGCAATGAGGATAATCCTCAAGTTACGGACCCAGTCCATGTAGTTGCTACCATCATCTTTCAACTTAGCTTTCTCTAGGAACGCATTAAAATTCAAGGGAACGGTAGCACAGGCCATTGATCTACAACATAGATATGCAAAAACTATCAGGACTAAGTTCATGATAAATTAAGTTCAATTAATCATATTACTTAAGAACCCCCACTTAGATAGACATCCCTCAAGTCATCTAAATGATCACGTGATCCATATCAACTAAACCATGTCTGATCATCACGTGAGATGGAGTAGTTTTCAATGGTGAACATCTCTATGTTGATCATATCTACTATATGATTCACGTTCGACCTTTTGGTCTCCAGTGTTCTGAGGCCATGTCTATACCTGCTAGGCTCATCAAGTTTAACCCGAGTATTCCGCACGTGCAAAACTATCTTGCACCCGTTGTATGTGAACATAGAGCCTATCACACCCGATCATCACGTGGTGTCTCGGCATGACGAACTGTCGCAACGGTGCATACTCAGGGAGAACACTTATACCTTGAAATTTTAGTGAGGGATCATCTTATAATGCTGCCGTCGTACTAAGCAAAATAAGATGCATAAAAGATAAACATCACATACAATCAAAATATGTGACATGATATGGCCATCATCATCTTGTGCCTTTGATCTCCATCTCCAAAGCACCGTCATGATCTCCATCATCACTGGCTTGACACCTTGATCTCTATCGTAGCATCGTTGTCGTCTCGCCAAGTATTGCTTCTACAACTACCGCTAATGCATAGTGATAAAGTAAAGCAATTACATGGCGATTGCATTTCATACAATAAAGCGACAACCATAAGGCTCCTGCCAGTTGCCGTTAACTTTTACAAAACACGATCATCTCATACAACAACGTATATCACATCATGTCTTGACCATATCACATCACAACATGCCCTGCAAAAACAAGGTAGACGTCTTCTACTTTGTTGTTGCAAGTTATACGTGGCTGCTACGGGCTTCTAGTAAGAACTGTTCTTACCTACGCATCAAAACCACAATGATGTTTCGTCAAGTTTGTTGTTTTAACCTTCAACAAGGACCGGCCATAGTCAAATTCGATTCAACTAAAGTTGGAGAAACAAACACCCGCCAGTCACCTTTATGCAAAACAAGCTGCATGTCTGTCGGTGGAACCGGTCTCATGAACGTGGTCATCTAAGGTTGGTCTGGGCCGCTTCATCCAACAATACCGCCAAATCAAAATAAGACGTTGGTGGTAAGCAGTATGATTATCATCGCCCACAATTCTTTGTGTTCTACTTATGCATATCATCTACGCATAGACCTGGCTCGGATGCCACTGTTGGGGAACGTAGCATGCAATTTCAAAAAAATTCCTACGCTCACACAAGATCTATCTAGGAGATGCATAGCAACGAGAGAGGGAGAGTGTGTCCACGTACCCTCTAGACCAAAAGCGGAAGCGTTAGCTTAACGCGGTTGATGTAGTTGAACGTCTTCTCGATCCAACCGATCAAGCACCGAACATACGGCACCTCCGAGTTCTGCACACATTGAGCTCGATGACGTCCCTCGAACTCTTGATCCAGCAAAGTGTCGAGGGAGAGTTTCGTCAGCACGACGGCGTGGTGACGGTGATGGTGAAGTGATCCGCGCAGGGCTTCGCCTAAGCACTACGTGAATATGACCAGAGGCGTAAACTGTGGAGGGGGCGCCGCACACGGCTTGGAGCAATTTATATGTGTTAGAGGCGCCCCCACCCCCGTATATAAAGGAGGGAGAGGGGAGGAGGCTGGCCCTAGGCGCGCCCCAAGTAGGAGGAGTCCTACTTGGGCTCCTAGTAGATTCGCCCCCCCCCCCCTTTCCTTTTACCGGAGGGGGAAAGGGGGAAGGAGAGGGAGAGGGAGAAGGAAAGGGGGAGCGTCGCCCCCTCCCCTAGTACAATTCAGACTCCTCCCTTGTGGGGAGTGCATCAGCCCTATGTGGGCTGGTATGCCGCCCTTCTATGGCCCATATGGTCCATATCTTCCCCAGGGGGTTCCGGTACCCCCCCCCCCCCCGGTATTCCGATATGTACCTGATACATTCGAAACACTTCTGGTGTCCGAATACTATCATCCAATATATCAATCTTTACCTCTCAACCATTTCGAGACTCCTCATGTCCGTGATCTCATCCGGGACTCTGAACAACATTCGGTCACCAAATCACATAACTCATATAATACAAATCGTCATTG
Source organism: Aegilops umbellulata (assembly GCA_032464435.1). Taxonomy (NCBI): domain Eukaryota; kingdom Viridiplantae; phylum Streptophyta; class Magnoliopsida; order Poales; family Poaceae; genus Aegilops; species Aegilops umbellulata. Next base: position 359,311,584 of record CP136058.1, read on the forward strand.
AACGTTAATCCTGCGGACCATACGGGTTCGAGAACTATGTAGACATGACCGAGACACCTCTCCTGTCAATAACCAATAGCGGAACATGGATGCTCATATTGGTTCCTACATATTCTACGAAGATCTTTATCGGTCAAACCGTAATGACAATATACGTCATTCCCTTTGTCATCGGTATGTTACTTGCCCGAGATTCGATCATCGGTATCTTCATACCTAGTTCAATCTCGTTACCGGCAAGTCTCTTTACTCATTCGGTAATGCATCATCCCGCAACTAACTCATTAGTCACATTGCTTGCAAGGCTTATCATGATGTGCATTACCGAGAGGGCCCAGAGATACCTCTCCGATACTCGGAGTGACAAATCCTAATCTCGATCTATGCCAACCCAACAAACACCTTCGGTGATACCTGTACAGCATCTTTATAATTACTCAGTTGCATTGTGACGTTTGATAGCACACAAGGTATTCCTTCGGTATTCGGGAGTTGCATAATCTCATAGTCAAAGGGATATGTCTAAGTCATGAAGAAAGCAATAACAATAAAACTTAAGGATCATTATGCTAAGCTAATGGATGGGTCTTGTCCATCACATCATTCTCCTAATGATGTGATCCCGTTCATCAAATGACAACTGATGTCTATGGTTAGGAAACTTAACCCTCTTTGATTAACGAGCTAGTCTAGTAGAGGCTTACTAGGGACACTGTGTTTTGTCTATGTATTCACACATGTATCAAAGTTTCTGGTTAATACAATTCTAGCATGAATAATAAACATTTATCATGATATAAGGAAATATAAATAACAAATTTATTATTGCCTCTAGGGCATATTTCCTTCAGACCTCTGTGTTGATCCTAGGTAGGGCTGCGATGTGTTGATCTTCCGAGGCCAGGCGTTGACCCAGGAAAGTGTGTCCGGCCAGAGTAATCAAGCGTGTTGGGTAATGTGGTGCACCCCTGCAGGGAACTTTATTTATTGAATAGCCGTGTCCACGGTAATTGACGCTCGGAGTTTTATTCTGGCCTATTACAACTAGAAGTGGATATCTGATACATGAGATGGTTATGTTGGCTTCGGGATTGCTTTCTCTCAAGGATTCGAGGAAGGAACTCTGGGCATTAATGCTACAACATGTTTAATAATTATAAAATGCTATCATATACTCTTCTGAATGCTGCAAGGTGCTTGAAGATGCTTCAAGATGACAGTCTTTGATAGGCTAGGCTTTCCCCTCTCTTTTGGCATTCTGCGGTTCAATCCACATATACAACCCTTCCTTTTGATACTAATGCATATTTAGTATAGATCTGATGTAAGTCTTCTGAGTACTTTGGGTGAGTACTCACAGTTGCTTTGCTACTTCTTTTCCCCATATACCCCGTTGCTATGATTAGATGGTGGATCCCAGGAGCCAGATGCTGCCACGCTGACTACTGCTACTAACCCCGAGGATGCCTACTACATGGAGACCTCCGATGACCAGGAGTAGTTAGGAGGTCCCAGACAGGAGGCCTTGCCTCTTCGATCGTTGTTGCTTTTGTGTTTGCCTTCTTAAGGCAGTCTTGCTTAACTTATGTCTGTACTCAGATATTGTTGCTTCCATTGACTCTTGTGTATCGAGCTATGTATTCGAGTCCTCGAGGCCCTTGGCTTGTAATATAAAGCTTGCATTATTTCAATTTGTGTCTAGAGTTGTGTTGTGATATCTTTCTGTGAGTCCCTAATCTTGATCATACACATTTGCATGTATGATTGAATTGGGGGCGTCACAAATTGGCTGCACCTTGCGGATCTTTTTTGAGGTGGTAAACGACCTCAGATGGAAACGATCCCAAAATAAATCTTGACCGTCTTGACGAGACGAACAATTTTCATGTTGAACATTTTTTTATCAGAAGCAATCTTGAGGGTTTTTGGCTGTTTTCCGAAGTCTGCAGCAGAGAAATCCAAAACCTGCCGGATGATTATCCCTGGAGTGTCTGGCCATCCTCAGAGAAATCCAAAAACCGGATGATTATTCCCGGAGTGTCCCGCCATCCTGATGCAGCCGTGCATTTTCATCTCTAACTTTTGCATACGACCTCGGATTAAGACCATTTTTACATCAAAATCAACAATTTCGACGAGGCGAAGATAATCCGTGTAGAAACTTTTCTCATATGGGGTCGTCTTGGTGGCTTAATTGGCCGAACAATAATCTGAATACAAATTCTTAGTACTTTGAGCATAGTTTCAGCCCTTGAGATGAGATCGGATGGAGATGCCCGAACTTCAAATATGTTCATGTCGACAATATGGAACTTTTTCATGTATATCACTTCTCCATTTGAGGACATCTTAATCAAGTTCTTGACCGTGCCAAAATCTGGTGTCAACAGCCGGATGGCCCGTCGAGTCGGCGCAAAAGACCATGCTGCCAAACACAAAAAGCTGGTCGGGGCATAAACACTCCCATGGCCATTGGCGTAGTTGATCTGCAGATGAGCCATCGATCCTTCTGTTGATCACACCGCAAAACTCTCAATGGAAGCACCAGTGTTGGTGTCAAAACCGGTAGACCTCGGGGTAGGGGGTCCCGAGCTGTGGATCTCGGATATATGGTAACAAGAACAGAGAGACAATGTTTTACCCAAGTTCAGGCCCTCTTGATGGAGGTAAAACCCTACATCCTGCTCTTGTTTATATTGATGGAGATGTATCAAGTGCAGAGTTGATCTACCTCGAGATCGTAATATATGGTCTAACTCTAGGGCTAGGTGAATGATATTGCGTTGATGTCCCCTCTACGGGCTAAACCCTACGACTTATATACACACCAGGTAGGGTATCTAGGGTTACAAGGTCGGCATCTAGGAGCAAGGCGGCAGGAGAGATCTTGGAGTATACGCCAAGTCTTCGGTGGAGGTAGTCTCGATCACGCCTCCTACACACGGCCTCCAGAGTCCACCTTGATCACGAATGAGGGCCCATCGGCCCAACCCGAGGAGCATGGGCCGACTAGGTTAGCACCTCCTAGTCTAGGACACCGTTAGAGGGGGTGAGAGTCGGGGTACACCACTTGTCCAGTCCTTTGACCGGCCGATAGTGGCTGCGTCCGTTGACACCGTATCCTTCCTGAAGGCTCTGTCGCGGTGTTCCCTCCTCTATCATCTTGCTCGGGTTGAAAACCTGATCTTCAGGATCGAGCAATGGTGGCTATCCGTGGGCGTATCCTTCTGGGAGGCACCGCTTTGGAGTCCTGGCTTCGTTGTTGTCCGGCTCGCCTCTTTATTGCGGATGCTCATGGTGGAGGTCTCCATCGGCTCCAAGCGGTCTTCCTCGCCCATCTATAGTTTGCTTGGTTGTCAGTGGTGTGGTGTGTCGGTGCCCGGCACCGTTGTATCTTGCCTTGGGTGTGTGTGTTCGGTGCGGTGGTGGTGTGTGTTTGTATCGGTCTCTCAGTTGTAAGCAGTGATGGTTGCTTTATAATATAAAGCGGGGGAACCCTTCTTCAGTAATCCCTTTCGGTAGAGTTGTTGAACTTATCAGCAATACCTTGGCGACTTGCTCTACTTACGGGTGCCGCATATGCGACCGATGGTGCAACTGGGCTGGGCGGATATCATGGCGCAGACACCCCATCTCCGGAAGCGGAGGCAATAGAAAGCCTGCCAGGCAGGACGATGAGCGACGAAGAAATGGCTGGCGTCAATGGAGGACAGAGTACAGCATGAACACTGGAGCGGTGCGGAGACACCCAGTCGAGAGCGGCCACCAGAGTTAGGGCTAGGGCAGCAACACATACAACGTGTTGAGGGCAATGGTTGCGCCGCAGCCAATAGACTTCAGGGAGAGAGGACACTCCATCAAGGATGTGGCGCGGTTATCGAAGCTAGAGTTGGGCGGCAACGATTTGCTGCTACAAATCATAGTTGAGGTCGAAGATCGTGACTCGCGAGGGGCAGGACCTCATGACATGCGAGGGGTAGAATGCACGTGATGATGATTTTACTTTGGCACAATGTTAAGTCTGTGCCATTGGATTGGTGACAGACCATCCAAGGAATAGATAATATGGGATTTAATTACATGGATTACATCATATGACAATGGTTGTCCTGTTACAATAAGTTGGATGTCCCTAATAAATGTAAGCCACTTCTTTATAAATAATAGAGAATTAGAGATAGAGATAATTTTGCACCCATCCTCTCTCACCTGATATCAGGAGTCTCGTGTGCTCACGGAAGAGGAGAGATGGTTGCCTAGAACTCTGAGGCACCTGGTACTTGGATTAGCTTTCCTGGAACGAACGATTGTGAGACAACGGTCGCGGTTGAGATGGCTGCAGGAGGGAGATGGCAACACCAAGCTCTTTCACCTAGTGGCCAATGGACGGAAGCTGAAAAACTTCATTCCTGCAATCTCCATGGCAGTAACCACCATCATGGACCAAGCGGCCAAAGAGGAGGCTTTTTTCGAGGCATACAATGAACTGCTGGGGAGTTGTGGGTCACGTGAGCACACATTAGAATTGGACTATCTGGGCATTGAGCCAATCGATCTGGCTAACCAATACTTGGTCTTCCAAGAAGACGAGATTTGGAAAGTGGTGAAGGACATGCCCTCAGATCGTGCACCGGGGTCGGACATGTTCATTGGTATTTTCTTTCAGAGAGCATGGGCGATTGTGAAAGGTGACGTGATGGCAGCGTTGAACAAGCTATTCCTCAACAATGGGAGAGTATTTGGAAGGTTAAATTGGGCCCTTATCACCCTGATTCCTAAAAAGCTGGAGGCTTGCCATATCAATGACTTTAGGCCGATCTGCCTGGTTAATAGCATTCCGAAGTTAGCGTCAAAATTTCTTACATCTCGGCTATGCATGTGCATGGGAGAGTTGGTGCATGCAAACCAATCGACGTTCATTGGGGCCCGGAATATCCATGATAACTTCTTGCTGGTTAGGCAACTTGCGAGAAATGTTCACAAAAGGAAGACGAAGGGAGTGATGTTGAAGCTGGATATCTCGCGTGCCTTCGACTCTTTGTCCTGGCCGTTCTTATTCAAAGTGTTGCACGCTAAGAGTTTCTCGAGCACTTGGAGATCATGGATTGCTACTCTGCTCACGACGGCAAGTTCGAAAGTGGTAGTTAATGGATGTGCTGGTAGGAAGTTTATGCATGCATGTGGACTGAGGCAGGGGGACTACATGTCACCCTTGCTCTTCGTCATTGCGATGGATGTTCTCACTTCTATGGTAATGAAGGCCCAGGAGATAAATGCAATCAGCAAAATCCCCGGCTGCGCTCCAATTCAGAGACTCTCTCTATATGTTGATGATGTCGTTATGTTCATACACTACTGGAATCAGCAGATTTGCCGTCTGCCGACTCTTTGCCGTCTGCCGACTCTTTGCCGTCTGCTAGCGGACGGCAAAGAAAGGCTTCGCCACCAGCCACCAGAAAACGAACGGCAAAGAGGCAGCGGAAGGCAACATAAGGCTTTGCCGTCAGCCTATCTTTGCCGTCAACCAGCGGACGGCAAAGCAGCTTTATCGTCTGCTAGCTGACGGCAAAGGGGGTGGGTGGCGGACTACGAGGACGACCTAACGGTTGTTGACGGCAACAATTATTTCTCGTCCGCCAGCAGACGGCAAAGCAAACAGCCATTTTAACAGGCGTTTCCCCCCTGCCCCACCCCACTAGGTACGCTCTTTGTCGTTCGCTAGTGGACGACAAAGAGCTGCGACCTGCTAGCAGAAAAGGGACCGAGCCCGCGCCCCCACCCCTCTCTCTAGATCTCCTTCACCACCCGCGCCGCCGCCCTCGACCGCCGCTCCGCCCCGCCACCTCGCCCAGCCGCCCCGTCCCATCGCCCCACCGCCCAGCCGCCACCCCGCCGCCCCATCGCCCCGCCGCCATGCTGCCTGATACGTCTCCAACGTATCTATAATTTTTTATTGCTCCATGCTATATTATCTACTATTTTGGAAAATATTGGGCTTTATTATCCACTTTTATATTATTTTTGGGACTAACCTATTAACCGGAGGCCCAGCCCATAATTGCTGTTTTTTTGCCGATTTCAGTGTTTCGAAGAAAAGGAATATCAAACGGAGTCAAAACGGAATGAAACCTTCTGGAGAAGTTATTTTCGGAAGGAAAGCAACCTGATAGACTTGGAGTGCACATCAGGAAAGAAACGAGGGAGCCACGAGGTAGGGGGCGCGCCCACCCCCCTAGGGCGCGCCCTCCACCCTCGTGGGCCCCTCGTGGCTCCCCTGACGTATTTCTTCCGCCTATATATGCATATACCCTAAAACCTTCGGGGAACAGAATAGATGGGGAGTTCCGCCGCCGCAAGCCTCTGTAGCCACCAAAAACCAATCGGGGCCTGTTCCGGCACCCTGCCGGAGGGGGGATCCCTCACCGGTGGCCATCTTCATCATCCCAGCGCTCTCCATGACAAGGAGGGAGTAGTTCACCCTCGGGGCTGAGGGTATGTACCAGTAGCTATGTGTTTGATCTCTCTCTCTCGTGTTCTTGATTTGGCACGATCTTGATGTATCGCGAGCTTTGCTATTATAGTTGGATCTTATGTTTCTTCTCCCCCTCTACTCTCTTGTAATGGATTGAGTTTTCCCTTTGAAGTTATCTTATCGGATTGAGTCTTTAATGATTTGAGAACACTTGATATATGTCTTGCCGTGCGTATCTGTGGTGACAATGGGATATGACGTGATTCACTTGATGTATGTTTTGGTGATCAACTTGCGGGTTCCGCCCATGAACCTATGCATAGGGGTTGGCGCATGTTTTCGTCTTGACTCTCCGGTATAAAATTTGGGGCACTCTTTGAGGTTCTATGTGTTGGTTGAATAGATGAATCTAAGATTGTGTGATGCATATCGTATAATCATACCCATGGATACTTGAGGTGACATTGGAGTATCTAGGTGACATTAGGGTTTTGGTTGATTTGTGTCTTAACTCTTAAGGTGTTATTCTAGTACAAACTCTAGGGCTGTTTGTGACACTTATAGGAATAGCCCAACAGATTGATTGGAAAGAATAACTTTGAGGTGGTTTCGTACCCTACCATAATCTCTTCGTTTGTTCTCCGCTATTATTGACTTTGGAGTGACTCTTTGTTGCATGTTGAGGGATAGTTATATGATCCAACTATGTTATTATTGTTGAGAGAACTTGCACTAGTGAAAGTATGAACCCTAGGCCTTGTTTCAAAGCATTGCAATATCGTTTGTGCTCACTTTTATCATCAGTTACCTTGCTGTTTTTATATTTTCAGATTACAAAAACCTATATCTACCATCCATATTGCACTTGTATCACCATCTCTTCGCCGAAGTAGTGCACCTATACAATTTACCATTGTATTGGGTGTGTTGGGGACACAAGAGACTCTTTCTTATTTGGTTGCAGGGTTGCTTGAGAGAGACCATCTTCATCCTACGCCTCCCACGGATTGATAAACCTTAGGTCATCCACTTGAGGGAAATTTGCTACTGTCCTACAAACCCCTGCACTTGGAGGCCCAACAACGTCTACAAGAAGAAGGTTGCATAGTATACATCACTTCCCCCCCCCCCCCCGCCCCACCGTCCTGCCGCCGCCCCGGCACCCGCCCCGCCCCGGCGCCCGGCGCCTCCTCCACCACCGCCGGAGCCAAGGGTTTTTTTTCTACTGTTATTTGTGTTTAGATTTAGGTTAGAGTGGTAGGATTAGGTTACTGCCAGATTTAGGTTTAGATAATTAGAAGAAGAAAAAAATAAAAAAAATAAGAATAAGTAGAAGAATAAGGAAAAAGGGAAAAAGGAAGAGGGTTGCCGAGGGGATAGATGGTGGAGCCAGTGGGTCCCGCCGGTCCCGACGCCCATGCTGAGAACCCCCCGGTCTGAGTGCTGACCCATCGACCGTGTGTCTCCATACCTGAGGGCGCCCGGGGACGAGCGAGTTAGGGGGTTCCTCGGTGTAGATGGACCCTTAAATAAAAAGTATCATCGGTGCGAGATACATGTGGCCGTCGATGTCGAGCACTACATCCACGTCCCACAAGTGGCGCTGACGTCCGGTGTCCCAAAGCAATTGTTCTTGGCATCGATGGCGGTCGAACACCCTAAATTCGCCAAGGTGTTCGACCGTCATCGGCCACCAGAACTATTGTTGCGGGACGCCGGGCGCCGGCTTCACTTGTGGGATGTGGATTTAGTGTTCAACACCGACCGCCTCATGTAACTTGCACCGATGGTAGTTGCTATTTAGTTTAGCCAGGGACAAGCGGGTTAGGGGGTTCCTTGGTGTCGATGGTACCCTAAATAGCATGTATCGTCAGTGCGAGGTACATGTGGCCGTCGGTGTCGAATACTACATCCACATCCCACAAGTGACACAGGGGTCCTGCGTCCAGCAGCAAAAGTTCTCGGCGTCGATGGTAGTCGAACACCATTGCGAATTTGTCTGGCAGCCTCAGAGATGACGATTGAAAGCTAAGTGTTGAAACTTGAAACACCCACACTAACTCAAGTCGGTTTGGTTGTTTGAAATTTCAAAACTTGGCTTTAATCCTCATCGCAGAGGCTGCGAGACAAATTCGCCAAGGTGTTCGACCGTCATCGGCCACCAGAACTATTGTTGCGGGACACCGGGCACCGGCTTCACTTGTGGAATGTGGATCTAGTGTTCAATGCCGACCGCCTCATGTAACTTGCACCGATGGTAGTTGCTATTTAGTTTACCGGGGACGAGCGAGTTAGGGGGTCGCTATGTTACTCATCTTTCGATATAAATGTGTAGCTATTTCGTCACTGCGAGGGTCTAGTGTTCGACGAGCTCCGCCCCTGCGTTCGTTGGTGAGCACAAATGACATCTCCTCCTCCCCCCTTCATTTGCTATGTTCCGCTCTTCATGCCGATGAAACTTGCTAGCTATAGGTGTCAATCATCAGTATGCGTAACCACTATGTGTCTCCCATTCGAAAGGGTTACATCTATAAATATGCATGCATTTGCATATTTATAATCGTGATTCTTTTGAATGGTCCAACGTTATCCATGGACAGCCCGAGTATGTGTAGATTGGGTTCGTTTTCCCATATGCTCTGCTCCGGATCCGATGCAGAATTTCGTCAGTGCCTCCCTGTTGTTCTCCGGGTACACATCCTCTCTGCTTATTGCCGAGACGTGTATCAGGAGAACAGCGGGGAGGTGCTGCCGAAATTTTGCATCGGATCTGGAGCAGAGCATGGGAAAACGAACCCAATCTACACATACTCGGGTGGGATTAGGACCTATCTTTACCTATTAGCGTGTAGGTTGCATGGACGTAATAAAACTAACAAACTCCATTAACTGATGGATATGGTTTGCTTAATTATGTATATATTTCTTGTGTGTCCAGTAGGAAGTCAATATGAGTGATCGTGCGTGGATGTACACCGGTTTCACTAGTCAGAAAGTTTGGACCGAGGAATGGTTAACAAAAACCAAGGGGTTTGTTAGAGCCGCATTTGCAAATGGCCAGGAATTGCCCCTGTGCCCGGTGCGGCAACTATAAAAAGAGGGACGAGCTTGAAATGAGTGAAGACCTGCAGAAGTTTGGTTTTACGTTTGATTACACGGTCTAGACATTACATGGTGAGTCTGCCCAACATGCCAGAGCCGAGGTGGTTCGTCGTCGCACCGACGAGCATGGTACTGGGACCGCAGACATGGTGCAAGACTTTGACAATGCTCGGGACTCGGACGAGGAGATGGAGGAATCTGCAAAGGCCTTCACTGAAATGTTGGAGTCCTCAAAACGTCCTCTCCACAAGCACACTGAGCTTTGTCAGCTGGATGCCATCTCACAAATAATGGCTTTGGAGGCTCAATTCAACTTGGGCAGAGAATGCTACGACGCGATGCTGACAGTATCCGGATGATTTCTACCCAAAGGCCATGTGCTACCTCCAAACCTGTACCAGTCAGACAAAATCCTCCGTGCTCTTAAGACGCCCTATGAGAAGATACGTGCGTGTGAGAAAGGATGTGTCTTATTTAGGCTTCAGTATGAGGACTTGAACTATTGTCCCATTTGCAATTCTTCCAGGTATGTTGTGGTAGACAACGGTATGGGTGAGAAGACGCAGACCAAAATACTCGTTAATGTTATTTGGTATATGTCAATCGTACCAAGACTTCAACGTCTTCATGGTCGAAGAGATGGCCAGACAGATGACATGGCACAAAACGGGCAAAAGAAACGAACTAGATGCAGATGGGAATGTGATGATGGTGCACACATCGGATGGTGAAGCGTGGAAGCGCTTCGATGCATTACATAAGGAAAAAACGGCAAATCCAAGGCATCCTCGAGTCGCCGTCAGCATAGATGGGCTCAGTGTGTTTGGTCAGATGGCAGCCCCATACAACTGTTGGCCCGTGTTTGTCATTCCACTCAATCTCCCCCCCCCCGGCAGATTATGCAAAGAAAGTACATTTTCCTGTCGTTGATAATTCCAGGGCCCAACTATCCGGGGAAGAATATGAATGTGTACATGCAGCCATTTAAGGACGAATTGCAAGAAGCTTTGGATAATGGGTTCAAGACATACGACGCCTTTAGCAAAGAGAACTTCATAATGCGTGCCTGGTACATGTACTTTACGCATGACTTGCCGGCGTATGCGCTATTCGTTGGCTGGTGTGTGCATGGAAGGTTCCCATGCCCCACATGCAAGGGAGCTCTTGAGTTTCGTTGGCTGATGGCAGGGCACAAGTAAGTTGCTTCAACTTGCATAGACCGTTTCTACGTCCTGGCCATAAGTTCAGGAAAGACAAGAATAACTTCATCAAAGGTAGAGTTGTCAAACACTCTGCACAACCTGCGTTGATAGGCCAACAGATCCTAGATCAGTTAAATGCTCTCGAACAAGATCCAGAGCGTCCAGGGTATTTCAAGGGGTATTATAAGGAACACGCCTGGACTCACAAGACATGTTTCTCGGATCTGCCTTACTTCAAAGACCTCCTTTGCCCACACAACATCGACGTGATGCACACTGAAAAGAATATCGACGAAGCCATTTTTGGTACATTGTTCGGCATAGAGGGGAAATCAAAGAATAATACTAAGGCTAGAGTCGATCAAGAGGAGCTATGTGATAGACCATTACAAAACATGAAAGAACCGAAAGGAAAGGGGAACTAGACGAAGCGAAAGGCATGGTTCAATCTTGGAAGGCCAGCTATGAAGGAAATTATTTTGTGGGTGAAAATGTAGTTGATGTTCCCCGATGGGTATGCAGCAAATCTAAAGAGGGGACCGAGTCTTCAAAAATTGAAAATATTTGGTCTAAAAAGTCATGATTGGCACATATGGATTGAGAGGATAATGCCGGTGATGTTGCGTGGTTTCATCCCTGAGGATGAATGGCTAGTACTGGCAGAGTTGAGCTATTTGTTTCGTGTTATTTGTGCGAAAGAACTTACGCCTGGCCTCCTAGAGAAATGGACGCCGGAGTTGATATGCAAGTTAGAGATGATCTTTCCGCCAAGCTTCTTTAATCCATTGCAACACTTGATTTTACATCTCCCGACCGAGGCACAATTGGGGGGCCCGTGCAAAATCGTTGGTGCTACTCAACTGAGAGGATGCATAAGACGCTTCGAGCAAAATGTAAAAATAAACGTAGAATAGAAGCATCGATGGCGGAGGCATTCATCACTGAGGAGGCGGCAAACTTCGTGACAACACACTACGAAGCCAAAAATCGTCATTTGCATAATCCGAAGCCTCGATACAATGCTGACGAGCCTAAAAATGGTGGATCCAACCTCAGCCTATTCAAAGGGAATCTCGCACCAGCCGGTGGTTGGAAACCAGTATCGTTGGATGTTGAAGAATGGCGGACCATTTCACTGTATCTCTTCAACAACCTAACAGAAGTGCGGCCGTACATCGAGTAAGATCTCGGTACATTGTTTCGCAACTTCTAATTCCTTTGAACTACTCTTATTCCTGGATATTTGATGCAGTCGATACGTCGCCATATTCTCGTATGGAGCGGTGATCCAAAAGGATTCCGTCGAAGAGTATGAGCTTCTGGCAAAGCAAGGAGCCGAATATCCCGGTTTCATCTCTTGGTTCAAAAAACGGTAATTTCCATTAGACCCTTTCATTTCTTTGGCTAATTTGCGACTAATGCAACAATACTTTCGTATTAAACTTGTAGGCTAATTCAGAGATTATGGATGCCGAATTGAGACAAGTAGCTAATGGTTTTGACTATAAGGTCCGTTCATTTGACAAATACGACATCAACGGGTTTCGCTTTCGTACCTATGGCAAAGATCTATCTATGGCCGATCGAAAGTCTACAAATTGTTGTGTCTCTGCTATCGGCGAAGGAGGTATCGAGTATTATGGAAGAGTTGAAGCAATTTATGAACTTCAATTCTATGGTGAAAACCCACCAAACGTCGTAGTCTTCAGATATTATTGGTTCTAGCCGAGGGAGACTAGAAGGACTCATGAACATATAGGGCTAGTCGAAATCTAACAAAGCACCCATTTGGATGTTCCCGATGTCTATATTACGGCTCAACATGAAACCCAAGTTTTCTATCTACCGTGGGCCTGTCAAAGTGATCCAAATCTCAGTAGTTGGGATGTCGTTTATGAAGTGCCGCCACGTGTTAGACCACCTCCCCCCAATGAAGAGGATTATGAACCTCACATTAACCAAGACACATATGACGAAGGAGAATTCTTCCAAGAAACACGTCTTTCCAAAAAACGTTTCAAGAACCGCTCTACTCCACCCAAAACATTGAAGTAGACAGCGATAGTGAATCCGACTTCACCCCTGAGCCGGAACAAGAAGAGCCGGAAGAAGAATAAGTTACTGCTGCAGATGACCTGTCAATGCTTGAACGATTACTTAAAGGTGGCCTTCCACATGATGATGCATTTATTAATGATGGTGATGAGCACATCATTACCGATAGTGAAGATGATGATGCATTTATTAATGATGATGATGAGCACGTCATTACCGATAGTGATTATTAGGTATTCAAATTTTTATGTTGTACTTGATTTATATAGTTATTTGTATGATTGTATGATTTATATAGTTGGTATGTATAATTTTCTTACTTTGTATGATTGTTTCTTATACATAGTGCCATGGTCTTGATGTCCGTCCCAGTCGGCCCTCGTCCGCTTTATGATTCGGATGTGGTAAATTCTCTTTCATAACTATTTGTTGCATTTCGCATTTATGACAATTATGGCCATCAAGTTGACATAGAGATATTTTAATCTAGGAGGTATGTGAACCGGAATTTGAAACCGACCCACTTGTCGAGAAGTTAAATTTAGTTAAAAAAGAAAATGAGTATTTGAAAGAAAAAGTTAAAAGAATTGAAGAAGAGAAGATGACATTCGAGTTGTATGTTGTCGATGTCATCGATGCTCACAAGATGAAAATGAATGCAATGCGCTTGAAGATGGATGCAATGCGTCTGAAGCTTAAGAAGATTAGAAAATATGCCATTGATAATGAGGCTTGGTATCATTATGTCGTTGGATCAATTGTTACCTTAGTTGTGATCTTCATCACATTTGTTGTGATGAGGGTAAGTTTTCTCTACTGTTTTGATTTACAAATGGATACTTAGCTTATTTTCCTCCTAAATGGCATAATTACCTAAGTTAGATAAAAAAAATGAGCTATACTTAGCTTATTCAGTTCATTTATGACATACTTAGCATACTTAGGTCAAAAATGGCATGATAATTTTTGTTACCTCCAAAATGATATAGACTTAGCTTATTTTCCTCGAAAATGACATAATAACCTTACTAAGCTCCAAAATGATCTATTTACCTAGCTTAGCTCTAAAATGACCTACACTTAGCATTTTTACCTAGCTTAGCAATAAAATGGCATTTTTCCCTACCTTAGTTAGAAGAACAACAAGATAAAGAAGAGGACCGGAGAAAAAGAAAGAGAAAAAAAATATTCTTCTTCTTCTTCTTCTAACTAGTCTTCTTCTAACTAGTCTTCTTCTTCTTCTTCTTCTTCTTCTTCTTCTTCTTCTAACTTTCATCTTTCCCAATTTGCAGATTTGCTTTACATGAGGAAGCTTGGATTCATGGAGTGTACTATTCTTCTGGTGCTTCCTTGTTGTTTATGAAAACTTGTTTGGATATGTATGTCTATATGGATATGTTGTTGGAAACTTGTTTCTGGTTATGTATATATGGATATGTTGGACTTTGTTTAACTATGTTGTTGGATTTGATGAAATATGTTGTTGGACATGCTGTTGGATAGGTTGGATATGTATGCATGTATATCTGTGTTTGAAACCATGCCTAATTAATTGGATTTAAATAAAAACAAGGGATATATAGCCTCTTTGCCGTCTGCTAGCGGACGGGGCGTCCGCTAGCAGACGGCAAAGAGGACACGTGGCAGTCACTTGTGCAAACTGGGAACACTGGCTGCCTATTTGGTCATTTTACCGTCTGCTAGCGGACGGCAAGGTGACCAAATAGGCCTGGCAAACAGGGCCATCTATGCCGTCTGCTGGCAGACGGTATAGATGGCCACGTGGCAGCTTCCCAGTGCTGGCCTAGCTAAGCTCTTTGTCGTCCGTCAGTGGGCGGCAAAGAGCGCCGTTAACCCCCTAATGGCGCTCTCACCCCACACCACTGTCGTCCGTTCTCTTTGCCGTCTGCTGGCCTCGGATGGCGGACGACACAATCCTTTGCCGTCCGTTTCTGCAAAGCGGACGACAAAGAAGGCCTTTGCTGGCACGTGTTCAGACGGACAGTTTGCCGTCCGCCGGCTGACGGCAAAGGAATTTGCCATCCATGATCTGTGCCTTTGGCGGACGGCAAAGAAGCTGATTCCAGTAGTGATAAGGCCATGGAGATCGGATCTGTGGTTTGTTTAGGAGGCACTCAAAATCTTCGTGGAGGCATCGGGCCTCAAGGTTGACTTCGCCAAATCCTCGGCCGTTATGATCAGATCGGAGGATGCAGAGGAGGAACTGGTGTGGCAGTCCCTGCCATGGAAATTGGAGACTTTCCCCATCAGGTACCTGGGGCTACAGTTGGGGATCAAACAGCTCTCGCGATCGGAATGGCAGCCTACTATGGATAACGTGCTAAAGATGATGCCAGGCTGGCAGAGAGGCCTTGTAACCAGGCCCGGGCGCCTCATTCTGGTGAACCATGTTTTTCATGCTAGGCCCACTCATCACCTGATCGTGGCGGAAGCCCCGAAGTGGGCGCTGGAGAGAGTGGACAAGGGTTGTCGTGCGTTCTTCTGGGCAGGGACAAAAGAGATTCAGGGCGGCAAATGCAAGGTTGCGTGGCGACGGGTATGCCGGCCCAAACAGCTGGGAGGTCTAGGCGTGGTGGATCTATACAAACAGGGGATAGCTCTCAGATTAAGGTGGGAGTGGTTGAAGCGCACGGACAGCTCGCGGCCTTGGCAAGGTCTCTACTACAACACAGACAAGCAAGTTATGATGGCTTTCGACAGTTTGGTCAGATGGGAAGTTGGGGAAGGCTCTCGGATTCTGTTCTGGAGAGATCGTTGGGTCAACGGTTCATGCGTGAAGGAGATTGCCCCGTTACTTGTCAAGAAGGTCCGGCAACAGGTGGTTAACATGAGGAAGGTTAAGGAGGCCCTACATTTACATGTCGGGACACAAGATATCGTGGGTAAGATGAATACAAAGGAGCTTTTGCAATTCATCCGACTGTGGGAAGTCTTGGTGCAAATGGAGCTTGTCCCCGACACCGAGGATAGCCCGATCTGGCAATGGGATGCGAGTGGCAAGTACTCGGCAAAATCTACTTACAAAATGATGTGCGAAGGGGGAGTCCGATTCCAATGTGCCTCGGCTGTCTGGCATAGTTGGGCCATACTCACATGTAAACTCTTCATGTGGCTTGCCCTTCAATACTGGGTATGGACATCGGATTGTCGGCAGAGACATGGACTGCAAGGCCACAGCTCGTCTTGCTTCCTATGCGACCAGGAGGAAGACAAGGTGGATCACATCCTCCTGCAATGTGTTTACGCGAGACAAGTGTGGTTTCTGTGCTTCAGGCGGATTGGCATCGACCTAGCATTGCTACCGACCAAGGAAGACACGTTAGGAGACTGGTGGGTGGCTGCCAGAAAACGCATAGACAAGAGATACCGAAGAGGATTCGATACACTCTGCACGTCCGTCTTTTGGAACCTTTGGAAACAAAGGAACGGCAGGGTATTTCACAACAACAACATCGTCAATGAGTGAGGAGTGGCCGATCTAATTCATCGAGAGATCACGCTCTGGGCATCGACAAGAGGAAGAGGAGAGCAATATGGTATAGAGTAGTTGCCTAGTGTATGGGAGTGGTGGGGTGGATGTGCCTGCCGCGTGTGGCGGTGCACATCGTTTGTATTTCTTGTGTATAACCCTCTCTCTTTTATAAAGCTAAGGTACGCAATTTGCGTATTCTTAAAAAAAACAATATTCTTTGAAACGGAGGCAAAAGATTTGCCTTATCTCATTAAATAAGAAGAGGAGAACAAAGTCTTAGATGACCACAAAGATTTGCCTCATCTGACGACAATCATTTCGCTAATTTCGCTAATTTTGAACATGTCTGTTTTTTAATAATTTGACACATTTGTATTTTTAGCATACATAGGGAGGTTTTTTTTTTTGAAGCTGCATACATAGGGAGTTAGAAATAATGAGGTACACAACTTAAACAAAAAACATTTGTAGGTAAACACGTAAAAATTCGAATTCGTGAACTGTGGTGAACCTCCTAGGTCGCGTATGCCAAAATGTCGAGTGAACTGTGAACCTCTCGAGTTATCTCAAGTCGCGAACGACACGATGGCGCTGAGCCACCTCCGCCATGCGCCGCTCGCGCTCCGCCTCGCGCTCCCGTCCACCGCCTGCTCCTCTCCCGCCACCCGCCGCCTCTTACTCTTTGCGCCGGCGCGCCCGTGGCGCCTCCTCTCCACCGCCTCGAAGCCGCGCTCGCTCGCCACCGCCGCCGCCGCCGAGGCCGACAGCACCAGCGCTGGCGCCGACGGCTTCTTCGCCGAGGACAGCACGTCCTGGAAGTCCCTCGGCATCTCCGACCGCCTCGCGTCCGCCTTGCACGGCACTGGGCTCGAGAGACCCTCGTTGGTCCAGGTAACTCTTGTTGCACCTCGGCGCTACTGGTCTCTGCACAGTGTGTGCTCGACGAAATGCCTGAGCCCGCGTTGCAATGTTTTCATATACCTTTTCAGCGTCAGCTTTTCATTTGCTAGATCGAACCTCCTATATGTGTTTTCATCTACAGTTGCCGTATAGGGATGATTTAGCCTGGTCTCCGTTCATGTTAAGTGATCGAGCAGTCTGAGCTTGTAATATTCTTCGAGTCCCAATGTTAAATAACCTATCAGTGCACTCCCTGTCTCTTGGAAACACGGAAGTCCTTTCTAGTGCAGAATTCATGTGCGCTGCTAGCTGTTGTGAAGATTTTAGCTTTCTACATCACATGCCTAAACTATATGTGGTGATTAGTTAGATATAAGTAGCTGTGGATGCCCCCTACCTGTTCTTGCTCGTGGCGGATGTCCTCCAACAGCAGATCAAGCAGGATGGAGTGATGATGCACCCTCTGGTTGATGGCGCCCCACCGCTTTCCCTTCAGTACGCCGATGATACCCTCATCATCATGCGAACTGAGTTGGGTGCGGTTAGGTGCCTAAAGGACATATTGAACGACTTTGCGGTCGCGACGGGGCTGATCACAATTTTCACAAGAGCACGGTGGTGCCCATGCATGTTCAGGACGACGACCTATGCGACATGGTTCAGGTGCTGGGCTGCGGCGTTGGGAGCTTTCCTCAAGTCTACCCTTGGTCTGCCACTCTCCAACCGCAAGCTCTCGGTGGAGGACTTCCTCCCGCTCATTGCCAAGGCCGAGTGCTACCTCTCCGGCTGGCGAGGCAACTGCTCTCCTTCGAAGGGCGCCTGGTGCTGCTCAATGCTGTGCTGGACGTGTTGCCCACCTACGCCATGGCGGCGATGGAGCTCCCTCCGTCGGTTCTCCGTGCAATCGATGCCCTACGTCGCTCCTTCCTTTGGACCATGTCGGACAAGGCGTCGGGAGCCCAATGCCTGGTGGCTTGGGATAGGGTGGTCCGGCCCAAGGAGGAGGGCTGGCTCGGGGTCCGTGCACTGCCGGTCCAAAACCGCTGCCTCCTGATGAAGCTGTTATATCGCCTACACTCACATCAGGACGCGCCCTGGGCCCACTGGGTGTGGACCGAGCTTGGACGCTCGCTGCTAACCCTGGTGGCGGCGTCCTCTCTCCCAGGCCCTCACTGGTCCTCCCTGGACCAGCTCATGCCGGTGTACAGAGCGATCTCCCGCGTCTCCATCGGCGACCGGTGCACCACCGCGTTCTGGCTGAACTCGTGGCTGCCCGGCGGTGCTCTGTCTGTGTAGATGAGCTCGCTCTTCTCCCACACCACCATGCCCGCGGTTTCCGTCGACCACGTCGTTGCATTTGGCCTCGATGGCGTGCTTGTACCCCGTTTGAACCATGCCGGCGCCCGGGAGCACGGCACCCTGCTGCCCATCCTTCAGGAGGTGGGCCTGTCGGCAGCCCTCGACGAGCGGACCCTTCGCCATGGCTGCACGAAGGGCGCGTTGATCTCCTCGGCCGGCGTCTACCAGCTCTGTCACTTTGGTGGTGTGCAGGTGCCCTTCGTTAACTCCATGTGGAAGAACTATGCCCCCAGCCGGGTCCGTTTCTTCGCCTGGCTCTTGGTTCAGGCTCAGATACACACGGGAGACGTGCTCCTGTGGAAGCACATCATCGCGTCGGCAGGCGCTGGCTGTCCCCTCTGTGCTTCACCCCTCGGGACGGCTGATCATCTCATCTTCAGCTGCCCCTTTGCTCGTCAGTTCTGGGAATTTGTAGGTCTGAATCAACCGGATGTTGCCTCCGTCAGGTCGCTCCACCTGCTGTCTCCCCCATGCTCGGTGCCAACACGAACAGGCCCCACCTTTCTGCTGTCAATTGTGGAAGTACCGCAACGTGGTTGTCTTCCAGGGTGTGCCGCCATTTATCCTCTGGCTGCTGAAACTCTGCAGGGAAGACGCTGTGTTGTGGAGGGTGCGGCTGCCTGTAGCTCTCAAGCCAGAAGCTGATGCCTGGTTAGCCTGCTTTGCATGCTCTCTGCCTGCCTAGTTTAGGCCCGATCTTGCGTTCCCCACCTCTCTCTACCCATGCTGCTCATCTGGGCGTTTGGCCCCCTTTTAATAATGATAAAATTCAGGTGGGGACCCCCCCCCCCCCCCCCCCCCCGCGGTGAAAATTCCAAAAAAAAAGAAGTAGCTGTGGATGAGAAAATCCAGGCATTGTAGCTCCTTGTAGGCCTCTTTTAGGATTAAGACGCCGTAATCAAATCAATTGCTTGTCTTTGCAAAATTACTGACATAGTCCTACAAAACTACTGACAATAATTTAGCTAGATGAAATTGGATTCAGTGTTTTCTTGTGCCCCTTCTCCAGTTTGCGTGTCTGGTGCTAAGTAGAGTTCCGTATATTATTCTATATTGCTTTTGTTAGGGCATTGTGTTGCAACAAATGAATACTTTTCTAAAAATGTCAACTGCTGCAATGCAGGCAGCTTGTATACCACATGTTCTTACGGCAAACGATGTAATTGTTGCGGCAGAGACTGGCAGTGGCAAAACACATGGTTACCTGGTTCCACTGATTGAAAAACTGTGCACCAAATCTTCCTCCACAGAAGATGGTGATTCTGAAAATATTGCTGCGAGAACAGATAACATTGTGTTGGTTTTCTGTCCTAATGTCATGCTGTGTGAGCAAGTTGTTTCAATGGCTAATTCATTACTTGATATATCTGGTGAACCACTTAAGCGTGCTGCTGCAGTTTGTGGACCAAAGGTATGGTCTGCCTTTCTGTCATATATGATACAGTACTTGATAGCATGGTAAACTCGTCACATCTTCTTGTTTTACGTATGGATAATATGTGACTATTTAAGTCACGTTCTACAACTGAATGCCTGTTTCAATACTTCATCATTTCTGTAGTGGTATATTCCCCAATTTACACTTTGGGTCTAAGGTCTTAACTAAACATGGGTCTTTAGTTATGTTCATATTTCTAAAACACTGTTACATTAATAAAACATATTCTGGCACAACATCTGCTTATTTTATGTTTTTTGATTTATATTGTATCTTCACAGGGTTGGCCAGCAGTTCGCCCAGATATTCTTGTAGCCACTCCAGCCGCTCTTTTGAATTATCTATTCGATTATGACCCAGAGAGGAGGCGGAGGGAGAAGTTCCTACGCAGTGTAAAATACATCGTAAGTACTCTAGTGGGACTTATTTTGTGTGTGCAGACATCTTCGGCATAGCCAGATTAGAAATCTTGTTGTTCCGCCCTATCTTTCATTTAATCTTGAGTTGCTGGATACACTTGGCAAGGTTAGGCTAGAATTTTGTGCTTTCCTCCAACTTGGAGAAGAAAGTATTTTGGGTGGTTTTAACTCTCAAGTTAAGCTGTAATTTTCTGTGTATTTTTTTCTTGTTTCTTATCATTTTCTATACTTGCATTTCTGTTGGTCTTTTTGTCTTATAGCAAGTGTTTGAATTACTACAGTCTCTGACCTTGAGACAGGGAGTCCTAAAACTAGCTGATTTTGAACAGGTATTTGATGAGGCAGACATGCTACTTTGCGGAAGTTTTGAAAATCAGATCATTCGTCTCATCCACATGCTGCGGTTTGATGAGAAGTTACTTTCAAGGGCGGAAGATTCTGGAAAAGAAGTACCGCTCGAAGGTTCTGATGAATATCATGAGGATTCGGGTTCTGAGAGTGCTGAAGTTAGTGATATTGATGATGAAAATGAAGATGGTCATATTCAAGATGGAGCAGTCAAGGCGGAGAATGCTCATGTAGGAGCACGCAGGGATTGGAGAAGGGTTAGAAAAGTTTATAAGCGCAGCAAGCAATATGTCTTTGTTGCTGCCACCCTCCCTCAGAGTGGAAAAAAGACTGCTGGTGGTGTGCTGAAACGTATGTTTCCTAGTGCTGTGTGGGTTAGTGGTGCTTATCTGCACCGTCACAACCCTAGGTATGCACTATGTCTTACAATAAGCTAGTGTTCTTCCTCTTGGAGAGATTTCTCAGTATTGCTGGGTTTGTCAGTCACAGTTTTTTCCAAAAATCTCATATTTGTTTCTTATTGTCCCTTCCTGTTCGCACCTTCAATACATTTGATACACAATGTACCATATATGCAGACTGGAGAGAAGATGGATAGAGGTTACTACTGATACACAAGTCGATGCTCTTCTGGATGCAGTAAAGTATGGCCTGAAGAGTGAAGTTGACCCAGAACTTGGCCCAAATCGAACTATGGTGTTCACGAACACTGTCGACGCTGCTAATTCTGTCTCTGACATATTGCGGAGAGTTGGTATTCCATGCATCTTGTACCACCGTGAGAGCTCCCTGGAGGAAAGGACAGCCAATTTACAATCTTTCCGGGAGAATGGTGGTGTGCTCGTCTGTACTGATGCTGCCGCTCGTGGACTTGATGTGCCAAATGTTTCCCATGTTATTCAGGTACGGTTAGACCTCGCCTTTTGAAATGTCTGCATGTCTGGCGCTGCACTGCTGTTGCTTGTCTGTCACGAGTAGCATTGAACTTCCTATCGTATCTACTTGTGGTGTCAGCACAATACTTCAAAAGCTTTACACATGATGGCGCAAAGAGTCATGCATTATGCACACCTGCTATATACTATGTGGAATACTAGGTATTCTTACAAAAATGTTTATTAGTTATTACTACTATGAAGTCTAAACCCTCTGTTAACCCAACCGTAGTTGATACTCATGCTCCTTTGCATCATCTCATCAGAAGTTCTTTTTGACGCTTCTACCTATACCTGCAGGCGGAGTTTGCTGCTTGCGCTGTCGACTTTTTGCACAGGGTGGGTCGCACAGCTAGAGCTGGCCAATCTGGAATAGTGACTAGCCTATATACATATGCAAACCGTGATCTCGTGAGAGCAGTTCGTCAAGCAGAGGAGCTGGCCCAGCCAGTGGTAAGACTCTTCTCTGTTCTAATCACCATGTCATGCAGTGGTACATCGTGTTATACAGAAATTCTTACAGAAAATAACCATTTTTCTTTTGTATAATCAGGAGAGGGCGTTCAGTAGAAAAAGAAGTTTCCGCAACAAGTTGAAGAAACAAGCTCGACTGCTTGAACCTGCAACGTTGCTGTCTTAATTTACGACTTCTGTCGCTTTTGATGTGTAGAAACAGGGAGTTACTCACAGTCTTGTGTTTTTCTAGTGGCCTAGTTCTGCCATTTCATTTTGTACTGTTATAAGATTCAGAGACATGTTCAAAGAATGAAATCATGTATGTTTCTTCAGTTGCAGTTGTTCAAGTGCAATTTTCTTTGTCAATCTGATCACACATGCCTAAGAGTTGGGTATCTTCTCTGTGTAAGTGTCAAAAAAAACATCTTACATCATGAGACGGAGGGAGTATCATATTATGATGTAAGAGCAACTCTAGCAGACCCCGCAAAAAGCCTCGACCCACAAAATAACCATCAAAATACGGGTTGGCGCGGAAAATCCCGCCCGAACAGACCCCGCAAACGTGGCCAGCCTGTAAAATTTTTTGAGGGGCGCGACAAAAACTTGACCCCAACCCGCGAATACGTGGGTTTGCCCTCCTGCCCCGTCGGTGCCCTGCATATAGCGGGAGCGGTTGGTGGGGAGGACATTTCAGCCCACACATTTCCCCACCAACCACCTCCCCTCGCCCCGTCGCCGGGCCACCGCCCAAGATTCCGATGAAAGTAGCTGGCGGGAGCACGCTGAAAGGCCGCCACATGCACGAGGTTGCCCTCCACTCCCCTCCTGCGTCGGTGGGTCGGAAAGTTGTGGATCAGCGGCCCTTCATCATGGGTCGTCGGATTTGGCTTTTCCGGCCGCCGGTGGCTGCGCCAAGCGATGGAATGGTCGGGGAGCATCTCGCGTGGCCCGGCAAGGTCGCATACCTGGCATGCAGGTACGGGTTCATCCCCCCCCCCCCCCCCCCGGCCGACGGTTTGCGGGCATGGATTCGGCGCCGGCCGTCCATCGAGCTCGACACTCGCGCAGCGGCTCTGTGGCTCGCCGATGCCGCTCATACAGTGCGACGACTGCACGCGGGCAATGCTGTGGCTAACTTTGGGCACGCCCAAGCACCTGGATGGGTGTTCTTCAAATGCAAAAACGACGAGGTACGTGCTGTTTTCATTCGGCTCATTTTGATAGCTCATTCTTTGGTTCAATTGTGGTAGCTTGTGTCGAACATCATCATGTGTATAGGAAGATGGATGCTCATTTTGGTTTTGGGAATGCGAATACATTTATTTATTGATAGAAAGAAACTTAATAGATGTTCTTGCACTCCTTAGTAGAATCGAAGGCAATGATGCGGCTGCATGTGCAATTAAAGGGGAAGCAACGTCTATTTTCGAACCAAAGATGAAAAAAGAAGAATGCAAAATAAAGAATCCACAGATCAACAACGAATGCATGGAGAAGATATTAGTCCAACTAGTGGGAGCAGTTATGGAAGTTGGAAATCTTCTAAAATGCATACTTGTGGTTCTTGTTTTCTTTGGTCTTGCTATTCTAGCAAAGATTTGGTGATGTCTTATGTATCCAATGTTGTTGAAAAAGCAGAGAAATACATTATGTTGGTTAAATTAAGGTGCAAATTTAGGTTTTCCGGGCCGGGAGGAGCGGCGCCAGACAGACCCTGCAAAGCCGACCCGTAAAAGAGCATATTCCGTGAATATCCTTTTTATGGGTCCGTTATGCGGGGTCTGCATCTGCGGTCGTCCATGCCGGCCCGCAAAGCCGTTTTTTCACTAACTGCAAACGCATTTTACGGACTGGCGGGATGCGGGGTCTGCTAAAGATGCTCTAAGAGATAAGCAAAATTGTATGTAAAACGGATTGGACCTTGTGTTGAGAACAATCAGCCTTGTAGTAGCTGCTAGAGATAAGCTTGCTGACAACTACGTGTATATATGTAAAATTCGCCAAAAGGATGACACATACACTCGATAAAGGATGACACACACACTGTATACAGTCACGCCGTCAGCATTGTGTAACGCCCCGATCTAGATCGCAGGCGACCAGAGTAGGCTGGAGGGGGATCTGGAGAGGGGGATGAGGGAAACTTGGAGAAGGGGATGAGCAAAGGGGGAAGGTTAGGTGAGATTTCAGAATTCAGTTCTTACAACTCTGAACCCCCACGCACGCCTCGCAAGGCTTAAGTACACGCCCCAGCCTCAGCCAGCTGGCTACTCACACACGCAGACCCACACTTGGGCCCACTTATCAGTCACACGGTGGTGTTGACATGGCCGGTGTGACATTCTCCCCTTCTTGAGAAGGAACTCCCACCTCAGCTAGCTCCTCGCTCCAGATAGCCGCTGTTGGGTGACGGCGACGTAACACTTCGCGGTCTTCCCAGGTAATTGTTGGAGGAGATGTGTCCCATTGCACTTGGAGTTGCACCACAGGTGTGTCGCCCAGCTTCAGCATCTTTCTGTCCAGAATGGCTGTTGGAGTGGCCTGGACTGCAGTCAAGTCTGTAGTACTCGGAAGTGCAGAAAACACCGGTGTATAGTTGGGGGTGAAAGGCTTCAACTGGGACACATGAAAGACAGGGTGTATGCGGCTGTCCGAAGGCAGGTCGAGCTTATAAGCTGCAGGTCCAATCTTGGCGAGAACTTGGAACGGCCCGAAGAATTTGAAGGCCAGCTTGGCGCAGGGACGGCTGGCAACTGACCGTTGCACGTAGGGCTGTAGCTTCAGTAACACTTGCTCACCCACCTGGAAAGAGCGCTCTGTGCGGTTGGCATCAGCAAACTTCTTGTATTTGGCCTGGGCTCGCGCTAGTTGCAGATGGAGGTGCTCCTTGTGTACTGCCCAGTCCCATACCTCGCCGTCCGGCATGGTAGGTGGCGACGCGGGCCAGGTAGCCATACTGCCCATGCTTGCTTCCACCCCATAGAGAGCCTTGAACGGAGTGCATCCCAGGGAGGAGTGGAAGGACGAATTGTACCAGAATTCTGCCGAAGGAAGCCAGCGACGCCAGTGCTGTGGCGTGTCATGGACCGCACACCGCAAGTACATCTCCATGCATTGATTCACCCTCTCGCTTTGTCTGTCTGTCTGTGGATGGTAGGCGAAGGAATACAACAGCTTAGTACCAGCCCCGGCGAGCAGCTCCCGCCACAGTGCACTGGTGAACACTTTGTCGCGGTCTGAGACGATGGACGCCGGGATCCCGTGGAGCTTGACAATGCTATCCCAGAACACCTTGGCCACCTGAGATGCTGTGAATGGATGCCGAAGTGCGACGAAGTGTGCAAATTTGGTGAAGCGATCCACCACCACCATGATGGTGTCACAGCCCTCAGACTTAGGGAGGCCTTCGACGAAATCCATTGTCAAATCCTGCCAGGGTGCTGTTGGAATCGGCAGAGGTGCCAATTTGCCTGCAGGTTTACGCAACTCATGTTTTGCTTGCTGGCAGATGGTGCATTGCCTCACATAATCCTCCACAGCCAGCTTCAGGCCCTTCCACTCAAACAGCTTTTTGATGCGCTGATAGGTTGCCGTTGCACCGGAATGGCCCCCAATGGCGCTGTCGTGTAGAGCGCTGATCAGTTTGGTGCGGAGCGCGGTATTTGCACCAATCCACAGGCGGCCATGGCGACGGATCATGCCACGGTACAGTTCATAGCCGCTGTCATCTGGGCTATGCACCGCAAGTTGCTGCAGCATCTCTTGGGCTTCAGGGTCCGTCTCATATGAATTGGCAACCTCTTGAATCCAGACGGGTTGGCAGAGGGACAGGGCGTTGGTGCTGAAATGGTTGCCCACACGTGACAGTGCGTCGGCGGCACTATTATCCACGCCGCGCTTGTACTGGAACTGAAATTGCAACCCGACGAGCTTGGACATGGCTTTGCGCTGTAACTCGGTCTCTAGATGCTGATCGCCCAAGGTGCAGAGACTTGTGTGGTCCGTGAGGATAGTGAATGGACCACGCTGCAGATAAGACCTCCATTTGTCCACGGCCATCATAACCGCTAGGAACTCTTTTTCATAAGTGGAGAGCTTCTGGTTGCGCACTCCGAGTGCCTTGCTGTAGTATGCGATCGAGTGGCCTTCTTGAGCTAGGACGGCGCCAATGCCAGTGTCGCACGCGTCCGTTTCGATGGTGAATGGCTTGTCGAAGTCCGGGAGGGCAAGGACGGGCGTGGTCACCATTGCCTGCTTGGAAATGACATGGCCCAAGTAGTCAATGTGGTCTTGAGCGAACGAACACTTGGACAGCTTGGCGTAGAGCTGGTGCTTGCGGAGGAGCTCGAGAACGATCTGCAAGTGCTCCGCGTGCTCCTCCAATGTCTCGCTGAAAACCAGAATGTCATCAAGAAAAATAATGACAAACTTACGTGTATACTTGGCGAAGATCGCATTCATCAAGCATTGGAACGTGGCCGGCGCGTTCGTCATGCCAAAAGGCATCACTCTGAACTGAAAATGCCCATGGTGCGTCTTGAACGCCGTCTTATGTTCGTCTTCCTCTTTCATGCGGATTTGGTGGTAACCTGCCCGAAGATCCATCTTAGAGAAGTAAGCTGCACCGGACAGCTCATCCAATAGCTTGTCCACGATTGGCAATGGAAATTTGTTCTTGACGGTGATGTCGTTCAGGCGTCGGTAGTCAATGCAGAACCTCCAGGTACCGTCCTTCTTCTTGACCAATAGCACTGGTGCTGCATATGGGCTGACAGAATGAGTAATCACCCCTGAGTCCAACATTTCCTTCACTTGCCGCTCAATTTTGTCCTTCTGAAGGGGTGAGTAGCGATAAGGGCGCGTGTTTGCTGGCTGCGCTCCCTCGACCAAGGTCACCGCATGGTCATACTGTCGATGAGGAGGTAGGCCCTTTGGTGCTGCAAACACGTCAGTGAACTCTTCCAGGAGATCACTAATTGGAGTGAGTGTTGGCTTGCGCTTTCTGGGAGCAGAAGGTGGCATGTCCACCATAGCCATGGCCCAAATGTCGTTGCCTGCAATCAACTTGCAGAGCTCAGCAGGTTCCACGGCAGCCAAGGTGGCCGTGGTCTTGGGTCGAACACCTTGTAATGTGACCGTCTCGCCCGCGTGATCGAAGGAGACAAACTTCTCCTGCCAATGACATACCATGGGGCTGTGTTTAGCTAGCCAATCCATGCCCAAGATGCCATCATAGGCGCCGGTGTCGAGCTCATACATGGGCATAGAGAAAGTATGACCCTGCATCCACCACTTGAGGTCTGGAACTTGTCGGTCACACTTGAGACGATCGCCATTGGCAACACGCACGTCCAGCGGCTGGATTGGCTGGGTAGTTGCCCCCACTCGCTCCACGAAGGTTTTGTTGACGAAGCTGTGTGTGCTTCCGGAGTCGATCAACAGCAGCATCACTTGGTTACCCACCAATGCGCGCAGGCAAATGGTGCGGGGCGCCTCTGACCCATCCAACGCATACGCTGAGATAGTGCAGCACTCTGGTGCGGGAGGAGGAGCGGCGGCGTCGGGCTCGTCGAGCAGCTCCAGTGCACGTATGGTGTCGTCCGAGAGCATCTCGCCATAGGCTCCCACTTGAATTGTGAGGAGCTGAGCTTGTTGCGCGCAACGGTGCTCGCGCGTATATTAGTCGCCGCACTTGAAACAGAGCCCGTTCGCGCGGTGAAACTCCTTGAGCTGTCGTTCGCGCGCGAACTCGTCCGCTGGTTGTCGTGGTGCGGCTCCCGGACGAGCTGGTGCTGGAGCATGTACCGGTGGAGGGCGACCTTGCTGTTGTGGTCGTGGACGCGCCCTGGTTGCTCCCAGCTCTTCTTCTTGGATGCGCGCCAACACAGACGCTCGAGTGATGCTCGATGGTGCTTGGAGTCGCACGGCCGCCCGCAGTTCATCCTTGAGGCCGAGGAGGAATTGTGTGATGAAGAATTTGGGACTCAGTGTCGGGTCGAGCGCCAGGAGGTGATACATGTGCGTGTCGAACACTTGGCGGTACTCACTGACAGAGCCT
Organism: Aegilops umbellulata; assembly: GCA_032464435.1. Taxonomy (NCBI): domain Eukaryota; kingdom Viridiplantae; phylum Streptophyta; class Magnoliopsida; order Poales; family Poaceae; genus Aegilops; species Aegilops umbellulata. Next base: position 359,339,824 of record CP136058.1, read on the forward strand.
GTTTGCCGCAACTGAAGCAACTTGTGCATCTCCAGTTCAAACTCATCCACTCCAAATTCCGCGGTAATGGCAGCAGAGAAAGCTTCCCACGACAGACCGCCATGGGTTTGGCGAAACGCCTGAAGCCAGTGTGCCGCTTGACCCTCGATGTAGAGTGTCGCCGTAGTCACCCAACTCGGCACCGGCACATGGTAGAGATCGAAGTAGGCACGACAGCGGTCCAGCCAGAGGTACGGTGCGCTGCCGTCGAAGCGTGGGAAATCGTGCTTGGGCGGCTTGATGTAGTGGTCGCCGTGCTGCCCTTGGTGCTGTTGCTCGACGCGTGGTGGCGGGTGCAGAGCAGCAATGTGGGCCGCCGGCGCGAATTGCGCCGTCCCGGCCGCTGGTTGTGTCAGCAGGGGAGGTCGCTGATCCGCCAGGCGTGGCGATGGCGGGGGCCCCTGCGCGGTTGCCGTGGTCGGACGCAGGAGAGGGGGTGGCGGAGGCGGTGGAGGGTTGATTACCCCGCACGATCCCGAGGATTGCGGCGACGGGGAGCGCTCCAAGGCCTTGCGCGTCTCGTCCACGTCGGCTTGAGTAAGGTCAATTTGCTTGCTGAGGGTGCGTAGCTCCGTGGTGATCTGGTTGTTGAAGGCCGTTTGAGCCTCCAGGCGCTTGTCGTTGTCAATCTTCTGCGCATCGAAGCGGTTGAGGAGTGCCTCGAGCATGGACTTGAGGCTGGTGGTGTTGTCGTCCATGGCCGCCAACAGCTGCCGGGTCTGGACTGATGGCTTGGATGGGGCCGTCGCGCACACCTGCTAGATCGAACCCCGCCGGGGATTTCGTGTGAGCTCGCCGGAGCAAGTCACACCCGTGGCGGTGGATGTTACCGATCTGAATCAGGAAGCAGCGGAGAATTTTTTTTTGGCCAGGAATAGAGGCTCTGATTACCAGTTGTAACGCCCCGATCTAGATCGCAGGCGACCAGAGTAGGCTGGAGGGGGATCTGGAGAGGGGGATGAGGGAAACTTGGAGAAGGGGATGAGCAAAGGGGGAAGGTTAGGTGAGATTTCAGAATTCAGTTCTTACAACTCTGAACCCCCACGCACGCCTCGCAAGGCTTAAGTACACGTCCCAGCCTCAGCCAGCTGGCTACTCACACACGCAGACCCACACTTGGACCCATTTATCAGTCACACGGTGGTGTTGACATGGCCGGTGTGACACATTGTCACTAACTTTTTGCGTGGCAGAGATGTAAAGATTTTATGTCATCTTTTACCCCAAACGCGTTGTGGACTCGGTGCATAAGTCCGGCTCTACAAACCCAGACCAGCAGTTTTGAAATTCCATGCGGCAGGTGCACCGGTCCACCGTGCCACCTTTCCCGCATGCAGTTACTGGGTTGTTTCCCGTATATTGCTAAATTTTGTGGTCCGACTCCGCACACATCCCGCGACCCCGTCCGTTCCCCTCATCTCTCATCTCTCATCTCTCACGCCTCTCGAGACCTAGACTAGGGCGCCGCCGCCGCAACCCCAACCGGAGATGCTCCCTCGGCGGAGGGTTTTGACGCGCACGGGCGTGTCCCGCCGGCTTCTGCGCCGCGTGTGGCCCGAACACCGGCCATCCTGCGGAATCTCCCTGGCTTCTGCGACGCCTGTGGACGGAGGAGGGGGAGGCTCGGAGCGCCGGTCATCCTTGCGAATATCTCCATGGCAGAGACGGTGCAATGGTAGCTGACTTCTATGGTCGGCCTCTGTCGACGTTTGACGGCAAACTGGTCTGGTGAGTTGATCTGACTGATGGGAAGTACGGTGCATCGCCGCCCTGCTCCGGTGACTGTTCTCCGTAGACTCCAGGCCGGCAGTATAGTTCTCGTAGATCTGCCCGAGGAGCATCCCTCCATGGCGTTGACCGCCACAGATCTGAAGGTACCGGTGGGTGACTCAGATCTGCAAGGAGAGACGTGCGGATCTCCACTACTAAAGCCATGGCAAGTAGCTCGTTGGGTCGTGCGTTGGAGCGAGGAGGGATAAGTTATCAGCGCTCAGCACACGGGAGGGAAAAATTGCAAGGCCAGCACTCTGCGCCGGCGCGCCGGCCGAATTTTCGGCCGGTCCGGTCGCAGCCGTTCGATTTGGCCCCAATAGCCGTCAGATCTGGCATCTTATCCTTCTTTGACTTCATCTTCAACCTCCGTTCCCCACGAGCCTCCGTCCCGCGCGCTTCCGTCCTCCTGCCCCGCGAGCACCCGCGTCCTCTCCCTATCGTCGCCGCTCGTCGCAGCACCCCACGCGGCCACGCCCTCTCCCCTCGTCGTTCGCCGCTCATCGCCGTCGACGCTCGTGCGTGCACAGACTTGTCCCCTCAGTTGAAGCTTTTTGAAACTCTGGTTGAAGCTTTTTTTGCTTCGGTTGAAACTTTTCACCATTTGAAGCTTTTTTTCGCATCGATTCAAGCTTTTTCTATGATTTGGAGCTCCCTCATTTCCCGGTTGAAGCTTTTCCACACACCGGTTGAAGCTTTTTCTGTTATTGAAGCTTTTTTCCACATCCATTGAAGCTTTTTTTCATGGGGTTGAAGCTTTCTTCCATGCCGGTTGCAGCTCCGATGTCCATGCTTGCAACCTTGCCGTCGAAGAGCACAGCTCCCATGGCCCGTGTTGGCCGTAGCCAGCCCTAGCATCAGCATTCGCTGTTTTGAAGCTTTTTTCAATGCTGGTTGAAGCTTTGTGCGACACCGGATGTAACTTTTTTGTTGTGCAGTGGTTGGTTGCAGCATTTGTCATCGCTGATTGAAGCTTTTTTTCACATCGGTTGTAGCTTTCCAGACTGCCCGTTGCAACATCAGGGGGTGTCTCCCCTTGGTGCCCCCAGCTCGCCGTCCGCCTTGAGCTTGTAAGCCATGGCTGACCTGCATGTGAGTTTGTAGGACGTAGCTGATTTGGGGAAGACATGGCTGCTAGAGGTAGGTGATGTTGTGGAGGGAGAGGGAGAGGGAGAGGGGGAGGGAGAGGGGGAGGGGGATTTGGTGTGGCATATGGTGACCAGCGCACAGAAAAGAGAGCAGCACATGGAGGAGCTGAGCAGGTATGAAGTCCTGCGGGGGAGCAACAAGAGAGAGAAAGGGATAAGGTAGGGGATGGATGGGTGGACGGTAGCAGCGGTGTGAAAGGATAAGGCACGGAATAGCTTTTTTTGCGTGGGGCCACTGCTCGCTTGTTCGCGCGTGGGAGACGACCGGCTCAAGCTTCGGCCGGTCCGCCGGCTCGAAACGTTTCCCAAATTGCAACCCTCCACAATCTCCGCCTCACCTGGGCCCAGGCCATCACCGCCAGCCATTAACGGCCAGGAACATTACGGCGCCTTCCTTCCGCTGGTTCTGTTCCACCTCTTTGCTGCTGTGCTCCTCCCTGGATGGACTCAATTTTTATTGTATATATTTCATATTAGGTATTAGTAGTTGAGTACTGTAAGTTGAGTACTATAGTACCATGTCGACTAGTCCAGCAGTAGTCTAGACTAGTCACGATTAGTTTAGGAATTTTAACCTCAGATTGAATACTCGACTTGTAATGCCTGAAGGTAACTAGCATCATGGTTTTTGAGTCGCTGATTAGTCGCCGACTAATCGCCAAGTCGTTTTCCAAAGATCAGGGCGACTCGCGACTATACAGCGACTTATGGCGATTATACAGCGACTTTCGTCGACTATATGCCAAGCTGCACGGCTCGCCAAGTCGCGACTCTATTTCATATTAGGTATTAGTAGTTGAGTACTGTAAGTTGAGTACTATAGTACCATGTCGACTAGTCCAGCAGTAGTCTAGACTAGTCACGATTAGTCTAGGAATCTCAACCTCAGATTGAATACTCGACTTGTAATGCCTGAAGGTAACTAGCATCATGGTTTTTGAGTCGCTGATTAGTCGCCGACTAATCGCCAAATCGTTTTCCAAAAATCAGGGCGACTCGCGACTATACAGCGACTTATGGCGATTATACAGCGACTTTCGTCGACTATAAGCCGAGCCGCAGGGCTCGCGGCGACTCGCCAAGTCGCGACTCAAAAACCTTGACTAGCATAATTAACCATGTAATTGGTTGTTTATTATATCCTCACTGTCATTATTAAAATTCAACTCTTGTTTTCATCTTAGCTCTACTTTTTATATACCTATGAATCTACAACTTTGCAAAATAAGCTTTTGGAGATCATGATATACAATTCTAATATTTGTCAGTAAAAAAATTAGGTTAAATTGATGGCTTTGAACTTGATTATTTCTTATTCATGTAACTAGTAGAATTAACTACATAGCATGAGAATTGTCCACACAATTGTGTTGCTATTGTAAAATTATCATAAAATGTATAATGTTTATTATTGAAAATTTAATCGTGTTGCATGCCTATTATTTCATATCATTGCAAGAACAACTTTTTGTACTTTTTTTTCAGTTTATGATTTTGGGTACCTATTTATTCTCTGTTGATAAAACATGTAGGTTTTCCGTTATCTTCCTTTATGTGTTTTCTCTCGGTTGATGATATTTGTTTTTGAATTTTGTCCTTTAGTATGTTATTATTGTGTTTTTCCTTTTTATCCAAACGGAAGTGGCGTAATTGTATTGTTCTCCATATATTTCTAACTATTGTTATTTATGATTTATTATTACCCCTTGTTACATAAAAAATTCAGATGACCTGGAGGCTGGTTTTAGTTTTGAGCATAAGGGAAGTATATTTCCATCCTTTCACGTGTGCAGTTGGCTAGATATTATACTACCTTATGTTTGTCTTGGAGATATAGTTGGATATGTTATACATCTCTACATATGGTTAATCTTAACTGTTGTAATCTGACTTTATGCAAGTGCCAAAGGGTGCAACTATGGTGCAAAGATTTACTTTTGTCTCAGTTGTTGATTGCATTTTTATTTTTCCAATTTTTGTGACATTCTTTTGTCGTCAGCAAATGGAGAAATTTGATTTGAACGCAGATGAAGTGCCTTGATTGCAGTTGTGCTTCCCAATTGATAACAAAACCAATTAGTAGAAGGACTGAAATTCATATAGTATGCATGGAGTTTTACTTATGTTCCCGCTTTCTATTGGAAACTTTTTTCATATGGCTATTCCAACACAATGTTTCTGTGCAGGCATATATGAGGTGTGTTGATGGCGTTTCCCTCCCAGTCACCTGCAAAATACGTACAACTAGACAAGGTATGACCAATATCTTTGATGCACTGTTCAATTTGATAGTTGGACTTTTCGCAAGATTATAGGGAACCTCTGCATCATTAGTACTCTAAACAAGTGATGAAGGTTCCATTTAGAACAAGATAGGGATTCCATACTTTGCAATCACACACGAGGCAAAAAAAGACCAGCTCGTTCAGACACATACAAGCAGAAGGACATATGACAGACGACGATTAGCTTAAGCTTATCCATTTGAACAGCTATATGCTGAAGCTGGTCCATACCCAGTCTCGCAAATCAACCACATGAAGGTTTTATGCTTGGTTACGGAAAGGACTCGCACACCTACAGAGTCTTCAAAATGTTCTTCACAAGATTGTTAAAACTGTAGATGTGCGGTTCGATGAAACTAATGGCTCGCAAAGAGAGCACCTACCTTCTGTGTTAGATGAATCAGCATCTGAGGAGTCTATCAAGCGCAAGGCTACTGAAGATGTCATTCCTACTGAAGAATCTGCTGAAGAATTCATTCCAGAACGTGAAGAACGTCGAGCTGATGTACCTGAAGAAAATGCTGAGGAAATTGATGCTGAAGAAAATGCTGATCAAATTCCTCAACGACAACGAGCTCATCCTCGCGTTGCAAAAGAAGTGCAAGTGGAGAAGATCATCGATGACATTAGAGCACAAGGTCCTCTCACATGCTCAAAAGCTTCACGTCTATCTAACTTTTGTGGGCACTTTGCTTTTGTCTCTATCACAGAGCCCACTAAGGTAGATGAAGTATTTCTGGAGCCTGAGTGGATTCAGGCCATGCAAGAAGAATTACATCAGTTCAAGCTCAACAACGTCTGGGAACTAGTCAATCGTCCCGATCCTCGCAAGCATAACATCATTGGCACAGAGTGGATCTACCGCAACAAGCAAGATGAAAATGGTGTTGTGGTGAGGAATAAGGCACGTTTAGTAGCTCAAGGACTATGGCGTCAATGTGAAGAATGTGCCTCTCCTCTGTGACAATGAGAGTGCCATCAAGATTGCTCACAACCCAGTTCAGCACTCGAAGACAAAGCACATTCAGATTCGTCATCATTTTCTTCTTGATCATGTGTTGAAGGGCGACATTTCTATTGAGCATGTGAAGACTGAAGAATAGCTAGCCGATATCTTCACTAAGCCCTTGGATGAGAAGAGATTTAGCAAGTTGCGGTGTGAGCTAAATATCTTAGAGTCTTCGAATGTACTTTGAAAAGGCACTCATCCTAACACTTATGCAAAATTGATGAATTAGATGTGCAACACATGAAGAAACATTTTTCTTCAATCAATGAAGAATAACACTCTATGTGTGAAGAAATTAATGAAGAATTTGATTCTCAGAACCCTACGACAATTGTACGTGATGTCTGAAATCATCATTCTTATACGGTGGGTCACGCCACCACAAAAGTTGAAAATCTTCAATTTGAGTTTTTTCTCAGTTTTGAAATTCCTCAGCTGTTCAAATTCTTCAACTTTGCAAAAATCTTCACTTGTTCCGTCATTTTTCTTCATTCACTTATGGCTATTTCTTATGTCCTCTACAGCATTCACTTATGGCTATTTCTTCAAATTGATGTTTTCTGCTAAGTGAATGTGATCGGACCCTTCCCCCTCTATGCTATACTCAATCCAATCTATTCACAAATTCTTCATGTGCATTCTATTTGAAACTCGTTCAAAATCTTCACTGTGTCCTTGTCAGCTGAAGAAATTGCGAATGGAACGTTAAAACTAATCTTATCCAAATTTTCGATTTTGCCGCTCAAATCGTTCCGCATCCCACGATGCATTATTTTATTCACCCACGATCTAACACGATCTCCACTACACAGTACGTGGGTGACACATGTCGTGAGAAGGAGAAAGGGCAGGGGCACGTTCGTCCCAAATCTTCGGGGGAACAGTTTTTCACTGCCTATATAAATACCCCCTCGCCCCTTCCTCACTTCTTTTACTCTGCTCGACTTCTCTTTCCCGCTCGAGCTTCCCGAACCCTAGCGCCGCCGCTACTCCATCGTCGCCGGTGAGGAAGAGCTTCACTGCCTCGACCTCGTCGTCGTCGTACACGCGCCGACCATGGAAATCTTCACCTCCGCCGCCGCCGTAGACGTCTTCCTCCGCCGAGTTAGGGTGTGGAAGATCTACATCGACGAACTTCACTGTTTCACCTCACTGTTCGTCGTGTTCTTCATTCAGGGTAATTAAAAGTTACTTTTACTACCCTCTTTGATTCGAAACTTTTCTACAAAATCTTCAAAAGGTGTTTTATTCTTCAAATCTTCACACACAAAACACCTCACAAATCTTCTGTTCTTGATTCATTTTTCTAAGCTTTATATTCTTCAAGATTCCTCAATTGTGTGGATCTCCGATCTATACAACTCTGGAACCTAAGACAAAGCATGCTTAGTGAATTTTTCAAGACGCATCTCGTCAAATTCCTCAAACTTGTTCTTTTTGAAAAACCTTCTGAGAACGCATATGACCTCTCCAAATTCCTCGCACTTATATTCTGTTCACAGGTACTCATGTCCGCTGCTGAATCATTAGGTTCTCATCAACTTAACTCATTTGCAGCGTTCCTCGAAGAAAAACTGCATACTTCTTCAGAGAATTCGATTGTTCAAATTCCTCAGCTGAAGAAAATGGCAGATGGTAAGAAGCCACAGAAAGGAGTAAAGAAACCTGAGGTCATGACTCCCTTTGAGATTCCTGAGGACATTTACAAAGAGTACTGCACACCTGATGAAGCCAAGTTTGGCAAAGAGAACAAAAATCAGCGTAAGGTGCGCATTCAGAGGATTGAACGGAGATGGACACGTGAATGGAGGGAGTACAGATACGTCACTCCAAAGTACATGAAGAAATTCGCTCTCAACCGTCCATGCCCAAGACTACCACTGGCACCTGGCCAAGTTGCTGATCCCACTAGCGTCAAACGCGGTGAGGATTTTCCTGAGGAATGGGCAAGGCGTCAAGCCAAGTTGGCAAGACAAGCTAGAGAAGCAGTGAAGAAATTCAACGAAGATTTTGCTGCTGCTGCTGCCACTGAGGCCTCTGTCAAGCCGAGGAAATCAATGGCTAAGAAGCCTGCTCGTAAGCCAAGTGCTTCACCAACAATGCCCTCACGGCCAAGTTCCTCAGCTGCGTCCTCACGGCCAGGAACGTCAAAATCTTCAAGACCAATTCCTCATGCTGATCCTGCTACTTCAAAATCCTCAGCACCTCCTCCAAAGTCCTCAGCAGCTCCAACAAAGTCCTCAGCACCTGTGCATCTGGCCTCGTGCCAAAGGACTGCAGGCATCTCTATTGCCTCTGGTGTCTCAGCAAGTTCCTCTGCTGCGCCAAATTCTTCATCTGGCCCAACTCTGCTGAAGACTAAGGCAACAGCTGGACGAGGTCCTCGGCCAAGTCCTAAAAAGAAACAGGTTGCCTTCCAAGAGCCACCTGAAGATGATGAGGCTGATGATGATGAACTTGCAGAAATCATCAGAGACAGGCAAGAAAGGGACACTAGAGCCAAAGGCACACCTGTGCCACTGCTTTTGAATCCAAGGGCGATACTCGATTATATTGATCTCTGGCATAAGGATCCAAATTCACCTATGCCTGACTTCAAGCTGACACCTGGTCAAAATCACATGCTGACTCATTTCATCTAAGAGGAGAAATGGAAATATGACAGGGCCAGAGAGATCATTAAATCGCAGTACAGAAAAGAGAAACTGCTGAAGAAAAATGTTGTCAAGATGACAACTGAAGAACTTATCAAGATGCAGGCTGAAATCAAAGCCCTCAGCGACAAGTTCAACTCTTACTATGCTGATTGGCAAGGAGCCAAAGTCAGGTTCGTGAAACTGACTAAGAAATTCACCAATGTTGCAGCCCCATCGCAACAAGAAGTTCCTCAAGCTGAAGCTTCTGCTCAACCGACTGAAGAACATGCCAGCACCGCTGATGACTTTCAGGCTGCTGAAGAAAATGCTAGTTCCAGGGCTGATGACTCCATTCCAGCCGCTGAAGAAATTGCCAGGGCATCCACTAGTGGTGCGCCTGAAGAAACTGAAGAAGTCAGGGCAACTGCATCAGTCGCGCCTGAGGAAATTCAACCAGATTCCTCAGCTCCACCTGCGCCTACACCAACTCCTATCCTTCCATCTGCATCAGATGTGAAGAAGACCAAGGCTGCAGAGCGAGCTGCTGTGAAGAAAAGGAAAGCATCAAGTGCTTCAGAATTTTCAGCTCCAAAGAAGATGAAGCCTATGACCAGCTCTTATGAAAATCCGACCGATGCTATTCCAATTTCCACCATTCCGTTAAAGGACCTTGTTCCTTTTGATGAAGAATATGTGATCCCAAGCGGATCAGATGAAGAAACTCAATCTGCTGCTTCTTCAGAGCAGATTGATGAAGAAATTGAAGTGGATGCAATCCCTTCAACCCAGTGATTTCATCACCAATGCCTGAGTTTACTGTTGAAGAGGCTGGTGTTGAAGAAATTGATGATGAAGATATGGACATTGGAAGCACAACTCCAGTGATGAATGACGACTTTTGGGAAAGTCAGCATCCCAATTCTCCACTCTTCACCCCACTGCAGCAAATCCCTCACTCTCCTGCACCAACAGTTTAATTGAGCTCTGAAGAAACTCATCCCACTACATCTGTGCATGAAGAAATTCCAGCCACTAGTGCTGAAGAAACTGCTGCTGCTGCTGAAAATGTGACTGCGCCTGAGGAGGAACCAGAAATTCCTCAGCCTGAAGAACCTGAGATCGCGATTCCTGAGGTAGTGATGCAACTCACTGACACTCCTCTGCCCAAGCCAAAGGATCCGTTCTCAAGGAAACAAAAGTTCAAGGCTGAAGACTTCTTTGGCGAGCATGTATTCTTTACAGATTACAACCCCTATGACTCTGCTCGCATAAGGAAGAGGCGTTTCTGGACTGCCAGTCAAGCCAATTTCTACTCCTCAGTGCTGTTCAACAAAGACAAAGTCTTCGACCATGCACACATTCCTCATGTAGACATGGAGTCTTTGCCATGCTTCACGCCAGTCCTCAGTGTTCTCTATGACGCTGGGCTGCTCAATTTCTGCACTGACATCAGTGATTGGAATGAAGAACTCATTCTTCAGTTCTACGCAACGCTGCACATCACCGGCAACTCTGAAGATGTGAATTCATGGGTTCTGGACTGGATGACTGAGAACACACATTACAAGGCACCAGCGTCTGAATTGCTTCGTGCCCTTCCTCTAAGTCCTCCCCTTAAAGATGCACGTTGTGTTTACAACGAACCTGAGCTTTCAAATCACTATATGCAAGTGCTGATGAAGCCTTTGAAGCCAGGACAGGCCCCTCGAACCAAATTCCTCGTCAAGGAATTGTTGTATGTGCCTCGGACTGCCTATCGCATTCTAACGAAGACAATGAGTCATATCAAAGGCCACGACTCTAATGATGAAGAAGTCGTTGGCATCATGAAGAATATGCTTTTCAACATCTGTCATGGCGTTCCCGTCAACTTCCATGATTTCTTCATGAGGACTCTGGCCAACATTGCTATGTCATCATTTGAGCTGAAGCCTTATGCGCCATGGATTATGAGATTCATCAGGACAAGGTCTTCACTCAACTACAAGCTGACACACTGAACCACTGCAGCTACTTGCCTCCTATTGAAGTCCTCAAAAGGACATTTTCCTCAGCTGAAGAAAAGGGCAAGGCAACTGCTGTGATAGATGAAGGCATTCGTCCATTGGATGGTCAATTTCGCAAGGCTGCATCTTATTCCACCAATGATGACTCTGCCACACATGACTCTGCCGCCAACAATGCCAAGCCAAATCCTCAAGCCACAGCACCCAGGGTGATGACTGATCGTGAGTTACTCCTCAGTCTTCATCAAAAGGTTGATCGCAATCACAAATGGGTTAAGCGTCAGTTTGGTTCAATTCTTCACAACATGACTTCAACACACAATGCAGTGAAGAAAAACCACTACTACCTCCATGAAACCCTCAACCGCACCTGGGCTGTTCTGTCTCAAGTCTACAGCGCTGAAGATCTGAAGAAAATGGGTCTCAAAGAAGAGTTTGACTGGTCTGGACCTCCTCCGAAGAAATACAAGGTCAAGGTTCCTTCTTTGGTGGCCAGCTCCTATTCTTCATCGCGCGAGACTGGTGCAAATGAAGACTTGGACGACACTGCGGCAGGCCCTACTTCAACGACCGACCCCAACAACGCTGCGCTCCTCCATCAACTTGATTATCTTCAGGGACGTTAGTCCTCAGTTTCAATCCTTTTGGTCATTCGATGACAAAGAGGGAGAAATCTGAGTTAGTCTTCAAGCGGGTCTATTATAAGGGCGTTTTTTTGCTAAGTTACAACTCTCGTTCTTCTGAAACTTTATTGGATCGAGTTATAATCTTAAACCCGATGGTGCTCTGATACTTTTGGTACACTATGCTCTGATACTTTTGATGCACTATTCTGCATGCTTATTCCTTGTTAATATTATTGCACGCATGCTGAATTTCATCAGGCACCATATTTCATCATGCATTTCAAATTCTTCATATTATATATCAAATGCGTGTATGAATTACAAGATATAGGGGGAGATCTCCATGATTCAACTCTTCAAGTGTGCATTGCTTCAAAAGCAAATTCCTCACTATGCACATATTCAGGGGGAGTTCTTCTATATCTTGCAATCAAATTCCTCAATATCAGTATTTACACTTCATATATTTATCCCCGTTGAAAACTTAACCTATATTGTCATCAATCACCAAAAAGGGGGAGATTGTAAGTGCATCTAGTGTCCCTTAATGATTTTTGTGTATTGTAGACTTATAGGTTAAGGATCTAATGCGTTTATGAGTGTACACAGGTCTATAAGTCTATGAGGAGTTTGATATTTACAGAGAAAGTCGACCCCTAAAAATGAAGTTCTTCGACTGAAGACTTTGATATTTTGAAGACTTTTTGAAGACTTTGAAAGTGAAGAAATTGGTGTGACCTTGAAGACTTGGCTATCATTTGAGGAACATGAAGCGTGAAGACTTTTGTTTTCGTAGTTTCATTTTCTCGTTCTTGAGTCATAGGAAACACCATACTGTTAAAGGGGGTCGAGGAAATACTAAGGAGAAAATTTCCACTTGATGCTCAACTCAAATCCTACACCTACCAATCCCTTCGAGTGAAGCCATTGGAAATCTCATACAGTTCAGTGAATTTCTTCAGCCACATAGACGCAGTTCTTCTGGTCACTGAGGACTTTGCTCTGACTAAGGAGTTAGGAATTCGCCAGTGCGAATTGCCTACACTGTGAGGAACATGATAGCCCTGAGGAATTTGAACCTCAAATTTCCGACCGTTGCTGTGCTATGCGCCAACTGTCCCAAAATATCTTATCCACCTAACGTCATATCATTGAAGGACATTTATGTCTTATCATGTCAGGCTGCTCCCTAGGCTATAAATAGCCGCCCCCTACAACCACTAGCTGGTTGGCTGCTCCGCAAGAACCTGACACTTGTCATTTGAGAGCAACCCATCCTCCGAGGACTTTGAGTGAAAATCATCAAGTGAGGAAAATCCAAACCCAACCCAAACACCTACAAACCCCAAAGTGATTGAGCATCACTGAAGAGATTGATCGTGTGTGGATCCGACGCTTGTTACCTTTGAAGACTGTGCTTCTTCCAGACGGTTAGGCGTCAAGGTCTAGAGCATCCAAGAGGAATTGTGGATCGCCGAGTGACCAAGTTTGTGAAGGTTCGGAAGTCACCTGAAGACGTACCACGAGTGATTGGGCGAGGACTATGTGTCCTTACCTCAAGGAGAACACGGTGAGGACTGTGTGTCCGGGACTGTGTGTCCTCAGGTTTAAATATCTAGCCGCTCCAACCAGATGTACAACTGAGACAGCAGTTGGAACTGGTCTACCAAATCGTTGTCTTCACCAAGCTTACTGGTTCCATTTCCTCAACACTTTCATTTCCTCATTACTGTGTTACATGTTTGTTCATATCTGTGTTTGAAGACTTTGACTGAAGACTTTCTTAATTTCCTCAGTTCCATTTCTTCAGTTTGTTTTGTCTTCATCTAGTGTTATCCCATGCTTACGCTTTCTGTACTCTGTGTTTGTCTTCATTTCATCATGATGACTATGCCTGGATTCTGTTACATTTTCATCTGAGTACTTATTCCGCTGCTAGTAGTTCTTCGCTAAGGAATTTCCTCATGAGCAAATTCCTCAGTGAAGAATTTAATAAAAATCGCCTATTCACCCCCCTCTAGTCGATATAACGCACTTTCAGACCCCGGCTCGAAGAACCTCTCAGCCTCCACTTAAGCATTTTATTTTTCTTTGAAAAATTCCGAAATCTTTAGTACCTCAAAAATAAAAGTGAACAAAACTTGACAAAATTGATAGCAACTACTCCCACGAGTGTCTAGAGGCTATATCATACATCAAAACTACTTTGGACCATACAAAATTAACATGCAAGCTCAAATACATGGTCACCACAACAGAAAAATTTGCAAAACATAAAGCACTAAAGCAAAAACCAATTGGACCATTGAAGGAGTCACATACCAAGGAGTAATCCCCCAAAATAGTTTTGGAAATGGAGCTCCGAGCAAGAAGATCGAAAATCGCATGGGAATGAGCAAGAATACGAGTTTGAAGGCAATTTTGATTTTTTCTGGAGGAAGGAGAAGGCAATGGGTGGCTGGAATAAGTGAGGGGGCCCCTGTGGGACCCATAAGCTCAGTAGGCACGCCGAGGGGGTAGGCGCGCCCTATGAGCTTGTGGCTCACAGGTGCACCACCCGGGTTTGTTTTTGTCCCAAAAATTCTAAAATATTGCAGAAGAAATCGTACTAAACTTTCAGGTCATTCCGAGAATTTTTATTTTTGGGACATTTTTTATTGCACGGATAGTTCAGAAAACAAGATAATCATGGCTTTCTACTTTATTAAACTTTAAATAACAGAGAAAAAATAGTAGGTACGATAGGTTGTGCTTACCAAATTCATCGACCACATGCCCCTAAAAAAGAATTCATTAATAAGGTTGATCAAGTCTTATTAACAAACCATTTTCGAGTAACATGAAACCGAAGAATTTTCGTATAACACTAGGTTACCTGAACAGAGGTATGCATCTCTCCAACATTAAGAGTTTCATATTCTTTTTTACGGTCGGAAGAGGGAATTTTAAACCTCCAACAGTAATTGTCGATATTCTTTAAATAAAGTTGATACTATTCACTAAACTTTGTTTCTTCGGGAAATAAATTGTATGCTCATTACCATTAAAATGAAAAGTAACCTTGCTTCTGTTGCAATCAATAACAACCCCTGTGGTGTTCAAAAAAGGTCTACCAAGGATGATTGACATAGTGCCGTCCTCGGGCATATCAAGTATAACAAAGTCTGTTAAGATAATAACATTTGCAACTACAACAAGAACATGCTCACAAATTCCAATAGGTATAGCAATTGATTTTTAGCTATTTGCAAAGATATCTCAGTAGGTGTGAGCTTATTCAATTCAAGTCTTCTATATAAGAAGAAAGGCATAACACTAACACCGGCTCCCAAATCACATAAAGCAGTTTTGACATAACTTCTTTTAATGGAGCATGGTATAGTAGGTATTCCTGGATCTCTTAACTTCTTAGGTACTCCACCTTTACAAGATTAATTTGCAAGCATGGTGGAAATTTCAGCTTCAGGTATCTTTCTTTTATTAGTGACAATATCTTTCATATATTTAGCATAAGGAGGCATTTTCAAAATATCAGTCAAGCTTGTGCGCGTGGGTCTAAGCATTTCAACAAAGCACTCAAAATCCTACTCGTCGTTTTTCTTGGTTTCTAGCAACGATTCTCTTTCCTTACCATGTTTCTAGCAATGAAATCACTTTTATCATATCTTTCATTCTTAGGAGGTGGGTTAGCACGATCAACATAAGGTTCTATTTCTCCATCCTTATCAGGTTCTTTATCATTATCTGGTTGAGCACCAACATGAACATCATCATTATCATTATCACTAGGTGGATATACATTACCAGATTGTGTATCAGCATTAGAAACAGAAATGTCATTATGATTCTTAGAAGATTTTTCTACCACAGGCTCACTAGAAGCATGCAAAGTTCTATCATTTTTCTTTTTCTTTTTATTCTTAGATGAACTAGGTGCATAAACATTAATTCTCTGAGAATCTTGTTCAATTCTTTTGGGATGACCTTCAGGATACAGTGGTTCCCGAGTCATTCTACCTCCTCTAGTCATTACCCTAACAACATGATCATTCATTTTATTATTCATTTCACTAAACAAATCATTTTGTGACTTAACAACTAGTTCTAACTGAGTGTGAGAACCATGGATGCATGTTTATCTAAACCTTTAACACCATTGGCAATTCTCAACATTAAATAACTCAAGCAACCAATCATGATAACATTCTATTTCAATTGATTCTTAACATACATATTAAAGTGTTCTTGCTTAACAATGTAATTGTCAAATTCATCTAGGCATTGGCTAGTAGATTTAATATAAGGAATATCACCTTCATCAAATCTATAAAGAGAATTTAACTTTACTACTTGTGTCGGGGTATCGAGTCCATGTAATTATTCAATAGGTGGTAAACTATTAACATCTTCAACTTTAATACCCTTTTCTTTTATAGATTTCTTTGCATCTTGCATATCTTTTGGACCGAGGAATAGAATACCTCTCTTCTTCAAAGTTGGTTTAGGTGGTGGTTCCGGAAGTGTCCAGTCATTGGCATTCCTCAATATATTATTCAATAATTCTTCAGCCTTTTCAACGGTTTGTTCCCTGAAAACACGACCAACGCAACTATCTAGGCAGTCCCTAGAAGCATCAGTTAGTCCATTATAAAAATATAAAGTATTTCATTTTTCTTAAGAGGATGATCAGGCAAAGCATTAAGTAATTGGAGAAGCCTCCCCCAAGCTTGAGGGAGATTCTCTTCTTCAATTTGCACAAAGTTAAATATTTCCTGTAAGGCAGCTTGTTTCTTATGAGTAGGAAAATATTTTTCAGAGAAGTAATAAACCATATCCTGGGGACTATGCACACAACCAGGAGCAAGAGTACTAAACCATTTCTTAGAATCACCCTTTAAGGAGAAAGGAAACAACTTTTGTATATAATAGTAATGGTTTTTTCCTCATGAGCCAATAGGGTGGCTATTTCATTTAATTTGGTAAGGTGTGGCCCAATAGTTTCAGTTTCATAATTGTGGCAAGGATTAGATTCAACCAAAGTAGTTAACTCTAGGTCGACAGAGAATTCATAATCCTTATCAGTGACAAATATAGGAGAGGTAGCAAACTTAGGATCATGTTTCATTCTCTCCATCATAATTTTTCCTTTTAGCTTACTCAACAATTTTTTAACATCATTTCTCTATCATTACAAGCAAGAAATTCTCTAGCTATCTCGCCATCCATAACATAACCCTCAGTTAGCTTAGGCATTTCAATTCTAGGAGATCTAGGCCTAATAGGTGAATCATAGTTTTCATCAATTTCAGCATTTTCAAGTTCTTTAGCTTTAGGAAGTTGTTCATCAAGAAATTCACCTAGTGGACCTGTTTCATCAAGCAGAGTACTAGCATCATCAAAAGTTTCTTTTATAACAGAATTAGTATCATCAATTACTTGCGACATATCAGAATGAATAGTAGGTAGCGGTGTGGCAGGCCTACCTAAAATAGAAGGTGAATCAATTGTAGAGCCAAATGGCAGTTCCTTAAATCCCCTCATCTTAGAGGGTACAATCTTGCTTCTAGTATCTTTCAGATTCTTCATAGTGTAAAATCCCAAGTGAACTCAATAAATAGAGCTATGCTCCTCGTCAACGGCTCCAGAAAAAGGTCTCGATAACCCACAAGTATAGGGGATCGCGATAGTCTTCGAGGGTAGTATTTGACCCAAATTTATTGATTTGACACAAGGGGAGCCAAAGGATATTTATGAGCCTTAGCAGTTGAGTTTATATTTAACCAGACCTGGGAAATTACATTTCTGTAGCAAAGTGTTTAGTAGCACAGAAGTATGATAGTTTTGATAGTAGTTGCAAAAGTAGCAATGGTAACAGGAACAATAATAGTAATAGTTTGTGATGATTGTAAGAGCAGCAGCAACAACGAAAGTAACTTAGCAAAGACCAATACGAGAAAAGCGTAGGCATTGGATCAACGATGGATATTTGTGTTGGATGACATTCATCAAATAACAATCACAACCTAGAGCGATACACAATAGCTCCAATTCATCAATATAATGTAGGCATGTATTCCGTATATAGTCATATGTGCTTATAATAAGAATTTGCATGGCATCTTTTGTCCTACTCTCCCGTGGCAGCGAGGTCGATAAGAAAATCGAAGGGGTATTAAGGCCTCCATTTAATAGATAATCCCAATTATCATCACCTAGGGATATGCGGATCATAACACATAATAGGTGCATACAACTTGCAAGATAGGATCAAGAACTCAAATATATTCATGAAAACATAAAGGGTTCAGATCCGAAATCATGGCACTCGGGCCCTAGTGACAAGCATTAAGCGTAGGAAAGTCATAGCAACATCAATCTCAGAACATAGTGGATACTAGGGATAAAGCCCTAACAAACTGACTCAATTACATGACAAATCTCATCCTACTTTATCACTGTCCAGCAAGCCTACAAAGGAATTACTCACTCCCGTTGGTGAGCATCATGGAATTGTTGATGGAGAACAATTGATGATGACGATGGCGACGAATTCCACCCTCTGGAGCCCCGAACGGACTTCAGATCAGACCTCCCAAATGAAGAACAAGAGGTGTCGACGGCTCCGTATAGTAAAACGCGATGATTCCTTCTCTCTAATTTTTTTTCTCCGCGAGACGGTACTTATGGAGTTGGACTTAGGGAAAACGGAGGCTCCAGGGGCCCACAAGCTCACTAGGGGCGCCCTTGGGGAGGGGCGTGCCCCCTTGGCTTGTGGCTCCTAGGTGCCCCACTCCAGTAGTTCTATTCGTCAATATTTTTTATATATTCCAGAATTAATCTTCCTAAATTTTCAGCATAATCCAGGAATTTTATTTCTGCACAAAAATAACACCATCACAATTTTGCTGAAAACAACGTCAGCACGGGTTAGTTTCGTTGAAATCATGCAAATTAGAGTCCAAAACAAGAGCAAAAGTGTTTCAAAAAGTAGATACTTTTTTGACGTATCAGTGATAGACCCCATTTCCCTTCATAGTGGATCATTGCAATAGGGGATAAAACAGAGACCACCTTGGTTGCGTTCAGGGGGATATTTCCCCCCTTAATTACCGTTTGATAACAAGAGTGGGGAAGAATGGTAGTGGCGTATGTGATACGGAGCTGTCGTGTGTATGCACTGAAGGAAATATGCCCTAGAGGCAATAATAAAGTTGTTATTTATATTTACTTATATAATGATAAAAGTTTATTATTCGTGCTAAAATTGTATTAATGGGAAACTTAGTACATGTGTGAATACATAGACAAAACAGAGTGTCCCTAGTATGCCACTACTTGACTAGCTCGTTAATCAAAGATGGTTAAGTTTCCTGACCATAGACATGTGTTGTCATTTGATGGATGGGATCACATCATTAGGAGAATGATGTGATGGACAAGACCCATCCATTAGCTTAGCATAATGATCATTAAGTTTTATTGCTAGTGCTTTCTTCATGACTTATACATATTCCTCTGACGATGAGATTATGCAACTCCCGAATACCGGAGGAACACTTTGTGTGCTATCAAATGTCACAACGTAACTGGGTGATTATAAAGATGCTCTACAGGTGTCTCCGAAGGTGTTTTTTTGGGTTGGCATAGATCAAGATTAGGATTTGTCAGTCCGAGTATCGGAGAGGTATCTCTGGGCCCTCTCGATAATGCACATCACTATAAGCCTTGCAAGCAATGTGACTAATGAGTTAATTACGGGATGATGCATTACAGAACGAGTAGAGACACTTGTCGGTAATGAGATTGAACTATCTATGAGGATACCGATGATCGAATCTTGGGCAAGTAACATACCGATGACAAAGGGAATGACGTATGTTGTCATTGCGGTTTGACCGATAAAGATCTTCGTAGAATATGTAGGAACCAATATGAGCATCTAGTTTCCGCTATTGGTTATTGATCGGAGATGTGTCTCGGTCATGTCTACATAGTTCTCGAACCCGTAGGGTCCGCACACTTAACGTTCGATGACGATTTGTATTATGAGTAATATGTTTTGGTGACCGAAGTTTGTTCAGAGTCCCGGATGAGATCACAGACATGACGAGGAGTCTCGAAATGGTCGAGAGGTAAATATTGATATATTGGAAGATGGTATTCGGACACCGGAATGGTTTCGAGTGGTTCAGGTATTTTTTTGGAGTGTCGAGGGGTTACCGGAACCCCCCGGGGGAAGTCATGGGCCTCATGGGCCATGGAATAGAGAGGGGACAACCCACAAGGGGTGGAAGCCCCCCTTTCCCTCTCCTACTCCCTCTCCCTTCCCCCTTTCCCACTCCAAAAAAGGAAAGGGGAATCCTACTAGGACTAGGAGTCCTAGTAGGAATCCCCCCATGGCGTGCCCCTCTAGGCCGGCCGCCTCCTCCCCTCGTCCTTTATATACGGGGGCAGGGGGCACCCTAAAGCACAACAGTTGTTCTCTTAGCCGTGTGCGGTGCCCCCCTCCACAGTTTACTCCTCCGGTCATAGTATCGTAGTGCTTAGGCGAAGCCCTGCGCGGATCACATCACCATCACCGTCACCACGCCATCGTGCTGACGAAACTCTCCCTCGACCCTCTGCTGGATCAAGAGTTCGAGGGACGTCATCAAGCTTAACGTGTGCTGAACTCGGAGGTGCCGTACGTTCGTTACTAGATCGGTTAGATCATGAAGACATTCGACTACATCAACCGCGTTAACCTAACACTTCCTCTTTTGATCTTCGAGGGTACGTGGACACACCCTCCCGCTCTCGTTGCTACCCATCTCCTAGATAGATCTTGAGTGATCGTAGGAAATGTTTTGAAATTGCATGCTACGTTCCCCAACAGTGGCATCCGAGCCAGGTCTATGCGTAAATGATATGCACGAGTAGAACACAAAGAGTTGTGGGCAATAATAGTCATACTGCTTGCCACCAACGTCTTATTTTGATTTGGCGGTATTGTTGGATGAAGCGGCCTGGACCAACCTTACATGACCACGTTCATGAGACCGGTTCCACAGACAGACATGCAACTTGTTTTGCATAAAGGTAGCTGGCGGGTGTCTGTTTCTCCAACTTTAGTTGAATCGAATTTGATTACAGCCAGTCCTTGTTGAAGGTTAAAACAACACACTTGACGAAAAATCGTTGTGATTTTGATGCGCAGGTAAGAATGGTTCTTGCTAGAAGCCCGTAGCAGCCACGTAAAACTTGCAACAACAAAGTAGAGAACGTCTAACTTGTTTTTGTAGGGCATGTTGTGATATGATATGGTCAAGACATGATGTGATATAAGTTACTGTATGAGATGATCATGGTTTGTAAAAGTTATTGGCAACTGTCATACGCCTTATGGTTGTCGCTTTATTGTATGAAATGCAATCGCCATGTAATTACTTTACTTTATCACTATGCGGTAGCGATAGTTGTAGAAGGAATAGTTGGCGAGACGACAACGATGCAACGATGGTGATCAAGGTGTCAAGCCGGTGACGATGGAGACCATGACGGTGCTTTGGAGATGGAGATCAAAGGCAAAGATGATGATGGCCATATCATGTCACATATATTGATTGCATGTGATGTTTATCTTTTATGCATCTTATTTTGCTTAGCACAGGTGGTAGCATTATAAGATGACCCCTCACTAAATTTCAAGGTATAAGTGTTCTCCCTGAGTATGCACCGTTGCGACAGTTCGTCGTGCCGAGACACCACGTGATGATCGGGTGTGATAAGCTCTACGTTCACATACAACGGGTGCAAGACAGTTTTGCACGTGCAGAATACTCGGGTTAAACTTGACGAGTCTAGCATATGCAGATATGACCTCGGAACACTGAGACTGAAAGGTCGAACATGAATCATATAGTAGATATGATCAACATAGAGATGTTCACCATTGAAAACTACTCCATCTCACGTGATGATCGGACATGGTTTAGTTGATATGGATCACATGATCATTTAGATGACTAGAGGGATGTCTATCTAAGTGGGAGTTCTTAAGTAATATGATTAATTGAACTTAAATTTATCATGAACTTAGTCCTGATAGTTTTTACATATCTATGTTGTTGTAGACCAATGGCCCATGCTACCGTTCCCTTAAATTTTAATGCATTCCTAGAGAAAGCTAAGTTGAAAGATGATGGTAGCAACTACATAGACTGGGTCCGTAACTTGAGGATTATCCTCATTGCTGCATAGAAGAATTACGTCCTTGAAGAACCACTAGGTGCAAGGCCCGCTACAGGAGCAACTCCGCACGTTATGAATGTCTGGCAAACTAAAGCTGATGACTACTCGATAGTCCAGTGTGCCATGCTTTTGGGCTTAGAATCGGGACTTCAAAGACATTTTGAACGTCCTGGAGCATATGAGATGTTCCAGGAGTTGAAGTTAATATTTCAAGCAAATGCCCGAGTTGAGAGATATGAAGTCTCCAACAAGTTCTATAGCTGCAAGATGGAGGAGAATAGTTCTGTCAGTGAACACGTACTCATAATGTTTGGGTACCATAACCAGTTGACTCAGCTGTGAGTTAATCTTCCTGATGATAGTGTCATTGACAGAGTTCTTCAATCACTGCCACCAAGCTATAAAGGCTTCGTGATGAACTATAACATGCAAGGGATGGAAAAGACAATTCCCGAGCTCTTCGCGATGCTTAAGGCTGCGGAGGTAGAAATCAAGAAGGAGCATCGAGTGTTGATGGTTAACAAGACCACTAGTTTCAAGAAAAAGGGCAAAGGGAAGAAGGGGAACTTCAAGAAGAATAGCAAGCAAGTTGTTGCTCAAGGGAAGAAGCCCAAGTCTAGACCTAAGCCTAAAACTGAGTGCTTCTACTGCAAAGGGACAGGTCACTAGAAGCAGAACAGCCCCAAGTAGTTGGCGGATAAGAAGGATGGCAAAGTGAAAGGTATATTGATATACATGTTATTGATGTGTACCTTACTAATGCTCGTAGTAGCGCCTGGGTATTCGATATTGGTTCTGTTGCTCATATTTGCAACTCGAAACAGGGGCTACGGATTAAACGAAGATTGGCTAAGGGCGAGGTGACGATGCGCGTCGGAAATGGTTCCAAGGTCGATGCGATCGCCGTCAGCATGCTACCTCTACATCTACCTTCGGGATAAGTTTTAGACCTGAATAATTGTTATTTGGTGCCAGCGTTGAGCATGAACATTATATCTGGATCTTGTTTGATGCGAGACGGTTATTGATTTAAATTAGAGAATAATGGTTGTTCGATTTATATGAGTAATATCTTTTATGGTCATGCACCCTTGATGAGTGGTCTATTTTTGTTGAATCTCGATCGTAGTGATACACATATTCATAATA
This sequence comes from Aegilops umbellulata, assembly GCA_032464435.1. Taxonomy (NCBI): domain Eukaryota; kingdom Viridiplantae; phylum Streptophyta; class Magnoliopsida; order Poales; family Poaceae; genus Aegilops; species Aegilops umbellulata. Next base: position 359,362,722 of record CP136058.1, read on the forward strand.
TTGAAGCCAAAAGATGCAAAGTTAATAATGATAGTGCAACTTATTTGTGGCACTGTTGTTTAGGTCATATTGGTGTAAAGTGCATGAAGAAACTCCATGCTGATGGGCTTTTGGAATCACTTGATTATGAATCATTTGATGCTTGTGAACAATGCCTCATGGGCAAGATGACTAAGACTCCGTTCTCCGAAACAATGGAGCGAGCCACTGACTTATTGAAAATAATGCATATTGATGTATGCGGTCTGATGAGTGTTGAGGCTCACGGCGGGTATCGTTATTTTCTGACCTTTGCAGATGATTTGAACAGATATGGGTATATCCACTTAATGAAACATAAGTCTGAAACATTTGAAAAGTTCAAAAAATTTCAGAGTGAAGTGGAAAATCATTGTAACAAGAAAATAAAGTTTCTACGATCTGATCGCGCAGGCAAATATTTGAGTTACGAGTTTGCTCTTCATTTGAAACAATGTGGAATAGTTTCACAACTCACGCCACCTGGAACACCACAGCGTAATGGTGTGTCTGAACGTCGTAACCGTACTTTATTAGATATGGTGCGATCTATGATGTCTCTTATCGATTTACCACTATCGTTTTGGGGTTATGCTTTAGAGACGGCTGCACTCACGTTAAATAGGGCATCATCTAAATCCGTTGAGACGACACCATATGAACTGTGGTTTAGCAAGAAACCTAAGCTGTCGTTTCTTAAAGTTTGGGGTTGTAATGCTTATGTGAAAAAACTTCAGCCTGATAAGCTCGAACCCAAATCGGAGAAATGTGTCTTCATAGGATACCCAAAAGAAACTGTTGGGTACACCTTCCATCACAGATCCGAAGGTAAGATATTCGTTGCTAAGAATGGATCCTTTCTAGAGAAGGAGTTTCTTTCGAAAGAAGTGAGTGGGAGGAAAGTAGAACTTGATGAGGTATTTGTACCTTCTCTCGAATTGGAAAATGGTTCATCACAGAAATCAGTTCCAGTGATGCCTACACCAATTAGTGAGGAAGTTAATGATGATGATCATGAAACTTCAAATCAAGTTACTATCGAACCTCGTAGGTCAACCAGAGTACGGTCTGCACCAGAGTGGTACGGTAATCCTGTTCTGGAAGTCATGTTACTAGACCATGACGAACCTACGAACTATGAGGAAGCGATGATGAGCCCAAATTCCGCGAAATGGCTTGAGGCCATGAAATCTGAGATGGGATCCATGTATGAGAACAAAGTGTGGACTTTGGTTGACTTGCTCGATGATCGGCAAGCCATAGAGAATAAATGGATCTTCAAGAAGAAGACTGACGCCGACGGTAATGTTACTATCTACGTAGCTCGACTTGTTGTGAAAGGTTTTCGACAAGTTCAAGGGGTTGACTATGATGAGACCTTCTCACCCGTAGTGATGCTTAAGTCTGTCCGAATCATGTTAGCAATTGCCGCATTTTATGATTATGAAATTTGGCAAATGGATGTCAAAAATGCATTCCTTAATGGATATCTTAAAAAAGAGTTGTATATGATGCAACCAGCAGGTTTTGTCGATCCTAAAGGTGCTAACAAAGTGTGCAAGCTCCAGCGATCCATTTATGGACTGGTGCAAGCATCTCAGAGTTGGAATATACACTTTAATAGTGTGATCAAAGCATATGGTTTTATACAGACTTTTGGACAAGCCTGTATTTACAAGAAAGTGAGTGGGAGCTCTGTAGCATTTCTAATATTATATGTGGATGACATATTGTTGATTGGAAATAACACATAATTTCTGGATAGCATAAAAGGATACTTCAATAAGAATTTTTCAATGAAAGACCTCGGTGAAGCTGCTTATATATTGGTCATCAAGATCTATAGAGATAGACCAAGACGCTTAATTGGAATTTCACAAAGCACATACCTTGATAAAGTTTTGAAGAGGTTCAAAATGGACCAGTCAAAGAAAGGGTTCTTGCCTGTGTTACAAGGTGTGAAGTTGAGTCAGACTCAATGCCCGACCACTGCATAAGATAGAGATAACTGAAAGTCGTTCCCTATGCCTCAACCATAGGTTTTATCATGTATGCAATGTTGTGTACTAGACCTGATGTGTGCCTTGCTATAAGTTTAGCAGGGAGGTACCAAAGTAATCCAGGAGTGGATCACTGGACAGCGGTCAAGAACATCCTGAAATACCTGAAAAGGACTAAGGATATGTTTATCGTTTGTGGAGGTGACAAAGAGCTTGTCATAAATGATTACGTGGATGCAAGCTTTGACATTGATCCGGATGACTCTAAATCACAAACCGGATACGTATTTATATTGAATGGTGGAGCTGTTAGTTTGTGCAGTTCCAAGCAGAGCGTCGTGGCGGGATCTACGTGTGAAGCGTAGTACATAGCTACTTTAGAAGCAGCAAATGAAGGAGTCTGGTTGAAGTAGTTCATATCCGATCTAGGTGTAATACCTAGTGCATCGGGTCCAATGAAAATCTTTTATGACAATACTAGAGGAATTGCCTTAGCAAAGGAATCCATATTTCACAAGAGAACCAAACACATCAAGAGATGCTTCAACTCCATCCGCGATCAAGTCAAGGAGGGAGACATAGAGATTTGCAAAATACATATGGATTTGAATGTTGCAGACCCGTTGAATAATCCTCTTCCATGAGCAAAACATGATCAACACCAAGACTCCATGGGTGTTAGAATCATTACTATGTAATCTATATTATTGACTCTAGTGCAAGTGGGAGACTGAAGGAAATATGCCCTAGAGGTAATACTAAAGTTGTTATTTATATTTCCTTATATCATGATCAAAGTTTATTATTCATGCTAGAATTGTATTAACCAGAAACTTAGTACATGTGTGAATACATAGACAAAACAGAGTGTCCCTAGTATGCCTCTACTTGACTAGCTCGTTAATCAAAGATGGTTAAGTTTCCTGACCATAGACATGTGTTGTCATTTGATGAACGGGATCACATCATTAGGAGAATGATGTGATGGACAAGACCCATCTGTTACCTTAGCATAATGATCGTTAAGTTTTATTGCTATTGCTTTCTTCATGACTTATACATATTCCTCTAACTATGAGATTATGCAACTCCCGAATACCGGAGGAAAACCTTGTGTGCTATCAAATGTCACAACGTAACTGGGTGATTATAAATATGCTCTATAGGTGTCTCCGAAGGTGTTTTTTGGGTTGGCATAGATCAAGATTAGGATTTGTCACTCCGAGTATCGGAGAGGTATCTCTGGGCCCTCTCGGTAATGCACATCACTATAAGCCTTGCAAGCAATGTGACTAATGGGTTAGTTACGAGATGATGCATTATAGAATGAGTAAAGAGACTTGCCGATAACGAGATTGAACTAGGTATGGGGATACCGATGATCGAATCTTTGTCAAGTAACATACCAATGAGAAAGGGAATGATGTATGTTGTCATTGTAGTTTGAACGATAAAGATCTTTGTAGAATATGTAGTAACCAATATGAGCATCCAGGTTCCGCTATTGGTTATTGACCGGAGATGTGTCTAGGTCATGTCTACATAGTTCTCGAACCCGTAGGGTCCGCACGCTTAACGTTCGATGACGATTTGTATTATGAGTTATGTGTTTTGGTGACCAAAGTTTGTTCGGAGTCCCGGATGTGATCACGGACACGACGAGGAGTCTCGAAATGGTCGAGGGGTAAAGATTGATATATTGGAAGATGGTGTTCGGACACCGGAATGGTTTTGAGTGGTTCGGGTATTTTTCCGGAGTACCGAGGGGTTACCGGAACCCCCCGGGGGAAGTCGTGGGCCTCATGGGCCATGGGATAGAGAGGGGACAACCCATAAGGGGTGGATGAAAGTGCAACTATCCCTGGGTGGTTTTGGTAATTCCTAACAACATATAGCTTATTGAACTAATGCTCTTTCAAAATGATCATTTCAGAAAGTTCAATGATTGGCATGGCATGGACTAGGAATGTGGACCTCTCAAAATGGTAAGGACACATAATGGCTCAAGCTCAAGACTCTACATTTTCATTTTAGTGATCCAAGATCACATTGAGTCCATAGGAAAAGCCAATACTATTAAAACGGGATGAGGTGTTGCTTAATGGCTTGCTTGCTTAAAAAGCTTAGTGATATGCACCAGAAGCCCTCAACCACTATCTCATTTCCACATATGTCCCAAAGCAGTCAAACTCGGCCCCACCGATTTGATCTATCCAGCGCCACCGAGTTCATTTGACATAGCCATAGCGAGAAACCCTAATCAGTTTGATCTCACTGATAGGGATCTCGGTCTCACCGATATGGGATTGCAAACTCTATGTTTCCCTTCGTAATGTTTTGGTCTAACCAAGATGAGCGATAGGTCCCACCGAGTTCGCAATGCACACTCTCTGTTTCCTTTTCGTAACGATTCGGTCTCACCAAAATGAGCGATCGGTCGCACTGAGTTTGCTTGACCAACTCTCTATTTGCCTATTACAGAAATCGGTCTCACCGAGTTTATGTGATCGGTCTCACCGAGATTACGTTATGCCCTAACCCTAATGAAATCGGTCCCACCGAGTTGACATGTCGGTCCCACCGAAAAGCCTAACGTTCACATTTTGAACTGAATCGGTCTGACCGAGTTTCATGATTCGGTCCCACCGAGTTTGGTGAATTGTGTGTAATGGTTAGATTTTGTGTGGAGGCTATATATACCCCTCCACCCATCCTCCACTTGTGGAGAGAGCTATCAGAACGTGCCTACACTTCCAGCATACATTTTCTGAGAGAGAACCACCTACTCATGTGTTGAGACCAAGATATTCCAATCCAACCACAAGAATCTTGATCTCTTGCCTTCCCCAAGTTGCTTTCCACCCAAATCATCTTTCAACCAAATCCAAATCGGTGAGGGAGAGTTGAGTGTTTGGGAGACTATCATTTTAAGCACAAGAGCAAGGAGTTCATCATCAACACACCATCTATTACCTTTTGGAGAGTGGTGTCTCCTAGACTGGTTAGGTGTCACTTGGGAGCCTCCGTCAAGATTGTGGAGTTGAACCAAGGAGTTTGTAAGGGCAAGGAGATCGCCTACTTCGTGAAGATCTACCCAAGTTAGGCAAGTCCTTCGTGGGCGATGGCCATGGTGGGATAGACAAGGTTGCTTCTTCGTGGGTGGAGCCCTCCATGGACTCGCGCACCCGTTACCCTTCGTGGGTTGAAGTCTCCATCAACGTGGATGTACGATAGCACCCCCTATCAGAACCACGCCAAAAATCTACGTGTCTACATTGCGTTTGTTCCCTCCAAACTCCTCCCTTTACCTTCATATGCAATGATTTACATTCTGCTGCTATACTCTTAGATTTGAATGTGTAGGTTGATTTCTCGACTTGTGGTAAGTTGATAAAATCTGCCAAGACTTAAAATTGGGAAAAGGCTAGATTTTTATTTGGTCAAGTAGTCTAATCACCCCCTCCCTCTAGACATACTTTCGATCCTACAGTGGACGCCCCCCATGGGAGTCCAAATTGGACTAGGGGAGGGGGCGGCGCCCCCTTTCCCTCTCCCTTTCCCCCTTTCCCACTCCGGAAAAGGAAAGGGGAATCCTACTAGGACTAGGAGTCCTAGTAGGACTCCCCCCATGGCGCGCCCCTCTAGGCAGGCCGCCTCCTCCCCTCCTCCTTTATATACGGGGGCAGGGGGCACCCCAAAGCACAATTGTTGTTCTCTTAGACGTGTGCAGTGCCCCCCTCCACAGTTTACTCCTCTGGTCATAGCGTCGTAGTGCTTAGGCGAAGCCCTACACGGATCACATCACCATCACCGTCACTACGCCGTCGTGCTGACGAAAATTTCCCTCGACCCTCTGCTAGATCAAGAGTTCAAGAGACGTCATTGAGATGAAAGTGTTCTGAACTCGGAGGTGCCATATGTTTGGTACTAGATCGGTTGGATCATGAAGACGTTCAACTACATCAACCGCGTTAACCTAACGCTCCCGCTGTCGATCTACGAGGGTACATGGACACACTCTCCCCCTCTCGTTGCTATGCATCTCCCAGATAGATCTTGCGTGATCGTAGGATAATTTTTGAAATTGATGCTACGGTCCCCTACATGCACGTATCTGAATTGGCTTTGCCCACAAAGAGAAACATGTAAAGTGGCTTAGGAATCTAAAGTAGCATTGTGTTTAGGCACCGCTATAGGCACATGCTACGTCTCCAACGTATCTATAATTTTTGATTGCTCCATGCTCTATTATCTAATGTTTTGGGCAATATTGGGCTTTATTAGCCACTTTTATATTATTTTTGGGACTAACCTATTAACCGGAGGCCCAGCCCAGATTTGCTGTTTTATGCCTATTTCAGTGTTTTGAAGAAAAGGAATATCAGACGGAGTCGAAACGGAACGAAATCAACTAGAGAAGTTATTTTTGGAAGTAAAGCCACCGGATAGACTTGGACTCTACGTCAGAAGATACGGGAGCTGGCCACGAGGGTGGGGGGCACGCCCCTGCCTCGTGGGCCCCCCGAAGCTCCACCGACGTACCCCTTGCACCCATATATACCTACGTATCGTAAAACTTCCAGAACAGAGATTAGATCGGGAGTTCCGCCGCCGCAAGCTTCTGTAGCCAACAAAAACTAATCGGGACCCTGTTCCGGAACCCTGCCGGAGGGGGGAACCCTCACCGATGGCCATCTTCATCATCCGGGCGCTCTCCATGACGAGGAGGGAGTAGTTCACCCTCGGGGCTGAGGGTATGTACCAGTAGCTATGTGTTTGATCTCTCTCTCTCTCTCTCTCTCTCTCTCTCTCGTGTTCTTGATTTGGCACGATCTTGATGTATCGCGAGCTTTACTATTATAGTTGGATCTTATGTTTCTTCTCCCCCTCTACTCTCTTGTAATGGATTGAGTTTTCCCTTTGAAGTAATCTTATCGGATTGAGTCTCTAAAGATTTGAGAACACTTGATGTATGTCTTGCCTGGGATAACCGTGGTGACAATGGGTTATTCTATTGATTTACTTGATGTATGTTTTGGTGATCAACTTGCGGGTTCCGCCCATGAACCTATGCATAGGGGTTGGCACACGTTTTCGTCGTGATTCTCCGGTAGAAACTTTGGGCACTCTTTGATGTTCTATGTGTTGGTTGAATAGATGAATTGAGATTGTGTGATGCATATCGTATAATCATACCCACAGATACTTGAGGTGACATTGGAGTATGTAGGTGACATTAGGGTTTTGGTTGATTTGTGTCTTAGGGTGTTATTCTAGTACGAACTCTAGAGCTGTTTGTGACACTTATAGGAATAGCCCAACGGATTGATTGGAAAGAATAACTTTGAGGTGGTTTCGTACCCTACCATAATCTCTCCGTTTGTTCTCCGCTATTAGTGACTTCGGAGTGACTCTTTGTTGCATGTTGAGGGATAGTTATATGATCCAATTATGTTATTATTGTTGAGAGAACTTGCACTAGTGAAAGTATGAACCCTAGGCCTTGTTTCCTATCATTGCAAGATCGTTTACGCTCACTTTTACCGCTTGCTACCTTGCTGTTTTTATATTTTCAGTTTACAAAAACCTATATCTACCATCCATATTGCACTTGTATCACCATCTCTTCGCCGAACTAGTGCACCTATACAATTTGCCATTGTATTGGGTGTGTTGGGGACACAAGAGACTCTTTGTTATTTGGTTGCAGGGTTGCTTGAGAGAGACCATATTCATCCTATGCCTCCTACGGATTGATAAACCTTAGGTCATCCACTTGAGGGAAATTTGCTACTGTCCTACAAACCTGTGCACTTGCAGGCCCAACAACGTCTACAAGAAGAAGGTTGTGTAGTAGACATCAAGCTCTTTTCTGGCTCCGTTGCTGGGGAGTCTAGGTAAGTGAAGGTATATCTTTAGATCTTGCAATCGAATATTTTTGTTTCTTGTTTTATCACTAGTTTAGTCTATAAAAGAAAACTAAAAAAATGGAATTGAGTTTGCCTCATACGCTTCATCTTTTTAATATCTTTCGTGAGTATGATGGAAAGGAAAATTGTGCCAAAGTGTTAGAAGAAGAAATCTATAAAATGTTTGGCACTAAATCTTTGAATGATGAGCATGATTGCAATGTTGTTAGTATGAATTCCTTGAATATCCATGATGCTAATGATATGCAAAGCCACAAGCTTGGGGAAGCTATGTTTGATGAAGATGATATTTTTTGTCCCCCAAGCATTGATGAGCAAATTTACTATGATGAAAGCATGCCTCCTATCTATGATGATTATTGTGATGACACGTATGCTATAAAGAAAATGATAACCATGAAACTTGTCATCTTGATCTTAATTTTCAATCACATGATAGTTGTTTTGTTGAGTTTGCTCCCACTATTCCGAATGAGAAGAATTTTACTTATGTGGAGAGTCGTAAATTTTCTATGCAAGTAGATCATGAAAATAATGCTTTAGGTGCTGGTTATATTGTTGAATTCATTCATGATTCCACTGAAAATTATTATGAGGGAGGAATATATGCTTGTAGGAATTGCAATAATATCAAGCTTCCTCTCTATGTGCTTAAAATCTTGAAGTTAAGCTTGTTTTAACTTCCTATGCAAGTTGATTCTTGTTCCCGCTAGTCATATTCTTCATGATGCTCTCTTTATGTTTCAATTCTTATCTTTTATGTAAGCATCATTGAAATCATCATGCCTAGCTAGCGGCGTTAAACGATAGCGCTTGTTGGGAGGCAACCCAATTTTATTTTAGTTTCTTGCTTTTTGGTTCTGTTTAGGAATAAATAATCCATCTAGATTCTGTTTAGATGTGGTTTTATGTTTTAATTAATGTTTGTGCCAAGTAGAACCTTTGGGAAGACTTGGGTGAAGTCTTTATGATCATGCTGTAAAAAACAGAAACTTTAGCGCTCACGAGATTAGCTAGAACTTTTTACTGGAGAGTGATATTTAGTTGATTCTTTTTGCAGATGATTACTACACAAATTCCTCAGGTCCACCAATTTATTTTAGAATTTTTGGAGTTCCAGAAGTTTGCGTTAGTTACAAATTACTACAGACTGTTCTGTTTTGGACAGATTCTGTTTTTCGTGTGTTGTTTGCTTATTATGATGACTCTATGGCTAGTAAAATAGTTTATAAACCATAGAGAAGTTGGAATACAGTATGTTTAACACCAATATAAATAAAGAATGAGTTCATTACAGTACCTTTAAGTGGTGTTTTGTTTTCTTTCGCTAACGGAGCTCACGAGTTTTCTGTTAAGTTTTGTGTTGTGAGGTTTTCATGTTTTGGGTAAAGATTCGATGGACTATGGAATAAGGAGTGGCAAGAGCTTAAGCTTGGGGATGCCCAAGGCACCCCAAGGTAATATTCAAGGATAACCAAGTGTCTAAGCTTGGGGATGCCCCGGAAGGCATCCCCTCTTTCGTCTTCGTTCATTGGTAACTTTACTTGGAGCTATATTTTTATTCACCACATGATATGTGTTTTGCTTGGAGCGTCATTTTATTTTTCTTTAGCTTTGCTTTCTGTTTGAATAAAGTACCAAGATCTGAAATTATTAAATGGGAGAGTCTTCACATAATTGCATAATTATTCGACTACTCATTGATCTTCACTTATATCTTTTGGAGTAGTTTGTTGTTTGCTCTAGTACTTCACTCATATCTTTTAGAGCACGGTGGTGGTTTTATTTTGAAGAAATAGATGAACTCTCAAGCATCACTTATATTATTTTGAGAGTCTCAAATAGCATCGTAATTTGCTTAAAATCCTAATATGCTAAGCATACAAGATTTGTAAGAATTCTTATGAGTGTGTTGAATACTAAGAGAAGTTTGATGATTGATGATTGTTTTGAGATTTGGAGGTGATAATATCAAAGTCGTGCTGGTTAAGTAGTTGTGAATTTGAGAAATGCTTGTGTTGAAGTTTGCAAGTCCCGTAGCATGCACGTATGGTAAACGTTATGTAACAAATTTGAAACTTGAGGTGTTATTTGATTGTCCTCCTTATGAGTGGCGGCCGGGGACGACCGATGGTCTTTTCCTACCAATCTATCCCCCTAGGAGCATGCGCGTAGTGCTTTGGTTTTTGATGGCCTGTAGATTTTTGCAATAAGTATATGAGTTCTTTATGACTAATGTTGAGTCCATGGATTATACGCACTCTCACCCTTCCATCATTGCTAGCCTCTTCGGTACCGTGCATTGCTCTTTCTCACATTGAGAGTTGGTGCAAACTTCGGCGGTGCATCCAAACCCCGTGATATGATACTCTCTTTCACACATAAACCTCCTTATATCTTCCTCAAAACAGCCACCATACCTACCTATTATGGCATTTCCATAGCCATTCCGAGATATATTGCCATGCAACTTTCCACCATTCCGTTCTTCATGACACATTCATCATTGTCATATTGCTAGCATGATCATGTAGTTGACATTGTATTTGTGGCAAAGCCACCGTTCATAATTCTTTCATACATGTCACTCTTGATTCATTGCATATCCCGGTACACCGCCGGAGGCATTCATATAGAGTCATACTTTGTTCTAGTATCGAGTTGTAATCATTGAGTTGTAAATAAATAGAAGTGTGATGATCATCATTCAATAGAGCATTGTCCCAAAAAAAAGAGAGAAAGGCAAAAAAAAGAAGGCCCAAAAAAATAAAAAAGGGAAAAAAGTTATATAAAAAAAGAAAATAAAAAGGGGCAATGCTACTATCCTTTTACCACACTTGTGCTTCAAAGTAGCACCGTAATCTTCATGATAGAGAGTCTCTTGTTTTGTCACTTTCTTATACTAGTGAGAACTTTTCATTATAGAACTTGGCTTGTATATTCCAGCGATGGGCCCCCTCAAGTGCCCTAGGTCTTCATGAGCAAGCAAGTTGGATGCACACCCACTTAGTTTCTTTTGATGAGCTTTCATACATCTATAGCTCTAGTGCATCCGTTGCATGGCAATCCCTACTCCTCGCATTAACATCAATCGATGGGCATCTCCACAACCCATTGATTAGCCTCGTTGATGTGAGACTTTCTCCTTTTTTGTCTTCTCCATATAACCCCCATCATCATATTCTATTCCACCCATAGTGCTATATCCATGGCTCACGCTCATGTATTGCGTGAAGGTTTATAAGTTTGAGATTACTAGAGTATGAAACAATTGCTTGGCTTGTCATCGGGGTTGTGCATGATGAGAGCATTCTTGTGTGACGAAAAAGGAGCATGACTAAACTGTATGATTTTGTAGGGATGAACTTTCTTTGGCCATGTTATTTTGAGAAGACATAATTGCTTAGTTAGTATGCTTGAAGTATTATTATTTTTATGTCAATATGAACTTTTGTCTCGAATCTTTCGGATGTGAATATTCATATCACAAGTAAGAAGAATTACAATGAAATTATAACAACTAGCATTCCACATAAAAAATTATCCTTTTTTATCATTTACCTACTCGAGGACGAGCAGGAATTAAGCTTGGGGATGCTTGATACGTCTCCAACGTATCTATAATTTTTGATTGCTCCATGCTATATTATCTACTATTTTGGGCAATATTAGGCTTTATTATCCACTTTTATATTATTTTTGGGACTAACCTATTAACCGGAGGCCCAAACCAGATTTGCTGTTTTATGCCTATTTCAGTGTTTTGAAGAAAAGGAATATCAGACGGAGTCGAAACGGAATGAAATCAACTGGAGAAGTTATTTTTGGAAGGAAAGCCACCGGATAGACTTGGACTCTACGTCAGAAGATACGGGAGCTGGCCACGAGGGTGGGGGCGCGCCCCCCTGCCTCATGGGGCCCCCGAAGCTCCACGAACATACCCCTTGCACCCATATATACCTACGTATCGTAAAACTTCCAGAACAGAGATTAGATCGGGAGTTCCGCCGCCGCAAGCTTCTGTAGCCACCAAAAACCAATCGGACCCTATTCTGGCACCCTGTCGGAGGGGGGAACCCTCACCGGTGGCCATCTTCATCATCCCGGCGCTCTCCATGACGAGGATGGAGTAGTTCACTCTCGGGGCTGAGGGTATGTACCAGTAGCTATGTGTTTGATCTCTCTCTCTCTCTCTCTCGTGTTCTTGATTTGGCATGATCTTGATGTATCGCGAGCTTTGCTATTATAGTTGGATCTTATGTTTCTTCTCCCCCTCTACTCTCTTGTAATGGATTGAGTTTTCCCTTTGAAGTAATCTTATCGGATTGAGTCTCTAAAGATTTGAGAACACTTGATGTATGTCTTGCGTGGGATAACCGTGGTGACAATGGGTTATTCTATTGATTTACTTGATGTATGTTTTGGTGATCAACTTGCGGGTTCCGCCCATGAACCTATGCATAGGGGTTGGCACACGTTTTCGTCGTGATTCTCCGGTAGAAACTTTGGGCACTCTTTGAGGTTCTATGTGTTGGTTGAATAGATGAATTGAGATTGTGTGATGCATATCGTATAATCATACCCACGGATACTTGAGGTGACATTGGAGTATCTAGGTGACATTAGGGTTTTGGTTGATTTGTGTCTTAAGGTGTTATTCTAGTATGAACTCTAGGGCTGTTTGTGACACTTATAGGAATAGCCCAACGACTTGATTGGAAAGAATAACTTTGAGGTGGTTTCATACCCTACCATAATCTCTCCGTTTGTTCTCCGCTATTAGTGACTTCAGAGTGACTCTTTGTTGCATGTTGAGGGATAGTTATATGATCCAATTATGTTATTATTGTTGAGAGAACTTGCACTAGTGAAAGTATGAACCCTAGGCCTTGTTTCCTATCATTGCAAGATCGTTTACGCTCACTTTTACCGCTTGCTACCTTGCTGTTTTTATATTTTCAGTTTACAAAAACCTATATCTACCATCCATATTGCACTTGTATCACCATCTCTTCGCCGAACTAGTGCACCTATACAATTTGCCATTGTATTGGGTGTGTTGGGGACACAAGAGACTCTTTGTTATTTGGTTGCAGGGTTGCTTGAGAGAGACCATCTTCATCCTACGCCTCCTACGGATTGATAAACCTTAGGTCATCCACTTGAGGGAAAATTGCTACTGTCCTACAAACCTGTGCACTTGCAGGCCCAACAACGTCTACAAGAAGAAGGTTGTGTAGTAGACATCAGCACACACTAGGAGGGATTCCGGACTCCCTGAGAACGCCTTTATATTATTTGTCTCCAGTTCTTCCAATTATTATTCCAGTTATTTGCTTTTACTTTTTTACCTTTTTGCCTTCTGCATTATCTTTGCATCACGTTACCACCACTTTGGAGAACTAACAACTTGCAAACACTCTATTGACATCAATTGAAAGACGAAAAGATTGATTCTTGTGCTCCCTGTGGGATCGATACTCTTACTTCAAAAAGGCTACAACTAAACCCTGTGCACTTATAGGACATCAATATACCCAATCTATTTAAAACCAACTTGATTCAAACAAAAATATATGGTCCTTCTTTACCTGGATACTAGTTTTGTGTATCCAACAATAGAATATGATCATAGAGTACTCTCGCGAGATCCCTAAATATTGCCAGGGGGTACACCTTTTCCCAGTTTGGGCACATGAACTTATACCCAGTTTGTCTTAGGCAGCTGATGAGCACTTAAATTGCCTTCCAATTAAAGAGATCTCCCTCACCCAACATGTTCTATAATTGCATTGAGTAAACTTCATCAATCTCTAGCTTCATTATCTTGCTCCTTGTTTCTAATCGCAATAAACACCTACAAATAGGATGAGGTATATGTTTGCCTCATACAGGTAGGATAATGCAACAAATAAAGTCTCATTCCCAGCTATTTGTAGAGCCCCATAAACTGCAATCAAATTCCATATGAAATTAGCTACATTTTCATACAATTAAAACTTTGAGAAACTAGTCATCATTTTGAAGGTTGAAAGTGCGTTAAGTTGACTAGAGGGAGGGGGGTAATAGGCAATTTTTAAGAATTCTTCACTCAGGAAATTCAGGGTGAGGAAATTCCTAAGCGAAGAACTACTTGCAGCGGAAAAACTACTCAGATGCAGACATGACATAACATAAGCATGGACATCATGATGAATAAGAAACAAACACAGAGTACAAAAAGCGTAAACATGGGATAAAACAGAATGAAGACAAACAGACTGAAGAAATTGAACTGAGGAAATTGAGAATGTCTTCAATCAAAGTCTTCAAACATATATGAATAGGTACACAACACAGTAATGAAGAAATGAAAGGGTTGAGGAAATAGAACCAGTAAGATCGGTGAAGACAATGATTTGGTAGACCAGTTCCAACGACTGTGACAGTTGTACATCTGGTTAGAGCGGCTAGGTATTTAAATCTGAGGACACACAGTCCCGGACACAGTCCTCACCGTATTCTCCTTGAACTAAGGTCAGACAGACCTCGTCCAATCACTCATGGTAAGTCTTCAGGTGACTTCCAAACCTTCACAAACTCGGTCACTCGGCGATCCACAATTTCCTCTTGGATGCTCTAGAACATGACACCTAACCGTCTGGAGGATGCACAATCCTCAAAGGTAACAAGCGTCGGTTCCACACAGGAACAATCTCTTCAGTGATGCTCAATCACTTTGGGTTTGTAGGTGTTTGGTTTGGGGTTTTGGGTTTTTCCTCACTTTATGATTTTCGCTCAAAGTCCTCGGAGGATGGGATGCGCTCAATTGAACCAAACTGACGCTTGACCCATTTGTGGTTGCGATCGACCTTCTGGTGAAGACTGAGAAGAAGCTCATGATCAGTCAATACCCTTGGAGCTGTGGCTTGAGGATGTTGCTTTGAAGCATTGGCGGCTGAGTCATGAGTGGCAGAGTCATCATTGGTGGAGTAAGATGCAGCTTTGGGGAACTGACCATCCAATGGACGAATGCCTTCATCAATAACAGCAGGTGCCTTGCCCTTTTCATCAGATGGGGAAATAGGTCGCTTGAAGAATTCAATTGGGGGCAAATAGCTGACATGATTATGCAAATCAGCCTTGTAATTGATTGAAGACCTTTATCTGAGGAATCTCATAATCCAAGGAGCGTAAGGCTTCAACTCAAAAGGTGTCGGATTTCGGGTTCCGGCAAAACCTTTGAGGTTCGAACATTGGGGTCTCTCCCTACCTAATCACGCCCTCAGCCTCACCGCGATCTCAAGGCCTAGCTCAACGAACCCGCAACACAAGAGACACAAGAATTATACTGGTTCGGGCCACCGTTGTGGTGTAATACCCTACTCCAGTGTGGTGTGGTAGATTGCCTCTTGGGCTGATGATGAACAGTACAAGGGAAGAACAACCTCCTGAGGAGAGGTATTCTTGTGCTTGGTGGGCTTGTGTGCGTGAGGATGATATGAATCTGTTCGTCCCCTCCTACTGTGGTGGCTAGTCCTATTTATAGAGGCCCTGGTCCTCTCCCCAAATATTGAGCGGGAAGGGAGCCAACAAAAGCCAAATACGAACGGAGACTACTAGTACAAGTTATCCTGACTAAAGGTGGTCTTCACCTGCCAAAGGCTCTGGTGGTGATGCCATCTTGGGCTCCACTATGACCTTTGTCCTGCCGTCCTGCTGGTCTTGGTCTCGTTGCACCGATATGGAAACCTTTGCCTGATGCCTCGGGACTCCTCACCTGCGCTTGCCCCTTTAGCACCAAAGAGGAAATGAGGACACTGCGCGTGCTGGCGCCCGCCTGGCGCCAGTCGTCATGGCTTGCGTCACAGGAACCTTGTGAGGTGTCCCTTGCCTTGATCTCTCCGCCCCTCGTGAGCCAGCCTGGTGAGGCCACTCCCGAGGAGGTCTTGTGTCATCCGCCTCGTGAGGCTTGGCCCCTCGCGAGGGTTTTGAGTGTTTGCTGGTGGAGATGGGCCGTACAGGGCCGCTGGCGGAGCAACGCCATGGGCCGTAGGCAGGCAAGTATGGGGACCCCCGTTCCTAGGACGCCGACAGTAGCCCCGCGAAGCCAAAGGGCAAGTGCGGAGCGCCGCGGGCCCCAACAGCCTGCGGCCTTGGTCGACGTGCGGTGATTGATTGGACGTGGGCGTCTCCGCTTCCCCATGCTGCCTCGGCAATTGCCCGACTTGACGAGTCCCTACTGTATGCAGAGAAATATCATCATTACCTGTCATCATGGGGATCGCCGGTTGGCCTTCTCCTGCTATAAATGAGGAGGGAGGGGGGCAGAGCCCCCGTGTCTCATCTCTTCTTGCTCGCTTCTCCTTCCTCGCTCTACTACTAGTAGCGACCCCCATGGCACGTGCAAACAGGTTCTTGGCCGCGGAGAAGGGGAAGGCTCGCCAAGAGGGGCCTGGCTCCCCGCCTCCCAAGCGCGGGCGCGACCATCCCCGTGAGCATACCGCGACCCCCGCCGGGCGGCCACGGCGGCGCCCCTTCGCGTGGTGGGGGTTGCCCATGTGACGGCAGCCCCGTCGATGAGGGGAGACGCGCCATGGTCGCACGGCCTCCCCGACCATGCTTCCACTTAGCGGAGGTGCTGCCGGAGTTCGTCGTGTGGTCGGAGAAGCCGGCCGGCACGTGACTTCAGCTCCCACGCTTCTTCGTCGGCGAGCTGCTGGCCACAGGTCCTGGTGGGCTCTGGCTACAGGGGACAACTGCTGCACCAAGGCTTCGTGGGTCGCAGTCGGGGTCTCCGTCGCAGGCAACGCAGCCCAGGCCCGCGGGTGGTAGACGTTTGCCCGCGTGTGCGGCCTGGGCAGGCGGTGCACCCTCCACTTCAAGTATGACAGCAACGCGACCCTCTATGTGAGGGCGTTCGGGGAAGATGGCCGCCGCGTCGGGTGCTGCCCCGAGGACAATGACGGCGACGAGGTGCTTGGCCACGGTCGAGGCGAGGGTGAGGATGGCCTTGCCTTTAGTGCTGACCGTCGCTCGCCGAGCTACGTCGACTCCCCCTCCGGTGACAACTCCATCAGCGGCATCTATGATCAGCCGCCACGCCGCCGCGCCCACTTCGAGGACGGCAGTGGGTCATCTCATTGCCGCACCCCAGTAAAGCGCGAGGAGGGGTCTGGCTGAGCCCATGAGAGTGCCATGGGTCCATCCTTGTGAGCTGCCGCAGGGGCATGCGCCGCTTTTGTTTTGTCCTTCCTTTTCTTCCTGCATTAAGAGAGACACAAGTATGGGGCCCCGTGGGGGCGTGCAACAAACTATGATTTCCAAGTTGTTATGCTGTGTTTATTGTTCCTGTGTCGCATCGCAATATATAAGTTTTATATAGGCATGTAGGAATAACTTAGCTTGACACGCTTGAAGTAGTTTCCACCTTATGAGGCGCGCATTTCCCAGTACCTAGCGAGGCGTCTAGGAACTGCAAAAATTTGTTAGGAGATTCCGAGCCCTGGTCGCAGGCGCTGCTGGCCATGACCCAGCGCCTCGCATCGCGGTACCTGAGGGGCATGGATTGAGAGAGGAGCACCAGCTTGCGGCTTGAACGAGAGTGTCTCACGAAAAAACAGACAAGACACTCACGAGGGCACCTGTCCAGCCCCCTCGCGAGGGACGCGATAGAGAGTACAAGTCAAACAGAGAACCGAAGGCAGGAATAGGGGCAAAAGGCAATGGAACAAGACCGGCAAGGAACACCAGTAAGAAAATTTCAATTAAAGACGGGCAAGCCAACTACGGAAAGCAAATGAAAAGCCGCGTCCGGCACCTAGTCTAGTCTTCTTGTCTTCTCACCAGCGCGGAGCTAAGTGATGCTACTAGGACGTGGGAGGGAGCCCCAGAGGACCGAGGGCGACACTCCTGAGACTCCGGGGCATGTACAACCCCACTCATTATTACGTGAGAGTGTCACGAGCGGAGTCCTTCACAGGCACTGGGCCTTCTTCACAGGCGCTGGGCCTTTCTTCATGGGTAGAACTCCCGGAGGTGCTGGATGTTCCAGGCGTTCTGGATGGGTACCCTGTCCTGCTTCTCCAGGCGTGCGGCGCCAGGCTTGGAGACGTGGGCGACCCTAAACGGGCCCTCCCACATGGGTAAGAGCTTATGCAACCCATCCCTGGAGAGCACCCGCCTTAGGACGAGGTCACGCACCTCGAGCGTCCTGGAGCGGATGTTGCGACAGTGGTACCATCGCAGCGCCTGCTGATATCTTGCCGCCTGTAGCGTGGCTTCACGGTGGCGTTCCTCCCCCAGCACGAGGTCCATCCCCCGCATGGCGTCCTGCTGCGCCTCATCAAATGCCAGGACCCGCGCGGAGCGATGCTTGACCTCATGAGGGAGAACCGACTCTGCTCCGTAGATGAGGAAGAATGGGGTCTCGCCCGTTGGCTTGGTGGCGGTGGTGCGGATGGACCACATCACGGACTGGAGCTCGTTGTGCCAGCCCCTGCGGTAGGCCTCGAGCTTCTTCTTGAAGGTCCTGGTACCGAGGCCTCTCAGGACCTCCGCGTTGGCGCGTTCGGCCTGACCATTGCTCCGGGGGTGCGCCACGGAAGCGTAGCAGATCTGCGTTCCAAGGTTAGTACAATATGTCTTGAAGAGATTGCTAGTGAACTGCGAGCCGTTATCGGTGATGATGCGGTTGGGGACCCCAAACCGGCTCACGAGACCTTTGATGAACTTGACCGCGGAGCCGGCCGGGATGGTGCAGACGACTTCTACCTCCGCCCACTTGGTGAACTTGTCGATGGCGACGTAGAGGTAACGGTAGCCCCCAGGCGCTCGAGGGAACGGGCCCAAGATATCCAACCCCCATACCACGAATGGCCACGAGAGTGGGATGGTCTGGAGGCCCTGAGCCGGCTAATGGATCTTCTTGGCGTGGAACTGACAGGCCTCACAGGACTTCACCAGCTCAGTCACGTCGTTGAGTGCCGTAGGGCAGTAGAATCCGCTGCGAAACACCTTGCCGACGAGGGTCCGCGACGACGAGTGGTGCCCGCAGTCCCCGCCGTGTATGTCGGCTAGTAGATCTTTACCCTGCTCCCTGGAGATGCAATGCAGGGAAACGTCATTTGGCCGCTTCCTGTATAACTCACCGTCCTGGATGTAGTATGCCGTGGCCTGTCGGGCCACACGCTCTGCGTCCTCCTCCTTCTCCGGCAGCGTCCCTTGCGTCAGGTATTCCTTTAATTCCTTGGTCCAGCACCCCTCCCGAGACTCGAGCGCCAAGAGTAAGCACGCTCCCGAGGTCGGGCCGCAGGCCGGGGCTCCCGAGGCAGGTGGTTGAGGGAGCTCCTCCCGAGGCAGCGCTGTTCTTGAAAGTGGTGGTGTTGCCGATGGCTTGAAGAGCTACTCCTCAAAGACGCCAGGCTCTTGGGGTAGCCGCTTGGATGCTCTCCTGGCGATGTCGTCGGCTTCTTTGTTGGTGCCACGAGGCACATGCTGCAATTCCAGGCCCAAGAACTGCTTCTCCATCTTGCGTACCCCCGCGAGGTACGCTTCCATGTGCTCGTCCTTCGGCTCATATACCTTGTTGGAGAAGTTGACGAGGAGCTGCGAGTCGCCCTTGATGGTGAGGCGCTTCACTCACAGTGCCACCGCAGCCTTGAGACCAGCTATGAGGCCTTCGTACTCTGCTATGTTGTTGGAGACCTTCTCGCCCTGCTGGAAGCAGAGCTGCACGGCGTAGTAAAGCTTGTCCAGAGTGGGTGAGATGAGCACTGCTCCAGCCCCCGCGCCCTGGCACGCAAAGGCGCCATCGAAATACATAACCCAGCCATCTGGCACTTCACTCCCCGACGAGAGGGACCGATCCTCGCCTTCTTCAAGCCCCGGGGTGTCCGTCCATTCTGCCACAAAATCAGCAAGCACGACTCCCTTGATGACCTTGGTTGTGCTAAACTCCAACTGAAATGCCTGCAGCTCGATGTTCCACTCAGCGACTCTCCCGACGGAGTTGGGGCTCCTGAGCACCCTCTCCAATGGGTAGGCCGAGACAACCTTGATGGGGTGACCTTGAAAGTAGTGTCGCAACTTACGCGAGGCCACCAAGAGCGCGAGTAGGAGCTTCTGAGGCATGGGGTACCATGCCCTCGCGTCCCGCAACACCGTGCGGACAAAATACACGGGGTGCTCGACGAGGGCGGGCGCATTGACGAGGCACACGGCTCCCGGAGGTTGGGGCGCCTCCTGAGACGATGAAGCCCCCATAGCCTGGTCGCTCGTTGGGGCCTCCGCAGGCCCAAGTGTGCCGTCTTGCTAAGCCTGGTCCTTTGCTGACGTCGCCACAGCCCTCGCGGTGCCCTCTGGGTCTTGCGCCGGCTCGGCTAGGGGAGCGGCTTGGTGTGGCGCATCCCTGACCCGGCGCTCCTCCCAGACCGCCACCAGAGCTGCGCTGGCGAAGTAGCCTGAAAACGCATCCAGGAAGCACAACAGGTCGCACTCGGCAGTGGAGTCGACGATCTGGTCGATGCGAGGAAGCGGGAACTGATCTTGGGGGTAGGCCTTGTTGAGGTTGGTGAAGTCGACACACATGCACTCCTTTCCACCTTTCTTGGGCACAACGACTGGGTTTGCTAGCCATTCAGGGTACCGGACCTCGCAAATGACACCTGCTGCCTCCAGCTTGCGGGTTTCTTGGACGATGAAGGACTGCTTCTCCATGGACTGCCGCCGCGCGCTCTGCTTCACAGGGCGTACATTGGGGCACACCTTCAGGTGGTGCTCAATCATTCCTCTTGGGACCCCTACGAGCTGATCGGGCTCCCAGGTGAATACTTCCTTGTTTGCATGCAAGAACTTCACCAGTGACTCCTCTTGATCGGGGTCGAGGTTGGCACCTATGGTGAAGGTGGCCCCAAGGACCCATCTTCCTCGACCGGCACCTGCTTGGTTTCCGCTCGGTCTTGAGTGAACAACTGCTTCTTCTTGGTTGGTGCGGCTTCCTTAACACTGGAGGTGTCCGCGTCAACCGGTTGTGCCGTCGTGGCGGTCTTGAGGGCAAGCTTGAGTGCCACCAGAGCCTCCTTGGTATCTCCTACTACGGTGAGGACGTCCTTGCTCCCAGGCATCTTCATGAGGTTGTAGGCCGGATGGGTCGCCGCCATGAACTGAGCCAGAGCCGGGTACCCGAGAATGGCGTTGTACGGGAGGCCGATGTGGGCGATGTCAAAGTCGATCAGCTCGGTGCGGTAGTTGTCGCGAGTGCCGAAGGTCACGGGCAGGCGGATGTGCCCCAGAGGACTGGCGGAGCCACAGCTGACTCCAAAGAAGGGCTTGCTAGGGCGAAGCCACTCGTGTGGTACGTGAAGAAGGCTAAAAGATTCCACAGAGAGCATGTTGAGGCCGGCACCGCCGTCGATAAGGGTCTTGGTGACGGCTACGCTGCAGATGGTGGGGGTACAGAGCATTGGGAGCACGCCCGAGCCGACAGTGGTGACAGGGTGATCCCCCGAGTCGAAGTTTAGGTCGGCCTCGGGCGCTGCCCAACCCGGGGGAGCCCCCTGCCGTGTGGGGGTGGCGCCAATCTGGCGGAAGAACGGCTTGGTGTGGCGGTCCGAGGGCGGCGCTTGCGAGCCGCCGAGGAGGCCCGCGACCGCATAGGGCGCCGGTGCCGCGAAGCGCGCGGCGAAGAGGCCGCGCAACTCTTCCCAAGGTGCCACCATGGATCCGGGGAGGTTGATCAGCCAGGCGCGCGGCACGCCAGTGATAGCCATGGGAAGCCAGTTGGCCATGACCTTGTTGTCGCCCCTAGCCTTAAGGACGGCCTCCTCATACACCAGCAGGAAAGCCATCGGGTCCGTCACGCCGTAAAAGCGCGGTGGCATCTCCGGCTTGAACTTGGGCGGCCACCGCACCTCCTATAAGGCAGGGGACAAGGCTCGGAGCCCCCTGGCCCCGCCACTAGCACCAGTCGTCGGAGTCAGAAGTGTGACGCCTGCCATGGGGGCGAAGCGCGGTGGTGGCGAAGCGCAGATCGACCGAAGGAGAGCTCCGGCGCACCCCTACACGGCGTGCTGATACGTCTCCAACGTACCTATAATTTTTGATTGCTCCATGCTATATTATCTACTGTTTTGGACTATATTGCGCTTTATTTTCCACTTTTATATTACTTTTGGGACTAACCTATTAACCGGAGGCCCAACCCAGAATTGCTGTTTTTTTTGCCTATTTCAGTGTTTCGAAGAAACAGAATATCAAACGGAGCCAAAAACCTAATTCCACCGCCGCAACCTTCTGTACCCACGAGATCCCATCTTGGGGCCTGTTCCGGAGCTCCGCCGGAAGGGGAATCCACCAAGGAGGGCTTCTACATCATCACCATAGCCCCTCTGATGAAGTGTCAGTAGTTTACCTCAGACCTTCGGGTCCATAGTTAGTAGCTAGATGGCTTCTTCTCTCTTTTTGGATCTCAATACAATGTTCTCCCCCTCTCTTGTGGAGATCTATTCGATGTAATCTTCTTTTTGCGGTGTGTTTGTTGAGACCGATGAATTGTGGGTTTATGATCAAGTTTATCTATGAACAATATTTGAATCTTCTCTGAATTCTTTTATTTATGATTGATTATCATTGCAAGTCTCTTCAAATTATCAGTTTGGTTTGGCCTACTAGATTGGTTTTTCTTGCAATGGGAGAAGTGTTTAGCTTTGGGTTCAATCTTGCGGTGTCCTTTCCCAGTGACAGTAGGGGCAGCAAGGCACATATTGTATTGTTGCCATCGAGGATAACAAGATGGGGTATTTATCATATTGCATGAATTTATTCCTCTACATCATGTCATCTTGCTTAAGGCGTTAGTCTGTTTTCTTGAACTTAATACTCTAGATGCATGCTGGATAGCGGTCGATGAGTGGAGTAATAGTAGTAGATGCAGGCAGGAGTCGGTCTACTTGTCTCAGACGTGATGCCTATATACATGATCATACCTAGATATTCTCATAACTATGCTCAATTCTGTTAATTGCTCAACAGTAATTTGTTCACCCACCGTAGAAATACTTATGCTCTCAGAGAATCCACTAGTGAAACCTATGGCCCCCGGGTCTATTCTCATCATATCAACCTCCAATCACTTTATTATTGCTTTGCTTTTTTACTTTGCCTTTTATTTTACTTTGCATCTTCATATAAAAAATACCAAAAATATTATCTATCATCTCTATCAGATCTCACTCCCGTAAGTGACCGTGAAGGGATTGACAACCCCTAATCGCGTTTGTTGCGTTGAGCTATTTGTTTTGTGTAGGTACGAGGGACTCGCGCGTAGCCTCCTACTGGATTGATACCTTGGTTCTCAAAAACTGAGGGAAATACTTACGCTACTTTGCTGCATCATCCTCTCCTCTTCGGGGAAATCCAACGCAGTGCTCAAGAGGTAGCAAGAAGAATTTCTGGTGCCGTTGCCGGGGAGGTCTATGCAAAAGTCAACATACCAAGTACCCATCACAATCCCTATCTCTCGCACTACATTATTTGCCATTTGCCTCTCGTTTTCCTCTCCCTCACTTCACCCTTGCCGTTTTATTCCCCCTCTCTTTTGCGTTCGCCTCTTTTTTCGCTTGCTTTTTGTTCGCTCGTGTGGCCATGTGCCTTCTATATGCTTGCATCTTTGCTTGCTGAAAACCTATTGATATGGATCCACTTAAAGTGTTCTACTTGGATCATCTTCGATCCTTATGTGCTCGTGCTGAAACCCCAACTAGCCTAGTTGATGGGAAATCTTTAGATGAGCATGCTTATTTTGTGCGTCATCGTTTGTCTCAAAAAGGGAAGCTCTTACGGTATCATATAAATAGTTTGCTATGCTATGCTTGGAATCTTTGTGAAATGTGTGATTTTACTTGTTGCTCTAAGAACCCTAAAAAACACCTTCCCTACTTATGTGAGTTCAATGATAATGAAATCTTATCTTCTTATGCAAAGGGTGTTTATAGTTACTATGATATCGAACAAATTGGAGAATTTATCGTTTTTAAGGGTGCTCATGAGGTTGCTTCTTTGATTGAAAAGTATGATTTTACTCTCAACAAATCTGAAAATTCCGTCATACTTAAATATTGCAATGAAAACCTTGCTCACAATGTCTATGTCCAAGAATTTATTGAAAGAATGACCGTTGCTTTGGAAGAAAATAATGATATGCATGAATCTATAGATAATGATGATTCTGATGTTTTGGTTGAAATATACCTTGATGAACATGATGCTTGCTATTCTTGTGGCCATGATGCCAATATTTATGAGAACAAATTTGCTATAATTCCTTATGTTAAAAATGAGATTGTTGCTATTGCACCCATGCTTGATAGTTCCCTCAATGAAAAGCATGATTTCAATGATTTTACTATAAATTCTCTTGATGTCAATTGTGCTAATAATATGCAAAACCCTAAGCTTGGGGATGCTAGTTTTGCCATGTCTACTACCTGTTGCAATGATCATGATTGGGGTGATTCTTCTTATGATCTTGAAAATTTATTTAATCCCCATGATGAATATGAGATTTAATAATATTGTTTGCAATAATATTGAAAGTGGGTTCGGAAGAGTGTCAACTTTAGATCTCACATATTTGGAGAATGTTCAATCTTATGAAGTTTTTGATAAAAGTGGGCTTGGAGAAATCATGACTTTAGTTAATGATAATCCCACTATTTTTGAAGAGTGTCAACTTCGCATGCATGTGGATCGTGTTGAGAATATGTTATGTGATAGCTATATTGTAGAATTTTCTTATGATCCTACATGTAATTATTATGAGAGAGGAAAATATGGTTATAGAAATTTTCATGTTACTAAATTACCTCTCGTTATGTTGAGATTACTATTGTCTCTTTCCGCTTCCTTGCATATGCTAGTTTTTGCTTGCCTTGATTTGTTTGCCTATAAGATGCCTATGCATAGGAAGTATGTTAGACTTAGATGTGGTTGTCACATGTTTTATGATGCTCTCTTTGTGCTTCAATTCTTGTCTTTTATGTGAGCATCATTGAAATCTCAATGCCTAGCTAGGGGCGTTAAACGATAGAGCTTGTTGGGAGGCAACCCAATTTTATTTTTAGTTTTTTTGCTTTTTGCTTATGTTTAGGAATAAATAATCCATCTACCTTCTGTTTAGATGTGGTTTTATCTTTTAATTAGTGTTTGTGCCAACTTAAACCTATAGGATCTTCTTGGATGATAGTTATTTGATGTTGCTGTAATTTCCAGAAACTTTCTGTTCATGAAAACAATTATTAAAAATCATCAGAACGTGATAAAATAGTGATTCCAATTGCTTCTGATCAATAAATAAATTTCCTAGGTCTTCCTATTTTGGTAGATTTTTTGGAGTTCCAGAAGTTTGCGTTAGTTACAGATTACTACAGACTGTTCTGTTTTTGACAGATTCTGTTTTTCGTGTGTTGTTTGCTTATTTTGATGAATCTATGGCTAGTAAAATAGTTTATAATACATAGATAAGTTGGAATACAGTAGGTTTAACACCAATATAAATAAATAATGAGTTCATTACAGTACCTTGAAGTGGTCTTTTGTTTTCTTTCGCTAACGGAGCTCACGAGATTTCTGTTGAGTTTTGTGTTGTGAAGTTTTCAAGTTTTGGGTGAAATCTTTTGATGGATTATGGAACAAGGAGTGGCAAGAGCCTAAGCTTGGGTATGCCCATTGAACCCCCAAGAAAATACAAGGACACCAAAAAGTCAAAGCTTGGGGATGCCCCGGAAGGCATCCCCTCTTTCGTCTACTTCCATCGGTAATTTTACTTGGAGCTATATTTTTATTCACCACATGATATGTGTTTTGCTTGGAGCGTCTTGTATGATTTGAGTCTTTGATTTTTAGTTTACCAAAATCATCCTTGTTGTACACACCTTTTGAGAGAGCCATACATGAATTGGAATTTGATAGAATACTCTATGTACTTCACTTATATCTTTTGAGCTTTATAGTTTTGCTCTAGGGCCTCACTTATATCTTTTAGAGCACGGTGGTGGATTTGTTTTAAAGAAACTATTGATCTCTCATGCTTCACTTAGATTATTTTGAGAGTCTTAAATAGCATGGTAATTTGCTTAATAATAATAACATGCTTGGTATTCAAGATTTGTAAAACTTTCTTTTGAGTGCGTTGAATACTAAGAAAGGATTGATGCTTGATAATTGTTTTGAGATATGGAGGTGATAATATCAAAGTCGTGCTAGTAGAGTAATTGTGAAATTGAGAAGTGCTTGTGTTGAAGTTAGCAAGTTCCGTAGCATGCACGTATTGTAAACGTTATGTAACAAATTTGAAACATGAGGTGTTATTTGATTGTCCTCCTTATGAGTGGCGGTCGGGGACGAGTGATGGTCTTTTCCTACCAATCTATCCCCCTAGGAGCATGCACGTAATGCTTTGGTTTTTGATGACTTGTAGATTTTTGCAATAAGTATATGAGTTCTTTATGACTAATGTTGTGTCGATGGATTATACGCACTCTCACCCTTCCATCATTGCTAGCCTCTTGGGTACCGTGCATTGCCCTTTCTCACATTGAGAGTTGGTGCAAACTTCGCTGGTGCATCCGAACCCCGTGATATGATACTCTCTTTCACACATAAGCCTCCTTATATCTTCCTCAAAACAGCCACCATACCTACCTATTATGGCATTTCCATAGCCATTCCGAGATATATTGCCATACAACTTTCCACCATACCGTTCTTCATGACACATTCATCATTGTCATTTTGTATAGCATGATCATGTAGTTGACATAGTATTTGTGGCAAAGCCACCGTTCATAATTCTTTCATACATGTCACTCTTGATTTATTGCATATCCCGGTACATCGCCGTAGGCATTCATATAGAGTCATACTTTGTTCTAGTATCGAGTTGTAATCATTGAGTCATAAATAAATAGAAGTGTGATGATCATCATTCAATAGATCATTGTCCCAATAAAAAAAGAAAAAAAAGAAAGGCCAAAGAAAAAAAAAGGCCCAAAAAAAGAAAAAAAGAAAAAAAGAGAACATAAAAATGGGCAATGCTACTATCCTTTTTTCCACATTTGTGCTTCAAAGTAGCACCATAATCTTCATTATAGAGAGTCTCTTGTTTTGTCACTTTCATATACTAGTGGGAATTTTACATTATAGAACTTGGCTTGTATATTCCAATGATGGGCTTCCTCAAATGCCCTAGGTCTTTGTGAGCAAGCAAGTTGGATGCACACCCACTTAGTTTCTTTTGTTGAGATTTCATACATTTATAGCTCTAGTGCATCCGTTGCACGGCAATCCCTACTCCTTGCATTAACATCAACCGATGGGCATCTCCATAGCCCATTGATTGGCCTCGTTGATGTGAGACTTTCTCCTTTTTTGTCTTCTCCACATAACCCCCATCATCATATTCTATTCCACCCATAGTGCTATATCCATGGCTCACGCTCATGTATTGCGTGAAGGTTTATGAGTTTGAGATTATTAAAGTATGAAACAATTGCTTGGCTTGTCATCGGGGTTGTGCATGATGAGAGCATTCTTGTGTGACAAAAATGGAGCATGACTAAACTATATGATTTTGTAGGGATGAACTTTCTTTGGCCATGTTACTTTAAGAAGACATAATTGCTTTGGCAGTATGCTTGAAGTATTATTATTTTTATGTCAATATGAACTTTTGTCTTGAATCTTTCGGATCTGAATATTCATACCACAATTGAGAAGTTTTACATTGAAATTATGCCAAGTAGCACTCCGCATCAAAAATTCTCTTTTTATCATTTACCTACTCGAGGACGAGCAGGAATTAAGCTTGGGGATGCCTGATACGTCTCCAACGTATCTATAATTTTTGATTGCTCCATGCTATATTATCTACTGTTTTGCACTATATTGGGCTTTATTTTCCCATTTTATATTACTTTTGGGACTAACCTATTAACCGGAGGCCCAGTCCAAAATTGCTGTTTTTTTGCCTATTTCAGTGTTTCGAAGAAACGGAATATCAAACGGAGCTAAAAACCTAATTCCATCACCGCAACCTTCTGTACCCACAAGATCCCATCTTGGGGCCTGTTCCGGAGCTCCGCCGGAAGGGGAATCCCCCTCTCTCGTGGAGATCTATTTCATGTAATCTTCTTTCTGTGGTGTGTTTGTTGAGACCGATGAATTGTGGGTTTATGATCAAGTTTCTCTATGAACAATATTTGATCTTCTCTTAATTCTTTTATGTATGATTGGTTATCTTTGCAAGTCTCTTCGAATTATCAGTTTGGTTTGGCCTACTAGATTGGTTTTTCTTGCAATGGGAGAAGTGCTTAGCTTTGGGTTCAATCATGTGGTGTCCTTTCCCAGTGACAGTAAGGGCAGCAAGGCACGTATTGTATTGTTGCCATCGAGGATAACAAGATGGGGTATTTATCATATTGCATGAATTTATTCCTCTACATCATGTCATGGTGCTTAAGGCGTTACTCTGTTCTCTTGAACTTAATACTCTAGACGCATGATGGATAGCGGTCGATGAGTGGAGTAATAGTAGTAGATGCAGGCAGGAGTCGGTCTACTTGTCTCAGATGTGATGCCTATATACATGATCATACCTAGATATTCTCATAACCATGCTCAATTCTGTCAATTGCTCAACAGTAATTTGTTCACCCACCGTAGAAATACTCATGCTCTCGAGAGAAGCCACTAGTGAAACCTATGGCTCCCGGGTCTATTCTCATCATATCAATCTCCAATCACTTTATTATTGCTTTGCTTTTTTACTTTGCCTTTTATTTTACTTTGCATCTTTATATAAAAAATACCAAAAATATTATCTATCATCTCTATCAGATCTCACTCCCGTAAGTGACCGTGAAGGGATTGACAACCCCTAATCTCGTTGGTTGCGTTGAGCTATTTGTTTTTTGTAGGTACGAGGGACTCGCGCGTAGCCTCCTACTGGATTGATACCTTGGTTCTCAAAAACTGAGGGAAATACTTACGCTACTTTGCTGCATCATCCTCTCCTCTTTGGGAAAATCCAACGCAGTGCTCAAGAGGTAGCATGCACCAAATGTCGGATTTTGGGTTCTGGCAAAACCCTTGAGGTTCGAACACTGGGGTGCACCCGAAGATCTCTCCCTACCTAATCACGCCCTCAGCCTCACCGCGATCTCAAGGCCAACGAACCCGCAACACAAGAGACACAAGATTTATACTAGTTCGGGTCATCGTTGTGGTGTAATACCCTACTCCCGTGTGGTGTGGTGGATTGCCTCTTGGGCTGATGATGAATAGTACAAGGGAAGAACAACCTCCTGAGGAGAGGTGTTCTTGTGCTTGGTGGGCTTGTGTGGGTGAGGATGATATGAATCCATTCGTCCCCTCCTACTGTGGTGGCTAGTCCTATTTATAGAGGCCCTGGTCCTCTCCCCAAATATTGAGCGGGAAGGGAGCCAACAACGGCCAAATTCGAAGATAGACAACTAGTACAAGTTATCCTGACTAAAGGTTGTCTTCGCCTGCCAAAGGCTCTGGTGGTGACGCCGTCTTGAGCTCCACGGTGACCTTCGTCCTGCCGTCGTGTTGGTCTTGGTCTCGTTGCACCGATATGGAAACCTTTGCCTGATGCCTCGGGACTCCTAGCCTGCGCTTGCCCCTTTAGCACCAAAGAGGAAACAAGGACACTGCGCGTGCTGGCGCCCACCTGGCGCCAGTCATCATGGCTTGCCTTGATCTCTTCGCCCCTCGTGAGCCAGCCTGGTGAGGCCGCTCCCGAGGAGGTCTTGTGTCGTCCGCCTCGCGAGGCTTGGCCCCTTGTGAGGGTCTTGAGTGTTTGCTGGTGGAGATGGGCCATACAGGGCCGCTGGCGGAGCCACGCCGTGGGCCGCAGATATGAAAGTCTGGGGACCCCCGTTCCCAGGACGCCGACAAAAGGCGATAATGCAACATTTGCCAGAGTCCTCATGAATAAATCATGGTAGTTGATTGGAACTCCATGGATGATATTGAAAAACAGGTTCTTCATGATGCCAATGACCTCTTCTTCATTCGAGTCATGGCCTTTGATTGGACTCAACGTCTTGGTCAAAATGCGATAGATAGTCCGTGGCACATACAACAATTCCTTGACGAGGAATTTGGTCCTTGGGGCTTGACCAGGCTTGAGCGGTTTCATCAACACTTGCATGTAGTGAGCTGACAGCTTAGGTTCATGATAGATCAGCTGCGCAACTTCAAGGGGAGGATTAACAAGCAGGGCATGAAGCAATTCAGAGGCCGGTGCTTTGAAGTGAGTGTTATCGGTCATCTAGTCCAACACCCAAGAATTTACATCTTCAGCATTTCCTGTGATGTGCAGCGTCGCGTAGAACTGAAGAATTAGTTCTTCATTCCAGTCTACGATGTTGGTGCAGAAGTTGAGCAGCCCAACTTCATGAAGAACACTAAGGACTGGTGTGAAGCAAGGCAGTGATTCCATGTCCACATGAGGAATATGTGCATGATCAAACACTTTGTCCTTATCAAAAAGTAGTGAAGAATAGAAGTTGGCTTGGCTTGCAGTCCAGAAACGCTTCCTTCGCAGACGATCAGTTTCATATGGATTGTAATATGTGAAGAATACGTGCTCATGAAAGAAGTCCAGCCTTGAATTTTTGCTTCTTGGAGAAGGGATTCTTCGGCTTGGGATGAGGAGTGTCAGTCAAAGTCATCACAGCCTCAGGAATCACATTCTCCGGAACCACAGGCTGAGGAATTATAGTTTCTGCTTTAGTAGCAGCCTGGGTCTTCAATTCTTCATCAACATTAACATCATCACTAGTGGCTGGAATTTCTTCATGAATGGAAGGAGTGGAGTGATGATCTGCTGAGCCCATTTGAACTCCAGTGTGCACTGGGGACTGAGGGATTTGTTGCAGAGGTGTGAAGAGCGGAGAGTTGGGGTGCTGACTATCCCAATAATCATCATTCAGGATTGGAGTGGAGCACCCAATGTCCACGTATTCATCGTCTTCAACGCCTGCCTCTTCAGCTGTGAATTGAGGCATAGGCGATGAGATGACTGGGGTTGAAGGGATATTATCCACTTCAATTTCTTCGTCCAACTGCTTTGAAGTAGCAGCAGAAGGAACATCTTCATGAGATCCGCTTGGGATCTCATAATCTTCACCAAAGGGAATGAGTTCCTTTGATGGCATGCTTGAAACGGGAACAACATCTATGGGATTCTCAAAAGAGCTTGTCAATGTCTTCATCTTCTTCGATGCTGAAGAATTTGACAAAGCAGATGCTTTCCTCTTTTTCACTGCTGCTCGCTCCGCAACTCTGGTTTTCTTCGCTTCTGATGCAGAAGGAAGAACTATACTTGGTGTTGGTGCAGGAGGAGCAGAGGAAATAGGTTCAGTTTCCTCAGGCACATCTGTTTCAGTTTGCCTGGTTGGTTCAAATTCTTCAGACTCATCGGTTGATGCCTCAGCTGGCCTGGCTTGTTCTTCAGGCACAACACTAGTGGTTGCTCTGGCAATGTCATCACCGGCTGGAATGTAGTCATCAACCCTGGTACTCTCATTTTCTTCAGCGGTCTGATTTTCATCGGCGGTGCTGGCATGTTCTTCAGTCGGCTGAGCAAATGCTTCAGCCTGAGGAATTTCAATGTGCGTTTGAGTAGCAACATTGGAGGTGAATGTCTTTGCCAATTTCACAAATCTGACTTTGGCTCCCTTCCAATCTGCATGATAGGCATCAAATTCATCACTAAGGTTTTTGATTTCAGCTTGAACAGCCACAAGTTCATCAGTTGTCATTTTGACAACGTTCTTCTTCAGATAGTGCTCTTTCTTCTACTGCGCCTTCTTCAATTTCCTGGCCTTCTCAAATTTCCACTTTTCTTCGCTTATGAAGGCGGTCAGCATGTGACTTTGTCCAGGAGTGAGGTTGAAGTCAGGCATAGGAGTGTTGGGATCCTTGTGCCAGAGGTCAATGAAATCGAGGATCAACTTCGGATCAAAAGCAGAGGCACATTTGTGTGTTTGGCTCTAGCGGCCCTTTCTTGCCTGTCTTTGATGATTTCAGCGAGTTCATCATCATCAGCTTCATCATCAGAGGACGATACTTGGAAGGCGACCTACTTCTTTTGAGGACTTGGTCTAGTGCCTCGTCCAGCAGTGGCCTTGGTCTTCAGCAATGTGGGGCCTGTTGAGGAATGCAGAGGAGCTGGAGAACATGAAGAGGCTCCTGAGGCATCTGATTTACCTGTGGTCCTTTGACACGAGGCGATATGCACAGGTGCTAAGGACTTTGCCGGAGGAGTTGAGGTTTTGGAGCTTGAGGAACTGGGCAGCTTGAGGAATTGGCCGTGAGGGCTTAGAGAACTGGGCCGTGAGGGCATAGCTGAGGAGCTTGGCCATGAGGGCATTGAACAAGAAGCATTGGGCTTATGTGCGGGCTTCTTAGGAATAGCCTTCTTGGGCTTGCTAGCAGAGGCCTCAGCAGTGGCAGTAGAGTCTTCATTGAATTTCTTCACTGCCTCTTTTGCCATTTTGGCCAGTTTAGCTTGACGCTTTGCCCATTCAGCAGGAAATTCCTCACCTCTTCTGATGCTAGAGGGATCAGCAACTTGGCCTGGTGCCAATGAAGGTCTTGGACATGGAGGGTGTACAGCGAATTTCTTCATGTACTTGAGAGTCACATATTTGTATCCCTCCATTCTCTGGCCCATCTCCTCTCTATCTTCTGAATGCGCACTTTGCGCTCATTCTTTGTTTCATGAGGAGGAGTGCAGTATCCTGCATAGATGTCATCAGGAATCTCTAACGCAGTGTTGACTTCTAGTTTCTTTCCTCCCTTCTGAGGTTTCTTGCCATTTGCCATTTTCTTCAGTTGAGGATTTTGAATTATTGAGTTCTCTGAAGAGGTACACAGTCTTTCTTCGAGGAACGCTGCAAATGAATTAAGTTGATGATAACCTAGTGATTCAGCAGCGGACATGAGTACCCTTGACGAAGAACACGACGAACTGGGAATGTAGATTGGAAGTTCATCAGTCCAGATCTTCCACGCCCTAACTTGTCACAGGAAGACAGCTACGGCGGCGGCAGAGTGAAGAAATCCACAGCTGGCGCGAGTACGACGGCGATGAGGTCGAGGCAGTGAAGCCCTTCCTCACCGGCAATGATGGAAGTAGCAGCGGCGCTAGGTTTTGAGAGCTCGAGCAAGGGAGTGAGGTCGAGCGGAGTAAAACCAGTATGAGGAGGGTGAGGGGTATTTATAACCGAGGTGAAAAACCGCTCGCCCGAGGAAAATGGACGAACGTGCTCCTGACCCTTCTCATCCTTGTGACATGTGTCACCCACGTACAGAGAGGTGGAGATCGTGAGTGATCATGGGTGAATAGATAAGTATTATCGTGGGATGTGGAATGGTTTAGGCGGCAACAGCCGAAAATTCAGATTAGAATATTTTGAAGTTTCGTTCCCAGATTCTTCAGCTGACAAGGACACAGTGAAGATTTTGAACGGGTCTCAAATAGAACGCACATGAAGAATTTGTGAACAGAGTGGGTTGAGTATAGCATAGAGGGGGAAGGGTCTGATCACATTCACTTAGCAGAAAGATCAACTTAAAGAAATAACTATAAGTGAATGTTGTAGAAGACATAAACTCATATATATATATATATATATATATATATATATATATATATATATATATATATATATATATATATATATATATATATATATATATATGATTATTATGTCTTTGCCCCCCGTGGACATTGCCACCACTTTGTCTTCCGTTTGATGTGTGTCGGCGTTCTGGGAACGGGGGTCCCCAAACTTGCCTGCCTGCGGCCTTCCGCGTGGCTCGAAAGGGGCCCCAGCACGGCCCATCTTCATCAACACGAGACCCAAGACCCTCGCGAGGGGCCAAGCCTCGCGGGGCGGATGACACGGCGCTCCCTCAGGCGCAGCCTCATCAGGCTGGCTCGCGAGGAGGCGGAGAGATCAAGGCGGGGTACCTCACGAGGTGCCCATGACGCAAGCCATGACGACCAAGGGCGCCAGCCTGCGCAGTGTCCTCCGTTTCCTCTTTGGTGCAAAGGGGGCAAGCGCAGGCAAGAGGATCAAACAAAGGCATCCATTTCGGTGCAACGAGACCAAGACCAGTCCAACGGTGGGAAGGAGGTCATCGTGGAGCCCAGAACGGCGTCACCACAGGGCCTTTGGCAGGCGAGGACCAACTTTAGTCAGGATAAGTGTACTGGATGTTCCCCTTCAAATTGGCCAATTCTTGGCACCCTTCCCGCTCAATATTTGGGAAGAGGCCCAGGGCCTTTGCCTATAAATAGGACTAGCCACCCCCAGGGTAGAGGCATCTAGCAATCTAGAGAGCGATCCAGGGAGATCATCGAGAAACCAGTTAGAGAGACTCAAGCAAGTAAGAGAGAGAGAGAGAGAAGGGCGGCTGAACTCACCCTAGTAGTTCATCCCCCAGGCCAAGAACAGACCCTCGCGAGGCTGTTCAACCTTGTAGTGTTCATCATCATTAGCCCAAGAGGCAATCCACCACACCACACTTGAGTAGGGTATTACACCGCATCGGTGGCCCGAACCAGTATAAACCCTGTGTCTTTTGTGTTGTTCTTTCAGTAGTTAGATCCTTGCGAGACGGAGAGGTAGATGGCATAATCTCTGCGCGCACCCCAGAGTTCAAACCTTAAGGGTCTGCCGGAACCCGAAATCCGACATTTGGTGCGCCAGGTAGGGGTGCGCCGGAATCCACCTTTCTACCGCTCCGCGTCTCGTCACATCGTCATCACCATGTCCGGCGACCAGGCGGGCAACCAAGATCCATGGGTGGCGTGGCCCGCCCGCGCGGAGCCGACCGCCTCGGGCGACCCCGCGCCCTAGGCAGCTCGTGGTCCGCAGGGCGCTGCGGGCCGCGGGCGGCGCGGGCAGGCTTCAACAACCCTCACGCCGCGGCAAGCGCGGTCGGCGGCAAGGGCCTCCAATCACGCCGCAACCACGACACCGTACACCCGCCGGGAGCAAGCGAACTCAAGGGCCGCGCTCACGGTGGCCCGAGAGCTATTGCAGTGTAGGCTGCTGGAAGGCGGCCGGGACGTACTGCTGGAGCGGGTCGCCGAACTCCTGGGCTTTGCCGCTTCGGGGGCTCCCCCTTTCTGCATCTAGCTTCCATCGCAAGCCCAGGGTGGCACGCGCGGGGGCCCCGCACGCTCCCGCGTGCCTCAGGGCTACCCCAACACCAGCGAATTCGTCGGCGCCGGACTGGCGGTGGCGCTACCCCCGCCCCCGGTGCATGAGGCGGAAGGGCTCGGCGCAACCCACGGCGCCAGCGGGCAGCCGCGCCACCACCCCGCGGTGGGCACGTCAAGCGGCACCGCATGGCACATGGAGCACTACAGCACAGCCTTCGGGGCGGCGGCACCAGAAGAATACGTGCCCCACATGATGGACCAAGGCCACGCTCATGAGGGCGAACAGGGCTCGCTTCTCAGCCCTAGCTGGGGAGACGAGACACCAGAAGTTGAGCTCTTCCAGGAGCCCCGGGACGGCCCCATCGGCCACGCTGGAGGCGGCAACTATCGGGTACCACTAATTCCTCAGGAGCATGCGTACGCTAATCATGGATCGCAGGAGGTGCAGGTCATCGTGGCAAGCAGCTGCCCCGCTCCCACAGTCTCCTACCCCTCGGGAGGAGGGCGCAGGGGGCTGCAGGAGAGGGGCAAAGATCCGACATCACCACTGCGGCATTCAGAGCAAGGCGTTCTCAAGAGGTAGGCCCTCCGCTGGGGAGGCGCCTAAGGGCCTGCCCCTGGCGGAGGACCCGTGGTCGTCGGGGGAACCGCTGGCGACCGCTCTACCCCACCAGCGGCGTCCTGGTTTTCGGTCGTCGTTGGTGGCACTAGAGTGTGGCGCAAGGCGGGGGCCTCGTCTGGCGATATGAAGCAAGGACGGTATCTATGAAGAAGGCCCACTGCCTATGAAGCTCGCCGCCCTGTGACACTCTCACGTAATAATGAGTGGGGCTGTACACGCCCCGGAGTCTCAGGGGTGCCGGCCCCAGGCCCTGGGGCTCCCTCCCACGCCCAGTGGACAGCACTTAGCTCCGCGCTGGTGAGAAGACGTCCAAGACTACATTAGGTGCCGGACGCGGCCTTTTGCCTGTTTTCATTGACTTCCTCTTTGGTTTTAACTTTTCCCCTGTTGGATTTAAGTTGGATTCCAATTTGAGATTTGCGTGTGTTCGGGGAAGGGGTGCTTAATCTCGTTCGAGCCATTTCTCGCGTTCTGGTTTCCGCTCCACCACAGCTGCCTCCCCTCGCGAGCTCCTCGTGAGCCGGGCCAGGCCTAGCTCGCGCGCAGCCCAGACTGGCACTGTTGCTCCTTCTCGGGAGGACGTTTCGGTGCCTGCGGAGGATGCCCTTTCAGGAAAAGGCCCAGAGCCTGTGAAGAAGGCGAATGCCTGTGAAGATATCGCGTTTAGGAAAAGGCCCAGAGCCTGTGAAGAAGGCAAATGCCTGTGAAGATATCGCGTTTAGGAAAAGGCCCAGAGCCTGTGAAGAAGGCGAATGCCTGTGAAGATATCGCGTTTAGGAAAAGGCCCAGAGCCTGTGAAGAAGGCGAATGCCTATGAAGATATCGCGTTTAGGAAAAGGCCCAGAGCCTGTGAAGAAGGCGAATGCCTGTGAAGATATCGCGTTTAGGAAAAGGCCCAGAGCCTGTGAAGAAGGCGAATGCCTGTGAAGATATCACGTTCAGGAAAAGGCCCAGAGCCTATGAAGAAGGCGATTGCCTGTGAAGCGATCGCGTTTAGGAAAAGGCCCAGAGCCTGTGAAGAAGGCGAATGCCTGTGAAGCCATCACATGCGGGAAAAGGCCCGGAGCCTGTGAGGAAGGCCAGCGCCTGTGAAGCCCCTCGCCGGCGGCGCTAGCGCGTCCTACGATTTCAACTAGAGAGCACCCAGGACACCACGTCCTCCCACGGGCTGCCCCGGGGCCTGCGCGAAACAAAGGTAAACCAGCCAGCCGCCAGGCGCGGGTGCTCGCGCAATATAATAGCTACTAATACGATGTATACAGGTTTTACATGAGGGGCTCCCCCTCCTCAAAATGCTCTCACAGTCATCAGGCCAAACACCTGAGTTCTACTCGTGCAGAGTGAAAAGACACGAGCGATACATACTCACTCGGACAAATCCCCCAATGCGTCCTCAGGAGCACCTCCCGAGCCGCCGCTGGCATCGCTGAACTCGCCATCACTACCTGCGTCGCCGCCAGCGGCATCAGGGCCGTCCACCACACCGCCCTCGTCGGCAGCCACGATCACGTCGTCGTCATCCGAAGTGAAGGCCCTGACAAGAGCGTCCATGTTGTCTTCCACCCAGTGCGCCAGGTCGCCTCGGACGGCCTGGGGGACTGGGGCGATGGCGGCGTCGAAGTCGAAGTGGGGATCCATGTTCCGGAGATGGCTGAAGACACGAGAAAAGGCGCGCCCGAGCAGGGCGCGACTCCTCTCCTCCACCAACCTGTCGGCCCTGACCGACCGCGCCTCCAGCTGCGTCACCACGATGGTGAAGAACTGCAGGTTGCCGGCGTAGTTGATCGTGTGCGGCTCGCCGACAGCCGCCTCACAGATGTTGCCCAAGGCTGCGTTAGCCCTCTCCCTGATCATAGCCAGCATGGGGCCGTGCACGTGCTCCAGGACCTGCTGCTAGTGTATCTCATCAGTGTTCTGGCGCTCGATGGCCTCGGCCTCTTCCACCCGCTGACGAAGACGGAGCACCTCGGCCTGGAGGGCAGCCAACTCCTATTGCGCTGTCTCAAGGGCGGCCCGGGAAGCGTCGGCCCGCCGCGTCGCCTCATCCCGTTGGGCCCTCAGGGCTGTGGTTCTTCCCTCGGCCTCGACCCGGATCAACTCCAGCTTCCCCTCGAACTCGCACTCGAGGCCTTGGCGTGCTGTCGCCACCCGACGACCAACTTCCTCCAGGACACGTGCTTCCCGTGCGGCGACCTCATCTTCCGCCTGCGTCACCAGGCGCTCCCTCGTCTACAACCGCTCGTACTCGCGGGTGCGTTCGGCGGCTTCCAGCGTCAACGCCTCCTCACGCCTCTGGAGCTCAGCTGGGTCGCCAGAGGCCACCTTCATCGACGCAAGGGCCGCCTCGCGCAGTTCCACTTGCTCCTCCAATGAGTGGCATCGGGCCAGGAGCTCCCGAGCTCGCTCCTCTGCTGCTTCTCGCCGTCGGTCAGCTCCTAGGGCCTCCTCAGCGGCCTGGGATCGGGCCGCCCGAGAGGCCTCCAGCGACGCCTTCGCCTCTTCATCATCAAGGATGCGCTGATGGCGCGCGAGGGCGACGGCGGCCTCCAGCTCGCGCCGCCCAGCAGCCAGGCGCAGGCCCTCGGCCTCCAGGCGTGCGTCTTCACCAGTGAGCTCCTCCCCAAGCAGGTCCACAGCATCAGTTGCCCTTCGAAGGAACTCCTGGCGACGAGCACGACGCTCCCGAGCGCGCTCGAGCACGTCTTCCGCACCATCATCTGCCCCAAGCAGGCGCCCTCACGACGGCCGGGCGCGTCGTACCAGAAGCCCGGCCTAGGGCCAGCCCGTCTCCTGAAGAAGGGCGCAGGGGGCGCCTCAACCAGTCGTAGCCGGCGGCTAGGCGGGGAGCCCACAGCAGGCTGGCCATGTCAAGAGGAGGCCCGCGAAGGAAGATCGCATGAAGAGAAGGGCTGCAGGGCACCTCGGGACGGTCCGCCCCTTCATTCGCCCTCACCACAAGAGCGGTGCTGCTCGGAGCGCTTTGGGACGACGGGGAAGGCGAAGCCAAAGGAGGCGGCGCCTCAGCGGCTCCCACGAGCTCGGCCGGAAGAGGCCTACAGAGCAAGGATCAGTAGGCGCAACAAGGGGATCAGGAGCCAGAAAATAAGAATGCTTACTCATCGGTAGCGAAGTACTTCCTGCGCTTCAGCAAGCGACAAGAGAAGTCATCACCCAGGGCCTCCCTTTTCCTCCGGAGGGCCTTGAAGTCCACACGGAAGCGGCCCAAGAGAAGAGCGCAAGGATCAACCTGTGACGAAGACGGAGCAACAAAGTGGTCCGCGTCAGGGGCGCCTGCCTGACGCGTGCTGCCAATCACCTCGCCAGAAGACGCGGGCGGGGCCTCAGGAGCCTCGGCCCCAGGCGGTGGGAGCGGTTGCTTGCCAGCCTCGGCAGCACGGGCCTCAGGAGCTGCCCCCTCGTGGGCGTCACTAGGCGCAGTCGCCCCATCGGGAGCCCTATCGGCCTCAACCGTCTCATGCCTCCCTGCTCCACCACTTGAGGAAGATTCGCCTTGACCGACCGGAAGGGCGGTCACCACCACGGGGTTCTCGCGAGGCCCTTGGAAGCCAGCAGGGCGCAGTCCCCATTCGTCGAAGGAGGGCATCTGCTTCACGAAGTCGTCCCTGTTCTGGCAGAGGTACAGCAGGGCCCCTCCCCGCTAGATGCTGCCCGGGTTGGGGTCACCAGCCAGGACCAAGAGCACAGTCCTTAGCGCCCCAGGCGTCAGGTCTTCTTCCTGGAGCCTCATGCGATCATCATGCCCGCTGAAGGCCCACATTCGGCGAGAGTGGCGTTGGAGAGGGGCAATGCGGTGTAACAGGAACTCCTTCACCACCTTGGGCGCCGTCACGCCGAGCGATCTCAAGAACGTGAAGCGGCGCCAGATGAAGGCGAGCCGGGGGCTCACGAGCGTCTCCTGGCCCCAGCCCGAATTGGGTACAGCAGGCGAAGTTGGGTTCGCCAGCAGGGGGCCAGGCACCCCGACATCAACGTGCAACCACCCCTCGCGGAACCCAGCAGAAGGCGAAGGAAGCTTGAAGTCGATCCCTGAGGCCGCAGTCTCAGGCGCGGCGACGAAGCTCACACACGCTGAGCATTGAGTGGGGTCAGCAAGGCGCAAAGAGAAGAAGTGGCCCAGCAAGGCAACGGAAGGAGGGATGCCCATCATCGCCTCGCAAACAAAAGCAAAGACTGAAAGGAGGGTGATGGATTCAGGACCCAGATGCATCATATGGATCTGGTAATGAGAGAGGACGACCTTGAAGAAATCGGAAAAGGGGGGAACCAGACCCACCCACAAGGCGTCGGCAAAACAATGAACCTCAGTGATTATCCTGTTAGTGGGGAAGTGAGACGTAGACCAGGCCGTCGTCCTCCCACACTCGTTGAAGATGGTGGCCAGAGCCGGGCTGAGCTTATCCAGGCACTCTCGATTGAGTATGATCGACCAGCCGACGGCGGGGGCCACCGACGGCGGCGAGCGAGATGGAGGCATGGGTTTCTTCCCTTTATCCTTCTTCGTCGGAGCCATGGGGATGGAAAGGAAGGGGAAGATGTGAGATGGGATTGGAGGTAAGGGTCGGAGTCCGAAGGGAGGAAGAACTGGGGACGGCTGAGCAATAGGAAGGGGAGCAGCTGTGTACAACTGCGAGTCCACCTAGCAGGGCGCAAAATAAGGAAGCGTGGGGGAACAGTACCGCCCACGTCCAATCAACCATCACGCGGCGCCCGAGGCCGCAGGCTGTTAGGGCCCGCGGCGCTTCGCCCTTGCCCTTTCGCCTCTCACCACGGCAAAGTCCGGGCGCGCCTTGGGCTCGGGGGCTACTGTCGGCGTTCTGGGAACGGGGGTCCCCAGACTTGCCTGCCTGCGGCCTTCCGCGTGGCTCGAAAGGGCCCCCAGCACGACCCATCTTCATCAACACGAGACCCAAGACCCTCGCGAGGGGCCAAGCCTCGTGGGGCGGACGACACGGCGCTCCCTCAGGTGCAGCCTCATCAGGCTGGCTCGCAAGGAGGCGGAGAGATCAAGGTGGGGTACCTCACGAGGTGCCCATGACGCAAGCGATGACGACCAAGGGCGCCAGGCGGGCGCCAGCCTGTGCAGTGTCCTCCCTTTCCTCTTTGGTGCAAAGGGGGCAAGCGCAGGCGAGATGATCAAACAAAGGCATCCATTTCGGTGCAACGAGACCAAGACCAGTCCAACGGTGGGAAGGAGGTCATCGTGGAGCCCAGAACGGCGTCACCACAGGGCCTTTGGCAGGCGAGGACCAACTTTAGTCAGGATAAGCGTACTGGATGTTCCCCTTCAAATTGGCCAATTGTTGGCGCCCTTCCCGCTCTATATTTGGGAAGAGGCCTAGGGCCTTTGCCTATAAATAGGACTAGCCACCCCCAGGGTAGAGGCATCTAGCAATCTAGAGAGCGATCCAGGGAGATCATCGAGAAACCAGTTAGAGAGACTCAAGCAAGTAAGAGAGAGAGAGAGAAGGGCGGCTGAACTCACCCTAGTAGTTCATCCCCCAGGCCAAGAACAGACCCTCGCAAGGCTGTTCAACCTTGTAGTGTTCATCATCATCAGCCCAAGAGGCAATCCACTACACCACACTGGAGTAGGGTATTACACCGCATCGGTGGCCTGAACCAGTATAAACCCTGTGTCTTTTGTGTTGTTCTTTGAGTAGTTAGATCCTTGCGAGACAGAGAGGTAGAGGGCATAATCTCCGCGCGCACCCCAGAGTTCGAACCTTAAGGGTCTGCCGGAACCCGAAATCCGACAATGTGGCTTTGAGATCCGTCTAGCATCTTGTAGGTCTGCCCTTGATTAATCTTCCATTTGTCTAATTGCACTGAGACGAGTTCATCATACTAAGTATTAACAAGTTTAAATGCTAATACACATGTATATGTGCTACCTCTTGAGCTTGCGTTGGATTTCCCCGAAGAGGAGAGGATGATGCAGCAAAGTAGCGTAAGTATTTCCCTTAGTTTTTGAGAACCAAGGTATCAATCCAGTAGGAGGCTACGCGCGAGTCTCTCGTACTTACACAAAAACAATAGCTCAACGCAACCAACGCGATTAGGGGTTGTCAATCCCTTCACGGTCACTTACGGGAGTGAGATCTGATAGAGATGGTAGATAATTTTTTTGGTATTTTTGGTATAGAGATGCAAAGTGAAAAGTAAAAGGCAAAGTAAAAAGCAAAGAAATAATAAAGTGATGGAGATTGATATGATGAGAATAGACCCGGGGGCCATAGGTTTCACTAGTGGCTTCTCTCAAGAGCATAAGTATTCTACGGTGGGTGAACAAATTACTGTTGAGCAATTGACAGAATTGAGGATAGTTATGAGAATGTCTAGGCATGATCATGAATATAGGCATCACGTCCGAGACAAGTAGACCGACTCCTGCCTGCATCTACTACTATTACTCCACTCATCGACCGCTATCCAGCATGCATCTAGAGTATTAAGTTAAAAACAAAGTAACGCCTTAAGCAAAATGACATGATGTAGAGGGATAGTTTCATGCAATATGATAAAAACCCCATCTTGTTATCCTCGATGGCAACAATACAATACGTGCCTTGCTGCCCCTTCTGTCACTGGGAAAGGACACCGCAAGATTGAACCCAAAGCTAAGCACTTCTCCCATGGCAAGAAAAACCAATCTAGTAGGCCAAACCAAACTGATAATTCGAAGAGACTTGCAAAGATAACCAATCATACATAAAAGAATTCAGAGAAGATTCAAATATTGTTCATAGATAGACTTGATCATAAACCCAAAATTCATCGGTCTCAACAAACACACCGCAAAAAGAAGATTACATCGAATAGATCTCCACGAGAGAGGGGGAGAACATTGTATTGAGATCCAAAAAGAGAGAAGAAGCCATCTAGCTAATAACTATGGACCCGAAGGTCTGAGGTTGACTACTCACACTTCATCGGAGGGGCTAGGATGATGTAGAAGCCCTCCGTGATGATGGCCCTCTCCGGCGAAGCTCCAGAACAGGCCCCAAGATGGGATCTTGTGGATACAGAAAGTTGCGGCGGTGGAATTAGGTTTTTGGCTCCGTATCTGATCATTTGGGGGTACGTAGGTATATATAGGAGGAAGGAGTACGTCGGTGGAGCTTCGAGGGGCCCATGAGGCAGGGGGCGCGCCCTAGGGGGGGCGCCCTCCACCCTTGTGACCGCCTCGTGGCTTTCTTGACGGAGGGTCCAAGTCTCCTAGGTCTTTTCTGATGAGAAAATCACGTTCCCGAAGGTTTCATTCTGTTTGGACTCCGTTTGATATTCTGTTTCTCCGAAACACTGAAATAGGCAAAAAACAACAATTCTGGGCTGGGCCTCCGGTTAATAGGTTAGTCCCAAAAATAATATAAAAGTGGAAAATAAAGCCCAATATAGTGCAAAACAGTAGATAATATAGCATGGAGCAATCAAAAATTATAGATACGTTGGAGACGTATCAGGCATCCCCAAGCTTAATTCCTGCTCGTCCTTGAGTAGGTAAATGATAAAAAGAGAATTTTTGATGCGGAGTGCTACTTGGCATAATTTCAATGTAAATCTTCTTAATTGTGGTATGAATATTCAGATCCAAAAGATTCAAGACAAAAGTTCATGGACATAAAAATAATAATACTTCAAGCATACTAACAAAGCAATTATGTCTTCTCAAAATAACATGGCGAAAGAAAGTTATCCCTACAAAATCATATAGTCTGGCTATGCTCTATCTTCACCACACAAAGTATTTAAATCATGCACAACCCCGATGACAAGCGAAGCAATTGTTTCATACTTTAACATTTTCAAAACCTTTTCGATCTTCACGCAATACATA
Source organism: Aegilops umbellulata (assembly GCA_032464435.1). Taxonomy (NCBI): domain Eukaryota; kingdom Viridiplantae; phylum Streptophyta; class Magnoliopsida; order Poales; family Poaceae; genus Aegilops; species Aegilops umbellulata. The sequence goes on from CP136058.1 coordinate 359,406,388, forward strand.
AGCGTGAGCCATGGATATAGCACTATATGTGGAATACAATGGTGGTTGTGGAGAAGACAAAAAGAGGGGAAGATAGTCTCACATCAACTAGGCGTATCAACGGGCTATGGAGATGCCCATCAATAGATATCAATGTGAGTGAGTAGGGATTGCCATGCAACGGATGCACTAGATCTATAAGTATATGAAAGCTGAACAAAAGAAACTAAGTGGGTGTGCACCCAACTCACTTGCTCACGAAGACCTAGGGCATTTTTAGGAAGCCTATCATTGGAATATACAAGCCAAGTTCTATAATGAAAAATTCCCACTAGTATATGAAAGTGAAAAAATGAGAGACTCTCTATCATGAAGATCATGGTGCTACTTTGAAGCACAAGTGTGGTAAAAGGATAGTAACATTGTCCCTTCTGTCTTTTTCTCTCATTTTTTTATTTGGGCCTTCTCTTTTTTTTATGGCCTCTTTTTTTTCGTCCGGAGTCTCATCCCGACTTGTGGGGGAATCATAGTCTCCATCATCCTTTCCTCACTTGGGACAATGCTCTAAAAATGATGATCATCACACTTTTATTTTTCTTACAACTCAACAATTACAACTCAATACTTAGAACAAAATATGACTCTATATGAATGCCTCCGGCGGTGTACCGGGATATGCAATGAATCAATAGTGACATGTATGAAATAATTATGAACGGTGGCTTTGCCACAAATACGATGTCAACTACATGATCATGCTGGCAATATGACAATGATGGAGCGTGTCATAATAAACGGAACAGTGGAAAGTTGCATGGCAATATATCTCGGAATGGCTATGCAAATGCCATGATAGATAGGTATGGTGGCTGTTTTGAGGAAGGTATATGGTGGTTGTATGATACCGGTGAAAGGTGCGTGGTATTAGAGAGGCTAGCAATGGTGGAAGGATGGGAAAAAGTGCGTATAATCCATGGACTCAACATTAGTCATAAAGAACTCATATACTTATTGCAAAAATCTAGAAGTTATCAAAGCAAAGTATTACGCGCATGCTCCTAGGGGGATAGATTGGTAGGAAAAGACCATCGCTCGTCCCCGACCGCTACTCATAAGGAAGACAATCAATAAATAAATCATGCTCCGACTTCATCACATAACGGTTCACCATACGTGCATGCTACGGGAATCACAAACTTTAACACAAGTATTCCTCAAATTCACAACTACTCAACTAGCATGACTCTAATATCACCATCTTCATATCTCAAAACAATTATCAAGCATCAATCTTTTCTTAGTATTCAACGCACTCAAAAGAAAGTTTTACAAATCTTGAATACCAAGCATATTATTATTAAGAAAATTACCATGCTTTTAAAGACTCTCAAAATAATCTAAGTGAAGCATGAGATATCAATAGTTTCTATAAAACAAATCCACCACCGTGCTCTAAAAGATCTAAGTGAAGCACATAGAGCAAAACTATAAAGCTCAAAAGATATAAGTGAAGCACATAGAGTATTCTATCAAATTCCAATTTATGTATGGCTCTCTCAAAAGGTGTGTACAGTAAGGACGATTGTGGCACACTAACAAACAAAGACACAAACAATACAAGATGCTCCAAGCAAAACACATATCATGTGGTGAATAAAAATATAGCTCCAAGTAAAATTACCGATGGAAGTAGACGAAAGAGGGGATGCCTTACGGGGCATCCCCAAGCTTTGACTTTTTGGTGTCCTTGGATTATCTTGGGGGTGCCAAGGGCATCTCCAAACTTAGGTTATGACCACTCCTTGTTCCAAAATCCATCAAAATATTTCACCCAAAACTTGAAAACTTCACAACACAAAACTCAACAGAAATCTCGTGAGCTCCGTTAGCGAAAGAAAACAAAAGACCACTTCAAGGTACTGTAATGAACTAATTCTTTATTTATATTGGTGTTAAACCTACTTTATTCCAACTTCTCTATGGATTATAAACTATTTTACTAGCCATAGATTCATCAAAATAAGCAAACAACACAGGAAAAACAGAATCTTTCAAAAACAGAACAGTCTGTAGTAATCTGTAACTAACGCAAACTTATGGAACTCCAAAAAATCTACGAAAATAGGACGACCTAGAAAATTTGTTAATTGATCAGCAGCAATTGGAATCAGTATTTTATCACGTTCTGGTGATTTTTAACAATTGTTTTCATGAACAGAAAGTTTCTGGAAATTACAGCAAGATCAAATAACTATCATCCAAGAAGATCCTATAGGTCTAACTTGGCACAAACACTAATTAAAACACAAAACCACATATAAACAGAAGATAGATGGATTATTTATTCCTAAACAGAAGATAATACAAAAAAACTAAAATAAAATTGGGTTGCCTCCCAACAAGCGCTATCGTTTAACGCCCCTAGGTAGGCATAAAAGCGAGGATATATCTTGGTAGTGCCGTAGTAATAAGATAGATCGGTGAAACTCATTTCATATTCTCTATGTTCAGCAGCAAGTTTTCTTTGAGGAAAGCAAAAGTAATCAAAAGGGCTAAATTTAATAGGACAAAAGTCCCCAAGATCAATTTTTGGAGGTATAGGTTCCTCTTTCGGCCCTTCATATTGCACAACCAATTCATCATCGTAAGCATTCTTTTGACAGAACCTTGCGAGCCTAAACTCAAGAGAGCATCCTAGCTCATTACTTAGAATAGCAAAATCATCATTAAGTTCAGAGATTCTATCTATTAAAATATTGATTGGCACCTTTTTTCTAAGGTTTTCATTGAAAGCAACATAGTCAAGAGATTGGAAACGCATAATTTCTTCTTGATCAAAGAGGATTGATTCAATAGGAGGACGGCCAGCGTCCACCCTATAATGAGCAAATATTTCTTTAGCCTCTTTTATTATAAATCTGAATTCATGAGCCAAAAAGATAGTAGCGACACGCTTAACAGAAGAATGCTCGATATTAGAAAATTCTTTGTATGGAAGGGTGCATATGCATAAATTGCCTTACAAGTTCAACGATAAGCATGGCAATAGCGTCCGCAAGACTACTAGTTCTATGGAGAATAGAACTGCCCATAGAGGGCAAAGCACCGATACAAGTAAAGAAATCTTGAATAACTCCTTTTCCAATAATATTACCACTACCGATTCAAAATCTTTTTGTATGATAGGTAGGGGTTCTTCAGCAGGAGCATCAGAATTTTCTATGATATTATTATCGCCCATATCGGCGATAATTTCCCCAATTTCAAGCATAGCGACAAACAAGCGAGAAAAAGGCAAGCGGGAAAAAAAGCACGGAAAAAGAGAGGGCGAATAAAATGGCAAGGGTGAAGTGGGGGAGAGGAAAACGAGAGGCAAATGGCAACTAATGTAATGCGGGAGATAGGGATTGTGATGGGTACTTGGTATGTTGACTTTTGCGCAGACTCCCCGGCAACGGCGCCAGAAATGGCTCGTTGTCGGGAGTCCAAATCTTCACTTGACGTTGCGTAAGCCTCCCCGGCAACGGCGCCAGAAATTCTTCTTGTTACCTCTTGAGCTTGCGTTGGATTTCCCCGAAGAGGAGAGGATGATGCAGCAAAGTAGCGTAAGTATTTCCCTCAGTTTTTGAGAACCAAGGTATCAATCCAGTAGGAGGCTACGCGCGAGTCCCTCGTACCTACACAAAAACAATAGCTCAACGCAACCAACGCGATTAGGGGTTGTTAATCCCTTCACGGTCACTTACGTGAGTGAGATCTGATAGAGATGATAGATAATATTTTTGGTATAGAGATGCAAAGTGAAAAGTCAAAGGCAAAGTAAAAAAGCAAAGCAATAATAAAGCGATGGAGATTGATAAGATGAGAATAGACCCGGTGGCCATAGGTTTCACTAGTGGCTTCTCTCAAGAGCATAAGTATTCTACGGTGGGTGAACAAATTACTGTTGAGAAATTGACAAGAATTGAGCACAGTTATGAGAATATGTAGGCATGATCATGAATATAGGCATCACGTCCGAGACAAGTAGACCGACTCCTGCCTGCATCTACTACTATTACTCCACTCATCGACTGCTATCCAGCATGCATCTAGAGTATTAAGTTAAAAACAGAGTAACGCCTTAAGCAAGATGACATGATGTAGAGGGATAGTTTCATGCAATATGATAAAAACCCCATCTTGTTATCCTCGATGGCAACTATACAATACGTGCCTTGCTGCCCCTTCTGTCACTGGGAAAGGACACTGCAAGATCGAACCCAAAGCTAGGCACTTCTCACATGGCAAGAACTACCAATCTAGTTGGCCAAACCAAACGGATAATTCGAAGAGACTTGCAAAGATAACCAATCATACATAAAAGAATTCAGAGAAGATTCAAATATTATTCATAGATAGACTTGATCATAAACCCACAATTCATCGGTCTCAACAAACACACCGCAAAAAGAAGATCACATCGAATAGATCTCCACGAGTGAGGGGGAGAACTTTGTATTGAGATCCAAAAAGAGAGAAGAAGCCATCTAGCTAATAACTATGGACCCGAAGGTCTGAGGTTGACTACTCACACTTCATCGGAGGGGCTAGGATGATGTAGAAGCCCTCCGTGATGATGGCCCTCTCCGGTGAAGCTCCGGAACATGCCCCAAGATGGGATCTCGTGGACACAGAAAGTTGCAGCGGTGGAATTAGATTTTTGGCTGCGTATCTGATCGTTTGGGGGTACGTAGGTATATATAGGAGGAAGAAGTACGTCGGTGGAGCTTCGAGGGGCCCACGAGGCAGGGGGCGGGCCCTAGGGGGGCGCCCTCCACCCTCGTGACCGCCTCGTGGCTTTCTTGACGGAGGGTCCAAGTCTCCTGGGTCTTATCTGATCAGATAATCACGTTCCCGAAGGTTTCATTCCATTTGGACTCCGTTTGATATTCTGTTTCTCCGAGACACTGAAATAGGCAAAAAACAGCAATTCTGGGCTGGGCTTCCGGTTAATAGTTAGTCCCGAAAATAATATAAAAGTGGAAAATAAAGCCCAATATAGACCAAAACAGTAGATAATATAGCATGGAGCAATAAAAAATTATAGATACGTTGGAGACGTATAATTACACATGAATCTTTTTTCGGGAATCTTTTTTTAGTTCATGGGGAACTTCTTTTAGGAATATAAGTCTTAATCAACAACCAATTTTTTGTAGTATTACAGAAAGTTAGTAGGTTATACTACTTTTTATACTATTATAAGGAATCTTTTTGGTGGAGTATTCATGACCTGATATTTTGTCTAACACATACTCTACTGGCCGTATTAGTGTGACCATTAGCATGCTTCATTAACTGAATCCTGATGAAAGAATGACGATATCATAGTGTTTGCACGGATCACGAGGCATGTATTGAACGGTGATAACAGGGGGTGGCACTGCCACCTAGAGGGGTGGTATAGTCCCCGAGTGTTAAAAAATCCACACTAATATATATATATATATATATATATATATATATATATATATATATATATATATATATATATATATATATATATATATATATATATATAGCCAATGAAGAGAAACGACGGAGAGAATGAGGACATTGCAAAGTTGAAGAAATCAACTGAGGAAATTCAAGATGAAGAAATACTCAAATTGAAGATTTTCAACTTTTGTTGGTGGCGTGACCCACCGTATAAGAATGATGATTTCAGACGCCGCGTACAATTGTCGTAGGGATCTGAGAATCAAATTCTTCATTAATTTCTTCACACTTAGAGTGTTAGTCTTCATTGTTTGAAGAAAAATGTTACTTCGTGTGTTGCACATCTAAGTCATCAATTTTGCATAAGTGTTAGGATGTGTGTGTCCTTTTCAAAGGACATTCGAAGATTCTAAGATATTTAGCTCACACCGCAACTTGCTAAATCTCTTCTCATCCAAGGGCTTTGTGAACATATCAGCTAGCTGTTCTTTAGTCTTCACGTGCTTGATGGAGATGTCGCCCTTCAACACATGATCACGAAGAAAATGATGACGAATCTGAATGTGCTTTGTCTTCGAGTGCTGAACTGGGTTATGCGCAATCTTGATGGCACTCTCATTGTCACAATAGAGTGGCACATTCTTCACATTGATGTCGTAGTCCTTGAGAGTTTGCTTCATCCATAGAAATTGAGCACAACACGATCCAGCAGCAATGTACTCAGCTTCAGCAGTAGAAAGTGATACACAGTTCTGTTTCTTTGAAGACCAATAGACCAAGGATTGTCCGAGGAAATGGCATGTGCCTGATGTTGACTTGCGGTCCACATGATCACCAGCATAGTCAGAGTCTGAATATCCAATGGGATCAAAAGCCGAGCCCTTGGGATACCATAATCCAAGTGTTGGAGTGTGAGCTAGATATCGAAGAATAAGCTTCACAGCCGTATGGTGTGATTCCTTCGGTGTAGCTTGAAAACGAGCACACATGCAAACACTAAGCATAATATCTGGCCTAGATGCACATAAATACAATAAAGAGCCAATCATGGAGAGGTACACTGTTTGATCGAAGTCAATACCATTTTCATCAGTGCATAGATGGCCATTTGTGGGCATAGGGATTTTGACGCCTTTGCAATCTTGCATGCCGAATTTCCTCAACACATCCTTGAGGTATTTCTCCTGAGATATGAAGATGTCGTTTCGTTGTTGACGAATCTGAAGACCTAAGAAGAATTTCAATTCTCCCATCATAGACATTTGATATTCTTCACTCATCATGTAGGCAAATTCATCACTGTAATGTTGGTCAGTACAGCCAAAGATGATATCATCAACATATATTTGACACACAAATAATTCATCATCATAAGCTTTGGTGAAAAGAGTTGGGTTAAGTGAATCGGGTTTGAAGCCTTTCTTCATGAGGAATTCCTTCAAAGTGTCATACCATGCCCGAGGGGCCTGCTTGAGGCCGTAGAGGGCCTTATTGAGTCTGAAGACTTTGTTGAGATGCTTTGGATCCTCAAAACCTGGGGGTTGAGCAACATATACTTATTCCTCAAGCTTACCATTGAGGAATGCACTTTTCACATCCATTTGATATAAGATGATATTATGATGGTTATCATAAGCAAGTAATATGCGAATAGTTTCAAGTCTAGCAACAGGTGCAAAAGTTTCATCGAAATCAATTCCTTCAACCTGTGTGTAGCCTTGAGCTACAAGTCGTGCCTTATTCCTCACCACAAGGCCATTTTCATCTTGCTTGTCGCGGTAGATCCATTTTGTGCCGATGATATTGTGCTTGCGAGGGTTTGGTCACTTGACAAGTTCCCAGACGTTGTTGAGCTCGAACTGATGTAATTCCTCTTGCATAGCTTGAATCCACTCAGGCTCCAGAAATGCTTCATCTACCTTAGTGGGCTCTATGATAGAGTCGAAAGCAAAGTGCCCACAAAAATTAGACAAATGTGAAGCTTTTGAGCGTGTGAGAGGACCTGGTACATTGATGTCGCTGATGATTTTCTCAACCTGCACTTCATTAGCAACGCGAGGATGAGCTGGTTGACGATGAGGAATTCTCTCAGCATTTCCTTCAGAGCCATTTTCTTCAAATGCACCAGCATGATGTTCTTCATGTTCTGGAATGACTTCCTCAGCAGATTCTTCGGTAGGAATGACACCCTCAGTATCCTTGAACTTAATGGATTCTGAGGTGGTATTTCATCTAGTGCAGGAGGTAGGTGCTCTCTTTGTGAGCCATTAGGTTCATCGAACCGCACATCTACAGTTTCAACAACCTTGTGGTGATAGGTGTTGAAGACTCTATAGGTGTGCGAGTCCTTACCATAACCAAGCATAAAACCTTCATGTCCTTTCGGTGCAAATTTAGAATTGTGATGCAGATCTCTAATCCAACATTTAGCACCGAAGACTCTGAAATAACTCACATTGGGTTTCTTGTCCATGAGGAGTTCATATGAGGTCTTTCTAAAGAATTTGTGAAGATATACCCTGTTGATGATGTGGCACGTAGTATCAATTGCCTCAGGCCAGAAGCAAGGAGGCGTCTTGTACTCATCAAGCATAGTGCGGGCCATCTCAACGAGAGTCCTGTTCTTGTGCTCCATGATGCCATTCTGCTGAGGAGTATAAGGAGCAAATAACTCATGAGTAATACCAAGTTCATCAAGATAGTCATCAAGACCAATGTTCTTGAATTCAGTTCCATTGTCACTTCTGATGTGCTTGATCTTCACAACAAAGTTGGTTGAAGCCCTTGAGAAAAATCGTTTGAAGACTTCCTGCACTTCAGTTTTGTAAGTGACGATATGCACCCATGTATAACGAGAATAGTCATCAAGAATGACAAAGCCATATAGAGATGCAGCATTTGTGAATGTGGCATAATGAGTAGGGCCAAAGAGATCCATGTTAAGCAATTCAAAAGGACGAGTGGTAGTCATGATGGTCTTTGAGGGATGCTTGGCCTTGCTCATCTTTCCGGCTTCACAAGCTCCACACAAATGGTCCTTGAGGAATTTGACACCCTCGATGCCAATGACATGCTTCTTCTTCGCGAGCGTGTGCAAGTTCCTCATGCCAGCATGACCAAGTCGTCGATGCCATAGCCAGCCTTCTGAAGCTTTTGCAAGTAGACATGTAGCAAGTTGTGGTCCTGTAGAGAAATCAACAATATACAAAATCTCCTCTCCTAAAGCCTTCGAAGACTTTGGAATTGTCAGCTTCCATGATCACAACGCAACGATACTTGCAAAGACAACAACCATATCAAGATCACAAAGCATTGAGACAGACATGAGGTTGAACCCTAAGGACTCGACAAGCATGACTTTGTCCATATGTCGATCCTTTGAGATTGCAACCTTGCCTAGACCCAATACCTTGCTTTTGCCTTTGTCAGCATAGGTGATATGCTTTAGATGCGATGGAGATAAAGCAGTGTTCATCAATAAGCTCCTGTCACCGGTCATGTGATTCGTACATCCACTATCGAGGACGCACTCAGTGGCTTTGGGTTGATTATCCTGCAGATGAATTAGTGCAGCTTACAAACTCATATACTTCATCAGTGAAGAATATGACATCAAATTCATCAGATCAGTTTCATCAAGCGATAGAGCAGGTAAAGTAATATGAGGACGTGAGAAATGAAAATTCATTTCTTCATGATTAGCTTGTGTCCTTTCAAGCTTATTCAGGTCTCCAACACGTTCTTAAGATGCTTTAGGTTCGTCTGGAGACCTGACCCTGCATAAGAAGTTAGTTCTTTTTCTTCACCACCCACATCTGAAGGGGTGGCAAAGAGTTCATCATTCTGCGAGCTCCATAAGAGAAAGGTGGCATAGATGCTAATCCACTTCGTTTCACATAAGAGGGGTTAGGGTAAGCATATGAGTAAGCAGAGAAATTCTTCGAGGATTTATGAACATAATGATTTGAAGAATAATGCACATATCCATAACCCTTAGCCTTTCCCCACGAAACAGAGGTGTTAGCATGATGATGTTCATATGAGGAATGTGGTCCATATGAGGACTTGGATCCATATGAAGAATTTGATATGGGATTCCTATTCTTCACAGGTGGTGTCATGATGACATTCACCTGAAGACTTTCAAGGCACCTTTTGGGAACCCAGATTTTCTTCATAGGAGGACCGTTCCTGCAGTTAGTGCCAACATATCTAGCAAATACTTTACAATTCTGATTTTTGAACAGTTTATAATTGGAGTCAAATGACTCATCAGAGGAATATGAAGATTCACAAGTAAAGCCAAATAAAGTAGATGGATCCACTGAAGGTCCATTTGCAGCAACCCATGAGGTTTTGGGATACTGCTCAGGCTTCCAGTAGGTCCCATCAGCATTGAGTTTCCTCTCAAAGGCAATACCCTCTTTCCTAGGGTTCATGTTGAGGATCTGCTTCTTAAGCACATCACAAAGAGCCTGATGCCCTTTGAGGCTTTTGTACATGCCTGTCACATACAATTCCTTCAGCCCTGCATGATCAGTGATACTAGCAGCATCCTCAGATGACGAATTAGTGATAGCAGAGACATGTGAAGAATTTGTGGCAATAGAAGCATTTGAAATTTCAGGAGAAGAATTAGCAGATTCACGTTCAACGCACTTCAAACATGGAGGAATAAATTCTTCCTGAGTAACGCTGATTTTTTGAGCATGTAATGAATCACGCTCCTTCTGAAGATCTTCATAACTCACTCTTAACTTCTCAAGATCTTGCTTTCTTTGAAGAAATTCATAAGAAAGCTTCTCATGATCAGATAAGAGAGTGTTATGATGACTCTGAAGATTATCAAACTTATTCTGAAGTCTCTGAATATTTTCAGTCAAAGTTTTAGTGCGATCCATTTCTGCACCCAACATATCATCGCTTTTGTCTAGCATATTTTGAACCCTTTCAAGAGCCTTTTGTTGTTTCACAGCAATCTTAGCAAGTTTAGAATAGCTAGGCTTGAGGTTTTCATCAGATTCATCCTCACTTGATTCAGAGGAGGGATATTTGAGTACCTTTGCACCTTTTGCCATGAAGCAATAGGTGGGAGCGTAGTCATCATTGTCGTCATCACTGGTGTTGGGGAGGTCCTTTTCCTCAGAGTTGAAGATGGACTTGCTGACGAACGCAGTAGCGAGGGCTAGGCTCGCCACACCAGAGTCCGACTCCTCAGATGCCTCCTCTTCCTCATTTTCCCCAGATTCAGCCTCAGAGTCCATTTCCTTGCCAATGAATGCCCGAGCCTTCTTGGAGCTGCTCTTCTTGTGAGATGAAGACCTTGAAGGTTTTGATGAAGAGGACTTTGAAGATTTCTTCTTCTTCTTTGAATCATAAGAACTATAGTACTTGTACTTCTTCTTCTTTGACTCCTTTTCCCACTGGGGACAATCTTGAATGTAGTGACCGGGTTTCTTGCATTTCTGGCAAAGTCTCTTCTTGTAATCACGGGATGAGAAATCTGATCTTAGGTCATCGCTTCTTGAGGATTTTCCAAAACGACCACGTCTTGAGAACTTCTGGAATTTCCTCACGAGCATTGCTAGCTCTTGGCTCAGTTCTTCAGGATCACCAAGGCTGCTACCAGAATCTTCACCTTCAGATTCAGACACTGCCTTGGCCTTCAGAGCTCGTGATCTGCCATAGCTCGGTCCAAAGAGATCTCTCTTCTCAGCAAGCTAGAACTCATGAGTGTTTAGCCTCTCGAGGATATCAGAGGGATCAAGTGACTTGTAGTCTCCACGTTCTTGTATTATCAGTGCAAGGGTATCAAATGAGGAATCAAGCGATCGAAGCAATTTCTTCACCACCTCGTGGTCGGTGATGTCAGAGGCACCAAGTGCTTGAAGCTCATTTGAAATGGTAGTGAGGCGATCAAAGGTTTGCTGAACATTTTCATTGTCAAGTCTTTTGAAGCGGTTGAAGAGATTGTGAAGAACATCAACTCGAGAGTCACGTTGGGTTGAGACTCCTTCATTGACCTTGGATAGCCTATCCCAGATAAGTTTTGCTGTCTGCAAAGCACTCACTCTGCCATACTTCCCTTTGCTCAGATGGCCACATACGATGTTCTTCGCTTGAGAGTCGAGTTGCTTGAATCTCTTCACATCAGCAGCGTTGATGGTAGGAGTGACAGAGGGGACGCCATTTTCCACAATGTACTAGAGATCATTGTCAATTGCCTCAAGATGCATTCGCATCTTATTCTTCTAGTAGGGGTAGACCATCCCATCGAAGGTAGGACACCCAGCAGAGACCTTGATCATACCTGCGGTCGACATAAATAAAACTCCAGGCGGTTAAACCAAAATCACACAGAACAAGGGAGTACCTTGCTCTGATACCAATTGAAAGTGCGTTAAGTCGACTAGAGGGGGTGAATAGGCGATTTTTAAGAATTCTTCACTCAGGAATTTCAGGGTGAGGAAATTCCTAAGCGAAGAACTACTTGCAGCGGAAAAACTACTCAGATGCAGACCTAACATAACATAAGCATGGACATCATGATGAATAAGAAACAAACACAGAGTACAGAAAGCGTAAGCACAAGATAAAACAGAATGAAGACAAATAGACTGAAGAAATTGAACTAAGGAAATTGAGAATGTCTTCAGTCAAAGTTTTCAAATAGGTATGAACAGGTACACAACACAGTAATGAAGAAATGAAAGGGTTGAGGAAATAGAACCAGTAAGTTCGGTGAAGACAATGATTTGGTAGACCAGTTCCAACTGTTGTGACAGTTGTACGTCTGGTTAGAGTGGCTAGGTATTTAAACTGAAGGACACATAGTCCCGGACACACAGTCCTCACCGTATTCTCCTTGAACTAAGGTCACACAGACCTCGTCCAATCACCCGTGGTAAGTCTTAAGGTGACTTCCAAACCTTCACAAACTCGGTCACTCGGCGATACACAATTTCCTCTTGGATGCTCTAGACCATGACGCCTAACCGGAGGATGCACATCCTCATAGGTAACAAGCGTCGGTTCCACACAGGAGCAATCTCTTCAGTGATACTCAATCACTTTGGGTTTGTAGGTGTTTGGTTTGGGGTTTTGGGTTTTTCCTCACTTGATGATTTTCGCTCAAAGTCCTTGGAGGATGGGATGGTTTCAATGACAAGTGTCAGTTTCTCGCGGAGCAGCCAACCAGCTAGTGGTTGTAGGGGGCGACTATTTATAGCCTAGGGAGCATCTTGACATGATAAGACATAAATACCCTTCAATGATACGACCGTTAGGTGGGTAGATATTTTCGGACAGCTCGCGCGTAGCACAGCAACAGTCAGAAATTTGAGGTATCAAATTCCGCAGGGCTATCATGTTCCTCACTTGTAGGCAATCCGCACTGGCGAATTCCTAACTCCTCAGTCAGGACAAATTCCTCAGAGACCAGAAGAACTTCGTATCTGTCACTGAAGAAATTGACTGAACTGTATGAGATTTCCAATGGCTTCACTCGAAGGGATTGGTAGGTGTAGGATTTTGAGTTGAGCATCACTTGGAAACTTTTCCTTAGTTTTACCTCGACACCCTTTAATAGTATGGTGTTTCCTATGACTCAAGAAAGAGAAAATGAAAATACGAAAACAAAAGTCTTCACGCTTCATGTTCCTCGCATGAATATCAAGTCTTCATGGTCACACCAATTTCTTCACTTTCAAAGTCTTCGGAAAGTCTTCAGAGATCCAAAGTCTTCAGTTGAAGACATTCAGTTTTAGGGGGTCGACTTTCTCTGTAAATATCAAACTCCTAATAGACTTATAGACCTGTGTACACTCACAAACGCATTAGTCCCTTAACCTATAAGTCCTCAATACACCAAAATCATTATGGGGCACTAGATGCACTTACAAAGGTCTATAAAATCAAATTGTTGGTTATAATACTACCTACACCCCTACATCCCTTTTGAGGAATATTTTCCCTGCTAAATTCTCTGTAATACATCATTAAATCAGTTTCAGAAAACTCATTTGAGATCAATGGCTCTTTGGCTCAACTTATGTAAATCATTGTCTTTGTCATTTCTAATTTTATATTCTTTGGTTTTTAGTGGGGGCATGTTGATTCGAAAATGCCAGTTTTATTTGGTCTGGTGATATTTTTCAGCATTACAAATAATTTCTTTTCGTCGTTCTTTTTTTCTTAGGTACTGTTGTTCAAATTAACCACTTTTCTCCCACGTGCATACAAATGTGGTATACTAGTTTGTATCTCAATAGTGTGGTACTACAATAGAATTTGATGTCTTCAAGTTGCCAAAACCAAGCATATTGATTTTTGTAATTTGATACTATACAAATCGACCAACTGACCCATCCACCCCTCCTGACTTGAGTGTCCACAGTGCCTTCTTCCTCCGAGCTCCTCTTATATGATTTTGTCGTCGTTGTCAGTGTCAAAACCGGCGGATCTCGGGTAGGGGGTCCCGAACTGTGCGTCTAGGCGGATGGTAACATGAGACAAGGGACACGATGTTTTTACCCAGGTTCGGGCCCTCTCGATGGAGGTAAAACTCTACTCCTGCTTGATTGATCTTGATGATATGGGTATTAAAAGAGTTGATCTACCACGAGATCAGAGAGGCTAAACCCGAAAAGCTAGCCTATGGTATGATTGTTGTTGGTCCTACGGTCTAAACCCTCCAGTTTATATAGACATCGGAGGGGGCTAGGGTTACATAGAGTCGGTTACAAGGAAGGAGATCTACATATCCGTATTGCCAAGCTTGCCTTCCACGCCAAAGAGAGTCCCATCCGGACACGGGACAAAGTCTTCAATCTTGTATCTTCATAGTCCAACAGTCCGGCCAAAGGTTATAGTCCGGCTGTCCGGATACCCCCTAATCCAGGACTCCCTCAGTAGCCCCTGAACTAGGCTTCAATGACGATGAGTCTGGCGCGCAGATTGTCTTCGGCATTGCAAGGCGGGTTCCTCCTCCGAATACTTCATAGAAGATTTTGAACACGAGGATCATGTCCGGCTCTACAAAACAAGTTCCACATACCACCGTAGAGAGAATAATATTTCCACAAATCTAATCTGCTGACGTATTCCGTAGTGTGACATCACACCACAGCCAAGCCTTTATTCGAATCTTTTTTTAGTGCCAACCTCAGCGCGTTTCGCAAGGCGGTTTCCTTGGCATGTCTTGTCGAAGCAGAGATCGTGTCCCCTTATCACGGGATTCTCATCAATACGGACGTGGGTAACCCAACCGCGCCATTGATTACGGGGCTTGGGGGATAAGCGAGTTTTACCAGGCTAGTGGGGACGCATAGTTTCGTCTGCCCATATAAAGGGATAAGGATTCACCTTTCTCTACCCACGCCTTGTTCCTCCTTGCTCATCCATTCTCGCGCACTCGAGCTCCAGCGCCCAAGTCCACATTCTCTTCCTCAACCTTCTCCAACCATGTCCGGAGCGGGAGGCAAGTGGATGGTCTCCTCCGTCATGGAGGGACACATCAAGAAGCTGAGGGGAGCCGGATACCTGTCCGAGGATATCGCACACTGGCTCCCGGATAAGGGGCAGCTCATCCCCACCCCCAGGCCCCATGAGAGGGTAGTATTCCTTACCCATTTCCTCCGTGGACTGGAATTTCCCCTACACCCATTTGTCCGGGGGCTCATGTTCTACTACGGCCTGGATTTTCACGATCTGGCCCCGAACTTCATCCTCAACATCTCGGCATTTATCGTCGTGTGTGAGGCCTTCCTCCGCATCAAGTCCCACTTCGGCTTATGGCTGAAGACCTTCAATGTCAAACCGAAGGTGGTGGGCGGCCAGCAGGCGGAGTGCGGAGGCGGCATGGTGGGCAAAATGCACAACGTCACATGGCTCGAGGGATCCTACGTGGAGACTATAAAGGGGTGGCAATCGGGGTGCTTCTACATCACCGAGCCGTGCGGCACCACATGGGCGGCGGCCCCCGAATTCCGATCCGGAATCCCCACGCGGCTCACCTCCTAGAAAGAGAAGGGCCTACCCTGGGGCAATTCGGTAGAGCTGACCGGACTCCAGACCTGTATCCAAAACATGGTAAACAAGAAGCTCAAGCTTGTCAACATAGTCCAGGTCATGCTCATCCGTCGGATCCTCCCGTGTCAACAACGGGCGTTCAATTTTTGGGATTTCGTCCCGGCCCAGCATCGGACTCTGGGTGAGCTCTTCAACACGACGCACGAGGACACCTGGAAGGTGCTATTTAAGAGTGCCGAGGTTCCCCCTCCCCTCACCGAGGATCGCGGGCTTAGCGCACAGCGTCAAGCTGGCGCGGTAAGCTTTTTTACCATTTATAGGGTATTTATTCTCCATTATTTCACTATGTGCGGGATCTGAGCTCCCGTGCCTTTGATAGGACTGGGTGGAGACATCGGGACAAATCGACTGCCCAGCCCCTCTGCCCGAAGACCCTGCGGGTGCTCTCCTGACGGAGATGCTGACTCCGGCTCCTTATGAGGTGCCGGAGAAAAAGATCAAGAAGAAGGCCACGGGAACCCGAAAGAGTTCCCGGTGTCAGGTGTTATCAGACTCATCGTCCGATGACTCCGAGACGCACTCCTCCCGTGGAAACGAGGAGGAGGCAGATAAAGATTCTTCCCCTCCAGCCGGGGAAGATAAGGAAAGGAAGGCCGCCCCAACCGGGGAGGCCGGAGGATCCAAGAAGGGAAGGACTCTCCCTTCGGACTGTTCCACCAACGCTGCCGACAGTGAGGACGAGTGGCCACCCAGGGCCAAGCCCCTGGAGAAGTCGTAAGTATTCGGATGCCAGAGTAACTCATAGCATACCTTTATTGCACAGCTTCTCTTAACACCAAATATAATCATGCAGTCCGCCCCGAGCCCGCATCGATGTATCGTCGAGCGGTTCCTTGGATTCATCGGATGTGAATAGCTTTTCACTTCCGGCCGCCTCCTCTCCTCGCCCTACGGACAATGCCGAGGTATTGTCTCAAGGGGTTCCAAACCGAGGGGAGGTAGTCCTGGGGGCGCCTCAAGGCGACATCCCGGACTCCAGGCGCAAACGGAGCAAGGCTCCCAAGGGCTCCAAGTCCGGCCCTCAGCCGAACATCGCGCCGGAACCTCCAATGGTTCCGGACTTTGTCAGACGACCCCCTTCCAAGAGGGGCAAGCCTCCCGTGCCGGTGACCTCCGTCCATCCGGAGGCACCGGACAATTTGTTGGAAGCGCTTCCATCGACGAGGAGCACCACACTATTATGAGTGCGGTGATCAAGAAGGTTTAGTCCGCCAAGAGCGGACTGGCTGAAGCCTGTGCCAGCCTTCTAACAGGCTTTGAGGTATGTATTTAATATATGAAAATGTTACCGCATAGACAGTACTCCCTGATGCTCTGTTTGGTGTTCACGAAGAAAAGACGAATAGAGGATCGAATAATATCTGCAGGAGTCTAACACAAGTATGCCTATATGCATATGCAGGCTTCGCTGCTGACCTCTGCCGCACTAACTGCGGAGGTCGCTGCACTGAAGCAAAACCTCGAGCGGTCCGAGAAAGAGCTCGGACTTGCCAAGAAGCAGCTCGAGGAGAGCAAAGGTAAGTAATACCTTGTGTATGTATATAAAAAAATGTGGTTGCAAAAAGTGATAGGATCATCATGGATATAACAGGGGCCACGACCGAGGTGGCGACCCTGAAGCAGGTGCTATCTGAGGCCGAAAACAAAGCAGCCACGGAGCGCACCGAGCGGGAGAAACAAGAGGCACGGGTTGGTGAGGTGCAGCAAGAGCTCCAGGCTCTCGTGAAAAAGCACGAGACTTTGGAGCTTGACTCAAAGACGCGAGAGTCTAAGATTGCCTCGGCCCTTGAGAGCGCCAAATGCCAAGGCCGAAGCCCAAAAGGCCCTCCAGGAAATTGAGGCGATGAAGAAGATAGTGGCGGGTAAGGCATTCATTATTCAAAGCAAGCATGTGGAAGTAAATTACTTGTTACTTACCCGAGTCCGGAGCTCTCCAGGAGCGTTCGCAGATTTGCCCCGCAGCGTGTCAGATGCCGCAAATCACTACTGAGCCGACGAGGGGAGATCAACAGAGAAGGTGTTCTGGTCTCAGTATACTGAGGCCGAACACCCGATGCCCTTAAGCGACCAGCTGAAGCAATTGGTCGAGCTCCATAAGGCGGCCGAACAGGCCTTGAAGGGTCTTATAGTCCGGCTGTGGCCTGGGGAGGCCATGCCAGGGAGCTACTTCGGGCTGGTGAGGCGGCTTGTGGATGCCTGTCCTTGGCTTGAGGTCATCAAGCGCTCTGTCTACATCGAGGGCGCCCGGAGGGCGCTTGCCCATGTTAAAGTACACTAGGGCAAGATGGATGCTGAGAAGCTGGTGAAGGATGGGCCACCGCACGGCAAGGAGCATCACCACCCTGAAATGTACTATGAGGGCGTCCTGAAGGGTGCCCGCCTTGTGGCGGGTGAGTGTTCCAAAGATGTAATTTTTGAGTGAACTTGCTCGTGTGATCCTGTATTTATGAAAACTTGTTTCATATGCGCTATGCAACGCTTGTTTGAATTTAAAATATTACCTTCTGTGCGGCTGTTTATCAAATCTGAGAGATGGCCAGTCGTCGGCTTCTGCCCCCATGCCACAAGTGCTGGGGTGTTCGGGATAAATCTGAGCACTCTTTTTCCCATTGTTGGGTCCTTCAAGGGAGGTGCTCAGTGCAACGAACAAGGCAATCAAACTATAATGCTTTATCACTCTCACTTAGCCATAGAAGTCTAGAATTTTAAATTTTGGTGAAGCCCCTAGTATTCGGAAGACCGAGTTCGGGGTGCTATACACGCCTAAGCCGGACAAAGCCGACTCCTCGCCCTAAGCGGCATAAGTCTTTAGGGACTCGAGACCTCTCGAATAGCGACCAGCTCCCGCCTTATCATGACAGCCAATTTTAGCTTTCTCTACTGAGGTGCTTAGCCCAGATGAACCGGGGCACAATCGCAGTAGTTCTCCCAGTGCTACCTTAGCCGATATAGCGGAACGTAAGGTACCAAAACATGGTTGCTGGGCAAACCCAACTATTGACCCAAGACATGATTCGGAGCTGATGAATATAATGCTATAAGTTCGGGGTGCCGCACTTTCGAAAGTGTTCGGACTTCTCACGCCGTATTATGGGGTACTTAAGCCCCTGGCGTATTGGCCGTACCAGAGTGTACGGTTGCTGGATGTCATGAATGAACATATATGTATAAAAAGGGAAGGAATAGAGAATGCAGTAATAGACTAGTGCTATGCATTGTTTATTCAAAAAAGGTGCATTAAAGCAGAACGATACAAGTAGTGCGATAAGAAAAAAATGGGACTATGTGACATGTCCCCTCCAAGGGCAAGCTGCGGAATGGTATTTTGAAGCAGGTATTTCGCTCGTTATAGAGACCACCTGGGAGTTCCATGGTGCGACGTAGCTATCTGCCTTCCTGGTTGTTGTATCGTGTGTTCGGCAATTATACTACCGGACAAGGCTTCCAGAGAGTAAGGTCCTGAAAGAAAGAAGAAATAACAAAGTAGGAAGCCCCTAGTGCGGTTGAGCCGTGTTTTGGGGCATGCCGTAGCCGTGCCCCTCCCCCTATGCCCATGGTATTTTCAATGCGTAATTATGTACGCGTGGCACGGATTTCGCCGTTTGGCTAGGGCTGGGGTAGGGGCCGCATTGCTATGCGAGCTCAGAACGTGTCAGGTGGTCTTGTTGGAGGTTACTCCGGGCGCGCTTGACGGTGTCTAGGCGTTTGATCGCTGGACTGGAGAATTGCCTTGAGAGGCTGCTTTGTGCTTCTATTGCGAGGGCCGAAGTGTGCTCCTCCGTTTGGAGAGAGTTCTGTGTTTCCATTGACTGTGATGACCCCCCGAGGTCCTGGCATCTTGAGCTTGAGGTATGCGTAGTGCGGCACCGCATTAAATTTTGTGAATGTGGTTCTCCCGAGCAGTGCATGATAGCCACTGCGGAACGGGACTATATCAAAGGTTAACTCCTCGCTTCGGAAATTATCCACTTCTAGTGTGACTGAGCCTGTGCAATGGGCCTCTACACCTGGTATGACGCCTTTAAAGGTCGTTTTTGTGGGTTTAATCCTTGAGGGATCTATACCCATTTTGCGCACTGTGTCCTGATAAAGCAGGTTCAGGCTGCTGCCGCCGTCCATAAGGACTAGAGTGAGGTGAAATCCGTCATTGATTGGGTCTAGGACCAATGCGGCGAATCCGCCATGACGAATACTAGTGGGATGGTCCCTGTGATCGAAAGTGATCGGACAGGAGGACCATGGGTTGAACTTTGGGGCGACTAGCTCCAACGCATATACGTCCCTTAGCGCATGCTTCCGCTCCTTCTTGGGGATGTGGGTTGCGTATATCATGTTCACCGTCCGCACTTGTGGGGGGAACCTCTTCTGTCCTCCGGTGTTCGGCGGTCGGGGCTCCTCCTCGTCATCGCTATGTAGCCCCTTGTCCTTGTTTTCGGCATTTAACTTGCCGGCCTGCTTGAACACCCAACAATCCCTGTTGGTGTGGTTGGCTGGCTTGTCGGGGGTGCCATGTATTTGAAACGAGCGATCAAGTATACGGTCCAAACTGGACGGGCCCGGAGTACTTCTTTTGAATGGCTTCTTCCGCTGACCGGGCTTGGAGCCTCTGAATCCGGCGTTGACTGTCGTATCCTCTGTATTGTCGCTGTTGATGTGGCCCTTCTATTTGTTGCGACGTGACCTGCCATTGCTGTCCTTGGTATCCAAAGTACCAGGGTTCTTTGATATATTGCTGCGAGCCAGCCAGCTGTCCTCGCCGGCGCAAAAGCGGGTCATGAGTGTCGCGAGGGCTGCCATAGATTTTGGCTTTTCCTTGCCAAGGTGTCGGGCAAGCCACTCGTCGCGGATGTTATGCTTAAAAGCTGCTAGGGCCTCTGCATCCGGACAATCGACGATTTGATTTTTCTTGGTTAGGAACCGTGTCCAGAATTGCCTGGCGGATTCCTCTGGCTGCTGAATTATGTGGCTTAAGTCATCGGCATCTGGTGGTCGCACATAAGTGCCCTGGAAGTTGTCGAGGAATGCGGCTTCCAGGTCTTCCCAGCAGCCAATGGATTCTGCTGGCAGGCTGCTAAGCCAATGCCAAGCTGGTCCTTTAAGCTTGAGTGGGAGGTATTTGATGGCGTATAGATCGCCACCATGGGCCATGTGGATATGCAGGAGGTAGTCCTCAATCCATACCGCAGGATCTGTTGTACCATCGTATGGTTCGATATTCACGGGTTTGAAACCCTATGGGATTTGATGATCCATTACTTCATCTGTGAAGCATAGGGGGTGTGCGGCGCCTCTGTACTAGGCTATATCACGACGCAGCTCGAATGAGTCTTGTCTACTGTGTTCGGCCCGGCCGGGTTTACTTTTACTATGTCCGTCGTGATGGTAATCATCTCTCGCAGTGGGGCGCCCTCGCGATCCGTAGATCAATCTTGCTTGCTTCGCTTTGTCCTCTAATACGTCTCGCAGGTCTAGCATATTTCCCCGTGCCTTGACCTTTTTCTTTGAGTGGCGTCAGGGTGCGGCCTGAGCTTTTGGCTGAAATGCCTCTCTGTCGCGGCCACGAGGTGGCCGATCAGCCGCGTCATACGCTGGGGATGTAGGCTTTAATACTTCTTCCTCTAATCGGGGTAGCAATCTGCGCTTTGGGTAACTCTTGGAGGGGCGTTCGAGTTCATATTCCTTGGCCGCAAGGACTTCAGTCCATCTGTCAGCTAGCAAGTCTTGATCAGCTCTAAGCTGCTATTGCTTTTTCTTAAGGCTATTTGTCGTGGCCATAAGCCGGCGCTTGAAGCGCTCTTGCTCGACGGGATCCTCAAGCACGACAAATTCGTCGTCGTCGAGGCTTGTCTCGTCTTCGGAGGGAGGCATGTAATTATCATCCTATGCCTCTCCATCTGCCTTTCTCAGGAGGGTTGGCTTCTCCATCCTCCTGCGCTGAATCTTGCTGGAGGGAGTTGTTGTTGTCTTCGGCACTGTCTGGAGTGTTATTATCTCCTGTGCCGGTATCATTGTTTTTGCTTTGCCGAGACTTAGAGCGGCGCCGCTGACGTTGGCGCTTGGGTTGCTTCTTGGAGGGGTCATCCCCGGCTGCCCCGTCGCCATTGCCTTCTTTGGGTGTCTCCACCATACCGCCGATGACGTTGGTGCTTGGGTTGCTTCTTGGAGGGGTCATCCCACCATCCATCATATGATGAGGTGGATGTCCAGTGCCCTATGGGCGGTGGTTCCTGTTCGTCTCCTGCATCGTCGTCCATACCGCCGATGTCTTCGGAGTCGAAGTCGAGCATGTCGGTTAAATCATCGACAGTGGCTACTAAGTGGGTGGTGGGTGGGCGGCGAATTTCTTCGTCATCCGCATCCCAATCCTGTCGGACATAGTTCGGCTAGATTTCTCCTGACAACGAGAGGGACCTTAGTCAGTTCAGTATGTCGTCAAAGGGCGAGTACTGATAGATATCTGCGGAGGTGAACTCCATGATCGGCGCCCAGTCGGATTCGATTGGCACGGGCGCGGGTAGTTCGGAGTCCGTGGCCGGAGAAGAATCCGGCAGCTTGGATTCACGGTTCTGATGAAGGGTAGGGTCAGTATTCGACTCGATCGCTGCTAAGACTGCGGCCTCTGGTGCGGAGTCTAGCCACCCGTCCACGGATGGCGCACTTGGCTCCGAATTGAAGGTCGGAGTGGTTGCAGGTGCGATCTCCTAAACACTGTCCGACGACAGAGCTAGATCCTGCTCATCGTGACAGTGCGGCGCACTCGGCAGGGGCTCGAATCCGATGAAGATCAAGTCTTCGCGGATGTCGGCCATGTAGTTTAAGCTTCCAAACTTGACCTGGTGGCCAGGGGAGTAACTCTCGATCTGCTCCAGATGGTCAAGCGAGTTGGCGCGCAGTACGAAGCCGCCGAATATGAATATTTGTCCGGGGAGAAAAGTCTCACCCTGGACTGCATCGCTACCGATGATCTAAGGAGCCATCAATCCTAACGATGACCACATAGAGGAACTCTCAATGAAAGCACCAATGTCGGTGTCAAAACCGGCGGATCTCGGGTAGGGGGTCCCGAACTGTGCGTCTAGGCGAATGGTAACAAGAGACAATGGACACGATGTTTTTACCCAGGTCCGGGCCCTCTCGATGGAGGTAAAACCCTACTCCTGCTTGATTGATCTTGATGATATGGGTATTACAAGAGTTGATCTACCACGAGATCAGAGAGGCTAAACCCTAAAAGCTAGCCTATGGTATGATTGTTATTGGTCCTACGGACTAAACCCTCCACTACAAAAAAAATACACTTCCGTGATGATACGTGTTTGTCAAAGTAGGTCGCCTTTTTTGTCATGCATGTACATCCATGACAAATTTATGACAAAATCAAGATAGTCATACCTATGCTGTCGTAGAAGTGTTCCATGACATTACCAAAATTATCATCACGGAAGTGTCCACTTCCATGATGATAAATCGCGCGTCACAGAAGTGCTTTCGTCAAGGGTGACCGACACGTGGCATCCACCGTAACGGAACGCAGTTAAGCTATCGGGTCGGGTTTTGGATCCGATAACCCGTTAACAGCCCTGACCAATGGGAAATTTCCATGTGTAAAATTCTTATTGGCCGGACGAAACACGTGTCAGCTCGTCAGTGGGTCAGATAGGCGCCTATGATATGTCAACATGTGGCACGGCCCAACAGTGGCCCATTTAGCTTACAAAGCCGGCCCGTTTGACTTGGTCAAAAGTTAACGGGCTGGCCCATGAAAAGCCTGTTAACGGTCTCTTCGCAAATAGCCCATTTTACGGCCCGTTAACTCACGGCCCGTTAGTGTAGGATCGGAAGTATGTCTAGAGGGGGGGTGATTAGACTACTTGACCAAATAAAAACTTAACCTTTTCCCAATTTTAGTTCTTGGTGGATTTTAACTACTTTAGGACAAGTCAAGCAAGCATCACACAATTCTAGCAAGCATGCAAAGAGTATATAGGCAGCGGAAAGTAAAGCATGCAACTTGCAAGAATGTAAAGGGAAGGGTTTGGAGAAATCAAACGCAATTGGAGACAAGGATGTTTTTCCCGTGGTTCGGATAGGTGGTGCTATCCTACATCCACGTTAGTGGAGACTTCAACCCACGAAGGGTAACGGTTGCGTGAGTCCACGGAGGGCTCCACCCACGAAGGGTCCACGAAGTAGCAACCTTGTCTATCCCACCATGGCCATCGCCCACGAAGGACTTGCCTCACTAGCGGTAGATCTTCACGAAGTAGGCAATCTCCTTGCCCTTACAAACTCCTTGGTTCAACTCCACAATCTTGTCGGAGGCTCCCAAGTGACACCTAGCCAATCTAGGAGACACCACTCTCCAAGAAGTAACAAACGGTGTGTTGATAATGAACTCATTGCTCTTGTGCTTCAAATGATAGTCTCCCCAACACTCAACTCTCTCTCACAGGATTTGGATTTGGTGGAAAGAAGATTTGAGTGGAAAGCAACTTGGGAAAGGCTAGAGATCAAGATTCATATGGTAGGAATGAAATATCTTGGTCTCAACACATGAGTAGGTGGTTCTCTCTCAGAACATATGAGTTGGAAGTGTAGATGTGTTCTGATGGCTCTCTCCACGAATGAAGAGGAGGTGGAGGGGTATATATAGCCTCCACACAAAATCTAACTGTTACACACAATTTACCAATCTCGGTGGGACCGAATCAACAAACTCGGCCAGACCAAAAAGGTAAACCTAGTGACCGTTAGAGATTTTCGGTGGGACTGACATGCATCTCGGTAGGACCGAAGTGGTTAGGGTTTGGGCATAACGTAATCTCGGTGAGACCGATTACACAAACTCGGTGAGACCGATTTGGTAATAAGCTAACCAGAGAGTTGGTCAGGCAAACTCGGTGGGACCGATTTGCTCTTTCTGTGAGACGGAAAAGTTACAAAAGGGAAACAGAGAGTTTGCATTGCAATCTCGGTGGGACCGAATCGCTCTTTTGGTGAGACCGAAAAGTTAGAAAAGGGAAACAGAGAAATTGCAATCCCATCTCGGTGAGACCGAGATCCCTATCGGTGAAACCAATTTGCTAGGGTTTTGGCAGTGGCTTATGACATATGAAACTCGGTGGCGCTGGATAGAAAGAATCGGTATGACCGAATTCGGTTTAGGGTTTAGGTCATAAGTGGATATGGGAAAGTAGCTGAGGATTTTGGAGCATATCATTAAGCACATAAGGCAAAGAGCTCATTAAGCAACACCTCATCCCTCCTTGATAGTATTGGCTTTTCCTATGGACTCAATGTGATCTTGGATCACTAAAATATAAAATGAAGAGTCTTGAGCTTGAAGCTATAGCCAATCCTTTGTCCTTAGCATTTTGAGGGTTCCACTTTCACCATCCATGCCATGCCAATCATTGAGCTTTCCTGAAATAATTATCTTGGAATAGCATTAGCTCAATGAGCTATATGTTGTTATGAATTACCAAAACCACCTAGGGATAGTTGCACTTTCAATCTCCCCCTTTTTGGTAATTGATGACAACATATAGATCAAAGCTTCGACAAATAATAAGAATGAATTACATCGTCGCTTTGAGAAGTATGTGATAAGTAAGAGCTCCCCCTAAATTTGTGCACATTCAAAAATTTGCTTTGGACTGCAAATGCACAAAGAGTTAGAATCATGGGTTACTCTTCCATGTCACATACATCTTGGTGGAGCGCTCAAAATGATAAATGATGAAATACATGCACTCATCACCAAGGCAAAGTGAATGATCACATAAGATAGATAGGATATATCAAATATGCATAAGTGTAGCTTATGATCAAACACATGATCATGAATGTCTCACAAGCATAATAAAGTATCTCAACCAAACGCAAACAATTGTATCAAGAACCACCAAATCAAACAAGAGAGAAAAACCAACACACACTCTCTCTCTCTCGAAGCCTATGATCTATACATCTTCTCCCCCTTTGGCAACAAGTTACCAAAAAGTTCCTAGAAAATGCATAGTGCTATTTCGACACTCAGGCTTGGTCTTCAGGTGGTGGTGTAGTCTGAATCACTCCAAGGACGAAGGCTTCTGTTGATACTGATGGAGTTGGAGCTGAGGTGGATGCTGGAGCAGGTTGGACTGGTGCTGCGGCTGGTAATGAGGTTGTAGCTCTTGTGTCTGGAACTGGTACTGCAGACGACCTCGGTCCTCGTGGCACTCTGGCAAATGCATCTGTGGTAGTCTTCCCTCTCCTCTCCTGCATGTCATCCTGGAGCTGCTCTACTGCTGTCTGTATCTCTGTCACCTTGATGTCCAAGTCATAGAACTTCTGTTCGACGATCCTCTCTAGGCTCGCCTGGTTCTGAGTCAGGTTGGCCAAACCTTTCTCAATCCGCAGGGTGGATGCAATCAGGTAACTGAGCTTTTCTTGCTTAGTCTTCAAGAAGTATTCTGATGCCTCCTCTTGAGTTGGCATCCTAGCAGCTTTCTCCTTCCTTGCCTTCTCCTTTTGATATTGGGCATGAGCTGATGAAGGTTCTTCCTTGTTCATCACAACTTCATTATCTTCAAATTCAAGATGAATAGGAAGATGTTCCTTGTCCATAAGATAGATGCCTGTGCCCATCTTGGAGTTAATGAGCTCGTGGATCTGAGGAGCATATCCACAACTTCTCTTCTGGTCTGCTGCTGTCCTCTTGATTGTTTCAATCATCAGGCTCATGACTTTGAACTTTTGAGGCACATCAAAGATATGAAGTAGGTTGATAGCATGACCTCTGATCATCTTGTGATCTCCAGACTTGGGCAACAGAGTATGCCTTAAGATCCAATTGATAGTGGGCAATCCAGACAGAAGGTAATGTACAGATCCATACTTGAAAGATTCAAGGGCCTTATCAGGGATCTCTTTGTACATGTGGACCATTGAATTGTGGTCCATCTTCTTCTTGGAATAGACATCCAAGTCATCTTCACTCTCTTTGGGGGCTTTTATCAGCTGAGCCCATTCTGCAACAGTTTACTGGTACCTTGTACCTTCAGACATCCAGACTATCTTCCCATCGGGGTAAAAGTGAGCTGTGGAGTAGAACTGCATAATAAGTTCCTCATTCCACTTTGTGAGCTTTTGCCCAACAAAGTCTGCTACCCCACAAGCTTTGAAGCTGTCCTCCACTCCTGGAAAGTGCTCTTCATTTTCCTTGATGTATTCCCAATCAACCCATCTCATGTCACAGACAATTGGCTTCTTATCCAACAGAATTGTCTCATAGAAATCCTGCTGTTCCTTTGTGTGGAATCTGTAGTCCACAACAGTCCTTCTCCTGATAGCATAAGGATCTTCAGCTCTCCACTTTCTTAATCCAGAATCTCTCGTTATGTTCATGTCTTCAGCCACAGGATGAGCATCATTATGGTCTGGGATTTTGGGCTTTAATTTCCTCAACACTTGCCCTTCCTCTTCTTCTGCAACATCAGGCACTGGGGCCTTGTTCTTCTCAGCAGTTGGAATATTTCTTGTATTCCTTTTGGGTTTTTGCTTGGGAGCTGTCTTGGCGGCTTCCTTGGGCTTGGATGCAGCTGCCCCTGACCTAATAGCATCACCCATTAGCTTGGGTGCCTTGGGTGCTGGTGCAGCACCTTCCTCTTCCTCTTCTTCTGAATCAGAAGAATGTCTTTCAAACTCAGCCATGGGATCTACTTTCTTGCACCATCTGCCTCTCTTCCTTTCTTTCTTCTCTACAACAACTTCTGGCTTCTTGGAAGTGGATATTTCAGGAATCTTGGTTGAAGCTCTGGCCTTTGGCATAGGTTTCCTTCCTGCTGGCTTTTTGACTTTCAAACCAGGTGTGGTGCTCTGCCTTGAACCATGCTCTATCTTAGGCTCAACCTTCTTGGAGGTTGCCTCCTCCTCTGCCACATAGTCTTCATCTTCAAAATCTGAGTTTCTTTTCCTTCTCTGTCTGGTGGCAGCCTTTGGCAGATTACTTGGAGTACTTCTGCTGCCATCATCTGATGAGCTTGAGGGACTAGTGCCCTCACTCATGTGCACTATCTGTTCTGACTGATTTTGGCTGTCACTCTGGTCTGACATGTTGAACAACTGACTGCTGACTGCTGACCCTGTGAACAGTTTATAGATGAGGTAGAATAGATGAGCATCACAAACAACAGGGTTTTTTTGCAAAAGAATGATTCAAAAACTTAGTTTTAGTTTCCCACAGAAAGCATTTCGGATCTACCGATTCCTAAACTCGGTGATACCGAAGCAGCATTTGGAACCTAAACTAGTGAACTCGGTCAGACCGAGTCACAGTTCGGTGGCACCGAGACTGCTAGGGTTTCACAAAGTTCAAAAATTGGCCACACCGATTAGTTACACTCGGTCAGACCGAGTTTCACTTGTGCAATGGCATAGGCCAAATCGGTGGGACCGAGTTTTTCAACTCGGTGGGTCCGAGATGGTTTCGGCGGAAACCTAACCCTAAAATTTTCGAATCAAACCTAATCTATGGATTCTTTGACTGGATAGGAGTTTAGCAATCGTGGCAAAGATCATTATGATCACAATGTGCTAGTAATCAGATTGAGGAATAGCACAAAGATCGAGTCCGTACCCTAGTTCGGCGGAGACTCGCTACAGCGGCAACGGCGGAGGTGATTTCCGTTGACGGCGACGGAGACCAGCGACTGGAGGCTGCTGGCGGCGAGAAGACAATCCGGAGACCACGTTGGCAGAGCGAGCTATGGCGCGGGCGAAGGGGTTCGGAGAAATTTCCAAATTTTTGCCCATGTCTATATATAGCCCGACCCTGTCGGTGTGACCGAGTGGAACAACTCGGTGGCACCGAGATGCAAAACTGTATACAGTTATTGCAACTCGGTGTGACCGAATGGTTCAAATCGGTTGCACCGAGATCAGAAACATAGATCAACTTGATGATCTCGGTAGGACCGAAAGTGGAGTATCGGTCAGACCAAGAATCAAAAAGAGGTTTTGGAAGTTTAAGTCTATGACGAATCGGGGACTCCGAGTGCTCCTCACACAGAGTGGTTCGAATTCGACTTGATCAATTTTGTGATGTAGCATGAATAGAGTTTGAGACGAGAAAAGCATAGATAGCTAGAGGGGGTTCTTAGGCATTCTTGTCCATCCACTTGGCAAAAGAAAAGATAAAGCCAATCAATCAAAACAACAAGTGGATGTCCTTGAATGAGTAAAATGTGCATCCAGCATGCTCACACAATAAGATGGCAATAGAAATATGTGACAAAGCATGCACAACCAATCTAGCATCTATCAAGCAATTGCGATGACTAGGTCATCTATATATGAGTATATTGACTTAGGAGTCAAATGAGAACATTTGATCATAGGTCATACTCATCGTTTAAGCTCAAGTGGGGTTACCACTTTTACATAAAGCATTGTTGTGTTCACATCATTAGAGTTGCTTTTAGCTCAAGTCTTAGAGTAAAGCTCCCCCTAGATGTGATATCCCCCCTAAGAGGGATGAACTAACCTTGGGTTTTGTCGATGATGACTTCATGTAGATGTTGAAGATGTGGATGCTCAATGTTGATGTAGATCACTTGGAGCTATCCTTTTGAGTGAATTGCACTTTCAATACCTACATGGGTTAGTCCCACAAGGAACAAGCAAGTATATCCATAGACATGGAGTGATGCACACACAAGATGATGTCTATGAAAGCTTTTAGGTTACCTTGTCCTTGACTTACCAACAAGAGGGTTTGTGACTCCTTGAACTAGTGCAAGATGTGGAAGTTGATTGCACTTGTTCTTGCCAAAATGATAAGAATGAAGTATGTTGGCGGAGTCACCCTCAAGAACTCTCTAGTTCTTCTTCTTTTGGATCCACACCATCTTTATGGGAATCCTTGGAGTTGTAGTCGTACTTGATGAAGTGGAACTTGAAGTAGTCTTGGGAATCCACTTGACTATGGTCTTAGGAGCTTCTTCAAACGCATCTATTTCCTCTTGAAGCTTGTCCTTGCCTTTTTGCTTGTAGTCTTGTGGTGGAAGATCATCTTGAGTTTGTGTCCCCTTGAAAGAAGTTGGATCATACTTCTCTTGTTGAGGAACAAACATTGTCTTGGGATATTGATCTTCTTCCCATTCAACTCCATTGGCATTGAACTTTCGTTCAAAACCAACACCTTGATTCTTCCGGTGTCTTCCTTGCTTTCGTACAATCTCCTCGAATTGCTTACTCCCGGCAAGGCTTTTGTACACACCTTTCAATATGATTTCCTTCAATATGCTATTTTCTTGCTCAAGTGTAACTTGGCTAAGAGAATCATTAGTGGAATCAAGAGAACTACTAGAAGCAACAATATTGGATTTAACATGATCATTATTACTACTAGAGTAAGAATCTTTCTTGTTCTTGTTACTAGACTTGACTTGAGGCATGTAAGTGGATAAGAGTAAACGTTTGGCAATGTAAGAAGAAATTTTCTTGCGAAGATCATCATTGATTTCCTTTAAGAGTTCATGCTCTTGCTCAAGATTGAGATGTTCAAAGCGTAACTTCTCATGAGCTCTTAAAAGTTCTCGATGATTTTCGAAGATAGTTTCATGAGCTAACTTAAGAGTGTTTAGTTCTTTAGTTAGAGACTCAATTTTCTCCATATCATTGTCATTCGTTTTAGCATGATTAATTGACGTTTCATCATAGGATTCATCACTAGAGTTGTCAATAAGTAAATCATCATCTCCTAACAAGTCATCTTCATCACTATTAAAATCAACATACTCAGGGTGAGTTACCTTAGGACCTTTGGCCATGAAGCATCTTCCAATTCCTTCATTTGGTGATTCAAATATGTCGTAGGAGTTGGTTGACACAAGTGCTAGTCCGGCAACACCTTCATCTTGAGTATATTCGGAATCGGAGTGATAACTTCTCTCGGAGTGATTGTCGGAGTCGGAGCCGGATACCCATTCACCAACATGAGCTTGATGTATTCGTTTTGTGTATCTCCTTGATGATTTTTCTTTCCTTTCCGAATCCTTGCTTCTCCGTGAGTATCTTCGTTCATAACGATCATCTCTACTCCTTCTCTCTCGTGATGGTGATTCCTCTCTTTTGCTTCTTCTTTTTGGAGAATCTTCTCTTCTTTTGTAGGGAGCCGTACACTCATTGGAATAGTGTCCGGGTCTTCCACAATTGTAGCAATTTCGCTCTCGACTAGAAGATCTTTTGTCATTGTAGGACCTTGACTTGGAGCTTCTATCCTTGCTTCTACTCTTGTAGAACTTGTTGAAGTTCTTCACCATTAAGCTCAATTCTTCATTGAAGTTTTGTTTCTCACTTGATGATGTGGGGGCTTCACATGAGGCTTTGTACGCAGCACTTGATTTATTGTGAAGTTCCTCTTTGTCCTTGAGTGACATCTCGTGAGCAACAATTCTTCCAATGACTTCCGTTGGCTTGAGATTTTTGTAATTGGGCATCATTTGGATCAATGTGCACACGGTATCATATTTTCCATCCAAGGCTCTTAGGATCTTCTTGATAATGAATCTGTCGGTCATCTCTTCACTCCCTAAGCCGGCAATCTCATTTGTGATGAGAGCAAGCGTAGAGTACATTTCAGCGACACCTTCACCATCCTTCATCTTGAACTTGTCAAGTTGACTTTGAAGCACATCCAATTTGGATTCCTTGACGGAGTCGGTACCTTCGTGCATATCAATCAAAGTATCCCAAATTTCCTTTGCATTCTCAAGACGGCTGATTTTGTTGAATTCTTCGGGGCACAATCCATTGAAGAGAATATCACAAGCTTGAGCGTTGTATTGTAGCATCTTCAACTCATCCGCGGTAGCTTCACGGTTTGGTTCTTTCCCTTCGAAGAAGTCACCTTGCAAGCCAACACACACAATAGCCCAAACGGCAGGGTTATGTCCAAGAATATGCATTTTCATTTTATGCTTCCAACTAGCAAAGTTAGTACCATCAAAGTAAGGACCTCTACGGTGATAATTTCCCTCACTAGACGCCATACTCTCCTAGGTTGTGAAACCAAGGCTATGATCACCAAAAGCTATGGAAATCAAAGCAAATGGAAACCAAAGCTCTGATACCACTTGTAGGATCAGAAGTATGTCTAGAGGGGGGTGATTAGACTACTTGACCAAATAAAAACTTAACCTTTTCCCAATTTTAGTTCTTGGTGGATTTTAACTACTTTAGGACAAGTCAAGCAATCATCACACAATTCTAGCAAGCATGCAAAGAGTATATAGACAGCGGAAAGTAAAGCATGCAACTTGCAAGAATGTAAAGGGAAGGGTTTGGAGAAATCAAACGCAATTGGAGACAAGGATGTTTTTCCCGTGGTTCGGATAGGTGGTGCTATCCTACATCCACGTTAGTGGAGACTTCAACCCACGAAGGGTAACGGTTGCGCGAGTCCACGGAGGGCTCCACCCACGAAGGGTCCACGAAGTAGCAACCTTGTCTATCCCACCATGGCCATCGCCCACGAAGGACTTGCCTCACTAGCGGTAGATCTTCACGAAGTAGGCAATCTCCTTGCCCTTACAAACTCCTTGGTTCAACTCCACAATCTTGTCGGAGGCTCCCAAGTGACACCTAGCCAATCTAGGAGACACCACTCTCCAAGAAGTAACAAACGGTGTGTTGATAATGAACTCCTTGCTCTTGTGCTTCAAATGATAGTCTCCCCAACAATCAACTCTCTCTCACAGGATTTGGATTTGGTGGAAAGAAGATTTGAGTGGAAAGCAACTTGGGAAAGGCTAGAGATCAAGATTCATATGGTAGGAATGGAATATCTTGGTCTCAACACATGAGTAGGTGGTTCTCTCTCAGAACATATGAGTTGGAAGTGTAGATGTGTTCTGATGGCTCTCTCCACGAATGAAGAGGAGGTGGAGGGGTATATATAGCCTCCACACAAAATCCAACCGTTACACACAATTTACCAATCTCGGTGGGACCGAATCAACAAACTCAGTCAGACCGAAAAGGTAAACCTAGTGACCGTTAGAGATTTTCGGTGGGACTGACATGCATCTCGGTAGGACCGAAGTGGTTAGGGTTTGTTCATAACGTAATCTCGGTGAGACCGATTAGACAAACTCGGTGAGAACGATTTGGTAATAAGCTAACCAGAGAGTTGGTCACGCAAACTCGGTGGGACCGATTTGCTCTTTCGGTGAGACCGAAAAGTTACAAAAGGGAAACAGAGAGTTTGCATTGCAATCTCGGTGGGACCGAATCGCTCTTTCGGTAAGACCAAAAAGTTACGAAAGGTAAACAGAGAAATTGCAATCCCATCTCGGTGAGACCGAGATCCCTATCGGTGAAACCAATTTGCTAGGGTTTTGGCAGTGGCTTATGACATATGAAACTCGGTGGCGCCGGATAGAAAGAATCGGTATGACCGAATTTGGTTTAGGGTTTAGGTCATAAGTGGATATGGGAAAGTAGCTGAGGATTTTGGAGCATATCATTAAGCACATAAGGCAAAGAGCTCATTAAGCAACACCTCATCCCTCCTTGATAGTATTGGCTTTTCCTATGGACTCAATGTGATCTTGGATCACTAAAATATAAAATGAAGAGTCTTGAGCTTGAAGCTATAGCCAATCCTTTGTCCTTAGCATTTTGAGGGTTCCACTTTCACCATCCGTGCCATGCCAATCATTGAGCTTTCCTGAAATAATTATCTTGGAATAGCATTAGCTCAATGAGCTATATGTTGTTATGAATTACCAAAACCACCTAGGGATAGTTGCACTTTCAGTTAGGCCCTAAAGGAAATCGGCCCAACAACGTCATGTGGGCCGTCGAATATAATACCAGCCCATTTCACTTTCGGCCCATGTATGGCCCACGACGTCTTTCGGCCCATATGAGGCCTTCGTATCTTTCGGCCAATTACAGGCCCACGGTGAGTCTAGCCCATAATGAACAGTAATTTTCTTTATACCCGTTAACGGCCCGTGATGTACATGGGCCGTTTCCAGCCCGTGTTAGCTTTCGGCCTATTGATGGCCCATACGTTCTTGGGCTCCTTTTCAGCCTCGATTACTTCCGGCCCGTTACTGGCCTGTTCCCCTAACGGGCCAAATTCGGCCCATGGCAAGAGTCGGCCCGTTACTGTCCTGTTGCACTAATGGGCCAAATTCGGCCCATGGCAAGAGTCGTCCCGTTACTGGCCTGTTACCCTAATGGGCCAAATTCGGCCCATGGCAAGAGTCGGCCCATTTCTGGCCTGTTAACCCATTGTGCTGTTTCCAGCCCGTCCTATTTTCTGGCCCATTAACGACCCGTTATGCCTGTGACAGAATTAAGCCTTTGCTGTCCTACGGCCTGTTAACGGCCTGTCACCGTGCTGGGCCGATACCAATTACGCCTGATTATGGCCCATGTAGACACTTTTATCCGACGGCCCGAGGCCCACCGATTACAGGCCCATTTATCGACGGCCCGTAGGAGACCCATGGATCCTACGGCCCGTATATGGCCCATGGTAGTTGCGGCCACTAGCAAACTAGGGAAAAAGAAGACTAGGAAATAAATAAGGCCGAAACTAACGCTAGGCTATTAAGGCGATTGCACAGATTACATCCACTCGGCATCAAAGATCGCCACCAGTGCAAATATAGGGAACACCCTACACTATACAAAAATGGCTTGCTGTTTTCTTCACGCGGTGGCTGCACGTTAAGAATAAATTTTGTATCGCACCAAAACAAATTACAACTATATAACAAAAGGAAGGTTGGCATAAAACTTAACAGTCTAGCAGATAAATGCACCACTAGAAGTTCAGAAGCTCAGTTCATTTGACCTGACTGTTACGTTTTCATGTTGTATTGTCCGATGGAGCACCATAACCCTCGCCTTCATTTCCCCTAGGCTCCTGAACAACATAGCAAATGTCTGATAGTCTGGTTTCAAAACCATGCATATCTTGACGACATTGAGCAATGTTTCTCCTTGTTTCACAAAGGGTCTCTGTTAGGGAATGGACTTGTGTCTAGAGCGCAGATACAACATTGCTTTGAGCTTGCATATCTTGATCATGAGGCAGTTTGGATGATATTGCCTTAACAACCAACCCAGTATTACGCAGGAACGTGCTTTTGGCACTGTTACTGGACAGGTACTGACCCACTGCAGCAAGAGCTGACATTGCGGTTATAGTTGCCTCGCCACCTTCAGAAGGTGGCGGTTCCACCATTTTTTCCATAGCTCGCTGAAAAGTTGAGGTTTTACATTAGTAGTACCAGAACAAAAGATATTAAGGAGGCAGCAAAACCAAACAAAATAGCTTTGGTCTATATACAGAACTTATTCTGGTGAACCCATGTAAAATATTAGTTGTATTTTATTGCAAAGTACATAATAAAACCAGGTTCCAAACATATAACCATATACCATCGCTAATGTATTGTCTATTTCTTCACATTGTATTGAGGGCTAAGGATGAAGAGACGAATTTTATAATACGGTAAGCATAGTATGACGTCATTCATATCACAAAACAACTGAGAACAGACAAACAGGCAATTGTAACATTGCGTGGGCAAGTCCAGCACGGAACTAGATTACGGGTCAAGATCAAAGGAACATCACTCCTCTCTTTTAAACCTTGTAAGGTGCAATGATACGCTAAGACAACTGTGTATAAAATTGAAAAGACTAATAGACATTGGCTGCAAACCATGCAGTTCAAGGCACAAGTCAGAGTAAGTAGTAGTTAAAAGGCATGAGGATTAAGGACTTACAGCAGCGGCTTTGACTGGTGTAGTCATGCCCTTCTTCTTGCTGGTGTGACAGTCCTTGAAGATTTCCACAGCATTTGGTTCAGGTACTTTTTGGTCCTTGCGGGCTTTCCTCTGCATTTGGAACAAGTCAATATAGATCTGATAATATGGTACAACGAAAAGAGTGAAACAACAGCTAATTACAAGAGCCTCGCAGTGTGCAATATAGCTACGAGATCCTGTCGTCTGTTGGAATTTCACTTTCGTATGGTTGGCCTTGTTCTTTGAACAGTTCACCTACAAGAAGATAGTTTTGTGTGGCACATGCGTAAATAGGACTTCAACATGTGATCTGATGACATATATATAATGTACCTGATACTTCGGATTGGACCAGTGTTTAACGAGGCCTCTCCAGTCTTCATCAGATATATTTTCCACTGGAGATGTTTGGGCAAGTTCACTGTTAGCCTTGCCTTCAAAGTGAGTTTTCCTCAAGTTATACCGATACTGTCGTAGAGCAGACTTGAAAACATGGGTGCAAGCTTGTCTAGTTGCATCATCTTGGCTATCCAACTTGAACCTCATCTGTTGAAAATTATGGGAGTCTCATTATCAACAACCTAGAAAGTATTGGACAGGGCAAGACGATATTACTAGTTTCCATACATAACCATACTTACAGATAAATGGTCGAGGAAGATGTTGAACTGGGTTTCGTCTTTGTCATTCATGTACTGAATCCATGTTGGGAGGATACGTACATGACACCTAACAGCAACCGCTGCCTCTGATACTAACTTGGCTGACTCTGTAGCATCACATGGCCTTTTTAAACCTGCCTCAAAATGGATCTCCATTCTTCCTCCTCTAGATTTAGTTAACCTATCAAGCATTATCCCTGATGTTTGTTTCCTCTTGCGCCTAGGTGCTAGTCCAACAACAAACATGGGAAGTGTTAGTGTACATCAAACTGTGAGACTACATATAAACAAGCATGCAACTGTAACTTGACTCCAGCAGCTACCTTCTTGCTATTGAAGCTCACAAGGTTCATCTGATATTTCTAACTCGTCTTGTGTCAAGAGTGCTTGGGAAGTAGTGTCAGGTGGCAAGGGAGCTTGGGAACATGCTGCTAGCTCAGTTGACGCACGAGTACGTCCTGCAGCTGGTAGTACTATGGTAGGTGTTGCAAGAACTAGGGCTGTCTCTGCTTGTTTGGTGGCAGCTATTTGTTTCTGTTTGTCTTTTTTTGCAACTCGTGTAGCATGGGATGCCGTGTTTGTAGAATTTTTTGTTGGACTTTGACCTTCTATTGCACCATCAGTACCAGCAGAATCTGCAGGATTCATCTGCTTCTCATTCCCCGCCATTCTGTGTTTCTTCCTCTTTCTCTGTGCCATGTTAAGTCAAGCCGACAAGAAAAACGAATAACAATTTAGTTCTTCAGAACAAATTGATGCGTGATGCAGACGAACTGAACTTTGATGTTAGACAACCACATGATAGGAGGCTGTAATATGTATGAAAAACAGGACGGAAGAGATAACCAGAACTATGATGTGTAAACTAAGAAGAAGACATTTCACCAAATTAGAAGCAATGCAATGGAAGGTAGACACCATATGAAAGATGCTACAAACATCGCTTTGCCAAGTTAATAGTGTCTCATCATAAATGGCGTTTAAACAAATGTGAAGCAGTACAAGAAATAAATCATATGCAAGATGCAAACAACATCACACTACCATGTTAGAGGTCTCTCATCATTAGTGTCATTGCATATTCACAGCATTGCATATTCACATCTTATGATATGTAAACTAAGGAGAAGGCATTTCAACAAATTAGAAGCAATGAAAGCTAGACACCATATGAAAGATGCAACGAATATCACTCTACCAAGTTAAAACTGTCTTGTCATAAGTGCCATTTCAACAAATTAGTAGTACAAGCTAGAAAAGAATGTGAGATGTAACCTATATCACACTCCGAAGTCAAACATGTCTTATGATTAGTGATTGTTGCAGGTTACACAACAGTAGTAATTTGATGTAAGAACATGGTGTGATAGACAGATATTGTATGTTCTAGAAACAGGAACACGTGTCTTATTCAAGTATAATGTGTAAAGTAAGCAGATGGAATTCAACAAAATTAGAAGCAATACAAGCTAGACAGCACACATAACATGCAACCACATATAATAGTGCCAAGTTAGAGGGAGCACCGGTGATGCTGCACTAGGGGAGACGTGCTCATCATAAACACAGCTTTGTTGAGTGTCTATGCATGTGTTGTCTTGGAAATCATCTTCGGGGTGTGGAGGAGTCGAAACTGTAGAGGCCCTCCGTTCGGAAGGAGCACCTTTATCCGCTGCCTTGCTAACTTCCTTCCGCTTTATTGATTTTGAATTGTCAAGTAAAGCTGACAAGAAAAAGCAATAAAATTCTCTCTTCAGAACTTATTCATGCATGATACTGACAATCACTACTTTGATGTAAGGCAAACACATGATACCAGGATAGAATATGTACGAAAAACAGGACGACATGGCATGTTCACAACTGTTTGTGTAAACTAAGCAGAAACCATTCCAGCAAATAAGAAGCAATGCAAGCTAGACACCACATGAAAGATGCAAGCATTATGACTCTGCCAAGTTAAAAGCGTCCCATCATAAATGGAATTTCAACAAATTAGAAGCAGCGCATGCTATAAATCATATGAAAGATGCAACTAATATCGCACTGCATATACTAAAGGTGTCTCGTCATGTTGATTGATGCGGGATACAAAAAAACAATAGTATTATGTAAGGACATGCTTAATAGACAGATGTACTATGTACTAAATACAGGAAGGCATGTCACATTAACAGGTATAATGTATAAGCTAAGCAGACTAGCACATGCAGATTAACCAGATTGGAAGAATTACAATCGGGACACCATATGCAACATGCAACCACATATCACGCTGCCAAGTTAGAGCAAGCACCAGTGATGCTAGTGTAGGGGAAATGTTGTAATCAACTACAGAGCTACGTTCACTATCTTCATGTAGCATTTCTGTTTCTTGAGAATCATGTCGGGAGGCTGACGTTGCATTCTTTAAATGAGGAGTAGTCCCCTTGCCTGCCTGCCTCGTCATAAGTGATTGATGAGGGATACACAAGAACATTAGTTTGATGTAAGAACATGGTTAATACACAGATGTACTAGTATGTACCAAAAACAGAAAGGCATATCATATTCAAAGGTATAATGTGTAAGATAAGCAGATGCAATTTAACCAAATTGGAAGCAATACAAGCTAGACATCCGGCTAGAGTGGTGAGCACGATCATCTAGGACCTGAGAGCCTAGTGGGAGGTGGGCTGCTTCGCCACCATCGCAGCTTTTTAGCTGGCTTCCAGGTGATGCCTATCTTTGCTGGGCTTGTCACTGGCTCGGCCAGTGCCCTGACTAGCTATTTGTCTTCTGGTGCTCACGGGATGGTGGTTCATATAAAAAAATATATTTCCTTATCTTATCGGCTTCGGCCTTTCGAATACAAGCTAGACACCATATGGAACATGCAACCACATATGACACCGCGAAGTTAAAGCAAGCACCTGGGATGGTGGTTCATTGCGAGCGAGGTCATCAACTCTAGAGCTACGTTCCCCGTCTCCGGCTGCTGACACTGCACCCTTTAAAGCGTTGAAACGTGTCTTGCCTAGCCGCACACCAAGCTGGAGCGACTTATCTCTTTTGTTTTTGGCTTCTCTCATGGCAGCAGAGTCTGAAATACCCTTGCATAAAGAGAGTAAGGGTGAAGTGTGTGCAGAACTAGTGCACTGTAAAAGTAGCAGATAGCAGGTGGCTGAAAAATAAATGACAGGAGACATATGATAGCTCTACAACATTGCATGGCAAACAAAATTAGATTCTACTCCGTTGATTTTGTAATATATGAGCACAGGAAATGCAGGTACTCCTCCAACACACCACCACATGTGGTCATATCTAAGATAACATTCGACTGAAAATAAATAGGTCAGTCGATTTTTTCAATGAACCGTCCGATCTATAAGGAACGGGCAGATGGCCTTCGTATACCTCCTGCTAGTCACTGTTGACGATCTTTCTTGAACCGCCAGGGACCACCGGCCCAGAGCCCTACCTCCGCCGCCCCGCCCCCCCATCGACCTCACACCACCGCCGTGCTTGGCACCGCCCCCAGGCCATCCCTTTAATCCCGGCCGACCTCCAGATCGGGCGCTAGTAGCTCTAGGCCGCACACGCCCCTAAGATAAACACCAAGGCGCTGCTTCCCCGGCGTAATAGGCGTACTAGCGCCTGTTACGCCGAGGAATGCTTCCGTTAATTGCGAATCAACTGGCCTGAAATTGAAATTCAGGGGGGCGACGGACCTCTAGCTAAGGTGAAATAGTATATGAGGAGAAACCTTGTGCATCGCGAGTTACTAGGAACATCTAGTATCAAGAAGAAGCGGTCAACTAGTGTCTTCTGTGGGATGAATACCGTGCAAGCAGAGACGTAAGATTTGCACGAATAAGGGAAGAGGAGTACCTTTTTCGGTTGCCGATGTGGTCACCTCCACAAGTCGCGTCGATTTTCTTCTTTTTACCGGGGAAACCGATGTTCTGGAGGGTGCAGGCTTGGATGAACCCATGGCCAAATTGTTGACTGTGTTGCCGTGGCCGTATGTCGGCGGAGGGGAAGCAGATCCGAGGCGGCGAAGGACGGCGTAGCAGGAACAGCTCCGGTGCGGTGGAAGGTGGTGAAGTTGGAGCGGCAACGGTGAGGCGCAGGACAGAGTGGTTGAACTGGCTCGGGTACGGACGGCTCGGCCTCAGCTTCAACTACTAGCCGTGGAGGGCGTTGCGGTTGAGGTTACGGTGGACGACGATGTCGGGGTATCGGCTCCAGCGTGATGGAGGAGGGCGGCGGTTGATGGGTTGGATGGGGTGGCGGACGGAGGACATCGGGGTTTCGCGGCTGGTGGAGAGGTAGTTTTGGCGCCCACGGAGTACGAATGGGGAATCGGACGGGTGGGGGGAACCATGTTTCGGTCTGGGACGCACTTGTTTTTGGCTTTTTTGAACAGAAGATGGGACGCGCTTGTTTGAAATTTGGGGAAAGTACAAACTTTGCCCCTGTAGGATCGGAAGTATGTCTAGAGGGGGTGATTAGACTACTTGACCAAATAAAAATCTATCCTTTTCCCAATTTTAGTTCTTGGCAGATTTTAGCTAGCTTAGCACAAGTCAAGCAATCTTCACACAATTCAAGCGAGCATGCAAAGAGTATATGTGCAGCGGAAAGTAAAGCATGCAACTTGCAAGAATGTAAAGGGAAGGGTTTGGAGGATTCAAACGCAATTGGAGACAAGGATGTTTTTGGCGTGGTTCCGATAGGTGGTGCTATCGTACATCCACGTTGATGGAGACTTCAACCCACGGAAGGTAACGGTTGCGCGAGTCCACGGAGGGCTCCACCCACGAAGGGTCCATGAAGAAGCAACCTTGTCTATTCCATCACGGTCGTCGCCCACGAAGGACTTGCCTCACTAGCGGTATATCTTCACGAAGTAGGCGATCTCCTTGCCCTTACAAACTCCTTGGTTCAACTCCACAATCTTGTCGGAGGCTCCCAAGTGACACCTAGCCAATCTAGGAGAAACCACTCTCCAAGAAGTAACAAATGGTGTGTTGATGATGAACTCCTTGCTCTTGTGCTTCAAATGATAGTCTCCCCAACACTAAACTCTCTCTCACAGGATTTGGATTTAGTGGAAAGAAGATTTGAGTGGAAAGCAACTTGGGGAAGGCTAGAGTTCAAGATTCATATGGTAGGAATGGAATATCTTGAGCTCAACACAAGGGTAGGTGGTTCTCTCTCAGAAAATGTGTATTGGAAGTGAAGTTCTGTTCTGATGGCTTTCTCCACGAATGAAGAGTGGGTGGAGGGGTATATATAGCCTCCACGCAAAATCTAACCGCTACACACAATCTGCCAAACTCAGTGGGACCAAATCGTTAAACTCGGTTGGACCGATTTAGCAAACCTAGTGACCGTTAGGATTTTCGGTGGGACTGAGATACAACTCGGTAGGACCGATATGGTTTGGGTTAGGGCATAACGTAATCTCGGTGTGACCGATTACACAAACTCGGTGGGACCGATTTTGGTAATAAGCTAACCAGAGAGTTGGTCAAGTAAACTCGGTGGGACCGATTCACTCTTTTCGGTGAGACCGAAATGTTACGAAAGGGAAACAGTGAGTTTACATTGCAATCTCGGTGGGACCGATCACTCACTTCGCTTGGACCGAAACGTTACGAAGGGAAACAGAGAAATTGCAATCCCATCTCGGTGAGACCGAGATCCCTATCGGTGAAACCAATTTTCTAGGGTTTGTGGTAGTGGCTAAGACAAATGAAACTCGATGGCTCCGGATAGAAAGAATCGGTGGGGCCAAGTTTGACTTTTGGTTTAGGTCAAATGTCGATATGGAAAGGTAGTTGAGGATTTTGGAGCATATCACTAAGCACATGAAGCAAGAGGCTCATTAAGCAACACCTCATCCCTCCTTAATAGTATTGGCTTTTCCTATGGACTCAATGTGATCTTGGATTACTAAAATTAAAATGTAGAGTCTTGTCCTTGAAGTTTGAGCCAATCCTTTGTCATTATAATTTTGAGGGATCCACTTTCCTCATCCATGCCATGCCATCCATTGAGCTTTTCCTGAAATATTCATCTTGGAATAATGTTAGCTCAATGAGCTATATGTTGTTAGGAATTACCAAAAACACCCAGGGATAGTTGCACTTTCAATCTCCCCCTTTTTGGTAATTGATGACAACATATAGATCAAAGCTTCGACAAATGATAATAAGAATGAAATATATCGTCGCTTTGAGAAGTATGCGATAAGTAAGAGCTCCCCCGAAATTTGTGCATGTTTTAAGATTTGCTTTGGACTGCAAATGCACAAAGAGTTAGAATCATGGGTTACTCTTCCATGTCATATACATCTTGGTGGAGCGCTCATAATGATAATAATTAAATACATGCACTCATCACCAAGCAAAGTGAATGATCAAAATAAGGATAAACTGATAATAACATCCAACAAGCATTAAGTGTAGCTTATGATCAAACACATGATCATCAATGTCTCACAAATTACGGCATAGTATCTCAAACACTCAAAAGCAAATAAAGTTCAACCAAGAAGACAAGAGAGAACAAAAGCAAACTCTCTCTCTTGAAGCCTATGATCTATACATTTTTCTCCCCCTTTGGCAACAAGTTACCAAAAAGTTCATAGAAAATGCATAGTACTAATCGACTCTCAGGCTTGGTCTTCAGTTGGTCGAGTCCGGATGACGCCAAGGACGAAGGCTTCAGTAGAAGTGGTTGGAGCTGCTGGGGTAGGAGCTGGAGCTGGTGGAACTGAAGCTGTAGCTGGTGCAGAAGTGGTGGCTCTGGTGTCTGGAACTGGCGCTGCAGATGATCTCTGAGCTCTGGGCACTCTGGCAAATGCATCAGTTGTGGTCTTGCCCTTCCTCTCCTGCATATCATCTTGTAGTTATTCCACGGCAGACTGAACCTCTGTTACTTTCACATCCAGGTCATAGAACTTTTGTTCCATGATTCTTTCCAAGATCTCTTGGTTTCGAGTCAGGGTGGCCAGTCCTTTCTCAATCCTCAGAGTGGATGCTATCAGGTAACTGAGCTGCTCCTGCTTGTTCTTCAAGAAGTACTCAGATGCCTCCTCTTGAGTTGGCATCTTGGCAGCTTTCTCCATCTTTGCCTTCTCCTTCTTTGCTTGAGCATGTGCAGATGATGGTTCATTCTCATTCATGACAACCTGATTGTCTTCAAAGTCTGGATGGATGGGCAGGTGTTATTTGTCCAGCAGGTATGTGCCTGTGCCCATCTTTGAGTTGATCAACTCTTGAATTTGTGGGGCATATCCACAACTCCTCTTCTGATCAGCTGTTGTCCTCTTTATGGTTTCTACCATGAGGCTCATCACCTTGAATTTCTGTGGCACATCAAATATGTGGAGCATGTTTATTGCATGGCCTCGGATCATCTTGTGATCACCTGACTTGGGCAATAGAGTGTGCCTCAGAATCCAGTTGATAGTGGGCAGCCCTGACAGAAGGTAATGCACTGAGCCAAACTTGAAAGTGTCAAGTGCTTTGTTTGGGATCTCCTTGTACATGTTGGACATGGAATTGTGATCCATCTTCTTCTTGGCAT
This sequence comes from Aegilops umbellulata, assembly GCA_032464435.1. Classification (NCBI taxonomy): domain Eukaryota; kingdom Viridiplantae; phylum Streptophyta; class Magnoliopsida; order Poales; family Poaceae; genus Aegilops; species Aegilops umbellulata. The sequence goes on from CP136058.1 coordinate 359,449,994, forward strand.
ATATGTCCAAGTCATCTTCCTGCTCTTCTGGGGCATTGATCAACTGTGCCCATTCAGCAACTGTAGACTGATATCTGGTTCCTTCTGACATCCACACTATCCTGCCATCTGGATAGAAGTGTGATGTGGAGTAGAATTGCATGATGAGCTCCTCATTCCACTTTGTGAGCTTCTGCCCAACAAAGTCTGCAACTCCACAGCCCTTGAAGCTGTCATACACTCCAGGATAGTGTTCTTCGTTTTCCTTGATGTATTCCCAATCAACCCATCTCATGTCACACACTATGGGCTTCTTATCCAGCAGCACTGTCTCATAAAAGTCTTGCTGTTCCTTGGTGTGAAACCTGTAATCCATAGCAGTTCTTCTCCTTGAAGCATATGGATCTGCTTCTCTCCACTTCTTCAGCCCTGAATCTCTTCTAATTTTCATGTCCTCAGCCACAAGATGAACATCATTGTGGTCTGGGATCTTGGGCTTGAGCTTCCTGAGCACTTGTCCTTCTTCTTCTTCAGCAATGTCAGGCACTGGGGCCTTGTTATTTTCAGCAGCAGATATGTTCCTAGTGTTTCTCTTTGGTGCACTCTTGAGCTTAGATGCAGCTTTGGGTGCTTCCTTGGGCTTGGATGCAGTAGCCCTTGACCTTATGGCATCACCCATGAGCTTCTATGCCTTGGGTGTTGGAGCAGCAACCTCTTCTTCCTCTTCTTCATTTGAGTCTCTCCTCATGGAGGGTTTGCCAAGAACTCTGGCAGTGGTAGTTCTGACTCTCTTATTCTTCTTATCCTGGCCACTTGCTTCCTCTTCTGATTCCATGGTGAGCTTCATGGTTTCTTCAGTTACAGCCTTCCTAGGCTTAGAGGTGGGAACTCTTCTTGCAGGTGCCTTTTTCTGCATTCCAGGCTTGATGGCTGCAGCTGAGCCATACTCTTTCTTGAGCACCTTCTTCTTGGATGTGGCTTCCTCTTCTGCCACATACTCCTCATCCTCTGATTCAGAAGTTCTCTTCTTGCTTGCTCTAGTGGCAGCTTTAGGCAGATTGCTTGGGGTGCTCCTGCTACCCTCATAAGAACTGCTACAGGGACTAGTGCCCTCACTCAGATGAACCTGCTCCTCAGATTTGTTCTGGCTGTCACTTTGATCAGACATGTTGCAAATACAGACTACTGACCCTGTGAATAGTTTATAGATGAGATGGAGTGGATGAGCATCACAAAATGCAGAGATTTTTGCAAAAGAATGAGTCAAAAACTTAGTTTTAGTTTTCCACAGAAAGCATTTCGGATCAACCGATTTGCAAACTCGGTGATACCGAAGCAGCTATTGGAACCAAAACTAGTGGACTCGGTCAGACCGAGTCACAGTTCAGTGGCACCGAGACTGCTAGGGTTTCACAAAGTCCAGAACTCGGTCTCACCGATTTGTAATTCTCGGTCAGACCGAGAACCACATGTGCAATGGCCATGGCCGAATCGGTGGAACCGACTTCCGCAACTCGGTGGGTCCGAGATGGTTTCGGCGGAAACCTAAACTTAAATTTTCGAATCTCAACTATTCTAGGGATTGTTTTGACTGGATAGGAGTGTTTAAATCATAGCAAGAATCATAAAGAACACAATGTGCTAGGAATTGGACGGGGAATAGCACTGTGATCGAGTCCATACCCTAGTTCAGCGGCGGACTCGCTACGGCGGCAACGGCGAAGACGAATTCCGTTGACGGCGGCGGAGACCAGCGACAGGAGGCGGCTGGCGATGAGGAGGACGATCCGGAGACCCAGGAGGCAAAGCGAGCTATGCGCGGGCGAAGAGGTTTCGAAGAAATTTCCAAAATTTTGCCCGTGAGTATATATAGGCCGACCCTGTCGGTGTGACCGAGTGGAACAACTCGGTGGCACCGAGATGCATAACTGTTGACAGTTATGGCAACTCGGTGTGACCTAAAAGTTCAAATCGGTTGCACCGAGGTGAAAACCTAGATCGACTAAGTGATCTCGGTATGACCGAAATGTAGGGATCAGTCAGACCGAAAAGCACAAAGAAGTTTTGGAAATTTAAGTCTATGACAAATCGGGGACTCCGAGTGCTCCATACAGAGTGGTTTGAATCTGACTTGATCAAATTTTGTGATGTAGCATGAATAGAGTTTGAGACAAGAAAAGCATAGATAGCTAGAGAAGGTTCTTAGGCATTCTTGTCCATCCACTTGGCAAGGAAAAAGGAAAACCAATCAATCAAAACAACAAGTGGATGTCCTCAAATGAGTAAAATATGCACTCAACATGCTCACACAATAAAATGGCAATTGAAATATGTGACAAAACATGCACAACCAATTCTAGCATCTATCAAGCAATTGACGATGACTTGGTCATCTATATATGAGTATATTGACTTAGGAGTCAAATGAGAACATTTGATCATAGGTCATACTCATCGTTTAAGCACAAGTGGGGTTACCACTTTTACATAAAGCATTGTTGTGTTCACATCATTAGAGTTGCTTTATCTCAATTCTTAGAGTAAAGCTCCCCCTAGATGTGATATCCCCCCTCAAGAGGGATGAACTAACCATGGGTTTTGTCGATGATGACTTCATGTAGATGTTGAAGATGTGGATGCTCAATGCTGACGTAGATCGGTTGGAGCTATCCATTGGAGTGAATTGCACTTTCAATACCTACATGGGTTAGTCCCACAAGGAACAAACAAGGATATCCATAGACATAGAGTGATGCACACACAAGATGATGTCTATGAAAGCTTTTAGGTTACCTTGTCGCTTGACTTACCAACAAGAGGGTTTGTGACTCCTTGAACTCGTGCAAGATATGGAAGTTGATTGCACTTGTTCTTGCCAAAATGATAAGAGTGAAGTATGTTGGCGGAGTCACCCTCAAGAACTCCCTAGTTCTTCTTCTTTTGGATCCACACCATCTTGATGAGAATCCTTGGAGTTGTAGTCGTACTTGATGAAGTGGAACTTGAAGTAATCTTGGGAATCCACTTGACTAAGGTCTTAGGAGCTTCTTCAAATGCATCAATTTCCTCTTGAAGCTTGTCCTTGCCTTTTTGCTTGTAGTCTTGTGGTGGAAGATCATCTTGAGCTTGTGTCCCTTTGAAAGAAGTAGGATCATGCTTCTCTTGTTGAGGAACAAACTTTGTCTTGGGGTATTGATCTTCTTCCCACTCAACTCCATTGGCATTGAACTTTCGTTCAAAACAAACACCTTGATTCTTCCGGTGCCTTCCTTGCTTGCGTACAATTTCCTCGAAGTGCTTACTCCCGGCAAGGCTCTTGTACACTCCTTTCTCTATAATTCCCTTCAATAGGCTATTTTCTTGCTCAAGTGTAACTTGGCTAAGAGAATCTTAGTGGAATCAAGAGAACTACTAGAAGCAACAATATTGGATTTAACATGATCATTGTTACTACTAGAGTAAGAATCTTTCGTGTTCTTGTTACTAGTATTGACTTGAGGCATGTAAGTGGATAAGAGTAAACGCTTGGCAATGTAAGAAGAACTTTTCTTACGAAGATCATCATTGATTGCTTTTAAGAACTCATGCTCTTGCTCAAGGTTGAGCTTTTCAAAGCGTAACTTCTCATGTGTTCTTAAAAGTTCTCGATGATCTTCTAAGATAGTTTTATGAGCTAACTTAAGAGTGTTTAGTTCTTTAGTTAGAGCCTCAATCTTCTCCTTATCATTGTTATTCGTTTTATCTTGATTAGCATGATTAATTGACGTTTCATCATAGTATTCATCACTAGAGTTGTCAACAAGTAAATCATCATCACCTAACAAGTCATCTTCATCACTATTGAAATCAACATACTCGGGGTGTGATACCTTTGGGCCTTTAGCAATGGAGCATTTTCCAACTCCTTCATTTGGTGAGTCAAATATGTCGTAGGAGTTGGTTGACACAAGTGCTAGACCGGCAACACCTTCATCTTGAGTATATTCGGAATCGGAGTGATAACTTCTCTCGGAGTGGTTGTCGGAGTCGGAGACGGATACCCATTCACCAACATGAGCTTGATGTCTTCGTTTTCTGTAGCTCCTTGATGCCTTTTCTCTTCTTTCCGAATCCTTGCTTCTCCGTGAGTGTCTTCGTTCATAACGATCATCCCTACTCCTTCTTTCTCTAGATGGTGATTCCTCTCTTCTGCTTCTTCTTTTGGGAGAGTCTTCTCTTCTCTTGTAGGGAGCCGTACACTCATTGGAATAGTGTCCGGGTCTTCCACAATTGTAGCAGTTTCGCTCTCGACAAGAAGATCTTTTATCATTGTAGGACCTTGACTTGGAGCTTCTATCTTTGCTTCTACTCTTGTAGAACTTGTTGAAGTTCTTCACCATTAAGCTTAATTCTTTATTGAAGGTTTGCTTCTAACTTGATGATGTGGGGGCTTCACATGAGGCTTTGTAAGCTCCACTTGATTTGTTGTGAAGTTCCTCTTTATCCTTGAGTGACATCTCATGAGCAAAAATTCATCCAATGACTTCCATTGGCTTGAGATCTTTGTAATTGGGCATCATTTGGATCAATGTGCACATGGTATCATATTTTCCATCCAAGGCTCTTAGGATCTTCTTGATGATGAATCTATCGGTCATCTCTTCACTCCCTAAGCCGGCAATCTCATTTGTGATAAGAGCAAGCCTAGAGTACATTTCAGCGACACCTTCACCATCCTTCATTTTGAACTTGTCAAGTTGACTTTGAAGCAGATCTAATTTGGATTCCTTGACGGAGTCGGTACCTTCGTGCATATCAATCAAAGTATCCCAAATTTCCTTTGCATTCTCAAGACGGCTGATTTTGTTGAATTCTTCGGGGCACAATCCGTTGAAGAGAATATCACAAGCTTGAGCGTTGTATTGCAGCATCTTCAACTCTTCCGCGGTAGCTTCACGGTTTGGTTCTTTCCCATCAAAGAAGTCACCTTGCAAGACAACACACACAATAGCCCAAACGGCGGGGTTATGTCCAAGAATATGCATTTTCATTTTATGCTTCCAACTAGCAAAATTAGTACCATCAAAGTAAGGACCTCTACGGTGATAATTTCCCTCGCTAGACGCCATACTCTCCTAGGTTGTGAAACCAAGGCTATGACCACCAAAAGCTATGGAAATCAAAGCAAATGGAGACCAAAGCTCTGATACCACTTGTTTGATCGGAAGTATGTCTAGAGGGGGGGTGATTAGACTACTTGACCAAATAAAAATCTATCCTTTTCCCAATTTTAGTTCTTGGCAGATTTTAGCTAGCTTAGCACAAGTCAAGCAATCTTCACACAATTCAAGCAAGCATGCAAAGAGTATATGTGCAGCGGAAAGTAAAGCACGCAACTTGCAAGAATGTAAAGGGAAGGGTTTGGAGGATTCAAACGCAATTGGAGACATGGATGTTTTTGGCGTGGTTCCGATAGGTGGTGCTATCGTACATCCACGTTGATGGAGACTTCAACCCACGGAGGGTAACGGTTGCGCGAGTCCTCGGAGGGCTCCACCCACGAAGGGTCCACGAAGAAGCAACCTTGTCTATTCCATCACGGCCATCTCCCACGAAGGACTTGCCTCACTAGTGGTAGATCTTCACGAAGTAGGCGATCTCCTTGCCCTTACAAACTCCTTGGTTCAACTCCACAATCTTGTCGGAGGCTCCCAAGTGACACCTAGCCAATCTAGGAGACACCACTCTCCAAGAAGTAACAAATGGTGTGTTGATGATGAACTCCTTGCTCTTGTGCTTCAAATTATAGTCTCCCCAACACTAAACTCTCTCTCACAGGATTTGGATTTGGTGGAAAGAAGATTTGAGTGGAAAGCAACTTGGGGAAGGCTAGAGATCAAGATTCATATGGTAGGAATGGAATATCTTGAGCTCAACACAAGGGTAGGTGGTTCTCTCTCAGAAAATGTGTATTGGAAGTGAAGTTCTATTCTGATGGCTCTCTCCACAAATGAAGAGTGGGTGGAGGGGTATATATAGCCTCCACACAAAATCTAACCGTTACACACAATCTGCCAAACTCGGTGGGACCGAATCGTTAAACTCAGTCGGACCGATTTAGCAAACCTAGTGACCGTTAGGATTTTCGGTGGGACTGAGATGCAACTCGGTAGGACCGATATGGTTAGGGTTAGGGCATAACGTAATCTCGGTGTGACCGATTACACAAACTCGGTGAGACCGATTTTGGTAATAAGCTAACCAGAGAGTTGGTCAGGTAAACTCGGTGGGACCGATTCGCTCTTTTCGGTGAGACCGAAATGTTACGAAAGGGAAACAGTGAGTTTACATTGCAATCTCGGTGGGACCGATCGCTCACTTCGGTTGGACCGAAACGTTACGAAGGGAAACAGAGAAATTGCAATCCCATCTCGGTGAGACCGAGATCCCTATCGGTGAAACCGATTTGCTAGGGTTTGTGGCAGTGGCTAAGACAAATGAAACTCGGTGGCTCCGGATAGAAAGAATCTGTGGGGCCGAGTTTGACTATTGGTTTAGGTCAAATGTGGATATGGAAAGGTAGTTGACGATTTTGGAGCATATCACTAAGCACATGAAGCAAGAGGCTCATTAAGCAACACCTCATCCCTCCTTAATAGTATTGGCTTTTCCTATGGACTCAATGTGATCTTGGATCACTAAAATATAAAATGTAGAGTCTTGTCCTTGAAGTTTGAGCCAATCCTTTGTCCTTATAATTTTGAGGGATCCACTTTCCTCATCCATGCCATGCCATCCATTGAGCTTTTCCTGAAATATTCATCTTGGAATAATGTTAGCTCAATGAGCTATATGTTGTTAGGAATTACCAAAACCACCCAGGGATAGTTGCACTTTTAGCCCCCTCTTAAATTTCGGACCTACTACGGGTCGGGGGTAGGATGGTAATCCCAGGTGTCCCAAATAGTGGGCGGGAGCGATTTCGGCCGCGTGCATGTGTGCTTAGGCGGCCATTGTGTATGAATGTTTTTCGGATGCGGTTACCTGACGTCTAGATGAAGCTACAAACCTACCCCGGTTTAGACCTTTGGACGTCGGGCCGGTAGGTTTCACGGGTCGGAGTTATTATAGAAGTAATTTCTTGTACTACCAAACATTGGTCTCACGCGGTTTCGGGCGAGTAGAGGCTCTTTTGGCGCTTCGTTCGAAATTTTGAAACACAAGCATTCACGTTTAGAGTACTCTTGAACTATGAGGATTGACCTAAATATACAACGTTATATTTGACCTTGTATGTTTGAAAACCTCATTAAATTATCCGCTTCTTTTTGAAATTTTGACACTTGAAAATCCTATAACTATGATTATTTTGGAATGGAGGAGCTAAATTTGAATCTATTTTGTACACGACTACATATGCTATTATGTACAAAATCAGAGCAAAGATTGGTGCCCCCATAATTTAGGTATGGTTTACAAATGCCATGATATCAAATTCAAATAATTGAATGGACTTCATGTGAATTCGATTTTTTAAACCACCTTAAGTTGAATTCAAATGTATGCTAGTTCATAGGTAGTAGCTATTTATAATGTCCATTGTGTAACTTCCATATGTATAATGTGCTTTACACACACAACATGAACTATACTCATGTTTATATTCGATTGCTAAAGCGATGCATTGTCTGGAGTTCAAAATACTAAGTATGTGGATCAATTGTGTCGAATAATAACATAGACATGCTCAAATTCGATAGAATCTAGATGTCTGATGGATCAATGACCGCTCCTTATGCAAATTGCAAATATCATGATCCCATCCTAATATTTGGATACAATTTATATCTTTAATCAATGTGTAGAGCAGTCTTTTACGTGTAGTTTCACTCTCGATCGGTGGTCTCTCACACATGCTCACACACTCTCTCCCGAGGTGTCTTTCTCGCACACATGCTCTAGATATAACCCTCCCTCACTCTCGTAACCATTTACAACTGTTTTCACTAACCTTTATCACAAGCACTCTTCCTCTCACAAACATCCACACGCACAATCCTCATCGACCCTTTCTATATACATGGACCTGCCTACGTGTCTCATGTACGCACATTATCTTTACGCATGTCTCTCACGCATTGTTTCACACCTCTCTTCCTAATCGACGAGTATGATTCTAGCAGAGCATTCTGTAGGATGCCCCTTAAAGTTAGGTTGGATGAATAGTAATATCAGAGATAAAGGGGTTACCTTAGTTCGAGAACCTAGGGTTACAAATCCTAGCCGGCTTTGTCAGTGGACACAGAGTCCTTCACAATTCTGCTATCTTTGTCTTGTACGACTAGTCATCCATGGGTCTTCCTAAATGCGTCACGGGCCGACCAATGTGGCGCAGGACAGAACAGAACGAAGGGCCTCACCTCGACCCACCGGACCTCATGCGGTGACACACCCTCTGCCCCCCACGTCTCATTATCTTCTCACACCCACACATACCAACACAAACACCACACACACAGAAAATTTCTCCTGGTGCCTCTATTCCCTCCCCCTTGCATATACACACTCAAGGGAATGGAATCTCTTGTCGTGACGTCATATTCGTCTCTCTCTCTCTCTAGACCACTCTCATTTCTCGTGCTATCTCTCCCACGCCCCCCCCATCGGCCCTCTATCCATGCCTCTCTCGAATACGTAATACACACACATACCTCTCTAGGCCCCGCCAAATGCATCAACTAGACATTCACACATGTTACATCACGTACCCCATTGATCTAAAAAGCCCTCTCTTCAGGTTTATTTCGCATACACATTCCTTTTGAATAAAGTGTGGCCAAAAAAATATTTTAGAGTTTCTACATATATACAACATTACAAAGTTATATGGAGGAGTACGAACGCTAATTTGCATTGCATGGTGCCCACAATGATATTTATTCCGCACTATGAATTTGTATATTTTTATACTATATACAAAGTTAGTAATAATAAAGAGAAATGAAGAGCATCTCTCTCTCCATCGCATACCCCCCTGTACGCCCCTTTCACGTATGCACACAAAACTATCTCCAGGTCCTCTAAAAGTAAGCCCTCAGAAAATTCATGCATGTTTCATCTTTCTCTCGCGATATATGCAATGACGATCATTGTATTTGAAGCGAAAGCACGATACGTACATTGGACTTTAGAATCCACTCATTACGGTCACCATTTATGTTTAGTGGTTATTATGCAGTCACGGGCTCACCGTACAACTCTGTATTTGCTCATGACATGACTAGTTGACCAGTTAAACGCTCCACGTGGCACCTCTAGTGTTGCATCACATTATCTCACTACCATCGTGCCCACCTGTCAACTTGTATCTATTCTACATCTACACTCTTATAAAATACATAAAATACACTCTTATAAAAAACAGAGTTGGTGATGATGGTGTGCCTGCCATCCTGCAATATAGGTCGTCCGATTTATATCTCTGACAGATAGGAAAGAAACTATGGCAATTTTGCAAAAAGGAACCCACACACCTTTCCACATTTGCAAATAAGGCCTTCCCTCGTTCATCCTTTTCTCTCACAAGATAAACAAGTCATACAAATGCATCTTGATGTTACGTGCAACGCACGGGCATCTTGCTAGTAAGAATGAAAACAAACGACAAAAAAAATATTTGGACGGTGGTTCGAAGTCATGACCGCGGGCACAATGGACAAGGTGGCCTTGTATTGGTATGCTGAGCCGTCTGTTTTAACACACAGTAGCTGGTGTGGTGATTATACACACACACACACACACATGCACACGAACTACATCCACGCAACACTCACACAAGCACATGCACCCACGCACGCATGCAACACTCACACGTACACACGCAGCCACGCACGCACGCAACACTCACATGCACGCACGCAACACTCACACGCACACACGCACGCATGCATGCACACACCAGTACACCACACGACCAACACACACTCTCACGCTCAAGTGCTCAACCTACACGTGCATGCACACACATCAGGCCCTAACAGACACATACACAACCAGGTGATTCCCGCGCACGGGTTGGAGCCTTGTCGCACCTGCGTAAATTTGTGTTTATCTGACCTTTTGCCTATGCGAACTGATAGGTGGGACCCACAACGAACGTGGTCAATTTAACTAGTCAACATGGCGCCATGCAGACTATTTGGCCGGTCAACAGAGTGCAATCCGATGCTGAGCTGTGAGCAAGTGACCGTATAATCACCGCAAAACGTATATAGTGACCGTAATCATCTTATTCTGAAGTTCGGTGACCGTATTATGCTTTTCTCTCTGTAGGCCCTCCAAAACTACATCTCTACACGTTCTCGCATGTTACATCTAGCAACTATGCAATATAGCACTACTACTACACTCTAACACAATAAATCATATGTGTTTTTAGTTTTACTAGATATCATATTGTTACTTATAATTAGTCAGTTTGCATACATTAAGATTGCCTTTGAAATGTATGGCCAGTATCATCTACCGCGCGGGAAAAATCCCGCCCTTTCCTGTTTAATCGGGTTTGTACCGATGGATCATGCGAAACAGCAAAACTATACTAGTACTATACAGTACAAGTGACAGTTCACTGGGCCATCGTGTCGTCTACTCCTCTGTCGTAAGAGTGGAGCGCTCGCTTTCATAAATCTTCTACTCCCTTTCGCCGACATGTGGGACATCAAGCTACCGGGTCCACGTGCCATACCGGAATACAGTGCAGAGCAGCCGGGGTGAAGCACCCCAGTCATGGCGCCGGCGTAGTAATGAGCATTGAGGCGTCAAATCACGAAGCTGCACCTTTCCCGCAGTTAAGTTGGAGGGACGAAGCAACCATCATTTCACTCGTTGCTGAATCCGCTTCTCCCTCATCTTCTTCAACTTAACCACGTGTTGCTTCTGCCGTTGTTATGCCTCATGTGGGACGCGGATCGACTTGGTAAAGCACTGACACGTGGGACCGCATGTTAGCAAACCGCCAGGACAACGTCCTCCGAAAATAAGAAGCCTAAGCCTAGACTTACAAAGGGCTATGTAGCTGCTACGTACACTTTGCATCTAATCTATATACGCCCCCCTGATTTTCAGGTGGGGTGGGCCTAATCCTCTCCTTTAATCCAATCAAATAGTCCCACATCACATCAGTTCATAACTTTACGTAAACCATTATGTGGATGTAGCATTGCTCAAATAAGAAACCTCCCCCGCCATCCACGCGGCAAAATCACCTCCTTTTTACTAATCTCGATTCTTTAATTTTTTAGATCAATATAATTGAGATTTGTATACATAGCACACAGGAGCAAAACCAAGTGGTACGGTTAAGGGCATCCACAATGTGTAGCCAAATGTGAAAATAGCTTTTGGCATCGTGGGGACCATTGTGGACGGTGTTGCCAAAGCCAAAAAGATTGAACCAAAGCTCCCTGATTGATTGATTGAAGGAATAGAAAAATGCAACGTCTCTCCTCTTTCTCCCATGCTTGGACGCATGTAGTACTACAGTATAGAGCACAGAGTCTACTCCCTTGTCCCTTCTATCACAAATCACAAAGCAGTGAGGCGTCAAATCACAAAAGCACGGACGAAGCAACCATCATTTCACTCTTCGCTGACTCCGCTTCTCCATCGTCTTCTTCGAGAAGCCATCTCACCGCATTAGTTACTCCTAGTAGTACTAGTAAAGAACTTCCTGGATGCAAATAAGGCCATTTTCTCGGCTTGCAGGTGGCACTTGCGAACGACTTACCGTGGTCTCCCTCAATTGTGTTCTCCGTCGAACGCACTTCGCCAAACCACCAAAAAAATCGTCGACGTCACCGCAATGGGGAAGGAAGTCAAATATAGTTACTACCTCCATGTTTTTTGTACACAAGGCCAGTATATCAAAATTACAATTTGTAAAGGGCCACTAACACTAATCGAGGCAAAATTGATGGGGCTAGCAACCAAGGACATTAATATCCCCTGCATGCATGCGAAAGTGAGAAGGTTGGTTTGCATGGCGCTGCATTAATCAAGCGATGAGGAGTGAGATGGTTAGCTCTTTGGTCTTTGGAGAAGAAAATACGCATTAATTGACACGTGAAACGAGGATTTGTATCGATTAAATCCCGCGAAGGAAAACCCAGCCTTTCTTTTTTAACACTAGTACTCCTAGTACGTACGTACTTATCCTGTTTGGGTCTAGGCCTTGCATTGCCAAACTTCGCCACACATTTTTGCCAAGCTTGCCTAAAGTTTTCAAAATGAGAAGGAGGTACACTTGCGCACGGCTATCGCGGTCGCACCGCACCCTCACACGGTCGCTCCTGCATGTCGCGGTCGCACCGCACCCTCACACAGTCGCTCCTGCACGCCGCAAACCCAACCAAGGGAACGCACGCTCACTGACACGTGTTGTCGCATGTGAACACACCAAACTCAGCCATCCTATCGCTGACACATAATTCTCGTTCATAGAGTATGTTTATCCAACCGCATGTTGGGGAGTATCCGTACGGCCCGTGTGGTGGTCTGTTGGGGAAGAACAAGAGGTGAGGAAGAAGGAAAGAAGGGTTAGGAGACGTAGGATATTAATCCAACCGCCTGAAATGGTAGACTGACCCAAGTCAGGTGACTTGCATAACAAATATATGTTTCTACACAGCAAAAGATCCATGAAAACAACAACATAAAGAAAAACTATCACTGCTCGCGGAAAGAGACGGTGTCGGTGTCAAAACCGGCGGATCTCGGGTAGGGGGTCCCAAACTGTGCGTCAAGGCCGGATGGTAACAGGAGACAAGGGACACGATGTTTTTACCCATGTTCGGGCCCTCTCGATGGAGGTAATACCCTACTCCTGCTTGATTAATATTGATGATATGGGTAGTACAAGAGTAGATCTACCACGAGATCAAGGAGGCTAAACCTTAGAAGCTAGCCTATGGTATGATTGTTGTGTATGGAGTTGATTGTCCTACGGACTACAACCCTCCGGTTTATATAGACACCGGATAGGGTTAGGGTTACACAGAGTCAGTTACAATGGTAGGAGATCCTGAATATCCGCATCGCCAAGCTTTCCTTCCACGCCAAGGGAAGTTCCATCTGGACACGGGACGAAGTCTTCAATCTTGTATCTTCATAGTCCACGAGTCCGGCGAAGGTATAGTCCGGCTACCCGAACACCCCCTAATCCAGGACTCCCTCAGTAGCCCCTGAACCAGGCTTCAATGATGACGAGTCCGGGGCGCAGATTGTCTTCGGCATTGCAAGGCGGGTTCCTCCTCCAAGTCCTTCATAGAAGATTGTAAACACCAAGAATAGTGTCCGGCTCTGCAAAACAAGTTTCCACATATTGCCATAGAGAGAATAATATTAACACAAATCAAATCTGCTGACGTATTCCGCAGTGCGTCATCACACTACGGCCAAGTCCTTTACTCGAATTGTTTTTACTTTTCCACCTCAGCAAGTTTTGCGAGGCGGTTTCCTTGGCACGTCTTGTCAAAGCAGAGATTGTGTGCCCTTTTTACGGGATTCTCATCAATACGGACGTGGGTAACCCAATCGTGCCCGTTAGCACGTTTCCTCGATTTAAGGCGAGTCCCAAACGGTTACGGGGAGGGCTCTTGGTATTCGACCTCTTATAAAGAGACCAAGGCCTTACTCCTTTTTCAATCTCAAGCAAGTTCGCTCGTCGCCTCGAGTTCCAACACCCTAGGCTCCAGATTCCATGCGCTTCGGACCTTCGACAATGTCCGGTTCTGACCTTCAAGGCCGATGGACGCCATCCTCCATCACGGAGGAGGACGTACTAAAGTTGAGGGAGGCTAAGTTCCTGACCGACGAAATTTCGCATAGGTTGCCTGCTCAAGGGCAGGTCATTCCCAGTCCCCAGCCCGGTGAGAGCGTGGTGTTCATGTCTCACTTCCTTCGGGGGTTGGGCTTCCCAATGGATCCCTTTGTGAGGGGACTGTTGTTTTATTACGGGCTGGAATTCCATGACTTAGCTCCGGAGTCCATCCTCCACATCTCCTCGTTTATTGTCGTGTGTAAAGCGTTCCTCCGTGTTACCCCTCACTTCGGATTATGGCTCAAGACCTTCAAAGTGGAGCCGAAGATGATCAAGGGACGGCACACAGAGTGTGGAGGCGCTGTTATAAGCAAAAATGCGGATGCTCCATGGCCCGAGGGATCTTTTCAAGAGGAGCTAGGCTTGTGGCAACGAGAGTGGTTTTATGTCACCGCTCCCCGGGGCTCCAAGTGGGTGGCGCCTCCTGCCTTTCGCTCGGGTCCCCCACCACGGCTAGCGTCATGGGTCAACAGAGGGTTAGATTGGGGTTTGCCCAAGGATGTGCCTTTGTTGCAGGGCCGTATTAAGGATATCTTGGAAGGAGACCTCAGCCTGGTCAAGGTGACGCAGGTCATGTTGATTCGCCGAATATTGCCCGGCAAACGTCGCTCCCTTCGCCTGTGGGAGTTTAATCCAGAGGGACCGCGAGCTCTCCAGAATTTCATGGGCGCAACGCCCGTGGAGATGTATAAACTGTTTTTCGGATCACAAGAAGCGTGTCCGAATTTAACCGAGGACGCAGGCCTAAGCTGCAATCGCCCGGATACTCAAGTAAGTAACCTTGTGCCCGGACCTTCTATCCGTATAATTGTTATAAACTTGCCCCTAAAAGAGTTGTCCTTTTAAGCAGGAGTGGATAGCGAAAGCAAAGCTGATCAGGTGTCCGGCCCCCTTCCCGAAACCAGGCCGGATCCTGTGCTTGTCAGGATGTTGAAAATAATGCCTTTGGAGGGAAGTAAGGGGGAGGACAAGGAAACTATGGCCTCCTCGAAGGAGGCTGTTCTGAAGGGAGGAGCCGACGATTCCTCTCCTAAGGGGAATAAGAGGTCCGCCTCTGACGACCCGGAGACCATAGCCTCGAAGCGGGGGGAAAATCCTCGTCAGAGGGTCCGACGCCGGGGAGTTCCTCGGCCGAACTGCACCCTCAAAGGGATCAGCCCTCCAGCGAGCCGTAAGTAGAGAAAGATTTTCCTTTTGAGGGATGAGAGAAATCCTTGATTTTATATCTGAGAAGATTAACCGAAATTTTACCTTGTAGCTCGGACCTCAGCCCTTCTCAGCGGAGCTCATCTTTGGGGGACCTCCTTCCGGAGATGATGGAGAGCGGGACGCCTCCCCCTGCCGTGCCGCCTAGCGAGGCGGGCGACCCTGAGGTGTCGTCGCGGAGGGTTTCTCCGAATCCGACAGGGGCGGAAGAGGGCTATGCGGCCCCCGGAGGTTCTTCGCGTCCGGCCTTCGAAAGAGGCCGTAGGACGAGTCCATCACCGTATGGTGCTCGGCCGGAGGAGTTAAAGATTCTGCTGGGGCGAGCTTCTATCTCGGAGGAACACCGTGCATTGATGGGCACGGTGATTGAAAGGATCTCATCCGCAGAGAGCGGATTGTATGAAGCCGTCAAAAGTTTATTGACGGGTTTTGAGGTACATTAGATAATGTATACTTTTGTTAGTATAAGATGCGCCCTATGTAGATAGTAGCCCCTGAGACTCTGCGTGTCGTCAAGAAATGACGACACGTGGAGGATCATAATCCCAGGTCTAAGATGTCGCCTTTGAATGTAGGCGGCAGAGTGTCCGGAATCAAGCCAAACTGATGATTTTGCCGTACTAAAGCGGCAACTGGACGTGGCCGATGCCGACATCGCGCTTGTCAACAAGCGGCTTGATGAGGCTCAAGGTATGTAATTCCTCGGGCGACATTAGGTAAGAAGAGTTTAATGCCAGTGTCTTATGATGTATGTGCTTGACGCAGATGGTGCGACCGCCGTGGAGAGTCTTAGGGCAGAACTTGCCCGAGCTAAAGAAAAGACAGAAAAAGTGATGCGGCTATCAAGGAAGCCTTTGAAGAGCTGAGAGCTGAACAGGCTGCTCACTGCCGAAGCAAGGAAGAGATGGCCGAGATGGCCGAAAAGTTAAAGAGCGCTGCAGACCATTGCAGGCTTCTTGAGAAAGAAAACCAGGCGAAACAGACGGACCTAGAGAAGGCCGTTGCCGATGCCAAGGATGCGCGCTCTGCGATGAGAGCTGCGAAGGAGGAGCTGCGTCAGGCCGAACAGATTGCGGCTGGAAAGCCCTTTATGCTACGAAGGAAATTTTGCGATCCGAAGTTTGCTCCGTTGGACCGGATGTGGAGTGTGGAGGATACCTATCTGGATTTGGCAGCGAGTGTTGCTGATGCGACCGAACACTTTCGAGATAAAAAAGATCGCGAAGTGGAAAAGCTTTTCTGTTCGCAGTTTCACAATCCAGAGTGTCCACTTGCAGTGGACGATCGTTTGGCTCAATGGGCCGAACTGAATAGGTTGTCCGGACTCGCCATGAAGTACGTCATGGGTCATCTATGGCCGGGGAGATTGGAGCCGAAGAGTTATTTCAGCTTGGTGCAGCAATTCCTTGACGCGGTGCCGTGCATTAATGCAATGAAGAGGTCAGCATGCATAGAGGGCGCAAGGATGGCTCCTGCCCGTGTCAAGACATACTGGGCAGAGATGGAGACCACAGTTGTTGCGTCCCGAGTTTCGAACAAAAGCCGAGTGTCCTCCGAGCACTATTTTCAGGAAGCCCTTAAAGGTGCTCGTGTAATAGAGACGCAGTGCTCGAAAGATGCTATGTTATTATAGCATATGTAATGATAAAGTAATATTTTGATAAACTATAGTGGCTTTTTTATACTTGTGCCTTCAAGTATTGGGAACACCTCATGTGCGGCCGTTTTAATATATACAAAATCTGAAAGATGGCAGTCGTTGGCTTCAGCCCCCACGCACATAGTGCGGGGGTGCTCACAGAAGACGCATTTTCACACTTAACCCAACGTCTTGGTCCTACAAAGGAGGTGATAGCACAGCGGGCCAGGCAACCGGACTATAATGCTTTAACACTTTCACTTAGCCATAGGAGGTTGACAGTGGGACTATTTAAGTAGCCCCTTAGTGGCGACTGCGCTCGTCCGAGTTCGGGGCGCGTATGTGCCTGACCGAGAAGCGGCCCTTCGTTAAAGCGGAGGAATCCGATAGATTCGGATAGGTCATCGAGTGGCTGACCAGTCTCACGTTACATCATGACAGTCAGTTTTTGGCTTTCTCTACTAAGGTGCTCGCCCGGCTGAACCGGGGCACAATCGCAGTAGTTCTCCTGGTGCTACCTTAGCCGATAGAGCGGAACGTAAGGTAGCCGAACTCAGGAGCCGGGCAACCCAACATTTGACCAAAGACATGATTCGGAGCTGATGCATATAATGCCAAAACTCGCGACGCCGAACACTCCCTAAGGTGTTCGGTCTTTATGAGTGCGGGCGAAACAACACTCTTTGTTAAAAAAGCCCCTAGTGTCCAGGTACGTGCAAAAATTCTGATGTGGCCACATGCCAAGACGCCAGCCTCCTCCTTGGTTATATCGGAAAGAACCAGGGGATGTGTAGCAACAAGAGACAGTAAAAAAGGTTTACGCAGGGTCTTAATCTAAAAAGAATCCTTTAGGACGGGTCCCTACTGCACGTCTGCGCATGTGTCTCCGTTGTGCCGTATCCTGGACGGGCGCCGCACGATGTTCATCTGTAAGAGAGAGGAACTGAGTTGAAAAACGGGTCGTGCCGAACAAAAGTTTGAAATAAACAAAGTATAAAGTAAAATATATAGAATTGAGCTTTATTGTCTCTGCATGTAGCCCCTAGTTCACGGCTATATGGCCACTAAGCCTGCATTAATGATGATTTTGTGCCGAACTCGTCCATCCGCATTCATGGTCTTTAATGACCTATTTCGAAGGTGTTTGGCCGGTGAGGCCATTTTACCGTGGGGCTGTCAAGGCGGCCGCACAGTCCTCCGCTTGGGGGAGGCGCACTTTAGTGCTTCCCCTTTAAAGAGATGATGCCTCGTGGACCGGGCATCTTAAGCGTGAGGGATGCATAATGCGGTATCGCGTTAAAGCGAGTGAAAGCTTCACGTCCCAGTAGTGCTTGATAGCGACTTGAGAACGGGACGATATGGAAGGTCATCTTTTCGCAGCGGAAGTTATCGTCAGAGCCGAATATAACTTCGAGCCGGAGAAAACCCATACAATGGGTGTCCGGACCAGGTGTTACCCCTTGAAAGGAGGTTTTGCTGCGGCGGATTCTTGCTGGGTTTATCCCCATGTGATGGATTGTATCCTGATATATCAGGTTTAGTCCATTGCCGCCGTCCATAAGGACATTTGAAAATTGGAGTCCGCCAATGATTGGATCGAGTATCAAGGCAGTCCAACCTGCATTCTTGATACTTCTAGAATAATCTAGCTGATCGAAGATGATTGGTTTTGACAACCAGTGGCGGGGACCCTTTGGGGATAGGTCATGTGATGCGTGCCTTTACGGACGCCGCATGTTTTGTTATGTGAAGTAAGTTCACTGTTTTTACTTCTTGTGGGAAGTTCTTTTGTTTCCTGGTGCTCTGCTTTTGGGGTTCATCCTCGTCTTCGCTTCGTGTGTCGAGCCCCTTGTGTTCGGCATTGAGTCTGCCGGATTGTTTGAAAACCCAACAATCTCTGTGGGTTTGGTTAGCAGGCTTCCCGGGAGTACTGTGTATCTGACATATCCTGTCCAGGATTTTATTTAAATTGGATGGATCATCCCTATTATCCTGGAGGGGCGGTTTTGTCTGATATTGCCGTGAGCCTTTGAATCCGGCATTAACTGGCGTGCTCTTCGGACTTTTTTCCTTGGTCCGGCGACGGTCCTTGTTGCGTCGCGGTTTTTCGTTTCCATCCCGAATTTTGGATGTACTTGGGTCACTGGGGTTGCATCTTGCCAGCCAGCTGTCCTCTCCTGCACAAAAGTGGGTCATGAGGCTTGTTAGTGCGGCCATTGTTCTTGGCTTTTCTTGGCCGAGGTGTCTGGCGATCCATTCGTCTCGGATGTTATGCCTGAAAGCTGCTAAGGCTTCGGCGTCCGGACAGTCGACTATCTGATTCTTTTTAGTGAGGAATCTATTCCAGAACTGCCGAGCTGATTCTCCGGGCTATTGAGTTATGTGACTAAGATCGTCTGCATCCGGAGGGCGGACATAGGTCCCTTGAAAATTTTCTCGGAAAGCATCCTCGAGCTCTTCCCAACTTCCAATTGTGTTTTCGGGAAGGCTTTTAAGCCAATGCCAGGCTGGCCCTTTAAGCTTAAGGGATAAATATTTGATGGCATGAAGATCATCTCCTCTGGCCATATGTATGTGGAGGATATAATCCTCGATCCAGAATCCAGGGTCTGTTGTTCCATCATATGCCTCTATGTTTACGGGTTTGAATCCCTCTGGAAATTCATAGTCCAGAACCTCATCGGTGAAACATAGGGGGTGTGCGGCGCCCCTGTATTTGGGTGTGCCGGATTCTGATGATGGCTTGATTGCATTGCTTACGAAAGCTTGCTTTCTTGGCCCATAAATGGACCTAACTGGGCCATGATGCGAATCCTTAAGTGGGTCGGCTGACGATTTAAGTGCGGCGCCGCTTGCCGCTTTTTGGGGTCGTCTATCCGATCGTGTGGCTTTCTTATTTTTTTAATGTGAGGGCTGTAGGGCCTCTTCGTCGAATTCAGGTAGTAGCTTTCTTTTCAGATAGCTTTTAGTGCGGCGACCATCGCCGTATGTATTTGCGGTGTTGATTACTTTACTCCATCTAATAGGGAGTGCATCTTCCGCTGTTTTTAGCTTCCGCTTCTGTTTTTCAGGCTGCGTGCAGTTGCAACGAGCCTCTTGTGGAGACTCTTTTGCTCCATCGATTTATCCGGCGTAAGGTCGTCCAGAATGCCATTTTCGCCGGGGGAGGGATGTTTGGTTTCTCTATCCGTGTTGCCCTGTTCGGACGGTTGCTTTGAGGCCTGCTCGTCGTCTACTAACTCGTCCTGCTCTATGGCTGGGTTTTTATTGAGGCGGGGCTTGGGTCGGCGTTTACGCCGATGCTTTGATTGCTTTCCGGGGGGTCGATCTCCCGTTCCGTCCCCTTTTTCCTCGTTGTCACTTCCTTTAGGGGCATCCACCATGTACACATCGTGAGATGAGGTGGTTGTCCCGTGCCCTATGGGCGTTGATTCATCGGTATCTCCTGCATCATCATCCATGCTGTCGATGTCTGCGGATTCGAAGTTGAGCACGTCGTTTAAATTGTCGACGGTGGCTACAAAGTGGGTGGTGGGTGGGCTTTGAATTTCTTCGTCGTACGTATCCCATCCTTGCTGACCGTAATCCGGCCAGGGCTCTCCTGATAAAGAGAGAGACTTAAGAGAATTCAATATGTCGCCAAAAGGCGAGTGCTGAAAAATGTCCACGGCGGTGAACTCCATTATCGGCGCCCAATCGGATTCGATTGAGAGGGGCGCGAGGGGTTCGGAGTCCGGAGAGGAGTCCGGATCCTCGGAGTTATGAGTCACGCGGAGTGCGGGGCTGGCGTTCGGCTCGATCGCCTTTGAGATCATAGCCCCCGAGGTGACGTCCAACCGCTCATCCTCGACCGACGCAATAGGCTCCAAGTTAAGGGTCGGAACCGGTGCGGGTGCAGCCTCCAGGACACTGTTCGAAGGCAGAGCTAGATCATGCCCCTCGAGATAGTGTGGCGCGCTTGGCTGTGGCTCGAATCCGTCAGAGATCGAATCTCCATGGATGTCTGCCGTGCAGTTTAGGCTTCTAGACCTGACCTGATGGCCAGGGGCGTAGCTTTCGATCTGCTCCAGGTGGCCAAGCGAATTGGCCTGCAGAGCGAAGCCACCGAAGACGAAGATCTGTCCGGGGAGAAAAGTCTCACCCTGGACCTCATCATTGTTGATGATCAAAGGAGCCATCAGGCCTAAAGGCGACGACACAGAGGAACTCTCAATGAAAGCACCAATGTCGGTGTCAAAACCAGCGGATCTCGGGTAGGGGGTCCCGAACTGTGCGTCAAGGCCGGATGGTAACAGGAGACAAGGGACACGATGTTTTTACCCAGGTTCGGGCCCTCTCGATGGAGGTAATACCCTACTCCTGCTTGATTAATATTGATGATATGGGTAGTACAAGAGTAGATCTACCACGAGATCAAGGAGGCTAAACCCTAGAAGCTAGCCTATGGTATGATTGTTGTGTATGGAGTTGATTGTCCTACGGACTACAACCCTCCGGTTTATATAGACACCGGATAGGGTTAGGGTTACACAGAGTCGGTTACAATGGTAGGAGATCCTGAATATCCGCATCGCCAAGCTTGCCTTCCACACCAAGGAAAGTTCCATCCGGACACGGGACGAAGTCTTCAATCTTGTATCTTCATAGTCCAGGAGTCCGGCGAAGGTATAGTCCGGCTACCCGAACACCCCCTAATCCAGGACTCCCTTAGACGGCCTCGTCGTCTTTGGCTGCCGGCGCGAACCAGCCGTCGCTGCCGACGTGTGTCTCCGCACTGTGGTTATCCTCGGCCTCCAGCTACTTGTTCAAGCGGAGCGTGCGGGCGCTCTGCACAGACGAGAGCATAGCCCGGTTCAAGTCGAGGACGTCCGGTTCCGCCTGCAGGAGGGCCTCGATGGCAGCAGCATCCGCGCGCTCCGCGTCGAGTCGAGCCTGCGCC
Source organism: Aegilops umbellulata (assembly GCA_032464435.1). Taxonomy (NCBI): domain Eukaryota; kingdom Viridiplantae; phylum Streptophyta; class Magnoliopsida; order Poales; family Poaceae; genus Aegilops; species Aegilops umbellulata. The sequence goes on from CP136058.1 coordinate 359,471,615, forward strand.
GCCCGGTTCAAGTCCAGGACGTCCGGTTCCGCCTGCAGGAGGGCGTCGATGAGAGCGGCATCCGCGCGCTCTGCATCGACTCGAGCCTCTGCCGCCCGGTTCAAGTCCAGGACGTCTGGTTCCGCCTACAGGAGGGCCTTGATGGCAGCGGCATCCGCGCGCTCCGCCTCAAGTTGAGCCTCCGCCACCCGGTTCACATCCACGACATCTGGTTCCGCCTGCAGGAGAGCCTCGATGGCAGCGGCATGCGCGCGCTCCGCGTCGAGTTGAGCCTCTACCTCCCAGTCCTCCTTTAGTATCGCCATGTTGAACCGCTGGTCCGCCTGCACCATGCGGGACTCGGACGCCGGCACGAAGTCGACGTCCATCGTCTCATACCCATCGGGGGCCTTCTGCGCCGCGACCTCCACCATGAACATTGGATCGGCTTCCTCCATGTCGTAGCTTGGCTCCAGAGAACTCGGGGATTTGCCCGCCGCAAAGAGAGCTTGGGAACGGAGGTCTGTGGCGCCGACCGCTGCCGCGATTTCTGCGCGACGCTCCGGCGTCAGCATCTTGTAGTAAGTGATGTTGCAGCGCACCATGGCTTTCCGGCGAACTAGGGGACGCTTGATGCGGGCTAGGGGATCGAAAGGTGGGGGAATGGGCTGGAGATTTGGTGTGGTTTTAGGGCAGTAGCTGGCGTAGGACGAGCAGCGAAGGTTCTGGTGTGAATAGTGGTTCCGGTGAAGACCGGTCAATCGGTTTTGACTGTACATCGCTCTTTTCGCGTTTGCGTTGCTGCACGGCACGCTGGACCCTCCACGTCGCTCACCGAATGGAACGCGCTTCGTCTTGCGTTTTCGCTCGCTTGTGGGACCGCAGTTGAGAGAAAAACGACGTCCCTCCCCCTCCCCCGCCCGCGTCATTTATTATACCACCACTCCCTCCGTTTTATGCGGAGTAAATAGAAATAGAGGGAGTATACTACGGATGAGGATCCCCTGACGTGACCGAACCCATTGAGTAACTGACATGCAGGGCCTAGCAAGCAGGGGGTCCGCCAGTAAGTGACCGAAAGGGAGGGTAAGGCAGGGATACCTACGTCAGAGGATCCACTTCCACTATATTACTTTGACCAAATGTTAGAGTAATAATATATGACATGCAACTTACACAAAGCATACAGGGTCTAATCCGTTTTTTGAGGCTAACTTTGACCAAATATTAGAGTAATAATATATGACATGCAACTTACACAAAGCATACGGTCAAATTCGTATGTGAAAGGAGTTTCCAATGATATAATTTTCACATTATACATCTCATGTACTATTAATCTTGTCAATAGTAAAATTGGAAACCATCTCGAGTACAAATCTAGGAGTACGTACGAATCTAACAATATTGATTGGGCGTTGTTGAATGTTGATACCTTTTTTATCAAAGTAGATATACTTTGACTACACATAAAACTTATATGTAAACTACTCCCTCCTTCCATCTGTATAGGGCCTAATGCGTTTTCGAGGCTAACTTTGACCAAAAGGTAGAGCAATAATATATGACATGCAACTTAAACAAAGCATACCATCAAATTCGTATGTGAAAGGAGCTTCAAATGATATAATTTTCGCATTATACATGTCATGTACTATTAATCTTGTCAATAGTCAAAGGCGGTCTTGAAAAATGCATTAGGCCCAATATAGATGGAAGGAGGGAGTAGAAAGGATAGGAGGAAGTATATTGTACGTTCAAAAACGAAACGAACATTGAATACCCTTTATATATGATTTGCGGATGCTATGATCACCGTTCCCTCTCAATTTCATCTCGGGGTCCGGAGATCTATTGAAAGAGGACTAGGGTGGGTACATGCGAATGATACTCGGCGGAATGTTCAAATGAGGCATGCGGGAGGATGGACTCGACTGGAGGGTGACATGATCGATGGAGAAGAGGGTTGGAGAGGAATGAGAAATAAGCAAACGCCACATGATTATACTTGAACGGCTCAAATAAACAATAAGTTGTCTCGCTTGGCCTACATAGTGAAAGGCCTAATGCGCAACGCGGAGCATTGACGCTCGAATATGGTCGGGAAAACAGGGAAACAGACATGTGGGGCACACCCGTCGGGACGACGTAGCGCAGACTAGTCCAATGGAGGAGCTGGCCCACGACCTCCTCGCCACCGACAACCGTTCATGTGGGTCGTTGGGGCCAACAACGGGGCGCAGCTCTAGCACCGCCTCTGGACACGGCGAACACGGTGAGCGACATGCTCATATCGTCGCTAGACACGGTCAGTTTCAGTTTGCCGAGGGTGGCGTTAGTGTTGTGGCACGACCAACGGTATGTTTGGTTTGTGCCCAAGGTTGCCCCATCAAAGCATTGGGTAGCCAAAATTTTGGTTGAGGTATTGGTTGCCCATGATTTGGCCGACATTGGCAAGAAAAATGAACTTGAGTTGGCTAGAGTTCATTGGCATGCCAAAGAAATGGCAACCATCCAAACAAAGACCAATCTTTGGGTCATGACCAAAATTTTGGTTGAGGTATTGGTTGCCCATGATTTGGCCGACATTGGCAAGAAAAATGAACTAGAGTTGGCTAGAGTTCATTGGCATGCCAAAAAAAATGGCAACCATCCAAACAAAGACCAATCTTTTGGTCATGACCAAAAATTTGGCAAGGTGCACTTTGGCCACAATCCAAACACACCCCAACACCCAGCTCGTCGAGGATGCACGGGGCGCCGCAACGCGTCCGCGGAGTGGTGTAGCGCGGCCAACTGCATCGTTTGGACCTGAGACCATGCCGGGTTATCTTGCTTTTTCAATGACATGCGGGGATCACATGTGAGCAAAGGGCATCTCCAACGTTGCCACGACAGCAACTGACTACCCTGGCACACCAAAACCCTCGTCCCTCGCGTCGTCGTGCAGTGCGTTCCCAGCCGGCGCCAGCTGCCCGCATTCATGCCGTCCGTTCATATGTCGTCATTAAGAGGCTCGGTGCCCGAGGAACAACTCCGGCGACTTAATGACGCACCCGGACGCTTGGTCTCACCGGAATGCGCTACATAAAGCGGCAACGCCCAGCTAACCTCCACACCATAGCGCATCGTCCTCCTACCTGGAACCACATCCGCCATGACCGCAAGCGTGAACGCTCTGCGGGAGAGCTTGTCTTCGGGGATGGAGCTCGAGGTCGCCGCCCTCGCTCAAATCGCCGCACAATCGGTGGCCACGCTGGCGGCCGACGACGGGAGCACCGTCAGCCACGCGTCCTACTTGCCGCCGTCCAACGTCCGGCACTGCCGAGGTCGGGGACTCCTCCGAGGATGAGTAGGGCATGGGAGGCGGCAGGGCATGGTGTGCCAATTGGCTGGTCCGTCTCCCGTGTTCTACATTTCCTCGCCGAAGACCGCACCTTCACTTCACGGGTCTTGAACCCCGCCCCCGTACATGGAGATCATAGATGGAGGACGTAGGTCGCCGCCGTAGAATAGGTTTAGGGTCGGGTTTCTTTTATTTTTTGTCCTATAAAAGTTCGAAATGTAATGAAAATCTGCCGTGTTTGCATTAATCTCGGCCTGTGTATATGAACTTTCACAATAATATACATATTGTAGTAGTACTAGCAAGATGCCCATGCGTTGCATGGAAGATCAAGATCTTGTGGGAGAAAAGGATCAATGAGGGAAAGCCTTATCTGCAAATGTGGAGAGGAGTGCGGGTAAATTGTCATAGTTTCCTTCCTATCCGTTAGATATAGATCGGACGGCCTATATTGCAGGATCGGACACATCTTTCTACATCTACGAGAACCTACGAAAGGGTTAACGTAAATTGCCTCTCTCTCTCCTCCCCTGATTTTCATGGTGGTGGGCCCCTCCCTCCCCCCAATCTACAATCAATAGCTGACACGTTTCACATTACGTAGGTGTAGCATTACTCGTCCTAAAAAACCCAACTAAGCCAACCTCCCAGCATATCGCGCGGAAAAGACCCGGCCGCGCCGTTTTAGTCGGGATTACCGGATTACTAGTAGTAGTATCGATGGATCGCGCGAAGCAACAGATTTTTTTTAGGGGGCGAAGCACCTAGTTTAAAAGGAAAAATGCGGTACACTCACAACACTCCTGCCGCGGTCGCATTTCACCCCACACACGTTCGGTCCTGCACACGGCTCACGCAAACGGAACGCGCTTCGGCTTGCCTCTTCACTGACACGTGGGACTGCACTTGGAGAAACCGACCATGCGCCAAACTCCCCCCACCCACCGCGCGAAAATCCCCCCCCCCCCCACACACCCAAAAATTCCCCTCAAATCCGATTCAACCGCCCTTCGGCCAACTAGCCAATAATATTCCCCAAACCCCCCTCCCCCCTGTCCCCCTCCACTCCATTCGCTCCGCCAAAGCCGCCCTCCCCGCCGCGCCGATACGTCGGCGCCGCGGTTCGGCGATCCTCTCGCTCCCACAGTACGCTCTTGTAGACTATCGTCCTCTAGCCGCGCCGCCACCTCTGGCTACGTTCTTGTGGAGGCGCACGACGGTCAGCGCCGCCACCGCTGGCGACGTTCGTGTGGAGATGCACGGCGATCAGCTTCTCCCATGGTACGCGCATTCTAGACTGAGGCCCCGTTCATGTCGGTGTAGCGCTGAATGTTAGCTGATAGACGCTGTTAATCTCACTATTTGCAGAAGTAGTTTACTGTCAATATGCTCTGCTTAAGATGCTTCCTTGCCCTGTTCTGCACTCAATCTGCTTAGCTGAGATGGCATGCCAAGTCCGATTAGTTGCTAAAATATCCTGCCATATATTTATTGTGACGTAGATTGCCATGGTCTAGTAGCCAATCCGTTAGGTGAAATAGCTCTACACCGTTTTATACTCGATCTTTGTTGTTGCGATGGCCTTCGATAGTTCGATGGCCGTGTGCTCGGCCTCATTGACTGCTGAAACAGCCTGCCATAATTTGGCACTCAAATCTGTTTGATGAGTTAGCTTTACATGTATTTCATTACTTAGATCTGCTCGTCCAAATATCTTGCCATAGCTTTAGACATCGACCTAGGTATTTTTTTCTGGACTTCATAAAAAAGCATATATGTTTCTCCTGTAATATCTAGTAGAAGAACTAATTTGTATGTCTAACAGACGGACAGGACTTGGATAGCTTCTGCTCGAAGATTCTGCGCTGCATATGTCGAGGGGGTTGAAAACTTCATGAACTTTATCAGAGCTGAATACGGTGGTCCGAAATCAGATGTGCTCTGCCCATGTAGCAGTTGTATGAATTCAGTTACAAGACCCCAGTCAACTATGCAACATCATCTACACTTGTATGGGATGTCGGTCACATATACTAGGTGGGTTGATCATGGTGAAGCTGTGAACGTCAATGTTATTGACTACGTGGAAGCAGCAGATCACCATCTTGATCTGCCTGATGCTCAAGTGGAAGAGGAGGAGGAGGTGGTGGTGGCGGAGCCAATGAGTTTGACCAACATTGAAACAATGCTACAAAATGCTCGTGCATTCCGTGAACTTTCACCTGCAGAAGAAAAACGGTGGGCCCGCATGTTGGAACAATGCAACGTTGCTATCACCCCAGGAAATAAGCTGTCAGTATTCTCAGCTATGGTCACCTTTCTTTAGGTGAAGACATCTGAGCGGATGACCAACAAATCATTCGATGCGATGTTGGCTGCTTTCCGCGAATCTTTCCCAGATGCGTCTGAGCTGCCACACACCTACAGTAAAATGAAGAATTTCCTTCGTGCAGCTGGAATTGGATATGATATGATCCATGTTTGTGAGAATAATTGTGCTATGTTCCGGAAGGATTATGCCAACTTAAGTGAATGCCCGAAATGCAAATCATCAAGATGGAAAGATGGCGATGCTGTGAAGAGGATTCCTCATAATGTTCTGAGACATTTTCCAATTACACCAAGATTGCAGAGGTTGTTTCATGATGCTGAAACAAGAGAGGATGTACTGTGGCATTCTAGGAAACAGGAGTACAGAGATCAGAATGTAATGAGCCATCGATCTCATGGTAGTGAGTGGAAAAGCTTCGATGATAAACACAAAGAGTTTGCTGCTGACCCGAGAAACATTAGACTTGGCTTAGCTTCAGATGGATTTAACCCATTTGGCCACCAGAGCACCACATATAGCATGTGGCCAATGCTTGTTATCCCTTACAACATGCCTCCAAATGTCTGCACCAAAGAATCGAACTACATGATGGCCTTGCTCATCCCAGGTCCAAAAAGTCCGGGAAAGGATTTTGATTTGTTCATGGAGCCTCTTGTGGAGGAACTTCAACAGCTATGGAAGGGTGTTATCACTCGAGACCTATATAGCAGCCCACCAGTTGATTTCTTTCTGCGTGCTATTATAATTAGGTGCATCCATGATTATCCGGCTTTGGGCACTATGTCAGGGCGAATGACACATGGTTACAATGCATGTGTTCGCTGTGACAGGAATCCGTTGTCATACGCAATACTTAGCAAGATCTGTTACATTGGACACCGTCGTTTCCTTGCCAAGGAAAAGCCGCTTCCTAGAAAATACCGAAGACATGTGTTCAATGCAAAGCATGAAAACCGTGATGCGCCAAAGAGGCTCACCGCCGATGAGTTGCAAGTGGAATTAGAGAAGGTCAGGCATATTACACCAGGAAACCATCCTGATAATGGTAGCGGGAAAAGGAAGCATGGCAGGGCAGAAGAGAGATTATTGTTTACCCGCAGGTCCACTTTGTGGGACTTGGAGTATTGGAAAGATTTGGATCTGCGGCATAATCTTGATGTGATGCACATCGAGAAAAATATATGTGACAACATTATCGGCACACTTCTTAATATTGAAGGCAAGACGAAAGATACCTTAAAATCTAGGATTGATTTGACACACCTGGGTATCAGACAGGATTTGCAGGTGCAAGATGAAGGTAAACCACGGGATATGGCACCAGCTGTGTACGTCTTGGACAAGGTAAAAAGAAAAGAATTCTGTGAGGTCCTGTCACGTGTGAGATTCCCACATGGATTTGCTTCCAACCCTGAAAGGAGAGTCAGTGCAGATGGAAACAAGGTACAAGGGTTGAAAACTCATGACTGCCACGTCCTACTTCAAAGGTTTTACCTGTTATCCTTAGACGATTGGGTCGCCCTGACTTATACAGAACAGTTGCAGAGTTGGGACAATTCTTCAGGGAACTCTGCAGTAGGAATATCAGGATAGATGCTTTGGAGCGTCTTAGAGACAAGATACCAACTATCCTATGCGACCTTGAGAAGATATATCCTCCAGCCTTCTTTGATGTGATGGTGCATTTGGCTGTTCATCTACCTGATGAGGCACTACTTAGAGGTCCAGTACAGTATGGCTGGATGTACCCTATTGAAAGGCGGCTAGGCACTTTCAAGGGCTATGTTAGGAACAGAGCTAGACCCGAGGGTTCCATTACAGAGGCCTACATTGCTACAGAAGCATTGACATTCTGCTCAAAATACATTGAAACAGCTGATCAGCTTAGGAAAGAGGTGGGTGAAGACAATCCCGGGCTCAATGTTTTCGATTATTCTGTTCGAGTTACAGGGAAGAGTCGACAAGAGGACAAACCTAAAGATTTGGACAAAATGGTTTGGTATGTGTTGAATAACTGTCCTGAGACACTACCTTATATCAAGTAAGTGCAGTACTGCAGCTTATACATCGTAATCTACTAAACTTGCAGCACATTCTTATATATTTAGATGTTTGACGTGATCACTATGTTGTGCAGCATTTACAAAGAGGAGTTACTGCCGCAAAATCCAAGAAACATTGACAAACTGGTTATGGCAGGATTTGCGAAATGGTTCAAGAACCATGTAAGCTTTTGAAGTGCACTGTCAGTTTTTTTAATATATTGAGTACATAAGATGATCATCTTGTCTATTTTCTAACCATAGGTTAAGAAGATGCGGGAGGATGGGCAGGCAGTTGATGATGCCCTTTACTCACTAGCAATGGGTCCTGATACTCGGGTAAGACATTATGAATCTTGCGTTGTTGGAGATGTGCGCTGCAACACCCTTGCACGAGACGAAGGCAGGAAGACACAAAACAGTGCCATCATGAGCACGGATACGTATGACAAAGAGACAACTGAAATGTATGCTAACATAACAGACATTGTTCAGTTGCAGTATATCTCCAGTTTCGAGGATCATCGGTGTGTGGTTCTGTTGTGTTGTCGTTGGTATAACCTATTTTCCAGGATCGCAAAACCCAGAGCTGATGATTATTTCAAATCCATTAATGTCAAGGCGGCGTACCAGACCAACGAGCCTTTTATTTTGGCAAATCAAGCAACACATATATTTTTCTTGAAAGACACATTTGCACGTAGCGATGACTGGAGAGTATTGCAAAGATTTGAGCAAAGGAATTCGTTTAATGAAGTTGCACAACAAGATGATGCTTACACTGCTCCTGATGTACAAGATAACACAGATGTTCCTAATATCTTTGAGAACCATCACGTCAATGACACTGGCGAAAAGATTGCATGTCGTGCTGTGGACATACAAGAGTTGATCAAGAAGAAGCCAACGTTTGAGGACGTTGAGGACGAAGAAGAAGATGACACCGTGGGGAATTATGATTCAGACTGATACACATGGCGAAGATGTTGATGCTGCTGCTGCGGATGATGATTACATTGTTTTTGTCGTATTTGCCTGTCAGAAGACGTTTTTTATCTACTATGCGAAATTGTGTTTGCTATGACAACTGAAACCTGATGAACATGTTGTTTAGTATTTTGTTGTGAGAACATCACTTGTTATGTATGCTGATTTGTGTTTGGTGATTGTATGACAACTAAAACATGATGACATTGTTGTTTAGTTGTACTCATATTTGGCTGTGAAACTTGAATTTGATGACATAGTTTGCTGTTGGACTGCAATTTGCTCGACGTCTTCGGATGAGAACAAAGCTGACCCGACAGGGCCTCTGCTATTTATTTATTTATATGAGCAAAAGGGGATACCCCCTGATTTCCGTTAATAGAAATCATTAGATGTTCAAAACACTACGCCCAGCCTGCTACACAGGTTTCATTCATTACTAGTTTCAGCAAAGTGCTCATGTCGTAGCCACTGAATACATCACGAGTGCTACATACACTGCAAGTAAAGAGACAATCATCCTACAGAGCAAATCGATTTTGCCCATTATCTTCACAAGCTCTTTCATCTCCTCATTGCTGTCAAGGTCGTTCAGCAGCTGTTGCTTGGCCATGATCAAAGGAACTACATCTTTAACCTTCTGCTCTGCATCTTCCTCTTCTGCCGTTCCTTCAGTTACTTGTCCAACACCCCAACCTGCTGGTATTGGGATTCCTCGGCTAACCAAATAATCAGCGTAGTTGCATTCCCCCACATCAGCAACTTCCCAGAAATGCAAATCACACGAATCTTCCCTTTTCTGCACGAATCAAATTGGTAGATCATCAACCAAACTATTAAAAAAATCAGCAACTGAAAGCAGCAGAACAACACTTAAACATATTATTACCCCATGATTCGGGCATTTGTAGAAGACTCGGCCAGGGTTGCGGGTTGTGGTTGAGACGCGACGGATGACTCTGCGTGATTTGCAGCAGTGGCACCACACCAACGGCAGCGGGTTGCGATGAGCAATCGGTTGCGGTGCGCGTGCCGGCGAGGGTGTGATGAGACCCACAGGCGATGGTACGGGTTGCGACTTGGCGCATATCTGGTTGTTTCCTGCTGAAGAGCAGGTGGACGAGCAGCCAGCGGACATGGTTGCTGCGGCCAGAGCTTCTGATGCTAGGCAGAGTAAGTAGAGAAGAGGAGAGGCGAATGTTGGATATGTCAATTTCATTACTTGCAGAGTAGCATAGCACCATATATAGTCATAGTCTAGGTTTGGATTCGAACCAGCTACAGGAGCACGTCTTTCTTTTTTCTAAAACTCGGTAACGTCTCTTTACTGGCACAATAGCTTGTTCAGTACGCCTTCCCAAGTCTTTGATTTTCTTTCCCTCTTTTTTCCGAGGAAGGAAGGAGGACAAAATTGAGAGTTCCTGGGACTCGAACCCAAGACATCTCGGTTGAAAACCAAGGGTGCTAGTCACTTATGTGGCGAACGTCCCCTGTGAGGAGGACGACAGACGAACGCATTTTCCTCGCAGTTTTCTTCCTATATATAAAAAAGTATGCTACTTGGTGTCCGCTTAGTCAACAAACGATTGTGCCAACCTTGACCGTTGGATTGACATTCAACATCTGTCGCGTTTCTTAAGTCTCTTCTTCCTCGAGCCGCCAAAGCCAAACCAGCGCCGGCGGGACCGCCTGCTCCCGCCTCCCACGGTTGGCTGTGATCTGCCCCGGCTCCTGTTCGTTCTTGTCCGAGGCCTCACCATCATCCTCCACCTTGGTTCGCTCACCGCGGCGCCGCCCACCGGTGTTGTCAACATGGTCAACAACCGAGAGGAATAAGGAGATGACTGTACATGGTGAGGATGACAGTAGGGACCCAGCAGCACGCGTAGTAATTTTGTTTTTTCGGGACGGAGAAGGATATCAACTGGGTTGTGCGGTCTATAAGTAATAAGAAATGGGCTATAAGTAATAAGAAATGGGTTGTAAAATGAAAAAATACAGCAAATAGACAATTAGTTCCAAAATACTGTTTTCTTTCGGATTTTGATATTTTAAATTTCATTGTTTTTGTGCGGGTAAAATTTCATTGAATTTAAATTAAGGTATATTTAGATTTAAAATTAATTTGAATCTGGCTAGAAATTTCGGGCTGTATGCTGTTTAGGACAGTTTTGGAGGCTGACTTGTGGGTCTACTAGGTTGACATGTACTTTGGCTTTGTCAACTTAGTGCACAAACGATTCTAGCAGCAGTGACCGTTGGATGCTAATCCAACGGCCGTGTTGCTTCTTCAATATCTGATCTTCTTGCTCCAGCCGCCCAAACCAGCTCCGGTGGGACTGCCTGCTCCCGCCTCCCGTGGCCGGCTGTGCTGCCGCACAGGCCGCACCGCCCCACCCTACTTCATTGCTGGCCAGGCCATTCCTCTACTCACCCACACCTCCTGTTATTTTCCGGCGACGGCAGCCGGACCAGTAAACCCTCGTACTCCCCACCGCGTGGGCAACCATTGTCGAGTCTTCCCCGGCTCCGTGTCGTTCCCTTCCCAGGCCTCGCCGTCGTCCACCGACATGGTGCTCTCGGCGCGGCCTCATCAACTTGGTCAACGAACGACATCCATCGGCCGTGGACTGTACGCGCAAAATAATGATTCCTCCACCTGATAGCTGGGACCCACCGGAAGGGCCTCTGTATTTCGCGAAAAAATGTTTCCCCCGCTGACATGTCGGACCCACCAGCTATATCTTTGCACGCAGGGAAGTGCCTCCTTATTACGCACAAAAAATGAATACCCCCTGCTAGCTGGGACCCACCATAGTGGGAGGATGACTTGTGGTCCAACAAAGTTGACGGGGACGGAGGGCTTTGTCAACTTAGTCAATATGAACGATTCTAGCTCCAGTGACCGTACGATGTCCATCCAACGGGCGTAGTGCTTCTTCAACATCTGGTCTTCTTGCTCCAGCCGCCCAAAGCAGCGCCGGTCATGCCGCATGCTCCTGCCTCCCGTGGCCGGCTGTGCTGCCGCAGAGGCCTCACCGCCCCCTACTATTCCCACCGCTGTCCAGGCCCTGCGGCGACAGTAGCCTCACACCGCAGCCGAACCAGTGAACCCTCGTACTCCTCTCCGCGCAGGCTTCCACTGCCGCGTCTTCCCCGGCTCCGCGTCGTTCCCTTCCTAGGCCTCGCCATCGTCCACCGCCGTGGTGCTCTCCGCGCGGCGTGGTCAACGTGGTCAAGGAACGACTTCCATCAGAAGAATACTATACGTGGAGAGGCTGACAGCTGGGTCCACGGCCACAGCCCAGTTTTTTTGTGATTTGCCAAGTAAGTCACTTTGTCAGGCCTGTTGGGCTGCAAATCTTTCAAGACGAGGAGAGCTTTCATTCGGCTGGCCAAGAAAATGGCCCATCAGTAATGAGAAATGGGTTGTACATTTTTAAAACACATCAAACTGACAAATAGTTTCAAATATCTTTTTTTTCATTTCAAGATTTTAAATTACATTAATTTTTATGCGTGGAGAATTTGTTGGATTTTATATTGATATACATTTATTTTTAAAATCAGTTTGAATGTGAGTCGAAATTTCGGTATTAAAAACAGTTCGGACCGCACCGAAATATGCAAAATTTTGTATAATTTTTTAACCGTGGCCACAATTTGGGCTGTAATGCTAACAAAAAGAATATGGGCTCCAAAAAAACCTTAAGAATTAGCAAATGGGCTGAAAATTATTAGAAATAATGGCAGATGGGTTGTATGCTGTTTTCCACAGATTTGAGGCTTTCCTAAAAAAAGGTTGACGCACAAGCAGTGACTGTTGGATGTCCATCCAACAGCCGTCGTGCTTCTTCAATCTCTGCTCTTCCTGCTCCAGCCGCTCAAACAAGCGCCGGCGGGACTGCCTGCTCCCTCCTTCCCGTGGCCGGCTATGCTGCCGCGCAGGCCTCACCCTCCCACCATACTCCCATCGCCGGCCTAGCCATCCCTCTACTCACCCACACCTACTGTTATTCTCCGGCGATGGCAGACGAACCAGTAAACCCTTGTACAGTCGTACTCCCCTCCGCGTGGGAAACAACTGCCGAGTCTTCCCTGCCTCCGTGTCGTTCCCTTCCTAGGCCTCGCCGTCGTGCACCGGCCTGGTGCTCTCGGCGCGGCCTGGTCAACGTGGTCAACGACCGACATGCATCTGAAGTGGACTGTACGTGGAGAGGCCGACAGCTGGGTCCACGGCCGCACGCAAGGAAATGCCTCCTTATTACGCGCAAAATAATGATTCCTCAACCTAACATCAGGGACCCACCGAAAGGGCCTCTGTATTTCGTGAAAAAAATGTTACCGCCGCTGACAGCTCGGACCCACCAGCTATATCTTCGCATGCAAGGAAGTGCCTCCTTATTACGCACAAAAAAATGAATACTCCCTCTGTTAGCTGGGACCCAGTATAGTGGCAGGCTGACTTGTGGGCCTACTAAGTTGACGGGGACGGAGGGCTTTGTCAACTTAGTCAATATGCACGATTCTAGCTCTAGTGATCGTACGATGTCCATCCAACGGCCGTAGTGCTTCTTCAACCTCTGATCTTCTTGCTCCAGCCGCCCAAACCAGCGCCGGTCGTGCCTCGTGCTCCTGCCTCCCGTGGCCGGCTGCGATGCGGCGGAGGCCTCACCGCCCCCTACTACTCCCACCGCTGGCCAGGCCATCCCTCTACTCACCCACACCCCCTGTTACTCTGCGGCGATGGTAGCCTCACACCGCAGCGAACCAGTGCCCTCGTACTCCTCTACGCGTGGGCATCCACTGCCGCGTCTTCCCCGGCTCCGCGTCGTCCCCTTCCTAGGCCTCGCCGTCGTCTACCGCCCTGGTGCTCTTGGCACGGCGTGGTCAACGTGGTCAAGGAACGGCTTCCATCGGACGTGGACTGTACGTGGAGAGGCTGACAGCTGGGTCCACGGCCACAGCAAGAAAGTGCCTCCTTATTACGTGCAAAATAATTATTCCTCCACCTGACAGCGGGGACCCACCGGACGGGCCACCGTATTCCGCCCCCCTGACTGTTGGGACCCACCAGCTACATCTTCGCATGCAAGGAAGTGCGTGACAGTCGGGACCCACCTGGTCGAAGCTTACGTAGCGTTGCCATTCTGGTCGCGAACGTGTATGTACATAAATAATGGTCGATGTAGAGGCGCGCACGTGTCGTAATAGAGGCACGCACGTAGCATGTACACGTACGTACAGCGGCCAGGGTGCAAGAAAGAAAATACGGGCACGTAAGTGTACATACGGGCGGGGTCTCGAACGCCTACTCGCGCATACGTACGGCGAGGGCTCGTGTACATGGCTGGGTCGGAACGGAGGAACAACGTCGTCGTCGTGTTCATGGGGAGGCAACAGAATGCGTGGTCGTGTTCATCGGGAGGGATTGGACGGAATAGGCGATGGAAACGAGGCCTGGCGTACCGCACAACGGAGGAAACGGACCTCCTACGTTCGGAACGGGTCCTGTTGATCGGGAGGGGTCTGGCGTACCGCAAAACGGAGGAAACGGACCTCCTACGATCGAAACGGGGTCCTGTTGATCGGGAGGGATGTGGCGTACCGCAAAACGGAGGAAACGGACTTGTGTTGGAGCGCTACAGTCGAAACGGGGGTCCTGTTCATCGGGAGGGGTGTGGCGTACTGCAAAACGGGACTCCACGGGATACTGTTCATCTCCACCGTCGACCTCCTCCAGCCTCCACGGGCTCCTGTTCATCCAGCCTCCACGGGCTCCTGTTCATCCAGCCTCCACCGCACGCTACTCCACCGGCTACTGTTCAACTACCCCTCCACCGTCTACTGTTCATCCAGCCCTCCACACCACAGGGTCCTGTTCAACCACCCCTCCACGGGCACCCCTCCACCGTCTACTGTTCATCCAGCCCTCCACACCACGGGGTCCTGTTCAACCACCCCTCCACCGTCTACTGTTCATCCAGCCCTCCACAGCACGGGGTCCTGTTCAACCACCCCTCCACCGTCTACTATTCATCCAGCCCTCCACACCACGGGGTCCTGTTCAACCACCCCTCCACGGGATCCCCTCCATCGTCTACTGTTCATCCAGCCCTCCACACCACGGGGTGTTGTTCATCCACCCCTCCACGGGCACCCCTCCATCGTCTACTGTTCATCCAGCCCTCCACCACACCACGGGGTCTTGTTCATCTAGAGGCAATGCCACCGCTCACTGTTCATCCAAACCCCCGCAACGTTCACTGTTCATCCCATCGATCGGCTTCAGTTAGCAGCAGTAGCGAAGGAATTTCTCGATCGGGTTCAGTTAACAGCCATTGATCGATCGCTCGGGTTTAGTAACGCGTAGCCTGCAGTGCAATCGCTCGGGTTCAGTTAGAGCCCAACGCCTCGCTCGGGTTCAGTTAGAGCCAACGCCTCGCACACAGCGCGTACATGTACGAGAGAAACGCGCATCGCTCGGCCCCCGACCTCCCACCGTAACCGGGAACTCCCCGAAATTTTCCTCCCCCTCGCTTCTACCACGGTTTTTTCCGTCATGGACGGCCCGAAGAATGCCATGCAGCTGCGTCTCCGGCCCGCCCAGGACGAAAAGCCCATTTACTGTCATGTGTTTTTGTCATAGAAGTAGGAGCCCACCACATCTATGATGATACCGGGTTTTGTCACAATTATCGTCATAGAAGTGTCATATGTATGACAGAAATTGTTTTCGTTCGGCCAAAATGTCACGGATGTGTATTTTTTTTTGTAGTGCTCCAGTTTATATAGACACCGGAGGGGGCTAGGGTTACACAGAGTCGGTTACAAGGAAGGAGATCTACATATCCGTATTGCCAAGCTTGCCTTCCACGCCAAGGAGAGTCCCATCCGGACACAGGACGAAGTCTTCAATCTTGTATCTTCATAGTTCAACAGTCCGGACAAAGGTTATAGTCTGGCTATCCGGATACCCCCTAATCCAGGACTCCCTCACTCGTCGTCCCGCCCCCCTCTCCACACCTTGCAACTCCTCATCCCCAAGTGGCAAAAACTTGCAAGTTCCTTGTGCCATGGATGCCACTCGAGGTGAGCTCGACTTTGCATGTCCACGTCCTGCAATGCCTCCTCCTTCTCCATGTTTGCATCTCCATGGAGCCTGAGTTCATGTCATCAGGATCTTGAGGATGTCGGTGAGCTACGAGAAGGTTTGTGGTTGTCTTAATTATCTTACTTTGACGAGTAAGAATCATTGCCAGTGATTCCAAAACGGCAAGAACGGTGCCTATGGTGTGAGATTAGTAGATTGTTGATTCTATTATGTTGCATAGGTTAGTTCAACATGCTGAAAACTTGTGTGCGTTTTCATGTGTGCAATATGCCATACAATATGGTGTTCAGGGACATCTTAGGAAACAAATTGAGGCATGCAACATTGTTAGGATTAGAAGGTTGTTGTCGGAACAAATTGATCATTTATTTGAGAACAAGCACTCGACCATTCTTCAGGTTGTTGCACATGCAGAGGATACAGTGAAGTTGTGAAAGCTTGCGCGCGGGAAGGCAGGTTATAGTGAGAGTGCGTCCTAGACATGTTAGTTGCTGGAGTTATACACCTAGGTGTTTCGGCTTGTTGTTATCAGATGTTGTGTCGTGTGTGGTGTATTGTTCTTCCAGTTAATGAAAATGACACACAACAGTCTCTTGTTCTTTGAAAAAAAGTATGATATATGCAATGATTTTTGGTGTCTACCACAAATGTTGCATTGCAAAACTATTTTCAAGTAGTTGCTTATGTTCGTTCCTCCCAATGGTTTGTTGCATTACAGAGATTTGTTACATACATCCACAGATTTTCTTTCAGAAATACATACATCCATAGATGGGTTTGAACCTTTTTTCTACCTTTTCTCCTTGATTTTAGATTGGCGTAAGATAGAGCTGCCTCGCCCAAGTGCCATCTTAGTAGATGGGCTGCACACTATTGCAATTTCGGCCCAACTATTTTCTTTTTAACCTTTCTTTTTTTGGTAGATTCAAATACTTTTCAAAATATTCATATCTTCCGAACCCTAACACCAAATTTAGAATTTTGTATACGGGAATAGCTCAAAAAATGTGTAGATTCCAAATATGATATTGTCTTTCATGTTAATCATGTCTAAAATTATGTTTATGCTTGTAACGCCCCAGATGTAACTTGCCATATTTGTAATCCAACTCTTGCCATTTCCGGCTATGTGTTATGATATTTCATCCGTGTTGGGTTTCCCTTCGTTTTGCATTTTGGTCATGTCATGCATTTCATATCATGTCATCATGTGCATCGCATTCGCATACGTGTTCGTCTCATAAATCCGAGCATCTTCCCCGTTGTCCGCTTTGCAATCCGGCGCTCCTATGTCTCCCGGCGTCCCCTTTTACATTTCTTTGTGAGCGGGTATTAAACTTTCTCGGATTGGACCGAGGTTTTCCATGCGGCCTTGGTATAGCACCGGTAGACCGCCTGTCAAGTTTCGGGTCAATCGGAGTTCGTTTGGTATTCCAACGGTTAACCGGGTAACCGTGAAGGCCTCGTGTGTGTTGCAGCCCAACACCCCTTCATAACAGCCCAATAACCCATCTAAGGCACTCCCATGTCCTCCGCCGTTCGATCACGATCGCGTGGCCGAAAACCGTGCTCAATTTGGAGCCTCCCTATAAAAAGGCCTCCCCCTCCGAAATCACGGAGCAAATCCACCCTAACCCTAGCTCCCGTCGCCCCCGCGCCGCCGGACGTGTCCGGGCGCGCCGGACAACGTCCGCCGCCCGCGCCCAGCCAACCGTTGCGCGCCACGTGGCGCCTCGCCGCCGCCGCCCGCCGAAGCCCGCCGCGGCCCGCGTCCGGCCCCCGCGCCCTCCCGCGCGCTCCGCCGCCCGACCCCGTCGCCGGCCGCCGCCCGCGCACCGGCTCCCCCGCCGCCGTCGCCTTCCCCCGTCGCCGGCCACCGCCCGCGGCCGCGCGCGCCGTCGCCCCGGAGCCCCGCGCCCCCCCCCCCCCCCTCGCCGTCGCCGGGCCAGATCCGGGCCGGAGCGCCCCAATCCAGCCGGCCCCCGCCGTCGCCGCCCCGTCTCCGGTCGTCCCGCCGCCGCCTCGGTTCGCGCGCCCGCCGGAACCCTAGATCGGGTTGACTTTTCTCTTCCCCCGATTTCTCTAAGTCTTCATATTTTGCATTACCTTCACATGTTCGTCATGCCATACCTTTGCATCCGTGGCTCCGTTTCGCACGCATAATATGTCTAATTGTTCGCCTCGAAGAGTACATCATTTCGTTCCACTGTATCTTTTTCATTTGAAGTCATATTGATGCCCGAAATGATGTTAGAAGAGGGCTAGTTGATATTAGTTGCTGGATCTTATCTGAACTTGCACTTTTGTTATTTTTGCCATGATTGATGTGTACCTCCTATGAAGTTGAGTCCTACATGAGTTTTGAAATATGACATATTACCTATCCAGAGAATTTTTCCTTGTATTTTTGTGATCTATGTGGTGACTAGCACAAGCATGCAAACTAGGTCACTTGATGTTGCTGATTTCAGAGACTTAGTGATTTCACCAAGTCCCTGACTGCTGTTATTTTCATGCCAAGTATTCTTGTTGTTTCTGAGAGATCTATGCATAATTTGAGCATGATCATTAAGGGAGTTTTGAACTTGAGTATTTTCTCTATCCATCCATGCCTTTGTTTGTAATTATGGAGTGCCATAGATTGAGTCAATCGAGCTCTACTTTTGCTACAAAATGTTTCTGGCAGATTGTTTACGTGTTATTCGATTTTGCCAAGCTTGGCGTAGTTGATCCTTGCATGATATGATGTTATTCTTGCCATGTATAGTTACTATGGCATGTCTTCTTGATGTATGTATGCTTAGTTTATCATGCAATGCTCTGTAGTGAGTGCATCGAGGTCACGAACATGCCTAGTCGTTATTAGTTTTCTGCCATGTCCAGTTTTCTGCTAAGTCTGAAACCTGTAATGAAACTTGCTTATTTGACATGGGTGTAATCATATTTTCTGATCCTTTTTGGCTTATGGTCAGTAAGGGACTTTTGTCAAGTGCTATGAGTAGATTCATGCCGTGCCTTTCTTTTCTATGTTCTGAAACTGTAGCATGTTGTTTCGTTGCTATGAACATGTCATCCTGATGTTAGTTTTCTGCTATGTTGTTAATTTCACTAAAGTCTGAGAACCTGTTATCTTGTGCACTTTTGCCATGATGGTTTGGACCTGTTATGATGGGATTGAGCCGTAGCTCAGTGTTCATCTTTTGTCGTGCATCTTGTGTATATTACTGTCATATGCTTTGTTGCCATGTTTGGGTGCAGTAGCGTAATTAATTGTTGCTTGCTAAGTAGCATCATGCTGTTTATGGCAGATTCGTGTCATTCTTGTATTGCTTGCCTTTTGCAAACCGTGCATCCGATTCCGGTGATCTTTATATCGATTTCAACCGAAATCACCTCACCTATCCAGTGGCATGCTTGGTTTGCCAAGATTATGCCCTGTTCATCCTTGTCCTTCCGGAGCATGCATACGCATTGCATATCACCTCTCGCATATCATTGCCATGTTTTGCATCATATTGCTTGCGCATTGCATCGTGGTTGATATTGGTTCCTTTGCTTGTTCTCTTGTCTTGGGTAGAGCCGGGAGACGAGTACGTGAACGAGGAACCTGTTGATAACGCTTTCGAGGACCAAGCTTTCGACAACTCTGAGACTCTTGCAGGCAAGATGACCATACCCTCGAAATCACTTCTATCTTTGCTTGCTAGATTGCTCGCTCTTTTGCTATGCCTATGCTGCGATACCTACCACTTGCTATATCATGCCTCCTATATTGCCATGTCAGCCCCTAACCATCCATGTCCTAGCAAACCGTTGTTTAGCTATGTTACTGCCTTGCTCAGCCCCTCTTATAGCGTTGCTAGTTGCAGGTGAAGATGAAGTTTGTTCCTTGTTGGGACATGATCTTGTTGTTCCTTGTTGGAACATGTTTACTTGTTGGGATATCAAAATACCTCTTATTTAATTAATGCATCTATATACTTGGTAAAGGGTGGAAGGCTCGGCCTTATGCCTGGTGTTTTGTTCCACTCTTGCCACCCTAGTTTCCGTCATACCGGTGTTATGTTCCCGGAGTTTGCGTTCCTTACACGGTTGGGTGATTTATGGGACCCCCTTGACAGTTCGCCTTGAATAAGACTTTTCCAGCAAGGCCCAACATTGGTTTTACCATTTGCCACCTAAGCCTTTTTCCCTTGGGTTCTGCAGACTCAAGGGTCATCTTTATTTTAACCCCCGGGCCAGTTCTCCTTCGATTGCTGGTCCAACCTAGAGCAATCCGAAGTTGACCTTAACTAAAACACATCAACCGCGTGTGTAACCGTGATGGTCTCTTCTCGGCGGGGTCCGGGAAGTGAACACGGTTGTTGGAGTTATGCCTGACGTAGGTTGTTTCAGGATCACTTCTTGATCACTTCTAGTTTCTCAACCGTGCTTTGCCTTCTCTTCTCGCTCTCCTTTGCGTTGTAGTCACCATATGCTAGTCGCTTGCTGCAGCTCCACCTCACATACCCCCTTCCTACCTATAAGCTTAAATAGTCTTGATCTCGCGGGTGTGAGATTGATGAGTCCCTGTGACTCACAGATTTTATCACAACAGATGCAGGTACCAACGATGTCAGTGCAGAGGGTGCGACCGAGCTCACTTGGGAGTTCGATGAGGAACGTGGCCGTTACTATGTTTCCTTTCCGGATGATCAGTAGTGGAGCCCAGTTGGGGTGATCCGGGGATCTGTTTGCATTTGGGGTAGTCTTCTTTAATTTTGGTACCGTAGTCGGACCTTGAATGTAATTCTGGATGATGCATGTTTATTTATGTACTTGTGTGAAGTGGCGATTGTAAGCCAACTATGTATGTTTTCCCCTTATTTATTACATGGATTGCATGAAGATTACCTCACTTGTTACATTGCTTTCAATGCGGTTATGCCTCTAAGTCGTGCCTCGACATGTGGGAGATATAGCCGCATCGAGGGCGTTACAATGCTGCGCCCTTAATTAATATTTTTTTTAATATGAGGTATTTTGAAAATGTCTATTCGTTATGCATGTTCTTATAGATTGATTATTTTCGATGGAGAAATCTAATATGTTTGCAACCAAATTAAGTCTTGACTTGGGTTATAGTTGCAAACACATATATCAACAAGGCGGAAATAATGCTCTTATGCACATGTTATCATTGAGTACTAAAGTGTACTTTGCTATTTTCAGTCTAATGCATTATTTGTTGGGTATGACCGACGAGGAACGCATAAAAGATGTGAACTGATACCGGCAACTAGATAGATATTTGTCTTGTCTAATAAACTGGACACAACTTCAGTACACTTAAAAAATCGTCCCACTTTTATGTTTGTGCACAACATCACTTATCATGTTGTCTCTCGTATGGCACCGTGAAAGATTTCAAGTAATTTGTTGGGGTCGTACAGTGTGTGTATGAGAGGCGATTTTTTTCTCCCGTTGCAACGCACGGGCATATTTGCTAGTTAATGAAAAGAGTAAAGTATACTTTCCATCCCTCAACTTTTGGGGTAGTACAGATTTGGTCCTTCAACTTTAAAATCGGACAACTTACACCCCCAACTACTGAAACGAGACAAGTTTCGTCCCTGGACTCGATTTTGACCGATTTTGGTGCTGACTCACCCCATTTTTGACCATGCTGAGTCAAATTCATGTACGTTTTCAAATCCACGTACCTTTTTCATGTTCGCGTAATGTTTTCAATTCACATAGTTTTATATATTTGCATAGTTTTTTTCTGGAAAAAACATCAATTTAGAAAAGAACTACACAAACTTGAAAAAAGTACACAGATTTAAAAAAAAATACGCGAACTTGAAAAATGTACGCAGTTTTGTAAAAGAAGTGCGTAAATTATAAAAATTATGCAATAATTACGTGAACAGTACATGAAACGCGAACAATACGTGAATTATAAAAATTATAAATGTATTAGTTAAACAGTGCAGGAATTTGAAAAAATTTAGGCAAACTTGGAAAAGTACGCGGATTATAAATAATTCAAAAAATTTAAAGGAGTTCTGGGATTTGAAACAGTACGCAGATTCGAAACAATTAAACGAACTTGAAAATAGTATGAGAATTTTAAAAAAGTTCACAGATCTGGAAAAAATAAGCGGTTCTAAATAAAGTACGCGTATGAAAAATAAACGGATGTAAAAAATGTACGTGAATTTCAAAAAAGCTCACTGATTTGAATTTGTTTATGCGAATGTGAGTCAGCATGGGTCAAAACCGGGGGAGTCAGCACAAAAACCGGTCAAAACCGAGACTAGGGACAAACCATGTCCGGTTTCAATACTTGGGGGTACAAGTTGTCCGGTTTCAAAATTGAGGGTCCAAATCTAGACTTGGCCAAGAGTTGAGGGATGAAAAATATATTTTTCTCTAATGAAAATGACAAACAACGGTCGCTTGTTCTTGAAAAAAAAGTATGATATATGCAATGATTTTTGGTGTCAACCACAAATGTTGCATTGCAAAGCTGTTTTCAAGTTGTTGCTTACGTTCGTTCCTCCCAATGGTTACATACTGAAAGCAGCAGGAATGAGGTTCAACACACTTTGCATTAGCCATCTGAGGGCGTATATATACAGTTACAGAACGCCTCAGGGGCTAGATCGTGTGCCACTACTTGCACGTACCCAAACCCACTCACGCACTACCTAGGCCACGTACAGGTGCGGTGACCATGCACACGCGCACACAAACTCTGTATGCTAACACCCCCCCCCCCCAGCTGGAGCGTCGGGTGTAGAGACGCACAAGCTGGAGCGAAATTCCCTGAAGACATCAGTGGGCAATCCTTTCGTCATCACGTCGGCAAACTGCTGACGCGTAGGGACGTGAAGGACGCGGAACTCGCCGAGCGCCACACGCTCTCGAACGAAGAGGATGTCCAGCTCGATATGCTTGGTACGCCGGTGGTGCACAGGGTTGCTGGAGAGGTAGACGGCCGACACACTGTCGTAGAAAACCAGCGTGGCGGAGCGGAGTGGACAGTGGAGTTCACCGAGCAGTTGTCGGAGCCATACGCACTCGGCGACGGCATTGGCCACGCCACGGTACTCAGCTTCGGCGGAGGAGCGCGAGACGGTGGCCTGGCGCTTCGACGACCAGCTGACGAGGGCGTCGCCGAGGAACACACAGAAGCCAGAGGTGGAACGGCGCGTGTCAGGGCAGCCGGCCCAGTCGGCATCCGTGTAGACGCGGAGATCAAGCGCCGACGATGCGTGGAGATGAAGTCCAAGTGCACTGGTGCCCCGGACGTAGCGCAACGTGCGCTTGAGGAGCGCGCGGTGACACTCGCGGGGGTCATGCATGTGGAGGCAAATTTGCTGGACCACGTAGGCAAGCTCGGGCCTGGTGATCGTCAGGTACTGTAGAGCACTGGCCAAGCTGCGGTACGCGGTGGGATCATCAACAGGAGGACCATCAGCGGAGGGAAGCTTGGCCTTGGTGTCGACCGGCGTGACGGCTGGCTTGCAGTTGTCCATGTCGGCGCGCTCGAGGATGTCGTCGGCGTACTGTTCTTGCGAGAGTAAGAAGCCAGTGGACGACCGCGAGAAGCGGATGCCAAGGAAGAAGTGAAGAGCACCGAGGTCCTTCATAGCAAATTCGGCAGTGAGCTTGGTGATGACGAGTCGGAGCAGCGGCGTGGTCGAGGCAGTTAGGACGATATCGTCCACGTACAGCAACAAGTACGCGGTGCCGTCCGCGCCGTTGTAGGTAAACAGCGACGTGTCGGAGCGTGTCGCAGCGAAGCCGATGGTGCGCAGGAACCCGGCAAAGCGCAGAAACCAGGCCCGCGGCGCCTGTTTGAGACCGTAGAGCGATCACGAGAGGCGGCAGACATGGTCCGGCTTGCCGGAGTCGATGAAGCCAGCGGGCTGGAGGCAAAAAACCTCCTTGTCAAGCTCGCCATGAAGAAAGGAGTTCTTCACCTCAAGTTGATTGACAGGCCAACCGCGCGAGGCAGCGAGCATGAGCAACGTCCGGATTGTAGCAGGCTTGACGACGGGGGAGAAAGTCTCGTCGTAGTCGATGCCGGGGCGTTGATGGAAGCCACGCATGACCCAGCGGGCTTTGTACCGTTCGAGGGTGCCATCGGCGCGAGTTTTACGCCAGAAAACCCATTTCCCGGTGATGATGTTGCACGCGGAGGACGGGGCACGAGCTCCCACGTGTGGTTGCTGACGAGGGCGGTGAACTCGTCGCGCATGGCGGCGAGCCAGTTGGGGTCGCGTAGAGCAGAGCGCACCGACATGGGGAGCGGTGAGACGTCCGGCGAGGTTGTGGAAGTGGCGACCAGCACGTAGTCGTCGAACTGCTTGTTGGGGCGGAAGACGCCGGCGCGGCCGCGAGTCAGGGGCCCAGCAGCGACCGGCGCGGCAGGCGCCGCGGAGTGAGCAGGGCTCGGCAAGGAGGACGCAGCAGAGGTGTTGGGCGTCGAGGCGACGCTGCCATTGGATGATGATCGGACGGAGCCGCTTGAATCGCAAGCGTGCGCGCCACGCGGAGACACCTGAGCACCGTCAGATGCGGATCGAGCGCTCCCGCTTGAAGCCGAAACGTGCACGCCACGCGCAAGCTCTAGAGCACCATCAGATGCCGATCGGGCGGTCCCGCTCGGTGCATGAGAGAGCACCGCGGGAGAGACGGCCGGAGCAGCACCAGAGCCACGGAACACTTGCAAAACGGGCGAAGCAGTAGCAGGTGGTGGCGTAGAAGGCGGAGCTGGGTTAGGAGCAGCGAACGGGAAGCTTAGCTCATCAAAACGAACATGTCGAGAGGTGAGCACACGCCGCGTAATAGGGTCAAAGCAGCGGTATCCGCGATGATCAGCAGGGTAACCAAGAAAGACGCACGCGACCGAGCGTGGTGTGAGCTTGTGAACAGCTGTGGATGAGGTGTTGGGAAAACACAAACAACCAAACACACGTAAGAGGGAGTAGTCAGGGGAAGTGCCAAGCAGGAGTTCATACGGTGTCACCGGTGAGCTCAAACAACATGGGCGCCGGTTCTGAAGATAAGTGGCAATATTGAGAGCCTTGGCCCAAAATCGTGAGGGCATGGAAGCATGGAAGAGGAGCGAGCGAACCCCGTCATTGAGTGTACGAAGGGAGCGCTCGGCCTTCCCATTTTGTTGACTTGTGTAAGGACAGGAAAGACGAAACACGGCGCCGTGAGAATCAAGGAGTGAGCGCACGGCAGCGTTGTCGAATTCTCGACCGTTGTCAGTCTGTAGCGCAAGAACAGGGCGCTGGAATTGCGTCTGAACATAGGCAAAAATAGAGCGCAGAACCGCAAGCACATCAGATTTGCGTTGGAGTGGGAAAGTCCACACATAATGAGTGAAATCGTCAAGTATCACAAGGTAAAATTCATATCCTGAAATGCTTACAACGGGAGAAGTCCAGACATCTAAGTGCAACAACTGAAAGGGAAAGAAACTATGCGACCTCGAGGCATGGAAGGGGAGGCGGGTGTGCTTGCCAAATCGACATGCCCGACAAGTGTGTGGACTGGAATTGCTGCAGTTGAAGGGGTACTGACGAAGCGAGGCGACGTGCGGGTGCCCAAGACGCTGGTGCCAGAGGTCGACGGTGACCGCGCCGGCGAAAACAGAGCGCGGGGGAGCCGAAGAAGAACCAGCAACAGAGTAGAGATCACCGGTCGAATCACTGCGCGGAATCACTGTCCGGGTGCGGCGGTCCTTTACAGAGAAACGAAAATCATCAAACTCCACATTGACAGGATTATCACGACAAAGTTGACGAACTGATAGAAGATTTTTAATAAGGGATGAAGACAGCACGACATTGCGAAGTATAAGCGGGGAGGAAGTAGTGATGAGAGAGCCCGTGGCCACATGAGTGATAGGAAGGTGATCACCGTTACCAACGATGATGGAGGAGGAAGAAAGGGAGGGACGGATGTTTTGGAGATTACCAGGGGAAGAGGCCATGTGCGCCGTGGCCCCCGTGTCGAGGTACCAGTCAGAAGTGCTCCCCGACGAGGACGGACCGGCAGTAGCGCTGTGGAGCGCAGCCTGAAGGGAGGTCATGTCCCACGCAGGCATGGAGCCGGGCGGTGGGGCGGGATCAGCCGGAGCAGCCCCCGGAGGCGCGTAGTTGTTGTAGTAGCCGCTGTAGCCGTACGGTGGTGGTGGCGCGGGGGGAGCAGTAGCCAGCATGGCTTGCTGGTGGGGTGTACCGGGGCGTGGCCCGAGCACGCCGGCGCCCGGAGCACGCCAGGCGACGGGCCAGGCCTGGACAAGGACCGTCCAGGAGCTGGATCCGGGAGCAGGGGCGGGGTAGCCAGGTGCCCGGGGCGGGAGAGGAGCCGGCTGGGGAGCCCCCCCCCCCATTCCCACGGTCGCGTTTCTTGCCGCGTCCGCGCTCGCGTCCGGCGCCAGATGGATCACCAGTTGGAGAAGGAGGCGGGGGCGGCGTAGAAGTGCCACGCCCAGCCACCAGCGCATGCGCCGTCTGCAGGCGCGCGGACTGCTCGGCGCGGTGCTCCTCGAGCATGAGGAAGGCGCGAGTCTCCAGGAAGGTGGGGAGCGGCACACGAGCAGTGATGTGCGGGATGGCATGGTGGTACTGGCGACCAAGACCACGCAGGAGATGGAACACCTGGCGGGTCTCGGTGACGGGTTGCCCAAGATCGTGGAGCTGATCCGTGAAAAGCTTCAGTTTCGTGCAGTACTGCATAATAGACAGCTCACCCTGAACGACGGCGTGGTACTCGGCGTCGACGTAGACGGCGCGCGAGAGATGGTTGGCGGTGAAGACCTCGCCTACGGCAGTCCAGACGGCGAGAGCGGAGTCCTCGGGCTGCATCACCGCATCGAGCAGCTCCGGGGCGATGGTGGAGTACAGCCAATGAACCACCGCGTGATCCGCAATGAGCCACTCGGGATCATCGGGGCGAGGAAGCGTTGTCGCAGAGACGTGGTCGCGAAGCCCGAACATGCCGAGGACAACGTCAAAGTGACGGCGCCACTGAGCGTGGTTACCGGCGTTGAGGTCGAGGATGACCGGGACATGGCACCGGATGTCCACGGTGGGAAGAACAGAGGCAGCCGGGAGGGGAGCAACGCCAACAGGAGCGGCCGGCGCAAGACGGAGCACAGCCGGAGCCGGAGCCGGCGGGGGAACGGCGGCAGGGTGGCCGTCGTCATCGGGGAGATCGCCGTCGTGGGAGGGGGGAGGGGAGTGGTTGTCGAACCCATCCATGGCAGCGGAAGGAGGTTGGTTGCGCGAGAGGATGAGGTTCCTAAGCGTCTGATACCATGAAAGCAAGAATGAGGTTCAACACACTTTGCATTAGCCATCCGAGGACGTATATATACAGTTACAGAACGCCTCAGGGGCTAGATCGTGTGCCACTACTTGCACGTACACAAACCCTCTCACGCACTACCTAGGCCACGTACAGGTGCGGTGACCATGCACACGCGCACACAAACTCTGTATGCTAACACATACATCCATAGATAGGTTTGAACTTTATAATGATGCAAGTCTTCACATGTTTCTTGATTGACCGTGAGGAAAAACTTTACGATGATATTGCATTGTAAATAAATGTTGCAAGTTACAATGCTCGCATGGGCATGTTGATCGGGCGGCACGGAGGTGTGCCTATTTAGTTCCACGCCACATGACTGGCCGCTAGTGCTGTCTCTTTTTGATGCAAGTATTTTGCTAATTCTGTCAAGAGATACATAGTATGTATACTTTGTAGTGTAGAATAGTAATTCTCATCAGACTTTATGCAACAATGTTGCGCTAAGCATTTCTAGTAGTATAATGCAGACTGTTTAGTGAGAAATGTTTAAAGTTTGCCTATAATCTCAATAAGCCGAGTATTATCCATCGAAGTCTAACTATTGCTAAAATCGACCCAAATACTGTAATCCATTCTCTCTGTCTCCCAAAAGTCCCTTGGATTTTCTTGTTGTCCCAATTCATAAGACCACATGTTTGTGCTATATGCGCCATTGCCAACCTTCACCTTATTATCAACACGCCGTGACTCTACGAAGGCAAATTCACCGTCGCGCAGAACAAAGTCAGCATAAACGATGTCAGGCCAATCGTAGAGTCTTGGGAGGAAGACCTTATTTTGCATGGACTTAATGGCAGTCTTCTTCATTACAGTCGTGAGTGTACCTGTAAACAAAGCCCTGCCATCTAGGCTCTCCATTTTCTCCCACTCCATGGTGTGTTCATTGAGCTTGAAAATGTTGACAGGCGACCCGCGTCGGCCGATGAGGACGACCATCAGCTCACCCTGGTCGGACTCAACCAAGTAGCTGTCTTCGTATACAAACCCGAAACTTTGGGGCTTGTCAAGAATTTCAAATCCTTCTTCGTGTTTGCACTCATCGCATACGGCTAATCTTCCGTCTTCGAGTAGCAGATAGATGAAGCTGCGGTGGAACACAGGGTTGGACACTGGTGCCGCCGTAAACTTTGTCCTGTCAAGGTAACAGTATGCCCAACGTCCCCACACCTCGTCGCTGTCTAGCATGCAACAACCAATCTCTTGCAGGCAAAAAGTGTTAATGCCAACCATCTTGTGCATACCGTCGTAGACGATATGCTCAAACCAGATCTGAGATATCAGTGGCAGATAGTCGTTGTCGTAGCTCAAAAGGTCAACATTGAGTATCTGCTTTGGCATGCATAGTGTCACGTACCTTCCGCTGGCGCAACAGATCTTGGGGCCAGGCGCCTCCAGGGTGTCGCCAATCTCGAAGTTTTTCTGGAAGTAGGGACTGTAGTAGCGGATGTTGGTGGTTCCAACGTCGGTGGTGTTTAGCAGGAGCGGGGTGATCCACGCCAACGCCGGGTAGAAGGGCGACACGGCGGAGCGCCATTGTCGGCACACCAAGGCGAAACTCGGGTGGCTTGACTACCGGAGACGGTTGAGGATCGGGATTAGCAGGTCCACCGGGAGAGACGACCAATCTTGTTCTCCTCCCTCTATAGCCGCACAACAAACAGGTGGTAGGTAATACTCGAGCTTTACCTTTACGCTAGTACTCCTATATATCTTTGCTATAAATTTCTCTCTTGGAGCCCAAGAAGAATTCCATCCCTAGTAGAAGCAGCATATGTCACGTACGTACAATCCTGGTCCGACCCGAAACCTAAACTGCGCGCCCGTGTGGGCAACGGCAACCGGCAACCGGCAACATAAAAGGGAAGGAAATTAAGAAAACTTTGCAGGGGGACGGCGGACGACGAGATGGATACGCGCTGCGAGGCGGAGAACTTGAAGGGGCTGACCGGCGTGTCACCGTTTCCTCTGGATCCAAGCCTCGCTCCGCTGCTGCTGTTCGACGACCAACATGACGGCGACGCAGGCGACGACGACACCATATTCCTGTATAGCATCCCTAAGAGGCAGTTGCTGGGCAGGAGAGCCGATGGTTTCAGAGGCCATCGTTACTGGCTAACACCACAAGGATGGGCACTGATGCTGCATCTGGAATTGCACAACTCTTTCCTCTGGAATCCATCAACCCTCGAGAGAATCAGCTTACCTCTAGATCAAGAGAATCTTCTCCAAGCCGCACAAAGCGGCAGGTGCCTTCTCTCGCTCAAGCCGACGGATCCCGATTGCGTCGTGCTCGTAGCAGACCTCGCACACCCACTCATCTACTACTGCCATGCAGGAGGAAACCAATGGTTCAAGCACGAGCACGAGCACGGCAAAAGCTTCAAGGAAGGTCTTACCACGCTTGGTGGGAGGTTCTACGTACGCATACGACCCCTGTAAACGTCAGATCGTCACACTAGAGTTCTCACCATACCCAGAGTTCAGCACAAGCGGCAAGCTGGAAGATCCTTCCCCAGTCGGGTATACCATGTTTGACTGCGGCATCTTAGAGTGCCGCGGAGAGCTGTTTGTTCTAAGCTTTTCTTACCACGGGATATCTGTCCGGCATGTCGCGCGAATTGTTGTGCACAAGTTGGATGTCTCCAAAGGAGCTTGGCTCAAGGTGGACACGCTCGGCGACATGGTGATTTTCTACGATAGTTGCCGCGGTTATGGAGCATCGTTCGATGCACTCCAGCTCGGTCTAAGAAAACGGGACTGCATCTACTTTTTGATGCCTGATGACAAAGCGTTGTACGTGTATGATATGAAGCGAGGAACAACTGCTATGCACAATCCTGGACCCAGCCTTCGGGATTCTCTTGTACCTCAGTTTCTATTCCCTTCGGCTTCGATTTGAGGCCTATTCAGCACAACCATCTATTCGAGATTCAGTTCAGACTTTGATCCTTGAAGTGAGGCAAGTCTTTAGAACAATCTATTCCACTTCTCTTTCAAAAATGAGGTCAAGTCTCCGGCCTCTGTATCATACACAACCATCTTTAATTTCTTTATTAAAGCAAGCATCCAACATCCATATAATTATAAAGCCTTTCCATGATATGGTCGTGTGGGTATGTATTTTGCCTTCTCTTTGTGTGCTTGTTTTTTGTGGCAGCTGTGTGCATCTTAATTATGCATAATCAAGATAGAGTAAAATACATCATAAGTCCTAAAATTATTTGTTGTGTGTCAGTTTAGTCATGTTACTTGAAAACTGCAGTTTTGGGTTTTAAAACTATTGAAGGTGTGTCATTTTAGTCCTATAACTTTGACTATAGTTTTAGGTCCTAAAACTAATGAAGGTGTGTCAGTTTATTCCTATAACTTTAAAACTTCGCGGTATTCGCGCACTCCTCCGCGTCGTCCGACAACAGCGACAATTCCACACATGTGGCCATGCTCGTGCCCAAACAACAACATGCACGACCAGCTGTGCGACAAGAATGTCGGGGCGACGACAATATCATGAGAGAAAGAGTTGGGATGACGTCCTGCATCCTGACTGGCTCGGGACTCCCCGGCGAGTGTGCCAAACCTTTCAGCGTGGCCACACTGCAGCTCATGGCCATGCAGGTGGTGGGCGTGTAGGTTGCAACACACACTGCGATGTGGAAGCGTATGGACCACTTTTAGGGAAGTAAACACACATAAAGGGCTCATTGAAAAATGTACCATAGATGCTGGCCATGCGAGCTTAGTACCTGAGAAGAACAAACTTACATTGTTTGGAACTCAAATCTGCAATTTCAAAGTTATAGAACTAAACTGACACACCTACAATAGTTTTATAACCCAAAACTGCAATTTTAAAGTTATAGAACTAAATTAACACACCTTTAATAGTTCAGGACTTATAATGCATTTTACTCATCAAGATATGAATTTATTATACTTGTATGCATTTTCATGGAACAACAAATGTAATAAATGCCGTTCTCCTTCATTGTTGGCCCCAAATCTGATCCAACCTCACTACTACCTCTCTCTCAGTTTACAGGGCGTGCGCGTATCTCTAGGTCCTCAATTTGATCATCCTAATGCAAGTCATATATTACAAAAAAATATACCAATATAAACTTTAGATGTTCTATTTTCAAACGATATAATTTTTGTGCTATATAGTTTATATTAGGGTGATAAAATTGGCAACCTAGGTATACGCGTAGGGCTTGTAAACTGAAACGGAGGTAGTAGTTGTCTTGCCACTGTCGTCAAACACGACCAACCGCTCTCCGTTGTCGTTGGCCAACGAGAGGGTCCACAGCCGCCCTGTAGTCCCTCCGCTAAAAGCACTCACCTCATAAAACATTGACTTATACTTTCATTTTTTAATGGTAATACGTGTCTCATTCATATCATAAAAATCAAAATATAAGTCACGTAAAGGCCGATATGACAAAACTCAAAAGATAGCAAAACATCTTTGAGCTTGGCACCAACGCCCGTTATCTGCCTCCGGCACCACTACAACACCCACAAAAAAAATGACGGATCACCTCCTCACCCGAGTTCGACGCGGCTCCATCGCTGATATGCAGTTTTGTGGACCTCCAAGGTGGCTCACCAAAAGTGAAGCCCTCGTCGTTGAACGAATCAGACCGGGGCAACACTCCGGACATGCCATCGAACTCCAGATCTGGCACCCCACCACAAGACACCGAATAAGAAAACCATACCTACGTACCAACAACGAACCACGAACCCAGCACACGTTCCGTCTTCCAGATGTCGTCGGTGCAGACCACAATCTACATCCGCTCCTGGACTACCTCTCAAACTCTGCGCCGGCGCTGGAGCAAACGTCGTTGCAACGGCGGAGCCCGAGGACATAGGTCCACCACGAGGATGCCGCCGCCGCTACGCCATCCATACTTGAGTAGACTGGTTTTCAAATCCATCCCCGACCATAGGACCGATGGCCTCGTCAAGAAAGGATCGAAGAATCTTTATTCAGCGTTGTCTTTGTCGCCGCCGAATGCAAGACGATGAACAACTTAAAAATTGAGACTACGAGGGAGTAAAAATGATCCACTCGCATGGATCTGGCGACCCCATCACCACAGACGACCGAGGTCGCCGGCGGAAGGGAGCTGCCGGAGGACGACGCTGGGAAGACTGGCCTCTCTTGGCGGCGGCTAGGGTTCCAGACGCGAGGAAAATGATCAATCTAAACATTAACTTATACTAGTAGAATGCCCGTGCGTTGCCACGGGCTCTTGAAATAGTTTACAAGATTACATGTTAAATTCCACACATAGAAACAATATAACACAAACACAATTATTTAATAACTGAATTCCATTTCTGCAATACTTGAATCTGACGTTTTTTGGCATTGGCGGCTGCTAGATACCAATGATAGCCCGACATGTTAATCGGAATGAATAACTGGTGTAAATAACATACAAGTCGCAGTAACAATTAGATATAAATATTAATAAACCATTATACATATGAATTAGAAAAAACAATCCATAATTATATGCATGGATAACGAGACAAGCTAACCATATCCTGTTGTAGATAAGTATTAACATGATCACGATGTGATGATATTTCGATGGGTCTATGTCTTTTTCCCCGTCTTATTTTATCTGGCCAGATACAAACGTGCTAATAATGTGTACTTTTCCACCCGCCCTGTCTTCTAGATGGTCGTGAGCAAGCATGCAATATATGTAAGCATTTATCATCTGTAATCATCATTTAGATTATATTTATACTTTACGATATTATATATATTGTTCATATTATTAATTACAAAGTTTATGCAATTGGTCTTACACCGTCATGTAAGAACATATCATCTTTCACAAGGCATTCCAAATCATCGGTTAATAATGAGGCATCTCAAATGTCCACGAACTGGGTATTCTTGGGGGCAGACTTGATTGATTCGATGACTGTAATATTTCTAGGGGTACAAACATAGTCTGTCGACATCATAAAAAAGTGAGCCAACTTAGTAAACAAAATTAGCCAAATTAGTTGAATACAAAAGGCAATATCAAAAAGAAAAGATTGATAATAATATTGAAAAATACCTTGTGCGATAACATTAAAATTGGCATCCTTCTTTGGTTTGTTATGAGATATCACCGCTTCCATATCATTATGTTATAAATAATTCGGTGAATCTCCGTCCCCTTTCAGTGACGTCTCTTCGGAACCCTCAATGGATTCTTTTTGTGCATCTCCAAAGTCCATATCCATGTCTCCTATATCCTGAAAAAATACACCTTTTGTATTATGATGTATAATATACATACAAAGAAAGGTTAGCTATATGCACCTCTTCTCGTGGTCTTTCAGTGCGGTCTGTCTTCGTTACATCAGTGCGTATGTCAGAACCCATCACTTTATATCTATGATGAAATATAAATGATATTTTCTACTTCATCATATAATCAAAGATAATATATAATAAAAATAAAAGTGAAACTAACACAACTATTTTGTTTGTAAAAAAGATAAACCTTTTTGATATTATTAGAAAATTATGTTTCTTAAGTTATTTTACTAACACAACAATTCGGGGAAAACAACCAACTATAATGTTCATATATAATAAGTATTCATCTGATTTTTTAAATTATTTATATAGGCTATGCAAAATTTTCCAACAAAAGATAAAAACATGCAAGCAAACCAACATAA
Source organism: Aegilops umbellulata (assembly GCA_032464435.1). Classification (NCBI taxonomy): domain Eukaryota; kingdom Viridiplantae; phylum Streptophyta; class Magnoliopsida; order Poales; family Poaceae; genus Aegilops; species Aegilops umbellulata. The sequence continues at coordinate 359,505,496 of CP136058.1, forward strand.
ACCAAGTATATTCGTTTTCGTCTCTCAATTTTTTTTGTGATATCCTCAGTATATGTAATAAGTATAAAAAACATTTATTTTTATGAACCATGTTTAATACATATATATATATATATATATACACTTTTATTGTTTTTCCGAGGTAAATATATACTTTAAATATCTATGTTTTTTCGTTGAGCAAAATTTGCCATCAAAGGCCCAAATTAGCCCAACCAGCACCCAAGCTTACCCCCACCTAAAAAAACTAAATATAAAAAAAAAAGAACCTTATCCCCAACACTCTCTCCTCTCCTATCCACTCACTGACCAACTCTCGCCCTCTCCCCTCCCCGGCTCCCCCCCCCCCCCGCCGCATCCCCGCACGCGTCGACGAGCCCGCAACCGCGCGACTCCGCCCGCCGACCATCGAATCGGTCTCATGAATTGGCGGGGCTTGGGGCTATGACGAGCTGTGTGCGGCGCGACTGACGGAGGCGGACGTAGCGAGCTTCCTCACCCGGGCATGCGTGCTCGATCCGGTCCCGTTCCGGTCGGATCCGCGGCGGTGCTCCTCTCCGGCGAGGTCGCAGGTCGATCCGACGCGGGGCGGCTCGATCTGCAAGCGGAGTAGCTCCGGCACGCCACTCCCCTTGCTTGATGCGCCCCCTCTCCTCTTCTTCTTCCACATGTTCCTTCCCTGATGTGGTTTCCTCTTCCCTGGTGTGCCGCGGTGCCGTGACCCGGTCTCACAGGCACGGCCAGGGCGACGACTGCTCCCCGACACCGCCACCCTCCGCAAGGAGTGACGACAGCTCGAAGCTCTGCGGCACGGCGTGGGCCGAGCGACGCGCAGCGGGGGCGCCGCTGCCTCAGCCACCGGCGTGTCCGACCACCCATCCACGTCCCCACCGCTGTCGCTGGCCGGCCACACGACGTCGCTCGTCCTGCTGCTTCAGCAGGCCAAGAAACCGGAACGCCCCCCGCGCCTGGCGACCTCGGCATCTCTATCGACCGTCTCAGAAAGCGCTACCTCGCCCGGCTCCCGCATAGCTGATGGTAAGCCCCTCCTTTGATCTCTTGGCCTGCTTGCTTGCTTGCGAGCCCCTCATCTGAATTTGTTGGTTGGTTGCTTTCTTTCTTCATCAAGCCAAGAAACAGGGAGTGCCGGCAGTAGTACTCTGAATCCATGAATGCAGCTGAATCCATAATGCTAATCAAGAGGTGGTTTTGGCCTAACTGGGATGTGCTTGAGTCCCGCATAGCCGTGGAGGAGGAAGCAGTTGCCCTTCTTGAGCAGTTTGCAAAGGTAAATCAGTTGTCAATGTTAGATGTACTTCTTTGAGGAAGCTGCTGCCATTCGTTTACTCACCTTGCATAAAACTGCAATGTACGGGATGGGATTAATGTCCATAGCGAACCAGCTGGATATCTCGGCTAGGATTCACACTTACGATTGCCTGGCCGAGTACTCAGATTAGGCGGACATCCGAGAGGCCTCGCCGCCGATCAAAGGTTGTATTTAAGATTCCATGTAGCGCAGCCAGTGGCGGATGCATGCAATAGGGCCTCCGGGGATGATGCAGCCATGGCCGTGCAAGGTCACTCGATCAGGGGTGGCAACATCTGCTTGAGAAGTCTTCGGGAGGGGAGATGCAGGGACGATGCAGCCATGGCCGTGCAAGGTCACTCGATCCAGGGAAAAAATAATTAAACATTACCCTTACATGAGCTGTCAAAAAGTCTAAACTACCCTTTTAAACCAATGGTCAGATTTAACTGGTACTCCCACCCTTACCTAAGGAGTACCAGGGTACCGTAAAAAAGCTCCAATGTTAGATGTACTTCATTGAATTCAAGCATCCTTTTAAACACCACATTGACTTAAATAGGCTTTCATTGCATCAACCCTAGTATTTCTAGAGAGCTACTCAAGCATGTTTTTTCCCATAATTGTTGTACTGATATTTAAATTTTTTTATTGAATAACATATGTGGGGACTACTATGCTTATATAATGTCTGATTTGATGATATCGTAGTACATGCATTATATTGATGGCGCTATTACGGTGCCATCGCTTCCATCAAATTCCATTGGCATAATACTCCAATGTAATAATAAGTATCTAAAAGGTACTGAGATGTTCAAACAGCATGATAGTTGTGAAATAGAACAGTTATGATAGCCGATAGCTAGCCTCGTATAAGGTTGTACTGACTGTTGGAAAGTTTACCTGGTCTTCCATTTATTTTTTTCAGAAGACAACCCCAAAACTGACTAAAGAAATAAAAAGTAGTAACACCAAGTCTTGTTTAAGTGTATTCGAGAAAGAAAAAGCCTTGTTTATGTGCCAAATCAGCACTGCAGCGCGCTGAATCGTGTATAACATCCACCCATGTTGATTATTGGAACCTTTGATAATTAGTATATGAAATATCACAATATTTATCAATGTGTTGCTCAAATAACATGTTTATTTGTCTTACCCTAATGTTGTGTTTGGCGATTTGGCCAAATGTTTAATTCAAATAAATATAGGGCCACCTGTTAGCTGAAAATAGGAATCTGAAAGAGCAATTGCTGGCTAGTATCATGGGTCAGTCCGTCATGCTTGTCATTTTAGCAAAGGTTAGCGCACCAGTACAGTTGATACCTAATATGAGACGTTTGCTCTCACAGGTCCTCCTATGATTAAATGAACTTCCTAAATCAATTCGTACACACGGCTTTGCCCTTTGGAAACTTGTTTAGTAGAAGATGACGATAATAGGCCTTGGGCATTTGTCACCCAAGCATGTTGAGTGTACTTATGAAAAATTATCTCGAGTGTTTGCATCTGAAATTTTTGTGACTAAATTAACATGCATTTCTTACTGATTATAGTTTTTGAGAAAAAACCTATAGTTAATTCTCATTTTAAGTGTTTGCTATTTTAATCTTGAACATCTTTCTTTCAAAATGATTTGAGTCTTGTTGGTAGGCATTGTTCAATAGTCAACATACATCCAACTTTGTGTTTTGATTGATCAGTCTAACTTCTCCATTGAAACATGCGACAGATCTTCAGTGAGCAAAGAGGGCAGTGGAAGGCAGCAACCCAATCCCAGGAGTTCCTTTGAACCCTTCAGCGTTAATACAATAATGCTTACACAGATCCTGAGAAGCAGGATGCTATAAATGTGTAAGTTGATTTATGTGTGCAAACATATCACTCTGACAAAACCTTAGGAGTAGAGAGACATTGGCCTAATATTATTACAGACAAGATTTATATGTTGTGTTTTTTTGAAATGCAGATTCTTGGGCCATTTCCAGTCTCAACAAGGCAAACCTTCTATTGTGGAGGTTGGACTGAGATCAGCATTACAATGTTGGCCGCCAAGGAACTCTATGTGAAGAAACTGGAAGGTACTAATATAAACTCTTCTACTAACAACAACATTGCTTGATAAGCTGTGTTGTGCCCCTTACTACCATTCTCATCAATTATAGATTCGTGATGGTTTGCTCGCTATGATTTATGAGTCGATTGAAGTTTAAATAGTTGTTTCACTTGGCAGGCCAGAAGGTGGTTTAGAATATTTTTGTTATATTCTAGTAATAATGATTTATGAGCTATGAAGTGGCTCAGGCTGTAGTTTGTAGGCATAGACAAACAAAGATCACAAAAATAATTAAGCATACAGTCCGCGTTCTTGGTGAATAGCCATGCATCTGGACATATTGTTTGGTACACATGAATTTTCATAACTTTGCTCAAGTCATCCGAATCCGATCACCGTCGTTGGACCTCGCAACTAATAACAGCCGTTTCCTTGCGCCAAACCTGCAACACAGCATGGCTGTTTATGTATGTATTGAAAAGCCAGCATTATAAAATTCAAATAACGGGGAAATAAGAGACTATACAGGGACCTCCACCTATGAGAAATAATATAATAAAGATATAGTTTTCATATTGTGTGGTGGTCCAGTTTTGTGGCCGCTTTGAGGCCGCATCATAAATATTTCTGTATTGTAGAACACTTGAGTGGAGTCTAATTTTACAATGACGAAGTGACCAAGGCAGTGTGCAATATTTGTGCAGAAAAACAAAGCCGAGTTTAGATGTAGTAGATGATTGATTACAAAACAACAAAAGAATAATATACATAAGCAAACCAGCATAACGAAAAATAATGTCACATACAACAAAATTTGGCAACTTGCAAAGTCACAACTCCGAGGCAATATTATTAATACTTGCCTTGTACTATAAACATAATAAAGTTCAATTGTAAACATCGAAAGATTGAGATATGTACAAAGACAGCAAAGAGCACCAAATTACCTGTAACATAAGAGTAAATCCTCTCACATATTTAAGAGTGGACTTCAGCCAGTAAGGACTTCCTTATAGACGATGTTATTCATCGAGGTCTGTAAGGACAAGGCAGGTCTTTTTCGCTTCTTAGATTTACCGCTTTCCTTCTTGGCATTCTCCTTCTCCTTCTCCTTCTCAATGAGGATCTTTATATTTCTCTTTGCGGTGGCTCGAGACAATGCAACATATAGTTGACCATGAGAGAACACCGGATTAGGTAGGTACACGCCAACAATCGGAATCGTCTGGCCTTGAGCCTTGTTAATCGTCATAGCAAAGCTAAGTCTTACAGGAAATTGCTTCCTCTTGAACTTGAATGGAAACATGTCGTTGTCAGACGGGCATAGGGGTATTCGAGGAAGGAATACCCTCCTACCTGCGTGTTGCCCGATCACGATTTCTGCGTCGATGGCGTTCCTCTCGAAACCTCGCACCACAAGCCTCGTCCCATTACACAGACCATTAGCCGGATCAATGTTCCGGAGAAGTATGACAGGGCAGTTGAGCTTCAGTTTGAGTGCATGCGGAGGCAGACCGTTCAGAGTCAATCCATTTAGGAACTCGGGAGCGTAGTACCCATACGGGTCGTCTTCTGCACTGTCAAAGCTATGGTAGATTACTTCTTCTCCCCGAAAACGCTCTACCATGCATATGTTTATCTTGTCGACGTTGTCGTTCGTGGTGGAGAGGATTGTGCGTGAAGTCATGTAATTCGGATCGGACATGTTGTCATCTAGTCTCGGAAACACATGGTCAATCAGCTTCTTCAGGTCGTCACCCTCGCCTGTAGACGGCACACAAATATCTTCAGGGGGTCGTATGTTTCCTTGATCGTCAACTTCCTCGGTGCCATTGCCTACCCTTAGCAAGTAGTCCGCAAACCAGGTGTCATTATGAGCCCTCATGTTGGTGACGAGCCTTAGCTGGCTCATACCCTTCTAGAGGTGTGAACTTCGGAGGGTTGCATCGATTATCTGACCCCGGGACCCCCTCCAGACGACCGGAAGCACCTGCCTGAAGTCCCCGCCAAACACAACAGTTTTTCCTCCAAAGGGTCGGTCCCGTCTTCCCATGATGTCGCGCATGCTGTTGTCCAGTGCCTCAACCGCCTGTCGCTTAGTCATGGTAGCCTCATCCCATAGTATCAATGAGGCCATCCTTAGTAGCTTGGCGGTACCACTCTGCTTCGTGAAGGTGCATGAGGCGCCATCGTCGCAGCTCAATGGGATCTTGAACCTCGAGTGAGCAGTCCTGTTGGGGAACGTTGCAGAAAATTAAAATTTTTCCTACGGTTTCACCAAGATCCATCTATGAGTTCATCTAGCAACGAGTCATGGGAGAGAGAGATTGCATCTACATACCACTTTGTAGATCGCGAGCGGAAGCGTTCAACGAATGGGGATGAAGTAGTCGTACACACCGTGATCCAAATCACCGGAGATCCTAGCACCGAAAGCACGGCACCTCCGCGTTCAACACACGTACGGTCAGCGTAACGTCTCCTTCTTCTTGATCCAGCAAGGCAAAGGAGAGGTTGGGGAAGAAGACTCCAGCAGCAGCACGACGGCGTGGTGATGGTGGAGCTGCAGTACTCCGACAGGGCTTCGCCGAGCTCTACGGAGGAGGAGGATGTGTTGGAGAGGGAGAGGGAGGCGCCAGGGTAAAGGGTGCGGCTGCCCCCCTCCCCTCCCCCCTTTATATAGGCCTCTGGGGGGGCGCCGGCCCTGGGAGATCTGATCTCCCAAGGGGGGCGGCGGCCAGGGAGGTTTCCCTCCCCCCAAGCCATCTAGGAGGTGCCTTCCACCACTAGGACTCCTCCCTTTTGGAACCCTAGGCGCATGGGCCCCTTTGGGGCTGGTTCCCCTTGGCCCATGCAGGCCAAGGCGCACCCCCTAAGGCCCATGTGGCCCACCGGGGCAGGTGGCCCCACCTGGTGGACCCCGGGACCCCTCCGGTGGTCCCGGTACAATACCGATAACACCGAAACTTGTCCCGATGGCCGAAATAGCACTTCCTATATATAATTCTTTACCTCCGGACCATTCCGGAACTCCTCGTGACGTCCGGGATCTCATCCGGGACTCCGAACAACATTCGGGTTACTGCATATACATATCTTCACAACCCTAGCGTCACCGAACCTTAAGTGTGTAGACCCTACGGGTTCGGGAGACATGCAGACATGACCGAGACGGCTCTCGGGCAATAACCAACAGCGGGATCTGGATACCCATGTTGGATCCCACATGCTCCACGATGATCTCATCGGATGAACCACGATGTCGAGGATTCAATTAATCCTGTATACGATTCCCTTTGTCAATCGGTATTTTACTTGCCCGAGATTCGATCGTCGGTATCCCAATACCTCGTTCAATCTCGTTACCGGCAAGTCACTTTTCTCGTACCGTAATGCATGATCACGTGATCAAACACTTTGATCACATTGAGCTCATTGTGATGATGCATTACCGAGAGGGCCCGGTGATACCTCTCCGTCAAGCGGAGTGACAAATCCCAGTCTCGATCCATGTCAACCCAACAGACACTTTCAGAGATACCCGTAGTATACCTTTATAGTCACCCAGTTACGTTGTGACGTTTGGCACACCCAAAGCACTCCTACGGTATCCGGGAGTTACACGATCTCATGGTCTAAGGAAAGGATACTTGACATTGGAAAACTCTAGCAAACGAACTATGCGATCTTATGCTATGTTTAGGATTGGGTCTTGTCCATCACATCATTCTCCTAATGATGTGATCTCGTTATCAATGACATCCAATGTCCATAGTCAGGAAACCATGACTATCTGTTGATCAACGAGCTAGTCAACTAGAGGCTCACTAGGGACATATTGTTGTCTGTTATTCACACATGTATTACGATTTCCGGATAACACAATTATAGCACGAATAAAGACAATTATCATGAATAAGGAAATATAATAATAATGCTTTTATTATTGCCTCTAGGGCATATTTCCAACAGTCTCCCACTTGCACTAGAGTCAATAATCTAGTTACATTGTGATGAATCGAACACCCATAGAGTTCTGGTGCTGATCATGTTTTGCCTTAGGGAGAGGTTTAGTCAACGGATCTGCGACATTCAGATCCGTGTGCACTTTACAAATCTCTATGTCTCCATCTTGAACATTTTCACGAATGGAGTTGAAGCGACGCTTGATGTGCCTGGTCTTCTTGTGAAACCTGGGCTCCTTTGCAAGTGCAATAGCTCCAGCGTTGTCACAGAAGAGTTTGATTGGCCCCGACGCATTGGGTATGACTCCGAGGTCGGTGATGAACTCCTTCACCCAAATTGCTTCATGTGCTGCCTCCGAGGCTGCCATGTACTCCGCTTCACATGTAGATCCCGCCACGACACTTTGCTTGCAACTGCACCAGCTTACTGCCCCACCATTCAAAATATACACGTATCCGGTTTGTGACTTAGAGTCATCCAGATCTGTGTCGAAGCTAGCGTCGACGTAACCTTTTACGACGAGCTCTTCGTCACCTCCATAAATGAGAAACATTTCCTTAGTCCTTTTCAGGTACTTCAGGATATTCTTGACCGCTGTCCAGTGTTCCTTGCCGGGATTACTTTGGTACCTACCTACCAAACTTACGGCAAGGTTTACATCAGGTCTGGTACACAGCATGGCATACATAATAGAACCTATGGCTGAGGCATAGGGGATGACGCTCATCTCTTCTATATCTTCTGCCGTGGTCGGACATTGAGCTGAGCTCAATTTCACACCTTGTAACACAAGTAAGAACCCTTTCTTAGATTAATCCATATTGAACTTCTTCAATATTTTATCAAGGTATGTGCTTTGTGAAAGACCTATGAGGCGTCTCGATCTATCTCTATAGATCTTGATGCCTAATATATAAGCAGCTTCTCCAAGGTCCTTCATTGAAAAACTTTTATTCAAGTAGGCCTTAATACTGTCCAAGAGTTCTATATCATTTCCCATCAAAAGTATGTCGTCTACATATAATATGAGAAATGCTACAGAGCTCCCACTCACTTTCTTGTAAACACAGGCTTCTCCATAAGTCTGTGTAAACCCAAACGCTTTGATCATCTCATCAAAGCGAATGTTCCAACTCCGAGATGCTTGCACCAACCCATAAATCGAGCGTTGGAGCTTGCACACCTTGTCAGCATTCTTAGGATCGACAAAACCTTCCGGTTGCATCATATACAATTCTTCCTTAAGGAAACCATTAAGGAATGCTGTTTTGACGTCCATTTGCCATATCTCATAATCATAGTATGCGGCAATTGCTAACATGATTCGGACGGACTTCAGCTTCGCTACCGGTGAGAAAGTCTCATCGTAGTCAATCCCTTGAACTTGTCGATAACCCTTAGCGACAAGCCGAGCTTTATAGATGGTCACATTACCATCCGCGTCTGTCTTCTTCTTAAAGATCCATTTATTTTCTATGGCTCGCCGCTCAACGGGCAAGTCAGTCAAAGTTCATACTTCGTTTTCATACATGGATCCTATCTCGGATTTCATGGCTTCCAGCCATTTGTCGGAATCCGGGCCCGCCATTGCTTCCTCATAGTTCGAAGGTTCACCGTTATCTAACAACATGATTTCCAAGACAGGGTTGCCGTACCACTCTGGTGCGGAACGTGTCCTTGTGGACCTTCGAATTTCAGTAGGAGCTTGATTAGAAGTATCTTGATCATCATCGTTAATTTCCTCTCTAGTCGGTGCAGGCACCTCAGAAACGTTTTCCTGAGCTTCGCCATTTTCCGGTTCAAGAGGTAACACTTCATCAAGTTCTACTTTCCTCCCACTTACTTCTTTCGAGAGAAACTCTTTCTCCAGAAAGGATCCATTCTTGGCAACAAAGATCTTGCCTTCGGATCTGAGGTAGAAGGTATACCCACCAGTTTCTTTAGGGTATCCTATGAAGACGCATTTTTCCGACTTGGGTTCGAGCTTTTCAGGTTGAAGTTTCTTGACATAAGCATCGCATCCCCAAACTTTTAGAAACGACAGCTTAGATTTCTTCCCAAACCATAATTCATACGGTGTCGTATCAACGGATTTCGACGGAGCCCTATTTAAAGTGAATGCGGCAGTCTCTAAAGCATAGCCCCAAAAAGATAGCGGTAAATCGGTAAGAGACATCATAGATCATACCATATCTAATAGAGTGCGATTACGACGTTCGGACACACCATTACGCTGAGGTGTTCCAGGCGGCGTGAGTTGTGAAACTATTCCACATTTTCTCAAGTGTGTGCCAAATTCATGACTCAAGTATTCTCCTCCACGATCTGATCGTAGAAACTTGATCTTTCTATCACGTTGATTTTCAACCTCACTCTGAAATTCCTTGAACTTTTCAAAGGTCTCAGATTTGTGTTTCATTAAGTAGACATACCCATATCTACTCAAGTCATCAGTGAGGGTGAGAACATAACGATAGCCACCGCGAGCCTCAACACTCATTGGACCGCACACATCAGTATGTATGATTTCCAATAAGTTGGTTGCTCGCTCCATTGTTCCTGAGAACGGAGTCTTGGTCATTTTACCCATGAGGCATGGTTCGCACGTGTCAAATGATTCATAATCAAGAGACACTAAAAGTCCATCTGCATGGAGCTTCTTCATGCGTTTGACACCTATGTGACCAAGGCGGCAGTGCCAAAAATATGTGGAACTATTGTTATCAACTTTAACTCTTTTGGTATTCACACTATGAATATGTGTATCATCACGTACGAGATTCATTAAGAATAAACCATTAACCATCGGAGCATGACCATAAAACATATCTCTCATATAAATAGAACAACCATTATTCTCGGATTTAAATGGGTAGCCATCTCGAATTAAACGAGATCCAGACACAATGTTCATGCTCAAACTTGGCACTAAATAACAATTATTGAGGTTTAAAACTAATCCCGTAGGTAAATGTAGAGGTAGCGTGCCGACGGCAATCACATCGACCTTGGAACCATTCCCGACGCGCATCGTCACCTCGTCCTTCGCTAGTCTCCGTTTATTCCGCAGCTCCTGCTTTGAGTTACAAATGTGAGCAACTGCACCGGTATCAAATACCCAAGAGCTACTACGAGTACTGGTAAGGTACACATCAATTACATGTATATCACATATACCTTTGGTTTTGCCGGCCTTCTTGTCCGCTAAGTATTTGGGGCAGTTCCGCTTCCAGTGACCACTTCCCTTGCAATAAAAACACTCAGTCTCGGGCTTGGGTCCATTCTTTGGTTTCTTCCCGGCAACTTGCTTACCGGGCGCGGCAACTTCCTTGCCGTCCTTCTTGAAGTTCTTTTTACCCTTGCCCTTCTTGAACTTAGTGGTTTTATTCACCATCAACACTTGATGCTCCTTCTTGATTTCTACCTCTGCTGATTTCAGCATAGCATATACCTCAGGAATGGTCTTTACCATCCCCTGCATATTGTAGTTCATCACAAAGCTCTTGTAGCTAGGTGGAAGCGACTGGAGGATTCTGTCAATGACCGCTTCATCCGGGAGATTAACTTCCAGTTGAGTCAAGTGGTTGTGCAACCCAGACATTTTGAGTATGTGTTCACTGACAGAGCCATTTTCCTCCATCTTACAGCTAAAGAATTTGTCGGAGACTTCATATCTCTCGACCCGGGCATGAGCTTGGAAAACCATTTTCAGCTCTTCGAACATCTCATATGCTCCATGTCTCTCAAAACGCTTTTGGAGCCCCGGCTCTAAGCTGTAAAGCATGCCGCACTGAACGAGGGAGTAATCATCGCAGCGTGACTGCCAAGCGTTCATAACGTCTTGTTCTGCAGGGAGAATAGGTGCGTCACCCAGCGGTGCTCGTAGGACATAATCTTTCTTGGCAGCTATGAGGATGATCCTCAGGTTCCGGACCCAGTCCGTATAGTTGCTACCATCGTGTTTCAGCTTGGTTTTCTCTAGGAACGCGTTGAAGTTGAGGACTACGTTGGCCATTTGATCTACAAGACATATTGTAAATATTTAGACTAAGTTCATGATAATAAAGTTCATTTAATCAAATTATTTAATGAACTCCCACTTAGATAGACATCCCTCTTCTAGTCATCTAAGTATTACATGATCCGAGTCAACTAGGCCGTGTCCGATCATCACGTGAGACGGACTAGTCAACATCGGTGAACATCTTCATGTTGATCGTATCTTCTATACGACTCATGCTCGACCTTTCGGTCTTCTGTGTTCCGAGGCCATGTCTGTACATGCTAGGCTCGTCAAGTCAACCTAAGTGTTTTGCATGTGTAAATCTGTCTTGCACCCGTTGTATGTGAACGTTAGAATCTATCACACCCGATCATCACGTGGTGCTTCGAAACAACGAACTGTCACAATGGTGCACAGTTAGGGGGAACACTTTCTTGAAATTATTATGAGGGATCATCTTATTTACTACCGTCGTTCTAAGTAAACAAGATGCAAAACATGATAAACATCACATGCAATCAAATTATAAACGTGACATGATATGGCCAATATCACATTGCTCCTTTGATCTCCATCTTGGGGCTCCATGATCATCTTGTCACCGGCTTGACACCATGATCTTCATCATCATGATCTTCATCATAGTGTCTCCATGAAGTAGCTTGCCAACTATTACTTCTACTACTATGGCTAACGCGTTTAGCAATAAAGTAAAGTAATTTACATGGCGTTTCTCAATGACACGCAGGTCATACAAAAAATAAAGACAACTCCTATGGCTCCTGCCGGTTGTCATACTCATCGACATGCAAGTCGTGATTCCTATTACAATAGCATGAACATCTCATACATCACATATAGATCATTCATCATTCATCACAACTTTGGCCATATCATATCACAAAGCACTTGCTGCAAAAACAAGTTAGACGTCCTCTAATTGTTGTTGCAAGTTTTACGTGGCTGAATTAGGGTTCTAGCAAGAACGTTTTCTTACCTACGTGAAAACCACAACGTGATTTGTCAACTTCTATTTACCCTTCATAAGGACCCTTTTCATTGAATCCGCTCCAACTAAAGTGGGAGAGACAGACACCCGCCAGCCACCTTATGCAACTAGTGCATGTTAGTCGGTGGAACCGGTCTCACGTAAGCGTACGTGTAAGGTTGGTCCGGGCCGCTTCATCCCACAATACCGCTGAAGCAAGATAAGACTAGTAGCGGCAAGAAGAGTTGACAACATCTACGCCCACAACAAATTGTGTTCTACTCGTGCAATAGAGAACTACGCATAGACCTAGCTCATGATGCCACTGTTGGGGAACGTTGCAGAAAATTAAAAATTTTCCTACGGTTTCACCAAGATCCATCTATGAGTTCATCTAGCAACGAGTCATGGGAGAGAGAGATTGCATCTACATACCACTTTGTAGATCGCGAGCGGAAGCGTTCAACGAACGGGGATGAAGTAGTCGTACACACCGTGATCCAAATCACCGGAGATCCTAGCACCGAAAGCACGGCACCTCCGCGTTCAACACACGTACGGTCAGCGTAACGTCTCCTTCTTCTTGATCCAGCAAGGCAAAGGAGAGATTGGGTAAGAAGACTCCAGCAGCAGCACGACGGCGTGGTGATGGTGGAGCTGCAGTACTCCGACAGGGCTTCGCCGAGCTCTACGGAGGAGGAGGATGTGTTGGAGAGGGAGAGGGAGGCGCCAGGGTAAAGGGTGCGGCTGGCCCCCTCCCCTCCCCCCTTTATATAGGCCTCTGGGGGGGCGCCGGCCCTGGGAGATCTGATCTCCCAAGGGGGGCGGCGGCCAGGGAGGTTTCCCTCCCCCCAAGCCATCTAGGAGGTGCCTTCCACCACTAGGACTCCTCCCTTTTGGAACCCTAGGCGCATGGGCCCCTTTGGGGCTGGTTCCGCTTGGCCCATGCAGGCCAAGGCGCACCCCCTAAGGCCCATGTGGCCCACCGGGGCAGGTGGCCCCACCTGGTGGACCCCCGGGACCCCTCCGGTGGTCCCGGTACAATACCGATAACACCGAAACTTGTCCCGATGGCCGAAATAGCACTTCCTATATATAATTCTTTACCTCCGGACCATTCCGGAACTCCTCGTGACGTCCGGTATCTCATCCGGGACTCCGAACAACATTCGGGTTACTGCATATACATATATTCACAACCCTAGCGTCACCGAACCTTAAGTGTGTAGACCCTACGGGTTCGGGAGACATGCAGACATGACCGAGACGGCTCTCGGGCAATAACCAACAGCGGGATCTGGATACCCATGTTGTCTCCCACATGCTCCACGATGATCTCATCGGATGAACCACGATGTCGAGGATTCAATTAATCCTGTATACGATTCCCTTTGTCAATCGGTATTTTACTTGCCCGAGATTCGATCGTCGGTATCCCAATACCTCGTTCAATCTCGTTACCTGCAAGTCACTTTCCTTGTACCGTAATGCATGATCCCGTGATCAAACACTTTGATCACATTGAGCTCATTGTGATGATGCATTACCGAGAGGGCCCGGTGATACCTCTCCGTCAAGCGGAGTGACAAATCCCAGTCTCGATCCATGTCAACCCAACAGACACTTTCAGAGATACCCGTAGTATACCTTTATAGTCACCCAGTTACGTTGTGACGTTTGGCACACCCAAAGCACTCCTACGGTATCCGGGAGTTACACGACCTCATGGTCTAAGGAAAGGATACTTGACATTGGAAAACTCTAGCAAACGAACTATGCGATCTTATGCTATGTTTAGGATTGGGTCTTGTCCATCACATCATTCTCCTAATGATGTGATCTCGTTATCAATGACATCCAATGTCCATAGTCAGGAAACCATGACTATCTGTTGATCAACGAGCTAGTCAACTAGAGGCTCACTAGGGACATATTGTTGTCTGTTATTCACACATGTATTACGATTTCCGGATAACACAATTATAGCACGAATAAAGACAATTATCATGAATAAGGAAATATAATAATAATGCTTTTATTATTGCCTCTAGGGCATATTTCCAACAAGTCCTGCCTCCAGGCATGATAGAAGCGGCGACGCCTGACGTCGCGGTAGCGATAGCGATGTTTCCCTCGCTTCGAACCTTGGCGAGCAGTGCCCTGTACAGGAAGGTCTTCCCTGTACCTCCCAGGCCATCAACAAAGAACACCCCCCCCACCCACCGTGTTCAACAGAAGCTAGTATCTCGTCGTATGCAGCCCTCTGCTCTGAGTTTAGCGATGAAGCCAATTTAGTGTCGTTGATGTCAAAATCGACGTTGGATTCCTCGATCACTTCTCTGGCCTCGCCCTCGGTTGGGTCGAACGAGTCGTCAATGCATGGAAGAGCGAAATCAGCTATGTCTTTGCCCATGGACTGCAACATACCCCTAATGTCAAGCAACACCATTTGTTCCACCTCAATCGGGCACGTTTGTGATCGGCGATAGTCATCAGACATATGCTCAAAGTGCCTATCCCATAAACTGCGCACGTCGCCTTGCTCACAGTGCACCAAAATTGTTGCAAAGAGCCTCCTGAGCGAACATGGCATCGCCCACTGCTCTGCCTCGGTAAGACAGTCGTCGAGCGTGTTATCTGCCTCGATGAGTCCCAACCTTTCGGCAGCCTCTCTAAAGCTCCCGCATAGCCTACCGTCCACGGTGAGCAGGTCCTCATATGATGTCTTGCCATCAACATGGTTTAGCGGCACACGCAGATAGTATCGCTCCCCCTCGGCAGGATTGGCAGACACAATTCGACCTATTTGAAAACGCTCCACCCGCTCTTTCCAATACTTCTTACTCTTCTACCATGTGAACCTTCCGGGAAAATCCTTGTACAATATATTCCTAGCTCACGGGTGGTCTTGGTTAGCTTTGAAATACTCTATCAACATGGATTTGGAAGCTTTCTCAGAGGAGACTACGTCAGTCAAGTGAGCTTGCTCATTGAATGCCACCCTGTGCATATTCGGGAGATGAAGAGGCAACTGTAGGACAGGCGGCTCATTGGCACACAAGGGGAAGCCAAATATCCTCCACATCACCTCTGGAGGAGTAACCCACCTCGCGTCTACGTATCTTTTGATCTCATCAATGTTACCATCGGCGTCGGGCTGGTCGATGCTGAAAGAAGCCCTATCATGGCCCTTCTATATGTACTTGTAAAGTTATTTGACAGCCTTTATGCTGGAGCAAACCTCAACGTTGATGTGGCAATTAAACATCCGCAGAAGGTAAGGGTTATACGGAACAACCCATCTGTTGTCCAACATTTTACCCCGGACCTTAGCCTGCCTACCATTATCTCGACGACGATAAACAGGGTATGAGTCCTTACCCTGTGCCATGTTTTGATTGAACGGCCGCGGGTATCTGCACTTGCACTCGTTCTGTTGCATGCACACATTTTTGGGATTGAGAACACCGCATGGTCCGTGCATCATATGTTTCACCACCAAGGCGTGGAGTTCAGGATACTTCTGCTTGTCTGGGAGCTCGGCAGAAATGAGTCGGTCGTACTGCTCCGGAACGACAAGCTTATATGCAGAATCCATTATCAACAAAAAGTGTGCGTGGGGGAGGCCCCTCTTCTGGAACTCGACTACGTATACATGTGCGACAACCACACCCAGGATATTCTTCTTGAACAACATCTCTTTCATAGCCTCTAGCTTGCCATGGAACACACGAGCAACAAGATCAGGTCGGTCTTGCGACGTATGACCAGGAAACAACTCATTCGTTATCTCTTCCCAGTTAGGGTTGCAGGTCATGGTCAAGAAGATGTTAGGCTTCCCGTAGGTATGGACAATTGCCATGGCATCCATATGCCTCCGCTTCATGTCGCGGTCGCCACCTGGGTACGTTCCAGGGAGCACTATCCTTACCCCAACAGCACTTGCCTGAGTCTCCCCGGATGTAATTGCGTCAACAACTCCTTTATACAGGTCGGCTTCCTGTACCATTTCAACCTACAACTCTCAATATTGATGTACATGTCCACCCCCCATTGTTGGAGCAATCGTGCTCCACAGAGTATGGGATTGAATATCCCAGGTCGTGTCTGGAGCATGTAACAGTAGTAGTCTCTCACCGAGACGTATAACCTGCTATTCCCCTCTGCACATGGATGAGTAACGCGAACATTAGGATTCATATGAGAAGTATACAATTAATCTAAACGACAGAACACACATGAGGCTTACCTGCATCATCATCATCATCACGTCTACCTCTTGGTTGTTGCATAACCGGCCAAGGGACATCACGTTTAGGAAGTTTCGGGTGCCAACCGAGCTCCCCTCTTGGGTAGAAGAGAGGGTAAGAGAGCGGGTCATACGAGCCAGCCGTCACATGTATACTGTGCCTCTGGTTTTCATTCCCGCAAAGTGTAATCCTACGATCGAACCTCTTCGCTAGGTCAGTGCCCTCCACCCAAATTGCAGCGACCTCAGATGACAGAGGTCTATTATACTTCCGTTGGTCTAGTCTCTGGTCAGTGTTGAGGTCTATCCTGTAATCGTCGAGGTTGTCCCTGTGCACACCCAAACTCCTAAACTGCTGGGAGTACGGGTTTTCCCTGAGTATGTCCACTAACTTTCTGACGACATCCTGGTCTAATTGCTCGGTGGCAGCCTTGCGATGGGTTAGGCCCGGGTCGTCGTCGTAGAAGTACAACTGTAGATGATCTGGAAGTGATGTTGGCCCGAAGGAATGAACGTTGTGGTAGATGGTGCCGTGCGCCCGGAACGTGTACACCCCAGACTTCATGTTTGTGTAGCTTTCATCAAGGCTGACGCCGAGGGTTGTGAAGGAGAAGTGGCCGTTGAAGAAGCGTATGTTCTCCCGAAAATGCCTTGAGTCTGCATCCATGCTAGACCAAAGCCTCATTAGCTCCGGGATGGGCTCCGGTTGCTTCAGCTGGATCTTCCCACTGCGACAACAGAATCCCGGGGCCTCGGGCACAAACTTCTTGGCCTTGCAGTGATGGCAATTTGCGGCGTGCTTCAGGATGTGTGTGTGGTTCGGGAGGTTTGAGTAGACATAGTCCAATGGATCATGGTCGACATATGTATTTTGACTTGAGTCTTCCAATTCGTCGTGCTCCATGTCATCAACATCTGAGCCTGCAAACAATGTTTATAATTAGTGTGATATTTCCAACGGGTGGATGTTGATCCAGTGGGTGTATTGTGTACATACCTTCACCAGCAAAAAGGTAATACTCATCATCAAAGAGGATGTCAGGGTTGACATTATCATTCATGAGACGACTAAGGTAAGCGTCCATGTCGTCTGCTCAGGTGCGAAACCAATAAATGAGGGTTTAGTCTGAAGGAACCCAATAGAGTAAGGATGGGAGTGTTACCTTCACTTCTGATCGTGTATTCTGGCGTGCTAGATGGGGTCGAGGCACCGTGTGCTTCCAGTACGGTAGGTTGTCCAGTTGAGCTCATTTCCGGTATGGAGATGGACCTGACGGTTGATGTCATCACCCTACCTGCAAACCTTTCATTACGCCGGTCGCGTAGAGCATTCCTCTCACCACGTGGTACCTTCGAACATGTTTTTTGCTTCCCAATTTTCACTTGACGCGTCTTCGCCGCCATACTTCCCTTGCAAGCTCGCTCTCTCGTCCCACGCCGAGCTCTGGACTCATGACTCTGCTCGTCCGCTCCATTATCCGCCTTTGTTACCGGATCACTGGTTTGCTGGTCGGCATTTTGTAGGTGCTCATTGATTTCGATGAGGTCGCCATCTACAGCACCATCACCAAAGGTTCTGCTTAGGTATGCACCTACAACATTATCGAACCATTATTTATATGTCATGAATGATTACATGATGAAATATGATGGTTCATAGGATAACTACCATCGTTTTCGGTGTTGCGGATGTATGTGGGGGCCGCATTGACGGTAGGAGCATGATCTATTTGTTCACTGTCGGATTGTGGCGTGATGGCTGAAAGCGTGAGAGTCAGACAATGTGTGTGAGGGTTGGACAATGTGCTAGTTAGATCTGGACGTGGCATAGCGATCGATTCCGCACACGGGGTGTTTATTTTTGCAGCATACTTTGCCTTTCTTTTTGCACTTGATTCCCCCCTTTCATCCTCAGTCATGGTTTTAGGGTGTTGCACGCGCCATTCTCGCAACTTCTGATTTTTTTCTTGAAGATCGATCGTTCTGTCACCCACTTTTTTCCGATAATTTGCTCGCCTCCGCGCGTTTCTCTGCTCACTTTGCTCGTCTGTTAAGTCACCCTTGTGTTCTTTACAGCAGTGTGAAAACATAATCAGAACTTCATTGTTCACCATTTTGCAAGGTAGCAGGATCTCAACAAATATCGATATCGACAATACAAAGTTTGTTTTTTCTGTTGTATTATTTTAGAATGTTGGACAAAGATTCAAATGGTTCAGTTTCATGGAAACATAGTAACCATATATTATGAAACCGAGTGGGTATGTAATATAATCCCAGTGCTGAAACATATTGATGAAACATAAAACGTTCTTACCCGATATCGTAAGGTCAGGATGATTTTCATCTAGTTGCTTGCGGGTTGCCTCCTCTTTTTTCTTTCGATAAGCAGCTCTCCTCCGAGCCTTTATTTGCTCTTTTTTATCGTCAAGGTCAACCGAGGATGGTTGGCGCACATTAGTGATATCACCGAGAGGTAACTGGGGAACATTTAGCATAACTGCATGGAGGGTTTAGGGTCTGGTTAAACAATGATGTATAGCTGGATGTAGTTGGGTTGGTATCCCTGAGAGGTAACAACAGAACATTTTTCATATATGCACGGAGGGTTTAGGTTCTTCATTGTTCACCGAGAGGTAACAGGACGGGTTGAAGCCACTTCTCTATCTAGGGTTTATTTTTTATATAACCCCTTCGTGTCCATATATAAAGTGTATATGTACTCAAAAGTCGTATGTCTGACCTATATCGAATTGAACCTAAATGATCAGGAATTGTATGCACAACACAGTGGTCAACTATTGTTCGGTCAATTATTCGTGGGGTTGGGGTGAGGAGACATACGTCGCCTACATTCTTCAGTCGGAAAGTATACATACGGTCATCGTATTGCTGAAACATAAAACATCCTTACCTGATTTCGTAATCGTAGGCAGATTTTCATCTTGTTGCTTGCTGGCTGCCTCCTCTTTTTTCTTTCGATAACCCGCTCGCCTTCGAGCATTTATTAGCTCTTTTTTCTCGTCAAGGTCCACCGAGGTTGTTTGACACACATTAGTGATATCACCGAGAGGTAACATGGGAACATTTTGCATATCTGCATGTGATTTGATGTTAACATTATATTGTGGAATGGAGGGAGTATATATAATATCATTGCAGTGCCATCCCATAAAGCATTCTTACCTGATATCGTAAGGGCAGACAGTTTTTCATCTTGTTGCTTTCTGGTAGCCTCCTCTTTTTTCTTTCTATAAGCAGCTCGCCTCCGAGCTTTCATTAGCTCTCTTTTTTCAAGAAGGTCCATAGAGGATGGTTGATATGCATTAGTGATATCACTGAGAGGATGGCGTGGGACATTCTGAGGCCTCTCTTCCCAAATGTCACTTGTCATGCTAGCTAGTTCTTTTGTCAGATTACTGAGAGCCGGCAACGAATCTACATTATATAGGCATGAGATTGGAGGGTTGTCTGCATCATGTTAACGGGACAATATACAGGACCGAAATAAGGCAAAGTTGTAGGCACATGGTGTTAACCTTTCGGCACATGGTGAACATCGTCGTCTACAGGTATAATCCCGTCATTAGAGTCGTCACCATTTGTCCCCTCCATTGGGCCTGCAACATATCCTGTGATGGTGTTTGACACGTATAACAAAATATGTAGCTGAACATATACATGGAGGTAGATATATACCTGGAGTATCATATGTGCTATCACAATCGGTCTGAAGTATACTCCGTTCGTAGGGAGTAATATGGACTCCTACAAGTCACGATGTTGATACATTAGAATCAGTTGTGCCCAAGTCTGTTAGTTATGATTTTTCACATAAAAAGGATAAAATCAAGCCTTATACCTTGACTACGTGGGTACATTATGTCAACAACGTCGGCTACGTGTATAATCCCTTTGTTAGAGTCGTCAACACTTGTCCCCTCCCTCGGGCCTGCAACACATTCAGTTTCCTGAGATGGTGTTTGACTTGTGTAGCACAATTTAGAGGTGAACATATACCTGGAGGTATCGGCGATGATGTCGTCTGTTCCGTTGGCTTGCTGTGTGGAGTCCCCATAGCTAACTACTAAAAAAGACATGTCCAACAGACTCAGGTATCCCGCAAGAACTTGTAAACTGACTCTGCAAGCAGACAACGTGAAATACCAACAATACTAAACGCCCGTTCCCATGCTACAGAAACTCAGTCCATAAGGGCAGCTTTGCTATACACATGAAAATAGAAAGACAAGTGCAACAGACTTTGCTACTTTGCATTTTTTTTTTTGAAAACTGAATTTGCTGGTTATAAACATGATCGGGGTTGCTTGGTCTGAGTATTGGAGCCTGTTAACAGGAAAAATGACTACCACGACTGCACATTCCAGCTCTGACCTTTTGTATTATGTTAATCATTTACGTTGTATTTTCGTTCTCAAGCACATAACTATATTACACAAGATCTATTTTTATTTGCACTCCATTTGAGTTGAGAATCAGTTTCTGTTGTAACAAAATAGCAATAGATATGTCGCATTCCATTTATTTTGGAACATCGGGTAATTTCATGTGTACCATAGGTGCAAAATGAATTCTGGCATGGTCTGATTTAGTTTTTGTTTGCTTTCATCCTTTTATTCGTTTGGTTTATTCCAGGTCCATATAATTATGATGTCTTGGAGGGTATGACGTTCGACAATATTTCTGAATCCTTCAATGCTGACTTTGAGGATGGTACAACTTGGGCGGTAATTATTTTTCCTTTTGTCATGAAAATGGTTGTACTTGTTGTGGCTGAAAGGGTATAGATTAACAGAAAGTTGTATATGTTCCGCCCAAGTTATCATGTATTACATTTGTGGACAGTTGTATATGATCTGATCTGTACACGTGTACATAACAAACAAAGCCTGTGTGTTCATACCTGGGATTGAATCCGTACAGCGTCGCCGACGGGAACTCCTATGTCGCTGTCGTGGTTCCGCGGCGGCGGCGCTGTCCAGTGGTTTCGCGGCGGCGGTGCTGTCGAGTGGTTCCGCGGCGGCGGCGCTGTGGACTGCGCAGATCCAGATGGACTCGGGCGGCGAGATCCAGATGGACTCAGGCGGCGAGATCCGGTGCGGGGTATGAGGTTCGACGGCAGGCCGATCCTGGGGATCGGCGTCAGGGCGATCCTGATCGGCGGCAGGACGCTGTTTTCTTCGTCTACGTGCGTGGGTGGGGTTCGGTGGGTTGGTGTGGGGGTGATGGGACGGAAAAAACCGATTGAAAAAAAACCAGACGAAATTAGGGGGGACTATTCAACCAACTCGTCCATTAGGAGTAGAGACTACTAATCTCTTCTTCTTACATTGTAGTACTAATAAAATATACTCACACTTGAATTGTAACTAAACATGTCATGTCTTTTTTCTTTTATCTGCTTTGGTACAACCCTGAGAAGGGATTCGCCTTAATTGGCTGGCCCATTATGGGTTGCATAATTGAAAGAAAAAGGGAAGAGAAGGGGAGCACAAAGGAATCGATCCCTAGTCTGCAAGATGATGGGCAGAACCACTAGCCAGTCGGGCTCGCGTCACATTTGTGCTAAAGTAGTAGGGCACGTCTACTCGAGGCGAAACAAGTCAGTTTTTCATTGGTTTTTTTTTGGGAGGGGGGGGGGGGGTTGTTTTTTCACTAGGTTTTGCTTTGCTTTTTTCAATTTTTTTCTGTGTTTTCAAATAAGTGATATTTTTTCTCAAATTTGTGAATTTTTTTCACTTTCTCAAACCTTTTTGTAACTTATTTAAGTGAACTTTTCTGAAACTCTGAAAATTTTCAAATCTTTGTTTTTTTTTCAAAATCGGCAAACTTTTTTCAAATCCCTAGACACTTGAGCTAGCCCAACAGGAGCGACGTTGTCGCCTAGTTGGGTCAAGGTCAAGGTAGGCGTTCGGTATGACCCTAAAATCCAGTTTCTACCATTATGTTATTTTTAAATTTAGGTTAGTAAAAGAAAGAAACCAAAAATATCAACCGAAAAAAGTAACCGATAATTCGGTTAACTGATAAGGGCATATAAAATGGTGTTATCTTAGAAATGTCACATAGGATAAATTTAAGATGGAGGAGAGAGAAATCACAAGAAAAGGCTTGTCGTCCCTAAAAAAAATAGTTTGTCTTCTCTTATTTAAGAGATGATCTCTTAGTATAATATGAGTAACCACGTTATTAGGATTAGCTATTTATTTAAGATAAAGCTAAAAAAATAACCTTTGTAAACATGTTTTTGTTATCATTTTTTAATTATACACAAGTCTTAGGATAAAATTGAAATTGTCTTATCAATCACTGTGTATGCCTAATCTAGTTTTGTTTTCGGTTTATCGCTTATACGGAAAAGAACTTGCGCTGTGAAAATGGTCTTTACGAGAGCGGCACACTCTTATGTAACGACGCTCTCTGCCGGTCTGCCCCAGTCTCCTTGGTCTGGCGATGTGGGACTAATTAAAGAAAGAAGATGTGGCTGGCTGGCTCGGCTGGTCGCACACGCGCATGGCATGTGGGCTATGGTGCACGGAAGCAATGCCCTTGGTCTATTTGCTTTGGTCCAGTAGAAACACGATGGCCTACTTTAGCATAGAGAGAAGTGGGTGGTTGGGTACATGAAAATCGGAAGCTTCGTTCGTCCAACGAGAGAGAGTTTCCATGCAGTCTCTGTACTTATAGATCGGTTATATTCTGGCTAACAGGGACAAAACCAAAACCTACCAAACTTACTTCGGTTTATGAAACTAAAAACCAAAATTGTCTGTACAAATGACAAAACCAAGAATTTGGTTTATTCCCACCCCTAGGCCAAGGCCTAAGATTTTTTTATTTTTTATTTTTTCACTTTTCTTCTCTTTTCTCGTTAATTTGTTTTTCTGCCTATTAAACTTTATTATTCTTTTTGAAACCTCTTCAAAAATTGGAAAAAGAATTGGAATACAAGAAAATGTTCTTATTTTAAAATATTTTTTACAATTTAAAAATTTCTGGAATTTCGTAGAATGTTCCCTTTTTTGAATTTTTTGTTCACAAATTTACAAAACGTTCCCATTTCAAAAAAAGTTGATAAATTTTAAAAAATACGTGGTTTGAAAAAAAACCCGGATATTTAGCCGATACATTGTAATAGTGAAATCATCTACTACGTACTAAAATCGACCCAAATACGATAATCCACTCTCTTGTCCCCCCAAACTCCATTGCCTCTTGAGGTTGTCCCAACTCATAAGACAAGACTTTTGTCCCAAAATGGCCATGCTTCACCATGGTATCCGCGCGTCCATCCTTTGGGACAAAGGCAACATCATCTTCGCGTTGGACCAGATCAACATGTACGTTCGCAGGACAATCATAGAGCCTCGGGAGGAAAATCTTGTTCTGCATCCATTTGATATCGGTCTGCTTCAACAAGGCTCTCCCCTCTAGGTCTTCTATATTCTCCCACTGCATCGTGTGCTCATTCAGCTAGACGACATTGACGGGTGTCCCTCAATGGCCAATGAGGATGGCCATCAGCTCACCTTGATCAGACTTGACAAAGTAGCTATGTCTGTGGTTGAACATAAAACTATGGGGTATTTCAAGAATATTAAATCCTTCGTCATGCCTCCTGTTGTCGTACATTGCGAGTGTACCATCTTGTTGCATCTTGAATGTGGTTTTGTTTTCTTTTTCATTTTTCAAACCATGCAAGAGAATTGTGTGTGTACTATTTAGGGAGAGACAAAGATGGTTTTTTTGTATCCTTTTTATTTCATCCAATGCATGATAGGATATCGTAAAGCTATACATTATGTATGTAGTCAATTTAGTCTCTTATCGGTTGAATTATTGTTTCTTGCAAGGGCCCCAGGAAAGCCTTTCTATCCTAAATCTCTCCTGGTAGGCTCCTCGATTCGCCTCCCCTCCGTCTGCCGCTCCGACGGTCGTTGCAGGGGGCGGATTCCTAATTCGTCGGCTCCGACTAGTATATAGGTAGGGTTTTTAGTCCTCGCATGGGCGGCGCTTCAATGGATGGTGACACTTCTTCTTAGAGTCAGTCTTTTGGGCTTTCATCCTCCTTAAATTCGTCGGGATGGGTTAGATGACGCTCCGACGTAGATTCCTGCCAGCTCTTCGGAGTGGCGAAGTTCGTGTTTCTCACCGTTCATACGCAGCATCGAAATTTAGTGTCATATTCTTCCGGTAGAACTAGTCCTTAGGGGCACATGCACAAAGGCTTCCCAGTTGTCATCAACAAGGTCCGACCGCGGAGCCCCGTTGAGGTCGCCTCCTCGTCCTCCCTGGGGTTGAAGCCGCCGCCAAGATGCTCGCCGCCATGTTTCTCGCTGTCACACAGCGACCGCCGCACCTTGTTGATGGGGATCCTAGAAGAGTAAGTGAGGGCGAAGGGGAAATGGGTAACTGTGATGGGATAAGGGAAGTGGTGGGTCTCGCATTCATTTTGCTCACTTCGAGAACGGATGATTCCTGGTGATGATGTGTCAACTATCTATGCATCAAGATTGGTGCACTCGATCCAACGGAAAAAACGTCCGAGCGAGATGATCGAAAATCCGTCGTCAGATTTTTAGCTTTATCCTTCAAATTTCTCTTAAATACCCCGACAATAGAGTTATTGCAATCTCACTAGGTGGCATTCTTGCAACACATCATACGAGAAATACCATCCAACAGAATAGGGAAGTCAACAATTAGTAAAATCAACCCACATACTATAATCTACTCTCTCACTTCCCCCAAAACGGCCTTGCCTCCTTGCCTTGTCCCACTTCATGAATCCACGTGTTTGTGTCATTGTTATCACCTTTCTTCGTTGGAAGCACAAATCCCAGTTTTGGCACGAATGCGAGTTCATTATCATGCTCAACAAGATCCAGATCGACGGTCTTGGGCGAGTTGAAGAGTCTGGGGAGGAACACTTTGTCCTGCATCCATTTGATGTAGGTCCTCTTCATCATCGATTCATCGTTGTGAGTGTGCCGGTGAACAGGGCTCTTCCCTCGAGGCTCTCCGTCTTCTCCCACTCCATCGTATGTTTGTTGAGCTTGACAATGTCGATGGGTGTGTCCCACGGCATCCAACAACGAGGGCACGGTCGGACTTGACAGGCTCTATATCGATATCACTCTTCATAAGCCTATGGTTGTGGAGGCTGATTGTGCTTTTGTTGTGTCTTTCCTTGCAAATGAAAGCCTTGACAGGTCCCCTCTTGTTGATCTAAAGAAGGAGACTTTAAGAATCACTAGGCTGCTTCATAATTTTAAAATTGCTGAAATCAATTGGCTGACCAATTGAGTTGCTCGTGAGATGCAAAGTATAGATAGTAGGTCGGATGGTGCTCTTACTAATAGCTTTTCGCTCTACAAGGTGTATGCTTTAATGAATTGTTGTAATAACCATTTAAGTAATTAGTATATTAGGGTGTTTGAAAAACAATACGAGAATGTACATGGCTTAACATGACATTAGTTTTTGTTGTTGTAAAAGACGACATTAGTTGCCTACGGCATGGTTCTAATCCTTGTTCGGTTGTTGATCAATGAAATGACCCTCTCGGTTTTATGAGACTACCATGTTGTCAGTTTGTTTTAGTGCAAAGGCCAAAGACCATATATTAAGTAGCATATACCTCTTGTAAAAACATACTTATAGAAGCAAAAAAAAAATCATTCAAAATTAGTTGGGTCTTTGGAAGTCTTCTTACTCATGCATCCACCGGTGACGGCAATGCGCATCGTGAGCAAAATTCATTGCTGTCTCTAGAGTCTGGACCTCCATCTCGGTGAACAGACTTGATGAAACGGAAGAACTTGTAGAAGTAGCGTTTAGACCGGAGGCATAAAAAGTTGAGGCACATAAGAATCCATGAGAGTTAGTCCAGGATTGTGAATGGCAGTAGTTCCTCGCTCCATGTCATACGCATACAACGCCTTGTCCTCGCGTATGTCAGAAAGTATATGCAGTTCCCCTTTCCTAGACCAACCCGGCGGGCATCAAACGATGCCCCATGACGGCGGGTGTAGTAACCGATCGAGCAGGCAGCTCTTGCAACCCGAGCACCTCTTGCCGGAATATAATGGATGGACGTTCCCGTCCGTCGCGGTGACCGACCGGAGAGGGAGTAGACGACAGCGAAGGTCAGCGAAGGTAACTTGTGTGTGAGAGGTGAGGTTCCTGTTGGAATTATGTGTCCTGCAACTATATTCAAATTACTAGGAATTACTAATATTCGAAATACCTCATTATGGAATTATACATGTATTTATGCATGGAATTACTTTACATGATTATCATGGAATTATCATTTGTTGGAACATACTTAAGTTATATGCTTAAGGAAGCTGGTCGATTATCAGTAGAATACAATATGATATATATATTGGAAAGACTACCCGGGTACAGTGATAATCGGAAGGAGCTGTCGTGGTTCTAAGTCTGACAGTAGAATGGGGGGTAGGAATGGAGAGGCAAGATCCTAGCTCTGGAGTAGTTGTGCACGCGAGGAGTTAACGAGTTCAGGCCCTTCTCGGAGGAAGTAATAGCCCTACGTCTCGGAGCCCGGAGGCGGTCGACTGGATTATATGCGTGAGTGTTACAAAGATGCGAACCCCTGTCTTAGTGGAGGGGGGTGGCTTATATAGAGTTCGCCAGGACCCTAGCCAGCCCACGTTACAAGGGGTTTAATGTACATAAAGAGAGGGGGTTACTGGTAACGCCTGTAATAAAGGACCATGAAGGTCATAAAAGCTACTTATGAGATGACCGTTTGTAGGCAGTGCCTTTAGATCTTCTTACGGTCGAGTGGTTTCTTCGTGGTCGACTGCTTGCGCTTCTTGGTCGAGTACGTTTGTGTCCGTCGACTAGGCAGACCAGGTCGACTGACCTGTGTGTACTTCTCAGAATGTCTTTCGTTGTAGGAGCCGGGTCCTTGATTGGGTACCTCAGGTATGATAAGTTACCCTACCCTAGGTACGTATCCTCGTCATTAGCCCCCGAATGGGTCAGGGGTTAAGTGAGAATGGGGTCGAGCCCGCGCTTCCGACTCAACCTCCATGCTTCAATTGTATATGTCTTCGGATAAACGGAAGTCACGGCGGGGTCTCATTCTTCAGTTTGCCTTGATCCATTCAGATGCTCGTCGAGTGGTTCCGGGTTACCGTCGAGTGCGTTTATGTGACGAGTCCCTTGGGAGACTTAAGGAAATGGATCTTTCGTCTGACAACCCGTCCTGTCGATCGCGGATTTTGCGGGATTTGAAAATTGAGAAGCGCACCGGACGGAGGAGACCGCGCGAATCGGCTGGATAAGGCAAGGGCGCCTCGATCTCTGCGCCACCTCTTTCGCCACGTACTGCGCGCGCGCCCGTTGCGGGATCTGACTGGGAGGGGCAGGCCCACTGATCAGCCACTCGGGTGTGGCCTTATATAAAGCAATGACTCTGACCTTTTACTGTGCACCCTCGTTCTCCTTCCTCCTTCCTCCGTAACCCTCCGCCTCGCTCTCCGCCGCAACCTCGACACCGCCGCTCGGCCAAGACTTCGTTCGAGACGATGGGGACGGATAGGACGGCGGCGGCGGAACGGGCGAAGAAGGCCGCGGCGAAGGGCAAAGGGAAGAGAACTGGGCGAGGCGGGTCGTCCTCGCGGGCCGCCCTGCCGTCCGGCTGGCTGCAAGGGGATTGGATGCCCTCCATCCTTACTCAGGCAGACATCGACGACATGGTGGAAGGAGGGCTCATTCCTCACAAGGCCGCTCGCCTTCCGGGGAAGGAGACGGAGCCAAGACCTCGCGATGGTGAGCGCGTCCTGATAGCCACCCACGTCGACCGGGGGTTTTCTCTGCCCCCGAGTCCTTTCTTTAGGGCTTTCTTGAACTTCTTCGGAGCGCAGCTCCACCATTTTACGCCCAATTCCATAGTCTATCTCGCGGCTTTTGTGTCTCTGTGCGAATGTTTCTTAGGTTGTCGACCCCACTGGGGCCTCTTCAAGCATATCTTCACCTGCCGATCCCAGTCGGACAAAAAGCTTAGCCCGGACGGGGAGAGGACGCAGGTGATCCAGATGTGCGGGGGCCTCGGGATCCAGACGAGGGGTAAGAGTTGTTTTCCTCCCATGACACTTCCCGATTCTGTGCGCGGGTGGCAGTCGACTTGGTTCTATTGCAAGGACCAGCCGACTCCTGGACACTCGACCGGCCTACCTCCTTTCACCTTGGACCGAGTGCAGAAACCCGCTTCCTTGAAAGTGGTTCCGGAGGAGAAGGCTCAGGTGAAGGTACTAGTCAGTCGAGTGGTTGAGTTGGTTCGTGAAGGCGTGACCGGCATGGACTTGCTCGAAGTCTTTCTTCAGCGACGAATCCAACCTCTCTAGGCTCGGGATCACCCGATGTGGTTGTATTCCGGGCCCGACGACTCCGCGCGGATCCACGCGGAGGGGGTCGAGGCTTCTGTGCTGGAGAGCTGGCTGTCCAGCATAACCGGAAATAAGGACAACCCCAGGGGTTCCAGGAGGATTGCTCCGCTCGACGGGATGATGCAAACGGACAAGGTACATTTTGCTTCTTCCGACTGAAATTTTCACTCCGTCTAGTAACTGGCTCGCGAAAGGTCGACTGATCCTTGCTCTGCCTGTTGTTTCGCAGGAGATCAACGAGATGTACTCGATGCCGAATGGGAACCAGGAGCACGTATCTGAAGGAGGAGGGAGTGGAGGCGAAGGGAGCGAGAATGAAGTTGAAGCCGAGGGCGAAGTCGAGGAGTGGGAATCTGACGATGACGTAGAGGGGGAGGTCAGCGATGACTCGGTTGACGAAGATGAAGAAGTGGAGGTCGACCTTCCTCGACGCGAGAGGCGCTCCAAGAACGCCCAGGATCCCGCCGCGGAGCGCGGTCAGTCGAGTGCTCCGGCAGGCCAGTCGTCCAAGCGTCCTCGGACTGCGTCGCCGGCCCCAACTGAGAAAGCGCCCAAGCAGCCTAGAGCCATCCCGACTAAGCCACCTAAGGCCTTGCCCAAAATCAGGGTCGCCATTCCGGTCATCTCTGGGTAAGTGACTGTCTTCACCTTTCTTGAGTCGACTAGAGCGGATTCTTAGTCGATTCATTTTCGAATTATTTGCTTGGAATCGTGCAGCGCCGCTACTTCCGACACTTCCCTCCAGAATGCTGATGAGACGATGGAGGACGCCGTCACTTCCAATTTAGGTATAATCCTTGACATGATCCGACTGTTTAACTGCCGAGTCGATTGGGTATTCATTTCTGAGCTTTTGTAGCTCCAACCAACATCATTGACCTTCCGGATGATGAGGAGGAGGCAGAAGCGCCGCTCAGGCCTTTTGGGAGAAGAGGCCGGAGGGCTCCGGTCGACAAGGCTCCTCAGACTGCGTCAACTGCCGAGGCGGTGGTCCAAGGGGGTGACAATACCGCCCGGACTACTGTGACTTTTGCTGAGCCACTGACAACTGCCCGGCCTTCGTCGTCGACTGCCCCTCCACCGGTCGACCCGCCCTCGTTCTTCGCCGCCTACCAGACCCCGGAGGATCAAGTGAGTGCTGCCAAGGAGGCTATACGTCAGGCGGGGCTCGTGATGGAGCAGACCAAGGCGGCTCGGGATGCCAGTCAAGCGGCCTATGACATCAGCTCGGCGTTGCAGCAGAACGTCCAGGTTAGTTGATCTTCACCTGCGTTGTACACCCACTGGGTGCCGTTGGTCGAAATTTCTCATTGGTGGGGGCATGCTGAGTGCACCCACTGGGCGTAGTCCCCGAGGCCACGGTCGACTGCTGGCAGTCGTCTGTGGTCTTTGTACTGTCTTTCTGTAGTTGTATCTCGTCGGATGACACTCTATCCGGTCGACTGCTGGCAGTCGCCCCTTTTTTTTTTTTGAAAACCAGTGGGGGCACGCTGAGTGCACCCACTGGGTGTAGTCCCCGAGGCTACTGCCGAATGTTTTGATTTGGTTGTAGTCTTAGAAGTGTTGTGTTCTTTCTTTCAGTCACTCGGGAGTAACTTATCTTTTATACCCTTTGTCGATTGACTCCTTGCAGAGGTCTTGTGAGCTTGTTGCTCAGCTCGCCGATCTGAAGAATAAGCAAATCCAGCTCAATCTTGATTTACAGTTTGCTCAGGAAAATGTGCAGAAGGCGAAGGATGAGGCAAAAGGTATGGCTGGTGAGGACTCGACGGCTGTCTCTGTCCTCCTGTCTGTTCTCAACTCTGTGCTTATTGTTGTTTCGCAGACGAACTGGAAAAGGCCCTGAAGAAGAAAGATCTTGATCTTGCGGAAGCACAAAAGGCGGCTGCGGAGAAACTGAAGCTTGCTGAAGAGAAACTTGCTTCGGTCGAGCAACTGGAGAGCGAGAACGCTAGGCTGAAGTCTGATCTTGACTCGGCCAACAAGGAAGCAAGTCGACTGAAGACTGACAAGAGTACTCTGAACGACAAGCTCGGCCAGCTGGCGGGGAAGCATAAGGACTTGGGGGACTATCTTGGGGATCTTGCCAAGAAGCTATACCTCATGCTTGAAGGTAACCCTTTTTGCGCGATTAACCTCATTGTTGTCGACTCACCATTTGGCCACAGTTTTTGACCTGTCGAAACTTCCTTCAGAATTCTGCCGAAACTTTGAAGAAGAGACCAGTCGAGTGGAGACCCGCTTGGACCCTATCAACTCCCCCGTGAAGGACGAAGTGGCCATGAATGTCTTCCGGTTGGAATCCCGTGTCACTAGTGCAGTGGACTACCTGGCTCGACTGAAAGCTGCAGTGTCACGGATCGACTCCGCACTCTGGCCCAAGGAGACGCTTCAGAACGACCTTGAATCCCTGATCAGTCGACTAGGTGAGGTTCCAGGTCGAGTGCAAGAATGGAAGAAGTCTTCTGCCAGGTGCGGCGCTGATGTGGCTTTGTCACTGGTTCGCGTCCACTGCAAGGAGGCGCGCGAGGAGAAGCTGGCTGCTCTCCAGGTTGCCAATACCAGGAAACATAACTTTCAGGACTTCATGGAGACCTTCATCGCTGCTGCCACTCGGATCTCTGATGGGATCGACTTGGACGAATTTGTTGCACCTTCCAGTCCTCCGCCGGAGGAGTAAAGAACTGATGCTCTTTGCCTTAAATTTGCCTCGGAATGCCGAGTGGTTTATGTAACCGATAAACTCCGTCGAGCTTATAGCTCGAGTACTTTATTTGCGATCTAGGGTTTTTTGGTTTTGTTCGAACTTGGCTCGACGTTGAATGCCTTCGTGACTTGATCCGCCGGTCTTCTATTGGTTGTTCCCTCAGAGGCCGCCTGGTTTGCATGATGCTCATCGCCACGATGGTGTCTTGTCATCCTGGCTTGGGCGAGTATCGGGCTATAGCTAAGTCCCCGAGTGGGAGGTCTGCTCCTCGCTCGGTAAGAGTCCAATTACTTTAGTCGAGTGCTTGGATCGTAGCTAAGCCCCCCGAGTGTGAGGTTCGCTCTCCACTCGGTAGAATCTGATTACTTAGGCGAGTACTTGGACTGCAACTAAGCCCCCGAGTGGGAGGTTTGCTCTCACTCGGTAGGATTTCGATTACTTAGGCGAGTACTTGGACTGCAGCTAAGCCCCCGAGTGGGAGGTTTGCTCTCACTCGGTAGGATTTCGATTACTTAGGCGAGTACTTGGACTGCAGCTAAGCCCCCGAGTGGGAGGTTTGCTCTCACTCGGTAGGATTTCAATTACTTAGGCGAGTACTTAGACTGCAGCTAAGCCCCCGAGTGGGAGGTTTGCTCTCACTCGGTAGGATTTCAATTACTTAGGCGAGTACTTAGACTGCAGCTAAGCCCCCGAGTGGGAGGTTTGCTCTCACTCGGTAGGATTTCAATTACTTAGGCGAGTACTTGGACTGCAGCTAAGCCTCCGAGTGGGAGGTTTGCTCTCACTCGGTAGGATTTCAATTACTTAGGCGAGTACTTGGACTGCAGCTAAGCCCCCGAGTGGGAGGTTTGCTCTCACTCGGTAGGATTTCAATTACTTAGGCGAGTACTTGGACTGCAGCTAAGCCTCCGAGTGGGAGGTTTGCTCTCACTCGGTAGGATTTCAATTACTTAGGCGAGTACTTGGACTGCAGCTAAGCCTCCGAGTGGGAGGTTTGCTCTCACTCGGTAGGATTTCAATTACTTAGGCGAGTACTTGGACTGCAGCTAAGCCCACGAGTGGGAGGTTTGCTCTCACTCGGTAGGATTTCAATTACTTAGGCGAGTACTTGGACTGCAGCTAAGCCTCCGAGTGGGAGGTTTGCTCTCACTCGGTAGGATTTCAATTACTTAGGCGAGTACTTGGACTGCAGCTAAGCCTCCGAGTGGGAGGTTTGCTCTCACTCGGTAGGATTTCAATTACTTAGGCGAGTACTTGGACTGCAGCTAAGCCTCCGAGTGGGAGGTTTGCTCTCACTCGGTAGGATTTCAATTACTTAGGCGAAACGGATTCGCAGCTAAGCCCCCGAGTGGGAGGCTGGCTCTCCACTCGGTAGGATTTTCTGAAAACTTAGGCGAAGCGGATTCGCAACTAAGTCACCCACTGGGGGAAATTTAGACAGACAGAAAAAAGAAATGGCAGTCTTTTTCTTGAAACAAAGGAATTACAGAGGTACTTTTATTACATCTCAGTCGAGTGAATTTTTAAGTGTAAAAAGGACGAAGCAGGTCTGCATTCCACGCTCGAGGCTCGTCGATCCGTCGATCGATGTTGTAAAGGTGATACGCTCCGTTGTGCAAGACTTTGGTGATGATGAAAGGGCCTTCCCAGGTCGGGGCAAGTTTGTGAGGTTTTTGCTGATCCACGCGGAGGACCAGATCTCCTTCCTGGAAGGCTCGTCCCTTCACATTCCTGGCGTAAAACCGACGCAACTCTTGCTGGTAGATGGTCGAGCGGATTAGAGCCATCTCTCTTTCTTCCTCTAAGAGGTCGACTGCGTCTTGTCGGGCCTGTTCTGCTTCTGCTTCGGAATATAACTCGACTCGAGGCGCGTTGTGGAGCAAGTCGCTTGGCAAAACCGCCTCGGCTCCATAGACCAGAAAGAATGGCGTTCTTCCAGTCGACCGGTTAGGGGTGGTCCTCAAACCCCATAGAACCGACGGAAGTTCGTCGACCCAGGCGCCTGCTGCGTGTTTGAGATCACGCATTAGTCGGGGTTTTAGTCCTTTGAGGATGAGGCCATTCGCGCGTTCGGCCTGTCCATTCGTCTGAGGGTGAGCAACTGAAGCGTAGTCGACTCGAGTGCCCTGAGAGGCGCAGAAGGCTTTGAATTTGTCATTATCAAAGTTTGATCCGTTATCCGTGATGATGCTGTGCAGAACCCCATATCTGAATATCAATCCTCTGATAAAACTGATGGCAGTGCTTGCGTCGAGGTCTTTTATGGGTTTTGCTTCTATCCACTTCGTGAACTTGTCGACTGCGACCAACAAGTGGGTGAAGCCACTCCTACCAGTTCTCAGTGGTCCGACCATATCCAGACCCCAGACAGCGAAAGGCCAGACGAGTGGAATGGTCTTCAAGGCGGAGGCGGGCTTGTGAGACATATTGGAGTAAAACTGGCACCCCTCGCACTTGTCGACTATATCTTTTGCCATTTCATTCGCCTTCGGCCAGTAGAAACCCGCTCGGTATGCTTTAGCCACGATGGTCCGAGAGGACGCGTGATGGCCGCAGGTCCCCGAGTGGATGTCTTCGAGAATTATCTGCCCTTCTTCAGGCGTGATGCACTTCTGACCGACTCCAGTCGCGCTTTCTCTGTATAGCTGCCCTTTGATTACTGTAAAGGCTTTGGATCGACGGACGATCTGCCGAGCCTCTTCTTCATCTTCTGGGAGCTCTTTTCTTATGATATACGTGATGTATGGCACTGTCCAATCGGGAGTGGTGGCCATAACTTCCATAATCAGGTCGACCACAGCTGGTATCTCCACTTCGGTCGAGTCAGAGGCGCTTTTTGGTTGTGGAGGCTCTTCTGTGAAAGGATCTTCTTGCACCGATGGTGTGTGAATGTGTTCCAAACACACATCCTTAGGGATGGCCTCCCTTTTGGACCCTATCTTCGCCAAATCATCTGCAACTTGATTTTTCAGTCGGGGTATATGATGGAGCTCCAACCCCTCGAATCGTTTCTCCAGCTTTCTCACTGCGCTGCAATATCCCATCATGGATGGGCTTCTGACGTCCCACTCCTTCATCACTTGATTAACAACCAGATCTGAGTCGCCGTAGACCATGAGGCGACGGACGCCGAGTGAAATGGCCATACGTAACCCGTATAGGAGCGCTTCGTACTCTGCCTCATTGTTGGAGGAATCAAAGTGAATCTGAAGGACATACTTGAGCTTATCTCCTCGGGGGGAAACCAGTACAACTCCCGCACCGGATCCGTTCAGCATCTTGGAGCCATCGAAAAACATAGTCCAGTGTTCCGAGTGGACCTGAGTCGGAAGCTCCTGCTCGGTCCACTCGGCGAGGAAATCAGCTATTGCCTGGGACTTTATAGCTTTCTTTGCTTCGAATCTGATATCAAGAGGAAGAAGTTCAATTGCCCATTTCGCCACTCGACCGGTCGCATCTCTGTTATGAAGAATCTCTGATAATGGAGCGTCGCTGACGACTGTGATAGAATGATCGGAGAAATAATGAGCAACCTTCTTCGTGGTCATGTAAATCCCGTAAACGAGCTTCTGATAGTGGGGATATCTTTGCTTCGACGGGGTCAGAACTTCAGAGAGATAATACACTGGGCGTTGAACTTTGAAGGTCTTTCCTTCCTCTTCCCGCTCGACCGTAAGAACAGTACTAACGACTTGTCCCGTGGCTGCTATGTAAAGCAACAATGGCTCTTTGCTGACAGGCGCAGCAAGCACCGGCTGGGTGGAGAGCAGAGCTTTTAGCTCTGCGAATGCTGCATCAGCTTCCGGGGTCCATTCGAACGTGTCTGACTTCTTCATCAGTCG
This sequence comes from Aegilops umbellulata, assembly GCA_032464435.1. Classification (NCBI taxonomy): domain Eukaryota; kingdom Viridiplantae; phylum Streptophyta; class Magnoliopsida; order Poales; family Poaceae; genus Aegilops; species Aegilops umbellulata. The sequence continues at coordinate 359,541,059 of CP136058.1, forward strand.
GTAAAGAGGCAACGCTTTTTCACCGAGCCTGGAGATGAATCGACTTAGGGCGGCCAAGCATCCAGTAAGTTTCTGGACGTCGTGCACACGCACGGGGCGTTTCATCCGGAGTATGGTGTCAACTTTTTCAGGGTTAGCGTCGATTCCTCGTTCGGAAACGAGAAAACCGAGTAACTTTCCTCCAGGGACTCCAAATGTGCACTTCGACGGATTGAGCTTGATATCATAACTCCTGAGATTGGCAAAATTTTCAGCTAGGTCAGTCAGCAGGTCGGAACCTTTTCGTGACTTGACAACTATGTCATCCATGTACGCTTCTACATTCCGACTGATTTGAGTGATTAGGCACTTCTGAATCATTGTCATGAATGTAGCTCCGGCGTTCTTGAGACCGAAAGGCATGGTAACATAGCAGAAACACCCAAATGGGGTGATGAAGGCTGTTTTTATTTCATCGGGTCCATACAGACGGATCTGATGGTATCCAGAGTAAGCATCTAAAAAGGATAGCCTCTCGCATCCTGCAGTCGAGTCAACTATTTGATCGATGCGAGGAAGGGGAAAATGATCTTTCGGGCAGGCCCGATTGATATGCTTAAAATCGATGCACATGCGCAACGACCTGTCTTTCTTAGGGACCATTACAACATTAGCGAGCCACTCGGAGTGGAAGATCTCGCGAATGAATTTTGCTGCCAGGAGTCGGGCCACTTCTTCGCCAATGGCCTTTCTCTTCTGAACGGCGGACCGTCGGAGATGCTCCTTGACTGGTTTGGCCTTTGGGTCGACTCGGAGGCGGTGCTCGGCCAGTCCCCTGGGCACACCTGGCATGTCAGCAGGCTTCCATGCGAAGATGTCCCAGTTCTCACGGAGGAACTGGACGAGCGCTTCTTCCTATTTGGGGTCGAGTGTAGTGGAGATGTTGGTTGGAGCCGCATTAGGATCGGTCGGGTGGATGTGAACTTGCTTGGTCTCACCAGTCGACCGAAATGCTGATTCTGTGGCGGGCTTCTTGGCTCGTAACAATTCACTCGGGTCTGCAGTTTTCTGATACTCTTGTATCTCTATCTTGGCCATCTGAGCGTCAGCAATTTTGGCGCCTTTCTGGAAGCACTCCTCTGCCTTCTTCCGATTGCCGACGACGGTGATTACACCTTTGGGGCCAGGCATCTTCATCTTGAGATATACGTAGCATGGCCGAGCCATGAAGCGAGCATAGGCTGGCCTCCCAAGAATGGCGTGGTACGCACTCTGAAAATCCACGACCTCAAAGGTTAATTTTTCTTTCCTGAAATTCTTCGAGTCACCAAAGACGACGTCGAGAGCGATTTGGCCGAGTGACTCAGCTTTCTTCCCAGGGATGACTCCGTGGAAGCTCATGTTGCTGGGGCTGATCCGGGACATCGGAATGCCCATCCCCTTCAACGTCTCTGCATACAACAAGTTTAGCCCACTGCCGCCGTCCATCAGAACCTTGGTCAGCCGAGTGCCTTCAACAATTGGGTCGACCACCAACGCTTGCCTCCCTGGGGTGGCAATATGAGTCGGATGATCGGACTGATCGAAGGTGATGGCGGTTTGGGACCATTTCAGGTACTGGGGCGTCACTGGAGCGACCGTGTTTACTTCGCGATTGATGACCTTCAGTCGACTCCTACTTTCGACATCAGCGAAAATCATCAGAGTGGAATTGATTTGAGGGTATTCTTCGCCGCTGTCTTCTCTGTCTTCAACTTTGTCCGACTCTTTCCCTTTGTCCTTGGCTTGTTTCCCTTGGAACTGTTGCATCAGGAGTCGACATTGTCGAGTGGTATGCTTAGGGTAAATGAGATTTCCCTCTTCATCTTTCTTAGTGTGGATGTGGCATGGCAAGTCCATCACATCGTTTCCGTCCTGGTCTTTTACTTTCTTGGGGTTCCAAGGGCCCTTGGGTTTCCCCTTAAACTTCCCAGGGGTCACAGCTAAGGCTTCCCCGGGGGCGACTGGCTCGGCCTTGCGCTTCTGCTTCCGACTGGAGTGTCCTCCGCCGGTCTCATTAGCGGCTGCCTTATACTTGCCACTCCGGAGTCTATCTTCTTCTTCTCCGTTCGCGTACTTGGTGGCGATTTCCATCATTCGACTCAGGGTCATATCTCCGGTTCGACCAAACTTCAAAGTTAACTCCCTGTTTCTGACACCTTCCTTGAAGGCGCAAACTGCTTGATGATCGGATACATTCTCGACCGTGTGATTCAGAGTGATCCATCTCTGGATATAATCCCTCAGGGTTTCACTCGACTTCTGAACACATGACTGCAATTCTGTCAACCCCGCCGGTCGCTTGCAAGTTCCTTCGAACGTCCTGACAAACACCTGGGCTAGATCTTCCCAAGTATAAATACTGCTGGGAGCCAACTGATTCAACCATGCTCTGGCTGATCCTTCCAACATGAGGGGCAAATGCTTCATGGCCACCTCGTCATTGCCGCCTCTGATCTGAACGGCCACTCGGTAATCCTCGAGCCATGTGTCCGGCTTGGATTCTCCGGTGAACTTGCTGACTCCAGCCGCCAACCTGAAGTTGGGAGGAATCACTGCAGCTCTGATTGCTCTGCTGAAACACTCGGGACCTGAGACGCGAACTCTGCTGCTGGACGGGGCGCCTCCGTCACGGTCTTCTCGGTGAGCTCTATTCCGATCGACCAGGCCTTGAACGATGATGGATCTCGCATCAAAGCCTGGTTCCCTGGGGTCGACTGGAACCTTTCGCCCAGTACTGAACTGGCGTCTGTCTTCTTGCCGTCGAGGAATGTACGACCCGGCCCTTGGGGGAGGGGAAGGCACTCGACGTTGATCGTTGCGATCGAATCGGTGCTCATATCGCTCGTGCCCTTGGTACTGATTCTCGTGCCGGCCTCTGTGTCCTTCACGTCTCGGGGGCGACCTCGGACTATGAGCCGACTGAAAGGAATTCGCAGTGACGGATCGACTGTGAATCCTGTTGCGCGACTGCGACACGGCTGAATTCTGGTCACCCGCTGCGCGAAGCAAATCTCTGATCTGCAACAGACCTCTCCCTGCTTCCGACTGTGAAGGCTGGATCGACTCCGCTATGCGAGCCGCAGCTGCCAAGTTCTGAATCGGAGTACGGTATACCTGGGTTGGCGGCTGGGAAACGCGGCGACGGCTGGACTCGGGAGCGGGTGGTCGCGCGCGCTCGTCGAGTGCTCTCTGGAGATTCTCCAATCGAGCACGTTCAGCCAAATTGGCTAAGCGCGCCTCCTCCAGGGCTCGCGCCTCAGGGGTTTCTCCAACGATAGGAGTGTGAAGGGCGTCCATGTTCCGGCGACGGAGTTCCTCCCTCTGCACCGAGGTAAGGGGCTCGGGCCTGTACTCCTCGTGACCCCGCGCCGGTATCCCCCCTGCGTCAACCTCTTCAGTTTGGGGGAATCCGGGGGGGCTACGTGGTCCGTCGACCATTAGTACTTCCGCCGCTGGGTCACTGCTGTCGCACTCGGACGCAGTCTCTACGGAGCCGGTCGACAGATCGAACAGGCCGTAGAGTGACTCGTCGGGCTCGATTGCCGCGACTTGGGGGATGGCCGACTGGCGGGCCAGTGCGTGCTTCACCCACCGCTGGAGTCTCGACCGACCGGTGCGCTTGCGCCGGTGAGAAGCTGATGACGATGATGATGATGATGATGCAACGAATGCTGACCCGTACTGGGTCGACGGTTGCCGCAGGAGGACGCCGTGGACGCATGCGCGAAAATGCGTGGCTCCGCGGGCGGGGAGCGCGTCCACGTCGAGTGGAGCCTCCTGCAGCCAAGCAGAGTCGTCGACGATGAAGGAGAGAGCGCCGAGACGGATCTCGCGGCTCTCGACCATGACTCCGCTCGAAAACATGATATGGGTTGAAAGAATCCCAACTCCTCCAACAAATCGCTAGAACACCTGCCCCAAGGTGGGCGCCAACTGTCGTGGTTCTAAGTCTGACAGTAGAATGGGGGGTAGGAATGGAGAGGCAAGATCCTAGCTCTGGAGTAGTTGTGCACGCGAGGAGTTAACGAGTTCAGGCCCTTCTCGGAGGAAGTAATAGCCCTACGTCTCGGAGCCCGGAGGCGGTCGACTGGATTATATGCGTGAGTGTTACAAAGATGCGAACCCCTGTCTTAGTGGAGGGGGGTGGCTTATATAGAGTTCGCCAGGACCCTAGCCAGCCCACGTTACAAGGGGTTTAATGTACATAAAGAGAGGGGGTTACTGGTAACGCCTGTAATAAAGGACCATGAAGGTCATAAAAGCTACTTATGAGATGACCGTTTGTAGGCAGTGCCTTTAGATCTTCTTACGGTCGAGTGGTTTCTTCGTGGTCGACTGCTTGCGCTTCTTGGTCGAGTACGTTTGTGTCCGTCGACTGGGCAGACCAGGTCGACTGACCTGTGTGTACTTCTCAGAATGTCTTTCGTTGTAGGAGCCGGGTCCTTGATTGGGTACCTCAGGTATGATAAGTTACCCTACCCTAGGTACGTATCCTCGTCAGGAGCTAGATCATATAGTTAGATTACAGCCCTAATGTTGATCTACATAATTAGAGGAATTTACACTTTATTATGACGTGTTACTCACAAGCGCGTGCTTCGGGGACACAACGGGTAGAATCCGTTAACATACAAATTTGATCGTGGTTGGTAATTTGATCTGGAGTCTATCCCGGAAAACTAGTTGAAAAGATTAGGAATCTTATCTGTATAAGAGATGGACTCTTTGGAAATACGGTATAAGAAGGTCCCTATCCCCTAGCCTCAGAGATGCGAATTGTGAGCGGCACCACGGATAAGCGCAGATGAATTAGGGGTAGACCGCAAACCCTAATCTTTACCTACTAATAAAGCAGCGATTGCTTCTGGTGGTACGTCGTCGGCGATTTTGCAAAAAAGTCCCTCCGTATATGTGAATTCAACCCGCGGTCCTTTTTTAAAGTGGCTAATCTGAAAAAAACGATTCGTTCTTAAAAAAGGACCCTTATATTATTCAACCCACGACCGCAGGAAAGGGAAGGGCCGATGCTTGGTTGGTGGTCTGGGCGGCGGATCCGGCGGCGGGGCAGACGGATCATGTCGAAGGAGAGCGAGGCTGACGGAGAGGTGGCGGCCGGAGGCAGGGCGTGCTCCAAGGCGGCCCAGGCGGCGGATCAATGGGCGCTCCTCTCGGTCGTCCTCCTCCCGACCGTAGGACAGGCAAGAGGCGGCTCTTGGTTGGTGGTCTGGGCGGCGGATCCGGCTGCTCCGGCGTGGATCCGGCGGTGGGGCGGACGGATCGAGGCGAAGGAGCACGAGGCCGACGGAGAGGTGGCCGCCCGGAGGCTGGCTGAGCTCCAAGCCGGCGGGGTTGCTCCATGGTGACTTCCCTATAGAAAACAAAGATTAGAAACAGAGAGAAGAAGGTAAAAGCCGAGAGAGAGAGAGAGAGAGAGAGAGAGAGAGAGAGAGAGAGAGAGAGAGAGAGAGAGAGAGAGAGAGAGGGCGGCGACAGCTCTGGCTGGCCTGTTCGTGGCACAGCTGGAGCTCTTCTCCAAGCGCGGTCGGAGGCAGGGAGGCCGGGCTACTGGATTGGCAAAAAGGGGGGATTTGCGAAGGGGGAGGATAGAAACGAGTGCGGTTGCGTGCTTTTGCTGTAAGAAGAAGAAGTATGTTTATTATCAGAATAAATAGTACCACCTCGCTCCTTTGTAATCAATCGAATCAATTTATATACGGCAGCTGCTTGAGGCAGCAACAAGCAAGGGAACAGATTAAACTCAATGGAAGGCTACGAAGAAACAACTTAAGCACACAAGCAGCGGCTCCTTTGAGGAATCAACAACCAGAGGAAGGGAACACCAGGAAGGACGACGGCACCTTGAGGAATAGAAAGTGTGTTAATACAGTATGAAGCTAGCCGGCTTGGAGCAGCACCAGCCACACTCCTCAAACAATTACCAGTGTACAAGTTGAAAATGCGTGTGTTGTAACACACGGTGTCACCAGTGGCTGTCGCCTGCCCGCTGGAGAGCAGCGAGCCCTGCCTTGCAAAGCCCGCACCTTGCACATGCGAGCACGACAGCGCCTCCTCCAACGCAGCATCGGAGCGCACGGACGGCGGGAATCGCGGCAGGACCCAGCCGTGCATCGTCTCCGGCGTCCTGTTGCGTTGGTGAATGAAGATGAGGAAAGTGCGAGAGAGAGGAAAAATCGAGGCGAGAGGACGAGAGGATAAGATTTCAGCGGTGGGGAACCAGGGGATAAGGCGTGCGCGCTGCGGTACCCAAGCGGTGGGGCGGCTGGGCCATAGTCGGCTTCCTGCGAGGTTAGTCAGGCCCAAGTAGCTGGCCCGTGGTAACACATCCAAGTGTACGGTTTATCTAAAAAAACATCTCTTCTAAAAAAAATCTAAAAAAACATCCAAATATATGGGGTTTGCTTAAAAAATTCTAAGTGTGGGGTCAATTCAAATTACGTGGTTGGATTGCTAGAGTACTAATTTGCACATGGTCCTTCTCAAAAAAAAATTGCACATGACCATGCAGTTTGATTATTAAAAAAATCAAAAAATTATCGTAGATCAAAATTTAACAACTTAATTTTATATTTTAGAGTAAATAATAATGGTATGAGTAATAAAACATTAATTCAATCATATATTATATACATATAATTTGCCGGTCGTGCAACGATTCGATTCTTTATTCGGGAAAAGTATTGACATTGACAAATGTCAATAATTTCTTAAGGTTTTTTATGGGATTTCTCAAGGGTTTTCAATTGTACACATCCATCGATCAAAAGGATGTAGCTTTTAAAATAATATCAAAGTGATTTTGTTAGCCGGAGAAAACGGTTACACAATATTAAAGGCTGTGAATTTTGATGGTATGTACTATGATTACCTATGTGCTATTTATTATTATTTTGAATGAAATTATGTGGAAAAACACACTCTACTCATTTCCATCAGTATTTGTGTTGCTCGTGTGCATTGAGGTTAAGAGGTGACATCGATGGGCATCGTGTTAGAAAAGATGGTGTGGACCTATGGAGGTCTTGAGCCATACTTTTTGGAGTACACACATGCAGGACCTATGAAGGTCTTGAGCCATACTTTTTGGAGTACACACATGCAATTTTTTTCTCTTCCGTTGCAACGCACGGGCATTTTTTGCTAGTAAATTTCTAACATTGGCATCCGAGCTAGGTTATGCGGTCGCCGCCGTCATCCAATCCGCTGCCGTGTACTCTGTGATAGCGTGGTCGCTTGATCTTAATCCGTGGTTCGCCGCTTGTCTCTCGCATCGATCTATCATTGCCCGCTTTTTCGCTCTGCGTTGATTTTGTCCGCCCGTGAGATGAGATGCATCAGGAAAGGAATCAAGCACGTCACAACTTGGCACGTGGATCAAGGAAGGGAAAGAGTTCTTGCATATTCACTCGGATCAAGGAATACTAATACAGCTTGCATGCCTCGATTTGGAGATAGACGGGATCTACAATACGGAATTTTTCCGGCGACACTCTATACGCCGGCTCCACCACGTACCAACGTCCCGCGACTTAGCGCGGAATCCGACGCCCTCCCGCCGCAACATGTCGCCCGCGGTCTCGCCAAGTCGCCGTCCCTGCAGCGACCTCCACCACGCCGTACTCCGCCACCCCAGTCGAGCACGGTCACCCCGCTGCGTCCAAGTTACCTATCAACTCCGTATCGAGGGCAGGTACGTACAACTCCGTCTGCTGAAGCATCCGGTTGCTGCAGATCGGTGGAAATCAAGAACAACCGAGGAAGGCTAGTGTTTCTTTTTGCTACTACTACTTTGATTCATTAGCCAACACGGGAATCTGCTAAGGATTTAATTGATGTTTTATTCTTCGCTCACGTGGACTGAGGAAACATACACGCCATTGTTGCCATACTGTGATCAAGTCTAAAAGTATTCTCCTCCAAGACCTCGTGCGGTGGATTGATGGACACCGGATGTTGTACTATTCTGCCAGTATGCATGTGCATATTAATATGCGATCTCTAGATACATGAACCATTTGGACAGCCGGCTACCAATATCATCTACAATTTCAATTCAAGCCGCTGGAATAATAGGAAAGAGAATCTTGTCAGAACGTTTTTGTCAAGTTCAAGCTCTACTTACGCCCCGCTGGCCGCTCTATACGGACTAGTCTTGACTATGTATTCCGGAACTTGTTGGCATACTGGGATGTCATCTGAATACTCGGGAACCCATCGAAGTACTCCGCCGTCACACTGACGCTCTGCCCCGATGTTGCTCCGCCGAGCTATGCTTGTTGTCACGGGCCACTGATTCCGGCTTTTCAGTGGAACTGGGGAAGGAATATTCTATCTTGCAATTTTCATTGATTTATTTTATTAGATTACGATTAAAAATCTTCTAATTTGTTTGGTTGCTAATCTACTGCATGTAAGTCATAAGGAAAAGACATCTACCCCTTGGAAGAAATTCAGCAGGAACTCCAGACTAAATCTGTGGATGGACTGCACGGAGCAAATGATTGCATATTGAAAATTGACATGATGAAAAATTCTGTAGAAAATCATGCATACTTTGGAAAGGGATATCATGCAATTGTTATTACTGAGCATCACTTGTTTACATGGAGGAAGATAGGAGTCACTCCAAGGAAAAGGAAATTTGCTCTTCATTTGTAAGTGTGTCTAATTATAATATTTGCACTATATATTTATCTTTGGATTTTTCCCCAACTAGTTGGATTATGGTGTTTGTTTTTATACATCATATATTGTTGGAATATAATGGCAACCTTAGTGGTATATAACAGTTCCAAAGGAAATTATATATATATTTCTATGTTTTGTCATTGCTGCTAAATCTTATACACTTTGGAATTGGAAAGTTTTCCATCAAACTCCCGTGTGGAGGAAAAATATTATTGCTATAGGACACTCTATTTAACTTTAGTGAGAAAGGATTTAATTTATTGGCCCGTCTTGGAATCTATTGATTATGACATAGTATTTGGAAAAGGAAGAGTGGAAACATTGATCAGTGGTTAACTTAGTGCATTTTTGGATTTTCACACAATGATACATCTTTCTTGATGTCCATTGGAAGTTGGCAAACCAAATTGTTTATGCTTGGCAAAGATAACTCCATACGGAGGAATATCGACAATGGGAACACATGCTTGGAATCTTATTATCTACATCATCAACGACTTGGTCACATATCTTGGAACTGGATCAAGAGGCTTATTGATTCTCGAATTTTAAACTTTAATGGGAGGACTATGGTACATGTGAAGCATATTTTTTAATACACCTTGTTTATTAAGGTGGAAAGTGATGAAAGGGCTTCACGTCGTTTCTTTATATATATGTATATGCTTATTATTTCCTTGGACATCCCCACTAGAGGTCAGAATATTTATTTCATCTCACTCTTCCATGATTACAATTTTATATGGTTATGCTTATATTTTAGTGTACAAGTCGGAATGTTTTATTGTGCTAGTCACATGTTATACTGAAGTGGGAAAATCAGTTGATAAAATAATATCATAGTTTTAACAACTGATTGGTGGGGGAAGTACACTTCAGGAATATATCGTTTGTATGTAAAGAGCATGGAACTATTCACCATTGTAATATACCATACACTCCACAATTGAATGGAGGAATTGAATGTCTTTTATACTCCCTTGTTTGTTTGTAAGGAATCACTGCCTGTTGTCATTTGTTGAAATCATTATCCATCTAGCACAGTCACTTGACTGGAAGGAAATCTTCGATTTTGACATGAAATTCTCAGTTATTACAAAGCGCACACCAGAATTTTTTTATGGTTATTCTATTGGATCAAAGGGCGTTTCCTTAGTTATCTGGAAAAGGAATACTGGTGGAAAGTAGGAGCACAATTATATTTATGGATAATGGTGGAATTACCGGCAATCATATTAGAATATAATCTTGACCCCAGTGGAAAATACAAGTGAAGCTCCTACACTAATATGCTTAGGATTAGTGGGAGGAATTGGCTTGGAATATCATGTCTAGATTATTGTTATGTGTTGTTGGGGGATGTCACTCTACATTTTAGAGGAATCAATAAATTCTCATAAGATTTTTTTTACCCATCAATGTCAACTATGGGTGGAAGAAATGCGGGACAGAATAAACTCAATGAGGAATTATATTGTTTGGGAACCTATAATCATACCAAACAACCGCAAGCCCATTGTTTATAAGTGTTTTATTTATTTATTTGTGAGGAAATTTGTCTCATTGGAAGATTATAATGGCACTCTTGTTATTCAATTCTTCACATAGAGGGAAATATACTTTGTGGAAACTCTCTCTCTCTCTCTCTGTGTGTGTTGGAATTTTGGGAAAGAGGAACTAAAGACATGGTTTGCTAATTGAGTATCTTCATGTATGGTCTTATAACAAGCTTCACATCAATGGAATAGCAGGTCATATGGTTTTCTAAATGAAGCAAGACGGTCATCTACAAATGTAAGTGTAAAGTATTTTGCATTATTATTGTATACGTTAACATTGTTTTGTTGTTTACAGTGATAACGTCACATTGATGGAAGTGAAAGCGTGGTCATCTTTTAACTTTCATATGAAAGGAACATTTGAAACATCCTATGTTTCACGAGTGGAAATACATAGAAAATATTTTGAAGTGTTTCTCTATGGAAAATTGCAAATCTATTAAAATACCTTTGATAAAAGGGAATCATACACAGTGAGAAATTATATTTGAACTCCTGAGGGAAAATGGAATAATTAATGGTACTAGAATTGATATGTATCTTCATTATATTATCGTACCTTAGCTACCAGAATTTTATGCTGCATTCAAGCAATGGAAGGAAAGACGGGCAGCCGAGGGAATCTTACAGATCATATAAGATTGTGAAAAAGTGCATCACAACCTATCACTTGTTCTGGAATTTATATTAAAGTCAGGAATTTCTTTCAAAGCATGGTTATTGCTGGAACTTCATTTACTGGTTGGATTTGATATTTATGTGGTTTTGAAAATTATTCAACACGGTTATCATATATTTTGACTCAATGTGGAATTAATCATATTATTATATATGTGATGGGAAATAATTGATGCGGAATTTCACTTGAGGAAACAAAATACTCAAGGTGCCTATAAAGGTGGAACTATTACTCGAGAAAATAATACTCGAAGTGCCAACGTCAGCTATGCTGAAATAATTAGGCGGAAACTAAGGTCTCTAGTGATCTTAAGTGTCACAACAAGGAAACATATTGAGGGAAGGTATGACTATATATTTCTTTGGATTTTCAACGTATTGTTAACCTGGTTGCTGACCCCTTAATTAGCTAAGCCTAATAGTCATGAGGTATTTGGTAAGCATGTTAAGGCTATGGGTTTACGAATATTTGAATGATCGTTTTGGACAAGTGGGAGATGTTGGAATTATGTGTCCTGCAACTATATTCAAATTACTAGGAATTACTAATATTCGAAATACCTCATTCTGGAATTATACATGTATTTATGCATGGAATTACTTTACATGATTATCATGGAATTATCACTTGTTGGAACGTACTTAAGTTATATGCTTAAGGAAGCTGGTCGATTATCAGTGGAATACAATATGATATATATATTGGAAAGACTACCCGGGTACAGTGATAATCGGAAAGAGTTAGATCATATAGTTAGATTACAGCCCTAATGTTGATCTACATAATTAGAGGAATTTACACTCTATTATGACGTGTTGCTCACAAGCGCGTGCTTCGGGGACACAACGGGTAGAATCCGTTAACAGACAAATTTGATCGTCGTTGGTAATTTGATCTGGAGTATATCCCGGAAAACTAGTTGAAAAGACTAGGAATCTTATCTGTATAAGAGATGGACTCTTTAGAAAGACGGTATAAGAAGGTCCCTACCCCCTAGCCTCAGAGATGCGAATTGTGAGCGGCACCACGGATAAGCGCAGAGGAATTAAGGGTAGACCGCAAACCCTAATAAATTTCTAACAGTTCCTCCCCAACCCCAAGACGCCTGTGGCAATTAAGCGCACGAAGGCATCTCGGAACACTACGACGAGCGTAGTACGCGCACGTACGCATAATGATACTCCCATCGTTTTTAGTTTGCATATAAAATTTGGTCAAAGTTAAATTTTATTAACTTTAACCAAGTTTATAGAAAAAAATCAAGATTCATAATATGAAATCAATATTGTTAGATGCATCATAAAATTAATTTTTATATCATATAATTTTAGTATTATAGGTGTTGATATTTTTTTTATAAAATTGGTCAAACTTTATAAAGTTTGACTTTGACCAAATGTTGTATGCCAACTAAAAAGAAAGGGTTGGTGTTTGGTTTAGAACTCCTAGGACTTTTTCTAGTCCAAGGGACTAATCAAAAAAGACTCTCCAGTAGAGTCTTTTTCTAGTCTCTGTAGAAAAAGTCCCTCCCGTTTGGTTCCTAGAGACTTTTTAGGGACTTTTTCTAGTCTCTGGGACTAAAAAGTCCCTGAACCAAACACCCCCTGAGACTTCGCGAAGTCTCAGTCGGCTGACGTCAGCGTACAATTTTCCTGCGTTGGATTGTACTATATATTAGCCTGCGTACAATTTTGTTACGTAAGTATGTCGCTACCGTACCAGGCTCATGAGCTTACATGGGCCTGCAAATCAGCCCATTGGTTCCTTCACGTCACGTGATGTGTTCCTTTCTCTCTTTCTGTACCTCTTGCTTTCTCTTTTATTCTATTCATTTTTTAAATAGATTTGAATTATATAAAAAATTATTTACGCAAAGAAGTAAAATGTCAAAATAGGAAAGAAAAGAGAACGCAAAAATAATTTCCTGCTCTTCGTACCATCTTGCTCTCTCTTTGTTTTTCTTATCATTCTTAAAAAAACAATTTCTATCGTAAAAAAGATCTTTCATGTTACAAAAATAAAATAAAAACGAAATAAAAATGAAAAATAAAGACAAAAATGAAAGTAAAAACTATATGGAATGAAACTATAACAAAAATAAAATTAAAAACTAAAAACAAAAAATAAAACCAAAGAAGAAAAAAGGAAATGCACCCACCCACACACACACATAAAAACACGGAGTTGCTGTTGTATTGAAGATATGTAGTTGCATTTGGTGTCAGACATATGGAGCGTAGTGGAGGACATGCAAACTCCCGCGGACAAAAACACTGCTAAGTTACACACGCATTGAAGACATGCACATGCAGTCAGGGTGACACTTGCTGTTGCATGCCTAGTGGCAGACATGCAACTCCCCCCGAACAAAAAACCCAATAAGTTGAAGTCATGTTGAAGTCATGCAGTTGCAGCCGAGGGCAACACTTGTAGCTGCATGTCTAGTGGCAAACATGTAACTTCACCGGACAAAAAACACTGCTAAGTTGCAATCACATTGAAGACATGCAAATGTAGTCGGGGGCAACACTTGTAGTTGCATGTGTAGAGGTAGACATGCAACTCCCTCCCACCGCTAAGTTGTGGTCCCGTTGAAGACATGCAACTGCAGTCGGGGGAGACATTTGCAGTTGCGGTCGGGTCTACACTTGCAGTTGCATGTCTAGTGGCAGACATGCAACTCGCTCCTGGACAAAAAACAACTCTAAGTTGCAATCGTGTTGAAGACATGAAGTTGAGGGCGACACCTGTAATTGCATGTCTAGTAATAGACATGCAATTTCCCTCTTCACCCCCAGACAGAAAACATGACTACGTTGTAGTCGCGCTGAAGGCATGGAGTTGCAATTAGAGGGGAAACTTGCAGTTGCGTGCCTAATGGCAGACACACAACTACCCCCACTCCCCCGACAAAACATAACAGAATTGCAATCGCATTCAAGACATGTGGTTGTAAATCGGGGGTGACACTTGTAGTTGCATGTCTAGTAGTGAACATGCAACTCCCCGTCCCTGACAAAACACCACCGAGTTGCAGCCGCGTTGAAGAGATGCAGTTGCATTCATGGGTGACACATGCAGTTGCGGGTCTAGTGACAGACATGCAACTACCACCACTCCCGACAAAACATATCAGAGTTGCAATCTCATTCAAGACATGCAGTTGCAAGTCGAGGGCGACACCTGTAGTTGCATGCCTAGTGGCGGACATGCAAATGCCCGTCCTCGACAAAAGACAACCAAGTTGCAGTCGCGTTGAAGACATGCGGTTGCAGTGAGTGGGTGGACATGCAACTGGAAGATGGAAATTTGGAAATCGTCTTGAGATGACAAAAAATCAAAAATAAATACAAAATGCCATCAAGAGCCCCCCAAGTGGCACGTCGTGCGCACACATTATCGATTAGTCTTATTTAAATTTTAAAAATAATCCATAATAAATATATAAGCAAACAATATATAAAAAAGTAGAGTTGCGAAAAACAAACAAATAAGATACAAGAAAAACATGTATCATAGATTCATAAATTGTTAAAAAAAGAATAAAAAATAAGATGACTTTCTAATATGGTTAGTTGCACAACAAGTTATGCGCTGTTTAAATATATCAAAAATTATGTTGTGAAAAATTAGAAAGAACAAAAAAATGCCACCTAAAAAATATCAGAGATGCCCCTATGAACTACCAATCGCTATGTTTTTTCCTCCTTATATTAATTCATAAGGGAAAACCTTATGTTTTAGTAACTATTCATGCTCTTGTAGAGGAGAGTAAACATCATTCGCAAAAAAGAAGAAAGAGGAGAGTAAACATCTATATAGGAGGATCCAAAAAATTATGCGGATAAACTATGAAGAAAACAAAAAAAAGGAAAATAAATGTAAGGAAGACATCACGCCACAACCTACAGCCCACATAGAAAAGGCCCACGATGGATGAACAATGACCACAAAAACAACGGCACAACTGATGGCCCACTGTCTGCTATGATAAAAACAGGGCACGAGTAAACATAGACAATAACACATAGATTAATTGGATTGGCTAACCTCGGTCGACTGAGACTTCACTAAATCTCAGTCGACTGAGAAGTTATACTCTTGCCGCCAAAAAGACGTGCCCTTTGTGCCACCTCGCCGCCAACGCCAGGCACTGCCACTGCCATCCGCGAGGAGTTGACGGTTGACGTGGACGCCAACAGCCTTTCTCACTCGAACGTGGACATCAAGACGGAGAAGCACGGACGAGTGGCCGATCGGTCGGCGGTGACGTACGTACGCGCAGATTCCTGCAATTAATTGACGTGTACGCGCGCGCTGGGCGAGAGAGGAAGGAGACGAGCTCGCGGTCTGGTTGAATTGAACGGGGAGTCGTGGCTGGCCGGAATATGGAGGATCCCGTGTCTCTGAACGGAGATGGCGATGACGAGAGGCGAGCCAAACGCATGCTGGTTCCTGTACGTCGCCGTCACTTTTTCATGGCTCTTTCTTCTCCGGCTGTATTGGAATTGACGGGAAATTAAGAGAAAAAGAACAAGAAGAATCGAGTCGCCGCGGCGGCGCACAACACCGGTACTGGCCGGAGAGGAAGGAGACGCGCGCTGCCTCGTATTGGAACTGAAGAAAGAAAAAGTAGTGTGATCGAGCGAGAAAGAAACGGAATTGAGGAAGACGACGCGGACGTACGCGTATACGATCGTCACGGCGTTATTTTTCTTTTTTTGGAAACGAGGCAAAAGATTTGTCATTTTCATTGATTAAGAGAAAAGGTTTACAGTTTAAGGCCGAAGGCCAGAATACAACACATCACTCTCGCGGCATAATGTTACTCAAATGTTTTGCTCCTGCAAAGCTCCAAAGCGAGCACTCCTCTTTGATCTTAGCGACCAACACTCCCACCGAGACTGCAGTGTTGCGGAAAACTCGAGCATTTCGTTCCTTTCATATTTCCCAAGAGATGAGCATCATCAGCGAGATAAGCGGCCTTCTCGACGGAGTTTGCTTTGTGGCATTCCGAGTCCACCAATCCTTAACCGAGTCCAGAGCAATCCACTCATCGGGTCGAACATCATGAAGCGCAAGCCAACCTTTGGTCATGCCCCAGACTCGAATGGTATACCGACATTGGAAAAGGAGGTTGGCCGCCGATTCCGAAACTTGTTGGCATAGCGGGCAGAGATTGCAATTCGGCCACCCACGGCGAAGGAGTCTGTCAACCGTCCAAATTCTATTGTTGATAACAAGCCAAGCGAAAAACTTACATTTTGGGGGCGCTCAGTTCTTCCACACATTTTGATTCATATCCGTGTCCACCAAGCCAAGAAACTGAGCCCTGTATGCCGAGGCTGCGGAATAGTGGCCATTGGTAGTGAGTTTCCAGGCGATGGAATCAGGCATGTCTGGGTTTAACTGAATGTGGGTGAGTCTGTCCCAAAGTGCAACAAACCGGACGATGTGTTCAGAGGTAATGCCCAAGGCAACATTCACCTGGGAGATCCAGAAGCCGTTGAGCAAAGCCTTATGAACGGAAGAGTTCTTCTTTTTGGAGATGTCATCTAGCCAAGCTGACTCCCAGAAAGAGGCACGCAGACCATCGCCCACTTGAACCTTGGAGGCCGATGCAAAGATGTTTTGATCATTCTTGTCGCAAGGGGTGCCCAAGCCCGACCAAGGCCTGATCGGGTCCTGCCAGTCAAACCACAACCAACGGAGACGGAGAGCCGCCGCAAACTTCTGAAGATTTAGGATCCCAAGACCCCCATGCAACTTTGAGTTGCAACCTTGATCCCAGTTGACCTTACATTTTCCACCCGTGACCTTGTCACAGCCAGCCCAGAGATAGGCATGCCGGAGGATATCGATCTTTTTCACAACTTCAATCGGAAGATTTAGAGCCGTCATGTAAAAAATGGCGATAGCCGTGATGACCGACTTAACAAGAACCATCCTTCCAGGGGTTGCAACATGCTTTCCCATCCAAGGAGTGAGCTGGGC
Organism: Aegilops umbellulata; assembly: GCA_032464435.1. Taxonomy (NCBI): domain Eukaryota; kingdom Viridiplantae; phylum Streptophyta; class Magnoliopsida; order Poales; family Poaceae; genus Aegilops; species Aegilops umbellulata. Next base: position 359,558,018 of record CP136058.1, read on the forward strand.
TGCGATCTTGTCCTCTAGAGGCTGAAAGTGAATTGTCTTTAGGCGCTTCACAGTCAATGGTAATCCAAGATACTTCATCGAGAAGGTGGATCGTTGAGTCGGAAAAGATTGAAGAATATCTGAAAGGTCCACATTGTCGCATCTAATTGGGGCTACCAGGCTTTTGGAGCAATTTGTCATCAAGCCCGAAATATCTCCAAAGCTCTTAAGGGTAGCAGCAAAGAAATTGACGTCCTCCTTGAGCGGGCAATGAAAACAGCCGCATCATCTGCATAAAGAGAAGTCCGGATCGGCATAGCATGCCCACCAAGAGGACGAAGGTGACCTTGCGAAGTGGCCTTCTCCAGGATGTGATGCAATGGATCAATGGTCAAGACAAAGAGAAGGGGGATAGAGGGTCCCCTTGTCTGAGCCCACGTCCAAGTTTGAAGGGGTCGCCCGGCACACCATTCAGCAGGACGCGCGACGAGGCTGTAGACAAGAGGGCAGACACCCAGCCACGGAACCGGGGTGGGAAACCAAGATGGTTCAGCAAGTCCAGGCGACGGCGTCATGCACCACGTAGGAGACGGCGAAGGTATGTTGAGAGGTGAGGTGCTCCCCATGCATGGACGGCGGTGGCGACCGCGCAAGGCGAAATGGGAACTTGCAAGAGCCTCGGACGTGCACGCGCGCATGATGGTCTGCTAGCTCCTGCCGCCAAAAAGACGCGGCCTTTGTGCGAGCTCGCCGACGACCTTGACGTACGGTTGACCTGGATGCCAGCGGCCTTTCTGAGTCGCGGACGTCGTCACGCCGGTCAAGATCAACAAGGAGAACAGAGCACGGACCAGGCTCGGTGGTGTCCGTCGGCGGCGGCGCTGCTGCCTAGAGAGGTGATCAGGTCTGGTGGAATTGATGGAACGGGAGTCCATTGCTTTGCTGGTATGGTACTACGCAATCTCTCAACAGGTCGCGTGTCTTGAACGTGTGGTGTGGAGACAAGTCCAGCGTCACAATCTGACTGCTTCTGTTGGTCTTGTATGACAAGAAATTTCCATCGACCATTGTAAGAGAATCCATCAAGCTATCATGCTCGTGCTCGTGCTTAATCCATTGGCCGCCTCCTGCACGGCAATAGTAGTAAAAGACCGTACTGTACTGTTAAAATCATCTGCTACGTGCTAAAATCGATCCAGATACCATAATTAACTCTCTCTGTCCCCCAAAACTCCATTGCCTCTTGAGGCTGTCCCAACTCATAAGACCACACTTTTGTCCCAAAATCGTCATGCTTCGCCGTGGTATCTGCGTGCCCATCTTTTGGGACAAAGGCAACATCATCTTCACGTTGGACCAGGTCAACATGTACGTTCTGAGGCCAATCATAGAGCCTCGGGAGGAAAATCTTGTTTTGCATCCATTTGATATTAGTCTTCTTCACCGTTGTTGTCAAGGTGCCAGTGAACAAGGCTCTCCCCTCCAGGCTTTCCGTTTTCTCCCACTGCATCGTGTGCTCATTCAGCTTGACGACGTTGACGGGCGTCCCGCGATGGCCAATGAGGACGACCATCAGCTCACCTCGATCAGACTTGACCAAGTAGCTATGTTTGTGGTCGAACATGAAACCCTGGGGCTTCTCTAGAATACTAAATCCTTCGTCGTGCCTGCTGTCGTCGTACACAGCGAGCGCGCCATCTTTCCCCAGCAGATAGAGGAAGCCGTCACGGAGTACCGGGTTGCAATCCTGCGATGTCAAAAAGCTTGGTTGGTCGTAGTCAGAACTCGCGAAGTCCCAGTCCCCCCATGCGTCGACGGTGTTGTCTCGGATGCAGCGGGCGATTCCTAGCATGCCAAACTGCGTGTCGACGCCGAACATGGTGCGCGCGCCGTCATAGACAACGGAGTCGAACATGGCGTTCTTGGTCGGCGGCAGCTCGTGGACGTCGCCGGACAAGAGCTGGGCGTGGATGATTAGGTCCTCGGAGCATAGCGCCAGGTGTTCTCCGGTGGCGCAGGCGATCTTGACGTCGGGCGTCCTGAGCGTGGAGGCGGTCTCGAAGTTCTTGTGGTAGTAGGGGCTGTAGTAGCGCAGGTTGGTGGCTCCGACGTCGGTGGCGTTGAGGAGCAGAGGAGTGATCCACGCGGGGTAGAAGGGCGAGAAGGCGCGCGCGGATTGCCACTGCCGGCACACTAGGCCGAAGCTCGGGTGGCTCGACCACCGCAGATGATCCAGGATCTGGACGAGAACGTCCGCCGGGAGACAGGACCAATCACGTCCGTGCGACGCCGCCGCCTCCATCCCGTACGTCCTCGCTCGCCAAGGTGAGCTCGCGCACCGTGTCCGGCGTTTCGATGCTTGCTGATTTCTGCCGGCGTTTCTCTAGGGAAGCTCGGAGTTCGTGCTCGATCGGCTGACAGTTATCACGACAAGAATTCTATCCACGTCTAAGGTCTAGATATCTAAGGCGCGTTGGTTTGGATCCGAATTGGACTGGATTACACGTGGTCACGTGGAGTTCGAGTGTCTTTGGACGTCCACCTCTGCGCGGTTATACATCAGAACTTTGGGGACTTCGATCATGAAGCGGATTCATAGTGACTATATGTACGCGCATCGTCTACATAAGTAAGGATGCCAAAGCCCGACAAAACAAATATAAAGGGACGCATCTAGCTGGCGGCTGGGCGCCCGCTAGCGCAACCGAGCGGCCGGTTAAAAAAAGGAAGGACCCTGTCCCCCGCGAAACAGAAAAGGAAGGCCACCAATCCGATCCTATTCGACCGGCCATCAACAGAAACCGCCCCACGTGGCCAGCTGTCCCCCACGCCTCGCTCGCCCCCACGCCTCAGCCCCACCCGCGCTGTCTTCTTCTTCTTCTGCATGCCAGAACCAGATCCAACGCAATCGCCCCCAGCCCTTCTTCCTCCTCCTACACAGCCGCCATGGGAGCCCCAAAGTAGAAGGAGCTGCTTCAAAATTTAAAGGGCAGGGTGGTCAGAGCCATACCAGGCAGTAAGATCGAGTAGGTAAGCCCCCTCTGCACCTCTTCACTTCCCCCTTTCTTCTACTGCATAAGCATATGTATAGGTATGTAAACACCCCTTCTCCATAGATTCATGGAGAATCTGCTTCAAAAAAGAGGTGAATCTGGCACATCACACCAGATGTTAAACATGCTGGATGTGTTAAACATGCCAAAAACTACCACCTGGATGTGTTAAAACAAGCCAACTAAAAACGAGTTCTCTGGCCAATTAAAACATGATTAAAGCCAACTTGTAGTTATTGTTTACAAAATGAACAAAAAATTGACTGCCCAATGCTTTGTTGAACATGTGCAACGAAAAATTCATAAACGTGCAACTGAACATGCATCCCAGCCAACTGAACATGTATCCTGGCCAACTAAACATGTATCCTGCCAACTAAAACATATATTTGGCAATAAATGTTTTTGAGTGAACACTTTGGAAAAAATGTAGTATATGTGGAAATAAAAAACATGTTTTCTGGCCAACTAAACATGCATGTTGGCCAAAAACTGCTGGCCAACTAAGACATCTATTCTAGCCAACTAAGACATCTATTCTAGCCAACTGAATGCATTAACTGTCCAACTGAACATGCATGTTGGCCAAAAACTGAAATAAATGCAACCTAGCCAGCTGAGACATCTATTCTAGCCAACTAAAAGCATTGAATGTCCAATTGAATATGTATGCTGGCCAAGTGGAAATGCTGGCAATTGAGACGTCTATTCTAGCGAAAACCAGAAATCTGTAGTGCAACAGGAAAAACACAGGAACTTTTGTACATGGCTAATGAAGCCACAAACCATATTAACATATTCACACACATAATCTTGTCCCACGCATATATTCTGGTCCCACACCTATTGCAAACCATATTAATATGTTCAAATATACCAGATCTAGAAACATAAACGGCGATGAAAAAACATATAACTATAATATGTCCTCCAATTCTTCTTTCTTCTTTCACCTGGATTTTCCTTCTCAAATGTAGCATCCAATTATGTGCAGAAAAATCTGAAAAGAGCTCCTTGCGAAACGGAAACCTACAGATCATTGCAACAAAACAAAAAGGGAAAAAGTAAGAAAAACTTTGTAGCAAAAAGAAGTCATGCTCTTGCCAATTATTTACTGCAGACTATGCAACTAACATAACAACTCTGTGCAAACAAAAAAAATTCATAACTATTATAATATAGATTATGCTATGGTCCTGTTGCTTTTGGAACTAAGATTGTCACAAAATGGTCTAAGTTTTTAGGTTGTTTGAAACACAGTTTTTCTGTAGTTACCAACTGATGACATCAATTTCTTCTTTTTTTATATGTGCAGGGAGTGTGTGGCAGCATCCAGAAACAAGGGAAAAGATGCTTGATCTCAATGAGTTGCCTGCAGATCTCAATGAGCTTCCTCATGATATGGATCAGCAGCAACCCAGCATACAACAAGGAAACTGGACAGAAAATGGTCGATCTGTTTACTACACGCAGGCAAGTCGTGATGGTAACCCTACGGGCCATGACAATGTGGCAGGCCAGTCATCAGCCCGTGGTGCCCCTGTAGTGGTGTCTTTGCAGTCAGACAACCATACTCTTGATGACACAGGAACCGAGGCAAATGTTCTTGGTCCAACCAGGACTGAGCTAGGAGCTGGGCTGTTGACGGAGCTGTGCAAGTAGAAGAAGGAGAGGATGAGGCTGGTTCTCAACCTATGGAACCCTATGTTGGCATGAGGTTTGACAACCTTCAAATTGCTAAGGATCACTACAACAGCTACGCACTACGGATGGGTTTCTCTATCAAGATGAACACCTCTAGACGGACACCCCGCACCAATGAATTGATAAAACAACTGTTTTGCTGCAACAAGTTCAAGAAGCCCAAAGCCGATGATGGAGGAGCTGAGGCTCCTCCTTTCTTGGACCCTATTCCAGATCCAAAATCTGTTAACAGTGATGAGGAGATGGAAGAAGAACCTCCAATATTTGCTGAAGAGGAGGCTGGTACTAGTAAGAAGAAGAAGAAGCGCAAACGCGAGACAATAAAGCAGACTGAATGCAAGGCGAAAATGTTGGTGAAGCTGATAGATGGGCGATGGGAGGTGATGCACTTCGTTCGTGACCACAATCATCCGCTCGTGAACAAACCTTCATTGTCCAAATACTTGAGATCCCACCAAGGCATCTCATCTGATGAAAAGGAGTTTCTGCGCATCTTGTATAACTGCAACTTGACTACAGGTGTGGTGTTTTTCTATATCCCTTGAAGAATTAAGTTTCCCTCTAGGCAGTCCAGTGTGCAACTGTTATGGTACTACTGTGCAACTGAAATGGCTTAACTGTGCAACTTGTGTCCAACTTCCCATGCTTTTTGTATATCACTTTTGGTGCTTCTTGTGCAACTAGATTGTCTTTACTGTGCAACTACACAATGTCTTGTATGCAAAAAACTGCAAAGTGTTTTAAAAAAGGCGCAGCTAGGTGTCCATTTCTTGCGATTATCTTCTGTGCCAACACATGTCCTATTACTGTGCAACTGGATGTGCGCATTCGTGCAACTAAAAAAGGATATATTGTTTGTTTTTGTATTATGCAGGACGAATGATGCATGTAATGGCAGAGTTCTATGGATCTGAGATGATGGTGCCGTTCGGACCAAAGGCAATAACAAATCTTTGTACAAGTTTCCGTAGAGATGACACAAAGGAGGGTGATCTGATTGAGACAATTGCGCACTTCAAGGATATACAAAAAACCGATCCAGACTTCTTCTATAAGGTGAAATATGATGAAGAGGACAGAGTTGTCAACATATTTTGGGTGGATGGCTTAGCTCGAAAAGCTTATGCGGAGGCGTACCATGATTGCATATCGTTTGACACCACCTACATGACCAACATGTACAATATGCCGTTCGCGCCCTTCATAGGAATAAACCGACATGGCCAATCTTTCATGCTGGGTTGCGCGTTTGTGAGGCAGGAGTTGCATCGAGCTTTGATTGGGTCTTTGGAGCATTCCTAGAGGCTATGGATGGCAAACCTCCTGACAACTTCATCACCGATCAGGATGGTGCAATGAGGCAGTCAATACAGAGCATCTTTCCAACCCGTGCACCGCTATTGTCGATGGCACATCATGAAAAAGGCTCAGGAAAAGGTTGGTTGGCTGCTGTGCCGGCATCCAGGACTCTCTGATGATTTCAACAAGTGTGTTGACTTCAGCTTCACTATAGACGGTTAATGATGAAGTATGAGGCTATGACACACACGCACTTTGAGAAGTTGTACGAATACAGGTCAACTTGGGTGCCGTGCTACTTCAAACACAGCTTCTTCCCCTTCCTCCAGTCTACACAGCGTAGTGAGGGGTTCAACGCCATCCTGAAAAGATATGTGAACCCACACAACTCAATGCTGAACTTCGTCAAGCAATATAAAAAAAATCCAGAACCACATCCTTGCCAAGGAAGGCTGCAATGGTTACAGGACAGAACACCTTGAGATTGAGTTGTGGTCCAACTTCCCAATAGAGAAGCAAGCTTACAAAACCTATACTAGGGACCTTTACCGCAAGTTCAGAGAAGAGTTTGAGCTGATTAGACGTTATAATGCATTCCAAGTTGGTGCTGATGTATTTGAGCTCAGACCGAACCAGGAATTTGTTGCCAAATATGGTTCTTGAAACTACTTGGTGCAGGCAAGGGTGGAGGAGGGTTCCTATTTGTGTGAGTGCTGTAAAATGGACAAAGACGGCATCCTCTGTTGCCACATCCTCAAGGTGTTCACCCATGTTGGAGTTGATGTCATACTGGAAAGGTACCTGCTAAGACAGTGGACACCTACTGCTGTACCTAGTGCGCCAGGGACTGGTTATGAGCAACCGGATGAAATGCCTCCTCCATCAAAGAAGCAGATAAGGGAGAGGAACATGATATACGATTTTCGGAAACTAGCAAAGTTTGCGAGTGGTTCTGATCCAGCACAAGCTATTGTATACAAGCATATGCGTGCAGCACGTACCGAGATCGGCCACCTGAACAAGTCCAAGAAAAAGAAAAAAACGACTACTGCAACAGGGCCATCAGATGATGGCAACCCTCGAGGACCTCCTCCACCTCCAGGCAGCAACCAGGGGACTCATCGTCCAGGTAATTACCTGCCCCAACTCCTGATCTAACTAGGTGTGTAACTTCAGTTGCACACATCATTGTGCCCAGTTGCACACACCATGGTAACCACTTGGACAGAACATCCTGCCTAGTTGCGCACGCTATGTTGGTTTGAGCATCCAAGATAACACAACTAACTTATTTTTCCTGTCCTGGATATAGGTGATGTCAACCCTCAAGGACCTCCTCCCCCTCATGGCTGTACACGGCATCCTCCGCCACCTCCTCCCCCGCGTGCTCCTCCCAATGGCCCTACAGGCAGCACTCGGGAGGCTCATCATCGAGGTAATTACCTGCCCCCAACTCCCCATCAAACTAGGTCTGTAACTCCAGTTGCACACATCATGGTGCTCAGTTGCACCGAACAGGCTACCTAGTTGCGCACGATGTGTTATTTCGATCATCAAAAGATAAACACAACTGACTTGTTTGTCCTGTTCTGCCTATAGGTGATGCCAACCCTCAAAGACCTCCTCCCCTGCCAGGCCTAACTACCAGTGCCCTTTGTGGTACTCCCAATGGACCTACAAGCAGGACTCAGGAGGCTCATCGCCCAGGTTAGTGCCTTCACCGACTCCAAAACAAAAACTGGGTTGAGTGACTTTAGTTGCACATATCATAGTGCCTAGTTGCGTGCGTTGTGTTAGTTTGAAGATCAACCTAAAAATCTAACTTGTTTTTCACGTTCTGCCCATAGGCGACTGCAATCCAAGTACCATGACAGGCCGTGCTACTGCAGGTGTTTTTTTTAACTTAACTTGCACACAACAACCAGTTACTTGCACAAAAATGTGCTGTGTGGTTGCACAGAATATCACTGCTGGTTTCACAATAACAAAAAATACTAAACTTTTTATATGATTAATACACAGGTGATCGTGACGGTCCTACTGCCCCGTTGGAGGCTGCATCCCTTGCACAAGCTTCTGATGATTTTGTGCCCAGGGATCCTCCAAGGTCTACTACAAAGGGTAGGGCGAATAGTCGACGGTACAAATCAACGCTGGAGCTACACCCAAAGAAGAAAAACAAATGCAGCCAGTGCCAATCTACAGAGCACACTACTGGTCTGTGTCCACTCAGGCTCCTGTGATTCTGTTTTCTCATTTGTAACTTTGGAACAAAAAAGGAAAAGAATCATGTTTTTTTAGCAATGTTGGGACCAAAAAGTGGACACATTCAGCATCTATGATTCCTCTTTATCTAATTTATGCTGCTTGAATTAGTTCATGCAATGTGTAAAAAAAAGTTGCTATTTGTGCCTTTGTTGGCGACCAGTTAAATATTTAGTTGTTGAACAATTGTATATCCAGTGCTCCTAATGTATCAACAAAAGTGACGATATTGAGTACTTCCTTGCGGTCGTAGTGTGCAACTACAAAATGTGCTTAATAAAATTGTACAAACCAACAACTTCCTCCATGGAGTAGGAAAAAGGAAAAGAAAGTACTGACCTACTCCTTGTCGTATCTAAGCAACTTCCTCCATGGGGCGGTGTTGAGCACGCTGGTGACCCAATCATATGCCAGCTTCTTCCTGATGTTGAGTACTTCCTTAGGCTCGTAGTTGGGCAGTTGGCTACCATTCCACTCAGTGGCATTAAGCAGTGTGAACAACCCGCACTCATTACTGCAATGGGCGAAAAAAAATTGTCACATAAAATTAAAACCAAAAAAAAAGGTAATGCACTCTGTGCAACTGCTTATGTCATACAGTGCAACTGCTTGTGTCCTACTGTGCAACTGCTTCTGTTCTAATGTGCAACTGCTTGTGTTCTGCTGCAACTCATTATGTGCCACTGTGCAACTGCTCACGTGCCAGTGTGCAACTATGCGCCACTCTGCAACTGGCTAGATAATCCATTAGAAACTCAACATTGAGAAGGAATGAAATGCTTATTTTCTTACTTGCCGAGCTGCTTCGGTACGTCAATGTCAATAATCTGGAAGTGCTCGATGCTGGACTTTGGGTAATGCTTCCTCCATAGCTGTCGTACTGCCCCCGCGATGGTAGAGGCGGTGGTCATCAGGACAATGTTGTCCAGCGTCCTACTTGAGTCAAGAACTTCAAAGCGCCCGTCCCTCGGATTGACATTGAAAACCCAATAATGCCTCCCTCCCTGCTTATCAGTTACATCAGCGCACTCGAGCACTGGCAGCATGATCTGCAACCGTGAACGATTTCAGACACAAAAAAAACAGGCTGTAGCTAAGAAAAAACAGTAAAAAAGACTTGGTCAAGTTAAAAACAGGTTGCAACAAGTATCCGCCAACTAACAGATGTGTCATTTGCAACTGGACATGCTGTGGGTGCCAACTAAAAGAAGATTGATCATGTGGGCACAACACTCACCAAGTCTTTCTTGTCGAGACGGTTCTTGTAATCAAACCTCTTGTTTATCTCATTCACATTGTGGATACCTTGCTGTAAATTTATCTGCAGAGATTATAAAAACACATGGCCCAAAACTCCTTAGTAGGTGAAAGGCCTCCCTCAAATGGTCAACGAAAAAAATGCTACAGAACAAAAGATGAGGGTAAAAAGAAGGTTTTGGAAAAACTTACAGAAAACCTCAGTGGCATGACAACCTTCTTTGACCCTTCTGGTAAGTTATCCATGATGTGTAAGATTCCAGTCTCAATAACAATTTTTGACAACCATTGAACCGACTTCATCGAATCAACTAACTCCTTTAAGGAAATGTAGAAAGAACCATACCTGATTATCTCAGGGCTGATTTTTTTTAAAGCAATAAAAAGACAAGTTAGCTCGAAGGGTCACAGGAGGAAAAAAAATGTGTATGAAATTGAAAACAGAACAGTGTGCAACTAAAATCCCTGTTCTGTGCAACATGCTATCCTTTCTGTGCAACTAAGTGGCTCATCCTGTGCAACTGAAAAAGATATGTATGTAGGCTGTGGGGAGTTAGTTTACCTGGTAGCTTCATCATTTGCTCCTTCGTGATGCCTGACCCAATACAAGAGGGCAGCATAAAGCTTGTTCACTGCCTCATTGGTGGTGAAAGTCTTCTTCTTGCTGTAGTCGATGAATGGAGACCTTTGAGATGCTGCGGGCCTTATTACCCTCCTCTGTCTTCGTGCAATAGGTGGTCCCGAAGAACTGCTCGTGCCAGCTTCTGGTTCTACGCATATCGGGGTGTGGCAATTCTCTAGTGAACCAACATCTAGCTCTTGAGCTATTGCCTTGCCAGCATCAGCAGCAGCACATCCTTCATTCACAGCTGTTGCGTCCAACTCACACTCATCAATGCTAATCACACCGGCTTCCGCTGCTGGAGCAGGTGCTGGAGCACCACCATCTATGCCGAGGTCAAAAGATGGTGCATTGCAGAACCCGTCACCATGATAAGACTTTGATCTTCGTAAGGGTTCAAGGACCAGGGGATCTCCTTGCGGCACAAACACGGGTGCATCATTCACTGACTTGGTTCGCAATACTGTTGTAGTTGGCGGCCTTGGAGGCTTGCACCTACTTATAATGTCGAACACCTCCTCTTGTGTTAATGGTTGCTGAAAGTCAGCTCTTGGGGACGGCACTTTGATAGTTGAATCACCTCCTTTTGTGTTTGGCATAGAAGCATCTCTATGAGTAGGCACCTTGGGGCTTGCAGTTGCAGTGCTGCCTTCCTGACCAGTTGTGGTAGTTTTGACTGTGACCATGCTGCTGACTGACACATCAGTTGGCACACTAGTATCTGTAGTTGGCATCTTTCCAGTCTGAGTTGGCAGCAACCTAGCAGAACTTGGCACCCCTGTATCAATGGCTGCGGCTCGCAGTTCTCTCTCGTCTCTGTACCCTAAATCTTTTGTGGCCTGTTCCCCCTTTGTGCCCTGGCAAAGTTGACAATCTTTTGCTTAGGTGGTTTTGGTGGGACTGTTGAAAGGGGAGTCTTCCCCTTGATCTGTTGAACTTCTCTGACATTGGTTGGCTCTCTGCTCACTACAGTTGGCAACTGTAGATTCTTCTTCATTGAATCTGCTTTACGCTTCTGGACCACGTGAGTGTTTGCCATGGATGCTGCCTTGGTCTTGCTGGAGCTTAGGTCTGGGAGCTGCTTCAAATATTCCTTGTATTTTTCCTTTGAATGAACCCAGTCAAGACCCTTTCCTGCTTCCTCCATATCAATTTGATTCTTTTCAGCTTCACTTGATAAAAACAGGCTCTTGTCAATGGCAAAGTTGATATTCTCACACATATCTTTGTCGCTGAAATCTGACACAGGAAAGGTGGTTGGCAAAGATGGCTCCAAGTTGCAGAGCTTGAACATATCAGTGCTGCCCTGAGACTCTGCTTCGTCGTTTTTCTTTGACTTCGGCAAATCCTTGTCTTTCCAGCAAGTTTTGTCAATCAACATCTGTAGTGTGCTCCTGCTACTCAATGAATTGCTGCTGCTCGCAGGGGTGGCAGAAGTGCTAGTCCTCCTGGATGTGTTGCCACCTGTACCACCAGAACCAGGGGCGTTGTCATCGTCATCGTCATCGCTGCTGTCGCCGCCTCCATTTGATCCCCCTTTATCATCACCATAACCATCCTCGTCTTCTTCATCATCGTCTTCTTCCCTCTCACTGCCATCAGGTGCTGTGCCTTTGTCTTCTCCCCTCTCACTGCCATCAACTGCTGCCCTTTTGTCCTCGTCCCCCTCTTTGGTCTCACCTTTTTCTTCCTCCTCCTCTGCATCATTATCTTCTTCCTTGTCCTCCTCCTCTCCTTTGTCCTCTTCTTGTTTGTCCTCCTCCTCCTCCTCTTCCTCCTCCTCTTCCTCTTCCTCCTCCTCCTCCTCCTCCTCTGCATCTTCTTCATTGTTATCCTCATCCTTGTCCTCCTCCTCTGATTCATCCGCATCTGTGTCCTCATCGTTGTCAGCATCTATCGCTGCTTCTATTTCCTCGTCTTCTTCTGACTCATCCTCAACAAACTCTTCTTCTTCTTGTATGGTTGACCCCCATCTCTTTCTTTTTGGAGCACGGCGTGTCGCCCCAGTTTGCATTGATGGCTGCTGTACGTAAGGATCAATATCGGGTCCCTCGTCATCGATCTTGACAGCTGCTTCAATGAAGGTGCCAACCTGTTCAGTTACAGCCTTGCACAGCTCATTGACCACTTTCGCAATCTTTGCCTTTTTCTGCATCAATACAAAAAACATTGAGTACTGATTCAGTTAGAAAAAATAATAAAAAGTAAAATGTCTGTAACTGACCATGATGTGATAAGCAAAAACGACCCATACACACTTTCTGGCCAACTAAAAACATGATTCTAGCCAACTACACATGCACTGTGGTGCAAGCTAAAAAACATGCATTCTGCCAAAAGTTGATGACAATGGTTGTAAATGAACACTTTGACTGTCCAAAAGAACATGTGCAACTATAGACGCTTATATGTGCAACTGAACATACATCACAGCCAACTAAATTTTGTATTCTCGCAACTACAAAAGTTATACATGTCCAATTGAACATACATCCCAGCCAATAGAAAAAAAAGATTTGGTAAAGTGGTACAAGTTTCTGTATGCAAAACACTAACCTGCGGATTGTAGGTTATTGGTAACTTGGATGCCATGAATGCTTCAGCTTGCAAAATTCCACCAAACAGTGGTGTCTGCTCCGTGCCTCTATATTCCTCTTTAAGCTGATGTGAAAAAAAAGAGAAACAGAAAATAACAAGGTTATCAAAATAGATTTTCTGTGTTGAACGAAACCACACATTACAACCTGTGCAACTACAACAACATACTGGGGGTAGACAAATTCAACTATGCATATATGCAACTGAACAAAGACACAAAAACTGTGCAATACACATGGCGCCTAAAAAAAAGTTCTACCAACTGATGCAACACATCTGTGCAACAAGATTAGTAAAACTGTGCAACTTAAAAAAGATGGTGTACCAATTTAAAATGAACCTGCGTGCAGATTGCCAAGCTTAAAGCTACAAGTTGTGCGACTACATGCATTGTTGTGCCAACTGATGGCAGTTTTCTGTGCAATTTCCAAAAGAGTGACCAGACATCAAAAGAACATAGAAGGAAGACATTGTTGGAAAAAAAAAGAACTCACTTGTAATTTGCCGAACACACCAGGAGAGATAGTATCCTTCTTGATCACCTTGGCAATTAGAGTACTATCCCATGCATTCGATCATATCGCGCAGTTGCTTACTGGGATGTCATGTACGAGCGCATCAAGGTATAGTATCTGCGCCAGACCCAAACAAAAGAAAAAGCCAACTTCAGTTGTTGTTATGAGAATCTCAGCAAACTATAACTGCACAGAAAGAACATGAACAGATGGAAAAAAGTGGTCGTTTTCACTAACCATCAAATGATACAAGCAGCAGCACATAGTTTGCTTCTCCTGGTCCATGTTCCGGGAAGCTTCGTTAATGTGTTCTGCTACAAAGAGGCAGATGTTTGTATTCTTTAGCATTTCATGATCTAGCACAAGTCCATAACACTTTGGGCTGAGCTTCAAGGTCGTGGTTGGTGCTAGAAAAGTGCTGAAGGCAACCGCAAGCCAGGCCATAAAGTATGTGTCATCCGTTCTTCCGGCCATATCCTGAATCATCTTGAGCCATGTAGTGATCTGGGGATGAGAATTTCCAGTTATGTTGAAAGCCTGTCTGAATCTCCTAGTGGCATCCTTGTCAACTAAAATATCTGACTTTTTGACCCCTGTTTGGGAGATCAAATACCCTATGAACACTGTCAGCATCGACACGGATCCTTCCCCTTCCTGGGAAAACCATTTCAGAGGTCTGTGGCTGGTAGGACTGCACCAGGAACTTAGTGAGGTCCGCTGGAAGTGTGTCTGCAAAGTTCAATAGCCCCCCGAACAACCTCGAAACTAGCTTTGACTTCTGTAGTGGGGTTATAGAGGCGTTGAAATTTGCAAACCGCGCTGGTGATGCCCTTATCCTGCCTGCTTGTGATGGTCGCAACACATCTTCCCCTGGAGCCACCTCAACTTCTTCACCGCTGCCCTGTTGATGAGAAAATGAAAGCATTACACAAATATTAAAACACAAGAGATAAAAACAAGAATGAAAAAAAACTAGCAGTCATCATTTGGATCAGTATTAGAATGAGCTATATATTCATAAAATGGATCATGCCAACTAATATGATGTATTTGTGCAACTAATAAAGCTCATGAGGACAACTGCAAGACTGCCAGTGTGCAACCTTCAAAAAAAATAAAAAAAGTACAAGACCTGGCAGCTACAAAAAGTTCTAGTGGATGTGCAACAATAAGAAAATGATACTGCAACACAAGAAAAACAGTAACTAAAAAACCCACATAAAACTATTCAAATAGATCATAAAACACACACAAAAAACCCACATACCTCAGCATCTGCTGCGGAAGATACGACGGCTTCTCCAGCAACTGTTGCCTGCACAAAAAAATGACCACCCATGTCAACTATGAAAAGATGTCAACTAGTAAACTACAAGATGCCAACTAATGTCAACTGTATTTAAATCAATATGACTAGAGATGTCAACTACAAAAAGGTTGTTATTGACAGACTAAAAACAAAAATAGTGGTCCGAACTGCTGCATAATTTCATCACTACGTAAAAAGGGTGAGAAAAATACTTATATTCGAGATTTTACTTACCCTAGAAGATGACTCAACTCCCTTGCCAAGTGATGCACGTCTAGTCCGCTTTACAACACGGAACTGATCAGCATCCTAAGAAAAAAAATAAAAGTCATGAGCATGGGAAAAAACAAAAAAAATGTTATATGACCCAAACAAAACCAAAAGAAAATTGGCCTTGTGTCATCAGCATGCCACTTACCTCAACATCCTCTCCCTCCTCAACACTCTGCGCAGGTCGTGGCTGGCGATTAGCAGGACGCTTCGAGTTCCGGCGAAGCGACTGACTTCTAGAACGCTGATTAAGCAACCAAAAAGAAAACATGAAAAAATAGACATTAGCATACATGCATAAGTTGAAAACAACTCAAAAACAAAAGAGAAAAAAGTAAAAAAGATACATCTGCTTCATTGCCATCCGCATCTCCTCCTATTATAACCATTTTTGCCCTGCGGCAGGAAATACAACAAAAAAATAGTTAGAAGATGTGGACAGCCAACTACTACAACGATGCAGCCAACTGGGCAGTAAACCTTGTGCAAAACTGGACATCAAATAAGCCAACTAACTTTTTTCTGCCTAGTTATTACTTGCCAACTGTGACAAGCTCAGTGAGATAACTTATTCTGAAAAAAAGCATCCCTAGTTGAACATGAGGGGAGACACATGAAAACAACCACATCCACAACAAAAGGCTTGCACATTGAGAAAAATTAAAATGGAAAATTGGCAAGCATTGGTACTAATTTGCACAAAACAAGGGGTCCTTGTTGCCCAAAGCAGGAGAGTAACACATAAAACCACCACAGCCACCACAACGCTGGTGGATTGGGTAGATTATATTGGAAAACTAGCAAGCATTGGTGCTAAAATTGCACAAAACAAGAGTCCCTAGTTGCACACAGCAGAGGGGGAAACAGCGAACTAGTAAAAAGTGTATAACATATGCAACTAAGTAAAACCAACTAAGTAGAGCTACTGGCACAAGTGTATAACATATGAACAGCCAACTAGTAAAAGTGATGCAGCCAACTGAGAAGGCAACTTGTGCAATTGAACACCGTATAGACAACCACCTAGTACAAAAACAGTGAGCCAACTGACCAAAACAACTGCTGCAACTGCAGAGCATATGGACAACCAGGTACTATATGGACGCAGCCAACTGAGGAGAATTTTGTGCAACTAACCACTTAAATCTCTGAACACCAACTACAAAATCAGCCAATGCATTGCACACAACATTACGCGCATCTAATACAACTTACAGAATAACTAAGAATCATGAACAGATCTCAAATCTCTGCAAAATTGAACGGAACATGAACTAAACAGCCGAATCGCCCTAAAATCGCGCAAACGGGCGCCGTGGACATGCATCCTTCTACCTAAACGACTACCGCGTACCATGGCCAACTACACGTTGACCCTGTCCAGCCACCCCCGTGCCGTGAACTACGCCTCCAACGATTCCCCCGCGAGGAGAAGCACCCGCAAGCCGTCGCCAAACTGAGCACTCCGCCGCGACGCCCCGTTCGGTGGAGAGGATGGCGAGGAGGAAGACGAAGACGGAATGGGGAGAGAACTCGCTGTGGCGAGGGATTTCAGGCCACCTTGTAGATCCCTACCACCGTTGGGCGCATGCTGCGAGATGGGAGAACGGAACTCAACGTGACCAAAATCGAAGATAAGCGGGGGTAGTTCGCGCCGTTCCCGAAACCTAGGGAGCATTCCCCTCGCATTTCGGCACATCCGCGCTCCGCGAGATAGAGAAAGGGAGGAGAAGCATGTAGAAGTGGAGGGAGAGCATACCTCCGGCGGCGAGGAGCACCAGCGATTCCCCGGCGAGGAGAACCACCCGCAAGCCGCCGCCAATCTGAGCACTCCGCCCGCCATGCCCCGTTCGGTGGAGAGGATGGCGAGGAGGAAGACGATGAAGGAATGGGAAGAGAGAGCACGCTGCGGCGAGGGATTTCAGGCGCAGATTTCGAAAACTGCCGCCCACGACCCCCACTACTCTCTCTTCTACCGCTTACAGGTGGGCCTCCCACGTCCGGATGCGGATAAAACCGCAAACGATCGCGGTGCGCGACCAATCCAGACCAGGAGGCACCTGGCGGATCTGGGAGCGATCGCTCGCGCGATCGAACGGCCACGGGCCGGCCGCCCGTTTCGGTCAGTTAGTGGCCGGCCACTTTTTAGACTTGAGGAATATAAACGGCTCGTATTTTCACAGGGACACTTGTTGGAGGCAGATAGTCGACGAACAATTGATTCTTGTTACGCAAGCATGCATCAGAAGCTGAAGAAATCCGTTCACGCACCAGAGAATCACAACCCGATGGCGATGAAAGGAAGCGAAGAAGATACAGCTCCACTGGACCCAGATATTTCCCCGTTGCTACTGTTTCATTACAACAATTACATGCCGATGGAGGAAAGCGACGATGACATAAATTTCAGCGATGAAGACGAGCCTGATCATGAGAATGAACAAGATGCCGACGATGCGAGCTACGAGGACTATCAAGTCGACAAAAGTGATGGTGACGATGAGCCTGCAGATGAAGAGGCCGAGAAAATTGACGGGGCTGGGTTGACTGAGGAGGCAAGCGATAGTCTCTTCTTGTACAACACAAGTACACTGCAGCAATCACAACGCAAGGGACTGGATGATCTGGAAAGCCACTTCTACAGGATTACACCACAAGGCTGGCTGCTCATGCGACACCACCACTCACGCGAGACCTTCCTGTGGAACCCCTCCACGCATCAAAGAATCGGCCTGCCATCGGGTCATCAGGGGGGATTCCTGGAAGAGGACACCACCAGGTGCTTGCTATCGCATGCACCCACCGACCCCAAATGCGTCGTGCTAGTGATCAACTGCAGAGACACGGTGCTCTGGTACTGCAGCCCTGCCGCCGGAGCCCAATGGTTTGAGCATCGGTACGGCTCACGGATGCTGGACCAGAGCCGCAATAAGGTGGTCAAAAGAATGAGGCATCTTACCACATTTGGGGGAATGTTCTACGCGGATTTGTTCCGTGCCGTCGTGACACTCCGGTTCTCGTCACACCCGGCCTTCACGGTAACCCCCGTCGACGTTAGATCGCGTCGGCTGTACAGCTTTACGGAATTTCAGCTGCTGGAATCACGCGGAGAGCTCTTCAGAGTATCCTTCAGCCAACAGTTTTTCGTAGATGAGGTTCTGCATGTTGGTGTTCAGCGGCTGGACGTCGCTGAAATGGCCTGGGTGAAAGTGCACACTCTGGGTGACAGAGCGTTCTTGGTTAATTCTAGGTACTTTGGGGCATCGCTGAGTGCAGAAGAAGCTGGTTTAAAGCGGAATTGCGTATATTTTCTGAGACACGGTGACAAGGCATTGTATGTTTACAACATGGAGCGAGGCACCACTACTCTGCACAATCCCGGTCAACATCTGCACGATGATGTGGCTGCTGAAATATTGTTGACACCTGCCTCCTGAATGTGGGTTTGTTTTGTTAGAATAAATCCGAGGGATACCGTTGATGATCCGAGGATCAAGCAATCACAGGAGCACGACACCGAGATTTGTTAACGAGGTTCACCGATATGGCTACATCCCCGGGCCTGACTATGGGCGCTCCTCCCCACGACACTGCTACAATACCGCACCCGGTCGCCCTGGACACCGGCACATGCCGCCGGCTTCCCCTGCGTTCCGGTGCTATTATGTTGGCATAGGTTACATCCTGTGTCTACCCCCGCTATATATGAGAGGCCTAGGATACAAGTGTCCTAGTGGGACACAACTCCACATCCTATGTAAACACAATACAACTCGTAGTCCAACTGTAACCTAACTTGTACACTATATTCGACACAACTCCAACAAACTCCATCTTGGCGAATATACTCCACCACCTTGAATTTGTCCATGCGTCAAACTTCCATGTACATTGGACTTGAGTTTATCCCATGAGAACCGCTGCTACTCCAAAGACTCCATGTGACTTCAGCTGCAACTTGTAGTCCCTTTTTTTCTTGACCACAGTCAACACTCGAGCAAAATTAAGTTTCTTGTTACTCTAGGTGCTCCCAACTTTCAGAGTATCAGTCCAACGTCATCACACACTGATCACCGATCTGCGTGAAAGTGAACAACTCACATATTGGGTGTCACACATAAGAGTTATCTGAACTCAACATCACAACTCCTTTCTTGACCGTCTATCTGAAACTTGAAAAATATTCACCGTTGCTTGTAGTCATCCCGAGTCAAATTCGCAGTTGTCTCACCACATGTATGACCACCAGAGCCCTGGCTCGTTTCCATGTCCGTGCATACCGCACGCCTCGCCGCTATTACCACGCCGAGCCTCCGCTGTCTCGGTCGAGTCTCAAGGGCCGCGAACCACACCACTCAACCCCACTGCAGAGTACCACCGATCATCACCGACCGATGACGAGTTTCATGCTTCCATCAGACCACTGGGCTCCAGTACAAACTGCATGTCACTCGCTTTTCCCGCTGAATAGGCTTCGACTCCCTGGATCCTTACACCGTAGCCCCTCAATCCAGCTCCACCTTCAACATGACTCCATGGTAGATGATCAGTCCACCCTCGCGCCTCATCGACTTCAAGCTCCGTGTATACACCACCTTGAATCAATCCCGCGCCATAGTCTTGTCGAATCCACACAAGCCCTCAGACCTGCGCCGCGTGTTTCCACGCCCCAGAAGTCGGTCACCATCAGCATCACGCTCCTATGTCGTCATCGCCGATCCCACCACCGTCTTCTGTACCAACCGACATCCAAGTCGACCCGTCGCACTATCTAGTCCGACCCAGCCAAACTTGTCCGGCTGCATGACACGCTCGAGGCTCCCAAATCGTCTTCCTCGAATCCTAATCCATCACACGATAATTCCATCTTAGCTGAATTGACCTCCCGCAACGCCTTTAAACATCCCTGTTGTGCCAACAAATTTTTCACTCTGTCTTTCGTAACCCAAGGTTTTCAGTTCCGCGAACTTCTCCACCTCAAACCTGATACCCGTTGATGCCATGGTTCTTTGTATAGCAGACCCTGTGAAAAATTATCCGAGCTTTACACGCAATGCCTCAAGTACACGAACAGAAACTCCGCGCACTAATAGCAATTCCAACCAAAACTTTGGCCTTTACGTGATCTCCCTTGGCTCAGCTCCCGATGCTGGCTGTTGCTATTGCCTCAACCCTTGCTCTCAATGGATGTGTATCTCTTGATGGAATTTTCCTTCCTGACTGATCTGCCTCCTCTGTGCTATGCCGCATGAGGACTCCGTCCTCTATTTTAGTCCAAAACAAATCTCAGCTCAGCTCAAAGCTCCATCTGTGTGGGTCGCTGACAACGGCCTGCATGTCGTCCAGCCGTGCGCCCCGCCCCTGGTTGGGCCACCACAGCCCATCAGGCCATCACGCTGGTTCTGCACGCGCACTGCTCCGCCTGGTGTATCCCGTGGCGTCCACGTACCGCTGCCGCCTTGCTGCTTCCAGCTGCTTTCTAGCCTGCACGCCTGAGACTTGGATTCAAGTGCCATGCACTACTCGGACTGTGCTCCCCGCTAGCCGCTAGGCCTCGTGCGCCGCCGCCGCTTGCTAGCACATGCCCTGATTAATCTGTCTCCGCCACTGTCGTACGCTCGCCCGATCGATCCGATCGCCGCACGTCTCGCCTGATGCTGCCACAAGCACACGCATGTTCCGATCGTTGCTTGAAGATTACAACACGACCAACTTTGCTTTAGATCGCAACTCGCCAACGTCCATCGTCCCGTATCACGACCGCATCATGCAGATTCTGTTGATATTCTTCCTCCTCTGGATCAACAATCGGCCTCCGAACAACCTAGCTCATGATACCACTTGTTAGAATAAATCCAAGGCATATCATTGATCATCCGAGGACCAAGCAATCACAGGAGCACGACACCGAGATTTGTTAACGAGGTTCACCGATATGGCTACATCCCCGGGGCCTGACTATGGGCGCTCCTCCCCATGACACCGCTACAATACCGCACCCGGTCGCCCTGGACACCGGCACATGCCGCCGGCTTCCCCTGCGTTCCGGTGCTATTATGTTGGCATAGGTTACATCGTGTGTCTACCCCTGCTATATATGAGAGGCCTAGGATACAAGTGCCCTATTGGGACACAACTCCACATCCTATGTAAACACAATACAACTCCTAGTCCAACTGTAACCTAACTTGTACACTATATTCGACACAACTCCAACATGTTTTCCTTTTCTTTTTTCAAACCATGCAGGAGAATTGCGTGTTAAGATTTAGGGAGAAAGAAAGAAGGTTTTGTTTTCTATCATTTTTATTCCATCCAATGCATGATACGACATTGTAACTCAATATATTACGTATGTAGTCTATTTAGTCTCTTATTGGTTGAATAGTTGTCTCTCGCAAGGCGACAGGGTAAGCTTTCTCCTTCAATTTCCGCTGGTGAGCTCGTGGATTCGCATCCCCTCCACCTACCGCTTTGATGGTTTGTGGTGGGAGGGGATACCTGGTGCCTCAGCTCCAACAAGTAAATAGGTATGGTTTTAATCCTAGCTGGGACGACGCTCCAATAAATGGTGACGCTTCTTCTTTGAGCCAGTATTTTGGGCTTCAATCCTCCTTCAATTTTCCCAACAGCGCCTCTTCAACCGATTGGCGTCCAACATCCGATCTTGTAGCGCAAGCCAAGTAAAGAAATTTACTTTTAGGGTTCGGATCAACGATCGTTACTTACTCTGGAGTCCAGCGAAAGATGACGAGTCGGTGTAGATTGTACTTGGAGTCCCTTGAACCATTGATGAAGATCCCGCGAACCTCCCTCAAACGATCCCTCGTAGGAAGACCGAAAGCACGGCCTCTTCTACTTGGTTGCAAACATACGGTCTTCATAATCTGGCAGCAGTTCGCCATCCAGAGCTAATCGTCGCCGGAGAATTAGAGCGAGGAGACTAGAACCACACTAGGCTTCTAATTATGAGGATTAGAGGAACTAGATGTAGTTCTAATTAGTCAATTAAGACCAACTAGAACTAGAACTAGATGAACTAGAGGAGGCTCCAAAACTTGTGTATAGAAAAGGACAAACACCTCATGTATATATACGTTAGAGGGGAGATGATGCGACACCGTCTTCGGAGAAGACGATGCTCAAGGGAAGGTCCGATTTTCACGGCGTATGATCGATAATGGACGGGGGTAACTAGCTGCAAGCAGCCGAAAAAGGAAAATAAGAGATTATGACCCGACGAGGAGGATGCTCACTGAAGCCTGCAATCCGAACATCCGCCAATCCACAACTCGCAATACTACCCCACACAACAACGCTCAAGTCGTCGAGCACGAATTAGGAGCAATTTCTCAAGGTATCATGAGAATAAGGATAACAAGAGCTCTCCAATCTCAGGAGGAGTCTATGTCTTTGGTCTTTGATAGGATTGACAAAAGTTCCCAACGAAGGGAATACCCATTTATAATCGGACAACCCCCCTGATAGGTGTGAAATCAAACTAGCTTTGGGAACCAGCTTAGGTGTGAAAGAGAACCAACTTTGGTTTGACTAAATGCCTTCGATACTTAATGAGGTAGCTTCTGGGAAACTCTCGTTGGAGGTGGTTGGTGGTTCCCGACCAAACATTGTTTACCGGAATCAAATAATGTTTCCTTCAGCAGCAAACTCGAGTTCTGAAAACCTTTCACAAGTTGGCATATCCAAACTCGTGCAAAACATTGTTTCATCAGCACCAAAACATTGTTTCTTCGGTAGACAGGCAATTTCTTCGCAACTCTAATTCTTCATCATAAAACATTGTTTCGGCTCAGATTGAAAATGTCGTTGGTCTTCTTCGATGTTGCACCTGAGTTCAACCAGCAACGAAGGAGGTGAAGGCACAACCATGTTTTTAAGGTCAAATGATAAACTTAAGTTAGCATTCACCTGATCATGTATTTGCATTGCACGACTTCATGTGGTTCGACCGTTGATGATTGGTGGTGTGGTGTCCATGATTGGGATGTCCTCATCATCCTCCCCCTGTTGAGAAGGAGTTGTCCTCGGCTCTAAAGGCCCAAAGTACGGGGAAAGATCGGAGACATTAAAGGTTGGGCTAAGACCATATTCTTCTGGAAGATCGATCTTGTAAGCATTGTCGTTGATCCTCTCGAGCATTGCAAATGGGCCATCGACACGTGGTTGCAACTTGCACTTGCATTGCTCAGGAAAACGGTCCTTCCGAAGGTGTACCCGTACCAAATCGCCTTGCTCGAACACCATCTTCTTCGTGGTCTTGTTTACCCGCTTCTTATATTGTCCGGTCATCTTCTCAATGTTCTCCTTTGCCTGGGCATGAAGTTTCTTGACAAAATCAACATGCTTACTTGCATCAAGGTTGGGTCGTTCCTGCAGTGGCAAACAAGGTTGTTAGAATCGTGATTCTGTTATACGATTCTACGGCTTTACGATCCAAACTTACCCATCTGATTCTACGATTTTAGTTCATAAAATCTACGTTTCTACGATCCTGATAGTGAAGATTATATGATTTATGATTTACGATTCTACCATTCAAAATCACGATTCTGACAAACTTGGTGGCAAAGGCAAAAGATTGATGGGAGCAATAGGTTTGAATCCATAAACAAGTTCAAATGGACAAAAATTAGTGGTCGAATGTACCGCCCTGTTATTCACGAACTCGACATGAGGTAGGTACTCTTCCCACATCTTCAAATTCTTCTTGAGGACTGCTCTTAGCGTCATGGACAATGTTCGGTTGACAACTCCAATTTGTCCATCAGTTTGTGGGTGGCATGTCATGGAAAATAGGAGCTTGGTGCCAAGTTTTCCCCACAAGGTCTTCCAAAAGTAGCTCAAAATTTTGGTGCCACGGTCGGAAACAATGGTGCGTGGTACTCCATGTAGTCGCAGAACTTCCCTAAAAATATATATCAACAATGTGTGAAGCACCATCTCTCTTATGGCATGTGATAGAATGCGCCATTCTGCTAAAACGATCAACTACCACAAACACTGAGTCACTCCCCCTCTTAATATGTGGTAAACCAAGAACAAAATCCATAGAAATATCTTAAGGAAATATGCCCTAGAGGCAATAATAAAGTTATTATTTATTTTCTTATTTCATGATAAATGTTTATTATTCATGCTAGAATTGTATTTACCAGAAACTTAGTACATGTGTGAATACATAGACAAACAGAGTGTCACTAGTATGCCTCTACTTGACTAGCTCGTTGAATCAAAGATGGTTAAGTTTCGTAGCCATAGACATGAGTTATCATTTGATTAACGGGATCACATCATTAGAGAATGATGTGATTGACTTGACCCATTCCGTTAGCTTAGCACTTGATCGTTTAGTATATTGCTATTGCTTTCTTCATGACTTATACATGTTCCTATGACTATGAGATTATGCAACTCCCGAATACCGGAGGAACGCTTTGTGTGTTACCAAACGTCACAACATAACTGGGTGATTATAATGGTGCTCTACAGGTGTCTCTGATGGTACTTGTTGAGTTGGCATAGATCGAGATTAGGATTTGTCACTCCGATTGTCGGAGAGGTATCTCTGGGCCCTATCGGTAATGCACGTCACTATAAGCCTTGCAAGCAATGTGACTAATGAGTTAGTTGCGGGATGATGCATTACAGAACAAGTAAAGAGACTTTACGGTAACGAGATTGAACTAGGTATTGAGATACCGACGATCGAATCTTGGGCAAGTAACATACCGATGACAAAGGGAACAACGTATGTTGTTATGCGGTTTGACCGATAAAGATCTTCATAGAATATGTAGCAACCAATATGAGCATCTAGGTTCCGTTATTGGTTATTGACCGGAGACGAGTCTCGGTCATGTCTACATAGTTCTCGAACCCGTAGGGTCCGCACGCTTAACATTCGGTGACGATCGGTATTATGAGTTTATGTGTTTGCTATACCAAAGGTTGTTCGGAGTCCCGGATATGATCACGGACATGACGAGGAGTCTTGAAATGGTCGATACATAAAGGTCGATATATTGGATGACTATGTTTGGACATCGGAATGGTTCCGGGTGAGTTCGGGCATTAACCGGAGTACCGGGGGGTTTCCGGAACCCCCCGGTGAGTATATGGGCCTTATTGGGCTTTAGGAGAGAGAGCGAGGGGGGGCTGCCTAGGGCAGGCCGCGCGCCCCCCTGATACGTCTCCGTCGTATCTACTTTTCCAAACACTTTTGCCCTTGTTTTGGACTCTAACTTGCATGATTTGAATGGAACTAATCCGGACTGACGCTGTTTTCAGCAGAATTGCCATGATGTTGTTTTATGTGCAGAAAACAAAAGTTCTCGGAATGACCTGAAACTCCACGGAATATCTTATAATAAATAATAAAAACTCCTCGCCAAAGATGAAGTCCAGGGGGCCCACACCCTGTCCACGAGGGTGGGGGGCGCCCCCCTAGGGCGCGCCTCCCTACCTCATGGGCCCCCTGGAGATCTTCCGACGCCAACTCTATATATTGGCTTTCGGGGAGAAAAAAATAGAGGAGAAGAAATCATCGCGTTTTACGATACGGAGCCGCCGCCAAGCCCTAAAACCTCTCGGGAGGGCTGATCTGGAGTCCGTTCGGGGCTCCGGAGAGGGGGATTCCTCGCCGTCGTCATCATCAACCATCCTCCATCACCAATTTCATGATGCTCACTGCCGTGCGTGAGTAATTCCATCGTAGGCTTGCTGGACGGTGATGGGTTGGATGAGATTTATCATGTGATCGAGTTAGTTTTGTTAGGGTTTGATCCCTAGTATCCACTATGTTCTGAGATTGATGTTGCTATGACTTTGCTATGCTTAATGCTTGTCACTAGGGCCCGAGTGCCATGATTTCATATTTGAACCTATTATGTTTTCATGAATATATGTGAGTTCTTGATCCTATCTTGCAAGTCTATAGTCACCTACTATGTGTTATGATCCGGCAACCCCGAAGTGACAATAATCGGGACCACTCCCGGTGATGACCATAGTTTGAGGAGTTCATGTATTCAGTATGTGCTAATGCTTTGTTCCAGTTCTCTATTAAAAGGAGGCCTTAATATCCCTTAGTTCCCATTAGGACCCTACTGCCACGGGAGGGTAGGACAAAAGATGTCATGCAAGTTCTTTTCCATAAGCACGTATGACTATATTCGGAATACATGCCTACATTACATTGATGAATTGGAGCTAGTTCTGTGTCGCCCTAGGTTATGACTGTTACATGATGAACCGCATCCCGCATAATTATCCATCACCGATCCGATGCCTACGAGCTTTCCATATACTAGTTCTCGCTTATTTACTTTTCTGTTGCTACTGTTACAATCACTACAAAATACCAAAAATATTACTTTTGCTTCCTTTACTTTTGTTACCGTTACCACCACTATCATATTACTTTGCTACTAAATACTTTGCTGCAGATACTAAGTTTTCAGGTGTGGTTGAATTGAGAACTCAGCTGCTAATACTTGAGAATATTCTTTGGCTCCCCTTGTGTCGAATCAATAAATTTGGGTTGAATACTCTACTCTCGAAAACTGTTACGATCCCCTATACTTGTGGGTTATCAAGACCTTTTTCTAGCGCTGTTGCCGGGGAGCATAGCTCTATTCTTTGAGTCACTTGGCATTTATATCTGCTGGACACTATGAAGAACTTGAAAGACGAGAAAACAAAAATTTATCCCTCAACTACGAGGGGAGGTAAGGAACTGCCATCTAGCTCTGCACTTGATTCACCTTCTGTTATGAGTAAGCTAGTGTCGGTGTCAAAACCGGCGGATCTCGGGTAGGGGGTCCCGAACTATGCGTCTAGGCGGATGGTAACAGGAGACAAGGGACACGATGTTTTTACCCCGGTTCGGGCCCTCTCGGTGGAGGTAAAACCCTACTCCTGCTTGATTGATATTGATGATATGGGTAGTACAGGAGTTGATCTACCACGAGATCAGAGAGGCTAAACCATAGAAGCTAGCCTATGATATGATTGTTGTTGTGTCCTACGGACTAAACCCTTCGGTTTATATAGACACCGGAGGGGGCTAGGGTTACACAGAGTCGGTTACAAGGAAGGAGATCTACATATCTGTATTGCCAAGATTGCCTTCCACGCCAAGGAGAGTCCCATCCAGACACGGGACGAAGTCTTCAATCTTGTATCTTCATAGTCCAACAGTCCGGCCAAAGGTTATAGTCCGGCTGTCCGGATACCCCCTAATCCAGGACTCCCTCAGTAGCCCCTGAACTAGGCTTCAATGACGATGAGTCCAGCGTGCAAATTGTCTTCGGCATTGCAAGGCGGGTTCCTCCTTCGAATACTTCACAGAAGGTTTTGAACACGAGGATCGTGTCCGGCTCTGCAAAACAAGTTCCACATACCACCGTAGAGAGAATAATATTTCCACAAATCTAATCTGCTGACGTATCCCGTAATGTGACATCACACCATAGCCAAGCCTTTATTCGAATCGTTTTTTACAGCCAACCTCAGCGGGTTTCGCGAGGTGGTTTCCTCAGCACGTCTTGTCGAAGCAGAGATCATGTCCCCTTATCGCGGGATTCTCATCAATACGGACATGGGTAACCCAACCGCGCCATCAATTATGGCGCTTGGGGGATAAGCGAGTTTTACCAGGCTGGTGGGACGCATAGTTTCGTCCGCCCATATAAAGGGATAAGGATTCACCTTTTTCCACCCACGCCTTCTTCCTGCTTTGCTCATCCATTCTCGCACACTCGAGCTCCAGCGCCCAAGTCCACATTCTCTTCCCCAACCTTCTCCAACCATGTCCGGAGCGGGAGGCAAGTGGATGGTTTCCTCCGTCATGGAGGGACACATCAAGAAGCTGAGGGGAGCCGAATACTTGTTCGAGGATATCGCACATCGGCTCCCCGATGCGGGGCAGTTCATCCCCACCCCCAGGCCTCATGAGAGGGTGGTATTCCTCACCCATTTCCTCCGCGGACTGGGATTTCCTCTCCACCCATTCGTCCGGGGACTCATGTTCTACTACGGCCTGGATTTCCACGATCTGGCCCCGAACTTCATCCTCAACATTTCGGCGTTTACTGTCGTGTGTGAGGCCTTCCTCCGCATCAAGCCCCACTTCGGCCTATGGCTGAAGACCTTCAATGTCAAACCGAAGGTGGTGGGCGGCCAGCAGGTGGAGTGCGGAGGCGCCATGGTGGGCAAGATGCCCAACGTCACATGGCTCGAGGGCTCCTATGTGGAGACCATAAAGGGGTGGCAATCGGGGTGGTTCTACATCACCGAGCCGCGTGACCCCAAATGGGCAGCGGCCCCTGAGTTCCGATCCGGAATCCCCATGGGGCTCACCTCCTGGAAAGAGAAGGGCCTACCTTGGGGTAGTCCGGGAGAGCTGACCGGACTCCAAACCTGTATCCAAAACATGGTGAACAAGAAGCTCAAGCTTGTTAACATAGTCCAGGTCATGCTCATCCGCCGGATCCTCCCGTGTCAACAACGGGCGTTCAACTTGTGGGAGTTCGACCCTGCCCAGCACCAAACTCTGAGCGAGCTCTTCGACACAACACACGAGGATGCTTGGAAGGTGCTATTTAAGGGCGCCGAGGTTCCCCCTCCCCTTACCGAGGATCGCGGATTCAGCGCGAAGCGCCAAGCCGGCGTGGTAAGCTATTTTATCTCTTATAGGGTATTCATTTTTCATAGTTTAACTATGTGCGGGATCTGAGCTTCCATGCCTTTGACAGGAATGGGTGGAGACATCGGGGCAGATTGACTGCCCAGCCCCTCTGCCCGAAGACCCCACTGACGCTCTCCTGACGGAGATGCTGACTCCGGCGCCTTACGAGGTGCCGGAGAAGAAGATCAAGAAGAAGGCCACGGGAACCCAAAGAGTTCCCAGCGCCAGGTGTTATCGGACTCATCGTCCGATAACTCCAAGTTGCACTCCTCCCGTGGAAACGAGGTGGAGGCAGATAAAGGTTCTTCCCCTCCAGCCGGGGAAGATAGGAAGAGGAAGGCCGCCCCAACTGGGGAGGCCGGAGGGTCCAAGAAGGGAAGGACTCTCCCTCGGGACTACTCTGCCACTGCCGCCGACAGCGAAGACGAGTGGCCACCTAGGGCCAAGCCCCTGGCGAGATCGTAAGTATTCGGAAACCAGAGTAACTCGTGGCACCGTTTAGTTGCACAGCTTCTTCTAACGCCAGACACGGTTATGCAGTCCGTCCCAGGCCCGTATCGATGTATCCTTGTCGAGTGGTTCTTTGGATCTGTCGGCCATGAGCAGCGGAGGATCACTTCCGACCGCCTCCGCCCCTCGCCCTACGGACAACACCAAGGTGTTGTCTCAAAGGGCACCAAGCCGAGGGGAGGTAGTCCTGGAGGCGCCTCAAGGCGACCTTCCGGACTCCAGGCGTAAAGGAGCAAGGCTCCCAAGGGTTCCAAGTTCGGCCCTAGGACGAATACCGCACCAGAACCTCCAGTGGTTCCGGACTCCCGCAGGCGGCCCCCTACTAAGAGGGGCAAGCCTCCCATGCCGATGACCTCCGTCCACCCGGAGGCACCGGATAATTTGCTGGAGGTGCTTAACGGCGCCTCCATCGACGAGGAGCACCGCACTATTATGAGTGCGGTGATCCAGAAGGTTCAGTCCGCCAAGAGCAGACTGACTGAAGCCTGTGCCAACCTTCTAACAGGCTTTGAGGTACGTATGTAAAATATATGAAAATATTACCGCATAGACAGTAGCCCCTGATGCTCTGTTTGGCGTTCGTAAAGAAAAGCCGAATAAAGGATCAAAATAACATTCGCAGGAGTCTAATACCAGCATGTCGATATGCGTATGCAGGCTTCGCTACTGACCTCTGCCGCACTGACTGCAGAGGTCGATACGCTGAAGCAGAACCTCAAGTGGTCCGAGAAAGAGCTCGGCCGTGCCAAGAAGCAGCTCGAGGAGAACCAAGGTAAGTAATGCCTTGTCTATATGTGTATATATAAAAAAGATGCAGTTGCAAAAAATGATAGGATCGTTATTAATGTGCCAGGGGCCATGACCGAGGTGGCGACCCTGCAGCAAGCGCTGTCCGAGGCCGAAAACAAAGCGGCCACGGAGCGCACCGAGCGAGAGAAGCAAGAGGCACGGGTGGGCGAGGTGCAGCAAGAGCTCCAGGATCTCGTGAAAAAGCACGAGACTTTGGAGCTTAACTCGAAGATGCGAGACTCCAAGCTTGCCACGACCCTTGAGGGTGCCAAGCATGCCAAGGCCGAAGCCCAAAAAGCCCTCCAAGAAATTGAGGTGATGAAGAAGATAGCGGCGGGTAAGGCATTCATTATGCAAATCAAGCATGTGAAAGTAAATTACTTGTTACTTACCCGAGTCTGGAGCTCTCCAGGAGCGTTCGCAGATTTGCCCCGCAGCGTGTCGGATGCCGCAAAGCACTACCGGGCCGAGGAAGGGAGCTCGACGGAGAAGGTGTTCTGGTCTCAGTATACTGAGGCCGAACACCCGGTGCCCTTAAGCGACCAGCTGAAGAAATTGGTCGAGCTCCATAAGGCGGCCAAACAGGCCATGAAGGGTCTTATAGTCCAGCTATGGCCTGGAGAGGCCATGCCAGGGAGCTATTTCGGGCTGATGAGGCGGCTTGTGGATGCCTGTCCTTGGCTTGAGGTCATCAAGCACTCCGTCTGCATCGAGGGTGCTCGCAGGGTGCTTGCCCGTGTTAAAGTACACTTGGGCAAGATGGACGTTGAGAAGCTGGTGAAGGATGGACCACCGCAGGGCAAGGAGCATCGCCGCCCTGAGATGTATTATGAGGGCGTCCTGAAGGGTGCCCGCCTTATGGAGGATGAGTGTTCCAAGGATGTAATTTTTGAGTGAACTTGCTCGTGTGATCCTATAGTCATGAAAACTTGTACATATGCGCTTATGCAACACTTTTTTTAATTTAAAATATTACCTTCTATGCGGCTGTTTATCAAATCTGAGAGATGGCTAATCGTAGGCTTCTGCCCCCATGCCACGAGTGCTGGGGTGTTCGGGATAAATCCGAGCACTCTTTTTCCCATTCTTGGGTCCTTCGAGGGAGGTGCTCAGCGCAACGAACAAGGCAATCGGACTATAATGCTTTATCACTCTCACTTAGCCATAGAAGTCTACAAATTTAAATTTTGGTGAAGCCCCTAGTATGCCGAAGACCGAGTTCGGGGCACTATACATGCCTAAGCCGGACAAAGCCTGACTCCTCGCTCTAAGCGGCATAAGTCTTTAGGGATTCGAGACCTCTCGAACAGCGACCAGCTCTCGCCTTATCATGACAGTCAGTTTTAGCTTTCTCTACTGAGGTGCTTAGCCCAGCGGAACCGGGGCACAATCGCAGTAGTTCTCCGAGTGCTACCTTAGCAGATATAGCGGAACGTAAGGCACCAAAACATGGGAGCCGGGCAAACCCAACATTTGACCAAAGACATGACTCGGAGCTGATGCATATAATGCTATAAGTTTGGGGTGCTGCACTGTCAAAAGTGTTCAGACTTCTCACGCCGTATTATGGGGTCCTTAAGCCCCTAGCATATTAGCCGTACCAGAGTGTACGGGTGCTGGATGTTATGAATGAAAAAAAGGAAGGAATAGAGAATGCAGTAATAGACTAGTGCTATGCATTGTTTATTCAAAAAGTGTGCATTAAAGCAGAACGATACAAGTAGTGCGATAAGCAAAAAATGGGGCAATTTGACATGTCCCCTACAAGGGCAAGCTGCGGAATGGTATTTAAAGCAGGTATTTCGCTCGTTATAGAGACCACCTGGGAGTTCCATAGTACGACGTAGCTTTCTGCCCCCCTGGTTGCTATATCGTGTGTTCGGCGATTATACTGCCAGACAGGGCTTCCATAGCGTAAAGTCGTGAAAGAGAGTAAAAAAATGACAAACTAGGAAGCCCCTAGTGCGGTTGAGCCGCGTTGTGGGGCGTGCCGTAGTCGTGCCCCTCCCCCTATGCCCATGGTATATTCAATGCGTAATTATGTACGCGGGCACGGATTTCGCCGTTTAGCTGAGGCTGGGGTAGGGGCCGCATTGCTATGCTTGCTCGGAGAGTGCCAGGCAGTCTTGTTGCAGATTACTTCGGGCTCGCTTGACGGTGTCCGGGCGTTTGATCGCCGGACTGGAGAATTGCCTTAAGAGGCTGCTTCGTGCTTCCGCTGCGAGGGCCGCAGTGTGCTCCTCCGTTCAGAGAGAGCGCTCTGTGTTTCCATTGACTGTGATGACCCCCCGAGGTCCTGGCATCTTGAGCTTGAGGTATGCATAGTGTGGCACCGCATTGAATTTTGCGAATGCGGTTCGCCCGAGCAGTGCATGATAGCCACTGCGGAACGGGACTATATCGAAGATTAACTCCTCGCTTCGGAAATTATCCGGGGATCCGAAGACCACTTCTAGTGTGACTGAGCCTGTGCAATGGGCCTCTACACCTGGTATGCCGCCTTTCAAGGTCGTTTTTGTGGGTTTAATCCTTGAGGGATCTATACCCATTTTGCACACTGTGTCCTGGTAAAGCAGGTTCAGGCTGCTGCCGCCGTCCATAAGGACTCGAGTGAGGTGAAATCCATCGATGATTGGGTCTAAGACCAGTGCGGCGAATCCGCCATGACGGATACTAGTGGGGTGGTCCCTGCGATCGAAAGTGATCGGGCAGGAGGACCATGGGTTTAACTTTGGGGCGACTGGCTCCAACGCATATACGTCCCTTAGCGCACGCTTCGGCTCTCTCTTGGGGATGTGGGTTGCGTATATCATGTTCACCGACCGCACTTGTGGGGGGGGGGGGGGGAATCTCTTCTGTCCTCCGGTGTTCGACGGCCAGGGCTCCTCCTCGTCATCGCTGTGTAGCCTCTTGTCCTTGTGCTCGGCATTTAACTTGCCGGACTGCTTGAACACCCAACAATCCCTGTTGGTGTAGTTGGCTGGCTTGTCGGGGGTGCCGTGTATTTGGCACAAGCGATCGAGTATACGATCCAAACTGTACAGGCCCGGAGTGCTTCTTTTGAATGACTTTTTTCGCTAACCGGGCTTAGAGCCTCTGAATCCGGCATTGACTGTCGTATCCTCGGTATTATCGTTGTTAATGCGGCGCTTGTGTTTGTTGCGACGTGACCTGCCATTGCTGTCCTTGGTATCCGAAGTACCAGGGTTCTTTGATATGTTATTGCTGCGAGCCAGCCAGTTGTCCTCTCCCGCGCAAAAGCGGGTCATGAGTGTCATGAGGGCTGCCATAGATTTCAGCTTTTCCTGACGAGGGTGCCGGGCAAGCCACTCGTCGCGGATGTTGTGCTTAAAAGCTGCTAGGGCCTCTGCATCCGGACAATTAACGATTTGATTTTTCTTGGTTAGGAACCATGTCCAGAATTGTCTGGCCGATTCCTCTGGCTGCTGAATTATATGGCTCAAGTCATCGGCATCTGGTGGTCGCACATAAGTGCCCTAGAAGTTGTCAAGGAATGCGGCTTCCAGATCTTCCCAACAGCCAATGGATTCTGCTGGCAAGCTGTTGAGCCAATGCCGAGCTGGTCCTTTAAGCTTGAGTGGGAGGTATTTGATGCCGTGTAGATCGTCGCCACGGGCCATGTGGATATGCTGGAGATAGTCCTCAATCCATTCCGCGGGATCTGTCGTACCATCGTATGATTCGATATTTACAGGTTTGAAACCCTCTGGGATTTGATGATCCATTACTTCGTCTGTGAATCATAGTGGGTGTGCGGCGCCTCTATACTGGGCTATATCACGACACAGCTCGAACGAGTCTTGTCTGCTGTGTTCGGCCCGGCCGGATTTACTTCTACTATATCCGGCGTGACGGTTATTGTCTCTCGTAGTGGGGCGCCCTCGCGATCCGTAGACCGATCTTGCTTGCTTTGTTTTGTCCTCCAATACGTCTCGCAGGTCTAGCGTATTTCCCCGTGCCTTGGCATTTTTATTTGAGTGGCGTCGGGGTGCTGGCTGAGCTTTTGGCTGAAATGCCTCTCTGTTGCGGCCACGAGGTGGCCGATCAGCCGCATCATGCACTGGAGATGTAGGCTTTAATGCTTCCTCCTCTAAACGGGGTAGCAACCTGGGCTTTGGGTAACTCTTGGAGGGGCGTTCGAGTTCATATTCCTCGGCTTCAAGGACTTCAGTCCATCTGTCAGCTAGCAAGTCTTGATCAGCTCTAAGCTGCTGTTGCTTTTTCTTAAGGCTATTTGTCGTGGCCATAAGCCGGCGCTTGAAGCGCTCTTATCCGACGGGATCCTCAGGCACGATAAATTCGTCGCCGTCGAGGCTTGCCTCGTCTTCGGAGGGAGGCATGTAATTATCATCCTCTACCTCTTTGTCTGCTGCTCTCTCATGAGGGCTGGCTTCTCCATCCTCCTGCGCTGAATCTTGCTGGAGGGGGTTGTCGTTGTCTTCGGCACTGTCCGGAGTGTTATTATCTCATGTGCCGGTATCACCGCTTTTGCTTTGGCGAGACTTAGAGCGGCGCCGCTGACGTCGGCGCTTGGGTTGGTTCTTGGAGGGGTCATCCTCTGCTGTTCCGTCGCCATTGCCTTCTTTGGGTGTGTCCACCATATATATATATATATATATATATATATATATATATATATATATATATATATATATATATATATATATCGTATGATGAGGTGGTTGTCCAGT
The DNA here is from genome assembly GCA_032464435.1 of Aegilops umbellulata. NCBI lineage: Eukaryota > Viridiplantae > Streptophyta > Magnoliopsida > Poales > Poaceae > Aegilops > Aegilops umbellulata. The sequence continues at coordinate 359,592,608 of CP136058.1, forward strand.
GCCCTGTGGGCAGTGGTTCCTGTTCGTCTCCTGCATCGTCGTCCATAGCGTCGATGTCTTCGGAGTCGAAATCTAGCATGTCGGTTAAATCATCGACAGTGGTTACTAAGTGGGTGGTGGGTGGGCGGCGAATTTCTTCGTCATCCGCATCCCAATCCTGACGGTCACAGTCCGGCCAGGACTCTCCTGACAAGGAGAGAGACCTTAGAGAGTTTAGTATGTCACCGAAGGGCGAGTGTTGAAAGATATCTGCGGAGGTGAAGTCCATGATCGGCGCCCAGTCGGATTCGATTGGCAAGGGCGCAGGCAGTTCAGAGCCCGTGGCCGGAGAAGAATCCGGCAACTTGGGGTCACGGCTTTCGTGAAGAGTAAGGTTGGTATTCGGCTCGATCACCGCTGAGACTGCGACCTCCGGTGCGGGGTCTAACGACCCGTCCACGGATGGCGCGGCTGGCTCCAAATTGAAGGTTGGAGGGGTGGCAGGTGTGATCTCCTGAACACTGTCCGATGGCGGAGCTAAATCATGCTCACCGTGATGGTGCGGCGCACTCGGCAGGGGCTCGAATCCGTTGAAGATCAAGTCTCTGCGGATGTCGGCCGTGTAGTTCAAGCTTCCAAACTGGACCTGGTGGCCAGGGGCGTAACTTTCGATCTGCTCTAGATGGCCAAGCGAGTTGGCCCCAGTACGAAGCCGCTGAATACGAAGATCTGTCCGGGGAGAAAAGTATCATCCTGGACTGCATCGCTATCGATGATTGAAGGAGCCATCAAGCCTGACGATGACGACACACAGGAACTCTAAATGAAAGCACCAATGACGGTGTCAAAACCGGCGGATCTCGGGTAGGGGGTCCCGAACTGTGCGTCTCGGCGGATGGTAACATGAGACAAGGGACACGATGTTTCTACCCAGGTTCGGGCCCTCTCGATGGAGGTAAAACCCTACTCCTTCTTGATTGATATTGATGATATGGGTAGTACAAGAGTTGATCTACCACGAGATCAGAGAGGCTAAACCCTAGAAGCTAGCCTATGGTATGATTGTTGTTGTGTCCTACGGACTAAACCCTCCGGTTTATATAGACAACGGAGGGGGATAGGGTTACACAGAGTCGGTTACAAGGAAGGAGATCTACATATCTGTATTTCCAAGCTTGCCTTCCACGCCAAGGAGAGTCCCATCCGGACACCGGACGAAGTCTTCAATCTTGTATCTTCATAGTCCAACAGTCCGGCCAAAGGTTATAATCCGGCTGTCCAGATACCCCCTAATCCAAGACTCCCTCAGCTAGCGACACCTAAACCTGCTTCTGCTATTCGTTCTGATATGTCACATGTTATTAATGATGGCACTTATGCTATGCATGATACTTATGATGAAACTACTTCTATGCTTGATACTACAGTGCCCCTTAGTGAATTTCTTGATGAACAAATTGCTAAGGCTAGAGAGAAAGAAATTATTGAATCTGATAGTATTGATGAAAATGATGATGAGGATAGGCCTGTTATTCCTGAAGGTTATATTTTTGATAAAGAGGCTTCTGCTGCTATTTTAGCTTACAACAATAACGATGAGCTTAGAAGGTTAATAGTTAAATGGAACAAAGAATCACTTAGAGATAAAAAGAGGCATGATCCTGCTTTTGCTACTTCACCCATTTGTGTTCCTGATAAGGATTATGAATTCTCTGTTGATCCTGATATAATTACTTTGGTTGAATCTGATCCTTTCCATGGCTATGAATCTGAAACTGTTGTGGCACATCTTACTAAATTAAATGATATAGCCACCCTGTTCACCAATGATGAGAGATCTCGCTACTTTTATATCCTCAAAATATTTCCGTTCTCATTAAAGGGTGATGCTAAGATATGGTTTAATTCTCTTGATCCTGGTTGTGTGCGTAGTCCCCAGGATATGATTTATTACTTCTCTGATAAATATTTCCCTGCTCATAAGAAACAACCTGCTTTAAAGGAAATATACAACTTCTTGCAAATTGAAGAAGAGAGTCTCCCACAAGCTTGGGGGAGGCTTCTCAAGTTACTTAATGCTTTGCCTGATCATCCTCTTAAGAAAAATGAAATACTTGATATCTTTTATAATGGTCTAACCGATGCTTCCAGAGATTACCTGGATAGTTGTGCTGGTTCTCTTTTCATGGAAAGAACACCGGATGAAGCTGAAATTCTATTGAATAATATGTTGACAAATGAAAATAATTGGGCACCTCCTGAGCCAGCTCCCGCTCCAATTACTGATCCTATTCCTAAACCAACTCCGAAGAAGAGAGGTGTTCTATTTCTCAGTCCCGAAGATATGCAAGAGGCAAAGAAATCTATGAAAGAAAAAGGTATTAAAGCTGAAGATGTTAAGAATTTACCTCCTATTGAAGAAATACATGGTCTTAATTTACCCCCTGTTGAAGAAACATATGATCTTAATCCTTTATTTATTGAAGAACCTCCCGACCTCGATAACCCGACACAGGTAGTAAAGGTAAATTCTCTCTATAGATATGATAAAGCTGAAATCCCTCCTACTAAAATCGCTAGTCAGTGCTTGGATGAGTTTGATAACTTTATGTTTAAGCAAGAAGACTTCAATGCTTATTTTGGTAGACAATTGAAATATGATTTCAATATGATTAAACGCTTGGGTGATTATATGGCTAATATTAGAGGTGAACTTAAACTTGTTAGCAAACATGCTTCTATGGTTACCACTCAAATGAAACAAATACTTAAAGCTCAAAAAGAATTGCTTGATGAAATGAATAGTAAGAAAAATGATTATGCTGTTAGATTGGCTACTAGAACTGGTAGAATGACTCAGGAACCTTTGTATCCTGAAGGCCACCCTAAGAGAATTGAGTAAGATTCTCAGAGAAATAATATTGATGTTCCTAGTTCTTCTATAAGGAAGAAAAAGAAAAATGATGGGACTTTGCAAACTTCTAGTGAACCTATTGCTGAACCACCTGATAATCCAAATGATATCTCTATGTCTGATGTTGAAACACAATCTAGTAATGAACATGAACCTAGTGAAAATGTTAATGATGATGTTCATGATGATGCTCAACCTAGTAACGATAATGATGTAGAAATTGAACCTGCTGTTGATCTTGATAACCTACAATCAAAGAATCAATGATATGATAAGAGAGACTTTGTTGCTAGGAAACATGGTAAAGAAAGAGAACCATGGGTTCAGAAACCCATGCCTTTTCCTCCCAAACCATCCAAGAAAAAGGATGATGAGGATTTTGAGCGCTTTGCTGAAATGATTAGACCTATATTTTTGCGTATGCGATTGACTGATATGCTCAAAACTAAACCTTATGCTAAGTATATGAAAGATATCATTACTAACAAAAGAAAGATACCGGAAGCTGAAATTTCCAACATGCTTGCTAATTATACTTTTAAGGGTGGAATACCAAAGAAACTTGGAGATCCAGGAGTACCCACTATACCATGCTCCATTAAAAGAAACTATGTTAAAACTGCTTTATGTGATCTTGGAGCCGGTGTTAGTGTTATGCCTCTCTCTTTATATCATATACTTGATTTGAATAAGTTGACACCTACTGAAATATCTTTGCAAATGGCTGATAAATCAACTGCTATACCTGTCGGTATTTGTGAGGATGTGCCTGTTGTGGTTGCAAACGTTACTATCTTAATGGACTTTGTTATTCTTGATATTCCCGAGAACGATAGTATGTCTATTATTCTTGGAAGACCTTTCCTTAATACTGCAGGGGCTGTTATTGATTGCAACAAGGGCAATGTCACTTTTCATGTTAATGGTAATGACCATACGGTACACTTTCCGAGGAAACAACCTCAAGTTCATAGTATCAACTCTATTGGAAAATTTTCATCGATTATATTAGGAGGTTTTGAATTTCCTCTTCCTACTGTCAAGAAGAAATATGATATTCTTATTATTGGGGATGTGCATATCCCTGTTGAGGTAACATAGTGTTATTTGAAATTTCTTCGGTTCCATGTTAATCGGAATGAGTTTGTTAACAAGACCTGATCAACCCTGTTAGTGGATTCCTTTTGATGAGCATGAGACGGATGAAACTAGAAGCACAACCTTCTATACCCTATTTATATTTTCTGTTATTTAGTTAAAATAAAGTAAAAATAGTATTTTTCTGTCTGTTTCCTGATTTATCCGTGCAATATAAAGATATCCCGAAAATAAAAGTCCTCAGAATGACATGCCAATTTAATATGATTTTTTCAGGAATATTTGAGGATTTATGGTGCCAAAATCACCGCAGGGGGAGCTGCCACCTGGCCACAAGGGTGGAGGGCGCGCCCTACCCCCCTGGGCGCGCCCCCCTGCCTCGTGGGCCCATGTGGCCCTCCTTCACTTATTCCTGCACCCATCCTCTTCTTCTTCCTCCCACAAACACAAAAAACCAGCTCAAGCACGAGTTCAAGCCCTCTTTGCTGTAATTTTCGATCTCCTTGCTCAAAGCACCTCTCGCAAAACTGCTTCGGGAGATTGTTCCTTGGTATGTGACTCCTCCATTGGTCCAATTAGTTTTTGTTCTAGTGCTTTATTCATTGCAAATTTGTGCTGCATAGGTGAACATGTTCTTGAGCTTGCATGTCAAATTTATATGGTTCCAAGTAGTTCTAATGCTTGATATAGGCTCTAGGCACTTGTAGGAGTAGTTGCTATCAATTTTATTGAAGTTGGCTCACTTTTGTTTGAAGTTACTAAAAATTTCAGAAATTTTTCAGAGAAAACAACATGCTTAGGAAGATGTTCCAAGGTGGTTCTTCTAAGAAGCAAGGACTGAGGCTTACTATGCGTGATGCTGACGAGGAACCACCAAGAGACGCTCTAGTGCGGCCTTGTGAATGGCCGTCGGAAAATTTTATGGATCGTGCAGGAATTAAAGAAGAATTTAGCGCATATTTGCGTAATTCCGGTCTTGAGGACTTTGAGTCAGACAAATGCCCCCAGTATCATGATCTCACAAGCTTATTTGTGAGGAGGTTTGAGTATTCATCTTCGCGTAATTCTCCTTCAGTCATGTTTGATCTTTATGACAAATCTTATACCATGGACTTAGAGGATTTCACTTTTGCTTGCAAACTTCCACAATGGGGTAGTGTTAGGGATCCCCCTAAATCTGAATTTAGAAACTTTCTTGCTAGTATAACTGTAGGGGAATCTAGAGATATAACACAAGCTACCATAGGGAGCATTCACTTTCCTGCTATACATTATTTTGCTCTCTTCATAGCTAGATGCATAAATGCTAAGGATGAAGCATGCCACACGTGTGTCCCTGACCTTAGCATTCTCATGAGTGTTGTGTTAGGAGACCAATCTTATCATATGGGAGCCATTGCAGCTCGTAGGTTGCATCATAATAGATATAATGGAGATTTCTTTGGAGGAATTTATGCAACCCGTTTAGCTAATTTTCTTGAGATAGACGTTCGTGAAGGAGAAATGGAGTTGCCTCCTGCTTATTTAGATTTTGATTCTATGGTTTCTCACCAGTTTGTTGAGAGGACTGAATCACCTCTCCAGTATCGATTAATCTTTAACAAACGACATGTTGTCTGTATTACTCTCCCTGCTCCCGCCTTCTTTGATTACCAGGAAAACGGAAGATATACTATTACCAGGGAGGAGGCAGATGAGTACGAGAGGAGAGCGGAGGCAGCCCGACTCCACGCTGCAGCTCAGGAGGCGATAGTCGCTGCATCACAGTACAACCCCAACTATTCTTCGTCGCAGTACGACCCCAGCTACACCTACGGGCATCCGCCAGGCTATCCCTGGCAATAGACCAACTTAGGCCAAAAGCCTAAGCTTGGGGGAGTACGTATTTCTCACCGACATTACATTTATGTTCACACACACTCATTGCTAGATGTCGGTGCTCATACTCTTTCACTGTAATATCCATGCTATTTTATTTTCTTTTTCCTGCTTTCTTCTTGTGTGCTTGTTAAACCTTAAGAAAAAACAAAAAAAATTAGTAGCAGTTTACTTTTCTGCTATAGTAGTAATTAAAAAGAAGAACCCAAAAATGTTTCCCGTTCTTCTTTTGCTTGTTGGGAGCTTTCCCGTGTAAATAGTTTTTATTTCTTTTCTTTTCTTTGGGGGTCGATAGGAGAAGACCATGATTAAATTGTTGAAGTGGCTCTTATATGCATTATTGTTGATTTAACCCAGGGCCCATATTGCCTTGTCTTCTCCTGTTTATTGAATGCTTGCAGATTTCAGCTTAGTCCAATGCATGTGCACTCTTATTATTATTCACATCGTTCGGTCGTGCAAGTGAAAGGCAATTATGATGATATATGATAGACAGACTGAGATGGGAAAAGCTGGTATTAACTCGACCTCTTTTGTTTTTGTAAATATGATGAGTTCATCGTTCTTGATTCAGCTTATTATGAATAAACATGTTTGCAATGAAAATTAGAGATCATAGTTGCTTATGCCATGCTTGATTAGCTATGAGTTATAATGGTTTACCTTGCGTGCCAACATGCTATTGAGATGGTTATGATGTGGTATGATGGGGTGGTATCCTCCTTTGAATGATTTAAGTGACTTGACTTGGCACATGTTCACGCATGTAGTTGAAACAAATCAACATAGCCTTCACGATATTTATGTTCATGGTGGATTATATCCTACTCATGCTTGCATCCAATGTTTCTTAATTTTAATGCATGTACATGGCTGTTGTCGCTCTCTAGTTGGTCGCTTCCCAGTCTTTTGCTAGCCTTCACTTGTACTAAGCGGGAATACTGCTTGTGCATCCAATCCTTTAAACCCCAAAGTTATTCCATATGAGTCCACTATACCTTCCTATATGCGGTATCTACCTGCCGTTCCAAGTAAATTTGTATGTGCCAAACTCTAAACCTTCAAATAAACATTCTGTTTTGTATGCTCGAATAACTCATGTATCAACCAAGGCTGCCCTTATCTTCCATGTTAGGCGGGTTATTCTCAAGAGGAGTGGACTCCGCTCCTCACTCACAAGAAAATGGCTGGTCACCGGGATGCCCAGTCCCATGCTTTATGCAAACTAAATCAAAATTAATTGCAAACAAAACTCCCCCTGGGACCTGATGCATGATGGAGGCACTCGTTGTTTCGAGCAAGCCATGGATTGATGCTTGTTGGTGGAGGGGAAGTATAAACTTTACCATTCTGTTTGGGAACCGCCTATAATGTGTGCAGCATGGAAGATATCGCCGTCTCTTAGTTGTTATGTTGACAATGAAAGTATACCGCTCAAAATATTATTTATCTCTATTTCAAACCGAGCTCTGGCACCTCTACAAATCCCTGCTTCCCTCTGCGAAGGGCCTATCTATTTACTTTTATGTTGAGTCATCACCCTCTTATTAAAAAGCACTAGCTGGAGAGCATAGCTGCCATTTGCATTCATCACTATTAATCTATATTGGGTGTGACTATGATTGGATCTCTTTTACCATGAATTACAATGTCTAGTCAGTTCTTGATCTTTAAAGGTGCTCTACATTTATGTTTTGCGGTCTCAGAAAGGGCTAGCGAGATACCATCTTGTTATATCATATTATGATTGTTTTGAGAAAGTGTTGTCATCCGAGATTTATTATTATGGCTCGCTAGTTGATTATGCTATTGATATGAGTAAATATGAGACCTGAGAATTATTGCAAATGTGGTTAGTTATAATCTTTGCTAAAAACTTGAATGCTGGCTTGACATATTTACAACAACAAGAGCAAACAGAGTTTGTAAAAGTTTTTCTATTTCTCTTTCAGTTTGTCAACTGAATTGCTTGAGGACAAGCAATGGTTTAAGCTTGGGGGAGTTGATACGTCTCCGTCGTATCTACTTTTCCAAACACTTTTGCCCTTATTTTGGACTCTAACTTGCATGATTTGAATGGAACTAACCCGGACTGACGTTGTTTTCAGCAGAATTGCCATGATGTTGTTTTATGTGCAGAAAACAAAAGTTCTCGAAATGACCTGAAACTCCACGGAATATCTTATAATAAATAATAAAAAATCCTCGCCAAAGATGAAGTCCGGGGGGCCCACACCCTATCCACGAGGGTGGGGGCGCGCCCCCCTACCTCGTGGGCCCCCTGGAGACCTTCCGACTCCAACTCCAACTCTATATATTGGCTTTCGAGGGAAAAAATAGAGGAGAAGAAATCATCACGTTTTACGATATGGAGCCGCTGCCAAGCCCTAAAACCTCTCGGGAGGGCTGATCTGGAGTCCGTTCGCGGCTCCGGAGAGGGGAATTCGTCGCCGTCGTCATCATCAACCATCCTCCATCACCAATTTCATGATGCTCACCGTCGTGCGTGAGTAATTCCATCGTAGGCTTGCTGGACGGTGATTGGTTGGATGAGATTTATCATGTAATCGAGTTTGTTTTGCTAGGGTTTAATCCCTAGTATCCACTATGTTCTGAGATTGATGTTGCTATGACTTTGCTATGCTTAATGCTTGTCACTAGGGCCCGAGTGCCATGATTTCAGATCTGAACCTATTATGTTTTCATGAATATATGTGAGTTCTTGATCCTATCTTGCAAGTCTATAGTCACCTACTATGTGTTATGATCCGGCAACCCCGAAGTGACAATAATCGGGACCACTTCCGGTGATGACTATAGTTTGAGGAGCTCATGTATTCACTATGTGCTAATGCTTTGTTCCAGTTCTCTATTAAAATGAGGCCTTAATATCCCTTAGTTTCCATTAGGACTCCGCTGCCACGGGAGGGTAGGACAAAAGATGTCATGCAAGTTCTTTTCCATAAGCATGTATGACTATATTCGGAATACATGCCTACATTACATTGATGAATTGGAGCTAGTTCTGTGTCACCCTAGGTTATGACTGTTACATGATGAACCGCATCCGGCATAATTATCCATCACCGATTCGATGCCTATGAGCTTTCCATATACTGGTTCTCGCTTATTTACTTTTTCGTTGCTACTGTTAAAATCACTACAAAATACCAAAAATATTACTTTTGTTACCGTTACCACCACTATCATATTACTTTGCTACTAAACACTTTGCTGCAGATACTAAGTTTCCAGGTGTGGTTGAATTAACAACTCAGCTGCTAATACTTGAGAATATTCTTTGGCTCCCCTTGTGTCGAATCAATAGATTTGGGTTGAATACTCTACCCTCAAAAATTGTTGCGAACCCCTATACTTGTGGGTTATCACCCCCCAAGGCCTAGTCCGAATTGGACTAGGGGGAGGGGCGGCGCCCCCTCCTTCCTTCTCTTCTCTCTTCCCCTTCCTTATCTCCTACTCCTACTACTTGGGAAGGGGGAATCCTACTCCCGGTGGGAGTAGGATTCCCCAGGACGCTCCATAGTAGAGGGCTGGCCCTCCCCCTCCTCCACACCTTTATATATGGGGGAGGGGGCACCCCATAGACACACAAGTTGATCATTGATCTCTTAGCCCTGTGCGATGCCCCCTCCACCATAATCCACCTCGATCATATCGTCGTAGTGCTTAGGCGAAGCCCTGCGCCGGTAGCTTCATCATCATCGTCATCACGCCGTCGTGCTGACGAAGCTCTCCCTCGACACTCTGCTGGATCATGAGTTCGTGGGACGTCACCGAGCTGAACGTGTGTAGATCGTGGAGGTGTCGTACGTTCGGTACTAGGATCGGTCGATCGTGAAGACGTACGACTACATCAACCGCGTTGTCATAAAGCTTCCTCTTTCGTCTACGAGGGTACGTGGATAATACTCTCCCCTCTCGTTGCTATGCATCACCATGATCTTGCGTGTGCGTATGAAAATTTTGAAATTACTACGTTCCCCAACAATATCTTCCCATGGAGATAGAGGAGTATATAAACCATGAGGATTCAAGCGGGACTTAGCTTTGTGACAAATCTCACATCCCATCACGTATTGTTCCACATCTCATTCACGGCCAAAAGAAGTGATCAACAAACACACTTTCAGTTTTCTTGGCTCCAAAATGTCCCATGAGACCACTAGCGTGAGCCTCTTACAAGATCAACAAGCGAACAGAATAATCTCGATGCACAATTTGTTAGCTCGAAATAGAAATCCAGCATGCAAGTGAAACTTCTCCCATCCCTTTCCCTTGTTGCACTTTGAAAATAGTTCGGCAAAGTATGAGTCGTTAGCATACAATTCTTTGATGCTTTATAAACCAAGGATTTTAACATCAAGTTGGGAAAGTAAAATATGACGCCTAGACAATGTGTCGGCAACAATGTTATCCTTCCCTTCCTTTTACTTGAAAATATAAGGAAAAGACTCTATGAACTCATTCCATTTGCATGTCTATGGTTCAGTTTGAGTTGACCCTTTAGATGTTTTAAAGATTAATGGTAGGAATGTATTACAAACTCTTTTGGCCACAAGTAATGTTGCCATGTTTCCAAAGATCAAAAAATGCATACAATTCTTTATCATAGAGGAATAATTAAGAGTTGGACCATTAAGCTTCTCACTAAAATAGGCGATGGGTTTGCCTTCTTGCATTAGAACTCCGCCAATGCCAACACCACTTGCATCACATTCAATCTCAAATGTCTTACCAAAATCGGGAAGTGAAAGCAATGGGGCTGATGTCAACCTCATCTTTAGTTCTTGGAAGGACTTGTCTTGGGCATCAACCCATTGGAATGGAGCGTCTTTCTTTGTTAACTCGTTCATTGGTGCAGTAATGGTACTGAAATCCTTCATGAACTGGCGGTACAAACCCGCAAGTCCGAGGAAGCTACGCACTTGGCTCACATTTTGTGGAAGCAACAACTCACGAATAGCCTTGATCTTCTCTTCATCGACCCCCACACCTTTTTTCTGAAACAACAAACCCAAGAAACACAACCTTGTTTGTGAAAAATGTGCACTTTTCCACGTTAGCATACAACTTTTCCTCCCGTAGGACAGCAAGCACACATTTTATATGTCCAACATGATTCTCCAAAGTTTTGCTATAAATCAATATTTCATCAAAGTGAACCACTATAAAATTGCCAACGAAGGACCTAAGCACATGATTCATCAATCTCATGAAAGTACTAGGTGCATTCGTTAATCCAAAAGGCACAACCAACCATTCATACAAGCCAAAAAATTTCTTGAATGCAGTTTTCCATTTGTCACCCTCTTTCATTATTATTTGGTGGTATCCACTTCGGAAATCAATTTTACAAAATATGTGGAACCACAAAGTTCATCAAGAATGTCATCAAGCCTAGCTATAGGGTGACGACATCTCACAATGATGTTGTTAATGGATCTACAATAAGTGCACATGCACATAGTACCGTCTTTCTTTGGAACTAAAAGAACGGGAACAACACAAGGAGAAATACTTTCCCTTACATACCTTTTTTAAGAAGATCTTCTACTTGCCTCTGAATTTCCTTCGTCTCCTCTGGGTTTGCTCGGTACGGTGGGCGGTTTGGTTCTGGGGCGCTCGGAACCAAGTCGATTTGGTGTTCAATGCCTTGCTTCGGTGGCAGACCAGGTGGCACCTACTTGGGAAAGACATCCTCATACTCCTGCAAAAAGATAAAAAACAACACTAGTAAGAATTGACGGTAAGTTGTTAGTAGCCAATAAAGTTTCCTTGTACATGAGTACAAAGAATGGAGTATTAGGTTCTCTCGATTCCTGCATATCCCTTTTCCTAGACATCATAACTAATCCCTGTTTATCCCAGGGCTTGGTCATATTTAGCTATGGAGCTTTTCGCTGTGGAGACACTCCCTCGCTATGTTGGTGGCTCACTCTTTGTGTATGATCGCTCTCTCCCTTTTTCTTTATTTTTCTTTTCATCTCATCAAGACATACTTCCTCGGGTATCATTGGCAGCAAAGTGAATGTTTCTCCTCTACGGACAAAACATAAGTGATTCACACGCCCATTGATTTGCACATCACGGTCATGCAACCACGGTCGTCCAAGAAGCAAGTGACAAGCGTGCATTGGCACCACATCACACTCAACATCATCCTGAGATGTCCCTACTGAAATTGGTATTCGCACGCTGCTAATCACCTTAATTGCGCCACAATCATTCAACCATTGCATGCGGTATGGATGTGGGTGACGTTTTGTTTGCAATTGAAGCTTCTACACCATCTCCGTGCTTGCAGTATTGTTGCAGCTGCCACTATCAACAATCACTCAACATATCTTTGAGTTGATAAGGCAAGGGTGTGGAAAAGATTATGCCGCTGCCCCTTTTCCTCCTCCGCAACCTGGGAGTTAAGTGAACGACATACAACCAAAGCTTCACCATTAAGTTCTTCATGAGATAAAATGGTGCCGCCTACTTCCCAACCTTGCTCCTCTTCCACTTCATTGTGGCCACCTTCAGGGTCACTTTCAGACTCCCATTCACCTCCTTTATTAATGATCATAGTTCTTTTGCTTGGACATTCCGAAGAAATGTGACCTCTTCCTTTGCACTTGTGGCATTGAATGTCGCTACTGCAGGTGAGGAAGCTGTCGAACTCTTGAACATCCATCTTGATTGCGAACAACAGGTGAGGAAGTTGTCGAGGCATGTGGGTGCCTAGGTGGTGCACCCTCAAACCGATAACCATATGGCTATTGTGTTCGCTGCCATGAGGATGTGGTAGTGCGGCCTTGGAAGGCACGAGTACGACCATTACACATATTCCTCTTCTCAACTCGTATAGCTTGATGTACCACATCTTGTAGTGTATCATAAGGAAAACATCTGCACAAAATCTGATATTTCATCATTCAGCCCATGTAAAAAGCTTAACATCTTCACCTCATCACATTCACAGGTTCTTGTTCTAATTAGCAGCACATCCATCTCTTTATAATACTCCTCGACAGTGTCGGAACCTTGAGTGAGCTCCTGCAATTGCTTGTACAGTTGCCTCTCATAGTATGATGGAACAAAACGGCGCCTCATGACTTCCTTCATCAAAGTCCAGCTGCGGATACAATTGTTGCCCAACATCAATCGATCGTCTTACAGTTGATTCCACCATGTAAGAGCATAGCCAATTTTGAAGCTTCGTGGTCTAACTTCCTATGAGGTTGCAACCTAGCAACCATGACAACCAACTTTTTTGTTATGTGCACCAAATTTGCTGCCTCCGGCCAACTACGTAGTAGTCGATGTGCAACCCCCTACTCATGGATGTGTTGTTTTCACTTCTAGCAAACCTTGCCCCTCCTACCCTACCAACGATATGTGCAACTTAGTTTGTTGTTCCAGCCAACTGTTTAATAGTTCATGTGCAACTCCTCCACCCCCCTGCCCGTGGATGTATAGTTTTAGTTGGCTGGGCAACAAATGAAATTGCACATAGCGTGCTAGGTAGTTGGCTAGGGCAACAGACGGAGTTGCACATCTCAGGAGCAATGATAGTAGGATGATAAAAATTGCACATCCATGAGGATAGTGAAAAGCTGCATGTAGTGTGGCACCAAGCTGCACAACTCACTAGCAAGGGTGATTTAGACGGGGTAGTAGCATGGAAAACTACACATCCACGGGGTACAGGAAAAGTTGGACGCCGCTGTTAGGCAGTTAGCACGAACAGCATCCGAAGTTGCACATCCACTGCTAGATGGTTGGCCGCGATAAAAAACAGTGAAAACTGCACATCCACTAGAAGGGGAAAGGTTGCACCTCGACTACTAGGCAGTTGGCCTAGACAGCATACAAAGTTGCACATCTCACTGATAGTGGGTAGTTTGGGGTGAATGTGCCATCAGTGAAAACTGCACGTCCATGGGTAGGAGAAAAGTTGCACATTAACAACCAAGTTGTTGCACATCAACTGCCAAGCGGTTGCACCTAACTGGGATAAAATTGCAACAAAAAAATTCGTCCAAAATATACCCATGTGAGATCTACTTTCGAAGAGCATGCCGCGAGGATTCCAAAAGCGAAAACGGATATGAATTCCGACCCACGGTTTGAAAGTTATACCTTTTCAAAATTTGAAAACTCAAATTTAATACATAAAAGACAACGGAAATGTTAACGCCCACACGTGTGGGCGTTAGCCAACTCACCCACACGCCTCCATCATCGTCTAGTAACTTCTGCACGAAACTTGGCACGAATTAGCTGATTTTGTATGCCACGTAGGACAACTCGTGTGTGTGGTGTGTGAGAGATGTCGCCCACACATCCGTTTAACCACACGGAGGGACCGGTGTGTGGGCGTTTAGCAGTTCGCCGACACACCAGTTTTCAGTCACGCGCAAGGGCTGGTGTGTGGTCGTTTGCCATCTCGCCCACACGCCCGCCTCCTCTCCCACACTCAAGCTGCCAGTTGCCATGCGTTTTGCAGTGTACATGGCAACTGCCCTAGTGTGATTACAAGCAGATGGCAACTCTCTCTTTTTTTACCCGAACATGTCAGTTGTCATATGTTTTGCATGGTACATGGTAAACTGCCTTAGCGTGCACGTAAGCAGATGGCAACTCTTTCTTTTTAAATGGCAACTACCCTAGCGTGCTTGTGAGCACATGGCAACTCACTCTTTTACCCGAACATGTTTTTTTCCATGCCTTTTTTTGTAGCGCCACATGGCAACTGCCTAGTGTTAGTAGGTGGCAACTCCTAAAGTTTTGAAATCATGGCAACTGCAGTAGACCAGACCACACATGGCAACAACTGTAGTTGTCCAAAAAATGGCAATCTGGAACTTTGACCTGAGATGGCAACTGCAGTTGAGCAAACATGGCAACTGTAGTTGTCCGACATGGCAACCATAGTTCAGCGACATGGCAACTGCACTTAAACGAACATGGACGAGGGTCCGACCCATGGCAACTGCGGGGCGCGTGGTAAAGTGTCACGTGGGACGTGTGGGACCACGAGGTACGAGGCCTGACGTACAGGCGTGTGGGCGTTATCTATTTCGCCCACACGCATGCGTGTAAGAGGGAGTGGGAGGGGGGGAAAGAGGCGTGTGGGCGTTCGTTGTTTTGCCCACACACTGACGTGTGGGCTGGTCCTCTTAGGCACCACACAGAACGTGTGGGCAGATTCCTTAACGCCTACACGTGTGGCAGTTATCGGCGTCCAAAGACAAACATGGTATCCATCAGGAGGCTTGCGGGCATCCAACACATAGCAGAAAACATGTGAGATGATTAATTAGCAGTTCCCTTTTTTAGTAGTATTGGACCATGTGAGGACAAAAACTTTCTAAATCTGTAGGCTGCTCAAGACCCCTCCCTGGCGCACAGGCGCTTACTAGACGTATTAAAAAAAATGATACACCATTGATGTACTCTCAAAAAAATAATAGGCCTCAAATCAAAGCTGAAGGCAATAAAAACTGAGGTACAAGAGAATCTCGAATCCTAGGTCCAGGATTATGCATAGCAGTCGTTCCTCGTTTCATATCATACACGTACAACGCCTTGTCGTCGGGCATCAAAAAGTAGATGCAGTCCCGTTTTCTTAGACCGAGCTGGAGTGCATCGAACGATGCTCCATAACCGCGGCAACTATCGTAGAAAATCACCATATCCCCGAGCGTGTCCACCTTCAGCCAAGCTCCTTTGGAGATGTCCAACTTGCGCACAACAATTCGTGCGATATGTCGACCAGATATTCCGTGGTAACAAACGCCTAGGACAAACAACTCTCCCCGGCACTCTAAGATGCAGCAATCGAACATGGTATACCCGATCTGGAAACGTTGTTGCAGCAAGGCGTGCTTGGTGAACGCTGGTTGTGGTGAGAACTCTAGTGTGACAATCTGATCGTGCTCGTCGTGATACAGGTCGTATGCGTAGAACTTGCCACCAAGCGTGGTAAGACCTTCATTGAAGCTTTTGCCGTGCTCGTGCTCGTGCTCGAACCATTGGTTTCCTCCTGCATGGCAGTAGTAGATGAGTGCGTGTGCGAGGTCTGCTACGAGCACGACGTAGTCTGGATCTGTCGGCTTGAGCGAGAGAAGGCACCTGCTGCTTTGTGCGGCTTCAAGGAGATTCTCTTGGTCTGGAGGTAAGCTGATCCTCTCGAGAGTTGATGGATTCCACAGGAAAGAGTCGTGCGATTCGAGATGCAGCATCAGCACCCACCGTTGAGGTGTTAGCCAGTGTTGAGTAACGTGATTGTATTAGGAAACATAGGTTAGACTAGAAAATATTCTGGCTTGCCTTGTACTCCAAGTAGATCATGTACTCCTATATATATGCTCACGAGGCTCAAGCAACACAACGAACTATTCCATCAATCCCTCTCTCCCTTCTAACATGGTATCTATCGCAAGTCGATCCTAAACCCTAGCCGCCGCCGCTTCCGCACCCGCGCGCCGCCCCCGGGGTGGTCGGCCTCCGTGACCAGCGCCGGGGGCCGCGCCGCCCGTACCTAGGGTTCGTCCGCCGGTCGTGTTGACCGGCTGCCCTAGAAAGTCTTTTTCCCGATTCTTTGATCCGGGTTTTCTCTCTCTCGCCGGTCGCTTTGATCGGCGTCTACTTTTTGGTTTTCCGGTCTATGTGATCCGGTTTGCGTCGCCCACCGCCGCTGTCGACCCCATGCGCCTCTACTCCAACATTGGTGCGATCGGCCGGCTTCTTCACCGACCCGGCGGCCTCGCGCGTCGTCCGCGCGTCTGCCCGGCGGTCGCCCCGACCAGGCGGCCTCGTACGTCGTCCGCGCGTCGGCCCGCCGGTCGCCCTGACCCGGCGGCCTCACGTCATGCGGCGGCTCTTCGCCGCCGCCGTTCGCGCGCCGGCCCGCCCGTCGATCTACGCCGGCCGTCACCGCCCTGCTCCGACCGGGACTCCTGCATCACCCCGACCCGGCGGCCTCGCGTCATGCAGCGGCCAATCATAGCCGCCCTGCCGACCGCCGCCGCCGCCTTCATCTCGGACTCCGTCGCCACCACGCCTCCACCGAGCGGCGTCCCCGACCTCGCGCGCGATCGGCTCGATCACCCGCTCGCCGCCGCGATCCGACTCATCTACGCCACGCGACCGACCTGGCCCGTCGGTTACGCGCGCCTCCGCAGATCCCGTGAAGATCGTCCCCGAGTTCAGCGCGCCTCTCCACCGATCGAGCATCGGGCTGCCGCTGTGTCGCCCCGTCGGGCCGCAGCGCCGCCACCCCGTGGTTCTTCTCCCGGCTGCACCGACCCGCGTCACCGCTGCGTCGCCCCTTCGGGCCATAGTGCCGCGGCCCGCGGTCCCCCGCCGCCCCGAGGGCGTCCGCTCTAGGCCGTCCCGTGGCTGCATCGACCCTCGCGCCGCCGCTGCGTCGCCCCGTCGGGCCGTAGCGTGCGTGGCACGCGGTCCACGCCGCCGCCCCGAGGCCGTCCCCGCGGCTGCACCGACTCGCAAACCGCCGTTGTGTCGCCCCTTCGGGCCGTAGCGTCACGGCCCGCAGTCCCCGCCGCCGCCCCGAGGTCTTCCCACCGTCGACCCGACCCGCCTGCCGCCGCTACGTCGCCCCTTCGGGCCGTAGTGCCGCGGCACGCAGTCCACTCCGCCGTCACCGCGTGTCGACCTCCCGTGGTATGCGCCGCGCCGTCTCCCTTGGCGCGGGAACGCCACCGTCCGCGCCGGTCTTCGTCATGCTGTCAGGGTTCTTCGTCTACTTCGAGCACAGCCGCCGCACTCCTAACCTAGCCGCCGCCGTCAGGCCGCCGCCGCCGCTCTTCTTTGGCCGCCGCCGCGGCTACCTCTGTAGCTGCCGCCGCCGCCCGTCCACCCCACTTCGTCTTCGTCCAGCACCAGCTCGTCGCTAGCGTCGCCGTCATCTACCCTGACCACTTCATCTACTTCGACAACCGCGGGTGACATTGGCCCCGCGTCGATTGGCGCCGCAACCGTCGTCGAGTCCTTCTCTGCTGGCCTCTCCGACCTCTTCGACATGGCGTGCAGCTCGTGCAGGTCCCAGTCTACGCATGCCCGGTGCTGGCAACACCGCCGCGTGCCTTCGTCCACGACGTGTCCCCGGGCCTGGCAAGCCTGGCGCGGCGCTTCGTCAACTTCTTCTTCGTCCGTCTACGCATGCCCGGTGCTGGCAACACCGGTGCGTGCCTTCGTCCACGATGTGTCCCCGGGCTTGGCAAACCCGTCGCGACGCGTCGTCAACACCATTTTCTTCCCGACGCACCCCTACTTCGACACCACTGCGCCCATGCTAACTCGGCGCCCTCTTGCGCCCGCGGCTCCACGGCGACTTCCTCGACACCGGCCACCCTGACTCGACATCGACCACGGCATTCTTCGCACGGCTACCTCGACCACGGCTCCACCACCCACGCTCTCGGCTACATCGACAAACGGCACAAAGGGATACCGCCTGCTTGAGCAACCTCGTAGGTTTCCACTCCAGCCATGACTCCGCGATGCGTCGACCGTTACGACTGTGGGGGGGTGTCCGTCGGCTTGCCTTCGGATTCTTCTCCAGTCTCACCGTCTACGTCGCTACCGTTGTGACTGCGGGGGGATGTTGAGTAACGTGATTGTATTAGGAAACATAGGTTAGACTAGGAAATATTCTGGCTTGCCTTGTACTCCAAGTAGATCATGTACTCCTATATATATGCCCACGAGGCTCAAGCAATACAACGAACTATTCCATCAATCCCTCTCTCCCTTCTAACAGCCAGTAACTATGGCCTTTGAAACCATCGGCTCTCCTGCCCAGTAACTGCCTCTTAGGGATGCTATACAGGAATATGGTCTCGCCGTCATGTTGGTCGTCGAATAGCAGCAGCGGAGCGAGGCTTGGATCCAGCGGAAACGGTGACAGGCCGGTCAGCCCCTTCAAGTTCTCCGCCCGACAGCTCGTATCCATCTCGTCGTCCGCCGTCTCCCCGCAAAGTTTTCTTAATTTCCTGCGCGAGACTGCCCGATCCCATATCTTCCCTTTTATGTTGTTGTTTGCCATTGCCCACACGGGCGTGCAGTTTAGGTTTCGGGTCGCGTCGGGCCGGGATTGTACGTACGTGACATCTGCTGCTTCCTCCCTACTCGGGATGGAATTCTTCTTGGGCTCCAAGAGAGAAATTTTAGCAAGATACAGTAGTAGCGTAAAGCTCGAGATATTCAGCCGCACGTACGCCTTATTACCACCTGCGGCCAAAGGAGGAGAGGCGGTGATGTCGCAGGAACGAGATTGGTCGTCTCTCCCGGTGGACCTGCTTATCCTGATCCTGAAGCGTCTGCGGTGGTCGAGCCACCCGAGTTTCGCCTTGGCGTGCCGACAATGGCGCTCCGCCGTGTCGCCCTTCTATCCGGTGTGGGTCACCCCGCTCCTGCTAAACACCACCGACGTTGGAACCACCAACGTCCGCTACTACAGTCCCTACTTCCAGAAAAACTTCAAGATTGGCGACACCCTAGAGGCACCCGACGCCAAGATCTGCTACGCCAACGGAAGGTACCTTACACTATGCATGTCGAAGCAAATCCTCAACGTTGACCTTCTGACCGACGACATCTACCGTCTCAAACCGATTTCTCAGAGGTTCCAACATATCATCTACGATGGTGTGGGCAAGATGTTCGGCATCAGTACGCTTGTCGTCCAAGTGATTGCTTGCTGCACGCAAAACAGCGACGGGGTGTGGGAACATTGGGAGTACTCCTACCCCGACAGGACAAAGTTCACGGCGTCACCAGGGTCCAACCCTGTGTTCCACCACAGCTTGATCTATCTACTATTAGAAGACGGAGGATTAGCCGTATGCGACTTGTGCAAACATGAAGAAGGATTTGAAATTCTTGAGAAGCCACGGGGTTTCGGGTTTGTATACGAAGACAGCTACTTGATTGAGTCCAATCAGGGCAAGCTGATGGTCGTCCTCATCGGCCGACGCGGGTCAGCTGTCGACGTCTTCAAGCTCGATGAACAGACGATGGAGTGGGACAAGATGGAGAGCCTAGATGGCAGGGCTTTGTTTACGGGCACACTCACGACCATAATGAAGAAGACTGCCATTAAGTCGATGCAGAACAAGATCTTCCTCCCAAGACTCTATGATTGGCCGGACATTGTTTATGTTGACTTTGTTCTGTGCGACGGTGAATTTGCCTTTGTGCCGGGGTCGCCACGTGTTGATAACAAGGTGAAGGTGTAACGCCCCGGATTCGATGCGCCAGGTGTCCGCCAGTTATTCGCCGTCGTTGCCATGTCATGTGCTTGCGTGTTGCACTTTGCCATGTCATCATCTGCATTTCATATCATGTCATCATGTGCATCGCATTCGCATATGTGTTCGTTTCATGCATCCGAGCATTTTCCCCGTTGTCAGTTTTGCAATCCGGCGCTCCTATGTTCCCCGGCGTCCCCTTTTACCTTTTTCCGTGAGCGTGTATTAAACCTTCTCGGAATGGACCGAGGTTTGTCAAGCGACCTTGGTATAGCACCGGTAGACCGCCTGTCAAGTTTCGGTTCATTCGGAGGTCGCTTGACACTCCAACGGTTAACCGGGTAACCGTAAATGCCTCTTTTGGTGCAGCCCAACACCCCTTCAAAGTGGCTCAAAACCCACCTAAGTCATCCCCATCCTCTCGGTCGTTCGATTGTGATCGTGTGGGCGAAAACCGCACCCCATTTGGAGCCTCCTACCTCCTTCTAGCTATAAATATGTGTCTCCCTCCGAAATTTCGGGTCCAACCCTAGCCTTCTTCCTCCTCCCGCAGCCGGACATGTCCACCCGCGCCGGACGTGTCCGCCGACCACCTCACTCCGACCAACCAGAAGGCGCCACATCAGCCCCGCCGCCGATCTCCACCAACCACGGCGCGCCACCTCACCGCCTCTCTCTCTCCTCCACCGCGCGGCCCGCGGGACACGGATCGGGCCCGCGCGAGCCCGCGCCGCCGCTGCCGTTCGGCCCGCGCCCCGCGTCCCGCCCGCCGGCGTCCGCCGCCGCCGCCGCGGGCGCTGCTCCGCCCCGCCGCCCGCTGCTCCTCTCCGGCGGCTCCGCGGCTTGGCCAGGGTGCGCGCCGCCCGCCTCCTCCGCGCGTGCCCGCGCTGCCCCGCCATGGCGCGTCGCTCGCCGGAGCAGCGCCTCCTCCGCCCCGCGCCGGTCCCCTCCGGTCCGGATCCGGTGGGATCCGGCCGGATCTTGCTCCGCCCGGCCTCCTCCGCCCCTCTCCGACCTCCGGACACCATTCCCCTTCTTCTCCGGCCCTCCCCGGCGTCTTCCCCGTTTACTCCGGCGAGATCTCCGGCGATCTTCAAAGTTCGTGCAAATCTGGAGGTTGCCCCGTTTTCACTAAGTCCCTGTTTAGATGCATAATCATGACATGTTCTTTACATCCTAACTTGCTGCATACTGCTCCGTTTCATGCATGTAATATGTCAAATTGTTTGCCTCGATGAGTAGATCATTTCATCTCATTGCATCATTTTCATTTGAGCTCATATTGATACCCGAAATGCCGTTAGAAGAGGGCTATGTGATGTTAGTTTCAGATCTATTTCAGCACATGCACTTTTGTCATTTTTGCCATGATTGATGTGTGCACCCTATGAAGTTGAGTCCTATATGTGTTTTGAAATATGCCATGCTATCTTTCCATAGGTGTATGCCATGTATTTTTGTGATCTTTGTGGTGACTAGAACAAGCATGCAAACTAGGGTACATAATGTTGCTGATTTCAGAGACTTCGTATTTTCACTGTCTTGTTCTGCTGTTATTTTTATGCCATGTGTTCATGTTGTTTCAGAGAGATCTATGCCTGTTTTGAGCATGATCAGTAATTGTATTTTGAGCATATGGTTTTGCTCTATCCATCCATGCCTTTGTTTGTATTTATGGAGTGCCATAGCTTGAGTCAATCGAGCTTTACTTTTGCTATAAAATGTTACTGACAGATTGTTTACATGTTATTCGATTTTGCCAAGCTTGTTGTAGTTGATCCTTGCATGCTATGATGTTATTCTTGCCATGTCTAGCTTCTATGTCATACTTCTTGATGTATGTATGCTTAGTTTATCATTAAATGCTCTGTAGTGAGTGCATCGAGCTCACGAACATGCCTACTTGTTATCTGTTTTTGACATGTCCAGTTTTCTGCCAAGTCTGAGATCTGTAACGAAACTTGCTTAATTGACATGGGTGTTATTATATTTTCTGATCCTTTTTGGCTCATGGTCAGTAAGGGACTTTTGTTAAGTGCTTTGAGTAGATTCATACCATGCCTTGTTTGGCTATGTACTGTTAATGTAGCATGTTGCTTGCTTGCTCTAAACATGTCATCCTGATGTTAATTTCTGGCATGTTATTTTCGCCAAGTCTGTGAACCTGTTATCTTTTGCACTTTTGCCATGCTTGTTTGAACCTGTTGTGTTGTGATTTAGCCGTAGCTCAGTGTTCATCTTTTGTCAAGCATCTCGAGTAGATTACTGCCCTGTGCTTTGTTGATATGTTTGAGTGCAGTAGCTTAGTTTCTTGTTGCATGCTAAGTAGCATCATGCTGTTAATGGCAGAATCTTGTCATTCTTGTTTTGTTTGTCATTTGCAAACCGTGCATCCGATTCCGGTGATCTTTATATCGATTTCAACCGAAATCACCTCACCTTTCCAGTGGCATACTTGTTTTCCCAAGATTATGCCTTGTTCATCTTTTCCTTCCGGAGCATGCATATGCATTGCATACCACATCTCGCATATCATGCCATGGTTATGTGGTGGTTGTTTACTATGTTGTTTGTTTGTTTCCGGGTTGCTTCTCTCGTTTAGCTTCGGTTTCGTTCCGGTGTTGTGAGGATTCGTTCGACTACGTCCACTTGTCTTCTTCATGGACTCGTTCTTCTTCCTTGCGGGATCTCAGGCAAGATGACCATACCCTCGAAATCACTTCTATCTTTGCCTGCTAGTTGCTCGCTCTTTTGCTATGCCTATGCTGCGATACCTACCACTTGCTTATCATGCCTCCCATATTGTTAAACCAATCCTCTAACCCACCTTGTCCTAGCAAACCATTGTTTGGCTATGTTACCGCTTTGCTCAGCCCCTCTTATAGCGTTGTTAGTTGCAGGTGAAGATGAAGTTTGTTCCTTATTGGAACATGAAGATGTTGTTCCTTGTTGGAACATGTTTACTTGTTGGGATATCACAATATATCTTATTTAATTAATGCATCTATATACTTGGTAAAGGGTGGAAGGCTCGGCCTTATGCCTGGTGTTTTGTTCCACTCTTGCCGCCTTAGTTTCCGTCATATCGGTGTTATGTTCCCGGATTTTGCATCCCTAACGCGGTCGGGTGATTTATGGGACCCCCTTGACAGTTCGCTTTGAATAAGACTTTTCCAGCGAGGCCCAACATTGGTTTTACCATTTGCCTACCACCTATCCCTTCCCTTGGGTCGGCCAGCCCGAGGGTCATCTTTATTTAGCCCCCCCCCCGGGCCAGTGCTTCTCTAAGTGCCGGTTCAAAACGAGCAGACTGCAGGCCCCCCGCGAGGAAACTCGAGGCTTGGTTTTACTCGTAGGATGTCTCATCCGGATGTGCCCTGAGACCGAGATATGTGCAGCTCCTATCAGGATTTGTCGGCACAATCGGGCGGCTTTGCTGGACTTCTTTTATTGCTGTCGAAATGTCTTGTAGCCGGGATTCCGAGACTGATCGGGTCTTCCCGGGGAGAAGGAATATCCTTCGTTGATCGCGAGAGCTTATCATGGGCTAAGTTGGGACACCCCTGCAGGGTTTGAACTTTCGAAAGCCGTGCCCGCGGTTATGTGGCAGATGGGAATTTGTTAATGTCCGGTTGTAGAAAACCCGAAGTTGATCTTAATTAAAATACATCAACCGCGTGTGTAACCGTGATGGTCTCGTCTCGGCGGAGTCCGGGAAGGGAACACGGTTGTTGGAGTTATATTTGACGTAAGTAGTTCAGGATCACTTATTGATCATAGTTGTTCGACCGTGCTTTGCCTTCTCTTCTCGCTCTCTTTTGCGTATGTTAGCCACCAGATATGCTAGACGCTTGCTGCAGCTCCACCTCCTACCTTTTACCCCTACCTATAAGCTTAAATAGTCTTGATCTCGCGGGTGTGAGATTGCTGAGTCCCCGTGACTCACAGATACTTCCAAAACCAGTTTGCAGGTGCCGATGAAACCGTGCAGGTGACGCACCCGAGCTCAAGGAGGAGTTCGATGAAGATCTTGTTCATTGTGTTGTTTCATTTCAGTTGATCAGTAGTGGAGCCCAGTCGGGGTCGATCGGGGATCTGTGTAGCATTTGGGGTAGTCTTCTTTTATTTTGGTTCCGTAGTCGGACCTTGATTGTACCTGGATGATGTAATGCTTTACTCATGTATTGTGTGAAGTGGCGATTGTAAGCCAGCTATGTATCTCTTTTCCTTATGTATTACATGGGTTGTGTGAAGATTACCTCACTTGCGACATTGCTTTCAATGCGGTTATGCCTCTAAGTCGTGCTTCGACACGTGGGAGATATAACCACATCGAGGGCATTACAAAAGGTTGGCAATGACGACGACTACTATATACGGATTTATAAGGCGGAGAAGGAGAATTACCATGACGGGGGGCGACTCGGGCGGCGTCTCGGGCGGCGTCTCGGTGGGCGACGGGCGATCGTCCCCGGAGCTGCCAATTCTGCCTGAACCTCCGCCGCCCCTCTCGCCGGCCGACGGGGGTGGATCGGGGGCCAATGGGAGGGGGTGCTCCCCATCGTCGCGCCGCTCAGATGAACTGCCTTGCGGGGAGGTGTTTCCGCCGCCGCCGCCTCGACGGCTGTCGCCGGATCCGCCGCTCCCTGAGGATCTGCAGCCGGCGCTCGTGGTTGCAGCGGATCTAATCCCTTCCCCGCCGTCCCCTAGTTCGGCGGATCGGGATTGGGACTTTTTAAATCCCATGAAATGGTTAGTGCGTTTTCAAGATGATAGGGCGCCGGGGCGCTGGATAATTGGCTCGATCTACTCGCATCTGTCTCGTTGGATGACGATCCGAGACGAAGATGGAGATATTTTGGCCGGACGACATCTCAACGTGGGCGAAGAGCTTGCGATCGGTAAGAGTCTAATTATCGATTTTTTCAATATCGAGGTTCTTGAGTGTGTGCAGGCTCCCATGGATTGCGACGAGCAACTCGATGTAGCGGATCTTACGGAGGACGCCGACGGACCCAAGCCCACGCAGCGGGTTGGAGGACGTTTCTGGATTCTTGCTGATGAAGATGATGACGATGATGATCCACCAGAAACGACGGTTCATCCTCCAACTACAGCTAGCGTGGCTACATCTGCATCGGTGCCTAAAACTACGGTGAGTAGTAAGAAATCGGTCTCTTTCAGTACTCCGGTTCCTTCGCAGAAGTCGAAACTGAAACCGTGGAGTGGTCCTTTGCCAAAGGAGGGGTCGCTGGCTATCACGTTGTCGGATTTTTTTCTTCCCGAGTGCTGGACGAGAGTAACTCGGAGAAAGAAGAAAGGAGGCCGCATGGATTCACAACGATCACCGGCGGTGGCCGCTGCGTGTGACATTCGAGCGGCCAGATCTGAGCGTTTGAATGCTCTTTTGGGTTCAGGTGGGCCGCCGGAGAGTATTCGCGATGTGGGCCTGGCTAGTACTGGGCTAGAGGCCCAGGGGGTTGGCCAGGTTCGCGTAGCGACGGGCGTGGGCGACGTGCATGAGGTTGCATCGGTCCGAGCGCCCCTGCATGCACGATCTGTCTCACCCCCTCTCTTCGCTGCCGCTAGGGTTCGCCGTCGCGGGACTGTAGGTTTCCCTTCGGCTTCCTTGCGCCGCCTCCTCCCTACTCGCGCCGGAGTTCGACGGCACCCACCGGCGGAGATGCCGCCCAAGCCACCACCGCTACGGGCTGCGCCGGGGGTGAGAAACCCGGCAGGGGCCGCGGGGGCCTCCGCTCCTCCGGCCGCGTCTGCGGCTGCGCCGGGCCCCGCTCGGTCGGCGCCTCCCGCTCGGGACGTTCCACCGCCGCCTCGGGGAGCGCCTCCTCCGCCTCCGGCTAGGTTGGCCCTGCCGTCCAAGACCGCGCCACTTCCGCCTCCCCAACCTAGGGCAGCGCCACCACCGCCACCAAGGGCCGAGCAGCAGCTGACCCAACGGCCGTGGCCGAGGCAGATGGCGGGTGGACGCGGCGGTAATGGCCTTGCCGTGAACGGCCGTGGGGCGGGGGCGTCGGCGGGGGATGATCGTAATCCTCCGCGTGGGCAGTGGGGCGATGATGGTTATGATGCTTATGGCTCTGGGTTGCATCGGGGATCGTCGTCTACCGGCGATGGACATGGGTATGCATGGGTGGATGACGGCAATGCCAACCAGGGTTTCCAAGGACCGCCCGGCAACTTTGTGGAGGGTGCGGTTGGCCCCAATAACCGCTCTTTCCGGGGTCGTTTCTGTGGAGGGCGGGGCGGGAACAGACGTTTCTATCAGCCAAGGCATCCGAAGAATACGGTTGAGACGGAGTTGGCTGACGGTGGATCGAATCTACCGCAGGTGGTGGTGGAGAAGGTTCAGGCTCTGGCCGAAGTTACGTTGCCGGAACCCATGCAGACCGGTGATTCTGCTTCGGAGCATGGTACAGACAAATCTGAGGCTGACAAGTTGTCCAAGTGGGCGGCAAAGAAGAAGAAGCTTACGTGTTTTCGCTGTGGCGACACGGGACACTTTATGGCTGAGTGTACTGCGGAGTTATGTGACCTATGCTGGAAACCTAAGCCTTCCGCTGTTGAGTGTCCGCTTATGCTTGGGCCTAAGCCTTCTGTTCAAATTTTCGGAGTCTGCTGCTCGGAGTTGATGTTCTTCGAGTCTCCCAGAGTGGCACCTTTGGCACCAGCGGTAGAGACTTCTATCCCAGGGGTGGTGAAGGTGGTTCATGGACCGTTGACCGAGGCGCAAATTATTCAGGAGCTGCGGGAACTCGCTCCAGGTAATTTTCAGTGGTCGTTGCTCAAGCTAAATGATTTGTCTTACAAAGTTGATTTCCCGTCTAAGGAGGATCAGGTGCGAATCCTCAAGTTTGGTATGAGCAGGGTTACAGGCACTAGTTTTGTGTTATAGTTTGATGAGTGGAAAAGGAGCCGCAGGGCATGCCGTTGAGGCAGATTTGGGTTCGTTTCTCTGGGGCACCATCTGGTCCCTTGGATAGCTTCTTGGTAACGTGGAGTTTGGGGTGTTTGATCGGCAAGACCGAACATGTGGATATGCCATTTACTCGGGCCAACGGGGTAGCGCGTTTACTTGTTAGTGTGGCTAATATCGAGTTCTTGCCGGACGTGGTGCCCTGGACATATGATGGTGTTATGTATCAGCTGGACGTTCTGTATGAGGATCCTAATTTGTTCGATGAGTTTGAGGATGATAACCCTATGGATACGACTGAGGGAGGAGGTGCCCCGGGGAACCAGGAGGATTCGGCTAGGGGTGATGAAGACGGGGCCAAGGGTCCGGTTGGCCCGTCTGCGTCTACTGATATTGCGCCTGCTACAGCTTCTGGGGTTACCCCGACTTCCACTTTGCAGCTTGGGTCCTTGGGACCGTTTTCTGCACCACCTCGGCTACGGGGTGTTTCTCCGGGTCCGGTGGATCTCGTGGCTCCCCTTTGTATGTTGGCGGTTCCTGACTTGGGAGATACTGACAGGCAGGTGGCCCGTCCCACGACTCCTACCTCGCCGATGACTACAGTGGATGGTGCCGCGACTGCGGCCATGGCCACAGGTGATGGGCAGGAGGCCCGGTCCCCTGTGAGGCCGACGCCGACGGTGCCCATGGAGGACTTGGCGCCCTTTCCCTCGTCGCCACGCGAGGGAGGAGGGGTGGCCGTGCAGGAGGCCGCCGTCTCTCCTTGCCCCATTGCGGTGGGTGGGTCAGGGGACGCGCCCATCTCACCGGCTGCCTCTCCGGAGCACCGTGCGCGCGTCTTCCCGGACCCCGCTGCCGGCGGGTCGCCCGTGCGTATGTCGCGGGAGTCGCCGCCGCGCTTCTCTTCTGCCCCGGTGGCTACGGCCTGGGGCGCCGCTGTTGGGGGAAGGGCAGGAGGCCTTTCCCCTAGCAGAGTTTCACGCGAGGAGGTCATCGCCTTTGGTGGTATCCCGGACCCTGTCTCCTAGGGGAGGCGGGTCAGCGGGAGGCTGCAGGAGCAGCCGGACGTTGATGACATGCAGCTGAGGTGTGCTTTGAGAGCTGCCAAGTTGCGCGACGTCGAGACCTCCACTGGTATGTCGGTTAATAAGTCGAATTCCATTTTGCATTTTACTGATGATGAAATCATTCATAACGCAAATCAAATAGGTGTATCACTTGGTAAAAATGATTTGGAGGTTTCTAAGTCGGTTAACGACATTCTTGATCTAGAAGCAGATCGTGCGGTAGAAATGATCCGTCACATTATTGCGGTTAAACCTATGAACGATTCGGAGATAGATGCGCTTGGGGTTAGGGTCCTTGATGGCTTGTGTGCCGATCTGGACCCTGCACTACCCGAGAGGGAGGAGGACACCATTCCTGAGGTGTCTCTTCATGTAGATGAGCCCGAGCTGATAGAAGCTGAGAATGACTGTGCTAATCTGGCTGATGGTCTCCTTAAGCCAAAGCAGGCGTGGAAACGGAAGGTCTACCCTGTCTCGGCAGCACGTAGGAGTGCTAGGATCCGCACTGCAAAAAAATTTCATGATGAACTATGAGAGGCATTTTCTGGAATAGCAGAGGTCTTAGAGACTTGGCTAAAAGAAGGTTTCTAGCGGAGGCGTCTATTGAACATCAGTTAGATTTTATTGCATTGTCTGAGACTGGAAGAAGCAACTTCACTTCACAATTTCTTTCCACTTTGTCCGGGGGGGTAGACTTTGATTGGCATTGCCTCCCCCCTCGAGGAAGATCCGGTGGGGTTTTACTTGGGGTTAAGTGCGACGCATTGGAAGTTCGGAGTGTAGTTTTGGGGGATTTTGCTGTCAAGTTTCGAGTTCGAACTAAGGCGGATGGGTTTGATTGGGCTTTGGTGGCGGTGTATGGAGCTGCGCAACCAGAGCTCAAGCCAGACTTCTTGGCGGATATGGTTCGTATTTGTGGTAATGAGCAGCTCCCCCTTTTAGTGGGGGGGATTTTAACATTATCCGAAGGAAGGAGGAGAAGAATAATGACAATTTTGACGGCCGATGGTCGTTCATGTTCAACACTATTATCGAAAGTTTGGATCTCAGAGAGATAGAGATTTTGGGTAGGAAATTCACTTGGGCTAATTCGTTACCGGTCCCAACGTTTGAGAAACTTGACCGTGTCCTAGCAAGTGTCGAATGGGAACAGAAGTTTCCTCTGGTAACCATGCAGGCTTTGACAAGAGGTGTCTCTGATCATACACCGTTACTAGTTGATTTGGGAGTTCAAACTTTTGTGGGCAACAAGAACATTTTCTCGTTTGAACTTGCCTGGTTTGAAAGAGAAGGTTTCCTTGAGTTGTTAGCTCAGGAGTGGGCTAAAGACTCAGGAGGAAGGACACCTATTGAGCGATGGCAATGCAAGATTCGTCATCTCCGAAGGTTCCTTCGTGGATGGGCTAAACACATGCATGGTATTTATAAGGCGGAGAAGGAGAGACTTCTTCTTCTTATTCAAAACCTTGAAGTTAAAGCTGAAACTGCTATCTTGGATTCCAATGAGTTGGAAACAAAGGTGGAGGCGGAGATGCGACTTAAAGAGCTTCTTTGCGAGGAGGAATTGAAGTGGGCATTGCGAGCTAAGGTTCCCAAGATAGTACAAGGCGAGGATAATACTGAATTGTTTCATATGATTGCTAATGGGAAGCATCGTAAAAAAAAGAATTTTCCAACTAGAGCAAGACGAAGGGACGATAGTTGGTCAAGACAATCTGAAAGTCTACATTACCAACTATTATAAGCAGTTGTTTGGTCCCCCGGAAGAGAATTTTGTGTCCTTAGATGAGTCGAGGGTTGAGGATGTTCCTCAACTTGAGACTGCCGAGAATGAGCTCCTGACTGCTCCTTTCTCTGAGAAAGAGGTGTTTGAAGCCATTGCACAAATGGAGAATAATAAGGCTCCAGGACCGGATGGGTTTCCGGCGGAGTTCTACAAAAAGTGCTGGCATTTTATTAAGGGTGATTTGATGCCCATGTTCCAGGAGTTCTTTGAGGGTCAGCTTCAGTTGTTTAAGCTGAATTTTGGAACGATAACTCTTCTTCCTAAGAAGACAGACGCGGTTCGTATTGAGCAGTTCAGACCGATATGTCTGCTTAATGTGAGTTTCAAAATTTTCACCAAGGTCGGGACGAATAGACTAACACAGATTGCGCACTCTATGGTTCATCCGTCCCAGACTGCTTTCATGCCTGAT
Source organism: Aegilops umbellulata (assembly GCA_032464435.1). NCBI lineage: Eukaryota > Viridiplantae > Streptophyta > Magnoliopsida > Poales > Poaceae > Aegilops > Aegilops umbellulata. The sequence goes on from CP136058.1 coordinate 359,622,961, forward strand.
AGAAACATCCTTGAAGGGGTTGTTGTCTTGCATGAAACGCTCCATGAAATCCACTCAAAAAAACTTGATGGCGTAGTTTTTAAAGTGGATTTTGAAAAAGCATATGATAAAGTTAAATGGCCTTTCCTTCAACAAGCGTTGCGTATGAAAGGTTTTGATCCGGCATGGAGAAACTAGATTGATTCCTTTACGCAAAAATGGAGTGTAGGGATTAAAGTGAATGACGACATAGGTCACTATTTCCAAACACACAAGGGGCTAAGGCAAGGAGATCCGATGTCACCGATTCTATTTAACATAGTGGCTGATATGCTCACTATCTTAATAGGCAGGGCAAAGGATGCAGGGCAGGTAGGTGGCCTGGTCCCACATCTAGTTGACGGAGGAATTTCTGTTCTTCAGTATGCTGATGATACTATCATCTTTATGGAGCATGACCTGGCGAAAGCAAGAAACATGAAGCTGCTGTTATGCTTATTTGAACAATTGTCTGGCCTTAAAATTAACTTCCACAAGAGCAAATTGTTTTGCTTTGGAAGAGCAAAGGATGACCAGGACGCGTATAAACAATTGTTCGGATGTGAATTGGGCTCCTTACCGTTTACGTACTTAGGTATACCCATTCATCATCGTAAGCTGACTAACTTGGAGTGGAAATGCATCGAGGATCGCTTTGAAAAGAAACTGAGCTGTTGGAAAGGGAAGCTCATGTCATACGGAGGACGGTTGATTCTGATCAATTCGGTCCTTACTAGTATGCCTATGTTTCTCTTATCCTTTTTCCAGGTTCCGGTGGGAGTCAGGAAAAGGTTAGATTTCTACCGATCTCGATTCTTCTTGCAGAATGACGAGCTCAAACGAAAATATAGGCTTGTTAAGTGGGATATAATCTGTAGGCCGAAGGACCAAGGGGATCTAGGTATTGAAAATTTGGAAGTCAAAAACATATGTCTCCTTAGCAAGTGGCTATTTAAACTGTCTTCTGAGACGGAAGCTACTTGGGCACAGATTTTGCGTAATAAGTATCTTTATGCTAAAACCTTGGCTCAGGTAAATGTGAGGCCTTCCGACTCACCTTTTTGGAAGGGTTTGATGAGAGTTAAACAAAATTTTTTCAACAAGTCAAAATTTATTGTCGGGAATGGTGCCACTACGAGGTTTTGGGAGGATACATGGCTTGGGGAGACTCCCCTTGCACTTCAATATCCTACTTTGTACAACATTGTGCGACGTAGAGAAGCCTACGTTGCAACTGTTCTACAATCCACTCCCCTCAATATTAGTTTTCGGAGAACGCTAGTTGGAAATCATTGGGAGGCCTGGCTCCACCTTGTTAGACGTTTGATGCAGGTGCAGCTGACCCAGCAACCAGATCAGCTGTCTTGGAAACTTACTAGGAACGGTGTGTTCTCAGTTAAGTCTATGTATCTGGATGTCATTAACTCTAGCGTTGTCCCTTCTTCGATTCACGTTTGGAGAGTTAAGGTTCCCTTACGTATCAAAGTGTTTATGTGATTTGTGCATAAACAAGTCATTTTGACTAAGGATAACCTGGCAAAACGCAACTGGATGGGCTCATCTAGGTGTAGCTTTTGCGATCATAACGAAACCATCAAACACCTCTTTCTCGATTGTCCGTTGGCTAAGATTCTGTGGCGGTCAATTAATATTGCGTTTAATATCAATCAGCCCACCTCTATCAATATGTTATTTGGAACATGGCTTGATGGGGTTGATTTCGATACTGCAAGACACATTCGTGTTGGCGTTTGTGCTTTACTTTGGGCAGTATGGAACTGCAGAAATGACTTGGTTTTTAACAGATCAACAAACATTCACTTTTTGCAGGTTATCTTCAGGGCCACGGCTTTCATCCGTATGTGGTCGCTACTCACTCCGACGGAGGCCAGGGAGCGTTTGGTTACTGCGTCTACCCGATGGGAGATGGTAGCGCGGGATATTTTCAACCGGTTTGGATGGCAGTCATGTAATAGGATAGGCATGTAGTGGTCATATTGTGTTTGCCAGCCGGTTGTGGCTTTGGGTTTGAGCTCTTTCGAGCCTTTTGTCTTTTTCTTCGCACCACGATACTTGACGACTTTGTTATTGGATTTATTTTTAATATTATGAGCCGTATGCATCTTTCTGATGCAGAGGCTGGGGTAAATCCCCTTTTCGAAAAAAAAATGTAGCACAAACATGTGGTCTTGCGAATTGGGACAACGCGAAAATCCAAGGGACTTTTGGGAGACAGAGAGAATGGATTATAGTATTTGGGTCGATTTTGGCAATAGTTGACTTCTCTTATCTCTACTCCTAATGGAGCAGTTGGTAGTCTTCGCCGGTCAATTTTCGTCCCGGTTTTTTTCGTAGGTTAACCTTCGTAAAAAAAATTCCGTCCGCCGCATCGCCGCTCGATCCAACTCCTCCCTCTCCCTCGGTCTCGCCACTCCTATGGTTCGCCGCCCGCCGCCGTACCTTGCCGCCCTGCTCCGGTGTTGCCCCTCCCTCCGCCTGCCTCGCCCCTACTCTAGGGTTCGCCGCCCGCCGCCGCCCTGCTCCGCTGTTGCCCCTCCCTCCGCCTGCCTCGCCCCCTCCCCTACACTCACCCCTGCCCGATCTGGATCTGGATGAGGCGTTGCCTCCCGTTCCTCTCATCGCGTCCCTTGTGCCAGCCATGGAAGAGGGGAGGAAGAAGGGGAGGGAGAGCAAGGAGGAGGAGGAGGAAGAAGAAGAAGCTTCTTGTCACGTCCCCACCAGTGCTGGTGTCGACGGACAACAGACAAGTGGCCCCGGGTCTCACTGTGCAGAGTCAAAGGGTGTAAGGCGTGGTGTGTGTCTGACCGTGGGTCCGGCTGGTAGCATGTTCGGTGTGGTGTGGTTATATTGTAGCTAGAGAACTCTAGAGAGGCATGTTGTTGAATGAATAGTATCTGAATCTCATCTCTCCCGTGTTCCTCTCCTCCTCCTCTGGTTCCCCTTTTCTCCTCCCTATTCTTCCTGATCCCCTCTCAAATCCTTTTGTTGATCTGTGAGACTAGCCCAGGGTCTCACAATTGGTATCAGAGCCACGAATCCGCGTCCGCTCGCGCCCAAATCCTCTTGGTCAGGCTGTAAACTTCCACCGCGAAGGGTGCAATTTTGCTTCGGCAGATTTTGCGTGAAATCCCTAGCGGGGTTAGCTAGACTCGGAGAGAGCAGCGACGGCGCCTTCAAAGCTTCCCGTGCCGTCGGTGCAGACCAACTTGGTCCTCTCGGCCATGGGGGAGAACACAGAGACGATTCAGGCGTCGTTGGCGACCCTTTTGTCCAAGTTTGAGGCCATGGATGCGAGGATGTCTCATATGAGCAAGCAGATCTAGACTACACAGCAGCATGTCGACGAGATCAGAGTCCGGCAAGTGAAGGTAGGCGCGGCACCGGCGGTCTCTACGGTCACGGAGCGGGGCGCTACCTCGACCTCTCGCCCAACGCCGCGGCTCGCCAACCTGCAGCCGCCGTTACTCGGGGCGCCAGGGGAACAAGCCGGGGGTCAGGAATTCTTAATTGTGCCGCCCTCACCAGTGGATCCGGTGGCTGATCCGGTGGTTGTGCGGGAACCACAAGCACCACTTCGCCGCGACTATAGACCACCGCGTGAGCACGTTCCTGAGCAGCGCCGCGAGTTTCAACCAAATCGAGGCCATGACCAGTTCATCAAGCCGCCTAAGCACAATTTTCCCCGTTTTGCTGGTGAGAACCCACGACTTTGTTTGGATTTGGCTGTCACTTATTTTGAGATGTACCAAGTTCTACCACATCAGTGGGTAGCGACTGCAACTTTATATTTGGAGGGGCATGCTGCGTTGTGGTGGCAAGCGTTCAAACGCCACCGCCGGTTGTGGCCCTGGGATGATTTTGCAGCCGAGGTTGCACTGGAGTTTGGTCAAGAAGAGTTTGAATCTCACATGACTCATCTTCTGCAACTGAAACAACAGGGCACAGTGACTGAATACAAGTCTGCATTTGAGACAGCAATGTACCATTTCATAGCATTAGATCCTTCCCTGAACTCAAAGTTTTTCATATCTCAGTTTGTGCTGGGATTGAAGGATGAAATCCGTGCTGCAGTCAGGTTACAGGCACCCACCAGTGTCACAAGGGCAGTATGCTTAGCTAAGATCCAAGAGGAAGAATTGGAGTTACAAGAGACTAAACCACGGCTTACACGTCACATGCAACACCAGTCAGTTCCGACTACAATTCAGCCTATGCAACAAGGCAACAAGAAAGCAGTGGATGATTTTGGTAGGGAGCGTCAGCTGAGAGACTTTAGGCGTGCTAATGGATTATGCTATCGATGTGGAGATAAGTATAGTAAGGAACATCAGTGCAAGAAGCCATTGCAACTGCTGACAATCCAGTTGGGAGAGCATGGTGAAATTTTAACTGAAGATGCAGTGCAAGCTTTGGAATTACTAACTGAACCCACCACAGCTGAGTGCTGTCAGATTTCAGCCCATGCTGTTTCAGGAGCCGACAATACAGAAACCATTCGCATAAGTGCATTGGTGGGCAACCAAGTCATGTTAGCACTAGTGGACTCCGGCAGTAGTCACAGTTTCGTGGATGAAAATTTTGCCAAGCGTGCTTCGTTGGATTTGGTCTCTGTTCCAGCAGTGAAAGTTACAGTTGCTAATGGTCAAGCTATGGAATCCAAGTTTCAAACCCCTAATCTTACTTGGTGGGCGCAGGGTCACACTTTTGTGACACCAATGAGAGTGCTACAACTGGGGGCCTATGATGTAGTGCTGGGAATGGACTGGCTTAAGTGTCACAGTCCGATGATTTGCGATTGGGAGGGAAAATCATTACAATTTGCACATGGTGATACTACCATATCCCTTCAAGGTGTTCAGCCTGTGTCTACTATGCAATTGCAAGCTATGTCAGTAGAGCAATTGGACAAAGCTCTGCATGGCAATGATATTTGGGCTATGGCCGTGGTTGATCCTTCTTCAGGTGATGTTGTTTCGACGTTTGGCTCATATCCAGAAGATGTTACTGCAGTATTAACAGACTTCCAGGATGTGTTTGAAACTCCAACTGGCTTGCCTCCACATAGAGTGTATGATCATGCAATCACCTTGGAAGTGGGTCATAACCCTCCTAACTCTCGCCCTTATCGATACTCGCCACAACAAAAGGACAAGATTGAACGACAAGTGGCAGAGATGATCAAGGCAGGGATTGTGAAACCTAGTATGAGCCCGTATGCATCGCCAGTACTTCTGGTTAAGAAAAAATACGGTAGCTGGCGTTTCTGTGTGGATTACCGCAAACTCAACGCCATCACTGTGAAGAACAAATTCCCACTGCCTATGGTCGACGAATTACTCGATGAACTGGCAGGATCGAAATTTTTCTCCAAGCTGGACCTCAGGGCAGGTTATCACCAAATCCGTATGCACGAACCGGATGAGGAGAAGACTGCATTCAAGACACATTCAGGACACTTCCAATTTCGTGTTATGCCATTTGGGGTGACCAATGGACCACCAACATTTCAGTGCTTAATAAACAACATTTTTGCTCCAGCTAATCGCAAGTATGTCATCACATTTCTAGACGACATTCTAGTTTTCAGCACCACTTGGGAGGAACATTTGGAGCATCTCCGCTCGGTACTGCAGACCTTGCGCGAGCATCAGTTGTTTGTGAAGCTTTCCAAATGTTCTTTTACAGAGACTAAAATCCAATACTTGGGTCATGTGATTTCTTCCGAAGGTGTGGCTACAGATCCAGAGAAGACTATGGCAATGGAACAATGGCCTCAACCTACCAACGCTACTGAATTGCGTGGGTTCCTTGGGTTGACCGGGTACTACCGCAAGTTTGTCCGAAATTATGGTACTATGGCCAAGCCTTTGACTCAATTGCTGACCAAGAAAGGGTTTGTTTGGACAGAGCAAGCAACTGTAGCTTTTCAGACATTGAAAACAGCTATGACTAGTACTCCTGTATTGGCTCTACCGGATTTCAGTAATCTTTTGAAGTCGAAACTGATGCTTCTGCTACAGGAATTGGAGCCATACTCTCACAGAATAACCATCCTATTGCTTATCTAAGCAGGGCTTTGGGTGTGGCCAATCAAAAGTTGTCTGTCTATGAGAAAGAATTCTTGGCTGTCATTATGGCCATTGATAAGTGGCGCCCTTACCTTCAGAGGGGTTCCTTCACTATCATTACAGACCACCGAAGTCTCTGTCATTTACAGGATCAACAACTCATTAGTGATCTTCAGCGCAAGGCCATGGCTAAGATGGTGGGCCTACAATTTCAGTTTAAATATCGCAAAGGCTCGGAGAACAATGCCGCAGATGCATTATCTCGTGTGGGTCATTTGTACACAATCAAAGCAGTCTCGACTTGCCAACCAATGTGGATGCAGGAGGTTATGAATTCCTATCAAACTGATCAATCAGCTTTGGACCGGTTGGCTCGTCTAGCAGTGCATAGTCTGGATGAACATGGTTATTCACTTGATCAAGGACTGATTAAATATCAAGGACGCCTGTGGATTGGTAATAATTCTGCGTTGCAAACAAAACTAATCAATGCTCTGCATTCAAGCGTTGTCGGGGGTCATTCAGGCGTCAGGGCCACCTATTATCGTGTGTCCAAATTATTCCAATGGTCTGGCATGAAACAACAAGTTGATGACTGGGTGAAGCAGTGTCAAGTTTGTCAGCAAGCAAAACACGAGCGCACACATCCGGGTGGTTTGTTGCAGCCTTTGCCAGTGCCTACACGCCCTTGGAAGGACATTACCATGGATTTTATTGATGGGCTTCCAAAATCAGAAGGATTTGAGGTAATCCTAGTGGTGGTCGATCGACTCACTAAATATGCCCACTTCTTCCCTCTGAAACATCCCTATACAGCTCAGTCTGTAGCCACAGTTTTCATTGATAATGTGGTTCGCCTTCATGGAGTTCCGGCATCGATTGTTTCCGACCGAGATAAGGTGTTTACCAGTTTTTTTTGAAGAAGCTCTTCAAGGAGATAGTCACCAAGTTATGCTACTCTACGGCCTATCATCCCCAAACGGACGAGCAATCCGAGCGTGTTAACCAATGCTTGGAACAGTATCTACGTTGTGCCGTTCATGACACGGCAAGGTGGAAACGCTGGTTACCAATGGCAGAGTTTTGGTATAATTCCTCTTACCACACGTCACTTGGCAACACTCCTTTTAAGGCATTATATGGTACTGATCCTAATTTTGGTACTATGCCAATTGACACCGGAGAATTACCTGCTTCCCTGGCAGAGTTAGCAGCAGACCGTGAAGATTTTTTGGCTCTGTTACGCTACCACCTCTTGCGTGCTCAGCAGAGAATCAAGTCGCAGGTTGATAAGCATCGTACGGATAGGGAATTTGCTATTGGCGAGGCAGTTCTGCTCAAACTCCAACCTTATGCACAATCTTCGCTGGTCAACCGTCCCTGCCACAAGCTTGCATTGAAGTTCTTTGGTCCATTTCGTGTCACTGAAAGAATTGGTGCTGCTGCTTATCGTTTGGATCTTCCGGCTGCCAGCCTCATACACCCTGTCTTTCATGTTTCTCAATTAAAGCCATTTACTGCAAACTACTCTCCAGTGTTTGCAGACTTGCCCGAGCCACCAGATTTGTCTGCTGTTACATTGCAGCCTGAAGCGATCCTCAAACGACGCATGGTAAAGAAAGGTAACTCAGCAATCCCTCAGATCAAGGTTCAGTGGCGCGGCATTGCTGCAGATCATGCAACCTGGGAAGATTATTATGTTCTTCGGGCTCGTTTTCCAGCGGCTTCAGTGTGGGAGGAGCCTACATCTCAAGGGGAGGAAAGTGTCACGTCCCCACCAGTGCTGGTGTCGACGGACAACAGACAAGTGGCCCCGGGTCTCACTGTGCAGAGTCAAAGGGTGTAAGGCGTGGTGTGTGTCTGACCGTGGGTCCGGCTGGTAGCATGTTCGGTGTGGTGTGGTTATATTGTAGCTAGAGAACTCTAGAGAGGCATGTTGTTGAATGAATAGTATCTGAATCTCATCTCTCCCGTGTTCCTCTCCTCCTCCCCTGGTTCCCCTTTTCTCCTCCCTATTCTTCCTGATCCCCTCTCAAATCCTTTTGTTGATCTGTGAGACTAGCCCAGGGTCTCACACTTCTCTGTATAATCAGCCGATCGAGCGGGGCTCCTGATCTTGGCTAGCGAGAATGCGGCAGATCTCGTCGATGCTGCAGGGCCTGGCCCGTTCCATGTCTCTGGGAAAGGAGAGGAAGGTGGAGGAGGAGCACCAGGGGACGGTGTTGCGGTCGTCGGGGACGCTCTGGGGCGAGGGCTCCGAGATGTTCGCCGCTACGTGCTGGACGTACAAGCACCAGCACCACCGCTGTCCGCTGGCCGTTTCCTCCATACTGACAGATCGCCGTGTCGCTATCCTTGTATGTTGTATCGAGGAGAAGAGGTAGGCGCGGTGCCGCTCATGGCCGTGGCGTCATGCTTGTGGTCGTGGTGAATTGGAGAGAACGGCCTCCTATCCATGCACGTCCATCTACTGCGAGCCTTCCCTCTTCCAGCAACATCCTATCTCAATTTGCCGCCGCCATTCATCTGGATGGCCCTGGACATACATACCAGCACCACACCCTTCCTCCTGTTGCTGGGGACGCAGCTATCATCGGTCCTCTGTTGTCTGCAGCCCGGACGTGCAAGCCGTCGAAGCTGACGTTCCTTTGCACAGGCTGCACAGACAAGGGCGTACAAGTTGTTGCTTCTGTTCATCCATGCGCCAGAGACTCACATACGTTGCTAGCTGTGTGCAGGGTATCATTAAGTTTCATGCATTTATCAGATTGTGTAACTAGCTTTTGTTACTTGGTCCATCCCTAGGAAGCAATAAGATTACTTCAGTATGCATATACACGTTGCTAGCTACGTGCAGGGTATCTCAAGTTCACAAATATTTATGAGATTGTTTTACTAGCTTTTGTTATTATTTGGCCCTTCAGTATGCAGATTGATCTCAACATTCATAAGAATCTTCAAAAAAAATGGAGATGAAAATACTTCAAGTAGTTCTGAGTGGAGATCATTTGATAGCATTTTGTTGTAGCATCTACAGAAGACCTTTTCATTTCATTTTACCGAGAAACGCTGGAGGGTTCATGTTTTCCTTATCCAGGACATTTTGAAGGTTCCTGATGCATTCTTACAAGAAGCAACAATCCAGAGGTTAGACAATGTTTGTCGGGATTTTTCATTTCTAAAGGTACACTAGCGACTATTGTACATATAACTAATTGTTTGCTTGCTTTCTTAATCACGTACATCAATATAATCCTCCATGCTAAAAACACTCATTCTAGATTGCGTGAGCTTGTCATACCATTTTTTGTAAAGACAAAAAAATAATTTATACTCCACAACTTGATGCATCGTTGTTGCATCAACATTTCCGGAATTAGCAAGTCAATGTTTTAGGTGTATGTTTGCTAAATTGGTGAACACAGTTGGTCTCTTTAATCAGGAAAAAAATAGCATGATTCTCTAAGCTACATGAATTACTCTTCAGCGGCATTTCATATCAGTGGTGTGTTACTTGCTATACAGCCTATGTGTGTGTACTGAAGTTTTCTTCTTTTGAATATGTAGGTAATTAGTGAAATGATAAGAGGGTCAATTAATGGTGTTCAATTTTTCCTTCAAGCAAACAGTTTGTACCCAAATACAATACTATTCAGTATCATCCTGAAACCAATATCTCAAAGATTCATTCTTTATGAATTCGAGCCTTGGCAAACCACTCCCATTACAAGGTTCCAGGAACATGCTGGATTTGTATGTCGATATTCGAATTAATTGGGAAAAAATAGATATATTTACTCTGATGTTTTTACATATTCAGGTGAATAGCATCCTGTTTTTTACTTCAAATAATTAACAAAAAATTAAAGACCGTGATTATGTTGTTTATTAAATTCCTCTTGCATTATCTTTGATGAATAGTATATTATCTGTCAGCAACGATATGTTAATATGGGCAAAGGAAAGTCAAAATATGTTATCTCAGGCAAATATTCTGAAATTAGTGAAGCCCTATAGTATTTACTGGATTGATCACGACACTGCTCATATTTTTTGGTACTTTAATATCTGAAATATTTCTTTTAATCATGAGCCGAGGTGATGATGGGTTGCAGGCACACGCCCCGTCCTTCTCTTGTTCAAGGTTTGGCGGATGCATTAAGTTTGGAGAGGAAACTAACATGAATGACCAGGCGATCTTTTTTTGAACTTTTTCTCCCTTTCTAATTACTCCTCTCATTTCCTTTGTTCTTCTCAGCCATCTCCTTTTCTATCGCCATATCGATCTCTAAACTCACTTCATCTTTTTTCTTCCAATTCATCTGATTGTTGTGTTCCAAGCACACATGTCATAAAGCATCACCTCATGCTTGTTCGAACATGTTTGATGTACTTACATACTAACATGTTTGATGTACTTACACATTAACAAAACTGATCAGTAACATTCGTGACGAATTATTTGGGTTTGGTCCTCTGCTTTTTTACTGTTTATTTATTGATGAAGATAGCAGATGTTCATGTTTTTAAATATAGTTACATGTGTTTGTCCAAAAAAATATAGTTACATGTGCTTCCAGTTGGTAGAGATCAAAAAATTAACTCACTGATGCAAGGAAAAAGAGCTCTTTTATAGACACTGCCAGCAGTGGATACATGGTGAGCCTTTCTGAATGTGTTTTATGAAATAAGGCTAATTTAAGGTCATTTTTTTGTTGGATAAAAACCAGACAGTTGGTTATTGGGTTATTCGTGTTTGCTCGCAATTTCTCATGTCGCTCTCTTCTCTGTCCAGGGATATGGGTGCCAGGACGACGCCATCTTCTGGGCCATCTGCCTTCCTCTCCTCCAGTGGGAGAGGCCCCTGCTTTCCTCTCCTCCTACATGGTGGTAGATGGCCGCAGTTAACGGCGCTCCTGCGAGCGGGGGACACGAGTGCGGTGCAGACAGTGACCAGGTGTGATGAGACAACCGCCGGCCACCTGTGGGCGGTTCTTTCACGTGCTGTAGACCGTGCCATTCTATGACGAGGATGTGTTCCAGGTGAGCATTCTGTGAAGATGGTTACCTGCTTCATGAAATGCATTCCTAAGTAGCGCTTTTCTTGTTAGATTGTCATAAAAATCTGGATCTTACATTTGATACCATGTTTATTTTATGAAATTGCTATCTCATTCACATGCCAGACTGATCCACTAGCCAAAAATGTAACAGGAAATGGAAACAAATGAAACTGGATGCTCATCATGTATTTCATGAAGAAATTTGCATGTCTAGGGCATGTCTCCGTATAAAAGGCCGATCTCTGCACAACAGTAGTTTCTTCAGGTTATGGTGTCCGATTTTTTTCATCTCATTTTGCCATGCACTAGATTACATGGTTAATACTGTCACTATGCAATAACTGGGAAGATTACGGAGGGAAGGGATATGTAAGGTGGGGCAAGGAGGCTGGTGTAGATCTTGCTTCTCATGACGACTTCATATCTGATGCAACACTTCAGAGCTACTACAAAAGCTTTTTTTAGGAAGCTACTACAAAGCTTTTTTCGGAAGCTACTACAAAGCTTTTGTTCAGGTAAATTTCTAGCTTAAATGGCCATCGGAAATGGATTCCTGTAATCCGTCATGCTTGGTGACTAATGGATATCATCATATGCATAGATATATGAAATGCTACCAGCAAACAGTTACTGTAGTTTACCAGCTCTGAATTCTGTAGTCGTGTTTTCCTGTTATACTAGACTTTCAATATTGTGCATATGTTTCCTTTTCTTAGCTTGTTTTTTCAAGAGTAAACACAATCACAAATGAGGCCTACAAAGACGATCCTACCATTCTTAACTGGACGATGATCGTCGAGTCATGCTGCCCTTCACATCCATCAGGCGATACACTCTAGGTCCTTATTGCGGTCTTATTTTTGGGAATTTAAAACCATCTTCCATCATGTCTAATATTGTTGTATTTCATAATAGTAATTGTTCAGCCTTTGACTGACATATGGATGGTATTTGTAATATATTTCTTTCTTCCATATTACCAGGAAATGTGTCGAAGCACAGAATATATTCCATTTGCAGTGGACAAACAGAACAACACAGCACATAAAAAGAGGAGTATAAGTGGAAACCTTTCTTTCTCTTTAAATTCTTGAGGACGGTAACATTATGATGAAGGTGGAACCATAGAGAGATGTGTATTTTTAATTGAGATATTTTCAGGAGTACCTTTGCAAAGCTGATATATCCTTCTTTTACAAGGTATGGTTGCACTTGCTTATCTGCATAGGCCGTCTAGAATGCCATGAGGCTAGGATTGGTGTAGGAAATCTTCAAAGCTATTATACTCCTCTTAAGAAACTTGCAATACATCAATGCATTTTTATTTTTATTTTTTTGCTGACACCACAGCTACCACCTCTTCATTAAATGACAGAGGTTGCCAGCAACTGCACATGGAAAGATTGAATGTTATATTCTGTCTACTAATAAATAAGGAGGGAGATCAAATTACTGCTCTCTTCACCTGATTGATTTTGAAAAGAGGGTTAAAAATGGTGTTATGAATGAAGATGGATGGGGGTGGGGGCTGGGAGAAAGATGTTGTATTGCAAGAAGAAGTTGGTTAAGAAGACTGATGATTATGAGAATGGAGGACACGAACTTTTGAATTAGACCAATTGTTTGATCGATCATTTTTGTTCTCTTGAAAACGATGTATGGTCAATTTTAGTATTCTGATGTGATTGAAGAATATAGGAGGGACAAAGAGATGTGCTATTGCCAGGACAATTATGACTCTCTATTCAGGTATTCAGTTATGATTCTCCATGGTCATGCTTCTCCTGTTCACCTGGAAGTTTATTGATGGGAGGGAAGCCACTTCTGCTTTGATGATTTCTTGGAAGTTCAGGTTAAAACACTTTTGCTCTTAAAGTCTGTTTATCAATTCTTTGGATAACCTATGTAACGATTGGTTTTGATTTTCATACAGCTAGGTGAATTTACAATCAGTATATACAAGTCAGGTTGTTTGCGAGAGAATTTCATTCCCTAGAATCATTGTCATTGTTGTTGCCTACAAGGTACTTGAAGAAAATGCCCGAGACATATTTTAAGGAGTATAATTCAGCACTAAGGCTATTATTACAACGATGGAATCTTGGTTGTGGTAGTTATGTCTCCAAATGCGTCGATCCCTATCGGCTTACCGAAGTAAACTTTTTTTGTCGATTTCTATTGGCTTACTGACAGCTTATTTATTCTTTTCGAATTTTAATTCCTTGATCTTTGCCTCTGCCCATCTCCATATCACACAGAAGGTGCTCAGTGCAATGCATCATGAAGTGATTCCATGATATCTAGGAATTAGGAACTGCCCATCATTTGTATGTTTCTACAATTTTCCTGCTTGTTGGAACATGTTTGATGTACTTACACATTAACAAAAATGATCTGTAACATTCATGAAAATATTTGGGTTTGGTCCTCTGCTTTTTTACTGTTTATTTACTCATGAAGATAGCAGATGTCCCTGTTTTTAAATATAGTTATCTGTGCTTCCAGTTGGTAGATATCAAAGTATTAACTCGCCGATGTAGGGAAAAAGAGCTATTTTATAGACACTACTAGCAGTGGATACAGGGTCAGCCGTTTTGAACTTGTTTCATAGAATAACTCCCGTATAAGGTCTGGTCTTTTGGGTATACAATCCTTTCTTGAGATGAGCATTGGCAGCTCACATAAGTATACAGTAGTATATTTGACAGATGATGATGATCATTGGCAGCTCACATAAGTATACAGTAGCATAGTAGCATATTTGACAGATGGGCATTGGCAACTCTTCTAAATCTGTGTTTACCATTTAACAATGAACTATGTAATTTAATCAATAGACTCACTTCAGTTGCCATGCTAACTGAAAATCTATATGTCAAATGATGCGACTGTCAAGTGGAAGTTACTTATATTTTCTTACGTCACCTGAGAAGTTTCTTTTTAGCAAGCTTATTTAAGTGCGGCCAAAGTGTACTCTGTTTTTTAGACGATCTCCATGTTTTCTATTGAGATCAGAGAGCAGCTGAAGTAGTGATGGGACTATACCATTTTTAGGTTCTGAAGGCAAAGCTTCCTACAGAGTTAGTCACATTTGTCAGTTCTGTGAGTAGAAAAAATCTTGATAGCTTGTTGCTTCTGCTCAGTGTGCTTGGTGCATAAATTGATTGCTTGATGCAAATGTTGTTTAGTGTCCTATTTCATGGTAGCTGCGGATGCTATATATTTGGAGATTTTGTTGCCGGTATTTGGAGTGCTAGGAGAGTTTCTAAACTACTCTCACGACATCATAGATAGGATAGTGAATCAATGTGACATATGTATAACATTTCATGTGAGATTCTTTGCAGCAAACTGCATGAGCAAGCGGTCCATAAGTATCGTGTGAAAGAGAGAGGACGCCATGGCGAAGATGAGGTGAGCGTTATCCGGTTTTAAAGGAGAAGGCCCCAGCGAGAAATGTCCTGCTAAGATGGGAAACTGAGCGGTAAGGCAGGAAAGGGATGTGTGCGTCGTGGGGTGGGGTTTTCGTGTTGGGACCGCATGTTGGGATAACATATGGGTTGGATTTGGGGGCGTCCGGAGTATCCATACGGTTAAATTTTGGGGAGCTCGCTTAATGTCCTAACATGTTCGGACGGGAGAAATAAGATTTAATCTTGGATATGACCATTTGTGTGATTTATTTGTATGGATCGTAGCCCGTAGCAACGCACGGGCGTTCTCCTAGTTATGGATAATACTCGACTTATATCTAGGATTACCGGCATATTGTTGTAGAAAGTCAGATGAGAATTACTATTGTACACTACAAAATATACTATGTATCTCTTGATAGAATTAGCAAAATACTTGAATCAAAAAGAGACAGCCAGTCATGCGGCGTGGAACTAAATCAGCGCACTTCTGTGCCATCTGATCATCATGTCCATGCAAGCATTGTAACTTGCAACATTTTTTAACACCTGCAATATCATCGTAAAGCTTTTCCTCATAGTCAATCAAAAACATGTCAAGACTTGCAGCATCATAAAGTTCAAACCCATCAGTGGATGTATGCAACAAATCCCGTAATACAACAAACCATTGTGGAGCGATTATAAGCAACAAATTGAAAAAAGCTTTGCAATGAAACATTTGTGGTAGACGCCGAAAATCAATGCTTATGTCGTACTTTTTTTCCCAAGAACAAGCGACCGTAGTTGTCCATCATTTCATTAAGAATTGGAAAAACAATATGCCACACACAACCCAACATCTCATAACGATAAGCAGAAACACCTAGGTATATAACTCCAACAACCAACCTGCCAAGAAATTACTCTCACTATAACCTGACTTCGTGTGTGCAAGCTTCGAGAGCTTCAGTGTGTCCTCTCCATGTGCAACACCCTGAAGAATGGTTGAGTGCTTGTTCTCAAACAAACGAGCATTTTTTTCCAGCCACAACCTTCTAATTCGAGCAATTGTCCATGCCGCAATCTCTTTCCTATGATTGAACCTCTCTTTGGATGGCTCTCCCCCCCTCCCCCTCCCCGTCCTCGGCCCCTTACCTGCCTGGCTCCCCTCTGCCCCCACCCCACCTTCGCTGGCTGCCCCCCTGCGCCTGGCGATGCGGGGAACCGAAGCCATTTATGTGAAACTTAGGCCACCTACAACGCGGGTGCTAAACACTGGCACCGGGATCGATTTCCTAGCTCTTTTGCCCGCCTCCTGGCCTAAACTGGATATCCGGCTTTCTCTCTCCACATGCGCTAATTTCTTTGGTTGTGAGCAGAATCCTGTATGAGACTATTTTTCAACAAACTTGCCGATATTTCTTGTTTTTCCTATTCTGCACGGGCTAAGTGTTGGAGAGATTAGCGCTAGCATAGCCTGCCAATTTTTATTATTATTCGAGAAGAGCTTGTGCATCACGGTAAGTGTTGGAAAAGAGGAACTCACACGTTAAGCTATCGTTAACCCTTCGTGTCTCGTCTGTGTCTCTCGCCTCAAGTGAACAAGCGACTAGGGTATTTGTCTTCCATAGACGGCATCGCCAATCTGCCTCATCTTATTTGGTCATGGGGCATGGAGGTTCCCGACTCTTAGTTGTGTAGGGTTTATGTCCTACTCAAGAAGGCGAGATGTGTCTGAAGATGGAATAAGATTTCCCCGTCTAGCCCCTTTCCGGTGATGTGTCTAGGATCGCTGGAGGGCAGGCGGAGGTGTGTCTCCGATGGATCTTGCGGGGTTAGGTTAGTGGTTGTCTTTGGTGGATCTACTTGAATCCAGTCTTCATTCATCTGCGTTCATATGTCTGCAGATTAAATCGTTCTGATCTACGTTTTCTCTTCATCGGCGGCGGTTACTATTTTGATGTGTTGGTCTACGAATCTAGATGTAATTTTTGTTATTTCTACTCTTCGGTTTGCTTCAGTGCTGGTAGCCGTCACTAGGCGATTTACAAATTTGAATGTATTTTTGTCATTTTTTATATTCGTTGTACTGCTATGATTTTTTTATGATAAAGATCCAAAGTTTTCCCATCAGAAGCTAAGCTAATTTTTTGATTTGATTTTTTTTTCTAGCGTCCAAACAAGCGCTAGAGCATTGATGATGGCCCTATAAGCGGATTTAACCAAGGACCAAAGGCAAAGCCAGTAAAAGAACCTTTTTTTTTTGCGGGGCAGTAAAAGAACCTTTTAGAATAGAGGATTTGACACGTTGTACATGAGTTCAATTCGACATTTCGAACCAATCGCAGCATAAAATAAATTGAATTTGATTCTTCATTTAACAACAACAAAAATGTGCACAATTGGAAATTTGACACCGGAGAAAACAAACGTTCCACAGATTGCTTAAATCCCAGCCACAATTTCAGCTTCAGGCTAATCAGAACATCTTGGAATTCCGGACCAACGGCGGCAGCGCCCACCCACCGCCGTCCTTGGTCTTCTGCGCGTCGCGGCCGCAGTCGCCGGCCCTCCTCGCGGCGGCGGCGGCCCCCGCCGGCGACACGCGCGAGCACCCGTGGTCCGCGGGGAACCGGTGCTTGAGGCACAGCTTCTGGCCGCACCCCTTGCAGTGGCTCGTGTTGGAGAAGGTGAGCGTCTCCTTGCACCGCCGCGCGGGGCAGCGCGGCTTGAGCTTCCTGGCCGGGTCGCAGCCCCGGCGCGACCGCGCGTGCGTCTCGAGGATCTCCGCGTCCGTCTTGTCCTTCCCGTCGCGCTCGATGGAGTCGCCGCAGGCCTCGCAGACGACGACGGTGCGGCCCTGGTCGGCCGCGCGCGGGCAGCCGTGGTCAACGTACGCGCGGTGCTCCGTGCAGAACTCCTTGCCGCAGCCGTCGCAGTGGAAAGGCAGGAAGTCGAGCTGGTTGCAGTCCTCCCTGTCGCAGTGCGCGCCCAGGTCCGGGAACGCCTCCGTGCCCCGCCGCGCCATCGCCTCGCAGGTGTTCCTCCCGATCCCCTCGCTTCGCTCCTGCTTTTCCCCTTGCCGGGTGTGCTCTCTCTCTCTCTGTCTTTTTCTTGCGTTCGGGTGCGAAGGAAGGCTTGCGTTGCGTGTGGTGTGATCACGGCGGGCCGACGCGGTACTTTTATAGCTTCGGGTGGGTTTCGCCGTCGCCGTTGCGGACGCGGTTTGCCTCGCCTTTCTTATTGTGTAAGAAGAACGTGATGGTGACGGTTTGGCCTTCTGGAGGCGCCTTTGCTTAGGCCAGGCGGTTTCGATTCCGAGCTGGGTTGCTCTGGGCACCAGGCGTCCGCGTCGGCCGTGACGTGGTGTTCGTTTGGTAGTTTTGGTCGGCTCGGAGTGGACCAGGTCTACTGGGCCGTCCTGGCGACGTAAAAAGGTTCAGCAATCCGAGCCCGGCTCTGTGTCGTACCAGAGTTAATACACGGCCCAGTATGCCTTTTTGTATTATCACGGCCCAGCTATACTTTATTTTGGAGTACGTCTTGTGCGAAATCACTAATTAAGGAGTACTTGTTGCAAAGAACACTTCATTTTCCCAGGTCGCGACAAGTGGCGCACATGCAACGCGCCACTTGTCGCAACCTGGGAGTTTTCCCTTTTTTCGTAGATCCGTTTATTCAAAACGTTTTATCTCTTAAACCGTGCGTCCAAATCTCGAACCGTTTTCATCGTTGGATTCCTCGCGTCGAGATCTTCAAAACTATTTCCCATGTTGATAGGTTTTGACAAACTTTTTTTTCACAAAAAAACCGGACGAAAAAACCCGGGCGAAAAAACCGAACCGGGAGCATGGTTTTTTTCCTTTCCGAAAGAGGCCGTGCCTGCCTCTCGCGAAAGCAAAGCCGTGACTCTCGTGGAAGGAAAAAACAGAAAACACGTTTTTTTTCGTTTCCGAGAGGCACGGCCGTGACTCTCGCGAAAGCACAACCGTGCCTCTCGCGAAAGCAAAGCCGTGACTCTCGTGGAAGGAAAAAACAGAAAACACGTTTTTTTTCGTTTCCGAGAGGCACGGCCGTGACTCTCGCGAAAGCACAACCGTGCCTCTCGCGAAAGCAAAACCGTGACTCTCGCGAAAGAAAAAAAAACAGAAAACGCGTATTTTTTTCCCTTTTCGAGAGGCACGGCCGTGACTTTCGCGAAAGCACAACCGTGCCTCTCGCGGAAGCAAAACCGTGACTCTCCCGAAAGAAAAAAAAACAGAAAACGCGTTTTGTTTTTCCCTTTCTGAGAGGCACGGCCGTGACTCTCGCGAAAGCACAACCGTGCCTCTCGCGGAAGCAAAACCGTGACTCGCGATAGAAAAAAAAAGAAAACGCGTCTTTTTTTCGTTTCCGAAAGGCACGGCCGTGACTCTCGCTAAAGCACAACCGTGCCTCTCGCGGAAGAAAAACCATGACTTTCGCGAAAGAAAAAAAAAGCGTTTTTTCGCGCAAAAAAAAATTCAAAATTTTTTTGATCGAAAAGCTAAGAAAGACCGGGGGAAAACCAAAACGTCGAAAAAAACCAGAAAAAAACCCGTTTAAAAAGCTGAAAACACGTGCGGAAAAATAAAAATAATAAAATCCGAAAGGAGCGTTCAGAGTACGACACGTGGCAAATGGCTGAGAGCGCGTCAAGTGTTGATGATCGTTGCGAGGCTTAGGGCTGGACCAAAAGCTCGTAGCTCGCGAGCTTAATGAGTGCTTGATAGTTCGGCTCGTTAAGCTCGGAGCTCGCTTCTTAATGAGCAGAGCCAATCATCGACTTCAGCTCGTTAAGCTTAACGAGCTTAACGAACGAGCAAACGAGTTTCACGAGTAACTCGTTAAGCTCGTTAGTAACAACATAACACATATTTTCGTCTTGCGTGATAAACTTTTTGTAGCACCTCAGCCCATCAATTCAATCTAATCGACATATGAGGCAATAAAATAGTGTATTGTTTTTTGTAGTCACCATATTTCATCTTGAAAACCACACCTACACATTCATCCTGTATATCGTAACACATTATAATCTGTTAACGAGCGCTTGTGAGCGCTCACGAGCTTCAAACAAGCCGAGCCGAGCAGGATTTTCTGCTCGTTAATCTTAACGAGCTTAACGAGCCAAGCCTTAACGAGCACGAGCTTAACGAGTACGAGCTTAACGAGCCGAGCTGCTCGTTAGTCCACCCCTAGCGAGGCTCCCGAAGAAGCGCTCGTTAAGGATTTTTTTTCATCCGTTTTTCGTGGTTGCGATGCATGAATTGTGAGCACCGTTGCACCCAAAATATAACTACTCCTCCTGGTTTATTGGTCCCCATAGTTTTTTGTGCCAAATTTTGACCATGGATTAATTACCAAAATGTTAATGCATATCACAAAAAATAGTATCATTGGTTGCCAGCTTGCTTGCCTTCAAGATTGAGCTTATTGTTTAAACAAGATTTGCTCGAACAACCACATAATGAACCAGGTCGCAATCGATGCTGGCACAAAGATGTTGTCATTGAGCTCATGTTGGAAGATCGACGACAGTTCGCCGAGGAGGATTCATGGGTGGAGTGACAATCCAGTTGATGTTTGCAATGGGTCATCAGGAAAAACTGCATCTCTACAATTATGGGTATGTGGTCATTTCCATCAAAAAAATTATGAAAGTTAGATGATTTTTTTTCTAATTTTGGTGGGTATTCTCTCATTTGGGTTTATAAGGCTCTCACCTATTTTAAAACACTTTGATGGGTATATCTCATCATAAGCATACCATTGGAAACTTAGTTTGAATGTATAACCAATGATATGGACTTTAACATATACTCCCTCCGGTCATTTTTACTCCGCGTATTAGATTTGTATCAAGTCAAACTTTTCAAAGTTTGACCAAATGTGTACTAAAAAATACCAACTTCTACAATACCAAATATATATATATATATATATATATATATTACTCACTTCGCCCCAAAATAAGTCCCAACTTTGTGCTAACATTAGTACAAAGCTGTACTAAGGTTGAGACACTTATTTTAGAACGGAGGGAGTATGAAACTACATTTCATAATGAATCTAATAATATTGATTCGGCACTGTGAATTTTGATACTTTTTCTGCCAGTTTGCTCAAAGTTGAGACAGTTTGACTTCAGACAAAATTTATATGCAAACTAAGAGCATCTCCAGCCGCGCCCCCAACAGGCCCTCCCCAGGTGTTTTTGCCGCGACGGCACCGAAAAAACGCCCAGTCGCGCCCCTAGAAGCCCGTTTTTCGCCGGCTCGGGCCAAAACTGGATACCCATGTTGGCTCCCACATGCTCCTCGATGATCTCATCGGATGAACCACAATGTCGAGGACTTAATCAATCCCGTACTCAATTCCCTTCGTCTATCGGTACGATACTTGCCCGAGATTCGATCGTCGGTATACCGATACCTTGTTCAATCTCGTTACCGGCAAGTCTCTTTACTCGTTCCCGTAACACATCATCCCGTGAACAACACCTTGATCACATTGAGCTCATTATGATGATGTCTTACCGAGTGGGCCCAGAGATACCTCTCCGTCATGCGGAGTGACAAATCCCAGTCTCGATTCATGCCAACCCAACAAACACTTTCGGAGATACCTGTAGTGCACCTTTATGGTCACCCAGTTACGTTGTGACATTTGATACACCCAAAGCACACCTACGGCATCTGGGAGTTGCATAATCTCATGGTCTAAGGAATGATACTTGACATTCAGAAAAGCTCTAGCAAACGAACTACACGATCTTTGTGCTATGCTTAGGTTTGGGTCTTGTCCATCACATCATTCTCTTAATGATGTGATCCCGTTATCAATGACATCCCCATGTCCATAGTCAGGAAACCATGACTATCTATTGATCAACGAGCTAGTCAACTAGAGGCTTACTAGGGACATATTGTGGTCAATGTATTCACACATGTATTATGATTTTTGGACAATACAATTATAGCATGAACAATAGACAATTATCATGAATAAGGAAATATAGTAATCCTTTTATTATTGCCTCTAGGGCATATTTCCAACAGTCTCCCACTTGCACTAGAGACAATAGTCTAGTTACATTGTGATGAATCGCACACCCATGGAATTTTGGTGTTGATCATGTTTTGCTCTAGGGAGAGGTTTAGTCAACGGATCTGCCACATTCAGGTCCGTATGTACTTTAAAAATCTCTATGTCTCCATTTTGAACACTTTCACGAATGGAGTTGAAGCGACGCTTGATATGCCTGGTCTTCCTGTGAAACCTGGGCTCCTTCGCAAGGGCAATTGATCCAGTGTTGTCACAGAAGAGAGTCATCGGGTCCGACGCATTGGGTATGACTCCTAGGTCGGTAATGAACTCCTTCACCCAGACTGCTTCTTGTGCTGCCTCCGAGGCTGCCATATACTCTGCTTCACATGTAGATCCCGCCACGACGCTTTGCTTGCAACTGCACCAGCTTGCTGCCCCTCCATTCAAAATATACACGTATCCGGTTTGTGACTTGGAGTCATCTAGATCTGTGTCAAAGCTGGCGTCGACGTAACCCTTTACGACGAGCTCTTCGGCACCTCCATAAACGAGAAACATATCCTTAGTCCTTTTCAGGTACTTCAGGATGTTTTTGACCGCTGTCCAGTGTTCCTTGCCGGGATTACTTTGGTACCTACCTACCAAACTTACGGCAAGGTTTACATCGGCTCTGGTACACAACATGGCATACATAATAGACCCTATGGCTGAGGCATAGGGGATGACACTCATCTCTTCTATATCTTTTGCCATGGTCGGGCATTGAGCCGTGCTCAATCGCACACCTTGCAATACAGGCAAGAACCCCTTCTTGGACTGATCCATTTTGTACTTCTTCAAAATCTTGTCAAGGTACGTACTTTGTGAAAGACCGATGAGGCGTCTTGATCTATCTCTATAGATCTTGATGCCTAATATATAAGCAGCTTCTCCAAGGTCCTTCATTGAAAAACACTTGTTCAAATAGGCCTTTATGCTTTCCAAGAATTCTATATCATTTCCCATCAATAGTATGTCATCCACATATAATATGAGAAATGCTACGGAGCTCCCATTCACTTTCTTGTAAACGCAGGCTTCTCCATAAGTCTGCATAAACACAAACGCTTTGATCATCTCATCAAAGCAAATGTTCCAACTCCGAGATGCTTGCACCAGCCCATAGATAGAGCGCTGGAGCTTGCATACTTTGTTAGCATTCTTAGGATCGACAAAACCTTCCGGCTGCATCATATACAATTCTTCCTTAAGAAACCCGTTAAGGAATGTCGTTTTGACGTCCATTTGCCATATCTCATAATCATAGAATGCGGCAATTGCTAACATGATTCGGACGGACTTCAGCTTCTCTACGGGTGAGAAAGTCTCATCGTAGTCAACCCCTTGAACTTGTCGATAACCCTTAGCGACAAGTCGAGCCTTATAGATGGCCACATTACCATCCGCGTCTGTCTTCTTCTTAAAGATCCATTTATTTTCTATGGCTCGCCGATCATCGGGCAAGTCATTCAAAGTCCATACTTTATTTTCATACATGGATTCTATCTCGGATTTCATGGCTTCTAGCCATTTGTCGGAATCTGGGCCCGCCATCGCTTCTTCATAGTTCGAAGGTTCACCGTTGTCCAACAACATGATTTCCAGGACAGGGTTGCCGTACCACTCTGGTGCGGAACGTGTCCTTGTGGACCTACGAAGTTCAGTTGGAGCTTGATCACCAATATCTTGATCATCATCATTAACCTCCTCTTGAATCGGTGCAGGCACCACAGGAACATTTTCCTGAGCTGTGCTACTCTGATTTTCAAGAGGTAGTACTTCATCAAGCTCTACTTTCCTCCCACTTACTTCTTTCGCGAGAAACTCTTTCTCTAGAAAGGACCCGTTCTTGGCAACAAAGATCTTGCCTTCGGATCTGAGGTAGAAGGTATACCCAACTGTTTCTTTGGGATATCCTATGAAGACGCATTTTTCCGATTTGGGTTCAAGCTTTTCAGGTTGAAGTTTCTTGACATAAGCATCGCAACCCCAAACTTTCAGAAATGACAGCTTAGGTTTCTTTCCAAACCATAATTCATACGGTGTCGTCTCAACGGATTTTGACGGATCCCTATTTAAAGTGAATACGGCAGTCTCTAAAACATAGCCCCAAAATGAGAGCGGTAGATCGGTAAGAGACATCATAGATCGCACCATATCCAATAGAGTGCGATTACGACGTTCGGACACACCGTTACGCTGAGGTGTTCCAGGCGGCGTGAGTTGTGAAACGATTCCACATTTTCTTAAGTGTGTGCCAAATTCGTGACTTAAATATTCTCCCCCACGATCTGATCGTAAGAACTTTATTTTTCTGTCACGTTGATTCTCAACCTCACTCTGAAACTCCTTGAACTTTTCAAAGGTCTCAGACTTGTGTTTCATCAAGTAGACATACCCATATCTACTCAAATCATCAGTGAGAGTGAGAACATAACGATAGACTCCGCGAGCCTCAAC
Source organism: Aegilops umbellulata (assembly GCA_032464435.1). Classification (NCBI taxonomy): domain Eukaryota; kingdom Viridiplantae; phylum Streptophyta; class Magnoliopsida; order Poales; family Poaceae; genus Aegilops; species Aegilops umbellulata. The sequence continues at coordinate 359,647,093 of CP136058.1, forward strand.
GCTCATTGGACCACACACATCTGTATGTATGATTTCCAACAAGTTGGTTGCTCGCTCCATTGTCCCTGAGAATGGAGTCTTGGTCATTTTGCCCATGAGGTATGGTTCGCATGTGTCAAATGATTCATAATCGAGAGACTCCAAAAGTCCATCAGCATGGAGCTTCTTCATGCGCTTGACACCAATGTGACCAAGGCGGCAGTGCCACAAGTATGTGGGACTATCGTTATTAACTTTACATCTTTTGGTATTCACACTATGAATATGTGTATCATCACATACGAGATTCATTAAGAATAAACCATTAACCATCGGAGCATGACCATAAAACATATCACTCATATAAATAGAACAACCATTATTCTCAGATTTAAATGAGTAGCCATCTCGAATTAATCGAGATCCAGATACAATGTTCATGCTCAAACTTGGCACTAAATAACAATTATTGAGGTTCAAAACTAATCCCGTAGGTAAATGTAGAGGTAGCGTGCCGACGGCGATCACATCGACCCTGGAACCATTCCCGACGCGCATCGTCACCTCGTCCTTCGCTAGTCTCCGTTTATTCTGCAGCTCCTGCTTTGAGTTACAAATATGAGCAACCGCACCGGTATCAAATACCCAGGAGCTACTACGAGTGCTGGTAAGGTACACATCAATAACATGTATATCACATATACCTTTGGTGTTGCCGGCCTTCTTATCCGCTAAGTACTTGGGGCAATTCCGCTTCCAGTGACCATTTCCCTTGCAATAAAAGCACTCAGTTTCAGGTTTGGGTCCATTTTTTGACTTCTTCCTGGCAACTGATTTACCAGGCGCGACAACCTCCTTGCCGTCCTTCTTGAAGTTCTTCTTACCCTTGCCTTTCTTGAACTTAGTGGTTTTATTCACCATCAACACTTGATGTTCCTTTTTTATCTCCACCTCCGCAGATTTCAGCATTGAATATAACTCGGGAATGGTCTTTTCCATCCCCTGCATATTGTAGTTCATCACGAAGCTCTTGTAGCTAGGTGGGAGCGACTGAAGGATTCTTTCAATGACCGCCTCATCCGGGAGATTAACTTCCAGCTGAGTCAAGCGGTTGTGCAACCCAGACATCTTGAGTATGTGTTCACTGACAGAGCTATTTTCCTCCATCTTGCAGCTAAAGAAGTTGTCGGAGACATCATATCTCTCGACCCGGGCATGAGCTTGGAAAATCAATTTCAGCTCCTCGAACATCTCATATGCTCCGTGTTGCTCAAAACGCTTTTGAAGCCCCGGTTCTAAGCTGTAAAGCATGCCGCACTGAACGAGGGAGTAATCATCAGCACATGACTGATGGGCCTTCATAACGTCCTGGTTTGCTGGGAATGGTGCATCACCTAGCGGTGCTTCTAGGACATAATCTTTCTTGGCTGCTATGAGGATGATCCTCAGGTTCCGGACCCAGTCCGCATAGTTGCTGCCATCATCTTTCAGCTTGGTTTTCTCTAGGAACGCGTTGAAGTTGAGGGTGACATTAGCGTGGGCCATTTGATCTACAAGACATATTGTAAAGATTTAGACTAAGTCCATGATAGTTAAGTTCATCTAATCAAATTAATGAATGAACTCCCACTCAGATTTGACATCCCTCTAGTCATCTAAGTGATACATGATCCGAGTCAACTAGGCCGTGTCCGATCATCACGTGAGACGGACTAGTTATCATCGGTGAACATCTCCATGTTGATCGTATCTTCTATATGACTCATGTTCGACCGTTCGGTCCTCCGTGTTCCGAGGCCATGTCTGTACATGCTAGGCTCGTGAATCCAACCTAAGTGTATTGCGTGTGTAAATCTGGCTTACACCCGTTGTATGCGAACGTAAGGACCTAACACACCCGATCATCACGTGGTGCTTCGGAATGACGGACCTTAGCAACAGTGCACAGTTAGGGAGAACACATTTTTGATATTTTAATGAGGGATCATCTTATTTATGCTAGTGTCGTTCTAAGCAAATAAGATGTAAAAACATGATAAACATCACATGCAATCAAATAGTGACATGATATGGCCAACATCATTTCGCTCCTTTGATCTCCATCTTCGGGGCGCCATGTTCATCGTCGTCACCGGCATGACACCATGATCTCCATCATCATGATCTCCATCATCGTGTCTTCATGAAGTTGTCACATCAACTATTACTTCTACTACTATGGCTAACGCTTTAGCAATAAAGTAAAGTAATTACATGACGATTTAAGTTGACACGCAGGTCATAAATAAATAAAGACAACTCCTATGGCTCCTGCCGGTTGTCATACTCATCGACATGCAAGTCGTGATTCCTATTACAATAACAAGATCATCTCATACATCACATACATGATTCATCACAACTTCTGGCCATATCACATCACAAAGCACTTGCTGCAAAAACAAGTTAGACGTCCTCTAATTGTTGTTGCAAGTTTTTACGTGGCTGTTATAGGTTGCTAGCAAGAACGCTTCTTACCTACTTTAAAACCACAACGTGAATTGTCAATCTCTATTTACCCTTCATAAGGACCCTGTTCATCGAATCCGATCCAACTAAAGTGGGAGAGACAGACACCCGCCAGCCACCTTATGCAACTAGTGCATGTCAGTCAGTGGAACCGGTCTCACGTAAGCGTACGTGTAAGGTTGGTCCGGGCCGCTTCATCCCACAATACCGCTGAACCAAGATAGGACTAGTAACGGCAAGAAGAATTGACAATTCGACGCCCACAACTACTTTGTGTTCTACTCGTGCATAGAAACTACGCATAGACCTAGCTCATGATGCCACTGTTGGGGATCGTAGTAGAAATTAAAATTTTGCTACGCATCCCCAAGATCTATCCATGGAGTATTCTAGCAACAAGGGGATAGGAGAGCATCTACATACCACTTGTAGATCGCAACGGAAGCGTTCAAGAAGAACGTGGATGATGGAGTCGTACTCGTCGTGATCCAAATCACCGATGACTAGTGCCGAACGGACGGTACCTCCGCGTTCAACAAACGTACGGTCGGGACGGCGTCTCCTCCTTCTTGATCTAGCAAGGGGGAAGGAGAGGTTGATGAAGATCCAGCAGCCCGACGACGTGGTGGTGGATGCAGCAGAATTCCAGCAGGGCTTCGCCAAGCGTCTACAGAGAGAGGGAGAGGTGTAACAGGGGAGAGGGAGGCGCCAAGGCTGCAGGGTGCGGCTGCCCTCCCTCCCCCCTTTATATAGGCCCCCGGGGGCGCCGTCCCTAGAGATGCATCTCCAAAGGGGGGGCGGCGGCCAAGGGGGGAGCCTTGCCCCCCAAGGCAAGTGGGACGCCCCCTACCCTAGGGTTTCCAACCCTAGGCGCAGGGGGAGGCCCATGGGGGGCGCACCAGCCCACTATGGGCTTGTTCCCTCCCCACTTCAGCCCACGGGGCCCTCCGGGATGGGTGGCCCCACCCGGTAGACCCTCGGGACCCATCCGGTGGTCCCAGTACAATACCGGTGACCCCCGAATCCTTCCCGATGGCCGAAACGACACTTCCTATATATAGTTCTTTACCTCCGGACCATTCCGGAACCTCTCGTGACGTCCGGGATCTCATCCGGGACTCCGAACAACCTTCGGTTTGCTGCATACTAATATCTTTACAACCCAAGCGTCACCGAACCTTAAGTGTGTAGACCCTACGGGTTCGGGAGACATGCAGACATGACCGAGGCGATCTCCGGTCAATAACCAACAGCGGGATCTGGATACCCATGTTGGCTCCCACATGCTCCTCGATGATCTCATCGGATGAACCCCGATGTCGAGGACTTAATCAATCCAGTACTGAATTCCCTTCGTCTATCGGTACGATACTTGCCTGAGATTCGATCGTCTGTATACCGATACCTTGTTCAATCTCGTTACCGGCAAGTCTCTTTACTCGTTCCCGTAACACATCATCCTGTGAACAACACCTTGATCACATTGAGCTCATTATGATGATGTCTTACCGAGTGGGCCCAGAGATACCTCTCCGTCATGCGGAGTGACAAATCCCAGTCTCGATTCATGCCAACCCAACAAACACTTTCGGAGATACCTGTAGTGCACCTTTATAGTCACCTAGTTACGTTGTGACGTTTGATACACCCAAAGCACTCCTACGGCATCCGGGAGTTGCATAATCTCATGGTCTAAGGAATGATACTTGACATTCAGAAAAGCTCTAGCAAACGAACTACACGATCTTTGTGCTATGCTTAGGTTTGGGTCTTGTCCATCACATCATTCTCCTAATGATGTGATCCCGTTATCAATGACATCCCCATGTCCATAGTCAGGAAACCATGACTATCTATTGATCAACGAGCTAGTCAACTAGAGGCTTACTAGGGACATATTGTGGTCAATGTATTCACACATGTATTATGATTTCCGGACAATACAATTATAGCATGAACAATAGACAATTATCATGAATAAGGAAATATAATAATCCTTTTATTATTGCCTCTAGGGCATATTTCCAACAAGGCCGGTCGGCCCTCTATGGCGCGCCCCCAAGAGGGGAATCCTACTAGGACTTCCACCTAAATTGAGAGAGGGGGGAGGAAGGAGAGGGAGAGGGAGAAGGAAAGGGGGGCGCCGCCCCCCTCTCCTAGTCCAATTCGGACCAGAGGGGGAGGGGGCGCGCAGCCAGCCCTGGCCGCCCCTCTCTCTCTCTCCACTAAGGCCCAACAAGGCCCATTAGTTCCCCCGGGGTTACCGATAACCCTCTGGCACTCCGGTTTAATCCGATACTTCCCCAGAACACTTCCGGTATCCGAATATAGTCGTCCAATAGATCAATCTGCATGTCTCGACCATTTTGAGACTCCTCGTCATGCCCGTGATCACATCCGGGACTTCGAACAACCTTCGGTACATCAAAACATATAAACTCATAATGAAACTATCATCGTAACGTTAAGCGTCCGAACCCTACGGGTTCGAGAACAATGTAGACATGACCGAGACACATCTCTGGTCAATAACCAATAGAGGAACCTGGATGCTCATATTGGCTCCTACATATTCTACGAAGATCTTTATCGGTCAGACCGCATAACAACATACGTTGTTCCCTTTGTCATCGGTATGTTACTTGCCCGAGATTCGATCGTCGATATCTCAATACCTAGTTCAATCTCGTTACCGGCAAGTCTCTTTACTCGTTCTGTAATACATCATCCCGCAACTAACTCATTAGTTGCAATGCTTGCAAGGCTTATAGTGATGTGCATTACCGAGTGGGCCCAGAGATACCTCTCCGACAATTGGAGTGACAAATCCTAATCTTGAAATACGCCAACCCAAGTACCTTCGGAGACACCTGTAGAGCACCTTTATAATCAACCAGTTACGTTGTGACGTTTGGTAGCACACAAACTGTTCCTCCGATAAACGGGAGTTGCATAATCTCATAGTCATAGGAACATGTATAAGTCATGAAGAAAGCAATAGCAACATACTAGACGATCAAGTGCTAAGCTAACGGAATGGGTCAAATCAATCACATCATTCTCCTAATGATGTGATCCCGTTAATCAAATGACAACACTCATGTATATGGTTAGGAAACATAACCATCTTTGATCAACGAGCTAGTCAAGTAGAGGCATACTAGTGATAGTCTGTTTGTCTATGTATTCACACATGTACTATGTTTCCGGTTAATGCAATTCTAGCATGAATAATAAACATTTATCATGAAATAAGGAAATAAATAATAACTTTATTATTGCGTCTAGGGCATATTTCCTTCAGCCTCCCACTTGCACTAGAGTCAATAATGTAGTTAACATCACCATGTGATTTAACACCAATGGTTCACATTGTCATGTGACCAACACCCAAAGGGTTTACTAGAGTCAATAATCTAGTTCACATCGCTATGTGATTAACACCTGAAGGGTACTACGGTGTGATCATGTTTTGCTTGTGAGAGAAATTCAGTCAACGGGTCTGCCACATTCAGATCCGCATGTATTATGCAAATTTCTATGTCAACAATGCACTGCATGGAGCTACTCTAGCTAATTGCTCCCACTTTCAATATGTATCCAGATTGAGACTTAGAGTCATCTGGATCAGTGTCAAAACTTGCATCGACGTAACCCTTTACGACGAACCTTTTGTCACCTCCGTAATCGAGAAACATATCCTTATTCCAGTAAGGATAATTTTGACCGCTGTCCATTGATCTACTCCTAGATCACTATTGTACTCCCTTGCTTAACACAGTGTAGGGTATACAATAGATCTGGTACACAGCATGGCATACTTTATAGAACCTATGGCCAAAGCATAGGGAATGACTTTCATTCTCTTTCTATCTTCTGGCGCGGTCGGGATTTGAGTCTTACTCAATTTCACACCTTGTAACACAGGCAAGAAATCTTTCTTTGACTGTTCCATTTTGAACTACTTCAAAATCTTGTCAAGGTATGTACTCGTTGAAAAACTTATCAATCGTCTTGATCTATCTCTATAGATCTTGATGCTCAATATGTAAGCAGCTTCACCAAGGTCTTTCTTTGAAAAACTCCTTTCAAACACTCCTTTATGCTTTGCAGAATAATTCTACATTATTTCTGATCAACAATATGTCATTCACATATACTTATCAGAAATGTTGTAGTGCTCCCACTCACTTTCTTGTAAATACAAGTTTCACCGCAAGTCTATATAAAACTATATGCTTTGATCAACTTATCAAAGCGTATATTCCAACTCCGAGATGCTTGCACCAGTCCATAGATGGATCGCTGGAGCTTGCATATTTTGTTAACACCTTTAGGATCGACAAAAACTTTCTAGTTGCATCATATACAACTCTTCTTTAATAAATCCTTTAAGGAATGCAGTTTTGTTTATCCATTTGCCAGATTTCATAAAATGTGGCAATTGCTAAGATGATTCGGACAGACTTAAGCATAGATACGAGTGAGAAACTCTCATCGTAGTCAACACCTTGAACTTGCCGAAAACCTTTTGCGACAATTATAGCTTTGTAGATAGTAACACTACTATCAGCGTCCGTCTTCCTCTTGAAGATCCATTTATTTTCTATGGCTTGCCGATCATCGGGCAAGTCAACCAAAGTCCATACTTTGTTCACATACATGGATCCTATCTCAGATTTCATGTCCTCAAGCCATTTTGCGGAATCTAGGCTCATCATCGCTTCCTCATAGTTCGTAGGTTCGTCATGGTCTAGTAACATAACTTCTAGAACAGGATTACTGTATCACTCTGGTGCGGACCTTACTCTGATTGACCTACGAGGTTCAGTAACAACTTGATCTAAAGTTTCATGATTATCATCATTAACTTCCTCACTAATTGGTGTAGGTGTCGCAGAAACCGGTTTCTGTGATGAACTACTTTCCAATAAGGGAGCAGGTACAGTTACCTCATCAAGTTCTAGTTTCCTCCCACTCACTTCTTTCGAGAGAAAATCCTTCTCTAGAAAGGATCCATTTTTTTAGCAACGAATATCTTGCCTTCGGATCTGTGATAGAAGGTGTACCCAACTGTCTCCTTTGGGTATCCTATGAAGACACATTTCTCCGATTTGGGTTTGAGCTTATCAGGATGAAACTTTTTCTTATAAGCATCGCAACCCCAAACTTTAAGAAACGACAACTTTGGTTTCTTGCCAAACCACAATTTGTCGGTGTACTAGAGTAGGGGTACCCTAGTATCCCAAACTTGTGCATGGGCAGTCGCAGCGCCCCGCGGCAATGCTTGCCAGGTGACCGCCGAGGACCTACTTGGTTCCTTTGGAGCCATTCAAGAACAAAGAATTTAAGCCAAGGGGACAAGGCCTCGGCAAGAGGAGCTTGCCGGGAAGGTCACTCAAGGCACCAAGCCCCAGCAAGAGGAGCTTGCCGGGAAGGCCAACCAAGCCACCTCAAGGAACTTGCCGCGACGCGCCACGCGTCCCGGCAGGACCCGGCGAGCGACAAGCTTCTGGACGCGATAAGACAACGACCGCGGCAAGCCGCTTGCCGCGGCAAGCAACCACTCTGTACCCGCGCTCCAGCACATCCACCAACGTGTCACTCTAGGACCCTTCCAGGCGCACGTGGCGGGAGGTTGTGCAGCCAGGGATGCACCATGGCAAACAACGCTGACAAGATCACCATCGTGGCGAGCGGTGGCGTCCCTGACAGTCCCTTTTCTGCACTGTTTGGGCGACGTAGATAGGCATTTAATGCCCTTGTCCCCTGCCGTCAGGGTTAGGTATGATACACTGTGTAGGTAGCTGTACCTAACGCAGCACCTTTCCATTTTTGCCCTTGCCCATGTTGCCACCTGTTGGAGACCCCTTGAGCATATAAAAGGAGGCCCATGCACAACGTGGAGGAGGAGGACGAACAGAAGAACGCTCGGTCTTGTTAGCTGCTTGAGTGTACTGTAGCACTCAGCGCTCCCGAGCAAGAACTCAATACAAACCACAAAGCAGCAGTAGGAGTATTATCTCTCCGGAGAGCTCCGAAGCTGGGTAAAAATCGCTCGCGTGCCCCGCCTCGATCTGCTCTTCGTGCGACCTCCGCCCCCCGCCGAACCGAAAGGGGCTCCGTCCCCATAGGTGCTTGTGGAGCCAGTTTTTCCCCGGCATCTTTGGCGCGCCAGGTAGGGGGCGTCGAGGTTGTGTGAACCTGATCCGGCGTTCACGCGAGCTAGATCTTCATCGACTTCATCGACATGCCGCCGAATAAAAAGGCTTCGGAGGCGGCTGCTCCGTCCGCGTCGAATCCACCGCCGCCGGAGCAAACGGCTGGTGGGGAAGACGCCGGCGGAAGAACGGGCGTCGACGAGGGAGCCCACGGTGTCACCAAGTCCAAGGAAAAGACCGCGCTTCCCGTCGGCGGCATAGCCGGCTCCCACGACGATCGGGTGTCCGTAGACGCACCGCGCCCAACTCAGGAGGCGCAGGACCGGCAGCGTCGTGGTACTCATGGTACCATACGCTCGCTGGACCCAGATCGAGCTGGCGGATCTCGGGATGCTCCAGGCCAGCATATGCGCCAATGTGCTGGCGCGAGCGAGGCACGATCGCCTAGACGGGATATTGCTCCTTCTAACGCAATTAGAAGTCCGAGCATATCCCGCTCCTCGCACCGTTCGCCACCGCTACCCGCCACTCCAGCGGAAGCTTTGGCACGAGCTCAACTGCTCCTAGACTTCCCTCCAACGCCAGACAAAATCGACGACTGGAGGGCCACCATTCAGAGTCTCATCGGCTTCGCCAACGGCGACACTCCAGGCAGGCGACCACATCGCAGCCGCGGCAGGCCAGCCAGGTGCGAGCCAATGGCGACAAAACCGGTGGGGGTGCAACCACCGTACACTCTCCGCCCCGAAGGCCAAGATCGCCAACTCGCCGGGTCCTCCACGACAGCGACTCCACTGCTTCATCAGACCCGCGAGCTCGCCGCGATCAACGCCAAGTTCTTCACGAACGACAGCAAGAAGACGCTCGTACTCGCATCGAGCGCCGAAGAGAAGCGCGATGTCAGTCAGACAAGCGTGCTGGGACCACTGTCGACATGCATGCGCCAGGGGAACCAGGCGACCTGCCGTACGCGGTAGGTTGCCCTGCATTCACCTGTGAGCTGCGGCAAGTCCAGTGGCCCAGCACGAAGAACTTCAAGCCAGACGTACCCGAGAAGTACGACGGCAAGTTGCATCCGTCGGAGTTCCTCAGCATATACACCATCGCGGTGCAATCTGCTGGGGGGCGTGACAACAAGATCCTTGCCAACTATTTCCCGCTGATGCTCAAGCCCAACGTCAGGTCCTGGCTCATGCACTTGCCGGAAAACTCCATATCTTCCTGGGCAGACCTATGCCATTAGTTTGTCGGCGCCTTTACCGGCGGCCACAAACCTCATGGCCAGGAGAGTGATCTTCATCTGCTTGCCCAGAAGGAAGGAGAGCCCTTGTGCAAGTACATCCAGAGATTCAGCCAAGTGCAACGCAACATCCCAGACGTCCACCCTGCCGCGGTCATCAGTGCGTTCCACCAGAACGTGCGTAACCGCAGGATGCGGGAGGAGATGGCGATGTGCAAGATCAGAGATGTCAGTGAGCTGTATGCCTTGGCCGACAGATGTGCACGTGCTGAGGAAGGGAGGAAACTCCCCGGAGAGAATACAGGAACAGGAGGATCTGACAGCGATGATGCTGCCCCGACCAACAAAAACCGGCAGCGGAACAACAGGAAGAGGAAAGGCAAAGATGTGCTAGTTGTTGAGCAGTCCGGCAATGAAGGTGGCGCCAAGACAGCCAAGACTGATAGATCCGGCAAGGAGGTTGCCGCATGCGCCAACTGCCAGGCTGTGGCGGCCGCCGACAAGCAGGACGGCACCAACAAACGGTACTGCAAGATCCACCGCACAAGGGCCATGACCTCCAGAGCTGCAAGAAGGTCGAGCAGCTTGTTGAGCTGCAAAAGGCCGAATATGAGCGACGCGATAAGGAGAAAGCCCAAGGAGGTGCTGGAGGATCCGGTACGAAGCGCACCGGCCGGGGAGGACGCCGCGGCCACGCCAAGCAGCGGCAAGGCGACAGACCTCCCCGCGGCCGCGACAAGGATGAAGATGACGACGACGACGAAGACATGGATGATGCCGAGACCAGCGAGCAGGAGTTCCAGAAAGCCACAGTGGTCTTGTGCGTTGACGACGGTGCTTCTCTGCATACTTCGCACCGCCAACTCAAGCAGTGGGTGCGGGAAGTCAATGCGGCAGAACCACCCGTCGAATCACGCAAGCTTCTGAAATGGTCCAGCACGCCTATCATCTTTGATATTGAGGACCACCCTGATCGCACAACTGCTGTCGGGTGTTTGCCGATGTTGGTCTCACCAACTATCCGCAACCTCAAGGTAACTAAGATGCTAGTTGACGGCGGGGCCGGCTTGAACCTGATCTCCTCCGCTTTGCTCCGAAAACTCCAAGTCCCTGACAGCGAGCTCGAAGAGACCGGCACATTCCAAGGAATCAACCCGGGAAGGAGCAAGCCGAAGGGGAAGATCACGCTGCCAGTGACATTTGGCAGCGAGTTGAACTTCAGGACTGAGAGGATCACTTTTGACGTTGCCGATTTTCCATTGCCTTACAACGGAATTCTCGGCCGCCCAGCGCTCGCCAAGTTCATGGCGGCCTCTCACTACGCGTACAATATGCTGAAGATGCCAGGCCCGATAAGTGTCATCACTGTCCCTGGCGACAAGAAAGATGCTCTTATCTGTGCCGACAAGATCTACCGGGAAGCAGCAGCCGCAACGGATCGCGAGACACTTGCCGCTGAAGCTCCCGGGGGGAAGAAGAAGACCAAGTCCGGCAAGAGTTCTGATGCCCACTCCGGCAAGCGCACCTCTTCGGAGTGCTGCGCTACCGTCGAGGACGCACCATCGAGCTCCGCCGGCAAGTCTAAGAAGACGATGGCAGCTCCGCCAGCGACCAAGAAGGTGTCCGCCAAGGAGGACGGCACTGGTGGTACTTTCACCATCAGTGCCACCCTTGACCCTAAATAGGAAAGCGCGCTCATTACTTTCCTGCGGGCGAATGTCGATGTGTTTGCATGGCAACCGTCTGACGTCCTCGGTGTTCCCAGGAAAGTAATTGAGCACCACCTTGCCGTCTGTCCTCATGCGCGGCCCGACAAGCAGAAAGTCAGGAAGCAAGCAGTGGAGCGCCAAGAGTTCATCGCAGAAGAGATCAAGAAGTTGGAAGCAGCAGGCCTCATCAGAGGAGTGCTCCATCCCACATGGTTGGCCAACCCTGTAGTCGTGCGCAAGGCGAACGGGAAATGGAGGCTTTGTATCGACTTCACCGATGTCAATAAAGCTTGTCCCAAAGACCCATTTCCCTTGCCGCGCATTGACCAGATTGTTGACTCCATGGCCGGATGTGACTTGCTTTCATTTCTTGACGCATACTCAGGATATCATCAGATCTTCATGGCAGAAGAGGATGAGGAGAAAACCGCGTTCATCACTCCATGTGGCATGTACTGTTTCGTACGGATGCCTTTCGGTTTGAAGAATGCTGGTTCAACATTCGCAAGGGTAGTCCACACTGCTTTTGAGCCACAAATACACAGAAATGTGGAAGCCTACATGGATGATATAGTGGTCAAGAGCAGCGACAAAGCAACTCTGATCCAAGATTTAGAAGAGACTTTTGCAAATCTGCGCAAGATCAGCCTCAAGCTCAACCCCGAGAAGTGCGTGTTTGGAGTCCCTTCCGGCAAGCTTCTCGGGTTCTTCGTGTCTCAGCGGGGAATTGAAGCTAATCCCGACAAGATCAAAGCCATTGAGCAGATTGAAGCACCGAAGCGCGTCAAGGATGTACGAAGACTTGCCGGCTGCGTGGCGGCTCTCAGTAGGTTTATCTCTAAGTCGGCTGAGCACGCCCTGCCGTTTTTCAAAATTTTGAAAAAGACAGGTCCAATGAAATGGACTCCGGAAGCGGAGGATGCGCTGCAGGACTTGAAGAGATACCTTTCCTCCACTCCAATACTTGCCGCACCTAAGCCACAAGAGAAGTTGCTTCTGTATCTGGCGGCAACCAATCAAGTGGTTAGTGCTGCGTTAGTAGCGGAGAGGGAGGCAGATGATGAGCCAGCAACCACAACAAGCGCATCCAGCGACAAGCAGGGGGCTTCCCCGACAAGCTCTGGTCCCGGCAAAGATGGATCTGCGCAAGCGCCCGAGGAGATACAGAAGAAAATGGTGCAGCGCCCAGTCTACTTTGTCAGTTCCCTTCTGCAGGGGGCTAGGTCAAGGTACTCTGGTGTGCAGAAATTGCTTTTCGGCCTTCTCATGGCCTCGAGAAAACTGCGCCATTACTTCCAAGCACATGAGATCACGATTGTCACTCGCTTTCCGCTGAAGAGGATACTGCAGAATCCAGAAGCAACAGGCATGATTGTTGAGTGGGCACTGGAACCGTCAAGCTTTGACCTCAAGTTTGAGAGCACTTCAACTATCCAAAGCAGAGCATTGGCAGAATTCATAGCAGAGTGGACGCCAACACCAGATGAAGAAATTCCAGAGACGAGCATCCCCGTCGAGGAAGCAAGCAAAGAGTGGCTGATGTACTTTGATGGTGCCTTCTCGCTGCAAGGCGCCGGTGCTGGCATGCTGCTTGTCGCACCCACCGGAGAGCACCTCAAGTACGTAGTCCAGATGCACTTTCCCAAGGAGCAAGCAACAAACAATACCGGAGAATATGAAGGATTGCTTGCCGGCCTCAGGATCGCGGCAGACCTTGGGATCAAGAAGCTCATTGTCAGGGGTGACTCGCAGCTTGTCGTCCGCCAAGTGAACAAGAATTATCAGAGTCCGTTGATGGAAGCTTATGTTGATGAGGTGAGGAAGCTAGAAGAGCGCTTTGTCGGCCTACAGATGGAACATGTTCCAAGAACTCAGAACGACATCGCTAACGGCCTGTCAAAGTGCACAGCATTTAAGTTACCTGTGGAACCAGGGATCTTTCTGCTCAAGCTGACTCAATCGTCTGTGACGCCATCAACTGGACAGTGCAAGAAGAGGAAGTTGATTTCTGGTGACTATTTTCCGGCAGAGCTTCCCGAAGCCGCCGCCAAAAAGGTCCCCAAGATCAACACCAAGAGTGCTGAGGAGCAGTCTGCTCCGACAAGTCCCAGGGTTTGTTTCGTTGAAGCAGACGCTCCCGACAAGTTTTGCTCCGGCAAGCTTGCCAGGGAACGTGAAGCTCCGGCTGAGCAGCAGGTTCTCGCCGTAGAAGCGGATGTTCCCGCAGCAGCAGATATGCCTTTAGTCCTTGTTGTTGAGCCACAAGCTCCAGCATGGGCACAGCAGATCGTCCGTTTCCTTCAAACAGGAGAACTTCCCGAAGTGCAAGAAGAAGCGGAAAGAGTAGCCCGGCAGTCTAGTATGTACCAGTTCGTCGACAACGAACTATACAGAAGAAGACTCAACGGTGTGAAATTGAAGTGTATTCACCGGGAAGATGGACAGAAACTGTTGGCAGAGATACATGGAGGCATATGTGGTCACCACATTGGCGCCAGAGCACTTGCCGGCAAAGCGTTCCGGCAAGGTTTCTTTTGGCCGACAGCCCTCCAGGATGCAACTGCACAAGTAACCAAGTGTGAAGCGTGCCAGTTCCATTCCAAGCAGATACACCAGCCAGCTCAAGCTCTCCAGACGATCCCTTTATCCTGGCCATTTTCGGTCTGGGGGCTCGACATCCTCGGCCCCTTCCCCCGAGCAGTCGGGGGCTTTGAGTACTTGTATGTTGCAATTGACAAGTTCACAAAGTGGCCGGAAGTGGAAGCAGTGAGGAAGGTAACAGCACAGTCAGTAGTCAAGTTCTTCAGGTCGATTGTTTGCCGCTTCGGGATCCCTAACAGGATCATCACCGACAACGGTACGCAATTCACGAGTCGCACCTTCATGCAGTACGTCCAAGACCTTGGCGCCAAGGTCTGCTTCGCTTCTGTTGCTCACCCCAGGAGCAACGGTCAAGCGGAGAGGGCAAATGCTGAAGTGCTGCGTGGACTCAAGACCAGGACTTTCGACAGGCTGCACAAGTGCGGAAGAAACTGGATTGAGGAGCTGCCGGTGGTTCTTTGGTCGATCAGGACGACGCCAAATCGAGCCACTGGCCAGACACCTTTCGCTCTAGTCTATGGAGCAGAGGCAGTTATCCCCACGGAACTCGTATACGGGTCACCTCGAGTGCTCGCTTATGATGAGCTTGAGCAAGAGCAGCTGCGGGAAGATGACGCGCTGCTCCTTGAGGAAGACCGTCTTCAGGCTGCTGTGCGAGCTGCTCGCTACCAGCAAGCTTTGCGCCGCTACCATAGCCGCAAAGTTAACGCCAGAAGTCTCGAGGAAGGCGACCTTGTTCTTCGGCGCGTTCATTCCGCCAAGAATTCCAACAAGTTGACGGCGAAGTGGGAAGGCCCTTATCGGGTGAAACGAGTCACTAGGCCTGGCGCTGTCCGCCTTGAGACCGAAGATGGCATTCCGATGAGCAACCCCTGGAACATCGAGCATCTTTGTAAGTTTTATCCGTAAGGCGCGGTTGTCGGACCCTGTTCCGGCAACCACCTTTTGTACAAGTCTTGCCGCTGTCGCATGTGATCCTTTGTACAAAGCCAGGCGCAGACCCTGAGCACAGATGAAGCGCTGGCGCCCTAAGTTATAGCATGCATGCTAGGTCGAGTCTCGTCCTTGGTTAGGGTTGATAGTGCTTAGTAGCGGCTAACCCCTAACTTAGAGGTCGAGTGTGCGTCCCTTTGCCGTTCTTTCGTTTCCCTTGGTTCGCAGGACTCGCATATCCTTGCCGGACCACTTGAGGACGAAGAAGAGAAGAAGGGCGGACCAGCACCTGGGCCCCGGCAAGCCAGTGTTGCCGAGGGATGCAAGTATAAAGACTCACCCATGGCGAACTAGAGTTGCCGGGGGCTGCAGTCTCAGATAAGTTTTTCATCCCTTATCATGCATTCTCTTATGGACTGAGGTATGCGAGACCTCGTTTCTTCCTAAAAGACTACCGTGCTCCCTAACTCTAGGCCCTAGTATTCGTCCCTAGGGCCAGGTTTGGTCGTAGTCGCGGCAGCAAAAGGGACGAAACGAGGAGCCTGAACCCGCCTCATCCTTGCCTCCGCCAAAAGCGGGAGAAAGGTCGAGCGACGTGGGAAGACGGCAGGGCCTGCTACCGGGAAAAGAAGTGTCTATCTTAAAGATATTAAGGATTTTCTCCTTGACGTGGGTTCCACCCACAAGACAAGTGACCCGGCAGGCATCCCCTTTTCACACAAAAAAGCATTCCACTCAGGTACAGTTCATAGAGAATGAAAAACATGAATGATGGGATTACAAGATTTAAATACAGCTAAGGCCCAAGGGCTTACAAATTAAAAAGAGATAAGGTGCCCGTAATCCCTTTCTTGTCCCTCTCTTCAGGAGGTAGGTCAAGGAGGCGAAAAGGGCAAAAGGGGCGCCTAGGCGAACTACAGGTGGCAGAAGACACCAAGAGACCATCTCGATGGTCGTCCAAAGGCTGTATGGTGATGGCGGCGCCGGAAGCAGGGCTCGAAGACGAGGCAGCAGGACGTCAGCACGCTGTCGAGGGCGTCGCGCCCACGTACTCCGAGTTGACGGCCTTGCCGCGCGCCCTCTTCCTCTTCCGCAGCCTCCCTATGCCAGCCGCCCAAGGAGACGACCCCGAGAAGCTCAAGGAGCCGGCGACGCGGATGATGGGGTCGCGTGTGCCACACGGAGCGGCGCCCGACACCTAGTCGGACCCGTCATCCCGCCACCTGCTACCCTCGTCGTCGCTGCCGCTGTCCTCCTCGTCACTCCCGTCCGAGGAGGAGTCTTCGCTGTCGGAGGAGCTGCCCACGCAGCACCTTGCTCGAGTCCCGAAGCACCCAAAGACGTTGACGGAGAGGAGACCGCCCTCCATCAGCTTAAAATGGAGGGTGAGCCCCTCCGTCAGGCTGTGGATACAGGCGAACGTCTTCCACCCTCGACCAAGATACATCACATCAGGGGCCGAGAAGTCAACGCGGACTCGCGTACCACTGATTTTGCAGCCCCTCATGTGCAGCCTCAGTGTCTCGGGCGGATCCAACTCCATCACGCTCGCAAATGGAGTCGGGAGACGAAGGCGACGACGTGGCGGCCGACGCAGCCTGACGAAGAACTCGCAAGGGTCGTCCCCAATATGGACCGCCATGGGAAGAGGAGCCGCTGGCGGAGGCGAGGCCGGCGAGCCGCCCCGTCCACCTCTTCCCCGAGCGCCTCGGCCTCGCCCTCGCCCTCGCCCACGACCTCGCCCCCTCCCTCTTCCCCTTACGGCTGGCTCCGCCGCCACGGGAGCGGGAGAGGGAGGGACGCGTTGTCTAGCGGCGACCCTCGCCGCCAGCGTTGAAGGACCAGGGTTCCCTTTCTCCATGGCGAATGAGAGAGAAGGGAGCAGAAGAGAAGGAAGAGGAGATGAAAGAATACGGGCCTCCGTCACCCCCCCTTATAAAGGAACGGGGTGGGGGCTCGGCCGCCCCGCTCAGCTAATCAGGACACAGCAGGAGCAGAGAACTGGGACCGACCCGCTGCATCGACCCACGACGGCCCAGATTCCCGCCTCCACCGTTCGCCACCCCAAGCGCATGGAAGCCGCGTGGCAGGCGTACAGAACCGAGGCGACGGATGAGGCGACCTCTCCCCACCCCGTGATCGTGGGGAGTGGACGCCTCGAAGACCACGCCTCCACACCTTCTCCATGCCTTAGGAGGGAGGGGGCGGACGTTTCACCCTTTCGAGTAAAGAAACCACCCATGATTTCTCCCACGACGCCGCGATTGACGCGTGCCGTTCGAGGAGGGCGCGGTAGATACGGAGTCAGATGCGACGTGACCCTGGCCGCGCGTGCCCGTGCCCTGTTTTGGGCCTAGCCCAACAGCGCTCGGCACCGTGTATGGCCCAGGCCCGGGGCTCCTGTCGGTGTACTAGAGTAGGGGTACCCTAGTATCCCGAACTTGTGCACGGGCAGTCGCAGCGCCTCGCGGCAAGGCTTGCCAGGTGACCGCCGAGGACCTACTTGGTTCCTTTGGAGCCATTCAAGAACAATGAATTTAAGTCAAGGGGACAAGGCCCCGGCAAGAGGAGCTTGCCGGGAAGGTCACTCAAGGCACCAAGCCCCAGCAAGTGGAGCTTGCCGGGAAGGCCAACCAAGGCACCTCAAGGAACTTGCCGCGACGCGCCACGCGTCCCGGCAGGACCCGACGAGCGACAAGCTTCCAAACGCGACAAGACAACGACCGCGGCAAGGCGGTTGCCGCGGCAAGCCACCACTCTGTACCCGCGCTCCAGCACATCCACCAACGTGTCGCGCTAGGACCCTTCCAGGCGCACGTGGCGGGAGGCTGTGCAGCCAGGGGTGCACCGTGGCAAACAGCGCTGACAAGATAGCCATCATGGCGAGCGGTGGCGTCCCTGACGGTCCCTTTTCTGCACTGTTTGGGCGACGTAGATAGGCATTTAATGCCCTTGTCCCCTGCCCTCAGGGTTAGGTATGATACACTGTGTAGGTAGCTGTACCTACCGCAGCACCTTTCCATTTTTGCCCTTGCCCACGTTGCCACCTGTTGGAGACCCCTTGAGCATATAAAAGGAGGCCCATGCACAACGTGGATTAGGAGGACGAACAGAAGAACGCTCGGTCTCGTTAGCTGCTTGAGTGTACTGTAGCACTCAGCACTCCCGAGCAAGAACTCAATACAAACCACAAAGCAGCAGTAGGAGTATTATCTCTCCGGAGAGCTCCGAAGCTGGGTAAAAACCACTCGCGTGCCCCGCCTCGATCTGCTCTTCGTGCGACCTCCGCCCGCCCCCCCCGAACCGAAAGGGGCTCCTTCCCCGTAGGTGCTCGTGGAGCCAGTTTTTTCCCGGCACAGTTCATACGGTGTCATCTCAACGGATTTAGATGGTGCCATTTTTAACGTGAATGCAACTGTCTCTAATGCATAACCCCAAAATTATAGTGGTAAATTGGTAAGAAACATCATGGATTGCACTATATCCAATAAAGTACGGTTATGACGTTCGGACACACCATTATACTATGGTGTTCCAGGTGGCACGAATTTATGAAACTATTCCACATTGTTTTAATTGAATACAAAAATCGTAACTCAAATATTTGTCTCCGCGATCAGATCGTAGAAACTTTATTTTCTTGTTACGATGATTCTCTACTTCACTCTGAAATTCTTTGAACTTTTGAAATGTTTCAGACTTATGTTTCATCAAGTAGATATACCCATATCTGCTTAAATCATCTGTGAAGGTGAGAAAATAACAATATCCGCCACGAGCCTCAACATTCATCGGACCACATACATCCGTATGTATGATTTCCAACAAATCTGTTGCTCTCTGCATAGTACTGAAGAACGGCGTTTTAGTCATCTTGCCCATCAGGCACGGTTCGCAAGTACCAAGAGATTCATAATCAAGTGGTTCCAAAAGTCCATCAGTATGGAGTTTCTTCATGCGCTTTACAGCGATATGACCTAAACGGCAGTGCCACAAATAAGTTGCACTATCATTATCAACTCTGCATCTTTTGGCTTCAACATTATGAATATGTGTATCACTACTATCGACATTCATCAAAAATAGACCACTCTTCAAGGGTGCATGACCATAAAATATATTACTCATATAAATAGAACAACCATTATTCTCTGATTTAAATGAATGACCATCTCGCATCAAACAAGATCCAGATATAATGTTCATGCTCAACGCTGGCAGCAAATAACAATTATTTAGGTCTAATACTAATCCCGAAGGTAGATGTACAGGTAGCGTGCCGACTGCGATCACATCGACTTTGGAACCATTTCCCACGTGCATCGTCACCTCGTCCTTTGCCAGTGTTCGCTTAATCCGTAGTCCCTGTTTCGAGTTGCAAATATTAGCAACAGAACCATTATCAAATACCCAGGTGCTACTGCGAGCTCTAGTAAGGTACACATCAATAACATGTATATCACATATACCTCTGTTCACCTTGCCATCCTTCTTATCCGCCAAATACTTGGGGCAGTTTCGCTTCCAGTGACCAGTCTGCTTGCAGTAGAAGCACTCAGTTTCATGCTTAGGTCCAGATTTGGGCTTCTTCTCCTGAGCAGCAACTTGCTTGCTGTTCTTCTTGAAGTTCCCCTTCTTCTTCCCTTTGCCCTTTTTCTTGAAACTAGTGGTCTTGTTGACCATCAACACTTGATGCTCCTTCTTGATTTCTACCTCCGCAGCCTTTAGCATTGCGAAGAGCTCAGGAATTGTCTTGTCCATCCCTTGCATATTATAGTTCATCACGAAGCTCTTGTAGCTTGGTGGCAGTGATTGGAGAATTCTGTCAATGACGCAATCATCCGGAAGATTAACTCCTAGTTGAATCAAGTGATTATTATACCCAGACATTTTGAGTATATGCTCACTGACAGAACTGTTCTCCTCCATCTTGTAGCTATAGAACTTATTGGAGACTTCATATCTCTCAATCCAGGCATTTGCTTGAACTATTAACTTCAACTCCTGGAACATCTCATATGCTACATGACGTTCAAAACGTCGTTGAAGACCCGGTTCTATGTCCAAGATTCCAGATCACAATGATGCTCATCCTGTGGCCGAGAACATGACAATCAGAAGAGACTCAAGGTTAAGAAAGTGGAGAGAAGCAGATCCATATGCTTCAAGGAGATGAACTGCTGTTGACTACAGGTTCCACACAAAGGAACAACAGGACTTCTATGAGACAGTTTTGTTGGATAAGAAGCCTATCGTTTGTGACATGAGGTGGGTCGACTGGACCTACATCAAGGGCAATGAGCAGCACTATCCTGGAGTGCAAGACAGCTTCAAAGCTTGTGGAGTTGCAAACTTTGTTGGGCAGAAGCTCACAAAGTGGAACGAGGAGCTCATTATGCAATTCTTCTCCACAGCACACTTCTACCCAGATGGAAGGATAACATGGATGTCTGAAGGTACAAGGTACCAATCAACTATTGAGGAATGGGCAAAGTTGATCAATGCCCCAGAGGAAAATGAAGATGACTTGGATGTCTATGCCAAGAAAAAGATGGATCATAACTCAATGGCAAATATGTACAAGGAGATTCCAGTAGATGATCTTGACACTCACCAGCTTGGGTCTGTAAAACACTTGTTGTCAGGACTGCCTACGATCAACTGGATCCTTAGGCACACACTCTTGCCCAAGTCTGGAGATCACAGAATGATCAGAGGTCACGCCATTAACTTGCTACATATATTTTATGTGCCTCAGAAGTTCAAGGTCATGAGCCTCATAGTAGAGACTATCAAGAGGACAACAGCAGATCAGAAGAGGAGCTGTGGTTATGCCCCTCAGATCCAAGAGTTGATTAACTCAAAAATGGGCAAAGGCACATACTTGTTGGACAAGGAACACTTGCCTATTCATCCAGATTTCAAGGACAATCAAGTTGTGATGAATGAGAATGAACCATCATCAGCTCAAGCTCAAGCAAAGAAGGAGAAGGCAAGGAAGGAGAAAGCTGCCAAGATGCCAACTCAAGAGGAAGCATCTGAGAATTTTTGAAAACCAAGCAGGAGCAGCTTAGTTACTTGATTGCATCTACACTGAGGATTGAGAAAGGACTGGCCACCCTCACTCAGAATCAGGAGAGCTTAGAGAGAATCGTGGAACAAAAGTTCTATGACTTGGATATAAAAGTAACAGAGATTCAGTCTGCAGTGGAGCAACTTCAAGATGACATGCAGGAGAGGAAGGGGAAGACTACAACTGATGCATTTGCCAGAGTGCCACGATCTCAGAGGTCAACTGCAGTGCCAGTTCCTGACACCAGAGCCACCACATCAGCTCCAGCTACAGCACCAGCCCAACCAGCTCCAGCATTCACCTCAGCTCCAGCTCCAACCACTTCTACAGAAGCCTTCGTCCTTGGAGTGATCCAGACTCCACCACCACCAGAAGATCAAGCCTGAGAGCCGATCTAGCACTATGCATTTTCTAGGAACTTTTTGGTAACTTGTTGCCAAAGGGGGAGAAAAATGTATAGATCATAGGCTTCGAGAGAGAGAGAGAGTGTTGCCTTTATTCTCTCTTGCTTTATTTGGTGGTTTTTCAAACTTTGTTTGCTTTTGAGTGTTTGAGATACTATGATATGCTTGTGAGACATTGATGATCATGTGTTTGATCATAAGCTACAGTTATGCATGCTTGATATTATCCTATCTATCTTATGTGATCATTCACTTTTCTTGGTGATGAGTGCATGTATTCAATTCTTATCATTTTGAGCGCTCCACCAAGATGTATGTGACATGGAAGAGTAACCTATGATTCTAACTCTTTGTGCATTTGCAGTCCAAAGCAAATTTTAAAATATGCACAAATTTAGGGGGAGCTCTTGCTTTTCACATACCTCTCAAAGCGACGATGTTCTAAAATCTTATTATCATTTATTGAAGCTTTGATCTATATGTTATCATTTATCGAAGCTTTGATATATATGTTATCATTTATCGAAGCTTTGCTCTGCCAGACGTTCTTAACGTCGTTAGTTGCATCAGCAGCAGGCCTGGCACCCAGCGGTGCTTCCAGGACGTAATTCATCTGTGCAACAATGAGGATAATCCTCAAGTTATGGACCCAGTCCGTGTAATTGCTACCTTCATCTTTCAACTTTGCTTTCTCAAGGAACGCATTAAAATTCAACGGAACAACAACACGGGCCATCTATCTACAATCAAACATAAACAAGCAAGATACTATCAGGTACTAAGTTCATGATAGATATAAGTTCAATTCATCATATTACTTAATCTCTCTAATCTTTTAAGTGTTCACGTGATCCAAATCAACTAAACCATAACCGATCATCACGTGAAATGGAGTAGTTTTCAATGGTGAACATCACTATGTTGATCATATCTACTATATGATTCACGCTCGACCTTTCGGTCTCAGTGTTCCGAGGCCATATCTGCATATGCTAGGCTCGTCAAGTTTGACCTGAGTATTCTGCGTGTGCAAAACTGGCTTGCACCCGTTGTAGATGGGCGTAGAGCTTTGAAAGTGCAACCATCCCTAGGTGGTTTTGGTAATTCATAACAACATATAGCTCATTGAGCTAATGCTATTCCAAGATGATTATTTCAGGAAAGCTCAATGATTGGCATGGCATGGATGATGAAAGTGGATCCCTCAAAATGCTAAGGACAAAGGATTGGCTCAAGCTCAAAAGCTCAAGACTCTTCATTTTATATTTTAGTGATCCAAGATCACATTGAGTCTTTAGGAAAAGCCAATACTATCAAGGAGGGATGAGGTGTTGCTTAATGAGCCTCTTGCTTCATGTGCTTAGTGATATGCTCCAAAACCCTCAGCTACTTTCCTATATCCACACTTGACCTAAACCGAAAGCCAAACTCGGACCTACCAATTCTTTCAATCCGGCGCCACCGAGTTTCACATGTCATAGCCACTGCCAAACCCTAAGCAAATCGGTTCTACCGATAGGTATCTCGGTCTCACCGAGATGGGATTTCAATTTCTCTGTTTCCTTTTCGTAAGTTTTCGGTCTCACTGAAAGAGCAGATCGGTCCCACCGAGATTGCAATGTAAACTCTCTGTTTCCTTTTTGTAACATTTCGGTCTCACTGAAAGAGAAAATCGGTCCCACCGAGTTTACCTGACCAACTCTCTGGTTAGCTTATTACCAAAATCGGTCTCACCGAGTTTGTGTAATCGGTCTCACCGAGATTACGTCATGCCCTAACCCTAACCATATCGGTCCTACCGAGTTGCATGTCAGTCCCACCGAAAATCACTAACGGTCACTAGGTTTACTAAATCGGTCCGACCGAGTTTGTTGATTCGGTCCCACCGAGATTAGTAAATTGTGTGTAACGGTTAGATTTTGTGTGGAGGCTATATATACCCCTCCACCTCCTCTTCACTCGTGGAGAGAGCCACCAGAACACATCTACACTTCCAACTCACATGTTCTGAGAGAGAACCACCTACCCTTGTGTTGAGCTCAAGATATCCCATTCCTACCATATGAATCTTGATCTCTAGCCTTCCCCAAGTTGCTTTCCACTCAAATCTTCTTTCCACCAGATCCAATCCTATGAGAGAGAGTTGAGTGTTGGGGATACTATCATTTGAAGCACAAGAGCAAGGAGTTCATCATCAAAACACCATTTGTTACTTCTTGGAGAGTGGTGTCTCCTAGATTGGCTAGGTGTCACTTGGGAGCCTCCGACAAGATTGTGGAGTTGAACCAAGGAGTTTGTAAGGGCAAGGAGATCGCCTACTTCGTGAAGATCTACTGCTAGTGAGGCAAGTCCTTCGTGGGCGACGGCCATGGTGGGATAGACAAGGTTGCTTCTTCGTGGACCCTTCGTGGGTGGAGCCCTCCGTGGACTCGCGCAACCATTGCCCTTCGTGGGTTGAAGTCTCCATCAACGTGGATGTAGGATAGCACCACCTATCCGAACCACGCCAAAAACATCCGTGTCTCCAATTGCGTTTGAATTCTCCAAACCCTTCCCTTTACATTCTTGCAAGTTGCATGCTTTACTTTCCGCTACCTATACACTCTTTGCATGCTTGCTTGAATTGTGTGATGATTGCTTGACTCGTCCTAAAGTAGTTAAAATCTGCCAAACTATAAAATTGGGAAAAGGTTAAGTTTTTATTGGTCAAGTAGTCTAATCACCCCCCCTCTAGACATACTTAAAGGTCCTACAAGCTTATCACACCCGATCATCACGTGGTGTCTGGGCACGACGAACTTTGGCAACGATGCATACTCAGGGAGAACACTTTTATCTTGAAATTTAGTGAGAGATCATCTTATAATGCTACTGTTAAACAAAACAAGATAAGATGCATAAAAGATAAACATCACATGCAATCAATATAAGTGATATGATATGGCCATCATCATCTTGTGCTTGTGATCTCCATCTCCGAAGCAACGTCATGATCACCATCGTCACCGGCGCGACACCTTGATCTCCATCGTAGCATTGTTGTCGTCTCGCCAATCTTATGCTTCTACGACTATCGCTACCGCTTAGTGATAAAGTAAAGCATTACAGGGCGATTGCATTGCATACAATAAAGCGACAACCATATGGCTCCTGCCAGTTGCCGATTACTCGGTTACAAAACATGATCATCTCATAAAATAAAATTTAGCATCATGTCTTGACCATATCACATCACAACATGCCCTGCAAAAACAAGTTAGACGTCCTCTACTTTGTTGTTGCAAGTTTTACGTGGGTGCTATTGGGCTTAGCAAGAACCGTTCTTACCTACGCATCAAAACCTAAATGATAGTTTGTCAAGTAGGTGTTGTTTTAACCTTTGCAAGGACCGGGCGTAGCCACACTCGGTTCAACTAAAGTTGGAGGAACTGACACCCGCCCGCCACCTGTGTGCAAAGCACGTCGGTAGAACCAGTCTCGCGTAAGCGGTCTCGTAATGTCGGTCCGGGCCGCTTCATCCAACAATACCGCCGAACCAAAGTATGACATGCTGGTAAGCAGTATGACTTATATCGCCCACAACTCACTTGTGTTCTACTCGTGCATATAACATCAACGCATAAAACCTGGCTCGGATGCCACTGTTGGGGAACGTAGTAATTTCAAAAATTTCCTACGCACACGCAAGATCATGGTGATGCATAGCAACAGAGGGGAGAGTGTTGTCTACGTACCCTCGTAGACCGAAAGCGGAAGCGTTATAACAACGCGGTTGATGTAGCCGTACGTCTTCACGACCCGATCGATCAAGTACCGAACGCACGGCACCTCCGAGTTCAGCACACGTTCAGCCCGATGACGTCCCTCGAACTCCGATCCAGCCGATTGTTGAGGGAGAGTTTCGTCAGCACGACGGCGTGGTGACGATGTTGATGTTCTACCAACGCAGGGCTTCGCCTAAGTACCGCTACAGTATTATCGAGGTGGACTATGGTGGAGGGGGGCACCGCACACGGCTAAAAGATCAACTGATCAATTGTTGTGTCTCTACGGTGCCCCCATGCCCCCGTATATAAAGGAGCAAGGGGGAGGCCGGCCGGCCCTCTATGGCGCGCCCCCAAGAGGGGAATCCTACTAGGACTCCAAGTCCTAGTAGGTTTCCACCTAAAGGGAGAGAGGGGGAAGGAAGGAGAGGGAGAGGGAGAAGGAAAGGGGGGGGGCGCCCCCCCTCTCCTAGTCCAATTCGGACCAGAGGGGGAGGGGGCGCGCGGCCAGCCCTGGCCGCTCATCTCTCTCTCTCCACTAAGGACCAACAAGGCCCATTAGTTCCCCCGGGGTTACCGATAACCCTCCGGCACTCCGGTTTAATCCGATACTTCTCCAGAACACTTCCGGTGTCTGAATATAGTCGTCCAATATATCAATCTTCATGTCTCGACCATTTCGAGACTCCTCGTCATGTCCGTGATCACATCCGGGACTCCGAACAACCTTCGGTACATCAAAACATATAAACTCATAATGAAACTGTCATCGTAACGTTAAGCGTGCGGACCCTACGGGTTCGAGAACAATGTAGACATGACCAGACACATCTCCGGTCAATAACCAATAGCGGAACCTGGATGCTCATATTGGCTCCTACATATTCTACGAAGATCTTTATCGGTCAGACCGCATAACAACATACGTTGTTCCCTTTGTCATCGGTATGTTACTTGCCCGAGATTCGATCATCGGTATCTCAATACCTAGTTCAATCTCGATACCGACAAGTCTCTTTACTCGTTCTGTAATACATCATCCCGCAACTAACTCATTAGTTGCAATGCTTGGAAGGCTTATAGTGATGTGCATTATTGAGTGGGCCCAGAGATACCTCTCCGACAATCGGAGTGACAAATCCTAATCTCGAAATACGCCAACCCAACAAGTACCCTCGGAGACATCTGTAGAGCACCTTTATGATCATCCAGTTATGTTGTGACGTTTGGTAGCACACAAAGTGTTCCTCCGGTAAACGGGAGTTGCATAATCTCATAGTCATAGGAACATGTATAAGTCATGAAGAAAGCAATAGCAACATACTAAACGATCAAGTGCTAAGCTAACGGAATGGGTCAAGTCAATCACATCATTCTCCTAATGATGTGATCCCGTTAATCAAATGATAACACTCATGTCTATGGTTAGGAAACATAACCATCTTTGATCAACGAGCTAGTCAAGTAGAGGCATACTAGTGACAGTCTGTTTGTCTATGTATTCACACATGTATTATGTTTCCGGTTAATACAATTCTTGCATGAATAATAAACATTTATCATGAAATAAGGAAATAAATAATAACTTTATTATTGCCTGTAGGGCATATTTCCTTCAGCTTTTCCCCCACTTTCCTCCCGCTCGCTCGCCTTCCTCCCGCCATTCTTTTCCTTCCTCCCGCCAAACACCCTCCCGCTCGCCTTCCAGTCGGCCGCCGTGCCACCAAAGAAGTACGCCGCCCCACGCGCGGAGGCAACCGCGACCGGCACCGTGGCCCAGCCGAAGCAGAGGAAGCCGAGGGCGCCGCCGTCCAAGCCACCGGGCATGCCAAATGCCGAGTGGAGGGCGTAGTTTCAGCGACGCGAGGCTCTCATCGCCGACAGGAGGAACAGGGCCATCGCCAAGAAGGCCCGCGACAGCGCGGCGCGCGCGGCTGCGGCTGCCTCCTCATCGGCGGACCAGGCGGGGATGATGAATCCACCCGGCAGCCACGCCCGGTACACGCACTGGGGACAGCAAGGCGTCGGTTCTGCGCAGCCATGGGGATCGCCCTCTAAGGGAGTCCTGGATTAGGGGGTGTCCGGATAGCCGGACTATACCTTCAGCCGGACTCCTGGGCTATGAAGATACAAGATTGAAGACTTCATCCCGTTTTCGGAAGGGACTTTCCTTGGCGTGGAAGGCACGCTTGGCGATGTGGATATGTAGATCTCCTACCATTGTAACCGACATTGTGTAACCCTAACCCTCTCCGGTGTCTATATAAACCGGAGGGTTTTAGTCCGTAGGACAGAACAACAATCATACCATAGGCTAGCTTCTCGGGTTTAGCCGCCTTGATCTCGTGGTAGATCTACTCTTCTACTACCCATATCATCAATATTAATCAAGCAGGATGTAGGGTTTTACCTCCATCAAGAGGGCCCGAACCTGGGTAAAACACCGTGTTCCCTGCCTCCTGTTACCATCCGCCTAGACGCACAGTTCGGGACCCCCTACCCAAGATCCGCCGGTTTTGACACCGACATTGGTGCTTTCATTGAGAGTTCCTCTGTGCCGTCGCCATCAGGAAGGATGCCTCATCCCGTCTTTAAAGATGACACCGTTGCTAAGGGAGCTTTGGCTGTCAGCCAAACTCTCTGGCTAGGTGGTTTTCTTATGACCGCCTGTTCGGCTGCTACGCCGACGATGACCTCTCGGGTCATCAAAAGCAATCTTCATGTCAGCTCGAAACTCGTCGAGCAGTTAGATCCAATGGAGCTCTCTTCCATAAACAAGCTCTTGGATCGCATCGCCACCCTGGGGGTCGCTACGGATTACGACCAGGTTGGGCCTAAACCCGATCTAAGAGAGATTAACACTCCCCAAGTCACCCATCACGTTGCCGTGGTAGAGGGACAGTGCGGCGGCCCTTCATCTATCTTAAGGACTAGCTACGTCCGGATTCCCGATCCCTCCAAGCCGGATACCCGCGGAGGGGAGGATATCACTCAAGACCTGAACCTAGAGCCAGGCGATGGGCTAGATTCATTGGACAACATCCAAGAATCCAAACTTTCGAGTTCGGAAACTCCTTGGCCTCTGAGTCTTAGATTGGGTGAGGTTTCGGAATTAAGTACACCCACCCACCCGAACATAAGCGATCTATCCCAAATCAGGCAAAAGCCCGAAGAAACAGTACATCATTACTGGGCCAGATTCCTCCTGGATAGGAACAGGATAAAGGACTGCCGCGAGGAAGACGCAATCTCGATCTTTTGCAATAATTGCACGGACAAGGGAATCCTCAACGCCGTAAGCCGCCGTGATATTACACGCTTCGCTGACTTGGCGTCCATAGTACGAAAGTATTGTGCGATGGAAAGCGCCTGGAAAACTGAAATAAAAATTTGGGACAATCCGGCCCTGAATACAAACCCAGTCCGAAATAAAAGGGTGCATCATCACCAGACACCCGGGTTAAATACCAAAAAGCAAAAACCCTCTACAAGGCATGGAACCGTACTGGAAGGATGGCTTAACGGACCCTGTAAAATTCACAGTACAGAGGGCGCCACACCAACCCACAGCTGGCAGGTGGCCAAAATTGGTGAAGATCTCCTAATTCCCGAGGCCACAGAAAGCCACCCTAGGGACACCAATACGGTATTAACAGTCTTCGAGACTTTCGCATCAAATAATATGCGAAAAAGAACACTCCGCAGCCTTGCCGAAGTCTACCAAGTAGCAACAATAAACCCATGGAGTGACATGGCTATTACTTTCAATGCTGGTGATGAACCTAAATTCCGAATAACCCGAGCACCAGCCGCATTGGTCCTCAGTCCAATAGTGGACGGCTTTCGCCTCACCAAGGTACTCATGGATGGAGGCAGCGGATTGAACCTCATTTATGAGGAAACCCTTCAAAAAATGGAAATAGACTGGAACCGCATTGAGCGAAGTAGCACAACATTTAGAGGAATAATCCCCAGTCGGGAAGCGCGCTGTACAGTAAAAATCACATTAGATGTGGTGTTCGGCACGCCGGATAATTACAGGTCCGAAGAGGTCACGTTCCATGTGGCCCCGTTCAGTAGCGGATACCACACTCTACTAGGGCGGGAAGAATTTACAATCTTCCAAGCAATACCCCATTACGGGTACATGAAGCTCAAGATGCCCGGGCCGAACGGAATTATCACTCTCGCTAGTGATCCGGACATAGCACTCCACGCCGAAAATAAGACAGTTGCACCGACCCTTGAGGCAATATCCGAAGCCCTAGCGGCTGAGGAATTGACTGTGCTGCGCTCCACGGTGAACAGAGACAATGTGATACTCGGTAGAAGATCCAAGTCCACCTCCTTTAAACCAGCGGATGAAATAGTCAAATTCCAGGTCCATCCAACGGACCCCAATAAAACAGCTTCCATCGGGGCAAAATTAAACCCTGATATAGACGCTGCACTGTGAGAGTTCCTACGCGAGAACTGGGACATTTTTGCCTGGCACCCTTCAGACATGCCAGGAATCCCACGCAAGCTGGCCGAACACAGCTTAAATATCCTGAAAGGATTCAAACCTGTCAAACAAGCTCTTCGGCATTTTTCCGAACCCAAGAGGCAGGCCATGGGAGAGGAGCTAGCCAAGCTACTGGAGGCCGGATTCATTAGAGATATAAATCATCCGGACTGGCTAGCAAACCTGGTGATGGTACCAAAGAAGGACAAATCCTGGCGCCTGTGCGTTGATTTCAAAGACCTTAACAAGGCCTGCCCAAAGGATCCCTTCCCCCTCCCCCGCATCGATCAAATTATCGACGCTACCGCAGGACACGATTCGTTGTGTTTCCTTGACGCATATTCCGGTTACCATCAAATCAAGATGGCTGAGTCAGACCAAGCCGCAACGGCATTCATCACACAATACGGCACATTCTGCTTCAACACAATGCCCTTTGGGCTCAAAAACGCCAGCGCAACATATCAGCGCATGATTCAGACATGTTTGGCAAACCAGATCGGCAAAACAGTGGAGGCATACGTAGATGATGTGGTCGTAAAAACAAGACACGTCGAATCTCTAGTAGACGACTTGAGGCTTACATTTGATAACCTCTGAACATACGACATCAAGCTCAACCCAGAAAAATGTGTTTTCGGCGTTCCAACCGGAAAGCTCTTGGGCTTCATTGTATCCGGTAGAGGAATTGAAGCAAATCCAGCCAAGATCCGAGCTTTGTCACAATTGGGTGTCCCGAAGGACCTCAAACAAATACAAAAATTAACCGGATGCGTGGCGGCTCTAAGCCGCTTCATCTCCCGCTTGGGAGAAAAGGCACTACCCCTCTATCGCCTCCTTCGACGCACCGAACACTTCGAGTGGACGGATGCCGCCACGGCCGGACTCAATGAAATAAAAGCCATATTGGCAACAAATCCAGTCCTGGCCGCGCCAAACATTGGCGAACCAATGCTACTGTACATTCCAGCAACCCATCAGGTTGTAAGCATAGTGCTCGTCGTCGAACGAGAAACGGACGGACACAGATTCCCCCTTCAAATGCCGGTCTATTATGTGTCCACTGTCCTCACTCCATGCAAATCACGGCACCCGCATTATCAAAAGATTGCATACGCAGTATTCATGGCATCCCGGAAGCTGCGACACTACTTTCAAGAGTGTTCAATAACAGTAGCCTCGGAAGTACCACTTAACGATATTATAAACAACCGCGACGCAACGGGCCGGATTGCAAAATGGGCCATTGAGCTCCTCCCATTCAACATAAATTATAAGCCACGACGAGCTATTAAGTCGCAGGTTTTGGCCGACTTCATCGCAGAATGGACGGAGGCCGAACTCCCTAAAGAGTACGGCACATATTCAAACTGGATCATGCATTTCGACGGCTCCAAAATGTTGGCCGGACTAGGGGCTGGCGTCGTTTTGATGTCCCCCACAGGAGACACAGTTCTATATGTACTCCAGATTATGTACACAGACTCCAACAATGCAGCCGAATACGAGGCCCTTTTACATGGTCTCCGGATGGCAGTATCCATGGGCATTCAACGCCTAGAGGTGCGCGAGGATTCGAACCTCGCGATATCCCAAATAAATGGAGACTTCGATGCCAAGGATTCAAAAATGGCAGCTTACCGCAACGCCGTCTTAAAAATGCCAGCTCGGTTCGAAGGAATTGAATTTCACCATATAGCCCGGGAAAATAATCAGGCGGCAGATGTCCTGGCACGCATCGGCGCAAAATGCAATGTGGTCCCCCCCAACATCTTCTTGGAAAGGTTGTTCAAGCCATCTGTAGTATGGGAAGGGGAACCGGGCAATAACAGCCCGGACCCAACCGCACTGCCCGACACCGAACAATCTGACATAATTGGAGGCTCTGCCAATGAAATTACACCTTCAGCCCACGTAATAATGGCCGTCATCGCCCCGTGGACAGAACCATTCCTAGCCTACCTTACTAGGCAGGAACTCCCAGAGGACCAAAACGAGGCACGCTGCATAATGCGGCGATCTAAAGCCTATAAAATCTATGAGGCAGAGCTTTATAAGAAAAGCACTACCGGAGTCCTTCAAAGGTGCATCTCCAAAGAGGAAGGGCGGAACCTGCTGGCTGAAATTCAAGCCGGACTCGGTGGTCATCACGCCGCAGCTTGGTCCCTCGTAAGCAAAGCTTTCCGTACAGGCTTTTATTGGCTGACGACCCGGGAAGACGCTCAGGACTTAGTCCAACGATGCGTCGGTTGCCAGCTTTTTGCAAACCAAAGCCATATGCCACCCACCGCCCTCAAAACTATCCCCATCACTTGGCCCTTTGCAGTCTGGGTGCTTGACATGGTTGGACCCCTTAAAGGCGGAACCCACAAGAAAAAATACCTACTGGTCATGGTGGATAAGTTCACCAAATGGATAGAAGCCAAGCCTGTTAAGACGGCCGAATCCGGACCGGTGATAGACTTTATATCCGGGGTTGTACACCGTTATGGCGTCCCCCACAACATCATCACTGATAACGGCACGAACTTTACAGACGACGAGGTAAAATTCTGGTGCAAAAACATGGGCATCAAGCTCGATTACGCTTCCGTCTATCACCCACAAACTAACGGCCAGGTAGAACGCACAAATGGTCTTATCATGAGCGGCATCAAACCCAGATTAGTGCGGTCCCTTAAGGAATCTAATATGCACTGGGTAGAGGAGCTCGACTCCGTACTCTGGGGGCTGCGAACCACGCCGAATCATACCACCGGATACACACCATTCTTCATGGTGTACGGCGCAGAGGCAGTTTTGCCCTGCGACATAATTCATGACTCACCTCGAGTGCGCATGTACGAAGAGAGAGAAGCCGAGCTCGATCAGCAAGACAGTTTGGACGCCTTGAAGGAGGAGCGTGACGTGGCAAAAGCCCATTCCGCATTCTATCAACAGCAGGCTCGAAGATATCAAAGCAGAGAAGTACGGGCCAAAAGTTACAACGTTGGCGAATTAGTTCTACGCCTGCCAGACAAGAAAAAGGACAAACTCAAGCCCAAGTGGGAAGGTCCCTTCATAATTGACCAAGTCCTGACTGGTGGAGCATACCGCCTGCGAGATGCATCGGATAACCGACTCGAGCCGAACCCATGGAACGCAGCCCGTCTCCGAAGATTCTATGCCTAGCGCCGGACTCTGTGTTTGTCTCCTTCCTCTGTGCATTTTTTATATTTCCTGTCTTACATTTCTCTCCTTCTCCCCTTCCTTTCTCCTATAGCCTCTAAAGGCCAAATAAGTGATGCGCTATCCGCGCTCATTAAACCTGGGGGCTTCTTTAAACAGAAGCTTACTTATACGGGCTTCATGCCCAACACATGTGTCACACTTCCGCATGTACCTTTATTCACCATTATATGCATCGATATGACGTAAGTTTTGGCCAAGCTAGGTTGCCTGGCTCCTGTGCTTACCCCTACGTTCCCGATTGTTCGGCTAGGTGGTAACGGGAGCACCTCTGCGATTGTTACTGCCGGGTCAGCCGGATGTGTACCTCAGAGTGGGTGAAGCCGAAAGCTAGCGTTCTGAAGGGAATATTCGGTCGGTGAACTAAAGATGATCTTTTAACTTATTTATTTATGCGCCCCCAGATGCTTTTTTTTCTGCGCCTCTTTTCGCAGCATGGACATGCACTTTAGGGCATGCCTCCCAGGGAAAGGAACCCCTAACGGAACTATTCTCCCTGGAAGATGTTTCTTACTAACCATGTAATATAACATAACTAGTTGGGCACTTGTCTGTTCAAGCACTAATGACCCCTACGCCTGGTCTCCACGCATACCCTGGTTCTTATATAACCGCATGGGTATTCGGACACACTCCAGACCATCGGATCCCAAGGCTGAAGCGAAAAGGTCGTCCATGACAAACGATCTACAATCCAGCTAGAAGGCATTACACATGTCAATTAAAATTACATAGTCATTCTGACTAATTGTATTCCTCTTCAATACCATCTAACAGGTTGTCTAGTTTACAGTCCTGCTGGGAATACTTTGCGGCCAATTCTACTTGTCCGTATACTAAGCTTACAAGGATCTACTTCCCATCGGGCCCCACAGGTCCGACCTCGGCCATGTGGTTCGGGTCAGCCTTCGTGTACCACGTCTTTACCATGGCCCAGGCCTCCCTAGCGCCTTGACGGCAGGCAGATATCTTCCACAATCGGAAGCGCCGCCGCGCTCCCTTAAGCTTCTCTGCAAGCTCTCCAAGGCCTTCGGGCATGGAGACGGATGGCCACAAGTCCTGGGCGACGCCTTGCATCACCTGCCGAACTCGCTCGTGCAGTCGCAAGAGCTCGGGAAGAAGATCACCCGTAGAACCGGGCATCTCCTCTGCAGGACGACCTGTTAGCACACCTACAGACATTACTCTGTTAGTCGACTTCCTCGCCGAAATATTTTTCCA
This sequence comes from Aegilops umbellulata, assembly GCA_032464435.1. Taxonomy (NCBI): domain Eukaryota; kingdom Viridiplantae; phylum Streptophyta; class Magnoliopsida; order Poales; family Poaceae; genus Aegilops; species Aegilops umbellulata. Next base: position 359,681,418 of record CP136058.1, read on the forward strand.
AAGTTCCTTTAAGCGCTTACTAAATATGCTGCGTCGAAGCCGCTGAATCTCCTTAGCGGAGTCCGACAACTGGGCACGAACATCTTTCAGTTCAACGCCCAGCTTGGTGTTGGCATCTTGGAGATCATTCTTCTCCCGCCTCACCTTTGTCAGTACGCTCTCACCAGCCTTTAGCTGGCGTAGGAGTTGTTGCCTTTCCGGATCTAATCCGGCGCCATCTGCAATTTAGTTTGTTAGATTTGCACACACGCCACACTTCACACAATACTTATCTCTTCGAAGCATATATTACCAGAGGGGATCTCCTTGGGCTCCCTTGTCGCGGCTAGTGCGGCCTCAAGTTGGGGTTTGCACTCTTCTAGCTCCTGGGACAATTGGGTATTCTTCTCTGAAAGAACCTGTATATTACATGATCCTTAAATCAGTTATTCTAACTGTTTCAAGTCTCGGGGGCTACTGAATATATAACCATCAAAATTTCCTTACCCGTATGTCTTTCACATACTGCTCCGTGGCTCTGGCTAGACCATTTTGAGCGGCACGGAGGTACGCGTCTCCCGTATGGAAGGCATCCAATGCCTCCGGGGAGAAACAAGCGTCGCGGAGAACCGTCCGGCGACGCCTGTGATTCATGGCACTCTCCACCTCGGAATTTGTGGCAGACAGCCTGTCTGCATCCTTTGTTGGAGGAGCGTCCGGTGCGCGCCTCGTGTTTGCCTCCGCCTCCAGACCAGGGTTTGAAGCCTGGCTGGTGGAGGCGCGATTGGCAGCCTCTCCGGATATAGTCCGGCGAGGTCTCTTTGTCCTGAAGAGAGCACGAGTGTTAACATGCCTTCAAGGAATAACATCAGGGGATGAGATGGCGCGTTATACCTTTGCGTCGGCGTCTCCGTCCGGACCGCACTCCTTTTCAGCCCTTGGGGCCTTGCGGCCCCTCGTTGGCTAGTCGCCGCAGGCTCGGCCTCCCGCCTCAGGGACCTCCTCTGCAAAATGCGGTTGTTATACGGCAATTGAAAACACGCGAGGACGGGCCCCTTTCGAAGTGTTGGGATTTCGGTCTCAGTTACCTGGGAGGCTGGGAGTAGCCCTGGATAATCGGCCGTAATGGCCACCAAGGCTTTGTCCTTGATCAATTGGTGAAACACCCCATCAATTAGCTCCACAGACAAGTCCGGATCCTCTTGGGAGGCCGGGTCGAGGGACCGTCCCTGATCCTCGGGTTGTGGAGGGGGCTGTTTATTTCTTTAACAGCCTGGCGCAACTCCTGCGTTTAAAGTCGTTAGACTATATATTTGACAATGGGAATACAATACGGATGGGCAAGTGAAAGTGTCCACTTACCCAGCTTGGAGGATTATACATGGTAAATCCACCCTGAGGGTTGACGCGGAGAAATTCCTCCTCTTCTCCCTTGTACAAAGCAGGCAAGATCTTTATTAGAGCGGCAGCCGAGTCCGGCCCCTTACGGCCGTGACGGGTGGCGTCGTCCTCCCTGTTGAAGTCCCACATAGGGTGGCCTCTATATTGAAGCGGCTGCACCCCCCGGATGATGCATACGGCCATGACTCCGATCATGGTTAGTCCGGAATGAGCTAATAATCTTATCCGGCCCATCAGGTAAAGGACATCCTTGCCACTTTCCTTCTGAGGGCTCCATGGGCGCCATCTTAGGCGCTTCTTCAGGGGAGCATTGTCGATCTCAGGGAGGCCAATCCGAACAGGGTACGGCAACGGGACGTCCTCTATATAAAACCATTCTGAAGGCCAATTCTCGGACGCCTTCTTTGGGGTTCCGGATAAATATCCGGTCCCGGCGATGCACCACACTTCGACTCCGCCCACTTGATATATTGACCCCTCCTGAGAACGGGGAACCAGGCAGAATAGCCTCTTCCACAGCGCGAAATGAACCTCCACACCCAAGAACAGCTTGGAAAGGGCTACGAAGCCCGCGATATGCAATACGGAGGCAGGCATGAGGTTGTGCAGCTGGAGGCCATAGAATTCCAAAAGCCCTCGGAGAAACGATGGATTGGAAATCCGTGTCCTCTTATTAGATAGGGGACAAGGCATACCCGCTCTCCTTTGGAGGGATTGGGGGCGCTCTCCGCTTGCTCTCCGCCATTATAGGTGGCAAGTCCGGCTCGAACCGGGACCATATAGGCCGGGGGGAGGAATCCCTTGGTCTGGAGCGTCACGAGCTCGCTGTGCGGGATGGAGCATCTGTCCCAATCTCCAGGCTTAGGACTGGAAGGGCGAGAGGAGGAGTTGCGATGGCTGGTCATGATGGAATGGACCTTTGTCGGATGCGCTCTGATGAACACTCGCTGAGGGGAGAAGGTGTGGTTTGGATCTAAATCCTCATCCCTTTAAATAGGCGGCTCATTTACGCGCCTAGGGGTGTAAATGTAAAAATACCCAGACTTTTCGTATTCGTTTGACACGTGGAAGGCGGCCATTATTGGGCGTAGAAGCCAAGGAGCGCTACATTCACAAGAAACCAGACGTTATTCGTCAGGTACACGAAATCTGGAGGAGAACCCGCCTTGCAATGCCGAAGACAATTTGCGCGCCGGACTCGTCGTCATTGAAGCCTGGTTCAGGGGCTACTGAGGGAGTCCTGGATTAGGGGGTGTCCGGATAGCCGGACTATACCTTCAGCCGGACTCCTGGGCTATGAAGATACAAGATTGAAGACTTCGTCCCGTGTCCGGAAGGGACTTTCCGTGGCGTGGAAGGCACGCTTGGCGATGCGGATATGTAGATCTCCTACCATTGTAACCGACTTTGTGTAACCCTAACCCTCTCCGGTGTCTATATAAACCGGAGGGTTTTAGTCCGTAGGACAGAACAATAATCATACCATACGCTAGCTTCTAGGGTTTAGCCTCCTTGATCTCGTGGTAGATCTACTCTTGTACTACCCATATCATCAATATTAATCAAGCAGGATGTAGGGTTTTACCTCCATCAAGAGGGCCCAAACCTGGGTAAAACATCGTGTCCCCTGCCTCCTGTTACCATCCGCAGACACACAGTTCGGGACCCCCTACCCGAGATCCGCCGGTTTTGACACTGACACCCTCGCCGGGCTACGCCGACGGCGACGCGCACGATGGGTTCAATCCAAACGTGACCTTCCCCCATGGCCACCCGGCCCAGCGCACACCCTCGCCCGCCTTCGCCGGCGTGCAGTACCCTCCATACAACTACTCGTCGCCCGCCTACGCGTCCTCACTAACGCCCCCTTTCCGCTGTGGCCCGCTGCCCTTCTCGCACCTCGGCGGCACGGACGAGATAGAAGCCGACATGGATGACATCATCGCGGCAGGTTCGACCACGGCCGCCGCATCTCCTGGGTTCGTCACCCAGGACGAGACGGTGGATCTCAGCGGCGGCATGGACGGCGAGCTCGGCTACTTCTACGGCGAGGACGAGCAGGAGGCGCAGGAGACAGAGGAGGACGAGGAGGAGGAGGAGGAGCCAGCGCCTGTTCCCACGAAGGGGCGCAAGAAGAAGAAGCAGGCGGCCAGGCCAGGCGAGCCGCGCATCAAGTGGGCGTCCAAGGAGGAGGAATGCCTCACCGAAGCATGGAAAGTCGTCTGCCTCGACCCGACCACCGGCACAAACCAGAGCTTCGAGACGTACTGGGACCGCATCAAGGCCGAGTTCGACGAGCGGAAGCTCGTCGACCCCTACTTCAAAGGCGTCTACATGCAGCGCTGCTCCAAGGCGATGGCGAACCATTGGGGGCGTATCCAGGGGTCATGCAACAAATGGCATGGTATCGTCGAGGAGGTCGCGGCTCGCCCGGAGAGCGGCGCCAGCGTTGAGGATCAGTTATGCCACGCCGTTCTCCCGCCTCTCTTTGTCGTCTACGCCCGCCAACTGTTTGTTCCTCCGCGCAGTTGCTGCGCATGTTCGCCCTGTATCGGCGTGACAACCGCGACGCCGACTTCAAGTACCTCCACGTTTACAAGCGCATTGATAAATGCGAGAAGTGGGCGGAAGTCCGGCGCACCCTCGACAAGGCCAAGGAGACATAGAAGCTGGACGCGCTGACTCCGGGCGCGTCAGAGGGGCGGTGGGACGGCAACAAAGGGGCCAAGAAGGGGAAACATGCCGACGCGGCTACCGCGCGACTGCAGGAGTCCATCGAGCATTTCCTCGCTGACACACAGGCCCGGGCCGTCCTGCTTGAAGAGAAAACCGCGGCGCGGTGGTCGTCGTTGATGACGAACAACGCCATCAGCTCGACCTGCTCCGGACCAACGTCGCCGCGAAGAAGAGGAAGACCGACCTGGCTTTTCTGATGGGCGGGGCGGACATGCTCCAGAGCAACGACGAGAAGCTCAAGGCGTGGTACATGGTGGAGCGCGGCCTCATCCTGAACCATTTGCCGATGACGCCAACTCCCGTGCCCACGGCGACTCCGACGCCAAGCCCGAGTGATGACGCCTCCACGATGCCGCCCAGCAGCACCAAAGCCGCGCCGACACCGCCCAGCACCGAAGCAGCTCTGACACCGCCGAGCCCGCGCACGCCGACTCCGCCGACGCCTGAAGCCAACCCCGCCGAGTGATTCGTTGCGCACACGAACTTGCGGCGCTCCGTTTTTTTGTACGATCGATGAACTGTGACTTGTGATCGCCGGATTTGTGGCATCTTTTGTGATGAGCGGGAACAACCAAGTTCGAAATTTCCGCATCCTGGGGCCGGCACCTGGGGGCGTGACTGGGAGCTAGGTCGCCCCCAGGGGCCGAGCTAGCGCCGATTCACCCCCAGGCCGCTCTTTTTAGGCGCCCTGGGGGGCCGAACGGCTGGAGATGCTCTAAAAAGGGGCAGAGGGAGTAACTAATATTTAATTGATCAAATTCATGATCAAAGGTTTCTAAAATATGTGAGTGCCTCATAGACTCGAATTGCGTGAGTACCAAAACTTTTGTGGATAAAGGGGCCACACGGTCCCCTTTTTCATTATGAAAATGGAGTTTGGAATACATCACATCATTCATATACACCACGCAGCATGACTACAACACCCAGTCATATAGCCCCAATTAAGGACACCTACATCCCTAGACACATAACCATGTCTAAAGGATACCAGAACACTACCTACATGGAATTGAAAAGCATCAGAAACACTTATATTATAGTCACACACAATAATACCACATCAAAGCAATAAGGACATCGCACATATCCCAGGTAGTGTCAACGAAGTCTTTGAACAACAAGATTCCAACCATGTGTCCGTCTGAAAACATCATTTGCCACTTGAGAGAGTCTCTTGGATACTCCTATAAGCAAATTGTTTTTCCAAAAGAAGGATAACCCCCTGCCTCTGCATCGAGCAATGCACACAACCATATATTATTAAGAATGCAAAATCCAACAACCGAACAACATCGACCTAGAAAAAGTGAAAAGAAAACTTGAGGACGCGCGCCTCGCAATTGTAACTCCACCAGATAGCCACTAACCCTATGATACAAGGTGAAATCAAAACGGAAAATACACAACTCCTAGGTTACGTCTCCAAGAAGGAATCGCTGCACGTGGACCGATGATGATGACTCCAACCTAAGGTTGAACTCTGGATTCTCATCCTTGGAGCCAAGCTTCAATCCACCACCTTCAGCCATGCGTCGACATAGCCTGATCAGTGAACTTGTGTTTCCACTGGAGTGCATAAAGTCGTCATTGAAGCCGTGTGTACCATCATCCCTTATCCCGCTACCGATGCCTCGATAACCGGATACCTCTAGAGAAGTGAATAGAAGATAGATGTCCCATACCGACTGCCTCCTGCCAATGTCGCATCACCTTTAGTCCAGCAGCAACAGGCTAGACATGACACCTCCATCACAAACATCGTGCAACACGCGCTAGTAGCAGGCATGATTTGATGCCTCCGCATGAGACGTTGTGCGTAGCATCCGCCGGAGGCTTCACCTATCAGCGACAGGCACTGCCTGACGACACTGAAAGAGACGCATGCATCACGTATCGAGCCGCATTGAACCCGATCTATTGATGGATGGGATGTCCCGTACCGCTGCGTGCCTCAAAAAGGCCATCACCACCTCGAGATCCAGACTCCAAATCGCCCACACAACTAGGGAGTCTACCATTGTCGAATAAGAGGGGCCACCGCCACAATTCTGTGCACCATAGGGACCACGCCCGTCGCGCCAGAGCTGTCGTCGCCCATACAACAGAAACCGCCGCCATGATCCCGCATTAAGCATCGTCGACGCCACAAGGATCACCACTAGGCCCGTCATCCTCAGTGGAGTGGATGTCGCCACCGCCATGACCGCAACCGCTGCTCCGGGATCATGCTTCACTTATCGGCCACATCCCCTCCCGATCCACCCTCCCGCGAAGCCGCTAGGGCAGCACTGAGCCACTGGGATGGACGATCACTAGAGGACGAACTCGTGTCACTTGTCGCTCCAAACAACTGGGATAGAGCAAAGATCCCCGCCATCCCCATCACCGCCGGCCTTAGCCGGGACGACGAGGGGGAAGATACGGGGGAGGGGTGGTGACCGAGAGGCTAGGGCCCCTCCCCCCAATCTCCCTAGAGGTAGCGAGACGAGGGAGGACGTCAATCCCAGCGTGGATGCCTACCTACCCTTTAAGGAACTTTTGTGCTCCTTTTTTATGCAAACCCACCCATGAATCCAGCAAAGAGCATAATGTGAATATCATATTAACAGGATTTGAAGGAAAAATACATTGAAAACAATATTTGTTCTTTGTTTTCTAAATAACCCAAATCAGAGAAGCAGCACCAATAGAAATCGCCTCCCTATCTATGCTAGTACAAGGTTGTAGCCAGTTTTAACATAGATCGAAGAATGAAGAAGGCAAACTGGGATCCTCGACGCTCCATAAATACCTAAACATTTTTGCTGAGATTTGTCTGAAATCTATGTAAAGCGGGGCGCAAGTCTTTTTTGATAAATTTGTTTGAAATCTAGTGATGTGTTGTACTCCCAAAGGATGTCAGTTGAGTTGTCCGACATTTTATGTTAGGGGAAGGACATCATGTCCAGCATTACTAGATTGCAGAATGATGTCTGCATCGTCCACCAAATTGGCTAGGATGACACTAGGGGATCACCACCCCGAATACAAGAATTCTTATCATGAAAACTAAACTGAACTATAGGTCATGAGCTAAGGGTAAATCCGCTACTAGATTTCGTACTCTACCACTGTGCATGTTTTTAGATAGGGGTTCTGAGTTGCCCGCCATTTGTCGACATTGTCCAGGTGATGGATGTTCTCCACTTGGAGGAGGTTCTCGCAAAGCACATCATGAAGGATGGACCAAAGATGCAAGGAACATATTGCCCGTGCACCTCGATCATTGCTAGAAAAAACTGTCGGTAAATCTGTCATTCACATGCAGGTATTCGACTCTGTATATGCAAGCAATGGATGTCGTTCGCCTAGGTGACGCAAGTGCAGAAGCGTTTGAGCATATGTGAGCTGGTCTGAAGGCGTTGATGGTGAGTGGGGCACCATTTGCAGAGAAAAGGGATGGTTCAGATTTTGAGGACCATTTGGCAAATCTGCCACTAGGGAAGCTTCCTGGCAATGGAGGGGTTGCGTTTTTAGGGAATGGCACCGCAGAGCGTGAAGACAGTGGGTGCCTCCTGGTGAATGTGAATGCATTTCAAGGACTAGCTGCTCGAGAGAAGCAGAGGGGTATCGGCAGGCCGACTCATAGAGGGGGAAGGCACCGCACGAGGAGCTGAGCAAGCAAACGAGGTTCTGTGGAATTTGTCATCGAAAAGGGCACAAGCGAATGACCTACCTTGATTGAGGGGATGCCCTAAAGCAACCGCGTAATCCTGGGAAGTTGAAGAACTACGGTACGAAAGGGCACCACCGGAACACGTGCATCCGGCCGCTGGGTGGTTCTTGAAACAATAAAATGTGATAGTTAAATTTCCCAGTTTTCATTCTTGCTCGTTAAGGGTTTTCTAGTGTGTTCTAGTGAGCAATGCTGCACGCTTGTTCCTCTGTTACTAGAGTTGAGGCCCCACGTATCATTGAGAAGACTGTACTAGTATATCTTTAATGTGATTCACTTTGTTTGGATTGGGGGAAGCATAGTGTTTTCAAATTGTGAGGAGCGCGCAGCATCCCAGCTGTGCGTTTTTAGTGTGAGGTCGACTAGTGTACAACCTGCATGAGATTGGTGATGACACATGGTAGCTGATGATCTGCTCATGCGGCGAGTCAGTGTGCCGGAAGTGGCTCAGCCTGGCACAAAATAGTGCCTGATCCATTCTTGAATTACCTGTTCCGCCTCTCCCTTACGACTGTCTGCTAATTTAATGCGCCTGCTGGCTGGCTTTATGTTTTCCTCCATACAGCTACTATACAGACCACAGTACAACACTGGTCACGCATCCACATGCCAGCTGACAGTTGTGATTTCAGGATCAACTGAGCCTGGGCTCTGAAACGAATATTCGTCATGAGCCACACTATTTGCTTTATCTTCCAGTACAATGCATAAAGCTGACCTTCGCAATTTCTGAAGCCAAATCAACACATTACGCATAGATAGCCGCCGCCATGTCTCACCATTGAGTTTCTCCGGTGCAAAAATTGATAACCTTCATGGCGTCCGATTCTGCCTCGACCTGATGAAATCCCATAGTATTTGCCGACCATCTCCCATATCCCATCAGTGAGGCCAACTCCACCACACGACCCCACACGGACGTCCGGTTCGACCGCTTTTCGGCCGTTTAGGGTGACAATGGGCGCTAAAACGGACACACATGTCCGCCTCTTGTTAAAGGCGCCCAACGCAGCTACTATATCCAAACTGTCCGCCTCGGTCGTGCGCCCACGCCTGCTCCTCGCCCCTGCTCGCACACAACAACCCGCGTCTCACCCCGGCCTGCCCGCGCCCGCCATGCCTCGCCCCGCGCACGGCCGCCTCGGCGCGGCTCGCCCCCGCCTGCCGCCGCCGCGCGCGCGGCCGCCTCGGCGCGGCTCGCCCCCGCCTGCCGCCGCCGCGCGCGCGGTCGCCTCGGCGCGGCTCGCCCCCGCCTGCCGCCGCCGCGCGCGCGGTCGCCTCGGCACGGCTCGCCCCCGCCTGCCGCCGCCGCGCGCGCGGTCGCCCCCGCCTGTGCGGCCGCACCTGTCGCCGCGCGCACCCGCCTACCGGCGGCCCGCACCGCCTCGACGCCCCCCGCTGCGCGACGCCGCGCATGCCGCCGCGCCCCGCCGCTCGTCACCCACCAGCACGACCATGGTCGCCTCGCCACTCCACGCCCGCAGCCGCGCCCCGTCGCCCGTCCACGCGCAGCCGCGCCCGCGCACGCCGCCTCCTGCGCACGCGCCCCCATCTCACAGCCGCGTCGCAAGCCGCTCTCCCGCGCCCGCGCTCCGCCACACACCGCACTCGCCCACGACTGCCGCACGGTGGTGTGCACCAGCATGGGGAGGAGCAGAAGAGTGAGGAAAAGGTGGAGAGAGAGGATGGTAGTGAAGGAAATATGCCCTAGAGGCAATAATAAAGTTACTATTTATTTCCTTATTTCATGATAAATGTTTATTATTCATGATAGAATTGTATTAACCGGAGACTTAGTACATGTCTGAATACATAGACAAAAGAGAAGTGTCCCTAGTATGCCTCTACTTGACTAGCTCGTTTATCAAAGATGGTTATGTTTCCTAACCATAGACATGTGTTGTCATTTGATGAACGAGATCACATCATTAGGAGAATGATGTGATGGACAAGACCCATTCGTTAGCTTAGCATTATGATCATTACAGTTTCATTGCTACTGCTTTCTTCATGACTTATACATGTTCCTCAAACTATGAGATTATGCTATTCCCAAATACCGGAGGAACACTTTGTGTGCTATCAAACGTCACAACATAGATGGGTGATTATAAAGATGCTCTATAGGTGTCTCCGAAGGTATTTGTTGGGTTGGCATAGATCGAGATTAGGATTTATCACTCCGTGTTTCGGAGAGGTATGTCAGGGCCCTCTCAGTAATGCTCAACACTATAAGCCTTGCAAGCAATGTAACTAATGAGTTGGTTGTGGATGAAGTATTACGAAACGAGTAAAGAGACTTGCCGGTAACGAGATTGAACTAGGTATGATGATACGGACGATCGAATCTCAGGCAACTAACATACCGATGACTGTCGGCGTTCTGGGAACGGGGGTCCCCAGACTTGCCTGCCTACGGCCTGCGGCGTGGCTCAAGTGGGGGCCCAGTGCGGCCCATCTTCATCAACTCAAGCTCAAGACCCTCGCGAGGGGCCAAGCCTCGCGGGGCGGACGGCAGGAAGCTTCCTCAGAGGCAGCCTCATCAGGCAGGCTCGCGAGGAGGCGGAGAGATCAAGGCAGGGGTACCTGACGAGGAGCCCGTGACGCAAGCCATGACGATCGAGACCAGGCGGGCGCTAGGCGGGCGCCGGCCTGTGCGGTGTCCTTATTTCCCCTTTGGTGCAAAGGGGGCAAGCACAGGCCGAGGCATCAGGCAAAGGTTACCATTCCGGTGCAACGAGACCAAGACCAGCAGAGCGGCAGGACGGAGGTCACCGTGGAGCCCAAGATGGCATCATCACCAGTGCTTTTGGCAGCCAAAGACCACCTTTGGTCAGGATAACTTGTACTAGATGTTCCCCTTCAAAATGGCCAATTGTTGGCGCCCTTCCCGCTCATTATTTGAGGAGAGAGGCCTAGGGCCTCTATAAATAGAGCTAGCCACCACAGAGTAGAGCTATCTAGCCACAGGGTTCGAATCAGATAGAGAGCCCATGTAGAGCACACCGCACCAGCTCAAGAACACCTCTCACGAGGCTGTTCTTCCTCTGTACTGTTCATCTCTAGCCCCTGAGGCAATCCACCACACCACACACTAGAATAGGGTATTACACCACAACGGTGGCCCAAACCAGTATAAATCTCGTGTCCTTTGTGTTGTTCATTGTTTCCTACTTAGATCAGGCGAGGAGATCGGACGTAGATCGGTAGGGGAGAGATCTTCGAGGCACCCCAGAGTTTGAACCTTAATGGTCTGCCGGAACCCGAAATCCGACATTTGGCGCGCCAGGTAGGGGTGCGCTGGAATCCTTCTTCCTCCACATCGCATTCCGTCGCCTCGCCGTTCATATGTCAAGCGACCCGGCTGCCAACGCCGACCGCTGGGCAGCATGGCCCGCCCACGCCTTGTCACCGGCTCAGGGCGACCTCAACCTTGCGCCTCAGGCAGACCGCGTTCCGCACGGTGCTGCGGAGCGCAGGCGACGCGGCCAGACACCACCTGCCCTCACACCATGGAAGGTGCGGGCCGCAGCAAGGGCCTCAAATCATGCTGCGGCAACAACGCCGTACACCCGGCGGGAGCAGGCGAACTCCAGGGCCGTGCTCACGGTGGCCCGAGAGCTGCTACGGTGCTGGTTGCTGGAGGGCGGTCGCGACGTGCTGTCGGAGCGAGTAGCCGAGCTCCTGGACGCCGCCGCGTCAGGAGCACCCCTTTCTGCGTCTAGTTGCCACCCCAGGCCAAGGGCGGGCCGTATGGCGGCGTCATGCGTGCTTACGCAACTTCAGGCGGACCCCCGGGCCTGCCCAGCGCCAACACCTCCGTCAGCGCCGGGCGAAAGTCGCGTCGGCCCCTCCCCAGGCCGGCGAAGGGGTGCACGCCGCGGCCTTCAGCTTCAGCGGACCGCCGCGCCATCACCTCCAAGACGGCGCTCCAAGCCCGACTGTGTGGCATGCGGGGAGCTACGGCGAGGCCCACGGGGCGGAAGCCCCAGAGGCTTATGTGCCCCGCATGGTGGATCGGGGGTGCGCGCTGGAAGAAGATCATGGCTCATTCCTCGGGCCAGGCTGGGGTGAGGAGACGCCAGAAGCTGAGCTCTTTCAGGAACCCCAAGAGAGCCTCGACAACCGCACCAGCGGCAGCAACTATCGGGTACCACTCATCCCCCAGGAGCAAGCTTATGCTAACCATGGGTCGCAGGAGATACAGGTCGCCGCAGCAGATGGCTGCCCCAATGCTGCAACCTCATACCCCTCAGGAGGAGGGCGCAGGGGGGTGCAGGAGAGGGGCCGAGACTCGGGTTCGTCCCCGCGGCGGTCGGAGCAAGGCGCTCTCAGGAGGTAGGCCCTCTGCCGGGGAGGTGCCCCAGGGCCTGCCCCCGGCAGAGGACCCCTGGTCGTCGAGGGAACTGCTGGCGACCGCTCTACCCCATTGGCGTCGTCGTGGTATCCGGTCGCTGTCGATGGCGGCAGAGTGAGGCGCAAGGCGGGGCCCTCGCGCTGGCAATATGAAGCAAGGCCGTTACCTGTTTAGAAGGCCCAGTGCATGTGAAGCTCACCGCCCCGTGACACTCTCACGTAATAATGAGTGGGGTTGTACACGCCCCAGAGTCTCCGGAGAGCCGCCCTCGGGCTTCGGGGGCTCCCGCCCACGCCCAGTGGCAGCACTTAGCTCCGCGCTGGTGAGAAGACGTCGAAGACTAGACTAGGTGTCGGACGCGGCCTTTTTTCTTTTTCGCTTCTTCCTTGTTGACAAGGTTCTTCGATTTGCATTTAAGTTGGATTTGAGTTCGAGACTTGCGTGTGTTTGGGGGAAGGGGTGTTTAGTCTCATTCGAGCAATCTCTCGTGTTCCGGTTTCGGCTTTGCGTCCAAAGTTTGCTTCGGCTGCCCCCTCCCTCGCGAGCCCCTCGCGAGCCGGGCCAGGCACGCCTACAGCCAGGACCGCTGTCACCGCACCCTCTCCGAAGGTTCTCATTGCAGGATCAACAGGCTAATCAGAAGACACCCGAGGCGCGGCGACCCCCCGCAGGCCCGCTCAGGGCTCGTCAGGGACGAAAGGTAAACAAATCAGCTAAAACCATCACCGGGCTGGCGGCTGAGCTCACACGCAACGCTGTGTTTACCAGGACGCTAATCACAAATATTTACATGAGGGGCCTCCCCTCCCAAAATGCTCTTACATTCTTCAGGGCCGAGCCCTAACCTTCTTCGTGCAGGATAAACAGCAGTGACATGCGGTCAGTCGGACATATCACTCACCGCGTCTTCTGGGGCACCCTTGAAAGCGTCACTGGCGTCGCTGACATCGTCGTCGTCACCACCAGCGCCAGGCGCGTCCACAACGCCGCCTGCATCGGCGGCCGCGACCACGCCGTCGTCATCAGACGCAAAGGCCCTGACAAGGGCGTCCACGCTGTTCTCCACCCATTGCGCCAGGTCGCCCCGGACGGCTATGGGCACGGGTGCGATGGCAGCGTCGAAGTCGAAGTGGGGGTCCCTTTCCTGCAGATAGCTGAAGACATGGGAGAAGGCGCGCCCGAGCAAGGCTCGGCTCCTCTCTTCAACAAGCCAACGAGACCTCTAGGAGCGGTTCTCCAGAAGCGTCACCACGCTGGTGAAGAACTGAAGGTTGCCGGCGTAGTTGGCCTCATGCGGCTCCTCAGCGGCAGCCTCGCAAATGTTGCCCAAAGCGGAGTTGGCCCTCTCCCTAAGCGTGTGAAGCATGGGTCATGCTCATGCTCCAGAACCCTCCGCTCACGGATCTCGTCCTCGTTCCGCTGCGCGATGGCCTCGGCATCATCAACCCTCCGTTGGAGAAGAATCAACTCAGCCCGGGAAGAGGCCAGCTCCGCCTGTGTTGCGCCAAGGGCAGCTGCGGAGGAGTCCGCACGCCGCGTCACTTCATCCAGTTTGGCCTTAAGGGCCGCGGTCTTGCCCTCAACCTCGGCCCCGATCAGCCCCAACCTCACTTCGTGTTCGCGCTGGAAGGCCGAGCGAGCTTCCGCCGAGCGGCGGCCGACCTCTTCCTGGACCCGGGCTTCGCGCGCAGCAATGTCATCCTCAGCTTGGGACACCAGGCGCTCTCTCGTCTCCAACCGCTCAAGGTCAAGGTTGCGCTCGGCGGCCTCCAGCGTCAGTGCCTCCTCGCACTTCAGAAGCTCCGCCCGGTCAACGGAGGCCCCCTGCATCGACCCAAGGGCCGCCTGGTGCAGTTCCACTTGCTGCTCCAGGGAGTTGCTCCAGGCTCGGAGCTCCCGTGCGTGCTCCTCCGCATCTTCGCGCCGTCGGTCTGCTTCCCGAGCCCCCTCGATGACCTGGGAGCAGGCCTCCAGCGCGGCCGCCAGCGACGCTTCAGCCTTCGAGTTGTCGAGATCACGTTGGTGACGCGCGAGGGCGATGGCTACCTTCAACTTGCGCCTCTGCTCAGCAAGGCGCAGTCCTTCGGCCTCGAGGCGCGTGTCCTCGGCAGCAAGCTCCCTGGAGGAACTCTTCACGAAGGGCACGACGCTCCCGAGCGCGCGTGAGCACGTCTTCCGAATCACCCCTTCTGTCGGAGCATGCGGAGGGCCCCGAGGCGGCAAGCCCCCTCCAGGTGCGCGGCTGGGGGCTGGCGCCCCAGCCATCACCGAATTGACCCCTCCGGGGATCCAGCCTGGCGTCGGTCCACCCACGGAGGAGGAGCCAAAGACAGCCTTCAGCCATTCACCATCTATGATCAGAGGAGGAACGCGGGGCAAGCCGGACGTGCCCCAGGAGGACTCGTGAAGAAAGGGCAGCGGGTGCGCAGGCTTGAGGTGCCCTATGGAACGGACCACTCCACCAACCGGTCCAGCGGCAGGGGAGCCGCTCGAGCTCGGCGAGCCCGGGACCAGCAGAGAAGACGAAGCTTGGGGAGTTGGCTCCCGGGCCGACTCAGTGAATTTGGCAGGGCGGGGCCTGAAAGGCCACAATCAGTCGCAGGGATAGCAAAGTAAATGAGCAGAGAAAGAAGAAGACTTACTCATCCATGACGAAGTACTTCCTGCGTTTCAACAAGCGGAAGGGGCAGTCACTGCCACCCAAGGCCTCCTTCCTCTTGCGGAGGGCCTCGAAGTCTATGCGGAACCGACCTAAGCACGCGGCGTGGGGGTCGGCCTGCGACGCGGAAGAAGCGTCAAGACGATCAGCGCCGGAGGAGTCTGCCTGGGGGACGCCGTCAGGCGTCGCCTCGTGAGGAACGGCTGGGGTCACGGGAGCCCTGGCCACAAGAGCCGTAGGCCGCAACTCCGCGCCTGCCGCCGCTCCAGGACGGGCCTCAGGAGACGCCCCCTTCGAGGTTTCTCGCGGCGTCGGCACCTCGGCATCAGTCGCCTCAGCTCCCGCCGGTTCTCGTCTCCCCGTTCTATCGCATGAGGAGGGATCACTGCGGGCGACAGGGGAAACCATCACGGTGGCTGGGTTCTCGCGGGGCCCCATGAGGCCGGCCAGGCGCAGCTCCCACTCGTCGGAGCTGGGCATCTGCCTCACAAAATCGACCCTACCGGAGCAAAGATACAAGAGGACACCACCGCTCCATAGGCTGCCTGGGGAAGGATCGCTAGTCAAGACCTTGAGCACCGTCCGCGTCACTTCAGGCGCCAGGTCCTCCTCCTGAAGCCACATGCGGTCTCTATGCCCGGCAAAATCCCACATCCGGCGAGAGTGGCGCTGAACAGGAGCAATGTGACATTGGAGGAACTCCTTCACCACCTTGGGTGCTGTCACATCGAGCGCCCTCAAACTCTGGAAGCGGTGCCAGACAAAGGCGAGCCGGGGGCTCGCGAGCATCTCATGGTCCCAACCCGAGTGGGGAACAACAGGCGAGGTCGGGTGCAAGAGCAGAGGGTTGGGCACTCCGACGTCCACATACAGCCACCGCTCTCTGAACCTGGCCTAAGGAGGAGGAAGGCCGAAGTCGATCCCTAAAGCGGCCGTCTCTGGCACGGCGAAGAAGCTCACACACCCTGAGCACTGAGCGGGGTCGCTCAAGCGCAATGAAAAGGAGTGGCGCAGCAGGGCAACGGAAGGAGGAATACCTATCATCGCCTCGCAAACGAAAGAGAAGACAGCCAGAAGGGTAATGGACTCCGGCCCGAGGTGCATCATGCGGATCTGATAATGGGAAAGCACCGCATTGAAGAAGGCGGAAAAAGGGGGAACCAGGCCCGCCCATAGGGCATCGGCAAAGAATCAGACCTCCATGGCAATCCTAACAAAGGAGGCATGGGATGCAGGACAAACTGAGGTCCTACCGCACTCGTTAAAGATAGTGGCCAAGGCAGAGGGGACCTTGTCCAAAGCTTCTGGGTTGAGTATGATCGACCGATCAACGGCGGGAGCCACCGCCGGAGGTGTGCAGGGCGAAAGCACGGGCTTCTTTCCTTTCCCTCTCTTTGTCGGCGCCATGGCGGTGGAAAGAGGGAAGGACTCGAGCCGAATTGGTGGTGGAGGTTGGAGCTCGAAGAAGAAGGAAAGGTAGGAGGCGAGTAAGGAGCAGAAAGGAGGAACAACTGTGTGCAACTGTGGGTCCGCTTAGCCAGGCGCATAGCAAGGCGTCATGGGGAAGCGCAGTCGCCCACGTCCAATCAACCGCCATGGGTCGCCCAAGGCCGCATGCTTCTGGGGCCCGCGGCGCTTCGCGCTTGCCCCTTCGCTTCTCAGCTAAGACAAGCCCGCGCGCGCCTTGGGCCCGGGGGCTACTGTCGGCGTTCTGGGAACGGGGGTCCCCAGACTTGCCTGCCTGCGGCCTGCAGCGTGGCTCTAGTGGGGCCCCAGTGCGGCCCATCTTCATCAGCTCAAGCTCAAGACCATCGCGGGGGGTCAAGCCTCGCGGGGTGGACGACAGGAAGCTTCCTCAAAGGCAGCCTCATCAGGCAGGCTCGCGAGGAGGCGGAGAGATCAAGGCAGGGGTACCTCGCAAGGAGCCCGTGACGCAAGCCATGACGATCGAGACCAGGCGGGCGCCAGGCAGGCGCCGGCCTGCGCAGTGTCCTTATTTCCCCTTTGGTGCAAAGGGGGCAAGCATAGGCCGAGGCATCAGGCAAAGGTTACCATTCCGGTGCAACGAGACCAAGACCAGCAGAGCGGCTGGACGGAGGTCACCGTGGAGCCCAAGACGGTGTCATCGCCAGTGCTTTTGGCAGCCGAGTACCACCTTTGGTCAGGATAACTTGTACTAGATGTTCCCCTTCAAAATGGCCAATTGTTGGCGCCCTTCCCGCTCATTATTTGGGGAGAGGCCCAGGGCCTCTATAAATAGAGCTAGCCACCACAGAGTAGAGCTATCTAGCCACAGGGTTCGAATCAGATAGAGAGCCCAAGTAGAGCACACCGCACCAGCTCAAGAACACCTCTCGCGAGGCTGTTCTTCCTCTGTACTGTTCATCTCCAGCCCCTGAGGCAATCCACCACACCACACACTGGAGTAGGGTATTACACCACAACGGTGGCCCGAACCAGTGTAAATCTTGTGTCCTTTGTGTTGTTCATCGTTTCCTACTTAGATCACGCGAGGAGATCGGACGTAGATCGGTAGGGGAGAGATCTTCGCGCGCACCCCAGAGTTTGAACCTTAAGGGTCTGCCGGAACCCGAAATCCGACAATGACAAAGGGAACAACGTATGTTGTTATACGGTTTGACCGATAAACATCTTCGTAGAATATGTAGGAGGAAATATGAGCATCCAGGTTTCACTACTGGTTATTGACCGGAGATGTGTCTCGGTCATGTCTACATAGTTCTCGAACCCGTAGGGTCCGCACGCTTAACGTTCGATGGCGATTTATATTATGTGTTATGTGTTTTGATGAACGAAGGTTATTCAGAGTCCCGGATGAGATCACAGACGTGACGAGGAGTCTCGAAATGGTCGAGACATAAAGATTGATATATTGGACCATGTTATTCGGACATCTGAAGTGTTCCGGATAGTTTCGGGTAAAAACGGAGTGCCGGAGGGGTTACCGGAACCCCCCGTGGAAACTAATGGGCCACCATGGGCCTTATTGGAGACAGAGGAGGGCCGCCAGGGCAGGCCGCCCCCCCTTAACAGTCCGAATTGGACAAGGTAAGGGGGGCGGCGCCCCTTTCCTACTCCCTCTTCCTCTCCTTCCTTCCCCCTCTCTCCCTTTTGGTGGAATTCTACTAGGACTAGGAGTCCTAGTAGGACTACCCTGTTGGGCGCACCCTAGGGGCCGTCCAGCCCTCCCCTCCTCCCTCCTTTATATACGTGCGGAGGGGGACCCTAAAACACACAAGTTGATCTTTTAGCCGTGTGCGGTGCCCCCCTCCACAGTTACACACCTCGGTCATATCGTCGTAGTGCTTAGGAGAAGCCCTGCGCCGGTAACTTCATCATCACCATCACCACGCCATCGTGCCGACATAACACTCCCTCAGCCTCAAGTGGATCAGGAGCACGAGGAACGTCATCGAGCTGATCGTGTGCGGAACGCGGAGGTGTTTGTATGTTCGGTACTTAGATCGGTGGGATCGCGAAGAATTTCGAGTACATCAACCGCGTTAATAAACGCTTCCGCTTTTGGACCACGAGGGTATGTGGACACACTCTCCCCTCCCGTTTCTATGCATCTCCTAGATAGATCTTGCGTGATCGTATGAATTTTGTTGAAATTACTGCGTTCCCCAACAGTGGCATCCGAGCTAGGTCTATGCATAGATGTTATATGCACGAGTAGAACACAAAGAGTTGTGGGCGATGATAGTCATACTGCTTACCAGCAACGTCTTACTTTGATTCAGCGGTATTGTTGGATGAAGCGGCCCGGACCGACATTACATGACCACGTTCATGAGACTAGTCCTACCAACGTTCTTGGCACACAGGTGGCTGGCGAGTGTCTGTTTCTCCAACTTTAGTTGAATCGAGTTTGACTATGCCCGGTCCTTGTTAAAGGTTAAAATAGCACACTTGACGAAAAATCGTTGTGGTTTGAATGCGTAGGTAAGAATGGTTCTTGCTAGAAGCCAATAGCAGCCACGTAAAACTTGCAACAACAAAGTAGAGGACGTCTAACTTGTTTTTGCAGGGCTTGCTGTGATGTGATATGGTCAAGACATGATGTGATATAAATTATTCTATGAGATGATCATGTCTTGTAACAGAGTTATCGGCAACTGGCAGGAGCCATATGGTTGTCGCTTTATTGTATGCAATGCAATCACCATGTAATTGTTTTACTTTATCACTAAGCGGTAGCGATAGTCGTAGAAGCAATAGTTGGCGAGACGACAATGATGCTACGATGGAGATCAAGGTGTGGCGTCGGTGACGATGGAGATCATGATAATGCTTCGGTGATGGAGATCATGAGCACAAGTTGATGATGGCCATATCATGTCACATATTTTGATTGCATGTGATGTTTATCTTCAATGCATATTATTTTGCTTAGTACGGCGGTAGCATTATAAGATGACCCCTTACTAAATTTCAAGGTATAAGCGTTCTCCCTGAGTATGCACCGTTGCTACAGTTCATCGTGCCGAGACACCACGTGATGATAGGGTGTCATAAGCTCTACGTTCACATACAACGGGTGCAGCCCAGTTTTGCACACGCAGAATACTCGGGTTAAACTTGTAGAGCCTAGCATATGCAGATATGGCCTCGGAACACGGAGACCGAAAGGTCAAACGTGAATCATATAGTAGATATGATCAACATAGTGATGTTCACTTGAAAACTACTCCATCTAACGTGATGATCGGACATGGTTTAGTTGATTTGGATCACGTGATCATTTAGATGACTAGAGGGATGTCTATCTAAGTGGGAGTTCTTAAGTAATATGATTAATTGAACTTTAATTTATCATGAACTTAGTCCTGATAGTTATTTTGCATGTCTACGTTATTGTAGGTCAATGGCCCGTGCTACCGTTCCTTTGAAATTTAATGCGTTCCTAGAGAAAGCTAAGTTGAAAGATGATGGTAGCAACTACACAGACTGGGTCCGTAACTTGAGGATTATCCTCATTGCTGCACAGAAGAATTACGTCCTGGAAGCAATGCTAGGTGCTAGGCCTGCTGGAGACGCTACTGATGACGTTAAGAACATCTGGCAGAGCAAAGCTGATGACTACTCGATATTTCAGTGTGCCATGCTTTATGGCTTAGAATTGGGACTTCAAAGACGTTTTGAACATCATGGAGCATATGAGTGTTCCAAGAGTTGAAGTTAATATTTCAAGCAAATGCCCGAGTTGACAGATATGAAGTCTCCAACAAGTTCTATAGCTGCAAAATGGAGGAGAATAGTTCTGTCAGTGAACACATACTCAAAATGTCTGGGTACCATAACCACTTGACTCAGTTGGGAGTTAATCTTCCTGATGATAGTGTCATTGACAGAGTTCTTCAATCACTGCCACCAAGCAAAAAGGCTTCGTGATGAACTATAATATGCAAGGGATGGACAAGACAATTCCCGAGCTCTTCGCAATGCTAAAGGTTGCAGAGGTAGAAATCAAAAAGGAGCATCAAGTGTTGATGGTCAACAAGACCACTAGTTTCAAGAAAAAGGGCAAAGGGAAGAAGGGGAACTTCAAGAAGAACGGCAAGAAAGTTGCTGCTCTGGAGAAGAAAACCAAGTCTGGACCTAAGACTAAACTGAGTGCTCTACTACAAAGGGACTGGTCACTAGAAGCGGAACTGCCCCAAGTATTTGGCGGATAAGAAGGATGGCAAAGTGAAAGGTATATTTGATATACATGTTATTGATGTGTACCTTACTAATGCTCGTAGTAGCGCCTGGGTATTTGATACTGGTTCTGTTGCTCATATTTGCAACTCAAAACACGGGCTACAGATTAAACGAAGATTGGCTAAGGACGAGGTGATGATGCGCGTGGGAAATGGTTCCAAGGTCGATGTGATCGCTGTCGGCACGCTACCTCTACATCTACCTTCGGGATTAGTTATAGACCTAAATAATTGTTATTTCGTGCCAGCGTTGAGCATGAACATTATATCTGGATCTTGTTTGATGCGAGATGGTTATCCATTTAAATCAGAGAATAATGGTTGTTCTATTTACATGAGTAATATCTTTTATGGTCATGCACCCTTGCTGAGTGGTCTATTTACGTTGAATCTTGATTGTGATGATACACATGTTCATAATATTGAAGCCAAAAGATGCAAAGTTCATAATGATAGAGCAACTTATTTGTGGCACTGCCGTTTAGGTCATATCGGTATAAAGCGCATGAAGAAACTCCATGCTGATGGGATTTTGGAGTCACTTGATTATGAATCACTTGGTGCTTGCGAACCGTGTCTCATGGGCAAGATGACTAAAACTCCGTTCTCCAAAACAATGGAACGAGCTACTGACTTATTGGAGATGAGTGTTGAGGCTCGTGGTGGGTATCGTTATTTTCTTACCTTCACAGATGATTTGAGCAGATATGGTTATATCTACTTAATGAAGCATAAGTCTGAAACATTTGAAAAGTTCAAAGAATTTTTGAGTGAAGTGGAAAATCATCATAATAAGGAAATAAAGTTTCTACGATCTGATCGTGGAGGTGAATATTTGAGTTACGAGTTTAGTCTCATTTGAAACGATGTGGAATAGTTTCACAACTTACGCCAAGTGGAAAACCAAAGTGAAATGGTGTGTCCGAACACCCTAACCTTACTTTATTGGATATGGTGCGATCTATGATCTCTCTTACTGATTTAACACTATCGTTTTGGGGTTATGCTTTAGTGACGGCTGCATTCACTTTAAATTGGGCACCATCAAAATTCGTTGAGATGACGCCTTATGAACTGTGGTTTGGCAAGAAACCAAAGTTGTCGTTTCTTAAAGTTTGGGGTTGCGATGCTTACATGAAAAAGCTTCAACCTAATAAGCTTGAACCTAAATCGGAGAAGTGCGTCTTCATAGGATACCCAAAGGAAACTGTTGGGTACACCTTCTGTCATAGATCCGAAGGCAAAATATTCGTTGCTAAGAATGGATCATTTCTAGAGAAGGAGTTTCTCTCAAAAGAAGTGAGTGGGAGCTAAGTAGAACTTGATGAGCTAATTGTACCTTCTTCGGAATTGGAAAGTAGTTTATCACAGAAATCAGTTCCAGTGATTCCTACTTCTATTAGTGAGGAAGCTAATGATGATGAACATGAAATTTCAGATCAAGTTACTACAGAACCTCGTAGGTTTTCCAGAGTACGGTCCGCACTAGAGTGGTATGGTAATCCTGTTCTGGAAGTCATGTTACTAGACCATGGTGAACCTACAAACTATAAGGAAGGGATGATGAGCCCATATTCCGCGAAATGGCTTGAGCCCATGAAATCTGAGATGGGATCCATGTATGAGAACAAAGTGTGGACTTTGGTGGATTTGCCCGATGATCGCCAAGCCATAGAAAATAAACAGATCTTCAAGAAGAAGACCGACATTGACAGTAATGTTACTGTCTACAAAGCCTGACTTGTTGCAAAAGGTTTTCGACAAGTTCAAGGAGTTGACTACGATGAGACTTTCTCACCCATAGCGATGATTAAGTCTGTCATAATCATGTTAGCAATTGCCGCATTTTATGATTATGAAATTTGGCAAATGGACATCAAAACCGCATTCCTGAATGGATTTCTAGAAGAAGAGTTGTATATGATGCAACCAGAATGTTTTGTCGATCCAAAGGGTGCTTACAAAGTGCGCAAGGTCCATCGATCCATTTATGGACTGGTGCAAGCCTCTCAGAATTTGAATAAACGTTTTGATAGTTTGACCAAAGCATATGGTTTTATATAGACTTTTGGAGAAGCCTGTATTTACAAGAAAGTGAGTGGGAGATCTGTAGCATTTCTAATATTATATGTAATTGTTGATTGGAAATGATATAGAATTTCTAGATAGCATAAAAGGATAATTGAATAAGAGTTTTTCTATGAAAGACCTTGCTGAAGCTGCTTACATATTGGGCATCAAGATCTATAGAGATAGATCAAGACACTTAATTGGACTTTCACAAAGCACATACCTTGATAAAGTTTTGAAGAAGTTTAAAATGGATCAGTCAAAGAAAGGGTTCTTGCGTGTGTTACAAGGTGTGAAATTGAGTCAGACTCAATGCCCGACCACTGCAAAAGATAGAGAGAAAAATGAAAGTCATTCCCTATGCTTCAGCCATAGGTTCTATCATGTATGCAATGTTGTGTACCAGACCTGATGTGTGCCTTGCTATAAGTATAGCAGGGAGGTACCAATGTAATCCCGGTGTGGAGCACTAGACAACGGTCAAGAACATCCTGAAATACCTGAAAAGGACTAAGGATATGTTTCTCCTTCATGGAGGTGACAAAGAGCTTGTCGTAAATGGTTACGTCGATGCAAGTTTTGACACCGATCCAGATGACTCTAAGTCACAATCCGGATACGTAGTTTTATTGAATGGTGGAGTTGTTAGGTGGTGCAGTTCCAAGCAAAGCGTCGTGGCGGGATCTACGTGTGAAGCGGAGTACATAGCTGCTTCGGAAGCAGCAAATGAAGGAGTCTGGGTGAAGGAGTTCATATCCGATCTAGGTGTCATACCAATTGCATCGGGTCCAATGAAAATCTTTTGTGACAATAATGGTGCAATTGCCTTGGCAAAGGAATCCAGATTTCACAAGAGAACCAAGCACACAAGAGACACTTAAATTCCATCCGTCATCAAGTGTAGGAAGGGGACATAGAGATTTGCAAGATACATACGGATCTGAATGTAGCAGACTCGTTGACTAAGCCTCTTCCACGAGCAAAACATGATCAGCACCAAAACTCCATGGGTGTTAGAATCATTACTTTGTAATCTAGATTACTGACTCTAGTGCAAGTGGGAGACTGAAGGAAATATGCCCTAGAGGCAATAATGAAGTTATTATTTATTTCCTTATTTCATGATATATGTTTATTATTCATGCTAGAATTGTATTAACCGAAGACTTAGTACATGTGTGAATACATAGACAAAACATAAGTGTCCCTAGTATGCCTCTACTTGACTAGCTCATTTATCAAAGATTGTTATGTTTCCTAACAATAGACATGTGTTGTCCTTTAATGAACGGGATCACATCATTAGGAGAATGATCTGATGGACAAGACCCATTTGTTAGCTTAGTATGATCGTTACAGTTTCATTGCTACTGCTTTCTTCATGACTTATACATGTTCCTCACACTGTGAGATTATGCAACTCCCGAATACCAGAGGAACACTTTGTGTTCTATCAAACGTCACAATGTAAATAGGTGATTATAAAGATGCTCTAAAGGTGTCTCCGAACGTATTTGTTGGGTTGGCATAGATCGAGATTAGGATTTGTCACTCCGTGTTTCGGAGAGGTATCTCTGGGCCCTCTCGGTAATGCTTATCACTATAAGCCTTGCAAGCAATGTAACTAATGAGTTAGTTGCAAATGAAGTATTACGGAGCGAGTAAAGAGACTTTCCGGTAACAAGATTGAACTAGGTATGATGATACCGACGATCGAATCTCGGGCAAGTAACATACCGATGACAAAGGGAACAACATATGTTGTTATGCGGTTTGATTGATAAAGATCTTCGTAGAATATGTAGGAGCCAATATGAGCATCCAGGTTCCGCTATTGGTTATTGACCGAAGATGTGTCTTGGTCATGTCTACATAGTTCTCGAACCCGTAGGGTCCGCCCGATTAACGTTCGATGACGATTTATATTATGAGTTATGTGTTTTGATGACCGAATGTTGTTCGGAGTCCCAGATGAGATCACAGACGTGACGAGGAGTCTCAAAATGGCCAAGACATAAAGATTGATATATTGGACCATGTTATTCGGACACTGGAAGTGTTCCAGATAGTTTTGGGTAAAAACGGAGTGCCGGAGGGGTTACCGGAATCCCTCGAGGGAACTAATGGGACACCATGGGACTTATTGGAGAGAGAGGAGGGCCACCAGGGCAGGCTGCGCCCCCCCGTTAGCATTCCAAATTGGAAAAGGGAAGGGGGCGGCTGAGGGAGTCCTGGACTAAGGGGTCCTCGGGCGTCCGGCCTGTTGGACATGGGCCGGACTAATGGGCTGTGAAGATACAAGACCGAAGACTCTCTCCCGTGTCCGGAAAGGACTCTCCTTGGCGTGGAAGGCAAGCTTGGCGGCCAAATATGAAGATTCCTTTCTCTGTTACCGACTTTGTACAACCCTCCGGAGGGCTTAGTCCGGAAGCGGATACAGTCGTACGGGCTAGACTTCTAGGGTTTTAGCCATTACAATCTCGTGGTAGATCAACTCTTGTAATAATCATATTCATCAAGATCAATCAAGCAGGAAGTAGGGTATTACCTCCACAGAGAGGGTCCGAACCTGGGTAAACATTGTGTCCCCTGTCTCCTGTTACCATCAACCTTGAACGCACAGTTCGGGACCCCCTACCCGAGATCCACCGGTTTTGACACCGACATTGGTGCTTTCATTGAGAGTTCCGCCGTGCCGTCCCCAAAAGGTCCGATGGCTCCTTCAATCGTCAACAACGATGTTGTCCAAGGTGAAACCTTCCTCCCCAGACAGATCTTTGTGTTCGGTGGCTTCGTACTATGGGCCAATTCGCTTGGCCATCTGGAGCAGATCGACAGCTACACCCCTGGCCATTAGGTCAGATTTGGGAGTTTGAACTATGTCGCGGACATCCGCGGAGACTTGTTCTTCGACGGATTTGATACCACGGCAGCCGCTCCCCATCCCTACGATGAACATGACTTAAATCTATCATCGGACCATACTCAGGAAATTGCACCTATAACCGCTCTGGCCTTAGATCCGGAGCAGATCGCGCCATCCGAGGACGGGAAGCTCAACCCTACCACGGGTGCCGCTGGCTCTGCGGCGTTGGAGCTGCACGTAGACCCGACCACGGGTGATATCTGTGTCTCTGCAACCTCGGACTCGTTTCTGGTGATAAGTTCCGAACCATGTGTGTCTTCTTATGCCAAGCTGGATCGGTCATCAATTACCGAGTTCAGCGCAGCAGACATCTTCCGGCACTCGCCTTTAGGCGACGTGCTTAACTCATTGAAAAACATGTCCTTAGCGGGGGACTCACAACCGAACTATGTCCGGATTGAACTGGAGACTGTGGACGTGGAATTTCGCTTAAAAAACCTGTCCTTAGCGGGGGACTCACGCCATCAAATACCTCCCACTAAAACTCAAAGGGCCAGCTCGGCACTGGTTAAACAGTCTGCCCGAAAATTCTATTGGAAGCTGGGAGGACTTGGAAGAAGCATTTATCGACAACTTCCAAGGTACTTATGTCCGGCCACCAGACGCCGATGACTTAAGTCACATAGTTCAACAGCCTAGAGAGTCAGCCATGGAATTTTGGACTAGATTCCTAGCTAAAAAGAACCAGATTGTTGACTGTCCGGATGCCAAAGCCCTAGCAGCCTTTAAACATAGCATCTGTGACAAATGGCTCGCGTGTCACCTCAGCCAGGAAAAGCCTAAGTCCATGGCAGGCCACACGGCACTCATGACCCGCTTTTGTGCGGGTGAGGGTAGCTGGCTGGCCCGTAGCAAAAACACAAAAAGCAAAACGGGCACCCCCGAGGTCAAAAATAGCAACGGCAAGCTCCGACGCAGCAGACACAAACGCCGAAGCATTGGTGACAACACCGATGACACGACAGTCAACGCCAGATTCAGTGGCTCCAAGTCCGATCAGCGGAAGGAGCCATATAAAAGAAACAATCAGGGACCATCTAGCCTGGACCGCATATTCGACCGTCCATGCCAGATCCATGGCACCCCAAACAAACCAGCCAATCATACCAACATAGATTGCTGGGTTTTTAAACAGGTCGGCTAGTTAAATGCCGAAAACAAAGAAAAGGGATCGCAAAGCGAGGACGATGACGAGGAGCCCCGGCAACCGAACACAGGGGGACAAAAGAAGTTTCCCCCAAGGTCAAAACGGTGAACATGATATATGTTACAGACATCCCCAAGAGGGAGCGCAAGCGCGCACTTAGGGACGTCTATGCGATAGAGCCAGTCGCCCCAAAATTTAATCCATGGTCGTCATGCCCGATCACTTTTGATCGACGAGATCATCCGACCAATATCTGTCATGGCGGTTCAGCCGCATTGGTCCTTGACCCAATAATTGACGGATTCCACCTGACGCGAGTCCTTATGGACAGCGGAAGCTGCCTGAACCTGCTCTGTCAGGATACAGTACGCAAAATGGGTATTAACCCATCACGGATCAAGCCCACAAAGACTACCTTGAAAGGAGTCATACCAGGTGTAGAGGCCCGTCGTACGGGCTCAATTACACTAGAGGTTGTCTTCGGATCTCCGGACAACTTCCAAAGCGAAGTGCTAATCTTCGATATCGTCCCTTTTCGCAGCGGCTATCACGCACTGCTCGGATGAACCGCATTCGCTCGATTCAATGCGGTCCCTCATTATGCTTACCTCAAGCTCAAGATGCCCAGACCACGCGGCGTCATAACAGTTAATGGAAACACGGAACACTCCCTTCTTACTGAGGATCACACCGCTGCCTTAATAGCAGAAGTACAGAGCGGCCTTTTCAAGCAAGGCCTTAATTCGGCGGCCGAGTCCCTTGACACTATCAAGAGGGTCCGGACTACTTTGCAGCAGGACAGCTCGGCTCGTCAAGAGCTCGACTAGCAATTTGGCCTCTGTCCCAGTCCCGATGAAGTGGCGGCATTCGAACCGCGCGTACATAACTACGCACTCAAAATACCATGGGCATAGACGGAGGCATAACTAGCTGGTGATCCACAGTACGGCTTGACCGCTCCCGGACACATATAGTCTCACTATTCCTTTTCTGCTTTTCAGGTTTCTTCTCTAGAGACCTTCCCTGACGACTTGATCGCAGGTCCTTTCAAAGGACAAATACACCAAGCCGACAGTCAGCTTGGACGTAGAGGGAAATTTCTAAGTGGTTTCTCTAATGACCACTCTACCTGTTTCCAGGGTCCCACGCGTAGCTCTCCCTTGGTCATGGCATGTCAAATAGCCCGTTGCTTATCGCACTACCTGTATCAATGCGCTTTGACGTATTAATCAAATCATAATGGAAACAGTTTGCGGCCCAAATTTTAGGGCCCTTGCTTATTGCTTTTGCTCCTTTTATGTTTTCCTTTTTTATTATTAATAAGCTTATCAGATAAAACCCATACACTGTGGTACGTTTGAATTTGCGAGGGGCTTCATAGCACCCCACACCATGGCAACAAAGTCCGAACATTTTTTATAGTATAGTTCGGCACCCCAAGTTTAGCACTATATGCATTGGCTCTAAATCATGTCTTCGGTCAATAGTTGGGTTGCCCGGCTCCTGTGCTTGCTACCTTACGTTCCGCTACATCGGCTAAGGTAGTAAAGGGAGCACTACTGCGATTGTGCCTTGGTTTACCCGAAGGAGCACCTCAATAGAGAAAGCCGAAAACTGACTGTCATGATGCGGCGAGAGCCGGTCAGCTCTTCGGAGGTCTCAAATTGTTAGAGATTTTTTCCGCATTACGCGAAGGATCGGTACTTACCCAATCATGTGCTCATAGCATTCTAGTTTGGACACTAGGGGTTGTGCCCACATTCTTATTGCCAAACTCCTATGGCTAAGTGAGAGTGCTAAAGCCGCATAGTCTGATTGCCTGGTTTGTTGCGCTAAACACCTCCTTCAAGGACCAAACAATTGGATCAAGAGTGTTTAGATTCCATCTCGAACACCCCTGTACTACGTACGTGGGGGCAGAAGCCGATGACTGGCCAACTCTCAGATTTCATACAAAACGGCCACACAGGAGGTAAATTTTTTTAAACATAACAAAAATTATATTACATAACAACTTTGTTTCATCATACATGGCAGAGACAACATGAATGTATTCATTCAAAGATAATGTCTTTCGCACATTGTGTTGCTACAACGCGAGACCCCTCCAGGACGTCTCCAAAATATCGTTTTGGCGTACGGTGATCCTTGCCCTCAGGTGGCCCTTCGGTCACGAGCTTGACAGTGTCCATCTTCGCCCACCAGATCTTGACGCGGGCGAAGGCCATGCGCGCACCCTCGATGCAGACCGATCGCTTGATGGCGTCCAGCCGAGGACAGGTGCTCACCAGCCGCTTCACGAGGCTGAAGTAGCTGCTGGGTATAGCTTCGGTGGGCCACATCCAGATTGTTAAATCCTTCATGGCCAGTTCGGCCACCCTATGCAGCTTGACCAGTAGTTTCAGCTGATCGGTGAAGGGCACTCGATGTTCTGGCGCAAGGTATTGCGACCAGAACAGCTTCTCCGTTGAGCTCCCCTCTTCGGCCCGGAAGAACTCTGCAGCGCCTGACATAGTGTGCGGTAGGTCCGCAAACGCCCCTGGAGAACTCTGAATCCGGGTTAGTAAGACATACTTCTTCTTCACATACTTGCTTTGCATACTAAATGCCTTACCCGCTGCGTTCTTCTTGGCGTCCTGGATCTCCTGGAGGGCGCCCTGGGCCTCAACCCTGGCCTCTTCCGCGCTTTGGTGAGCCTTGGCGAGTTCGGCCTCTCGAGCCGAAACATCGCACTGCAAGGCCTCACATTTCTTCACAGCATCCTGGAGCTCTTGCTGGACCTCGTTGACCCGGGCCTTGAGCTTCTTATGGGCGGCTTGCTCCTTGGCAGCTTTCTCCTCGGCTTTGGCCAGGGCCTTTTTAAGGGCCTCGACCTCGGTCGTTGCTCCTGCACATATCATAACGCTATGGTCAATACACATCAATTATTCTTTCCGAATATATAGCGAGTCATTAAATACCTTGCTGGTCCGCTAGCTCCTTCCTCGCTTGGACGAGGTCCTCCTCGACCCGCTCTAGTCTCTGCTTTAGTCCGGAGACTTCGGCAGCATGTGAGGTCGCGGCCAATAACGACGCCTACTCATTCATACAAGACAAATTTAGTTAGTTTCCAGAAAAATGAATTGATCCTCTGTCCGGTCTTGCTTTCCGAACACCTGACAGTGTCTCAGGGGCTACTATCTATATTGGGATTCTCTCTTTTGCGTCGCTTACCTCAAAACCTGTCAGCAGGCCGCTGCAGGCTTCGGTCAGACCGCTCTTGACGGACTGAACCCTCTCAATCACCGTACCCATAATGATACGGTATTCCTCCACGATGGAAGCGCCTCGTAGTGCTTCTAGAAGATTGTCCGGTGCCCCTGGTTGGACAGAGGTCACCGGCGGACACTACAAAAAAAAATACACTTCCGTGATGATACGTGTTTGTCACTGTAGGTCACGTTTTCTGTCATGCATGTACATCCATGACAAAATTATGACAGAATCAAGATAGTCATACATATGCTGTCGTAGAAGTGTTCCATGACATTACCAAAATTATCATCACGGAAGTGTCCACTTCCATGACGATAAATCGCACGTCACAGAAGTGCTGTCGTCAAGGGTGACCAACACGTGGCATCCACCGTAACGGAACGCCGTTAAGCTATCGGGTCCGGTTTTGGATCCGATAACCCGTTAACAGGCCCGACCAATGGGGATTTTCCACGTGTAAAATTGTAACGCCCTAGATGTAACTTGCCATAATTGTAATCCAACTCTTGCCATTTCCGGCTATGTGTTATGATATTCGCTCCGTGGTTGGGTTTTCTCCGCTTTGCATTTTGGTCATGTCTTGCATTTCATATAATGTCATCATGTGCATCGCATTCGCATACGCGTTCGTCTCATAAATCCGAGCATCTTTCCCGTTGTCCGTTTTGCAATCCGGCGCTCCTATGTCTCCCGGCGCCCCCTTTTACATTTCTTTGTGAGCGGGTTTTAAACATTCTCGGAATGGACCGAGGTTTGACATGTGGCCTTGGTATAGCACCGGTAGACCGCCTGTCAAGTTTCGGGTCAATCGGAGTTCGTTTGGTACTCCAACGGTTAACCGGGTAACCGTGAAGGCCTCGTGTGTGTTGCAGCCCAAAACCCCTTCATAACAGCCCAATAACCCATCTAAGTCACTCCCATGTCCTCCGTCGTTCGATCACGATCGCGTGGGCGAAAACCGCACTCCATTTGGAGCTCCCTAGCTCCTTCTGTCTATAAAAATGCCTCCCCCGTCCAAATCTGAGAGAGAGACACCCCGAAACCCTAGTCTTCGCCTCGAAATCCGTGCCCCGAAACCGTCCGCCGCACTGTTCACCCGCGCCGCCGCTTCCCTCCAATCCCGCGCCGCCACGTGGGCTGCGCCCACTTCGCCGCCGCCAGGGCCCGCCCGAGCCCACGCGGGGCCCTCCCCGGCCCGGGACGCCGCCGCCGCCCCGCGGGCGCCCCGCCCGCGCCTCCTCGCGCGCTTCCTCCGCCGCGCCGCCGCCGCAGTCGCCGTCGCCACGCCGTCCGTCGGCCAACGCCGCCCCTGCCCGAGTTCCCCGGCGCCGCCTCCCTCCATCGCCGCCCGCCGCCGCGCGCGCCGGCCAGATCCGGCTACGGGCCGGCCGGATCTGGTGCTCCGTCTCCCCCCCCGCTGCTCCGGCCGGTGCTCCGGCGAGCGCCCGCGCCGGCGTACCTCGGCTTCCGAGCCGCGCCGGATCGAGATCCCACCTCGGTTGACTCTCCTCGCCCCCCCTCTTTTTCTCGAAGTCCTTTAATTATTGCAATATCATCGATTGTTCCCAGTGCCATAACTTTGCATCCATAGCTCCGTTTCGCGCGTATAATATGTCAAATTGTTCATCTCTTTGCACCATTGCATCATTTTCATTTGAGGTCATCTAGATGCCCTAAATGCTGTTAGAAGAGGGCTAGTTGATGTTTATTGCTGGATCTTATCTGAACATGCACTTTTGTCAT
The DNA here is from genome assembly GCA_032464435.1 of Aegilops umbellulata. NCBI lineage: Eukaryota > Viridiplantae > Streptophyta > Magnoliopsida > Poales > Poaceae > Aegilops > Aegilops umbellulata. Next base: position 359,713,135 of record CP136058.1, read on the forward strand.
TTTTGCCATGATTGATGTGTACCTCCTATGAAGTTGAGTCCTACATGAGTTTTGTAATATGCCATGTTATCTATCCAGAGGATTTTGCCATGTATTTTTGTGTTCTATGTGGTGACTAGCACAAGCATGCAAACTAGGTCACTTGATGTTGCTGATTTCAGAGACTTAGCGATTTCACTAAGTCCCTGACTGCTGTTATTTTCGTGCCATGTATTCATGTTGTTTCTGAGAGATCCATGCATAATTTGAGCATGATCAGTAAGGGAGTTTTGATATTGAGTATTTGCTCTATCCATCCATGCCTTTGTTTGCAATTATGGAGTGCCATAGCTTGAGTCAATCGAGCTCTCTACTTTTGCTTCAAATTATTGCTGGCAGATTGTTTACGTGTTATTCGATTTTGCCAAGCTTGGTGTAGTTGATCCTAGCATGATATGATGTTATTCTTGCCATGTCTAGTTGCTATGCCATGTCTTCTTGATGTATGTATGCTTATTTTATCATGAAATGCTCTGTAGTGAGTGCATCGAGCTCACGAACATGCCTAGTCGTTATTAGTTTTCTGCCATGTCCAGTTTTCTGCTAAGTCTGAAACCTGTATCGAAAATTGCTTAATTGACATGGGTGTAATCTTATTTTCTGGTCCTTCTTGGCTTATGGTCAGTAAGGGACTTTTGTCAAGTGCTATGTTTAAATTCATGCCATGCCTTATTTTGCTATATTCTGAACATGTAGCATGTTGTTTCATTGCTCTGAACATGTCATCCTGATGTTAGTTTCTGCTTGTTGATATTTTCTCTAAGTCTGAGAACTTGTTATCGTTTGCACTTTTGCCCTGATTGTTTGGACCTGTTATGATGTGATTTAGCCGTAGCTCAGTGTTCATCTTTTGTCGTGCATCTTGATTAGATTACTGTCATATGCTTTGTTACCATGTTTGGGTGCAGTAGCTTAATTATTTGTTACTTGCTAAGTAGCATCATGCTGTTAATGGCAGATTCGTGTCATTCTTGTATTGCTTGCCATTTGCTAACCGTGCATCCGATTCCGGTGATCTTTATATCGATTTCAACCGAAATCACCTCATCTATCCAGTGGCATGCTTGTTTTGCCAAGATAATGCCCTGTTCATCATTGTCCTTCCGGAGCATGCATACGCATTGCATATCACCTCTCGCATATCTTGCCATGTTTTGCATCATATTGCTTGCGCATTGCATCGTGGTTGATATTGGTTCCTTTGCTTGTTCTCTTGTCTTGGGTAGAGCCGGGAGACGAGTACGTGAACGAGGAACCTGTTGAGAACGCTTACGAGGACCAAGCTTTCGACAACTCTGAGAACCTTGCAGGCAAGATGACCATACCCTCGAAATCACTTCTATCTTTGCTTGCTAGATTGCTCGCTCTTTTGCTATGCCTATGTTGCGATACCTACCACTCGCTATATCATGCCTCCTATATTGCCATGTCAGCCCCTAACCATCCATGTCCTAGCAAACCGTTGTTTGGCTATGTTACTGCTTTGCTCAGCCCCTCTTATAGCGTTGTTAGTTGCAGGTGAAGATGAAGTTTGTTCCCTGTTGGAACATGGACTTGTTGTTCCTTGTTTGGAACATGTTTACTTGTTGGGATATCACAATACCTCTTATTTAATTAATGCATCTATATACTTGGTAAAGGGTGGAAGGCTCGGCCTTATGCCTGGTGTTTTGTTCCACTCTTGCCACCCTAGTTTCCGTCATACCGGTGTTATGTTCCCGGAGTTTGCGTTCCTTACACGGTTGGGTGATTTATGGGAACCCCTTGACAGTTCGCTTTGAATGAGACTTTTCCAGCAAGGCCCAACATTGGTTTTACCATTTGCCACCTAAGCCTTTTTCCCTTGGGTTCTGCAGACTCAAGGGTCATCTTTATTTTAAACCCCCGGGCCAGTTCTCCTTCGATTGCTGGTCCAAACCGAGCAATGTCCGGCGCCCCTTGGGCAACCAGGGTCTATGCCAACCCGACGTCTTGCTCATCCGGTGTGCCCTGAGAACGAGATATGTGCAGCTCCTATCGGGATTTGTCGGCACATCTGGGAGGTTTTGCTGGACTTGTTTTGTTGCTGCCGAAATGTCTTGTAGTCCGGGATTCCGAGATTGATCGGGTCTTCCCGGTAGAAGGAATATCCTTCGTTGACCGTGAGAGCTTATCATGGGCTAAGTTGGGACACCCCTGCAGGGTATTATCTTTCGAAAGCCATGCCCGCGGTTATGAGGCAGATGGGAATTTGTTGATGTCCGGTTGTAGAAAACCCGAAGTTGACCTTAACTAAAACACATCAACCGCGTGTGTAACCGTGATGGTCTCTTCTCGGCGGGGTCCGGGAAGTGAACACGGTTGTTGGAGTTATGCCTGACGTAGGTTGTTCAGGATCACTTCTTGATCACTTCTAGCTTCACGACCGTGCTTTGCCTTCTCTTCTCGCTCTCTTTTTGCGCTGTAGCCACCATATGCTAGTCGTTTGCTGCAGCTCCACCTCACTATCCTTTTCCCACCTTTAAGCTTAAATAGTCTTGATCTCGCGGGTGTGAGATTGCTGAGTCTCCGTGGCTCACAGATATTATCACCTCAGTTGCAGGTACCAACGATGTCAGTGCTGATGACGCGACCGAGCTCACTTGGGAGTTCGATGAGGAACGTGGCCGTTACTATGTTTCTTTTCCAGATGATCAGTAGTGGAGCCCAGTTGGGTGATCCGGGGATCTGTTTAGCATTTGGGGTAGTCTTCTTTCATTTTGGTACCGTAGTCGGACCTTGAGTGTAAACTGTTTGATGGATGTTATTTATGTACTTGCGTGAAGTGGCGATTGTAAGCCAACTATGTATCTTTCCCCTTTATTTATTATATGGATTGTGTGAAGATTACCTCATTTGTGACATTGCTTTCAATGCGGTTATGCCTCTAAGTCGTGCCTCGACACGTGGGAGATATAGCCGCATCGAGGGCGTTACAAAAATCATCATTGGCTGGAGGAAACACGTGTCGGCTCACTGTTGGGACAGATGTCATCCACTCATTGGACCCAAAGCGACTATGATACGTCGACACATGGCACGGCCCAACAGAGGCCCATATAGGTTAAAAAGGCCGGCCCAGTCAAAGGCCCGTAGTACTTACTCAGGTACTAGTGGGCCAGCCCAATAACGGCCTGCTTAATAAAGGCCCATTTACGGCCCAAAGCCAGATCTAGCCCGTTAATTGTTCGCCGAATATTTGGGCCCATTTACGGCCCGGAACCAGATCTGGCCCGTTAATTGTTCGCCGAATATTTGGGCCCAATTACAGCCCCATAAATTTCGGCCTGTTAGAGGCCCGATGTAGACATGGGCCCATTTCAGCCCGGTGTGACTTTTGGCCTGGGAATGGCATGTGCTGCCCATGGGCCATATATGGTCCGACAGGACATCGGGCCCACTAACGGCCCGTAATAATGGTGGAAATAGTTAAGCCCAACGTGACTTTGGGCCTGTTAAAGGCCTGCCGCATAATTCAGCCCGTTGATGTGTGTACTAAGCTTTCGGCCTCTTAAAGGCCCATGATATCAGTGGGCCAACTAAGGCCCGAGATATGTTTCGGCCTGGTAACTGCCCGTGATATAACTGGGTCCAAAAAGGCCCGGTCTACATTTCAGCCTACTGAAGGCCCGTCGATGACTAGTGAAAATTGAAGCCCAATATGCATTTCGGACTGCTAAAGGCCCATGGTTTCATCTGGGCCGTAACAGGCCAGTACAATATTCAGCCTATTAATGGCCCAACGCTACGTGGGCCAAACTAAGCACTGGGTCCACAAAAGGCCCAACTAAAATATAGGCCGGTGTATGTTATGGGCCTCGTGCAAAGTGTGAAGACCCCAATGATTCGGGCCCAAGAAAGATGCAGGCCGACCCAATTGTGGCCCACTAAACACCAGGCCCGTTAGAGGCGAATGTTTCGGCCCGGTCGAATACATCTGATTTTTTTCCAGATAGCAAATGATGGCAGTAACTTATAGGAATTAAGAACAAACCTACTCTATACAATAAAGAAATTACGGCATAGTAACTAAGAATAAACCTACACTATACAATAAAGGATTTATTGTATATTACATCCACTGGGCATCGAAGTTCGCCACCACTGATCATAACGCGCAACGAAGAAGCAGATTACAAAAACTCGGCACCATTGCACCATTGCAGATTACAAAAGTCCTATCTCCAAGACAGTTCAAGAAAGGTTAGCCTTGCGCGGGAACTGCTGCGCAAACTGCTAAGCAAGGCTGTGAGACCGGCCTAGCATGTCGGTCATAGCTTCCAGGTGTAGCTGTTTAGCGATGAGGTTCTCATTGGTGTTCTCCGCAATCTTTCTTGGAGATAGGACTTCAAGTCAAAGTTGAGTTGCAGAATGCTTTTCTGCTAGAACTTGGGACCGAAGAAGTCACACTGATTCAGACAACGAATTATGTGAGCTTGTCTGACTGCTAGTCTCAAGTAACTTGAACACTGCATCAAGACAAGACTTTGGGGTTGTCTCGCTATCTTCAAGATGTTTTGCCTTCTTTGGTGCAATATATGTTGGGTTTGTCTCACAGCCTTTAGCAGACTTGTGCATGCCATCAGGCATATCACCCTGAAACAAAGCAGAGAGATGACAGGTTTTGCACATGTATAAACAAAGATGATAACTGTGCTGTCAATTCCATTCAATTTCAAATTAGAAAATAAAGAGTAAGTTCAAAATATCAATAGCATAATTTGGCATTGTTCATAATGCGGGGAGCTTCACCACACTACTGGATTACCATGTCAACATAACAATCATAGATGGAGGGCAAAGAGAATCATTGTATCTATTTTGGTTGATGTGCATGGCATGTTGTTCATATCATCAGCCACATCAGTAAGATAAAACAGGAGATGACAAGGTGCAAACGTGGGCTGCTTCACCACACACTGGATTATAGATCCACAAAACAAGCATACATATAGGGAGTATTGAGTAATGTGCATGGTATGAATAAGGAATTTGGTTTTACAAGTAAAACTTAGAACTTACGGTTCTTGCGAACATGCATTTTGGTAGAAACAACAAACTAAACAGCAGTAAACGATAGGGAGTATGAGAAAATTAAACAGCAGTTGAGGATAAAGGCATTAGAAGGACTGACTTACATTAACAGTTAACACCGGCTTTATAATGCCCTTCTCCATGTCACGGGAAGGATAACTCAAGAATCTCAACACAGAATCTTCTTCATAAGCATTGCCTGTACTCTACATTTTGTAGATAGTAGTTATAGATATGATAATACTGGAAGGGATAGAGGATAATGAAGATAAGATGCAGATTGATGCTACATAATCAACTACCAATCCCTGGAAGTACAAGCATTACAGGACAAAATGTATTGACAAGAGCAATGGGCTACAATTCTGCACTGGCATTGTCTGTGTATTCTACTTTTTGGTAAGATTAAATATAGATCTGATCTTTTTTAGTAAATGGTGGGCAAGGGAGATAATATGCAGAATGCTACACAATGAACCAATCTCTCTTCCCATAATACAAGAGTGTTTTGAACACTGGTGTACTGTCCAAAACATTCTTATATTATGGGATGGAGGGAGGAGCTGTTAATGTAAGTACAATGATAGACGACGTTCAGTCCTTACAAGAGGACTGCAGAGCTAAACCTCTTCAAAAGCATTGGGTTGATTCTAAATTTATGTAAGAGTCCATACGGATCTTATAATGTCCACCAAATGGACAATAACGAGGCTAACATGTGCAGTGATGCTACATAATCAAACAAATATGAAAGTAAATATGGTCATACAGGGCAAGAGGTACTCACAAGAGCAATGCAGTGTGCAGTATAGTTGCGAGATTCTGTGGTCCCTTGAGAATGAATGTTCTTGTGCTAATAGTTTTCGTACAAGTGAGACGTTAAGGCAAATGCAGAAATGTAGTTCAAATTGTGATGTGACATCATAGATAGTACCTTACGCTGCAGCCGAGACCAATGTGTAACAAGATTATCCCAGTCACTGTCGGATAAATGTAGAACCAGAGACTTTACAGAAATTTCTTTTAGAGGCTTGCCATCGAAGTGCGCTTGCCTCAGGTAGGAACGATACTTCATCACCGAGTGCTTGAAAAGCGCAACCAACCCTTGCTCGTCTTCACAATCCAGTTTGGTCCTCGCCTATTTAAAAGAATGAAATCTTGTGTCTTCTGTCAGCAGAAACATATGCAGCAATGATCATGAATAACATTAGTACATTACTTATGCGTAATTTGCAGAGGAAGACTGGAAATTGTTCTGTGTCTGCGGTATAATCTTTCCATGAAGGAAAGATGCGCACAAAGTTCCTGACAACAATATAAGCTTTGTCTTCTGAACTGGGAAGAAATGCAATAGGGGTCCTATTTGCTGCAATTGGATCTCTCTCTGGTTCGAAAAGGGATTTGGCAACTGGATTTGGTGTACTCTTTGTTGGAATGGGGTTTTTGCGTCGTAGAGCTGGTGCTATGTCAATTGGCATAATCATAATGTTTGCTGCAATTAGGGTCTGCTGAGTTGGGGCATCAAAAATGACTAGTGTAGTAGGGCTAGAGTCTGCTAGAATTGGGGTGTTTTGTGGGTCATGTGATATTGCAACTACACCTAATGGGCTATTTGATTTATCAGGTACCACTACCTTTTCCAAATACTTTGCTTGTGCTCCTCCACGAGCAGCAATCGCCCTCTTCCTTTTGAACGTCTTATACACAAGAACAACATTTGAATGGACAAATATGGTATGATGACAGATGGAATATGTACGGAAAATGGATAGGCAGGGCGTATTCACATACACGATGTGTAAACTAAGCTAATGGAAGTTCAACAAAGTAGAAGCAATGCAAAGCATTAGTTGCAAGATATGTGCGACAAATATAACCTTGGAAAGTTAGAGCAAGCACCTTGATGGGTGAATAAGATAGGGCATCTTCCTCTGACTCCTCCACTAGGGATCTACATTGACTTAGGTCTCCCTCTAGCTCAGAATCACTGTTAGGATCATATTCTGAGCATGAATCTATAGGTGGAGAGCGTTTGCATTGCATTGCATCCAGACTTGATTTCAGTCCCTTAATGCCAAGTTTGGCAGCCATGGCATTGTTCTGCTTTATTCTTTTCATGCGCGCAAGCTCATAGTCATTATGATGCTGTTCAGGATCTGAGATTCTTGAAAACATAAAAAGCAGTTAGATTATCTATGGAATGCATTGCAGATTCAACTCGAAGAGTGTCTCCCTATAAACCCCTGCATATGCAAAGTTCACCCCCAACCGTGCTGACCAAACCACACACAGAAATACAAACCCCTTATGTCTATATAACAGGCAGACACACATCTCAAAACCGAAGTAGGAACATTAGAATCATATGAAATTCCTATTTGACAAATAAACTAAGGAATTATGAGTGGCATAATGTTTAGCTTTGAGGGTGGAGTGTTGGTAGTGCGACACAAAGGAAGTAGGTAGATTGTATTCCATGTAAAATATCGAAGCCTATGTAAAAGCTGGTGTGGATGTCAAAACCGGCGGATCTCGGGTAGGGGGTCCCGAACTGTGCGTCTAGGCGGATGGTAATAGGAGACAGGGGACACAATGTTTACCCAGGTTCGGGACCTCTCAATGAAGGTAAAACCCTGCTCCTGCTTGATTGATCTTGATGATATGAGTATTACAAGAGTTGATCTACCACGAGATCAGAGAGGCTAAACCCTAGAAGCTAGCCTATGGTATGATTGTTGTTGTTGGTCCTACGGACTAAACCCTCCGGTTTATAGACACCGGAGAGGGCTAGGGTTACACAAAATTGGTTACAAAGAAGGAGGTGTCATATCCGTATTGCCAAGCTTGCCTTCCACGCTAAGGAGAGTCTCATCCGGACAAGGGACGAAGTCTTCAATCTTGTATCTTCATAGTCCAACAGTCAGGCCAAAGGATATAGTCCGGCTGTCTGGATACCCCCTAATCTAGGACTCCCTCAGTAGCCCTCGAATCAGGCTTCAATGGCGATGAGTCCGGCGCGCAGATTGTCTTCGGCATTGCAAGGCGGGTTCTTCTTCAAACTCTGGGTACCTGTTAAATAGTGTCCGACTTCTCGTAAATGTTGCGCTTCTTGGCTTCTACGTCCAATAATGACCATCTTCCACGTGTCGAGCGAATGTGAGGAGCCAGGGTGTTTTTACATTTACCACCCTAGCTATGCGAATGAACTGCGTATTTAAAGAGACGAGGATCCTCAGATCAAAACCACACCATCCTCCCTCAGCAGGCATTCATCAGAGCGCGCCCGAAAAAATCCACTCCAGCATGGCCGGTCAGCGCAACTCCTCCTCTCGATCCCGCAGCCCCAAGCCCGGAGATTGGGGGGAGGTGTTCCGTCCCGCATAGTCAATTGGTGAAGCTACAGACCCAGGGATTTCTCCCCCCTAGTGTATATGGTCCCGGTTCGAGCTGGGCTCGCCACCTATAATGGCGGGGAGCAAGCGCAGAGCTTTCCCAACCCCTCTAAGGGAGAGCGCGTATGCCTTGTCCCTTATTTGCTAAGGGGACTTGGATTTCCAATCCATCCGTTTATCCGAGGGCTCGTAGAGTTCTACGGCCTCCAGTTGCACAACCTCACCCATGCCTCCATACTTCATATCACTGGATACGTAGCCCTTTGTGAACTGTTTCTGGGCATCGAAGCCCATTTCGCGTTGTGGAAGAGGTTGTTCTGCCTTGTGCCCCGTACACAGAGGGGATCAATATATCAAGTGGGCGGAGCCGAAGTGTGGCGCATCGCCGGGACCAGATACCTATCCGGTACCCCGAAGAAGACATCTGAAGACTGGACTTCAGAGTGGTTTATATGGAGGACGTCCCCCTTCCGGATCCTATTCGGATCGGCCTTCCCGAGTTTAATAATGCTCCCTTGAAGAAGCGCCTGAGCTGGCGGCCACGGAGCCCGCAGGAAGAAGATGATAGAGACGTTCTTTACCTGATGGGCCGGATAAAGGTATTGGCTCAATCAGGACTGACCATAACCGAGGTTATGTCAATATGCATTATGCGGGGGTGCAGCCACTTCAATATAGAGGCCACCCTATGTGGGATTTCAACGGGGAAGATGATGCTACCCGCTGCGGCCGCAAGGGGCCGGACTCGATTGCTGCTCTAGCAAAAATCATGTCCGGTCTGTACAAGGGAGAGGAAGAGGAGTTCCTCCGCATCAAGCCACAGGATGGATTCTCCATGTACAACCCTCCGAGCTGGGTAAGCCGCTTTTTATGCCCACCCATTCCGTATTTCTACAGTTAAATATTTTACCTTGCCTTCTCATCGCAGGAGCTGCGGAAGGCCGTAAGGGAGATCAACAGCCCACCTCCACAACCAGAGGATCCTGAACGGTCCCTTGATCCCGGCCTTAAAGAGGATCCGGACATATTCGTGGAGCTGATTGATAGGGTATTCTACCAATTGAGCTGCGATGATGCCATGGTGGCCATTACCGCCGATTACCCTGGGCTACTCCCAGCCTCGTAGGTAACTGAGATCAAAGTCCCAACCTATTGAAAAGGATTTCCTTTTATGCACTTCACCTACCGTATACAAATGGTGTTTTATAGGGAAGGCCCTCGGGGCGCCACGCCGAGCCCGCGGCAACTCGCCAACAAGGGGCTCCAAGGCCGGACAGGCTAAAAAGGAAGGCGGTCCGGATGTAGACGCTAGCGCAGAGGTATAATGCAACGCCTCACTCCGTGGTTGTCGTCTTTAAAAGCATAATAACACCCATGTTTCCTAGAAGGAAGAACGCCCGCCGGACTACATCCGGAGAGGTTGTCGATCACGCCTCTACCAGTCGGGCTCCAGGGCCGGACACAGAAGCGGAGGCTAACACAAGGCGCACACCGAATTCTCCTCCTACAGAGGATGTGGATAAAAATTCCGCTACAAATTCTGAAGTGGAGAGCGCCATGAACCACAGGCGTCACCGAACCGTACTCCGTGACGCTTGTTTCTCCCAAGAGGCGTTTGATGCCTTCAACTCAGGAGATGCGTATATCCGTGCAGCTCAAAATGCTCTAGCCAGAGCCACGGATCAGTATGTAAAGGATACACGGGTAACAAAATTTGATGATTATATATAGCAGTAGCCCCTGAGACTTGAAACAGTTAGAATAACTGATTTAAGGATCATTTAATTGTACAGGTTCTTACAGAGAAGAATACCACATTGTCTCTTGAGCTTGGAGAATGAAAGGCCCAGCTAAGGGCCGCAGCTGCCGCAGTGAAGGAGCCTGAGAAGGCCTCCTCTGGTAACACTTGTTCCGAAGAATGATATGTATGTACCATATAGAGTGCGGTATGCCTGCAAATCTGACAATAACTATTGCAGATGACGCCGGAGTGAATCCGGATGAGCAACATATCGTACGCCGGCTAAAGGCTGGCGAGCGCGTGCTTACAAAAGTTAGGCAGGAGAAAAAAAATCTCCAGGATGCCAATACCCAGCTGAGCGTGGAACTAAAGGATGTTCGCGCCCAGCTATCGGACTACGTGAAGGAGAATAAGCGGCTTCGACGCGGCATTTTCAGTAAGTGCTTGAGCGAACTTGTTAAAAAGAGTTCGGCGAAGAAGCCAGCTAACAGAGTTATGTCTTTAGGTATGCTGACAGGTCGTCCCGCGGATGAGATGCCCGGGTCTGCAGGTGATCTTCTACCAGAGCTCTCACAACTGCACGAAGAAGCTCGGCAGGTGATGCAACGCATTGCCCAGGCCTTGTGGCCATCCGTCTCCCTGCCCGAAGGCCTTGGAGAGCTTGCAGAGAAGCTCAAGGGAGCGCGACGGCGCTTCCGACTATGGAAGATATAGGCCTGCCATCAAGGTGCCCGGGAAGCCTGGGCCATGGTGAAGACGCGATATACCAAGGCTGACCCAAACCACATGGCCGAGGTTGAACCTGTGGGGCCTGACGGGAAAGAGATCCCCGTTAGCTTAGTGTATGGGCAAGTAGAATTAGCCGCAAAGTATTCCCAACAGGATTGTAAGCTAGACAACCTGTTGGATGGTATATAAGAGGAATTCAGTCAGTCTAAGTGACTGTGTAATAAAAGTGACATGTATAATGCCTTCTAGCCGGATTGTAAATCATTTGTCATGGCGGACCTTTTCACTTCAGCCTAGGACCCGATAGTCCGGAGTGTATCTGAATGCCCTCTCAATTATATAAGAAGTGGGGCATGCGTGGAAACCAGGCGTAGGGGTCATTAGTGCTTGAACAGACAAGTGCCCAACTAGTTATGTTATATTACATGGGTAGTAAGAAACATCTTCCAGGGAGAATAGTTCCGTTAAGGGTTCCTTTCCCTGGGTACGCATGCCCTAAAGTGCATGTCCGGACTGTGAAAAGAGACGCGGGGAAAAACATCTGGGGGCACATATGGAAAATAAAAATAAAATAAAAATCATCTTTTGTTCACCGACCGAATATTCCCTTAAGAACGCTAGCTTTCGGCTTCACCCAGTCTGAGGTACACATCCGGCTGACCCGGCAGTAAGAATCGTAGAGGTGCTCCCCTTATGCCCTAGCCGAATTAACGGGAACGTAGGGCATAAATACAAGAGCCATGCAACCCAGCTTGGACAAAACTTAAGTCATATCGATGCATATAATGGCGAAGAAAAGGTACATGCGGAAGAATAACACATGTGCGGGGCACGGAGCCCAGATAAATAATTAAGCTTCTGTGTAAGAAGCCCCCGGGTATAATGAGCACGGTTAGCGTGTCAATAGTGTGCGGGCAAGGCACAAGTTGGCCCTTGACGGCCTTGAGAAAGAAAAAAGAAGAAAGAAAGAAAGGACAGATAATGTATATGCAAAAAATGGACAAAGGAAGGAGACGAACATAGAGTCCGGCGTTAGGTGTAGAATCTTCGGAGCCTGGCTGCGTCCCATGGGTTTGGCTCAAGTCGATTACCCGAAGCATCCCGCAGACGTACGCTCCACCGGTCAGGACCTGGTCAACAATAAAGGGACCTTCCCATTTGGGTTCGAGCTTGGTCTTTTTCTTCTCCGACAGGCGTAGAACTAGCTCGCCAACGTTATAAGTTTTGGCCCGTACTTCTCTTCTTTGGTACCTTCGAGCCTGTTGCTAATAAATACGGAACGGGCTTTTGCCACGTCGCGCTCCTCCTCTAGGGTGTCCAGACTTCCCTGTCGATCGAGCTCGGCTTCTCTTTCTTCATACATGCGCACTCTAGGTGAGTCATGAATTATGTCGCAGGGCAGAACCGCCTCTGCGCCGTACACCATAAAGAAGGGTGTGTATCCGGTAGTATGATTAAGCATGGTCCGTAGCCCCCAGAGTACGGAGTCGAGCTCGTCTACGCAGTGCGTGTTAGATTCCGTTAAGGACCGCACTAATATGGGTTTGATGCCGCTCATGATAAGACAATTTGCTCGCTCGACTTGGCCGTTAGTTTTGTTGGAAATATGCCCTAGAGGCAATAATAAATGGATTATTATATTTCCTTGTTCATGATAATTGTCTATTGTTCATGCTATAATTGTATTGTTCGGAAATCATAATACATGTGTGAATACATAGACCACAATGTGTCCCTAGTAAGCCTCTAGTTGACTAGCTCGTTGATCAATAGATAGTCATGGTTTCCTGACTATGGACATGGGGATGTCACTGATAACGGGATCACATCATTAGGAGAATGATGTGATGGACAAGACCCAAACCTAAGCATAGCATAAAGATCGTGTAGTTCGTTTGCTAGAGCTTTTCTGAATGTCAAGTATCATTCCTTAGACCATGAGATTATGCAACTCCCGGATACCGTAGAAGTGCTTTGGGTGTATCAAACGTCACAACGTAACTGGGTGACTATAAAGGTGCACTACAGGTATCTCCGAAAGTATCTGTTGGGTTGGCATGAATCGAGACTGGGATTTGTCACTCCGTGTGACGGAGAGGTATCTCTGGGCCCACTCGATAAGACATCATCGTAATGAGCTCAATGTGATCAAGGTGTTGTTCACGGGATGATGTATTACGGGAACGAGTAAACAGACTTGCCCATAACGAGATTGAACAAGGTATCGGTATACCGACGATCGAATCTCGGGCAAGTATCGTACCGATGGACAAAGGGAATTGAGTACGGGATTGATTAAGTCCTCGACATCGTGGTTCATCCGATGAGATCATCGAGGAGCATGTGGGAGCCAACATGGGTATCCAGATCCCGCTGTTGGTTATTGACCGGAGATCGTCTCGGTCATGTCTGTGTGTCTCCCGAACCCGTAGGGTCTACACACTTAAGGTTCGGTGACGCTAGGGTTGTTAAAGATAGTAGTATGCAGCAAACCGAAGGTGTTTCGGAGTCCCGGATGAGATCCTGGACGTCATGAGAGGTTCCGGATTGGTCTGGAGGTGAAGAATTATATATAGGAAGTGTCGTTTCGGCCATCGGGAAGGATTCGGGGGTCACCGGTATTGTACCGGGACCACCAGATGGGTCCCGGGGGTCCACCGGGTGGGGCCACCCATCCGGGAGGGCCCCGTGGGCTGAAGTGGGGAGGGAACCAGCCCATAGTGGGCTGGTGCGCCCCCCCATGGGCCTCCCCCTGCGCCTAGGGTTGGAAACCCTAGGGCAGGGGGCGCCCCACTTGCCTTGGGGGGCAAGGCACCCCCCTTGGCCGCCGCCCCCTCCTGGAGATGGATCTCCAGGGCGGCGCCCCCCCTAGGGGGCCTATATAAAGGGGGGGAGAGGGAGGGCAGCCGTACCCCTGCTGCATTGGCGCCTCCCTCTCCCCGTTACACTTCTCCCTCTCTCCACAGAAGCTCGGCGAAGCCCTGCTGGAACTCTGCTGCATTCACCACCACGCCGTCGTGCTGCTGGATCTTCATCAATCTCTCCTTACCCCTTGCTGGATCAAGAAGGAGGAGACGTCGATCGTCCCGTACGTGTGTTGAACGCGGAGGTGCCGTCCTTTCGGCGCTGGTCATCGGTGATTCGGATCACGGCGAGTACGACTCCATCATCCACGTTCTCCTTGAACGCTTCCGTTGCGATCTACAAATGGTATGTAGATGCTCTCCTATCCCCTCGTTGCTAGAATACTCCATGGATAGATCTTGGTGATGCGTAGAAAATTTTTAATTTCTGCTACGATCCCCAACAAGTTTGTGGGTGATAGACAAAGGCATAATTGAGCTTGATGCCCATGTTGCTGCACCAGAGTTTTACCACATCGGCCGTGAAGTTCGTGCCCTTGTCAGTGATGATGCTGTGGGGGACGCCATAATGGTGTACAACCTCGGATATGAAGTCTATCACCGGTCCGGATTCGGCCGTTTTAACAGGTTTGGCTTCTATCCATTTGGTGAATTTATCCACCATGACCAGTAGGTATTTTTTCTTATGGGTTCCCCCTTTAAGGGGTCCAACCATGTCAAGCCCCCAGACCGCGAAGGGCCAGGTAATGGGGATTGTTTGGTGGGCGGTGGCTGGCATGTGGCTTTGGTTTGCAAAAAGCTGGCAACCGGCATAGCTTTGGACCAAGTCATGTGCATCTGCCCGGGCCGTCGGCCAATAAAAACCTGTACGGAAGGCCTTTCTTACAAGGGCCAGGGATGCGGCGTGGTGGCCGCCTAATCCGGCGTGAATTTCTGCCAAAAGCTTCCGCCCTTCCTCTTCAGAGATGCACCTTTGAAGGACTCCGGTAGTGCTCTTCTTATACAGCTCTCCCTCGTGGACCCTGTAGGCCTTAGACCGCCGCACTATGCACCGTGCCTCATTTTGGTCCTCGGGAAGTTCCTGCCCAGTTAGGTAGGCCAGGAATGGTTCTGTCCACGGGGCGATTATGGCCATTATTATGTGGGCTGAAGGTGTTATTTCGGTGGCAGAGCCTCCGATTACGTCAGAGTGTTTGGTATCGGGCATTGTGGCCGGGTCCGAACTATTGTTACCGATGTCCCCTTCCCATACCACGGATGGATTAAACAACCTTTCCAAAAAAATGTTGGTGGGGATTGTGTCGCGTTTTGCGCCGATGCGGGCGAGGATATCCGTCGCCTGATTGTTTTCCCGAGCCACATGGTGAAATTCAAGCCCCTCGAATCGAGCTGAAATCTTGAGGACGGCGTTGCGATAGGCCGCCATTTTCGGATCCTTAGCATCGAAGTCTCCGTTTATTTGGGATATTGCGAGGTTTGAGTCCCCACGCACCTCAAAGCGTCGAATGCCCATGGAAATTGCCATCCGAAGACCATGCAGTAGGGCCTCATATTCGGCTGCATTGTTGGAGTCTGTATATAGTATCTGGAGTACGTATTGAACCGTATCTCCTGTTGGGGACGTTAAGACGACGCTAGCCCCCAGAACAGCCAGCATTTTGGAGCTGTCGAAATGCATGACCCAATTGGAGTATGCGCCGTACTCTTTAGGGAGTTCGGCTTCCGTCCATTCGGTGACAAAGTCGGCTAATACTTGCGACTCGATGGCTCGCCGAGGCTTGTATGTTATGTCGAACGGGAGGAGCTCAATGGCCCATTTGGCAATCCGGCCCGTGGCGTCACGTTTGTTTATAATATCATTAAGTGGCACCTCCGAGGCCACTGTAATTGAACATTCTTGAAAGTAGTGTCTCAGCTTTCGGGATGCCACGAATACTGCAAAGGCTATCTTTTGATAATGTGGGTACCGTGACTTGCATGGAGTGAAGACAGTGGATACATAGTATACCAGCTTTTGAAGCGGGAATTTATGTCCGTCCGTTTCTCGTTTGACGATGAGCACTGCGCTTACAACCTGATGAGTTGCCGCAATGTACAACAGCATTGGTTCGCCGATGTTTGGCACGGCCAGGATTGGGTTGGTTGCCAGTATGGCTTTTATTTCTTCCAATCCGGCTGTGGCAGCATCCGTCCACTCAAAGTGTTCGGTGCATTGAAGAAGGCGATAAAGGGGTAATGCCTTTTCTCCTAAGCGGGAGATAAAGCGGCTTAGAGCCGCCACACATCCGGTTAATTTCTGGATTTGTTTGAGGTCCGTTGGGATAGCCAACTGTGACAGAGCTCGGATTTTGGCCGGATTTGCTTCAATTCCTCTACTGGAGACAATGAAGCCCAGGAGCTTTCCGGTTGGTACACCGAAAACACATTTTTCCTGATTTAGCTTGATGTTGTATGTCCGGAGCTTGTCGGATGTGAGCCGCAAGTCGTCTATTAGAGAGTCGACGTGTTTGGTTTTGACGACCACATCATCTATGTATGCCTCTACTATTTTGCCGATCTGTTTCTCCAGACATGTCTGAATCATGCGCTGATATGTTGCGCCTGCATTTTTTAGCCCAAAAGGCATTGTGTTGAAACAGAAGGGGCCGTATGGTGTAATGAATGCCGCTGCGGCTTGGTCGGACTCCGCCATCTTGATTTGGTGGTAGCTGGAGTATGCATCAAGGAAACACAATGAGTCGTGTCCTGCGGTGGCATCGATAATTTGATCGATGCGGGGGAGGGGGAAGGGATCCTTTGGGCAGGCCTTGTTGAGGTCCTTGAATAGGCGCCAGAATTTGTCCTTCTTTGGTACCATCACCAGGTTTGCTAGCCGGTCCGGATGTTTTATTTCTCTAATGAATCCGGCGTCCAGTAACTTGGCTAGTTCCTCTCCCATAGCTTGTCTCTTAGGTTCGGAGAAACGTCGAAGAGTCTGCTTGACCGGCTTGAATCCCTTTAGGATATTAAGGCTGTGCTCGGCCAGCCTGCGTGGGATTCCTGGCATATCTGAGGGATGCCGGGCGAATATGTCCCAATTCTCGCGCAGGAACTCTCGTAGTGCGGCGTCCACGGCGGGGTTTAACTGTGCCCCGATGGAGGCTGTTTTTCTAGTGTCCGTTGGGTGGACTTGGAATTTGACTATTTCATCCGCTGGTTTGAAAGAGATGGACTTGGATCTCTTGTCAAGTATCACGTCGTCCCTGTCCGATGTGGAGAGCAGTGTTGTTAATTCTTCGGCCGCAAGGGCTTCGGATAGTGCCTCGAGGGCCAATGCGGCTGTTTTGTTTTCGGCGCGGAGGGCTGTGTCCGGATCACTAGCGAGAGTGATAATTCCGTTGGGTCCAGGCATTTTGAGCTTCATGTACCCGTAATGGGGTATGGCTTGGAAGACCGTGACCGCCTCCTGCCCTAAAAGGGCGTGGTATCCGCTACTGAACGGGGCCACTTGGAATGTAATTTCTTCGGACCTATAGTTCTCTGGTGTGCCAAATACCACATCTAGTGTGATCTTCCCAGCACAGCGTGCTTCCCGACTGGGGATGATTCCTCTGAAGGTTGTGCTGCTTTGCTCAATGCGGTTCCCGTCTACTTCCATTTTTTGAAGAGTTTCCTCATAGATGAGGTTTAACCCACTGCCGCTGTCCATGAGTACTTTGGTGAGTCGAAAGCCATCCAGAATTGGACTGAGGACTAGTGCGGCTGGTGCCCGGGCTGTCCAGAATTTAGGTTCCTCACTGGCGTTGAAGGTAATAGCCATGTCACTCCATGGATTTACTGCTGCCACGTGGCAGATTTCGGCAAGGCTGCGGAGTGTTCGCTTGTGCCTATTATTTGATGCGAAGGTCTCGAAGACTGTTAATGCTGTATTGTTATCCCCGGGATGGTGCTCTGTGGCATCTGGGGTGAGAAGATCCTCGCCACTTTTGGCCACCTGCCGGAGTATCCAACATGCTCTAAGGCTGTGTGTTGGTATGGTATCCGTTGTACTATGAATTTTGCAGGGTCCGTTTAGCCATCCCTCCAATACGGTTTCGCGCACTGTAGAGGGTTTTTGCTTTTTTGGGATTAACTCGGGTGTCTTATGATTGTGCACCCTTTTACTTCGGACTGGGTGTATATGCGCAGCCGGATTATCCCAAAATTTCATTTCGGTTTTCCAGGCGCTTTCCATCGCACAGTACTTTCGCACTATGGATGCCAAGTCAGCGAAGCGTGATATGTCACGACGACTTATGGCGTTAAGGATTCCCTTGTCCATGCAATTATTACAGAAAAATAAGATTGCATCTTCCTCACGACAGTCCTTAACCTTGTTCATCACAAGGAGGAATCTGGCCCAATAATGATGTACTGTTTCCTAGGGCTCTTGCCTGATATCGGAAAGATCGCTTATGTTTGGGTGGGTGGGTGGAATTGAGTCCGAACCCTTACCCAATCTGAGACCCAGGGGCCGAGGAGTTTCTAATCTTGGAAGTTCGGGTTCCGGGATGTTGCCCGATAAGTCAGGCCTGTTTCCTGACTCTAGGTTCAGGGCTTGGGTGATGTCCTCCCGTAAACGGGTATCCGGCTCGGAGAGCTCAGGAATCCGGACATACTTAGTCCTCAAGATAGAGGAAGAATCGCCGCATTGTTCCTCCACCACCGCAATATGATGGGTGACCGGTGGAGAGTTAATCTTCCTTTGGTCGGGTTCAAGCCCAATCCGATCATAGTCCGTAGCGACTCCCAAGGCGGCGATGTGATCCAAGAGCTTGTTTAGGGAAGAGAGCTCCATTGGATCCATCTGCTCGGCAAGTTCCGAGTTGACCCGAGAAGTCATCGTCGGTGCAGCAGCCGAACGGGCGGTCATGATGAAACCGCCTAGCCGGAGAGTTTGGCCGACAGCCAAGACTCCCCCGGCGGTAATGTTGTCTTTAAAGACGAGACGAGACATCCTTCCTTGCGGTGACGGCACAGTGGAACTCTCAATGAAAGCACCAATGTCGGTGTCAAAACCGGCGGATCTTGGGTAGGGGGTCCCGAACTGTGCGTCTAGGCGGATGGTAACAGGAGACAGGGGACACAATGTTTACCCAGGTTCGGGCCCTCTCAATGGAGGTAAAACCCTACTCCTGCTTGATTGATCTTGATGATATGAGTATTACAAGAGTTGATCTACCACGAGATCAGAGAGGCTAAACCCTAGAAGCTAGCCTATGGTATGATTGTTGTTGTTGGTCCTACGGACTAAACCCTCCGGTTTATATAGACACCGGAGGGGGCTAGGGTTACACTGAGTCAGTTACAAAGAAGGATATCTACATATCCGTATTGCCAAGCTTGCCTTCCACGCCAAGGAGAGTCTCATCTGGACACGGGATGAAGTCTTCAATCTTGTATCTTCATAGTCCAACAGTCCCTCCAAAGGATATAGTCCGGCTGTCCGGATACCCCCTAATCCAGGACCCCCTCAGCTGGAAATGACACTTTCTTTCTATACAATGCAGTGTTCGTTGCCCACACATGATGGAAGAGATCACATAGAGAAATACTATTCACTCATGTCTACGGTTGCAGTATTTAGAAACAGGGTGGTCCACCCTAAAAGAATATTGACAACAAATATGACAAGGCAAGCATAGATGTAGTGAATCAATCATTTACTTGTGAGGTCTCTAGGACAAGTATGCAGAATTGTAACTGTAGTAAGAGACCGTCCAAAATCTGAATCAAGAAGTTTGTCTAGCACTTATTGTTTGCAACTAATCGACGTGAATAATTGGATATTATATCGAATGAGTAAGAAAGACAAGTAAAATTGTCAACAAACCTGGCTTGCAGTAGTAATCTGGGTCAATGTCTCTACGACCAACAATCCAAAATGACTGGTGTCTGTTCCTAGGGCCGGAATTCTGAAAACCCTGTGAACTTTACAGGTACTAAAGATTACCAAAATAAATCTGAACCATTAAGTGTAGGTAGCACTGAGCACACAACGAACCCTAATGACACTCCTGCCTAATGAGTAATGAATCAATTATAGAATGGGTGATGAGGAGTGGCTGCTGAGTGTTGAAGACTTATCTCAGGATAAATCGGGTTGGGTTAGTGGGTGCTGCACGCCTGAGCCCTGAACGGACTGGGAAGGTAGGCTCGACGGCGTGCCCGGGTAGCGGTGACGCTGTTGGGCGAGCGGCTCCTGACCTCCTGTTAGTCCGGCGTCTCCTCCTAGAGTCATGTCGTCCGGGGATGGCAAGTTGTCGGAGAGGCAGGCGGCTGGGGGCGAGTAGAGATCGGAAGCGCGCAGCAGAACAGAGGGAAATCGGGGCCTGGGACGACCCAAAATCCCAGGGTGGGCCGGCCCACCGTGGGCACCCTGTAGAGATACACACCCGAGCGGCGAACATCCATTTTCGAAACTAATTTGGGAACATTTAGCTGACCAATTAAACAAATCTGTTTTAATAATATCAGATTCATATTTGAACAACTAAGCTTGTTTAGCTTGATGGGTCGAGCAGTGCTATTATGACACGAAGCACGTATTCTGATCGTATAGTGATCATAAAAGGGGGAAACCAGAGAAATGATATTCAGCAGCCATTGTTTGCTTCGAACTAAGAACTATATTCTAAGAGCTTGAAAGAAAGTAGAGTAACCAAGTTAAGATATATTTTCTGGTTGAGATCAAAAAGTTGAGGAGATATGAAGTACCACCTCTCTTGCGGCGCCGTGTAGGCATCGGGGGGTGCGATGGCTGTTGGTGGCGTTGAAGTAGATCTGCAACGGTAGACGGGTGCATCGGGGGATAAGTCCCATTGCAGTGGAAGAGAAGGTCGTGTGAGCGGCCCCGGCAAAGAGGACGACAGCGTCGATGAAGTGAGAGGACGTGATGCAAGGCTCTTGGCATGTTGTCGTGGATGAGAAACGTCCATCTCTAGCAATGGACGACACGGTCTTAGTAGGCGTTCCGGCATGGTGGAGGACAGTGGTGATGGATGTGGTGGAGGACGACGGCGATGGATGTGGTGGAGGACGACGATGATGGATGGGGTGGCGGACGGAGGCTACTGTGGGGATGGTGTTCTAGCGCGGACGGTGTATGAATGGGAAAATGGAGGGAGAGGTACGGGGAACCATGTTTTTGGGACGTGCCTGTCTGAAATATGGGAAAGTTACGAACTTAGCCCCCGTTTAAAATTTGTACGTCTCGTCGGTTGGGGATACGACGGTAATTTCGCATCTCGCCAATATTTGCCCAGAGCGATTTCGGGCGAGGAGAGGGTGGTTGGCGCCCATGGTTGGCGCCCACGGTGTATGAACGGGGCTGACAGGTAGGGCGGTTGTGTCACGTCTGAGTGAAGTTTCAAACCTGCCCCTATTGAAAATATTTGCCTACAGCGATTTTGGCCGAGTCGAGTTTGTTTTGCCGCTCACCGTGTATGAATGGGGAATTGGAGGGAGAAACAAAGGTCTTTCGGACGAGCTTGAATCAAATGAGTTTTTCTGCCCATGTTTGGCGCCCACCGTGTCGGAATGGGCTCAGAGGCGGTTGTGTCGTGCCTAATTGAAATTACTATCCTACCCCTATTTACAGCAGTGGAAATCGGTGATACGTCTCCGTCGTATCTACTTTTCCAAACACTTTTGCCCTTGTTTTGGACTCTAACTTGCATGATTTGAATGGAACTAACCCGGACTGACGCTGTTTTCAGCAGAATTGCCATGATGTTGTTTTATGTGCAGAAAACAAAAGTTCTCGGAATGACCTGAAACTCCACAGAACGTCAAGTTAAAAAAATAAAAAATCCTTGCCAAAGATGAAGACCAGGGGGCCAACACCCTGTCCACGAGGATGGGGGCCTCACCCCTAGGGCGCGCCCCCTACCTCGTGGGCCCCCTAGATCTCCTCCGACGCCAACTCCAACTCCATATATTTGCTTTCGGAGAGAAAAAAATGAAGGGGAAGAAATCATCGTGTTTTACAATACGGAGCCGCCGCCAAGCCCTAAAACCTCTCTGGAGGGCTGATTTGGAGTCCGTTCGGGGCTCCGGAGAGGGGGATTCGTCGCCGTTGTCATCATCAACCATCCTCCTTCACCAATTTCATGATGCTCACCGCCGTGCGTGAGTAATTCCATCATAGGCTTGCTGGACGGTGATGGGTTGGATGAGATCTATCATGTAATCGAGTTAGTTTTGTTAGGGTTTGATCCCTAGTATCCACTATGTTCTGAGATTGATGTTGCTATGACTTTGCTATGCTTAATGCTTGTCACTAGGGCCTGAGTGCCATGGTTTCAGATCTGAACCTATTATGTTTTCATGAATATATGTGTGTTCTTGATCCTATCTTGCAAGTCTATAGTCACCTACTATGTGTTATGATCCGACAACCCCGAAGTGACAATAATCGGGACCACTCCCAGTGATGACCGTAGTTTGAGGAGTTCATGTATTCATTATGTGCTAATGCTTTGTTTCGGTTCTCTATTAAAAGGAGGCCTTAATATCCCTTAGTTTCCATTAGGACCGCGCTGCCACGGGAGGGTAGGACAAAAGATGTCATGCAAGTTCTTTTCCATAAGCATGTATGACTATATTCGGAGTACATGCCTACATTACATTGATGAATTGGAGCCAGTTCTGTGTCACCCTATGTTATGACTATTACATGATGAACCGCATCTGACATAATTATCCATCACCGATCCAATACCTACGAGTTTTCCATATACTGGTTTACGCTTATTAACTTTCCTGTTGCTACTATTACAATCAGTACAAAACACCAAAAATATTACTTTTGCTTCTGTTACTTTTGTTACCGTTACTACTACTATCATATTACTCTGCTACTAAATACTTTGCTGCAGATATTAAGTTATCCAGGTGTGGTTGAATTGACAACTCAACTGCTAATACTTGAGAATATTCTTTGGCTCCCCTTGTGTCGAATCAATAAATTTGGGTTGAATACTCTACCCTCGAAAGCTGTTGCGATCCCCTCCACTTGTGGATAATCAAGACTAATTTCTGGCGCCGTTGCCGGGGAGTATAGCTCTATTCTTTGAGTCACTTGGGATTTATATCTGCTGGACACTATGAAGAACTTGAAAGACGCTAAGACAACAATTTATCCCTCAACTACGAGGGGAGGTAAGGAACTGCCATCTAGCTCTGCACTTTATTCACCTTCTGTTATGAGTAAGCTTGCGACACCTGAACCTGCTTCTACTATTCGTTCTGATATGTCGCATGTTATTGATGATGCCACTTCTGCTATGCATGATACTTATGATGAAACTATTTCTATGCTTGATACTACTGTGCCCCTTAGTGAATTTCTTGATGAACAAATTGCTAGGGCTAGAGAGAAAGAAATTATTGAAACTGATTATCTGGATGAAAGTGATGATGAAGATAGGCATGTTATTCCTGAGGGTTATGTTTTTGATAAAGAAGCTTCTGCAGCTATTTTGGCTTGCAAAGATAGTCATGAACTCAAGAGGCTATTAATTAAATGGAACAAGGAATCTCTTAGAGATAAAATGAAACCTCACCCTGCTTTTGCTACTTCACCTATTTGTGTTGCCGATAAGGATTATGAATTTTCTGTTGATCCTGATATAATTACTTTGGTAGAATCTGATCCTTTTCATGGCTATGAATCTGAAACTGTTGTGGCACATCTTCCTAAATTAAATGATATAGCCACCCTGTTCACTAATGATGAGAGATCTCGCTACTTTTATATCCTTCAAATATTTCCGTTCTCATTAAAGGGTGGTGCTAAGATATGGTTTAATTCTCTTGATCCTGGTTGTGTGCGTAGTCCCCAGGATATGATTGATTACTTCTTTGCTAAATATTTCCCTGCTCATACGAAACAAGCTGCTTTAAAGGAAATATACAACTTCGTGCAAATTAAAGAAGAGAGTCTCCCACAAGCTTGGGGGAGGCTTCTCAAGTTACTCAATGCTTTGCCTGATCATCCTCTTAAGAAAAATGAAATACTTGATATATTTTATAATGGACTAACCGATGCTTCCAGAGATTACCTGGATAGTTGTGCTGGTTCTCTTTTCAGGGAAAGAACACCGGATGAAGCTGAAATTCTATTGAATAACATGTTGGCAAATGAAAATAATTGGGCACATCCTGAGCCAGATCCAGAGACAATTACTGAGCCTATTCCTAAACCAACTCCGAAGAAGAGAGGTGTTCTATTCCTCAGTCTCGAAGATATGCAAGAGGCAAAGAAATCCATGAAAGAAAAAGGTATTAAAGCTGAAGATGTTAAGAATATACCTCCTATTGAAGACATACTTGGTCTTAATTTACCGCATGTTGAAGAAACATATGATCTTGATCCATTACCTATTGAAGAACCTCCTGGTCTTGATAACCCGACACAGGTAGTAAAGGTAAATTCTCTCTATAGATATGATAAAGCTGAAGTCCCTCCTAAAACAGCTAGCCAATGCTTGGATGAGTTTGATAACTTTATGTTTAAGCAAGAAGATTTCAATGCTTATTTTGGTAGACAATTAAAACAAAATGCTTATATGATTAAACACTTGGGTGATTATATGGCTGATGTTAGATGTGAACTTAAACTTGTTAGTAAACATGCTTCTATGGTTACCACTCAAGTAGAACAAGTACTTAAAGCTCAAAATGATTTGCTCAATGAAATGAATAGTAAGAAAAATGATTATGCTGTTAGAGTGGCTACTAGAAGGAACCTTTGTATCCTGAAGGCCACCCTAAGATAATTGAGCAAGATTCTCAGAGAAATAATATTGATGTACCTAGTTCTTCTAAAAGGAAGAAAAATAAAAATTATAGGACTTTGCAAACTTCTAGTGAACCTATTGCTGAACCACCTGAGAATCCCAATGATATATCTATTTCTGATGCTGAAACACAATCTGGTAATGAACATGAACCTAGTGAAAATATTAATGATTATGTTCATGATGATGCTCAACCTAGTAATGATAATGATGTAGAAATTGAACCCGCTGTTGATCTTGATAACCCACAATCAAAGAATCAACGTTATGATAAGATAGACTTTGTTGCTAGGAAACATGGTAAAGAAAGGGAACCATGGGTTCAGAAAACCATGCCTTTTCCTTCAAAACCATCCAAGAAAAAGGATGATGAGGATTTTGAGCGCTTTGCCGAAATGATTAGACCTATCTTTTTGCGTATGCGATTGACTGATATGCTCAAAATGAATCCTGATGCTAAGTATATGAAAGATATTGTTACAAATAAAATAAAGATACCGGAAGCTGAAATTTCCACCGTGCTTGCTAATTATACTTTTAAGGGTGGAATACCAAAGAAACTTGGAGATCGAGGAGTACCTACTATACCATGCTCCATTAAAAGAAACTATGTTAAAACTCCTTTATGTGATCTTGGAGCCGGTGTTAGTGTTATGCCTCTCTCTTTGTATCGTAGACTTGATTTGAATAAGTTGACACCTACTGAAATATCTTTGCAAATGGCTGATAAATCAACTGCTGTACCTGTCGGTATTTGTGAGGATGTGCCTGTTGTGGTTGCAAACGTTACTATTTTAACGGACTTTGTTATTCTTGATATTCTTGAGGACGATAGTATGTGTATTATTCTTGGAAGACCTTTTCTGAATACTGTAGGGGCTGTTATTGATTGCAACAAAGGCAATGTCACTTTTCATGTTAATGGTAATGAGCATACGGTACACTTTCCGAGGAAACAACCTCAAGTTCATAGTATCAACTCTATTGGAAAAATTCCATCGATTATATTTGAAGGTTTTGAATTTCCTCTTCCTACTGTCAAGAAGAAATATGATATTCTTATTATTGGGGATGTGCATATCCCCGTTGAGGTAACTTAGTGTTATTCGAAATTTCTTCGGTTTCATGTTATTCGGAATGAGTTTGTTAACAAGACTTGATCAACCTTGTTAGTGGATTCCTTTTGATGGGCATAAGACGGATGAAACTAGAAGGCACAACCTTCTGTACCCTCTTTATACTTTCTGTTATTTAGTTGAAAAAAGTAAAAATAGTATTTTTCTGTCTGTTTCCTGATTTATCCGTGCAATATAAAAATACCCCGAAAATAAAAGTCCTCCAAATGCTATGCCAATTTAATATGATTTTTTCGGGAATATTTGAGGATTTATGGTACTGAAAACACCGCGGGGGGAGCTGCCACCTGGCCACGAGGGTGTAGGGCGCGCCCTACCCCCCACGGCACGCCCCCTGCCTCATGGGCCCATGGTGGCCCTCCTCCACTTATTCCTGCACCCATCCTCTTCTTCTTCCTCCCACAAACACGAATAACCAGCTCAAGCACGACTTCTAGCTCACTTTGCTGTGATTTTCGATCTCCTTGCTCAAAGCACCTCTCACAAAACTGCTTGGGGAGATTGTTCCTTGGTATGTGACTCCTCCATTGGTCCAATTAGTTTTTGTTCTAGTGCTTCATTCATTGCAAATTTGTGCTGCATAGGTGACCATGTTCTTGAGCTTGCATGTCAAATTTATATGGTTCCAAGTAGCTCTAATGCTTGATATAGGCTCTAGGCACTTGTAGGAGTAGTTGCTATCAATTTTGTTGAACTTGGTTCACTTATGTTTGAAGTTACTAAAAATTTCATAATATTTCAGAAAATAATGAAGAGACTTTTGAGGGGCTCATCTAGCCGAAGCTCCAAGGAAAAACAAAATGAAGAAGCACAGAGGCCCAAATATAATTTGCCTCGTACCGTGGAGGTCCGGCCGTGTGAATGGCCTTGCGATGATTTCTTGAGATGAGCCGGGATTTATGAGGATTTCTATTCATTGATTGAGAATGCCGGCCTCACCGACTTCCTCCGCGACCAACGTCATCAGTATCTCTTACTCACAAATACTTTTGTGCAAAACTTCTACTTTTTCCTTAAGGAATCACCTCCTTCAGTAGAGTTTCATTTATATGACGTTGTTAAAAAGATGCCATTAGCTGAATTTTGCAAGGTTTGCAAAATACCCTCTGAGGGCACCTTAGATGAACCACACCGTAAATATGTGGAAGAATTTATTGACACTATCACTGTGGGAGAAACCAGGAAGGTTTCTGATGCAAGAATCACTAGCATACATTTTCCTGTTTTACGCTACTTTGCCATATTTGCTAGTCGTTGCTTGATTGGTCGTGGAAACTATGCAAACCTTAGTGTTCGTGATATTATTATTTTGTTCCATGGTTTATACCGCGATAACACTGTCAGTATGGGCGGAATTATTGCTAGGAGGTTAAGTCTGAAGCGTACTAAGTGCCCCATCTTTGGAGGCATTTATGCTTCACGCCTAGCTGCACATTTTAACATACCTATTAGGCTTAATGAGAAAGAAGAAAAATTGCTGCCTAGTGCTTATTTAGATTATAAGAGTATGCTAGCGCATCGTTTTATTGTTAAGAGTCGGGAAGGGGAGCTCAAATTTAAATTATTCTTTCATAAACATCATCCTGAGACTATTACCTTGCCTGCTCCATCTTTGTTTAATTTTGAAGGACCTTATCTCGTTAGGTGGGCTGCCGTTCAAGCCTACCGGAATCCTGCACCAGCCCCGGAACCGGAACCAAAAATATGAGCCTCCACGACGGTCTGTTTATTCTTGGGATCCGGATATGGCTGCCAGCCAATGGCAGTCAGAGTCTTCTTCATCACAGTACGACCCCGGCTATTCTTCATCGCAGTACGACTCCAGCTACACCTACGGATATCAGCCAGGCCACCCCTGGCAATGAACCAACTTAGGCCAAAAGCCTAAGCTTGGGGGAGTACGTATTTCTCACCGACATTACATTTATGTTCACACACACTCATTGCTAGATGTCGGTGCTCAGACTCTTTCACTGTAATATCCATGCTAGTTTATTTTCTTTTTCCTGCTTTCTTCTTGTGTGTTTGATAAACCTTAAGAAAAACCAAAAAAAATAGTAGTAGCTTACTTTTCTGATGTAGTAAGTAATAATTAAAAAGAAAACCCAAAAATATTTCCCGTTCTTCTTTTGCTTGTTGGGAGCTTTCCCGTGTAAATAGTTTTTATTTCTTTTCTTTTCTTTGGGGGTCGATAGGAGAAGACCATGATTAAATTGTTGAAGTGGCTCTTATATGCATTATTGTTGATTTAACCAAAAGCCCATATTGCCTTGTCTTCTCCTGTTTATTAAATGCTCGCAGATTCTAGCTTAGTCCAATGCACATGCACTCTTATTATTATTCATATCGTTCGGTCGTGCAAGTGAAAGGCAATTATGATGATATATGATGGACTGACTGAGATGAGAAAAGCTGGTATGAACTCGACCTCTCTTGTTTTTGTAAATATGATGAGTTCATCGTTCTTGATTCAGCTTGTTATGGATAAACATGTTTGCAATGACAATTAGAGATCATAGTTGCTTGTGCCATGCTTGATTAGCTATGAGTTATAATAGTTTACCTTGCGTGCCAACATGCTATCAAAATGGTTATGATGTGGTATGATGGGGTGGTATCCTCCTTTGAATGATTTAAGTGACTTGACTTGGCACATGTTCACGCATGTAGTTGAAACAAAATCAACATAGCCTTCACGATATTTATGTTCATGGTGGGTTATATCCTACTCATGCTTGCATCCAATGTTTATTAATTTTAATGCATGTTCATGGCTGTTGTCGCTCTCTAGTTGGTCGCTTCCCAGTCTTTTGCTAGCCTTCACTTGTACTATGCGGGAACACTGCTTGTGCATCCAATCCTTTAAACCCCAAAATTATTCCATATGAGTCCACTATACCTTCCTATATGCGGTATCTACCTGCCGTTCCAAGTAAATTTGTATTTGCCAAACTCTAAACCTTCAAATAAACATTCTGTTTTGTATGCTCGAATAGCTCATGTATCAACTAGGGCTGCCCTTATTTTCCATGTTAGGCATGTTATTCTCAAGAGGAGTGGACTCCGCTTCTCAATCACGAGAAAATGGCTGGTCACCGGGATGCCCAGTCCCATGCTTAATGCAAACTAAATCAAAACTAATTGCAAACAAAACTCCCCCTAGGACCTGATGTTAGTTGGAGGCAATCATTGTTTCGAGCAAGCCATGGATTGATGCTTGTTGGTGGAGGGGGAGTGAGGGAGTCCCGGATTAGGGGGTGTTTGGATAGCCAGACTATACCTTCAGTCGGACTCCTGGACTATGAAGATACAAGATTGAAGACTTCGTCCCGTGTCCAGAAGGGACTTTCCTTGGCGTGGAAGGCAAGCTTGGTGATGCGGATATTTAGATCTCCTACCATTGTAACCCACTTTGTGTAACCCTAACCCTCTCCGGTGTCTATATAAACCGAAGGGCTTTAGTCCGTAGGACAACATACAACAATCATACCATAGGCTAGCTTCTAGGTTTAGCCTCCTTGATCTCATGGTAGATCTACTCTTGTACTACCCATATCATCAATATTAATCAAGCAGGACGTAGGGTTTTACCTCCATCAAGAGGGCCCGAACCTGGGTAAAACATTGTGTCCCTTGTCTCCTGTTACCATCCACCTAGACGCACAGTTCGGGACCCCCTACCCGAGATCCGCCGGTTTTGACACCGACATTGGTGCTTTCATTGAGAGTTCCTCTGTGTCGTCGCTTTTAGGCCCGATGGCTCCTCTGATCATCAATAATGATGCGGTCCAGGGTGAGACTTTTCTCCCCGGACAGATCTTCGTCTTCGGCGGCTTCGCACAGCGGGCCAATTCGCTTGGCCATCTGGAGCAGATCGAAAGCTACGCCCCTGGCCATCAGGTGAGATTTGGAAGATTAAACTAGACGGCTGACGTCCGCGGGGACTTGATCTTCGACGGATTCGAGCCACAGCCGAGTGCGCCGCACTGTCGCGATGGGCATGATCTAGCCCTGCCACCGAACAGTGCCCTGGAGGCCTCACACGCATCGGTTCCGACCCTCGATTCGGAACCAACTGTGCCGATCGAGGATGAGTGGTTGGACGCCGCCTCGGGGGCTGCGATCCCAACGGTGATTGAGCCGAACACTAGTCCCGCACTCCGCAAGGCCTGTGACTGCGAGGGGCCGGGCTCCTATCCGGACTCCGAGCCCTCCACGCCCCTGCCAATCGAATCCGATTGGGCGCCGATCATATAGTTTACCGCCGCGGACATCTTTCAGCACTCGCCCTTTGGTGATATTCTAAAGTCATTAAAGTCTCTCTCTTTATCAGGAGAACCCTGGCCGGACTGCGGTCAGCAAGGTTGGGATACGGACGATGAAGAAATTCAAAGCCCACCCACCACCCACTTTGTAGCCACTGTCGATGATTTAACCGACATGCTTGACTTCGACTCCGAAGACATCGACGGTATGGACGCCGATGCAGGAGACGATCAAGAACCAGCACCTGTAGGGCACTGGAAAGCCACCTCGTCGTACAACATATACATGGTGGATACCCCAAAAGAAGGAGATGGCGATGGAACGGCGGCGGATGACCCCTACAAGAAACAACCTAAGCGCTGGCGTCAGCGGAGCCGCTCTAAATCCCGCCAAAGCAAAAACGGTGATTCCGGCACGGGAGATAATAATACTCCGGATAGCGCCGAAGAACACCCCCTCCAGCAAGATTCAGCACAGGAGGATGGAGAAGCCAGCCATCATGAGAGAGCGGCAGATAGAGAGGTCGAGGATGTTAATTATATGCGTCCCTCCGAAGACGAGGCAAGTCTCGACGACGACGAATTCGTCGTGCCAGAGGATCCCGTCGAACAAGAGCGTTTCAAACGCAGGCTTATGGCCACGGCAAGCAGCCTCAAGAAAAAACAGCAACAACTTAGAGCTGATCAAGATTTGCTAGCTGACAGATGGACTGAAGTCCTTGCGGCCGAAGAGTATGAACTCGAACGCCCCTCCAAGAGCTACCCAAAGCGCAGGTTGCTACCCCGTTTAGAGGAGGAAGCACTTAAACCTACATCACCAGCGCATGATACGGCCGATCGGCCACCTCGTGGCCGTGACAGAGAGGCCTCCCGGCCCTCCACTCAAGCCGCACACCGACACCGCTCAAAACATTCTAAGGCACGGGAAAACGCACCAGACATGCAAGACATATTGGAGGACAAGGCGAGGCAAACAAGATCGATCTACGGATCGCGCGGGCGCCCCACGGCACGTGACGGTGATCGTCACTCCGGATATAATAAATCCAGCCGGGCCGAACACAATAGGCAAAGCTCGTTTGAGCTGCGTCATGATATAGCCCAATACAGAGGCGCCGCACACCCCCTATGCTTCACAGATGAAGTAATGGATCATCAAATCCCTGAGGGTTTCAAACCCGTGAACATCGAATCATACGATGGCACAACAGACCCCGCGGTATGGATCGAGGACTATCTCCTTCATATCCACATGGCCCGCGGCGACGATCTACACGCCATCAAATACCTCCCACTCAAACTTAAGGGACCAGCTCGGCATTGGCTTAACAGCTTGCCGACAGAATCAATCGGTTGTTGGGAGGACCTGGAAGCCGCATTCCTCGACAATTTCCTGGGTACCTATGTGCGACCACCAGACGCCGATGACCTAAGCCACATAATTCAGCAGCCAGAGGAATCGGCCAGGCAATTCTGGACACGGTTCCTAACAAAGAAAAACCAAATAGTCGACTGTCCGGACGTAGAGGCCCTAGCAGCCTTCAAGCATAATATCCGCGACGAGTGGCTTGCCCGGCACCTTGGACAGGAAAAGCCGAAATCTATGGCAGCCCTCACGACACTCATGACCCGCTTTTGCGTGGGAGAAGACAGCTGGCTAGCTCGCAGCAATAACTTGACCAAGAACCTCGGTACTTCGGACACCAAGGACAATAGTGGCAGGTCGCGTCGGAACAAGCAAAAGCGCCGCGTTAACAGCGACAGCAACGAGGGTACGGCAGTCAATGCCGGATTCAGAGGCTATAAATCCGGTCAGCAGAAAAAGCCATTCAAAATAAATGCTCAGGGCCCGTCCAGTTTGGACCGAATACTCGATCGCTTGTGCCAGATACATGGCACCCCCGAAAAGCCAGCCAATCACACCAACAGGGATTGTTGGGTGTTCAAGCGGGCAGGCAAGCTAAATGCCGAAAATAGAGACAGGGGCTGCGTAGCGATGACGAGGAGGAGCCCCGGCCGCCGAACAACAGTGGACAGAAGGGTTTTCCCCCACAAGTGCGGACGATGAACATGATATACGCAACCCACATCCCCAAGAGGGAGTGGAAGCGTGCGTTAAGGGACGTATATGCGATGGAGCCACTCGCCCCAAAGTTCAACCCATGGTCCTCCTGCCCGATCACCTTCGATCGAAGGGACCACCCCACTAGCATCCGTCATGGCGGATTCGCCGCATTGGTTCTAGACCCGATAATTGACGGATTTCATCTCACAAGAGTCCTTATGGATGGCGGCAGCAGCCTGAACCTGCTTTACCAGGATACAGTGCGGAAAATGGGCATAGATCCCTCGAGGATTAAGCCCACCAAAACGACCTTTAAAGGCGTCATACCAGGTGTAGAGGCCAACTGTACAGGCTCAGTCACACTTGAAGTGGTCTTCGGATCTCTGGATAATTTCCGAAGCGAGGAGTTAATCTTCGACATAGTCCCGTTCCACAGTGGCTATCACGCACTGCTCGGGCGAACCGCATCTACAAAGTTCAATGCGGTGCCGCACTACGCATACCTTAAGCTCAAAATGCCAGGCCCTCGAGGTGTAATCACGGTCAATGGAAACACCGAACGCTCCCTCCGAACGGAGGAGCACACGGCGGCCCTCGCAGCGGAAGCACAAAGCAGCCTCTCAAGGCAGCTCTCCAGTCCGGTCGTTAAACGTCCGGACACTGTCAAGCGCGCCCGGAGCAACCTACAACAAGACCGCCTGGCATGTTCCGAACAGGCGTAGCAACGCGGCCCCAACCCCAGCCCTCGTGAAATAGCGAAACCAGTGCTTCGCGTACATAACTACGCTCTCGAAATACCATGGGCACAGGGGGAGGGGTACCATCACGGCACGCCCGAAACACGGCTTAAACCACACCAGGTGCTGACGATTTCTTTATTTTCTCTTACTTTCAGGACTCCATACTTCGAAAGACCTGTTTGGCAATCCAACTGCCGCTCAAACGATGCAAGAACCAGGGAAGCACAAAAGCTACGCCACATTATAGAACTCCGAGGTGGTCTCTATCACGAGCAGTATACCTGTTTTGCATACTATTACGCATCCTGCCCCTGGAAAGCACAAGTTAAATAGTCCCGCTTTTGCTTATCGCACTATTTGTATCGTTCGGCTTCAATCGCAGCCTTTCTATAAACAATGCATAGCTTTTGTCTATTTTTGCATTACTCTTTCTTACACATATATGTTCATTAACGACACATTACACCCGTACACGGTCAATACGCCAGGGGCTTCTTTACCCCCCAAATATGGCGTGAATAGTCCGAACACTTTAACAAGTGCGGCACCCCGAACTTATAGCATTATATGCATCGACTCCGAATCATGTCTTGGGTCAATAGTTGGGTTTGCCCGGCTCCTATGTTTTGGTGCCTTACGATCCGTTGTATCAGCTAAGGTAGCACTAGGAGAACTACTGCGATTGTGCCCCAGTTGAGCTGGGCGGAGCACCTCAGTAGAGAAAGCTAAAACTGACTGTCATGATGAAGCAAGAGACTGGCCGCTGTTTGAGAGGTTCTTTGAGTCCCTAAAGACTTATGCCGCTTAGAGCAAGGAGTCGGCTTTGTCCGGCCAAAGGCGTGGATAGCGCCCCGAACTCGGTTTTCCGAATACTTGGGGCTTCGCTGAAATTTAAAATTATGGAATTATATGGCTAAGTGAGAGTGTTCAAGCATTATAGTCCGATTGCCTTGTTCGTTGTGCTGAGCGCCTCCCTCGAAGGACTCAAACATGGGAAAAAGAGCGCTCAGGTTTATCCCGAACACCCCAGCACTAGTGGCATGGGGGCAGAAGCCGACGACTCGCCATCTCTCAAATTTGATAAACGGACGCACAGAAGGTAATATTTTAAATTCAAAACGCATTGCTTAAGCGCACATGAACAAGTTTTCAGCGCACAGGACAAAACGAGCGAGTTTACTCCAAAATTACATTCCTGGAACATTCATCCGCCATTAGGCGGGCACCCTTCAGGACATCCTTATAATAATTCTCGGGCTTGCGATGCTCTTTCCCCGGTGGTGGCCCGTCCTTCACAAGCTTCTCAGCATCCAGCTTGCCCCAGTGCACCTTAGCGCGGGCAAGGGCCCTACGGGCACCTTCGATGCAGACGGAGCGCTTGATGACTTTGAGCCTTGGACAACCTCCACCAGCCGCCGCACCAGCCCGAAGTAGCTCCCAGGCAGAGCCTCTCCAGGCCACAGCTGAACTATGAGGCCCTTCATGGCCTGTTCGGCCGCCTTGTGGAGCTCGACCAGCTGCTTCAGCTGGTCGCTCAGGGGCATAGTGTGTCCGGCCTCAGCATACTGAGAACAGAACACCTTCTCCGTCGAGCTGCCCTCTTCGGCTCGGTAGAATGCGGCGGCATCGGAGACGCTACAGGGAAGATCTGCGAATGCTCCTGGAGAGCTCCGGATTCAGGTAAGTAACAAGAAGCTCACTTTTACATGTTTGCTTTGCATAAAGAATGCCTTACCCGCCGCTATCTTTTTCACCGCATCCAACTCCTGGAGGGCCTTCTGGGATTCATCCTTGGCAGACTTGGCATTTTCAATGGCTGCCGCGAGCTCGGACGCTCGCGTCTTTGGGTCAAGCTCCAAACTCTCATGTTTTTTCATGAGAGCCTGGAGCTCTTGCCGCACCTCGCCAACCTGGGCTTCATACCTCTCCCGCTCGGTGCGCTCCGTGACCGCCATCTTCTCGGCCTCGGACAGCGCTTTCTTAAGGGTCGCCACCTCAGACGTGGCCCCTACAATAGCCACGATAATCCTGTCATTTTTTGCAATTGCACTTTTATATTTTTGTTTTTTCTATAAGATAGCTCTTACCTTCTTTCTCCTCGAGCTGCCGCTTGGCAAGGCCGAGCTCTTGCTCGGACCGCTCGAGGCCCTGCTTCAATGTGCCCACCTCCGCAGTCAGTGCGGCGGTCGCCAGCAGCGAGGCCTGCATACGC
Source organism: Aegilops umbellulata (assembly GCA_032464435.1). NCBI lineage: Eukaryota > Viridiplantae > Streptophyta > Magnoliopsida > Poales > Poaceae > Aegilops > Aegilops umbellulata. The sequence goes on from CP136058.1 coordinate 359,748,190, forward strand.
ATATTGACTCCTTTTCTGTTAGGCTCCTGCGAATTTTATTAGATCCTCTATTCGGATTTTCTTTCCGAACGCCAAACAGAGCATCAGGGGCTACTGTCTATGCGGTAATATTTGTACCTATTCTGTACTTACCTCGAAGCCTTTTTAGAAGGCTGGCACAAGCTTCAGTCAGTCCGCTCTTGGCGGACTGAACCTTCTCGATCACCGCACTCATAATTGTGCGGTGCTCCTCGTCGATGGAGGCGCCTTTAAACACCTCCAGCAGATTGTCCGGTGCCTCCGGCTGGACGGGGACCGCCGGCTCAGTAGGCTTGATCCTCTTGGAAGGAGTTCGCCTACCGCGGTCCGGAACCGTTGACGATTCCGGCGCGGTGTCCGGCTCAAAGCCGGACTTCGAGCCCTGGGGGGGTTTTATCCCTTTAATCCTGGAGTCCGGGAGGTCGCCTTGTGGCGCCTCCAGGACCACCTCCTCCTGACTTGGAACCTGTTGGGACAACACTTCGGCGTCGTCCGTAGGGCAGGGGGAGGTAGCCGTCGGAAAGGAGTTCACGTCCGACGAATCCAGGGAGCCGCTCGACGACTCGTCGAGCCCGGCTTTGGGCGGACTGCATAGATATATTTGACATAAGGGAAAGTTGTGCAACGAAGGCATACTACCCTCTCATGGGGCCTTGGGGTGGGGAGGAGTTGCCCCTTCTCGGGAAGCCGGTGCGCGATGTCCTTAGACAAGTATCCGGCTTTCCTCAGTTCTTTGATATGGCCCTCCGTGACGAAGGAGACCATCCACTTGCCTCCTGCTCCGGACATGGCTGGAGAAGGTTGAGGTGGGAAGTGCGGGCTTGGGCGCTGGAGCTCGAGTACGCGGAAGATGGATAGGCAAAGGAGGAAGAAGGTGTAGGTAAAAAGGTGGATCCTTATCACCTTATATGGGCGGATGCGCCTAAGCGTCCCCACCAGTCTGGTAAAACTCGCTTTCCTCCCAAGCGCCGTGATAAATGGCGCGGTTGGGTTACCCACGTCCGTATTGATGAGAATCCCGTAAATGGGGGGACACGATCTCTGCTTTGACAAGACGTGCCAAGGAAACCGCCTCGCAAAATGCGCCGAGGTGGGGGAGTAAAAATGATTCGAATAAAGGCTTGGCCGTAGTGTGATGTCACGCTACGAAGTACGTCAGCAGATTAGATTTGTGTATATGTTATTCTCTCTACGGCAATATGTGGAAACTTATTTTGCAGAGTCGGACACTATCTTTTGTGTTCAAAATCTTCTATGCAGTACTTGGAGGAGGGACCCGCCTTGCAATGCCGGAGACAATCTGCACGCCGGACTCATCGTCATTGAAGCCTGGTTCAGGGGCTACTGAGGGAGTCCCGGATTAGGGGGTGTTTGGATAGCCGGACTATACCTTCAGCCGGACTCCTGGACTATGAAGATACAAGATTGAAGACTTCGTCCCGTGTCCGGAAGGGACTTCCCTTGGCGTGGAACGCAAGCTTGGCGATGCGGATATTTATAACCAACTTTGTGTAACCCTAACCCTCTCCGGTGTCTATATAAACCGGAGGGCTTTAGTCCGTAGGACAACATGCAACAATCATACCATAGGCTAGCTTCTAGGGTTTAGCCTCCTTGATCTCGTGGTAGATCTACTCTTGTACTACCCATATCATCAATATTAATCAAGCAGGACTTAGGGTTTTACCTCCATCAAGAGGGCCCGAACCTGGGTAAAACATTGTGTCCCTTGTCTCCTGTTACCATCCGCCTAGACGCACAGTTCGGGACCCCCTACCCGAGATCCGCCGGTTTTGACACCGACAGGGACTATAAACTTTACCATTCTGTTTGGGAACTGCCTAAAATGTGTGTAACATGGAAGATATCGCCATCTCTTAGTTGTTATGTTGACAATGAAAGTATGCCACTCAAAATATTATTTATCTCTATTTCAAAACCGAGCTCTGGCACCTCTACAAATCCCTGCTTCCCTCTGCGAAGGGCCTATCTATTTACTTTTATGTTGAGTCATCACCCTCTTATTAAAAAGCACTAGCTGGAGAGCACAGGTGTCATTTGCATTCATTACTGTTAATTTATATTGGGTATGACTATGATTGGATCTCTTTTACCATGAATTACAATGTCTAGTCAGTCCTTGACCTTTAAAGGTGCTCTGCATTTATGTTTTGCGGTCTCAGGAAGGGCTAGCGAGATACCATCTTGTTATATCATATTATGATTGTTCAGAGAAAGTGTTGTCATCCGAGATTTATTATTATCGCTCGCTAGCTGATTATGAAGGAAATATGCCCTAGAGGCAATAATAAAGTTATTATTTATTTCCTCATATATCATGATAAATGTTTATTATTCATGCTAGAATTGTATTAGTCGGAAACATAATACATGTGTGAATATATAAACAAACAGAGTGTCACTAGTATGCCTCTACTTGACTATCTCGTTAATCAAAGATGGTTATGTTTCCTAACCATGAACAAAGAGTTGTTATTTGATTAACGAGGTCACATCATTAGTTGAATGATCTGATTGACATGACCCATTCCATTAGCTTAGCACCCGATCGTTTAGTATGTTGCTATTGCTTTCTTCATGACTTATACATGTTCCTACGACTATGAGATTATTCAACTCCCGTTTACCGGAGGAACACTTTGTGTGCCACCAAACGTCACAACGTAACTGGGTGATTATAAAGGTGCTCTACAGGTGTCTCCAAAGGTACTTGTTGGGTTGGCGTATTTCGAGATTAGGATTTGTCACTCCGATAGTCGGAGAGGTATCTCTGGGCCCTCTCGGTAATGCACATCACATAAGCCTTGCAAGCATTGCAACTAATATGTTAGTTGTGAGATGATGTATTACGGAACGAGTAAAGAGAGTTGTCGGCAACGAGATTGAACTAGCTATTGCATACCGACGATCGAATCTCGGGCAAGTAACATACCGATGACAAAGGGAAAAACGTATGTTGTTATGCGGTCTGACCGATAAAGATCTTCGTAGAATATGTAGGAGCCAATATGGGCATCCAGGTCCCGCTATTGGTTATTGACCGGAGATGTGTCTCGGTCATGTCTGCATTGTTCTCAAACCGTAGGGTCCGCATGCTTAACGTTACAATGACAGTTATTATGAGTTTATACATTTTGATGTACCGAAGGTAGTTCGGAGTCCCGGATGTGATCATGGACATGACGAGGAGTCTCGAAATGGTGGAGAAATAAAGATCGATATATTGGAAGCCTATATTTGGACATTGGAATTGTTCCGGGTGAAATCGGCATTTTACCGGAGTACCGAGGGGTTACCGGAACCCCCGGGGGGTTAATGGGCCTTCATGGGCCATAAGGGAGAAGAGAGGGGCCGGCCAGGGCAGGCCGCGCGCCCCCTCCCCCCTAGTCCGAATAGGACAAGGAAGGGGGGCGGCGCCCCCCTTTCCTCTTCTGCTTCCCCCTTTCCTTCTCCAACAAGGCAAGAGAGGGGGCAGTCCTACTCCCGGTGGGAGTCGGACTCCTCCAGGCGCACCCCTTGGGGCCGGCCGCACCTCCCCCTCCCTCCTTTATATACGGGGGCAGGGGGCACCCTAGAACACACAAGTTGATCTTCGTGATCGTTCCTTAGCCGTGTGCGGTGCCCCCCTCCACCATATTCCACCTCGGTCATATCGTTGCGGTGCTTAGGCGAAGCCCTGCGTCGGTAGAACATCATCATCGTCATCACGCCGTCGTGCTGAGGGAACTCATCCCCGATGCTTTGCTGGATCGGAGCTCGGGGAGCGTCATCGAGCTGGACGTGTGCTAAGAACTCGGAGGTGCCGGAGTAACGGTGCTTGGATCGGTTGCAGCGGGAAGACGTACGACTACTTCCTCTACGTTGCGTCAACGCTTCCGCTTCGTTCTATGAGGGTACGTAGACAACACTCTCCCCTCTCGTTGCTATACATCACCATGATCTTGCGTGTGCGTAGGAATTTTTTTGAAATTACTACGTTCCCAAACAGTGGCATCCGAGCCTAGGTTTTTATGGTTTGATGTTATTTGCACAAGTAGAACACAAGTGAGTTGTGGGCGATATAAGTCATACTGCCTACCAGCATGTCATACTTTGGTTCGGCGGTACTGTTGGATGAAGCGGCCCGCACCGACATTACGCGTACGCTTACGCGAGACTGGTTCTACCGCCGTGCTTTGCACACAGGTGGCTGGCGGGTGTCAGTTTCTTCAACTTTAGTTGAACCGAGTGTGGCTACGCCCGGTCCTTGCGAAGGTTAAAACGGCATCAACTTGACAAACTATCGTTGTGGTTTTGATGCGTAGGTGAGATTGGTTCTTGCTTAAGCCCGTAGCAGCCACGTAAAACTTGCAACAAACAAAGTAGAGGACGTCTAACTTGTTTTTGCAGGGCATGTTGTGATGTGATATGGTCAAGGCATGATGCTAAATTTTATTGTATGAGATGATCATGTTTTGTAACTGAGTTATCGGCAACTGGCAGGAGCCATATGGTTGTCGCTTTATTGTATGCAATGCAATCGCCCTGTAATGCTTTACTTTATCACTAAGCGGTAGCGATAGTCCTAGAAGCATAAGATTGGCGAGACGACAATGATGCTACGGTGGAGATCAAGGTGTCGCGCCGGTGACGATGGTGATCATGACGGTGCTTCGGAGATGGAGATCACAAGCACAAGATGATGATGGCCATATCATATCACTTATATTGATTGCATGTGATGTTTATCTTTTTATGCATCTTATCTTGCTTTGATTGACGGTAGCATTATAAGATGATCTCTCACTAAATTATCAAGAAGTGTTCTCCCTGAGTATGCACCGTTGCCAAAGTTCGTCGTGCCCAGACACCACGTGATGATCGGGTGTGATAAGCTCTACGTCCATCTACAACGGGTGCAAGCCAGTTTTGCACACGCAGAATACTCGGATTATACTTGACGAGCCTAGCATATGCAAATATGGCCTCGGAACACGGAGACCGAAAGGTCGAGCGTGAATCATATAGTAGATATGATCAACATAATAATGTTCACCATTGAAGACTAATCCATTTCACATGATGATCAGTTATGGTTTAGTTGATTTGGATCACGTGATCACTTAGAAGATTAGAGGGATATCTATCTAAGTGGGAGTTCTTAAGTAATATGATTAATTGAACTTAAATTTATCATGAACTTAGTCCCTGATAGTATCTTGCTTGTTTATGTTGATTGTAGATAGATGGCCCGTGTTGTTCTTCCGTTGAATTTTAATGCGTTCCTTGAGAAAGCAAAGTTGAAAGATGATGGTAGCAATTACACGGACTGGGTCCGTAACTTGAGGATTATCCTCATTGCTGCACAGGAGAGTTACGTCCTGGAAGCACCGCTGGGTGCCAGGCCTGCTGCAGGAGCAACACCAGATGTTATGAACGTCTGGCAGAGTAAAGCTGATGACTACTCAATATTTCAGTGTGCCATGCTCTACGGCTTAGAACCGGGACTTCAACGACGTTTTGAACGTCATGGAGCATATGAGATGTTCCAGGAGTTGAAGTTAATATTCCAACAGAATGCCCGGTTTGAGAGATATGAAGTCTCCAATAAGTTCTATAGCTGCAAGATGGAGGAGAATAGTTCTGTCAGTGAGAATATACTCAAAATGTCTGGGTATTGTAATCACTTGATTCAACTGGGAGTTAATCTTCCGGATGATTGCGTCATTGACAGAATTCTTCAATCACTTCCACCAAGCTACAAAGGCTTCGTGATGAACTATAATATGCAAGGGATGGAAAAGACGATTCCCGAGCTCTTCGCAATGCTAAAGGCTGCGGAGGTAGAAATCAAGAAGGAGCATCAAGTGTTGATGGTCAACAAGACCACTAGTTTCAAGAAAAAGGGCAAAGGGAAAAAGAAGGGGAACTTCAAGAAGAACAACAAGCAAGTTGCTGCTCAAGAGAAGAACCCCAAGTCTGGACCTAAGCCTGAAACTGAGTGCTTCTACTGCAAGCAGACTGGTCACTGGAAGCGGAACTGCCCCAAGTATTTGGGGGATAAGAAGGATGGCAAGGTGAACAAAGGTATATGTGATATACATGTTATTGATGTGTACCTTACTAGAGCTCGCAGTAGCACCTGGGTATTTGATACTGGTTCTGTTGCTAATATTTGCAACTCAAAACAGGGACTACGGATTAAGTGAACACTAGCAAAGGACGAGGTGACGATGGACGTGGGAAATGGTTCCAAAGTCGATGTGATCGCGGTCGGCACGCTACCTCTACATCTACCTTCGGGATTAGTATTAGACCTAAATAATTGTTATTTGGTGCCAGCGTTGAGCATGAACATTATATCTGGATCTTGTTTGATGCGAGACGGTTATTCATTTAAATCAGAGAATAATGGTTGTTCTATTTATATGAGTAATATCTTTTATGGTCATGCACCCTTGAAGAGTGGTCTATTTTTGATGAATCTCGATAGTCGTGATACACATATTCATAATGTTGAAGCCAAAAGATGCGGAGTTGATAATGATAGTGCAACTTATTTGTGGCACTGCCGTTTAGGTCATATCGGTGTAAAGCGCATGAAGAAACTCCATACTGATGGACTTTTGGAACCACTTGATTATGAATCACTTGGTACTTGCGAACCGTGCCTCATGGGAAAGATGACTAAAACACCGTTCTCCGGTACTATGGAGAGAGCAATAGATTTGTTGGAAATCATACATACAGATGTATGTGGTCCGATGAATATTGAAGCTCATGGCGGATATCATTATTTTCTCACCTTCACAGATGATTTAAGCAGATATGGGTATATCTACTTAATGAAACATAAGTCTGAAACATTTGAAAAGTTCAAAGAATTTCAGAGTGAAGTTGAAAATCATCGTAACAAGAAAATAAAGTTTCTACGATCGATCGTGGAGGAGAATATTTGAGTTACGATTTTGGTCTACATTTGAAACAATGCGGAATAGTTTCGCAACTCACGCCACCCGAAACACCACAACGTAATGGTGTGTCCGAACGTCGTAATCGTACTTTACTTGATATGGTGCGATCTATGATGTCTCTTACAGATTTACCGCTATCATTTTGGGGTTATGCTTTAGAGACGGCCGTATTCACGTTAAATAGAGCACCATTAAAATCCGTTGAGACGACGCCTTATGAACTATGGTTTGGCAAGAAACCAAAGTTGTCGTTTCTTAAAGTTTGGGGCTGCGATGCTTATGTGAAAAAGCTTCAACCTGATAAGCTCGAACCCAAATCGTCAAAATGTGTCTTCAAAGGATACCCAAAGGAAACTGTTGGGTACACCTTCTATCACAGATCCGAAGGCAAGACATTCGTTGCTAAAAATGGATCCTTTCTAGAGAAGGAGTTTCTCTCGAAAGAAGTGAGTGGGAGGAAAGTAGAACTTGATGAGGTAACTATACCTCCTCCCTTATTGGGAAATAGCACATCACAGGAACCAGTTTCTGTGACGTCTAAACCAATTAGTGAGGAAGTTAATGATGATGATCATGCAACTTCAGATCAAGTTACTACAGAACCTCGTAGATCAACCAGAGTAAGATCCGCACCAGAGTGGTACGGCAATCCTGTTCTGGAAGTCATGCTACTAGATCATGATGAACCTACGAACTATGAAGAAGCGATGGTGAACCCAGATTCCACGAAATGGCTTGAAGCCATGAAATCTGAGATGGGATCCATGTATGAGAACAAAGTGTGGACTTTGGTTGACTTGCCCGATGGTCGGCAATCAATTGACAATAAATGGATCTTCAAGAAGAAGACTGACGCTGACGGTAATGTTACTGTCTACAAAGCTCGACTTGTCGCAAAAAGTTTTCGACAAGTTCAAGGGATTGACTACGATGAGACCTTCTCACCTGTAGCAATGCTTAAGTCTGTCCGAACCATATTAGCAATTGCCGCATTTTATGATTATGAAATTTGGCAGATGGATGTAAAAACTGCATTCCTGAATGGATTTCTGGAAGAAGAGTTGTATATGATGCAACCAAAAGGTTTTATCGATCCAAAGGGAGCTAAGAAAGTGTGCAAGCTCCAGCGATCCATTTATGAACTGGTGCAAGCCTCTCGGAGTTGGAATAAACGCTTTGATAGTGTGATCAAAGCATTTGGGTTTGTACAGACTTTTGGAGAAGCCTGTATTTACAAGAAAGTGAGTGGGAGCTCTGTAGCATTTCTGATATTATATGTGGATGACATATTACTAATCGGAAATGATATAGAATTTCTGGATAGCATAAAGGGATACTTGAATAAGAATTTTTCAATGAAAGACCTCGGTGAAGCTGCTTACATATTGGGCATCAAGATCTATAGAGATAGATCAAGACGCTTAATTGGACTTTCACAAAGCACATACCTTGACAAAGTTTTGAAGAAATTCAAAATGGATCAAGCAAAGAAAGGATTCTTGCCTGTACTACAAGGTGTGAAGTTGAGTAAGACTCAATGCCCGACCACCGCAGAAGATAGAGAAAAAATGAAAGATGTTCCCTATGCTTCAGCCATAGGCTCTATCATGTATGCAACGTTGTGTACCAGACCTGATGTGTGCCTTGCTATAAGTTTAGCAGGGAGGTACCAAAGTAATCCAAGAGTGGATCACTGGATAGCGGTCAAGAACATCCTGAAGTACCTGAAAAGGACTAAGGATATGTTTCTCGTATATGGAGGTGACAAAGAGCTCATCGTAAACGGTTACGTTGATGCAAGCTTTGACACTGATCTGGACGATTCTAAATCGCAAACCGGATACGTGTTTACATTAAACGGTGGAGCTGTCAGTTGGTGCAGTTCTAAACAAAGCGTCGTGGCGGGATCTACATGTGAAGCGGAGTACATATCTGCTTCAGAAGCAGCAAATGAAGGAGTCTGGATGAAGGAGTTCATATCCGATCTAGGTATACCTAGTGCATCGGGTCCAATGAAAATCTTTTGTGACAATACTGGTGCAATTGCCTTGGCAAAGGAATCCAGATTTCACAAGAGAACCAAGCACATCAAGAGATGCTTCAATTCCATCTGGGATCTAGTCCAGGTGGGAGACATAGAGATTTGCAAGATACATACGGATCTGAATGTAGCAGACCCGTTGACTAAGCCTCTTCCACGAGCAAAACATGATTAGCACCAAAGCTCCATGGGTGTTAGAATCATTACTGTGTAATCTAGATTATTGAATCTAGTGCAAGTGGGAGACTGAAGGAAATATGCCCTAGAGGCAATAATAAAGTTATTATTCATTTCCTCATATATCATGATAAATGTTTATTATTCATGCTAGAATTGTATTAGTCGGAAACATAATACATGTGTGAATATATAAACAAACAGAGTGTCACTAGTATGCCTCTACTTGACTAGCTCGTTAATCGAAGATGGTTATGTTTCCTAACCATGAACAAAGAGTTGTTATTTGATTAACGAGGTCACATCATTAGTTGAATGATCTGATTGACATGACCCATTCCATTAGCTTAGCACCTGATCGTTTAGTATGTTGCTATTGCTTTCTTCATGACTTATACATGTTCCTATGACTATGAGATTATGCAACTCCCGTTTACCGGAGGAACACTTTGTGTGCCACCAAACGTCACAACGTAAATGGGTGATTATAAAGGTGCTCTACAGGTGTCTCCAAAGGTACTCATTGGGTTGGCGTATTTCGAGATTAGGATTTGTCACTCCGATAGTCGAAGAGGTATATCTGGGCCCTCTCGGTAATGCAAATCACATAAGCCTTGCAAGCATTGCAACTTATATGTTAGTTGTGAGATGATGTATTACGGAACGAGTAAAGAGAGTTGCCGGCAACGAGATTGAACTAGGTATTGGATACCGACGATCGAATCTCGGGCAAGTAACATACCGATGACAAAGGGAACAACGTATGTTGTTATGCGGTCTGACCGATAAAGATCTTCGTAGAATATGTAGGAGCCAATATGGGCATCCAGGTCCCGCTATTGGTTATTGACCGGATACGTGTCTCGGTCATGTCTGCATTGTTCTCGAACCGTAGGGTCCGCACGCTTAACGTTACGATGACAGTTATTATGAGTTTATACATTTTGATGTACCGAAGGTAGTTCGGAGTCCCGGATGTGATCACGGACAAGACGAGGAGTCTCGAAATGGTCGAGACATAATGATCGATATATTGGAAGCCTATATTTGGACATCGGAATCGTTCCGGGTGAAATCGGCATTTTACCGCAGTACCGAGGGGTTACGGGAACCCCCGGGGGGTTAATGGGCCTTCATGGGCCATAAGGGAGAAGAGAGTGGCCGGCTAGGGCAGGCCGCGTGCCCCCTCCCCCCCTAGTCCGAATAGGACAAGGAAGGGGGGCGGCCCCCTTTCCTCTTCTCCTTCCCCCTTTCCTTCTCCAACAAGGCAAGAGAGAGGGGAGTCCTACTCCCGGTGGGAGTAGGACTCCTCCAGGCGCACCCCTTGGGGACGGCCGCACCTCCCCCTCCCTCCTTTATATATGGGGGCAGGGGGCACCCTAGAACACACAAGTTGATCTTCGTGATCGTTCCTTAGCCGTGTGCGGTGCCCCCCTCCACCATATTCCACCTCGGTCATATCGTTGCGGTGCTTAGGCGAAGCCCTGCGTCGGTAGAACATCATCATAGTCATCATGCCGTCGTGCTGACGGAACTCATCCCCGAAGCTTTGCTGGATCGGAGCACGGGGAGCGTCATCGAGCTGGACGTGTGCTAAGAACTCGGAGGTGCCGGAGTAACGGTGCTTGGATCGGTTGGACCGGGAAGACGTACGACTACTTCCTCTACATTGCGTCAACGCTTCCGCTTCGGTCTACGAGGGTACGTAGACAACACTCTCCCCTCTCGTTGCTATACATCACCATGATCTTGCGTGTGCGTAGGAAATTTTTTGAAATTACTACGTTCCCCAACAGATTATGCTATTGATATGAGTAATCATGAGACCTGAGAGTTAATGCAAATGTGGTTAGTTATGATCTTTGCTGAAAACTTGAATGCTGGCTTGACATATTTACAATAACAAGAGCAAACAGAGTTTGTAAAAGTTTTCCTTTATCACTTTCAGTTTGTCAACTGAATTGCTTGAGGACAAGCAAAGGTTTAAGCTTGGGGGAGTTGATACGTCTCCGTCGTATCTACTTTTCCAAACACTTTTGCCCTTGTTTTGGACTCTAACTTGCATGATTTGAATGGAACTAAACCGGACTGACGTTGTTTTCAGCAGAATTGCCATGATGTTGTTTTATGTGCAGAAAACAAAAGTTCTCAGAATGACCAGAAACTCCACGGAACGTCAAGTTAAAAATAATAAAAAATCCTTGCCAAAGATGAAGACCAGGGGGCCCACACCCTGTCCATGAGGGTGGGGGGCGCCCCCCCCCCCCTAGGGCATGCCCCCTACCTCGTGGGCCCCCTGGAGCTCCTCCGACGCCAACTCCAACTCTATATATTTGCTTTCGGAGAGAGAAAAATGAAGGAGAAGACATCATCGCGTTTTACGATATGGAGCCGCCGCCAAGCCCTAAAACCTCTCGGGAGGGCTCATCTGGAGTCCATTCGGGGCTCCGGAGAGGTGGATTCGTCCCGTCGTCATCATCAACCATCCTCCATCACCAATTTCATGATGCTCACCGCCGTGCATGAGTAATTCCATCGTAGGCTTGCTGGACGGTGATGGGTTGGATGAGATCTATCATGTAATCGAGTTAGTTTTGTTAGGGTTTGATCCCTAGTATCCACTATGTTCTGAGATTGATGTTGCTATGACTTTGCTATGCTTAATGCTTGTCATTAGGGCCCGAGTGCCATGATTTCAGATCTGAACCTATTATGTTTTCATGAATATATGTGTGTTCTTGATCCTATCTTGCAAGTCTATAGTCACCTACTATGTGTTATGATCCGGCAACCCCGAAGTGACAATAATCGGGACCACTCCCGGTGATGACCGTAGTTTGAGGAGTTCATGTATTCACTATGTGCTAATGCTTTGTTCCGGTTCTCTATTAAAAGGAGGCCTTAATATCCCTTAGTTTACATTAGGACCCCGCTGCCACGGGAGGGTAGGACAAAAGATGTCATGCAAGTTCTTTTCCATAAGCATGTATGACTATATTCAGAATACATGCCTACATTACATTAATGAATTGGAGCTAGTTCTGTGTCACCCTATGTTATGACTGTTACATGATGAACCGCATCCGGCATAATTATCCATCACCGATGCAATGCCTACGAGTTTTCCATATACTGGTTTACGCTTATTTAATTTCATGCTGCTACTATTACAATCAGTACAAAACACCAAAAATATTACTTTTGTTTTTGTTACTTTTGTTACCGTTACTACTACTATCATATTACTTTGCTACTAAATACTTTGCTGTAGATATTAAGTTATCCAGGTGTGCTTGAATTGACAACTCAACTGCTAATACTTGAGAATATTCTTTGGCTCTCCTTGTGTCGAATCAATAAATTTGGGTTGAACACTCTACCCTCGAAAGTTGTTGCGATCCCCTACACTTGTGGGTTATCAATCGGGCCGATGGATTGTTCGTGTAATGGGTAGACAGTAATTTCCATCTCCCAAACACTTGGCTTCGGGCAGCCGACGTGGGAGTGGACATTTTGCCGCTTCTTTCGAATTTTGGGACAATAAGCATCCACGTTTATCCTGGCAACTAAATCCGAATCCATTTTGTATTCCTATATGAAACTTTATAAATCATTCTATGTGTTTTTATATATCTTCAAAAGGACGACAAAGATATATTTCACTTTCATATATGAATATGGTTTACAAATGCCGATACTCAAATTCACAAGCTAGAATCCAGTTTAAGGTGAATTCGAATATTTGGAACACTTCATGTCCAACTCAAATGTCACACGCAGCATAATGTGTACGCCCATTTAGATATGTACACAAGCGATGTATCAAGATTAAAATACCGAGTCAATCAACCAAGAATGTACAGAACTAACAGACATATAAACACTTATAGAGTATATGGATCAATAATATCAACTAACATACATAAATCAAGCCGTTGTACTTTTCTTTGCTACAACAGCATCCTTTTTTTAGCCAAGCTACTACAGCATCTTGGCCCTTTCCGATGCGTGCCACTTATGGTCCATCTATACTACTATTATTGCTGAATGCACATTCAACCCGATTGGCATATTTGTAGGTGTAGCACAGCAATCAAAATGAAATGTCTCCGAGTCTTATCAATTAATATAGACTTGTGCTCAAATAAAATTACAAACCAAAAAACAAAAAACAAAAAACAACTATTACATGATCTCTAAAACAAATGGTTTGATTGATTACATGAACAAACAACACAAAGGTTATTCAACGATGGAAAGAACATTTCACCTATGATTTACCAAGTGGGGATTTAATTTCCTTTTTTCCCTCAGGACCTTAACAATGTGGTCAGTCTCAGCTTGCTTCATTTTGAAATCAACCAAATATTTAATGGTTGTCTTGAGTACTGCTACTAATTGTGTTGTTTGCTTCCTCAACATGTCAACTTAATATCTAAGTGCAGAAGCAGAATCTGTTTCTACCACTAGTTTAGCCCCTAGAGCATCAGCAGTTGGCAATTCATAATGCATGATTGGGCCGGGGCCACTGCTATTGGATGATACAACGTCCATGGGGACCTCGATCTTTGATCTTCGGCTAACCTGTTTTGCCATTAAGGTTCCGATTGGATTTAGAAAAGTTGAAGTTAGCAAAACATTTCAACTGGGATTTATAAAAGCAAACCAGTTAAACAAACAAGGAATTAAAGAGTTTCAATTCAATGCTGAAAAGTAGTTATAAACATCATTGTAACCCGTTGTTGCAGTAGCAAAGCAGTTAAAGAAACAAGTAGGTATTTAAGTTCAGGCAAGCATGTAATCCTTAACAGTAAGTATCAAACACATAGATAGGCACAGTCTATAATAGGATTAACAGGTTGTGGCATTATATAATCAATAGCAAACTAAATTAAGCCAAGCAACGTAATTGAACAATTTTGTAATAAGTGGCTAACTAAAATTCCGAGAAGCAGGTAACTGAACTTATGCTAGTTCTTTGTACAGGCACACTGCAACTTATTTTTCGCTTACAAGGTTGTACGAAGGAGTCCATGACATCAATTGCTTGGATATGCAGTCCCAATACTTCTTTCTTCGCACACTGCATTGGTAAGTCGAATGGTTAATCTGATAAGATGGTGCGTCCTTGATATGTTATATGAGGACGTGTAGTCAGACTAGTTGTAGCCACACACATCACACTGCCTTTTACTGTATTTTTCATGCGATTACTTTTGGCATGTCGAGATCTAAGCAATCTACAATAGGATGAAAAGACTGGCATCCTTCAAATTATTGGTGAACTTAGTTCATATAAACAAGCAATTCAGCCATTCTGTGGGTAAATCAAAAGCGCCACTTGAATATTTTTCACTACCCCTATCATACACGCAAAAAGGGGCGACGCCACCATAGGGGCTGGTATGGGCGGCCGCCTCGGGTGGCTCGAAAGTGTGCACCTAGTTTGAGTCGTCCAGGTTGGCCCATGCTAGTTTTGTTCGTCCCAACGCACGAGCAGGGTAAAAAATGAAGAAAATGTTTCAATTTGGATAGGCCAATAACATAAGTGCAAGGCAGGCCCTATAGTAGGCTCGCGGCACAAACGAGCACCTCCCATATCGATCGACAGCAGGAAAAATCCCAATTCATCCGCTCCAGCCTCCAGTCTGGTTCGCTCCTAACCTAGCCGCCGCTGGACAGACCGACACAACACTTCCTCGCGCCATCGTTGGAGGGCGGTCGCCGGGCTTCAAGCGAACGGAAGGACAATAAGATGAAGATCCAACCCTGGGTGTAGCGTGCGTGGGAGGCAGCAGCGGCAGCACGGGTATGGCATCGAGATTGCGCAAACAGACGGTCGCATCTTGCAAGAGTAGCATGCGCAACGAGCAGGTACATCACATCCCTGATTATATCTAATTCAATTCTTTAATTTCTTGCCAATAGTTAAACCTTACGGTGTTGTAAAACTGCTTGTATGTAGGGAATCTATGACAAAATGAAACCAATTTCTACTTATTTTATAAATCCCCCAATCAATACTGAACTGACTGAATCTGATGAATCTAATCAAGTTTCTGGTGCAAACATCCAAGCTCATGTTGTTCTTGAGCCTGAAGTGTCTAATGAACAGACTGGTAATGAAGGATTTGATGCAAACATTTTACATGCTCCTGCTGATGAACATATAGTGTCTAATGAGGTATCTAATGCAAGCATTTTGCAAGCTCCCATTGAAGAATTTAGTGTCTAATGATGATCTGCTATGTTGAGAGAGACATAAAGATTTGCAGGCATTGATGACAAGCAAATTATAGTGCATTTTCATGGCTTGAGGAAACGTCGAGGCATCTACCAGAAAGTCCCCGTATCATGACAACATAGCATAAATACTTTTCTAATCTGTTGTTTGAAACTATTGGCATACTTGTGCAGGATAGATATATTGATATGCAGTTTGCGCACTGGTTATAGGTGCAATTACACTTCGATATCTTCAGCCAGAGAACGAATAATTCAAGCAGGTACAGACCATGTTTGTTGTCCTTGTACACCATGTTGCATTTTGTGTTTTTTGGTGCTTGCATCATTTAGTGTTCATAATCTGAACTACTTTGGATCATTAGCTGGTTTTCAAAGTGCATGTAGCTTCGCATTTCTCAAGTTATGTTGATTTCCAGAGTGCAAGTGCCTTCGTATTTTTTAAGTTAAATGTTCGCCCCTGGTAACTTGAATTCATGGATCCTCCACCGCACACAAGTCATACACGAATGCCAATACGAATTAAATGAAATGCAGGGACTTACGCTAGCTCGTTGTACAGGCGCACTGCAGCTCTGCTTGCGCTTGGGATGTTCCATGTACAAGTCCATGTTACAACTTGGTTGGATGTGCATGCCTCGCATCCCCCTCTGCATTTTTGACACGGCGAATGGATGATCAAATAAGAGGAATCGACCTTGCTGTTGTACCGGAGGACAGATACTTACAAGGTTATACGGGTGTGCAGGATGTGTACCAGATCCCGTATCGCTGTCATGCTTCGTTAAAAAATGGATTTGCTTGTTTCAGATGATATCTCCAGAAGAAATAAGAGTTAAAGTCAGAGTTGGATTGGCGTGTAAGCTAAGAGAGCAGTGAAAGGATATCCAAACATCGTTAGAACAGTGCACAAGGGACTGATGTGTGGATACCTAGTTCAGGACGGCGTTTGGGCATGCTCGCCTAGCTAGAGTGCGGGTCACTTTAGAGCCGTTGAGGGTGATTCGCTGGTGTTGGCTGGCTGCGAACGGATGCAGATCTTGAGTGGCAGTGGAGTGCTACAATGTGGTGGATGAGACCGTTGGTGAAGCCCCAACGGCCTCGGGGGGCGGAGGCGCGACGATGTGCTCGGTGAAGTAGCCCCGGTGAGCTGGGAGACGGCGTCGGTGAAGCGCACCTGATGAGGTGGAAGTCGGTGTCTGTGAGGCACGTCGGTTGTGACGGCCGATGTTGTCGGTGGACCACCCGGTGCGGTGGACAAGGGCGTAGATGAGGTAGCTCCGGTGCGGTGGTGAAGCGTGACTGTCGTCTTCATAGCCGTCGTCTGGTACAGAGGTGGGGAAAGAGATGAGACGTGGGGCGATTCGAACTTTGCTTGGGTTGGCGGCGAATTAGGGATTTGAGCAATCTGGGCGCGGAAGGGGACGGTGGAGAAGGGAGATTTTGCAGGGCTCGAATTGGGGCCGCCAGATATTTCAATCCGAAACGTGGAAGCGCGAACTTATTTTGTTGTCGTCCTTTTTTTGGGTGGGGGGAAGGGGGGAGGGAGGGAGGGGGTGGGTGGCTGGGTGCTAAGCGTCCGTACGACACACGCGACCACCACGACACGACCCTAGTCTGCCTGGTGCGCCTACATTTGGGAATGCAAACGAATCTGTATGTATTACCATGCCCGTGTTTTCCTTGCAATAATTCGAAACGAGATACTATAAATTAATTAATGAGGAGTTATTTGAAAAAAAATGAAACGGTATCCACGATATCCACGCTAACGTGGATTAGAGTGTGTGTCACATAATTAGTTATTTGAATTAGAGTGTGTGTCACATAGATCTCCAATTCTAACGTGGATTTCGCATTTCACTGTATCCACGCTACTTTTTTAATACAAATTCATATGTATATGATGAACACCATGGTAGTGAGAAAACTTTTGGATGGATTCAAACATATGACCAACAAAATAGCACAACAAATCAAGTCAATGTCAACTTTTCGAAACCTAGTATGGCACGAATTCGAAATAATTACCCATATGCATGGTCCTCAGTTCAAATCTTACAATGTACACCGAATTGAAACATCGATATTAAGTCTCATACTATCTACATTCAAATGTTCTTTTTAGCCCCCCCCCTTCGCACACACGCTACATACTTCCTGTATCGGTCAATCTTCCTCTCCTAACCACCTTAGGAAGCTATCGGTTTCCAACACACATCCATTCTTTCTCTCCATGTTTCGATCTCTAACTCTCTCAACTACACAACCCCCTTTTTCCACTCTATTACGAAATGTATTTACCTCGCACACCCGCCATTGCACCCAAATGTCGAGCTCCTTCTCTCTCTCCCTCTCCCTCTCACCCTCTCGCGCTAAATGCATGCATTGCCTATCTAGCCCCCAACCTCTCGTGCGCACGCACGCACGTTGTCTATCTAGGTCACTCCCTCGAGACTGTCTCACTCTTTCTTCTGCACGGCGGGCCACACTCGCTCAATCTCGCTCTCTTTATCTGAGTCTCGTTTAACCTCGTTTTATTTCACACACAAATGATATATCTCCCTGTTCGGTCCTCGATTGACACACTCTATACTCTCTCACGCAGATTGTCTATCTAGGTCAGTCCATCAAAGCCGCCCCCACTCTTTCGACCTCATGGCGGGCCTCTCTCTCTCTCCCCCTCTCTCCCTCCCTCTCTCTCTCTCTCTCTCTCTCTCTCTCTCTCTTTGTATGTCTGATTGACCTCGCTCTTTCTCGGACAAAAACGATATATCACCATGTTTGAGCCCAATTCGACTTATTCACATTGTATACTCTCTCACGCACATTGTCTATCTAGGTCACTCTCTCCAACCCGTCTCACTCTTTCGATCGCACGACGACCCTATGTGATCGATTGACCTTGCTTCGTCCCACGCACAAAATATATCTACACTTCTGTGACTGGATCATCTCTCAAGCTCTATCTTACAGCCCTCGCCCTTGCCAAAAGCTCAATCGGACAATATCTCTCCAGAGCATATATATTTGTTCAATGAATGTCGGACCACACTCACTTTGTCTGTCTATCTATATGTCTGTCGATTGACCTCGCTTCTTCCACACATTGAAGCTACCTCTCCGTCCCTCGCAAAGCCGGAGCTATTTACATTACGAGGGGCACTCAAACCTTGGATTAATTTGTGTAGGCATTTATTCCGGTCGGTTTAGATTATATTTTCGTAGCATTCGGGCCAAAACTACTCGAAACACCGTTGTAACCCCCGCAACTCCCCTAGTTGATTTCCCTCTGGCTCGGTCATCGCTCTCTCGCACGTCCTTTCTCGCCTTCAACGTTGCACCATGGTATTATTGCAAAAAACTATGTTGTTCTCTTTAATTATTATAAATAAGCTACAAAACTACAATCGATAGTCCACTTGGAATGGAAAAAAATTCGACCCACAAATTAAAGTGCTACAAACTACATACCGAGGGGCCCACAAATTTGGACCCATATACAAAATAAAAAATAAGGTACGAGGATCGAACATGCGACCAGGGCCTTCAAGCCGCACGTCAATAGGCAACATACGTAGAACAACAATGTTTGTTGTACGTCCCTTTGTTCACATAATGTTTTTGTATTACCACAGCCTATTTAATTGATAACATGTAATATTATTTTAGTACTATTCGCCTTCACTTATTGGTGGGTCCCATGTGTGCTCTCTCTCTCTCTCCTCCCTTCGAATTATCAGTTTGGTTTGGCCTACTAGATTGGTCTTTCTTGCAATGGGAGAAGTGCTTAGCTTTGGGTTCAATCTTGTGGTGTCCTTTCCTAGTGACAGCAGGGGCAGCAAGGCATGTATTGTATTGTTGCCATCGAGGATAACAAGATGGGGTTTATATCATATTGCATGAGTTTATCCCTCTACATCATGTCATCTTTCTTAAAGCGCTACTATGTTCTTATGAACTTAATACTCTAGATGCATGCTGGATAGCGGTCGATGTGTGGAGTACTAGTAGTAGATGCAGGCAGGAGTCAGTCTACTTGTCACGGACATGATGCCTATATACATGATCATACCTAGATATTCTCATAACTATCCTCAATTCTATCAATTCCTCAACAGTGATTTGTTCACCCACCGTAATCCTTGTGCTCTTGAGAGAAGACACTTCTGAAACCTATGGCCCCCGGGTCTATTTTCCATCATATTAATCTTCCAACACTTAGCTATTTTTATTGCCTTTTATTTTACTTTGCATCTTTATCATAAAAATACCAAAAATACTACCTTATCATATCTATCAGATCTCACTTTCGTAAGTGACCGTGAAGGGATTGACAACCCCTTTATTGCGTTGGTTGCGAGGCTTTTATTTGTTTGTGTAGGTGCGAGGGACCCGTGCGTGGCCTCCTACTGGATTGATACCTTGGTTCTCAAAAACTGAGGGAAATACTTACGCTACTTTACTGCATCACCCTTTCCTCTTCAAGGGAAAACCAACGTAGTGCTCAATAGGTAGTAAGAAGGATTTCTGGCGTCGTGCCGGGGAGTCTATGCAAAAGTCAACATACCAAGTACCGATCACAAAATTTTATCTCCCGCATTACATTAGTTGCCATTTGCCTCTCCTTTTCCTCTCCCCCACTTCACCCTTTCCGTTTTATTCGCCCTCTCTTTTCGTTCGCCTCTTTTTCGCCCGCCTCTTGTTTGCTCGTGCGTTGGATTGCTTGCTTGTCATGATGGCTTAGGATAATAATAAATTGTGTGATTTCACCAATACCAACAACAATGATTTTCTTAGCACTCTGATTGCTCCTCTTACCGATATTGAATATTGTGAAATTAATGTTGCTTTGTTGAATCTTGTTATGAAAGATCAATTCGCCGGCCTTCCTAGTGAAGATGACGTTACCTATCTAAATAGCTTCGTTGATTTGTGTGATATGCAAAAGAAGAAAGATGTGGACAATGATATTGTTAAATTGAAGCTATTTCCTTTTTCGCTTAGAGATCGTGCTAAAGCTTGGTTTTCGTCTTTGCCTAAAAATAGTATTGATTCATGGAATAAGTGCAAAGATGCTTTTATCTCTAAGTATTTTCCTCCCGCTAAGATCATCCCTCTTAGACACGATATTATGAATTTTAAGCAACTTGATCATGAACATGTTGCACAAGCTTGGGAGAGGATGAAATTAATGATACGTAATTGCCCTACACATGGTTTAAATGTTTGGATGATCATACAAAAATTTTATGCCGGATTGAATTTTGCTTCTAGAAATCTTTTAGATTTGGCCGCGGGAGGCACTTTTATGGAAATCACTTTAGGAGAAGCTACTAAACTCCTATATAATATTATGGTTAATTATTCTCAATGGCACACCGAAAGATCTACTAATAAGAAAGTGCATGCGATGGAAGAAATTAATTTTTTGAGTGGAAAGATGGATGAACTTATGAAACTATTTGCTAATAAAAGTGTTTCTTCTGATCCTAATGATATGCCTTTGTATACTTTGATTGAGAATAATAATGAATTTATGGATGTGAATTTTGTTGGTAGGAATAATTTTGGTAACAACGCGTATAGAGGAAACTTCAATCCTAGGCCGTATCCTGGTAATTCCTCTAATAATTATGGTAATTCCTACAACAATTCTTATGGAAATTTTAATAAGATGTCCTCTGAATTTGAGACTAGTGTTAAAGAATTTATGAATTCGCAAAAGAATTTCAATGCTTTGCTTGAAGAAAAGTTGCCTAAGATTGATGAATTGGCTAGGAACATTGATAGAATTTCGCTTGATGTTGATTCCTTGAAACTTAGATCTATCCCACCTAAGCATGATATCAATGAGTCTCTCAAAGCCATGAGAATTTCCATTGATGAGTGCAAAGAAAGAACCGCTAGGATGCGTGCTAAGAAAGATTGCTTTGTGAAAGCGTGTTCTTCTAGTTTCTATGAAAATAAAGATGAAGATCTAAAAGTTATTGATGTGTCCCTTATTAAATCTTTGTTCTGCAATATGAATCTTGATAATGATGGGACAGGATAGGATTCACCTTTACCTAGAAGGCGTTCCAAAAATTCGGAGTTTGTAGATCTTGATGCTAAAATTCGTAAAAAAAGTGATTGAAGAGATTAAAACTTTAGATATCAATGAACCCACTATTTTGGATTTCAAGGAATTTAATTATGATAATTGCTCTTTGATAGATTGTATTTCCTTGTTGCAATCTGTGCTAAATTCTCCACAAGCTTATAGTCAAAATAAAGCCTTTACCAAACACATCGTTGATGCTTTGATGCTATCTTATGAAGAAAAACTTGAATTGGAAGTTTCTATACCTAGAAAACTTTATGATGAGTGGGAACCTACTATTAAAATTTGAATTAAATATCATGAATGCTATGCTTTGTGTGATTTGGGTGAGAGTGTTTCCATGATTCCAAAAACTTTGTGTGATTTGCTAGGTTTCCGTGAACTTGATGATTGCTCTTTAAACTTGCACCTTGCAGATTCCACTATTAAAAACCTATGGGAAGAATTAATGATGTTCTTATTGTTGCAAATAGGAACTATGTGCCCGTAGATTTTATTGTTCTTGATATAGATGGCAATCCTTCATATCCTATTATTCTTGGTAGACCTTTCCTTAGAACTATTGGTGCAATTATTGATATGAAGGAAGGAAATATTAGATTTCAATTTCCGTTAAATAAAGGCATGGAACACTTTCCTAGAAAGAAAATTAAACTATCATATGAATCTATTATGAGAGCCACTTATGGATTGCCTACCAAAGATGGCAATACCAGGATCGATCCTTACTTTTATGCCTAGCTAGGGGCGTTAAACGATAGGGCTTGTTGGGAGGCAACCCAATTTTATTTTAGTTTTTTGCTTTTTGCTTATGTTTAGGAATAAATATTTGATCTAGCCACTGGTTAGATTTTTTTATGTTTTAATTAGTGTTTGTGCCAAGTTAAACCTATGGGATCTTCCTGGATGATAGTTATTTGATCTTGCTGAAAATTCCAGAAATTTTCTGTTCACGAAAACAATTGTAAAAGTCACCAGAACGTGATAAAATATTGATTCCAATTGCAGCAGATCAATAAACAAATTTTCTAGGTCGTCCTATTTTGGTAGATTTTTTGGAGTTCCAGAAGTCTGCGTTAGTTACATATTACTACAGACTGTTCTGTTTTTGACAGATTCTGTTTTTCGTGTGTTGTTTGCTTATTTTAATGAATCAATGTCTAGTAAAATAGTTTATGAACCATAGAGAAGTTGGAATACAGTAGGTTTAACACCTATATAAATAAAGAATGAGTTCATTACAGTACCTTGAAGTGGTGTTTTTTTTTCGCTAACGGAGCTCACGAGATTTTCTGTTAAGTTTTGTGTTGTGAAGTTTTCAAGTTTTGGGTAAAAGATTTGATGGATTATGGACCAAGGAGTGGCAAGAGCCTAAGCTTGGGGATGCCCATGGCACCCCAAGATAATCTAAGGACACCGAAAATCCAAATCTTGGGGATGCCCCGGAAGGCATCCCCTCTTTTGTCTACTTCCATCGGTAACTTTACTTGGAGCTATATTTTTATTCACCACATGATATGTGTTTTGCTTGGAGCGTCTTGTCTGATTTGAGTCTTTTCTTTTTAGTTTACCACAATCATCCTTGCTGTACCCACCTTTTGATAGAGTCACACATAAATTGGAATTTATTAGAATACTCTATGTCCTTCACTTATATTTTTTGAGCTATATAGTTTTGCTCTAGTGCTTAACTTATATCTTTTAGAGCACGGTGGTGGATTTGTTTTATAGAAACTATTGATCTCCCATGCTTCACTTATATTATTTTGAGAGTCTTAAAACAGCATGGCAATTTGCTTTAATTATAATATCAGGAGAAATTTGATGCTTGATAATTGTTTTGAGATATAAAGGTGGTAATATCATAGTTGTGCTAGTTGAGTAATTGTGAAATTGAGAAATACTTGTGTTGGAGTTTGTGATTCCCGTAGCATGCACGTATGGTGAACCGTTATGTAACGAAGTTCGAGCGTGAGGTATTTATTGATTGTCATCCTTTGTGTGGCGGTCGGGATCACGCGATGGTTAACTCCTACCAACCCTTCCCCTAGGAGCATGCGTAGTAGTACTTTGCTTCGAGGGATAATAAATTTTTGCAATAAGTATATGAGTTCTTTATGACTAATGTGAGTCCATGGATTATACGCACACTTACCTTCCGCAATTTTCTAGCCTCTTCGGTACCGTGCATTGCCCTTTCTCACCTTGAGAGTTGGTGCAAACTTCGCCGGTGCATCCAAACCCCGTGATATGATACGCTCTATCACACATAAACCTCCTTATATCTTCCTCAAAACAGCCACCATACCTACCTATTACGGCATTTCCATAGCCATTCCGAGATATATTGCCATGCAACTTTCCACCGTTTCGTTTATCATGACACGCACCATCATTGTCATATTGCTTTGCATGATCATGTAGTTGACATTGTATTCGTGGCAAAGCCACCGTTTGTAATTCTTTCATACATGTCACTCTTGATTGATTGCATATCCCGGTACACCTCCGGAGGCATCCACATAGAGTCATATTTTGTTCTCAGTATTGAGTTGTCATTCATGAGTTGTAAGTAAATAAAAGTGTGATGATCATCATTATTAGAGCATTGTCCCAAGTGAGGAAAGGATGATGGAGACTATGATTCCCCCACAAGTCGGGATGAGACTCCGGACTAAATATAAAAAAAAGGCCATAAAAAAAGAGAAAAGGCCCAAATAAAAAATTGAGAGAAAAAGAGAGAAGGGACAATGTTACTATCATTTTACCACACTTGTGATTCAAAGTAGCACCGTGATCTTCATGATAGAGAGTCTCTCATTTTGTCACTTTCATATACTAGTGGGAAATTTCATTATAGAATTGGCTTGTATATTCCAATGATGGGCTTCCTCAAATGCCCGAGGTCTTCATGAGCAAGCAAGTTGGATGCACACCCACTTAGTTTCTTTTGTTTGAGCTTTCATACACTTATAGCTCTAAGTGCATCCATTGCATGGCAATCCCTACTCCTTGCATTGACATCAATTGATGGGCATCTCCATAGCCCGTTGATTAGCCTCATTGATCTGAGACTTTCTCCTTTTTGTCTTCCCACATAACCCCTATCATTATACCTTATTCCACCATAGTGCTATATCCATGGCTTGCGCTCATGTATTGCGTAAAAGTTGAAAAGGCTGAAGCGCATTAAAAAGTATGAACCAATTGCTTGGCTAAAACCGGGGTTGTACATGATATGAATATTTTGTGTGGGGAAGATGGAGCATAGCCAGACTATATGATTTTGTAGGGATAACTTGCTTTGGCTATGTTATTTTGATAAGACATAATTGCTTGGTTAACATGCTTGAAGTATTATTGTTTTTATGTCAACATTAAACTTTTATCTTGAATCATATCAAATCTGAACATTCGTGCCACAGTAAGAAGAATTACATTGAAATTATGCTAAGTAGCATTCCACATCAAAAACTATGTTTTTATCATTTACATACTCGCGGACTAGCGGGAATTAAGCTTGGGGATGATTGATACGTCTCCAACGTATCTATAAATTTTTATTGTTCCATGCTATATTATATTCTGTTTTGGATGTTTAATGGGCTTTATTATACACTTTTATATTATTTTTGGGACTAACCTATTAACCGGAGGCCCAGCCCAGAATTGTTGTTTCTTGCCTATTTCAGAGTTTCGCAGAAAAAGAATATCAAACGGAGTCCAAACGGAATGAAACCTTCGGGAACGTGATTCTTGGAACAAACGTGATCCAAAGGACTTGGACCCTACGTCAAGAAACCAACCAGGAGAGCAAGAGGCAGGGGGCGCGCCTACCCCCCTGGGCGTGCCCTCCACCCTCGTGGGGCCCACGTTGCTCCACCGACGTACTTCTTCCTCCTATATATACCTACGTACCCCAAACTACCAGATACGGAGCCAGAAACCTAATTCCACTGCTGTAACCTTCTGTACACGTGAGATCCCATCTTGGGGCCTTTTCCGGTGCTCCGCCGGAGGTTGATCATGGAGTGCTTCTACATCAACACCATAGCCTCTCCGATGATGTGTGAGTAGTTTACCTCAGACCTTCGGGGCCATAGTTATTAGCTAGATGGCTTCTTCTCTCTCTTTGGATCTCAATACAAAGTTCTCCACGATTCTCGTGGAGATCTATTCTATGTAATCTTCTTTTGTGGTGTGTTTGTTGAGACCGATGAATTGTGGGTTTATGATCAATTTTATCTATGAAAAATATTTGAATCTTCTCTGAATTCTTTTACGTATGATTGGTTATCTTTGCAAGTCTCTTCGAATTATCAGTTTGGTTTGGCCTACTAGATTGGTCTTTTTTGCAATGGGAGAAGTGCTTAGCTTTGGGTTCAATCTTGCGGTGTCCTTTCCCAGTGACAGCAGGGGCAGCAAGGCACGTATTATATTGTTGCCATCAAGGATAACAAGATGGGGTTTATATCATATCGCATGAGTTTATCCCTCTACATCAGGTCATCTTGTTCAAAGTGTTACTCTGTTCTTATGAACTTAATACTCTAGATGCATGCTGGCTAGCGGTCGATGTGTGGAGTAATAGTAGTAGATGCAGGCAGGAGTCGGTCTACTTGTCACGGACGTGATGCCTATATACATGATCATACCTAGATATTCTCATAATTATGCTCAATTCTATAAATTGCTCAATAGTAATTTGTTCACCCACCGTAATACTTATGCTCTTGAGAAGAGCCACTAGTGAAACCTATGGCCCCCGGGTCTATTTTCCATCATATTAATCTTCCAACACTTAGCTATTTTTATTGCCTTTTACTTTACTTTGCATCTTTATCATAAAAATACCAAAAATATTATCTTATCATATCTATTAGATCTCACTTTCGTAAGTGACCGTGAAGGGGTTGACAACCCCTTTATTGCGTTGGTTGCGAGGCTTTTATTTGTTTCTGTAGGTGCGAGGGACTCGTGTGTGGCCTCCTACTGGATTGATACCTTGGTTCTCAAAAACTAAGGGAAATACTTACGCTACTTTACTGCATTACCCTTTCCTCTTCAAGGGAAAACTAACGCAGTGCTCAAGAGGTAGCAGCGCAGTCGGGGCGACGGGAGCCGGAACGGGAGTGGGGACAGGCGCGGCGTCTTCTCGCAAGGCCAGTTCAACCTCGTCCCAAAGCGCCTTATGTTCTTGAGACTCCGGCTGGGTGTCTTCCTCAGGAAACTGGAAGACTAAGGGCAGACCATCGTGATGCGGCATGGCATACATTTAGGTCAGGCTGGTTGGAGGTAGACGACAGGAGAATCGGAGAGGAAGAGAGAAGAATGTAGCGATACCGGGTAGTGCGGGGTTGATTTTAAACTGCGGCGCCGACGACATTAAAAGTGGGAGCAGTTGGGATGAAGGTGGGCGGCGGAGCCGGGTCAAAGGGCTCGCCTCCCGGTGAGCCTGCACAGCGGTCTGCTCGCACGCCTCCCTGTCAGCCGGCGCAGCGGTCTGCTCGCACGCCTCCCGTCGACTCACACGCTTGCTCGGGCGGCACCTGCCGATGAGAAGCGGGACTCGTGGCGGCACGTAAACGCCCACGGTTTCAATAGTGAAAGCGTTCGCCTTAACGACACAGGTCTTTGTTCCAAAATACCTTGGCTCTTCATTTGTGCAACTTGTCATAAGCAGCTTGTCTCAAATTGAAGAAAAAAATTACGAAGTAATATTTGTGTCATATCATGTGAGCATGCTCAGTTTCAAGAATTTATGGTCACTTTTGGATTTTCTGAAATTTAAGATCCGGGATTCGAAACAATATCATAACCTGCATCATGCAATAAATTTTCAAGCCATACATCTATCCTGTTGTCTTTCTTAATAAAAGGATTTGGTCAAACATTTTGCTTAGTTAGACTTCAGACAAGTTATATATGCAGAGCAAAAGGATAATCCCTCAGTACCAGTGCATTGCCTGATATATTAACTCAAGTACTAGGCACGAACAAACGGGCTCAATTATGTGCTCATCCTGGTGTAGTAGTAGTAGTACTAGGCAATGCAGTTGACGTGTGACCTTGGCGAGCGGCGACCGAGGGAATTGAACCGTGCTCGGGACGGTAGGTAACATTGTCTAGTTACTAAAGCATCCCTCTATTGTTCATCGATAGTCATTATGGACCGGGGAAATGAGGGAAATTTCCTAGGGCTGGAATTCTGGCCGCCAGATATTTCGACTCGAAATGCGGAGGCTCGACTGGTTGGGGTTGCCTAATGTGCGTATCACGCACGCCACCAGAAGGACACGAGCCCGGTTTTTTTATTTTTTATTTTTTTAGGATCAACACGAGCCAAGGTGTGGCTGGTACGCCGTTGGGTCCTACCATTCGATAATAGAAAAGGAAACTTTTGAATTGCCAAACGAATCTACATGTATTACAATGCCCATATTTTCCTTGCAAATACTAATCTCAACGTGGTAATTGATTTATGATGAGTTGTTGAATTAGAGTGAGTTTGTGATATAGTGATCTCAACGTGGATTTCACATTTCATCGTATCCATGGTAAGTTTTTCAATGCAAATTCAAATTTACAAGATGAACAATATGGAGGTGAGAAAACTTTGTATGTATTAAGCATATGACCACACACACACACACACAGAGAGAGAGAGAGAGAGAGAAAGAGACACACACACACACACACACACGAACACAACAACAATCCAATAAGTATAGTGCATCTATTTTTCCAAACCATGCATGTATGACATGAATTCAAAAATACTCCTTCTGTTCCTAAATATTAGTCTTTTAGAGATTTCAACAAGCGACTACATACGGAGCAAAATGAGTGAATCTACACTCTAAAATATGTCTATACACATCCGTATGTGCCAGTCCACTTGAAATCTCTAGAAAGACTAATATTTAGGAATGAAGGGAGTAAAATGTAAGACATGCATGGTCCTCAATTCAATATTTAAAACGAACATGAAACTGAAACATGAATATTAAGTCTAGTACTACAATACATGCAAATGTTGTGTTTAATTAGGCGGAGCTATGATTGTCGGGGGTAACCCCCTCGACCTTAGATAAAATTGTGAAGCTCTGTTTAGGGTTGTTTAGATTATATTTGTCCCCACCCTCCCAACCACCGATTGGTTGTGCACCCCCACCCCTCCTCCTCGGGAGAATATCATGTGCCCCCATACCTTAGATGCTATATGCCGATACGAGTTGCTTGGAGCTTGTAGGTCTATGATATAGAGCCTCACATGATGTCTTAATATTTTTACAGGAAACCTTGATGAGTTTGATAATTGCACATAATTTTTACAAAAACTACTCAGATGCCCTTGGATCCCATATCCAACGACCTCGAAGCTCATATCACCGTAGCATCTAAGATGAAGGAGGACATCATATTCTCCTGTATGTAAGAATATCATGTGCTACCACACCTTAGATGCTTTGGTGATACAAGTTCTTCGGAGCCGTTGGATTTGTGACCCAACACCTCCTCGGTGGTTTGAATGGTTTTTTGCAGAAAATCCCCCAAAGAGTTCGACCACTGCTTACAAGCACAAAGACTGCTCAGATGCCATTGGATCTCAGATCAAACGACCTCGAAGCTCGTATCACCGTAGCATCCAAGCTGCCAGAGCACCTTATGTTTTCTCGCACGGGAGAATATGAGGTGCTCCCGCACCGTAGATTCTATGGTGATACGAGTTCACGGAGATCTAACGGCCCACAATAGGAGGTTTGAATGTTTTTGCAATATACGGCTGCGAGAGTTTGGGAATTGCGCAGAAAGTACAAGTACTATGCATGTGCCATCTGATCACTGATCATACGACCTATATGCTCATATCACCGTAGCGGGTAATTAAGCTACGGGGAGCACCTAATATGAGCAACGGGCAGCCGTTGGATCCAAGATGTAGCGGCACACACGAGGCTTGAATGTTTAATTTGCAAAAAAAAACCTTTGGAGAGTTTGGAAATTGCGCATAATTACAAAGATTACTCCCAAGCCATTGGATCTCACTTCCAACGGTGTGAAAACTCGTATCACCATAGCATCTAAGCTGCGGGGTGGATGTGATATTCTATGCTGCTGTCATTTTTGTTCGTAAACTTGCAAAATACATGTAACTTGTGATGTTACTTGTCTAACCGCGCAAAGTGTTTGTTCAAAAAACATCCTACACTGAAATATCGGAACAGCACACGGCGGTCCCACTTGTCATTAATAAAATTTGGACCTAAACTAACAAATTTGAAAGACGAGATTCGAACTGGCAACCTGGACTACAAAGCGTAAGACGATAGCCTGAAACAACAACGGTTGTTGGCTTTGTCCCATAACTTGATTTTATACAGCATTACATTGAGTAGAGTAGAGGGAGTGCCTTGTCAACACGTGCATGACCGTTTACTCACTTACTGGTGGGTCCCAGGTCTGCAATCTATCTCTTCTCTCCATCGTCTAACCTTTGCACGGGCACATACGAAGAGCGGTGCTAGCTTGCTGTGGTGTTATTATAAATAAAAAAAGCTTGGAAAATAGAAGAATCGCCTAGAACAAGAGACGTTGTGGCTGGTTGAGACGGATCTAACCACACCTATCCTCCGTGCCATGTTAGCATGATGAAGCTGTGTGGCTAGTGGGGTGTTTTCGACCGACTGGCTGGGTCCCGAGGTCGAACCAAAGGTACTACGTCTGATACAGTAAATTTTTACACGCACATTTTTCCTCCGTGCCAAGACATGGCACACCCTACAGCGTGGTTTCGGGGTCCTCCCGGGTGGTGCACGCATATATTCTTCCTGACGTGGGACGCCCTATCGCGCGTTTTTGCCGAAGCAAGTAAATGAGTCGTCAAATCACGAAAGACCACTTTTCCCGCCGAGTACATCAGTGAAGCATGGTGGCTAGCTAGTTGGGCTAGTTCGACCGATTAGCTAGGCCGCCACCACATTTGTTTTTCACCCCTTTTTTATCTACTTGCCGGCAGGTATACTTAAATATCCACCGCGGCGTTGCTCTGGTGTTTGAGTGCTACAGGATTTTTAATTTTTGATTGACGGGAGCAGGCGCGGCAGGATTTTTAATTTTTTAATTGACAGGATTAGGCGCGGCAGCAATTAGTCACGATGACTCCGCCTGTAAAACCCACTGCTCCCTGATGTGAGAAGTCGTCGGCTGGTGTTTTACCATGGTGAAAACCAAAAGATTCCCCGCTCCTCGGCTGGCTCCCTCCGCCTTCCTGTAGATTGCATTGCCTTTCAGCCGTTTCGCCCCCTGCATCACCAACATCGTGCGCCTCAGGAAGCAAAGGGACTTTGGTGGTGTTTAGGCGCCCTCTGCAAGGGCATGTCCATGTCTCGGTGCAACATGACCATTGGATCAAACTCAGACGGTGCATATCAGTCACTGTAGCACAAAGCGTGTGGGTGTTTGGTTGCATTCTCATCTCAATGTACTCCTCTTTCCAGGTATGTAAGTCACCTTACGAAAACCAAATAATCCCAAAACACTTAGGCACGGTACATTAACTCCCTCCCCGTTTCTTGTTTTGTGACATATCAACCAATAAGAGACGTGGGTCGTGCATGCTTTCAATGACTTGAGACTAATAAACATGACATGCAGTGGTTACTTCATTGCATGCAATGCTATTCATTAGCAAAAAGACATTAAGTGTTCTCGTTTTCCTCTCCGCCTTGGTCACAGTGCACAACAACCGTTGGATCAAACTCAGACGGTGCAGATCGGTCACTGTAGCACAAAGCGTGTGGGTGTGTTTGGTTGCATTCTCATCTCAATATAGTTGTTTCATCTTCGTGTATTTGTGTTAACCTACTAGTGTGGACTCATGCACCCTTCATGCACTCTGCCAAACACCCAAAAGTGGGTCGAGAGGGAAACTTTTGCTCCCATCCTGTGCACCCTTCATACACCCTGCCTAACACTATTCGTGCATCATATGGTTCCTGTTTCGTGGAGTACTGTAGCACCGTACTTTCCGTGCGTTGTAGACCTAGTTCTGTTAACATTGATCTCACCATTCATTCTCGATCGGACAGTCGAGAAAGCGGTACTATGTTACTACATTACTGTTCATATAGTTGACATGCGCACAACATCATTTGTTGTCGTCATATCTTATTACACTAGGAACAAGATTATGTAGTACTGACATATGAACCACTACACATGCCTAGTAGTAGGAGGACTGTGTATGTTCAAGTGGCTGCTGTGTTTCACACTCCTCCGTCGTAAGAGTGGAAACACTTGTTGTAATCATTTTTTTCTTCAAAAAAATAGTGTACACGCTCTATCGTGCGGATCCTCCTCCAACCATGCACTAAATCACTCACTTTCGCCGACGTGTGGGACAACCAGCATCGGGGTCCACCAGCCATGCACTAAATTACTCCGTAGTAGAGTGACGGTAGACTATCCTGATCGAAGCGCCGCAGTAATGCCCAATGAGCCATCAAATCACAAAACCCCCTCCTTTCCAGCAGTAAGTTGGACGGATGAAGCAACCATCATTTCACTCTTCTCTCTCAGCTTCCTCTCTACCCAACTCGCTTCTCCCTCATCTTGTTCCTCATTTCTTCAAGAAAACCCCGACCTGCTTCTGCCATTGTTCTTCTCTCCCAAAGAAGGAAAGGTGAGCGCATCAATGGTGTTGATTCTGGCCAAGGCCCGATCTTGCAACCCCGAGACTGATCCTATAACTCTCTCTCTTTTCTTCTTTTGGGTTTGTGATTATGGTTTCTTTTCTTTTATTTCTATTTGACTGTTTCTTGATGGACGCTGGAGCACCGGCCGAAGTGATGTCTATGGCTCTGGCCAAAACCGTCGAGGCTCATGGTACGAAGAAGCACAAGCACCCCGCCGAGACTACCGCAGACAAGCTCAAAGCCATCGCCCTGTCCAAGCCCCCCTCTCCGGGATCCCTCATTAAGCAAGTCCAGGTAATATCTCTTCTTGACGATCTTTTTCTCGATCTTGATCGTGTTTTTTCATCTAACACGCAGTACTAGTACTAGTAGTACAACTTTCTGGGTGATTTTGCATGTGATTTTTGTGTGCCAAATGACAGTTCTAAATTCCTCTTTTGACCAAAACATGAGAGAGGTTGACACTGATTTCTTATAGATTACTTTCAACTACTCCCTCTGTCCCAAATTTCTTGTCTTAGATTTGTCTAGATACGGATGTATCTAATACTAAAATGTGACTTGATACATCCGTATCTAGACAAATCTAAGACAAGAATTTTGGGACGTCGGGAGTACTTTATGAACATCAATGCTACCTTTGAAGAGGGTATATTTGCCTCAGTAACTTGTGTTATGGATATTGCAAGTAATCCCTCTGCTCTCATGCCTTTGAAGACATGTTCTAGTGTCTTTGTTCACTCATTTCTGTGCGTATATGTAGTCATATATGGAGTATAATATCGAAAATCATCTTATATTTCTGAATGGAGGTAGTAATAAAATATGGTTTCTGTTTGAATTAGAACCAGGTCCGTGGTGGAGATGAAGTTCTCAAAGTCATGTCGTGTGAACTAGAAGACCTGAGGATGAGTTCTACTGCTAAACTATCCAGCTGTCGTGTCCTTGTCGACACGTGCCCTGAACTAGTGTTTTCCTGTAGCATTGTTGTCAGGCGTGTTCTCGAGGTTGTACTTGACCACAACAATTTCCTGGATGTGCCCTCGATTACAAAGGGTGTGGTTCTTGTAAAGCTTCCCAACAAATCTGATGCAGCCTGTCTTCATGATCAAGTTTATGAGTGGAAAGACCACTCTGTTAGGTTCTCCAAGGTTGACGAGATGGTGATGGTGCATGTAGACATCTCTCACGAAGTCCATGGCCTAGTCAGTTATGCGGGGTACATCCTGTAGGTCGGTGGCAAGAAATAGTCTGCAGAGTTTAATTAGTGCAACTTTGCTTGTGTGTTGTAAGTACTATTGTTCAGTACTTAATTTGTGTTTTTGAACCCTCTATTGTTTATTAGTACTGTCGCTTTTGGTGTGTGGTCAATCCTGAGAGCGGTCTATGTTAATGTCTGTCCACTCAATTCAGTCTGTATATTTTTAAGTATCCATATCATCTTTTTTGTGAGGACGGTTTATCAATTATGGTTACACTCCAATATCTGTATGCATTGCAGGGTTTATCACACCCACCAGGATTTCCAGTCCCATGGATGATCGGTCCATATGATTTGTCACGACCTTTGGACTGTCCTGCTTGTGGGAGTAGGCGGGCCCCCTGCATGCCACCCGTAGTTGGACGATCAATCTTCTGTTTAGTACTTCAACATAGTGATTTCCTGGTAAGGATTCACTCATGTCACATCAAGTAAATCTTATTGATTTACTGTCTAAATCTTATTGATTTAATGTCATGTTTTCTTTCTTTTCCTGCAATTTTACGATGCAGGTTTTGCCATGTGACATTCATCATAGAATAAACCGTTTGGTTTGCTCTACGATGGCTATTTTTGCAGGTTTCACTTCTTATGTCGTGTCAGTAACGAAGGCACTGTCCATCACTTATATTACTAGAAAAAATTGGATTAGTCTGTTGTCTAAGTACAAGCTGAATCCCTATGATGATCTGCAGTTTGGTTTAACAAAAATGCCACAATTAGTCCTTCTCGCATTTAAAAGAAATGAAGAAAAAACTGGATCACGGTCACGAAGCCTAGTCAAGTTAGAAAGTTGATCATAGCAGACCAGACACGATTGCCGCTGTCTCGCACATCGGTACCACCTTCAGCAACGGATCGAGCACCAGCAGTTGCTCTAGCACTGACAGCGGTAGCAGCTCAATCTGATCCAGCTGAGGATTGGGCACTGACCGCGTCAATGGATCAGGCTGATCTACCGGAGGATCGGGCATCGAGACCGGCACCTGCTCCGACACTAGCACCAACTCTACAAGGATCACCATCTCCGGCAGCAGCAGCGGCGGCTTCGGCCCCTGCACCAACACTTGCAGTTGCATCTGTTCCAGCCCGTGCAGCGGCAACCGAACGAGGAGTTGCACCGGCAACAGACTGGGCTGCAGTTCGCACTTCATATACCAAAGTCCTTAAAAAACCGACATGTCCACCTTCTTGGTAAGCATTGGCCGCCCAAGTGTTTCGTTCTTTTTTCTTTCCATGTTGTTTCGCATGATTCACTGTGTTGATCTAACTATTTGGGTATGTCTTCTTATTTGCAAACAGAGAATTCCTAGAGCAACAAGGGAGTCGTTCAACAATCCGGGCGACAGCGGCCAAGTTTCTCTTACCATGCGCAGCCTTGGTGTGAATGAACCTTCTCAATATACTGTAAGTACAAAGGATGGTCGCATGATAATTGATGCTAAAGGATGGTCAAGGTTCAAATCTAAATCATATCTTGCGGTAGGGGATGATCTCAAAATCGAACTTTCTCGGCAAGGAGAGCTGGTCCAAATCAACTTTGAAATTCTTTAGTAGCAGCACGCAACTCCCGAACTGATCTATCCTACGAGAGATTTTGTTGTAATAATCTGGCATGGTGAAACAAGTGTCCTGTGTGTATAAGTAATATGACAGTATTATTTATCACATGGTATATTGTTGATAGAATTGCAACTCTCATTGCTGGTTAGGAACTATCGTTCGATTTCATTCCAACAGCTGTCGTGCTTTATTCAATTTTTTGTATTCGCCTTGCGACAGCATCTAAAACCAGCGCCGTACCGATCGCTTGCAATATGAAAAGCGATGAGGTAGAACATATGGGCCCCCAAACATGCAGGGTGGGCCTGCGGCCCAAAGTCCAGAACCGTGAGCCTGTCTAAGTATTATATTCTCAGCTGAACCCCCATAATGCCCGTGCGTTGCACGTAACATCAAGATGCATTTGTATGAGTATTTTATCTTGTGAGAGAAAAGGATGAACGAGGGAAGGCCTTATTTGCAAATGTGGAGAGGTGTGCGACACGTCTCCATCGTATCTACTTTTCCAAACACTTTTGCCCTTGTTTTGGACTCTAACTTGCATGATTTGAATGGAACTAACCCGGACTGACGTTGTTTTCATCAGAATTGCCATGGTGTTATTTATGTGCAGAAACAAAAGTTCTCGGAATGACCTGAAACTTCACGGAGATTATTTTTGGAAATAATAAAAATACTGGCAAAAGAATCAAGGCTAGGGGCCCACACCCTTTCCACGAGGGTGGGGGCGCGCCTGCCCCCCTGGGCGCCCCCTGCCTCGTGGGCCCCCTAGAGCTCCACCGACCTCAACTCCAACTCCATATATTCGTGTTCGGGGAGAAAAAAAATCAGAGAGAAAGATTCATCGCGTTTTATGATACGGAGCCGCCGCCAAGCCCTAAACTCTCTCGGGAGGGCTATTCTGGAGTCCGTTCGGGGCTCCGGAGAGGGGAATCCGTCGCCATCGTCATCATCAACCATCCTCCATCACCAATTTCATGATGCTCATCGCCGTGCGTGAGTAATTCAATCATAGGCTTGCTGGACGGTGATGGGTTGGATGATATTTATCATGTAATCGAGTTAGTTTTCTTAGGGTTTGATCCCTAGTATCCACTATGTTCTGAGATTGATGTTGATATGACTTTGATATGCTTAATGCTTGTCACTAGGGCCCGAGTGCCATGATTTCAGATCTGAACCTATTATGTTTTCATGAATATATGTGAGTTCTTGATCCCATCTTGCAAGTCTATAGTCACCTACTATGTGTTATGATCCGGCAACCCCGAAGTGACAATAATCGGGACCACTCCCGATGATGACCGTAGTTTGAGGAGTTCATGTATTCACTATGTGTTAATGCTTTGGTCCGGTGCTCTATTAAAAGGAGGCCTTAATATCCCTTAGTTTCCGCTAGGACCCCGCTGCCACGGGAGGGTAGGACAAAAGATGTCATGTAAGTTCTTTTCCATAAGCACGTATGACTATTTCGGAATACATGCATGCATTAATTGATGAATTGGAGCTAGTTCTGTGTCACCCTATGTTATGACTGTTACATGATGAACCGCATCCAGCATAATTCTCCATCACCGATCCAATGCCTACGAGCTTTTCACATATTGTTCTTCGCTTATTTACTTTACCGTTGCTATTGTTACAATCACTACAAAACCCAAAAATATCACTTTTGCTAATGTTATCCTTACTATCATACTACTTTGCTACTAAACACTTTGCTGCATATATTAAGTTATCCAGGTGTGGTTGAATTGACAACTCAACTGCTAATACTTGATAATATTCTTTGGCTCCCCTTATGTCGAATCAATAAATTTGGGTTGAATACTCTACCATCGAAAACTGTTGCGATCCCCTATACTTGTGGGTTATCAATGTGTGGGTACCTTTTTGCAAAATTGCCATAGTTTCCTTCCTATCGGTCAGATATAAATCGAACGGCCTATATTGCAGGATGGCAGGCACAACATCATCACCAACTCGTCTATACTGTGTTAAAAACAACTCTGTTTTTTATAATTATATATGTTATATATATTCCCCTTGATTTTTCTTATGTATAAAGTTGTGATATAAGAGATTTGTATATTTCTTTATAGAGGGAGTATCTCCCTGTCACAAATAAATTTTTGTGTAACTAGTTACTCCTGTCTTTCTACTTCCTTTCGCTGATATGTGGGGCATCCGGCAATAGGGTCCATGTGCCATATGCACAAATTAGAGTGCACAAATGCACGGTAGACACACCCCGGTCGTAGCGCCGTAGTAATGCCCAATGAGCCGTCAAATCACAACCCCCCCCCCTTCCAGCTTTAGCAGTAAGCTGGATGGACGAAGCGGCAATATTTCACTGGGCCTGAATCCCCTTCTCCCTCGTCTGCTTGTTCAGAGAAAATCCCCTCTCGGTGATTGCATAGGGTTTTCTCATGGAGAATCAGGTACGAATTCTTCATCCATCCCCGATAAATGCAAGTCCCTTGGTCGCGGGTAATCCTAGGATGGCAGCCGCCGCAGTTGATGCATTTTTCTTCCTACTGAATCTAGTGTGTTTCATTTGCAGTGCCCAAAGTGCGAGGACCCTACAGGTTTCTGCGCCCTCGGCGATACGCCACACTTGTTCCTTCTCATCCTAACACAGGATTTTAAAACACGCATGATATGTTCCTAGAATCCTCTTTTCTATCCGGGAGGGTGGGTTTTTTTTGAACATGCTGTCGACTAAGTTGGAAATTTGGATTGCTATATTTGGATAAAAGGTACTACCAGTACGATGGTTAACAATGATGTGAACGAGGAAGTTATTTCTAGATTTGGATAGGGAATACATTCTGTTCTTATATTATTTTTCCTACAGTGCATTATTTGCTCTGCCAGAACACATGTACTCAAGACGCTCGGCCTTGCCATAACTGAATACACCAGTTTAATGGTCACAGTGAAGACAAGCCATGGATATAAGTTCCGAGTTGGGTTCATGAACCAAGAAGATCACTGCATTTTTTATGGCGAAACTTGGATAAACTTTCTCAAGTGTTACGGACTGAAAGTTGGCGCACGAATGTTGATGGAAATAGCAGAACCTGTCTCATCTTCACTGCGATCTTCCACCCCGACTTTGTTCCAATTGTTCATCCGTTTTAGTTTTTTATCTGGTTCTTGCTTGTTGCCTCGATTACTTCTTAATCCACCTATTCTGTCTAACTAATCACAATTTAACTTTAGAAGTAGCAACGAATTTCTCACGAAGATGCTAATTCTAACTGATATTTTCTTATAATTGGTGGCACGTGTAGGGTTTTTTAGAGTTAAGCAGGCTGCTCGTTTGTTATTCTGTAACAACTCGGCTGTTACTGATGGCACTGAATTTTACTGGGACGGCATCCACAAGTTCCTACACTTTATTGATCGTCTTGAGGTCCTTGTGGGGCGTTTCAATGGTGGAAGGCCACGTGGGATATGTGTGCCACTGCTGCACTCATTGAACAGGTCCAACTGTGTCAAGAAACTTATGGTACGAGTTGTTTTCTGTTATATATGTTGTTCATAAACTATTGCTTATACACAGTTTTACAGTTGTGATCTTCTTGAAACAGAAACTGCCCAGTTCTATTGTTCCTATACAGATGCCTGACCATGGTCGGGTCAGACTTGCGCTTGGTCACAACATGATGTTTATGTCGACCTACTCCATTCCCCTTGGAGGTGAAAAGATACTTATTCATGGGTGGTCTCAAATAATGAAGGCCCGTCCATCTTGTAGAATAGGACAGAAGATTATCTTCCTTCTTTTCCATGGCTCTAAAGCGAATATCATGTTTTATTACCACATTGCGAGATGAATCCACTTTCATAAGGTTGTGGATGCGCGGGGTGGCGCCTGGGGCTTGGAGACCTCACCCTTGGTTAACTGTAGGCAAAGTAGCACTGTTCGAGGCGTGCTTTGTATGGTTGAACCTGTATAAGTACTCATACTGCTTTCAGCTATGGTTGTTAAGTGCCCCTGCTGGTTTCAGTTAAGGTTGTTAAGTACTCCTGCTGCTTTTATAGTCTGCCGTGTTTCTTTAGTCCTGTCTTCCTCCAGCCGCCAAAACCAAACCAGTGCCGGCAGGGCCGCCTGCTTCCGCCTCCCACGGCTGGCTGCGCCTCAGCGCACGTATCGCCGCCCACCGTCTCCTAAATCGTTAACGCCGACGTCCGAGGCCTCGCCATCGTCCTTTGCACGCTTTGGTGCGCTCGCTGCGGCGCCGCCCTCTGATACGTCTCCAACGTATCTGTAATTTTTTATTGTTCCATGCTATATTATATTCTGTTTTGGAAATTATTGGGCTTTATTATACACTTTTATATTATTTTTGGGACTAACCTATTAACCGGAGGCCCAGCCCAGAATTGTTGTTTTTTGCCTATTTTAGAGTTTCGCAGAAAAAGAATATCAAACGGAGTCCAAACGGAATGAAACCTTCGGGAACATGATTTTCGGAACGAACGTGGTCCAGAGGACTTGGACCCTACGTCAAGCAATCAACCAGGAGGGCACGAGGTAGGGGGCGCGCCTACCCCCCCCCCCCCCCCGGCGCGCCCTCCACCCTCGTGGGCCCCATGTTGCTCCACTGACGTACTCCTTCCTCCTATATATACCTATGTACCCCCAAAATACCAGATACTGAGCCAAAAACCTAATTCCACCGCCGCAACCTTCTGTACCCACGAGATCCCATCTTGGGGCCTGTTTCTGAGCTCCGCCGAGGGGGCATCGATCATGGAGGGCTTCTACATTAACACCATAGCCTCTCCGATGATGTGTGAGTAGTTTACCTCAGACCTTCGGGTCCATAGTTATTAGCTAGATGGCTTCTTCTCTCTTTTTGGATCTCAATACAATGTTCTCCCCCTCTCTCGTGGAGATCTATTCGATGCAATCTTCTTTTGCGGTGTGTTTGTTGAGACCGATGAATTGTGGGTTTATGATCAAGTTTATCTATGAACAATATTTGAATCTCCTCTGAATTCTTTTATGTATGATTGCTTATCTTTGCAAGTCTCTTCGAATTATCAGTTTCATTTGGCCTACTAGATTGATCTTTCTTGCAATGGGAGAAGTGCTTAGTTTTGGGTTCAATCTTGCGGTGTCCTTTCCCAGTGATAGTAGGGGCAGCAAGGCACGTATTGTATTGTTGCCATCGAGGATAACAAGATGGGGTTTATATCATATTGCATCAGTTTATCCCTCTACATCATGTCATCTTACTTAAGGCGTTACTCTGTTATTATGAACTTAATACTCTAGATGCATGCTGGATAGCGGTCGATGTGTGGAGTAATAGTAGTAGATGCAGGCAGGAGTCGGTCTACGTGTCTCGGATGTGATGCCTATATACATGATCATACCTAGATATTCTCATAACTATGCTCAATTATGTCAATTGCTCAACAGTAATTTGTTCACCCACCGTAATAGTTATGCTCTCGGGAGAAGCCACTAGTGAAACCTATGGCCCCGGGGTCTATTCTCCATCATATTAATCTTCCAACACTTAGTTTTTTTTATTGCCTTTTATTTTACTTTGCATCTTTATCATAAAAATATCAAAAATATTATCTTATCATATCTATGAGATCTCACTCTCGTAAGTGACCGTGTAGGGATTGACAACCCCTTATCGCGTTGGTTGCGAGGATTTATTTGTTTGTGTAGGTGCGAGGGACTCATACGTGGCCTCCTACTGGATTGATACCTTGGTTCTCAAAAACTGAGGGAAATACTTACGCTGCTTTACTGCATCACCCTTTCCTCTTCAAGGGAAAACCAACGCAGTGCTCAAGAGGTAGCACCCTCTCGCGTTGTCAACATAGTCAACAAACAACAGGAATCGGCAGAAGTATGTGGAGAGGATGACAGTACGGGCCCACCATGTGAGCGTATGGAAAAATAAAATGCTTCCTTCTAGTGTTTTGCTGACATCTGGGACCCACGACATTGTGAGCGTATATAGTCAATAGACAAGAGAACAGCACAAGATCGGCTGACACCTGGGACGTAGCTGCTCGAGCAGTATTTTTTTGTTATTGTTGAGACGGAGCAGGGTTTGAACTGGGCTGTTGCCCGTCTAGCCCAGGCTTATAGTTTATGTTCACCATGTGACCAGCCCAGCTATTTTT
Source organism: Aegilops umbellulata (assembly GCA_032464435.1). Lineage (NCBI taxonomy): Eukaryota > Viridiplantae > Streptophyta > Magnoliopsida > Poales > Poaceae > Aegilops > Aegilops umbellulata. The sequence continues at coordinate 359,789,429 of CP136058.1, forward strand.
TCTTTGTGAAAATGAGCCCAGTTTATTTTTTCTGAAGAATACCCAATCCAGGCCTATTTATTTTTCTATGCCCTGATGGGATGCAACTCTTTCAAGACGCCTGCAAATCTTGAAAGTAATATGAAATTGATTGTAAATATAAAAACAGATGACAAATTGGCAATTACTTTATAATTTCTGAATTTTTTCACATTTTCAGGTTTCTATTTCACTGGGCATTAACCTAATTTAAATATATCTTCAAAGAACTTTAAATCTGGCTCGACATTTCAGTATTAAAAATAGTTTGGAACCCACCGAAATATGCGAAATTGGCCCTGGCCAACCAAAAAATGGACTACAATAAATTGCATAAGAAGTCGCAGTGAGCTATATATAAATTATTAAAAAAAGAGGGAATGGTCTGACTTATGGGCCTATTAAGTTGACGCGTATGCAAGATTTTTTAGTTATTATATACTCAACAAACGATTCTAGCAGACGTAACCGTTGGATGTCAATCCAACGGCCGTCGTGTTTCTTCAATCTCTGATCTTCTTGCTCCAGCCGCCAAATCCAGCGCCGGCGGGACCGCCTGCTCCCGCCTCCTGTGCAGGCCTCACCGCCCCCTACTACTCCCACCGCTGGCCAGGGTATCCCTCTACTCACCCACACCCCCTGTTATTCTGCGGTGATGGCAGCCTCACACCGCAGCCGAACCAGTGAACCCTCGTACTCGTCTCCGCGTGGGCATCCACTGCCGCATCTTCCCCGGCTCCGCGTCGTCCCCTTCCTAGTCCTCGCCGTCATCGACCGCCCTAGTGCTCTCGGCGCGTTTGGTCAACGTGGTCAAGGAACGACTTCCATCGGAAGAGTACTGTCGTGGAGAGGCTGACAGCTGGGTCCACGGCAGCCGCAAGGAAGTGCCTCCTTATTACATGGAAAATAATTGTTCCTCCACCTGACAGCAGGGACCCATCGGACAGGCCACCGTATTTGGCGAAAAAAATGTTTCCCCTGACTGTTGGGATCCACCAGACGGGCCACCATATTTCGCGAAAAAACGCTTCCCACGCTGTCAGCTCGGACCCACCGGAAGTGCCTCATTATTACGCACAAAAAAATTAATACTCCCCCTGCTAGCTGGGACCCAGTATAGTGGGAGGCTGACTTGTGGGCCTACTAAGTTGACGGGGACGGAGGGCTTTGTCAACTTAGTCAATATGCACGATGCTAGCTCCATTGACCGTACGATGTCCATCCAACGGCCGCAGTGCTTCTTCAACCTCTGGTCATCTTGCTCCAGCCGTCCAAACCAGCGCCGGTCGTGCCTTGTGCTCCTGCCTCCCGTGGCCGGCTGCGATGCCACGGAGGCCTCACCGCCCCCTACTACACCCATCGCTGGCCAGGCCACCCTCTACTCACCCACACCCCCTGTTATTCTGCGGCGACGGTAGCCTCACACCGTAGCCGAACCAGTGAACCCTCGTACTCCTATCCACGTGGGCATCCACTGCCGCGTATTCCCTGGCTCCGCGTCATCCCCTTCCTAGGCCTCGCTGTCGTCCACCGCCTTGGTGCTCTCGGCACGGCGTGGTCAATGTGGTCTACGACCGACTTCCATCGAAAGAGTACTGTATGTGGAGAGGCTGACAGTTGGGTCCCACCGGACGGGCTACCGTATTTCGCGAAAAAACATTTCCCCCTGACTGCTGGGACCCACAAGCTACATCTTCACACGCAAGGAAGTGCGTCCGGGCAAAAAAAAACGATTCACCTCCCTGACTGCTGGAACCCACCAGCTACATCTTCGCACGCAAGGAAGTGCCTGACTGTCGGGACCCACCTGGTCGAAGCATACGTAGCGTTGTCATTCTGGTCACGAACGTGTACGTACATAGTGGTCGATGTAGAGGCGCGCACGTAGTATGTACACGTACGTACAGCGCACAGGGTGCAAGAAAGTAAATACGGCCACGTACGTACATACTCGCGGGGTCTCAAACGCCTACTCACGTGTACGTACGGCCAGGGCTCGTCTACATGGCTGGGTCGGAACGGAGAAACAACGTCGTCGTCGTGTTCATGGGGAACCAACCGGCTGAGTCGGAACGGAATGCACCATCGTGTTCATCGGGAGGGCTTGGACGAAATAGCCGATGAAAACGAGGCCTGGCGTACCACAGAACGGAGGAAACGGCCTTGTGTTCGACCGGCCACGTTCGAAACGGGGTCCTGTTCATCGGGAGGGGTCTGGCGTACCGCAAAACGGAGGAAATGAACCTCCTACGGTCGAAACGGGGGTCCTGTTGACCGGGACGGGTGTGGCGTACCGCAGAACGGAGGAAACGTACTTGTTTTGGAGCGCTACGGTTGAAACGGGGGTCCTGTCAATCGGAAGGGGTGTGGTGTACCGCAAAATGGGACTGCACGGGATACTGTTCATCTCCATCGTCGACCGCCTCCAGCCTCCACAGGCTACTGTTAATCCACCGTCGACCTCCTCCAGCCTCCACCTGCGACTGTTCATCCACGGGCTCCTGTTCATCCAGCCTCCACCGCGCGCTACTCCACCGGCTACTGTTTAACCAGCCCTTTCCACGGGCTCCTTTTCAACCACCCCTCCACGGGCTACTGTTCATCCAGCCCTCCACTGTCCAATGTTCATCCTGCCCTTCACGGGGTGGTCCTGTTCATCCAGCCCTCCACGGTGTCCTGTTCATCCAGCCCCAATCGGCTCGATCGATCGGGGTCCTGTTCATACAGAGGCAACACCATGGGGTCCTGTTCATCCACCCCCACCGAGAATTGTTCATCCAAACCCCCCAGCAACGCTCACTGTTCATCCAGAGGCAGCATCGATCGGCTTCAGTTAGCAGCAGTAGCGAAGGAATCGCTCGATCGGGTTCAGTTAACAGCCATCGATCGATCGCTCGGGTTCAGTAACGCGTAGCCTACAGTGCAATCGCTCGGGTTTAGTTAGAGCCCAATGCCTCGCTCGGGTTCAGTTAGAGCCCAATGCCTCGCACCCACGCGCGTGCGTGTACGAGAGAAACGCGCATCGCTCGGCCCCGACCACCCACCCTAACCGGGAACACCCTGATATTTTCCTCGCCCTCGTTTCTACCACGGTTTTTTTCCGTCATGGACGGCCCAAAGAATGTCATGCAGCTGCGTCTCCAGCGCGCCCAGGACGAAAAGCCCATTTTCTGTCATGATTTTTTGTCATAGAAGTAGGACCCCACCACATCTATGATGATATCGGGTTTTGTCACAATTATCGTCATAGAAGTGTCATAAGTATGACAGAATTTTTTTTCGTTCGGCCCAAAATGTCACGGATGTGTCTTTCATTTGTAGTGGGAATAGGCACACCCCTTCTTCGAAGGAGGTTGCTGGCCGAACTTCGAAGCCGTATAGGTCTCCGGCAACGTATTCTACTGGGGGGCCGAACTGAGCATTGCCCCCCATCGCCAGTCCCCATGGGGGACTACTCCCCCATGTGTCCGGCGGCCGAGGTCTCGCCCTCTGGCGCCACCCTGACGGCCTCTTGAGACTCTCCATGGCCTGGGAAAGTCCTTCGCGGCAGCACTTCGGTGCCGCCCTTGGCGGCGGGAGAGTATGCGACCGGCGGTGACTCACTGGCCATCGCTTTCGAGTCCAATGGATCTCCTGATGAGGATCGCTGGGAACTGTCGTGGGTTGGACTACAACAGCACAATTAACCATGTTAATACAATAAGGAGGAAAGGCCAGATACACGGGCGAGTACGAGTCTGTTAGTACTTACGACACGGCCAGGGGCTTGTTCCGGGGGGGTTGCTCCGGACTGCTGTCGACGTCCCACGCGGTTTTATCCGCGAGGGAGCCTTTCCCCTTCTTGGGTGCCTCCGCCTCCTGATTTGTGGAGGCCGCCCTCTTCTTCCTCCCCCCCCCCATCAGGGGAGGGTTGCTTTCCTCCTCCTCCTCATCGTCATCTTCGGCGGCAGAGGAGTGAGTCTTGTCTTCGAACATCACGTCTGAAGTGCCCTTGCGGCGGGGGCCACCCCGGCCTCCCTTGGCCTTTTTCTTGGCCTTCTTCTCCGACGGCTGATAGGGCGCCGGGACCAGCATCTTCGCCAGGAGCGGGATGATTAGTTCTTCGGGCAGTGGAGCGGAACAGTGAATTCGCTCCGCTTTCTCCATCCATTCCTGAAAGTATAAATTAGCGAAGTTCAGTTACCCTCCTTGGACAAGCAGGTGGAGGGTACGCCTTGAGATGTGAAGGACTTACCGCGCTGGCGGGGTGGGCAAGATCATGCCCACGATCTGAGTCTATGGCCGGCGGCTTCTCGTCGCCCTTGAAGAGCAGCTTCCAGGCGTCTTCGTGGGTGGTGCCGAAGAGCCTCACCAAGGTCTGGTGCTTCTCCGAATCAAATTCCCATAGGGAGGAAGTTCGGCTTTGGCAGGGGAGGATCTGGCGAACTAGCATAACTTGGACCACGTCGAGGAGCTTGATGTTTTTGTCCACCATGCTTTGGATGCGCCTTTGTAGCGCCATCAACTCATCCGACGAAGACCAATTTGGGCCCTTCTCCATCCAGGAGGTCAACCGCATTGGAGCCCCGGACTTGAATTCGGAGGCCGCGGCCCAGGTGGCGTCGCGGGGCTCTATGATGTAGAACCACAACTTCTGCCACTCCTTAACAGTCTCCACAAACGTGCCTTTGGGCCATATGACGTTGGGCATCTTGCTCACCATTGCTCCTCCGCACTCCGCGTGTTGGCCATCCACCACCTTCGGCTTCACGTTGAAGATCTTAAGCCATAGACCAAAGTGGGGCTGGATGCGGAGGAAAGCCTCACACATGACAATGAATGCCGAGATATTGAGGAAAGAGTTCGGGGCTAGATCATGGAAATCTAGCCCGTAATAGAACATAAGCCCGCGGACAAATGGGTGGAGTGGAAACCCTAGCCCACGGACGAAATGAGGGAGGAACACCACCGTCTCGTTGGGTTTTGGTGTAGGGACGACTTGTCCCTTGGCCGGAAGCCATTGGGTGATCTCCTTCGCCAGATACCCGGCCTCCCGAAGCTCGGCAATTTCCTTCTCCTTGACGGAGTAGGCCATCCACTTGCCTTGCCCTCTAGATCCGGACATGGTTGAGGGCTTGCTCGGAGTGGAAAAGACGAGAACTTGGGCGCTGGAGCTCGAGAATGGAGGGGCAGAGAAAGAAAGAAGGCGTGTGTGAAGAAGGGGAATCCTTATCCCCTTATAAAGGCAATGAATACCGAACGCCTCCCCACTCGCCTTAAAACTCGCATATTCCCAAGGGCTGTGTAAACAGCACGGTTGGATTACCCACGCCCGTATTGATGAGAATCCCGCAATAAGGGGACACGATCTCTGCTTTGACAAGACGTGCCAATGGAAACCGCATCTCGAAACGTGGAACGGAAGACGAAAACGGTTCGAAATAATGACCGGGCAGGCGTGATGTCATCTTGCGAAAAGATGTCAGTGGATGGGACTCGTGAAATATTATACTCTCTACAGCCGTGTGTGTGTGGTACTTGTCTTGCATGTTCGGACACGTTCGTCGCGTCCGAAGACTATCCTAGAGTATTCGGAAAGGAGAACCCGCCTTGCAATGCCGAAGACAATCTGCATGCCGGACACCTCGTCATTGAAGCCTAGTTCAGGGGCTACTGAGGGAGTCCTGGACTAAGGGGTCCTCAGGCGTCCGGCCTGTTGGACATGGGCCGGACTAATGGGCTGTGAAGATACAAGACCGAAGACTCTCTCCCGTGTCCGGATAGGACTCTCCTTGGCGTGGAAGGCAAGCTTGGCGACTAAAAATGAAGATTCCTTTCTCTGTAACCGACTTTGTACAACCCTAGTCCCCTCCGGTGTCTATATAGGAGGGCTTAGTCCGGAAGCGGATACAGTCATACAGGCTAGACTTCTAGGGTTTTAGCCATTACGATCTCGTGGTAGATCAACTCTTGTAATACTCATATTCATTAAGATCAATCAAGCAGAAAGTAGGGTATTACCTCCATAGAGAGGGCCCGAACCTGGCTAAACATTGTGTCCCCCGTCTCCTGTTACCATCAACCTTGGACGCAGAGTTCGGGACCCCCTACCCGAGATCCGTCGGTTTTGACACCGACAACGGCGCCCCCTTTCCTACTCCCTCTCCCTCTCCTTCCTTCCCCCTCTCTCCCTTTTGGTGGAATCCTACTAGGACTAGGAGTCCTAGTAGGACTCCCCTCTTGGGCGCGCCATAGGGGCCGGCCGGCCCTCCCCTCCTCCCTCCTTTATATACGTGGGGAGGAGGGCACCCTAGAACACACAAGTTGATCTTTTAGCCGTGTGCAGTGCCCCCCTCCACAGTTACACACCTCGGTCATATCGTCGTAGTACTTAGGCGAAGCCCTGCGCCGGTAACTTCATCATCACCGAAACCACGCCGTCGTGCTGACGGAACTCTCCCTCGGCCTCAACTGGATCAAGAGCACGAGTGACGTCATCGAGCTGAACGTGTGCTGAACGCGGAGGTGCCATACGTTCGGTACTTCGATCGGTTGGATCGCGAAGAAGTTCGACTACATCAACCGCGTTACTAAACGCTTCCGATTTCGGTCTACGAGGATACGAGGACACACTCTCCCCTCTCGTTGCTATGCATCTCCTAGATAGATCTTTCGTGATCGTAGGAAATTTTTTGAAATTACTGCGTTCCCCAACAGGTAGGTGGGCATGGTGGGCCACGTGAGAGAGAAGAGGAGAGAGGATAACTGGCGGGCCAGGGTCACATGCAAAAGGGACATGGCCGGACGAGAACGACCCAGAAAGCGTCCGCTTGTGTCCGCTTTGAACGCAAACCCAGCTCAAACTTGCGCCCAGGATGGGGCGAGACTGACCAGAAACAGACGATTTTTACGGATGAGGTTGCGCGTTTGGTCGTCTCATTTGTCCGTTTAACCCCAAACGGACAGACCCGGACGTTTTGGGGTCGCGCGGTGGAGATGGCCTAAAGCTTCAACAACGGTGCCATCCGCAACACGTGATAGATAAGCGCAACGGCATGCCAGAAACTGCCCTTGGTACACAGTTGCAATCTAGCTACTGCTATAATTTTTCACGAATACGCAAAGCTTGCGTATCATTTATTGATAGAAGAAGTTAGAGTAAATATAGGAGATGGTACAACCCATGGGAGGAACGCAAAAGGCGTAAACATGGTTGCCCAAGCAAATAGACATGAGAAGCTATACAGCTAAACTCGCCAACCAGAGAAGCAGCCCAAGCACAACTAGATGACCAACATTTTCACATCTAGCACTGAACACACCGTGAGCAAACAAGACAACACCTTCACGAAGGAAAACGACACCAAAACGTCGTCGCCGTCTGATCCGAAAAACCGGACCTAGGGGTTTTCCCGGATGCTCGAAGAGGGGCACGGATAACGGTCATGCCAACGCCTTCAAGAAAGAGACGGCGCGGGTGTCGCCGCTGCCAGCATACCGCAGTTGTTCCGCGTAGCAGGCCGCATCAACATTCAGTGTGTGCCCTAGACTTCGTCACATCGGCTGAAATAATTAGCTTCTCTGATCGCTCCAAACTTTCATCACAACAGACGAAACGGAACGCGGGAGATCTTTCCATTTTTTCTGAATCTGCTCGAGCGCTGGACTGACCAGTCGTTGTCCTCTTCACCCCTGGACGTACGATACCCAGTCCGAGCATCTCAGAGGATTCCTTGCACGCGACCGGTATACGTCAGGTCAGAACGTGGCGTCGTGAGCAGTGAAACCCGGGCCGGAGTCCTCGGGTAGCCACCCACAGCAGAGCGACGACCAGTTGGTACGAAGCGACGATTCGTTCCATGGATTCCGATACGAATCTCCCAGCTCCGGGGCGCATGCGTGTGCCTCGGCGCCGGTGGCTCGGAGCAAGGCGCCGGTAGCTCCGGGGCCAGCTCGCGACGTGCCAACGGCGACCAGGACCGATGGATCACGCAGCTGCCGACCCATTCGATCGTTTGCTGAGCTACACCGAGTCAACCACATGGGACGGGGGCCACTGGACTGAACCACAGCTCACTGTTTGCGACCTCGTTGTCTCGTCGACCAAGTCGACTAGCGACTAGCGACTAGTCAAGGTGTAACTCGACCCACTCATACGTCTGCATGACTGTATGGCGGTGTACCATATGCATGCTACGACGTCAGGTGTTACACGGAGTATTAATCTTCAAAAGAAATCAGCCACGTCGCTCGCAAGGCAGCACCAAAATGTAGACAATACGTACGTGTTACTTTATTCTTCATACACCAACAACCCTCACGGCCTGATGGCCCTATCGCGAGCGCTAACTTATCACCACATCCAAGGCAACAAGATTATCCAGTCGAAACACGTCGTGCTCGTACGCCCGTAGAAGGAGCAAGCATCTCATTGCTTGCATCCCAAACAAAGCATTCCGGACGACGGACCCATCCACCAAAACTACACTTTCCGGAAGCCAAATTAAGTACGAGTGTCGCAGCTTAATCCAAGTTCGGTCAGCATCTTTTCTCCAGTAACAAACAACACGTCGCCACTCAGCCCCGCCTAGTCTGACCTCCTCACATGGCACGGGCCCGTCGAGCGCCGAGCGTTGACACTCAAGGCCCTGGCCTGGCCGGGCAGACATGCATCGTCTAGTCTTAAATAATGTCTGCCTTTCCAATTCCCTTTTCATTTGTTTGGTGGCGGACTTGATTGGACTCCACCTACCTGCCTCGATCATGAATTGGGGCTCAATCGACCTCTCTGTCTTGGTGCAAAACATGTCCATGTTTCCATGAGCAATGTAGAAAATTCGATGATTGATGATGAGACAGATTACAGATAACCAAATGGATGTTGATTAAGATGGAGAATAATCCGGAGGAATGCGTGGTTGAATTAAGAAAGCCTTGTCTCCATACCCTCCAACCTCCATCCATCTCGAAAAGAAGAGGCAGGGGCAACAACATCTGGGAGGAATCACGCAATGCAAAAGGTCAAGTTCCCACGGGAGGCCCTACTGGGAAAGAAAAGGTAGACAGACAGCAGTACCGCACGCATTAGCTTTGGCAGGCATGGCCACCGTCAGTCAGTCACACCTCTCGCCATTTTAAAATGGGAGGGATTCATGTTCAGATCGGTCGACCAACAGCAAAATGGGAGGAGTCCATGCTCAGATCCGTCGATGAACAGCATGGATCGAAACTAACTACTGCCCAATGGCAAGCCGTGTAGAGAACACGGATTGATTGGTCCTACTGTAGGCGAACAAGAATTTACAATGGCCGACTGCATCGCCAATGCGACACATACTCCAGTATGCATCGGCCAACGAAGCAAACAGTGGATCGAGAGCAGAAAGAAAGATGGTTTTATTTACAGGTGGAAACAACACGCATGAGGACATGAGGTCGGTCCTCCCCAAAACAATAATATACCTGTCACTCATGTCCGCGACTGCAAGTACGGAGAGAACAAAGGATTGCTCTGGCTTGCAAGCAACGTCCGACCAACCAACCAGCTCCTCGTTTGTCCGGCGCACGAACCGACGAGCGAGACAGCAAACTCCATGGCACGCTCCAGCGCGAGCTCCGAGCATGCACTCGAGGACGACAGCATTTGAACAAGTTCATTGCACTTTCATCGACAATCACCGTTCCTAAACGAAGGAGGGAATTCATCCTCTCGTGGCGCCAACGTCTAACGCTAATTGAGCAAGCGTGCTTTTTTTTACATACAATGGTGGCGGTGGATCGGCTCAGAACTCGGCCGTGTTGCCGCACGACGAGGCCCCGACCTCGCGCTGCCGCCGCCGGAACGACATGAGCCCGTCCGACACGATGCTCCCGCCGCAGTCGTCGCCGTCGCCGCACTCCAGGCTGCTGCCGGTCAGGTCCGCTTCCTCGTCCAGGTCGCCCCGCATGGCGCGGAGCGTCTTCCTCGCCATCTCGCGCCGGACGCCCCCCGGGGTCCCCTCCTCCGCCACGCGGCGGAGCGCCCTGTCCGCGCCGGCCGCGCGCGCCAGGCCGCGGAACCGCAGGCTGCCGCGGCTCAGCGCGTAGATCGCCGCCACGCACCACTCCTCCAGCTCCGCGAGCGTGGCGCGGGTGGCGTCGTCGTGGGGGGCGAGGAGGATGCCTGACACCGCCGCGACGGCGCCCGCGTCCATCAGCGACGCGCGGCCCTCCGAGCAGGCGCCCACGTTGCAGATCACCATGAGAGCCAGCCTGCGGATGGGCGTTGGCTCCGCGGCGTTGGACGCCACGGTGAGGAGGGCCTTGGAGGCCCCCGGGAAGCGGGACACCTTGGACTGGTTGACGGCGGCCAGCGAGAGGTGGTAGATCGCCATCCCGGCGTCGCGGCGCGCGCGCGGGTGGTGGGCGGGGGAGGTGAGGAGGTCCAGCAGGGGAGGCACCGCGCCCAGCACGCCGATGGCGGCGCGGTTCTCCTCGTTGAGCGCGAGGCCGAAGAGCGCACCGGCCGCGTGCTCGCGCGCCTCCGGCGCCGAGCCGCCGGAGCGGAGCACCTCGACGAGCGCCGGCACGGCGCCCGCGCGGACGATGCGTACCTTGTTCGCCGGCTCAAGCGAGAGGTTGACCAGTGCCGCCGTAGCGTCGACCCGCGCGGAGGCGTGCCGCGGGATTAGCAGCACACGCCGGAGCGCCGCGAGAAGCCGCGGCGTGCAGAGCGCGAGCCGACGCTCCGCGCTCTCCCGAGTGGCGTCCCGGAGGACGGCCAACGCGGCCGCCACCTCTCCATCTTCGTCCGCGTCCATCACCGTCGCGACCACCTCATCCTCCAACGGGTCGACCGGCAACTCCTCTTCCTTGGCCGCCTCCTTCACGGGCTTCACGGCCGCATCCTCCTCCGCGGGTGTGATCTCCGAGGACGATGTGTACGTGGACGTCGACGCGGCGGACGCCGGGGAGGAGTAGGACGAATTGGACGAGCTGGCCATCGCCGCCCTTCTAGTCCTAACAGACTTAGCCTCGGCCGCTGCAGCCGCGGCCGGAGGCATAGCGCGGAGCACGGCCTCCCGAACAGCTTCTTTGGACGGCGGCCTTGGCCCCGCGCGGCCGGAGCGGGCGCACCAGGAGCCGATGGCCACCTTGAGGGCCGAGTTTGGTATCATCGCATCAGAACCCGAGCCCGCGCCGGGGGGCAAGAAGGAGAGCTCCGCGCAGGCCTGGAGGCAGGCGCGCTCGTACGTCTGGCCGGAGGGCAGGATGACCGGGTCGGCCATGAGCGCGCCCGAGAGCGGGCAGACGAACTCCGGCGGCGCGGCCTCCTCCTCCTGTGCCCACTTCCGGTCCGGCTCCGGGTACGCTGCCGCCGCGGAGAGCGCGGGCGAGTAGGGGGCCGGCGGGAGGGACTTGGAGGAGGGGGAGGAGGGCGCGCTGCGTTGGAAGGGGAACCTCCAGCGCCGTGGACGCGCGGCACCCATGAAACGGGCGGCGCGGCGGCACTATTTAGCGGCGGCGGCGGGGGCGGGAGGGGGGAGCTGCTTTTGTGGCCGGGGCGCCGGGGCGGGCATCTCCTGGGTTTGTTTAGAGAGAATTGTGTCGCTTTTGGGTTTTGGGTGCTTTGTGGCTTGGCCGGGAGTGAGTGAGGACTGAGGAGGTGTGGATGGTCGTGGTTTTATGCGCCGGGAGAGAGAGAGAGGGGGGGGGGGGGGGGGGGAAGAGACGGGACGGGAAACCTTAGCCTGGAAGGGATCGCGCGCGCGTTCGCTCGATAGGGGTGCGTGCGTGCGCGCGCTGGTTTTGGCCATGCTTGATTGGAGCTGCTCGTGTGATCGACGGGGAAGGCGGTGGCTCGCCTCCGGCATACCGCATACGGTTGCGGCCGGACGGCTGGCGTCCTCGTATACGTAGCGGGCAGTGGCGGACCCAGGAATATTTTTTAGGTGTGGCAGAGTTTGTGAGGGGAAAAAACAATGTAGTAACATATAACTATGTGACGTTCCTGCTTGCTGCCTCTCTTAACGGTGGTCGCTGCCATGCCCACCACGCTGACTAAAGATCGCGTGGTTGCTCTGTAATCGCTGCCTCTGTTGCATGCCTTAGGGGTTAGCCGACTAGGGGTCGGTCGGTCGGTCGGTCGGCAGTAGGGATAAATATCACAACAAGACATACATTGTCGTGAGTTTGGAGGAGTAGCCGTTGCTCCTAGTTGTATATTGTAATACCTCAGACGATTTGAGTCCGATTAGATCTAGTTTCTTCACTGGAGAGATGGAAAGCGGTGAGGCTCTGGGTTTTGCGGAGTTGGCACTGCTCATCACACAGTAGAGACAAGTTTGAGCGGCGGCTGCAAGGCGATTCCTGATCAACCGTGCTTGAACGAAACAACTCGTGTATCTTCAATCAACTAGTACATTCTTTTTAGCATGTCCAATCAACTGAAGTACATGTGAATTGATTTGCAACAATGGTGTCCTCGTTTAGAACATGGGCTTGTGGGTCATGGGCTTATGTGATGCAAGTCACCTATTGCTTAATTCTCTCCTTCAGCGGCAGTTAGGCCTTTAATAAGGCAGAAACACGTAGGTAACAACACAACTACCTGGCGAAATACATTCGAGGCCATGAGTTGCCTGCTCCCTGCGAGTATTCATTCTCCAAATTGACGAAACTGACCAAAAATCCATTGACTCAGCTCAAAGCTTCATGCATACAGTATATATATGTAATACTTTTGCCAAATTTTAGGTATGACGGCTGCCAAACCTCGCCATATAGCTGGATCCGCCCCTGGTAGCGGGTGAGCTCAGAAATCCGACGAGTCCACTCGTTGACGGTGTCATCTTTCCAACCGCTCCAAGGAAGAGTGTCGTACTTGGTCCAAAGTGTGCTTATTTTCTTTAGAAAATATTTGCAAACTTTCTCATGCCTACATCAAAACGCAGCTAAATGTCCATGCCACATGGTCCGAACACTTTGGGCGTGTTTGGTTGCCGTAGTCTACATTAGTTGTATTGCATAACTTTCTCAACTCAGCCTGACTATGTAAATGCAACCTCGAATGCACCATCTGCAAGTTGTTTGGTTGCCTGCATGGGCAGAACCACACTGCCTGGTGTTTGGTTGCCTACATGTTAGTGGACAAACCCAAGGCATGGTGTTTGGTTGTATGCAATGCCTGATGTGTGGTAACCTATTTGGCTAGTTGGTGAGGTTACTATCACACTTTGGCACAACCATATACCACACATCATAAGCAGAGCAGAGCATAAACAAAGCATCAACTACTTAACAACATAGTTCAAATAACATAGTACCACACATCATAACGATAGTTCGAACAGTTCAACACATAAACCATAAAGCAGACTCAATAGTACTTAGGAAGGAGGTGCCCAGGCCCTAGTCCTTGGCGGCGAAGGCTTCGTCGTGCTTCCCGCACTTGTTGACCACCTCAACGCCCTCGTCGTCGAAGATGATGACCTTGAGGGTGTCGAGAGTCAGAAGCTTGAACGTCACCATGTAGCCGATCTTGATCTGATGAACGGCGGCGTAGGTGGCCCAACCCTGATCCAGGGTCACCCTGCCGTTCATTAGCTTCACTGTCACCCTCCAGGAGCAGCCGGTGTTGTTCCTCAGCTTGAACTCCGTCGGCACCGCGACGAAATGCTTAGTGAAGTTCAGGGGCATGGGGATGCACTCAAGCTTCGGTGCAAGAATGATCTTGCAGAATTGAGTTGGGCCACCCTCCTCATGATAGTGACCGTAGTTGCGGCGCTTGTTGCTGAGGGGCTCCTCCATGCGCTCGTCGTCGCCAACCGTTGGCGTCTTCGGTTCTTCCTCGGCGGTGGGCGGCAGCACCACCTTGGGCATTGGATGAACCGGATCCTTTCCCTTGTTGTCAACGGCCGGGAGCACCTCTATGCCCATCTCATTGCTCTCCCCGATCTGCAAACAATTCATGGAGTCAGGCACAACACGGAGTTCATGGCTTATTGAAGAGCATGTAGTTAAAACGGCATGACTGTCACTCTTCTTCCTCTCCATCGCGCCTATATTTACTCACCCTGCCCACCACTACTTAGCCACCCCTCTCTTCTCTCATTATCAACCTTCCTCCTCTCCATCGCGCCTATATTTACTCACCCTGCCCACCACTACTTAGCCACCCCTCTCTTCTCTCATTATCAACCTTCCTCCTCTCCATCGCCATGACCTCCAGCTCCAGCTCCAACGCCGTCCCCTTCCCTTGGGGTATTAGCTGGAGGGCCTTCTTCCTTAGATGGTCGGCTGGTGACTGCACCAAGTTCGAGAACACCATGGAGGTGTGCTCGAACTTTGACTCCATGCCTGGCATGCAGAAGGAATCTGATGCAGTGCTCATGAGGGCCACTGCACAAGAGTTGAAGACGTTGATTCCTGACCCAACGAAGGGTGCGATCGCAGTCGACATCATTTGCCGGGCCATGAATGAGGCCGTCTCCGATGATGCCAAACAGAGGAAGAAGTGGTTCAAGTACAAGAACTACTGGGCTCCTAATGAACGCCGTGCGCAGTGTACTGGGAGACGGCAATCATGCCGCCGGCGGTCATCGGTGGGGAGCCTAAGGAGGAGGAAGAACCGGTGCATATGCCAGCGAGGGCGCCGGAGCCAGGCAGTCGTACCTGGTAGATCGAACTCGACTCCACCGAGGACGGCGACGACGACCCGCCGTCCCGCACGGTGATGACCAAGAAGATGAAGGCCAGCCACTCGACCTGCCGCTCCGCACGCCCGTGACGGCCGCCGCGGTTAGCCAGTGTCTGTTGTGTACCCCCAATCCCCCAATCCCCCTTTACTCCATCCGCATTTACCTCTATTCCGATCTTGCATGAACTAGTATAAACCCGTATGAACTAGTATGAACTGCCATGCTTATCTACCTCTATTCCCCCATTCCCCTCTCCGCCGTGGATCGATCTACCGCCGGATCGAACGCAAAAAAGTAGTGCATGACGAACAGAGAAGTGCTTACCGCCATTGTCGCGGGCCAGGTGATGATCCGCTCGCTAGTGATGGAGTCCGGTGGTCTTCTTGCTCTCCTCCGATCCGCCGCCGCCGGTGAGAGTTGGGAGAGTGGGGAAGAGTGGGGAGAGGGAGTGGTGAGGCTAATAACTGTCGGCACTTCGGGAACCAACGCGGCTCCTAGAGCGTGGACGCGCGCGGGCAGCCGTCGCCACCCACATGCACTGCTCGGGCCTGGCCCTGGAGAAACTGTCTATTCGAGCATTCCAGGGAGCCAGGCCCAGGAGTGCTTTAAGGTTCGTGCCATGCGGGCCAAACAGTAAAAGTAGGCAACCAATCGGCCCGATTGCGTCCCGCGTGAGCCATGACGGGCCTCATGTAGGCAACCAAACACGCCCTTTGTGTCCTCCAATGACGCACGTCAAATGTCAATGGACCGGTCCGCACGTCCAAACTCATGCAAACCGGGCGCGAACCTAGGGAGGTTTGTGTGCACTCCAATCGGACCTCCGCCATGTAGGTGTGTGGTTGCCCGTACCAAATCGAAAACCCCACCGAGAGCCTTCCATTTGTCACTCTGTCCCTTCGGCCTTACTTTTATGCCCACATAGTCTGTTACCAACTTTGCCGTCGTACCACCTACTCCCCTGCTCCACCCCGATGCCAAAGTCGGCTTGCCTATGAAGGAAATATGCCCTAGAGGCAATAATAAAGTTATTATTTATATTTCCTTATATCATGATAAATGCTTATTATTCATGCTAGAATTGTATTAACCGGAAACTTAGTACATGTGTGAATACATAGACAAAACAGAGTGTCCCTGGTATGCCTCTACTTGACTAGCTCGTTAATCAAAGATGGTTAAGTTTCCTGACCATATACATGTGTTGTCATTTGATGAACAAGATCACATCATTAGAGAATGATGTGATGGACAAGACCCATCTTTTAGATTAGCATAATGATCGTTAACTTTTATTGCTATTGCTTTCTTCATGACTTATACATATCCATTTGACTATGAGATTATGCAACTCCCGAATACCAGAGGAACACCTTGTGTGCTATCAAACGTCACAACGTAATTGGGTGATTATAAAGATGCTCTACAGGCGTCTCCAAAGGTGTTTGTTGGGATGGCATAGATCGAGATTAGGATTTGTCACTCTGAGTATTGGAGAGGTATCTCTAGGCCCTCTCGGTAATGCACATCACTATAAGCCTTGCAAGCAATGTGACAAATGAGTTAGTTACGAGATGATGCATTACTGAACGAGTAAAGAGACTTGCCGGTAACAGGATTGAAGTAGGTATGATGATACCGATGATCGAATCTTGGGTAAGTAACATACTGATGACAAAGGGAATAACGTATGTTCTTATTGCGGTTTGACCGATAAAGATCTTCGTAGAATATGTAGGAACCAAGATGAGCATCCAGGTTCCGCTATTGGTTATTGACCAGAGATGTGTCTCGGTCATGTCTACATAGTTCTCGAACCCGTAGGGTCCGCACGCTTAACGTTTGATGACGATTTGTATTATGAGTTATGTGTTTTGGTGACAGAAGTTTGTTCGGAGTCCCGGATGAGATCACGGACATGACGAGGAGTCTCGAAATGGTCGAGAGGTAAAGATTGATATATTGGACGATGATATTCGGACACTAGAATGGTTCGGGTATATTTCGGAGTACCGAGGGATTACCGAAACCCCTCGGGGAACTATTGGGCCTACATGGGCCTTAGTGGAGAGAGAGGGGAGCCCGCAAGGGATGGCGTGTGCCCCCCTCCAAGGGAGTCCGAATAGGACAAGGAGGAGGGGGTGCGCCCCCTGTCGGTGTCAAAATCGGCGGATCTCAGGTAGGGGGTCCCGAACTGTGCGTCTAGGTGGATGGTAACAGGAGACAAGGGACACAATGTTTTTATCCAGGTTCGGGCCCTCTCGATGGAGGTAAAACCCTACTCCTACTTGATTAATATTGATGATATGGGTAGTACAAGAGTAGATCTACCACGAGATCAGAGAGGCTAAACCCTAGAAGCTAGCCAATGGTATGATTGTTGTTCGTTCTACGGACTAAAACCCTCCGATTTATATAGACACCGGAGAGGGCTAGGGTTACACAGAGTCGGTTACAATGGAAGGAGATATACATATCCGCATCGCCAAGCTTGCCTTCCACGCCAAGGAAAGTCCCATCCGGACATGGGACGAAGTCTTCAATCTTGTATCTTCATAGTCCAAGAGTCCGGCCAAAGGTTATAGTCCGGCTATCCGGACAACCCCTAATCCAGGACCCCCTCAGTAGCCCATGAACCAGGCTTCAATGACGATGAGTCCGGCGCGCAAATTGTCTTCGGCATTGCAAGGCGGGTTCCTCCTCCGAATACTTCATAGACGATTTTGAACACAAGGATAGTGTCCGGCTCTGTAAAATAAGTTCCACATGCTGCCATAGAGAGAATAGCATTTACACAAATCTAATCTGCTGACGTATTCCGTGGCGTGACATCACACCACGGCCAAGCCTTTATTCGAATCGTTGTTACTGTCCCACCTCAGCGCGTTTAGCGAGGCGGTTTACTTGGCACGTCTTGTCGAAGCAGAGATTGTGCCCCCTTATTCCGGGAATCTCATCAATACGGGCGTGGGTAACCCAACCGCGCCATTGATTACGGCGCTTGGGAGATAAGCGAGTTTTACCAGGCTGGTGGTGAGGCATAGTTTCGTCCGCCCATATAAGGGGATAAGGATCCGCCTTCTTCCCCCACGCCTTCTTCCTCCTTTGCTTATCCATTTTCGCACACTCGAGCTCCAGCGCCAAAGTCCGTATTTTCTTCCTCCACCTTCTCCAACCATATCTGGAGTGGGAGGCAAGTGGATGGTCTCCTCCGTCATGGAGGGAGACGTCAAAAAGTTGAGGAGAGCCGGATACCTACCCGACAACATCGCGCACCGGCTCCCAGACAAGGGGCAGCTCATCCCCACCCCCAGGCCCCATGAGAGGGTCGTCTTCCTTACCCATTTTCTCCGCGGATTGGGATTCCCCCTCCATTCATTCGTCCGGGGGCTCATGTTCTACTACGGCCTAGATTTCCACGATCTGGCCCCGAACTTCATCCTCAACATCTCGGCGTTTATCGTCGTGTGCGAGGCCTTCCTCTGCATCCGGCCCCACTTCGGCTTATGGCTGAAGACCTTCAATGTCAAGCCGAAGGTTGTGGGCGGCTGCCAGGCGGAGTGTGGAGGCGCCATGGTGGGCAAGATGCCCAACATCCTATGGCTCGAGGGCTCCTTCGTGGAGACCATAAAGGGGTGGCAATCGGGGTGGTTCTACATCACCGAGCCGCGTGACCCTAAATGGGTCGCAGCCCCCGAGTTCCGATCCAGAGCCCCTATGCGGCTCACCTCTTGGAAAGAGAAGGGTCTATTGTGGGGTAGTTCGGAAGAGGTGACCGGACTTCAAACATGTGTCCGGAACCTGGTGAGCAATAAGCTTAAATTAGTCAATGTAGTCCAGGTTATGCTCATCCGCCGGATCCTCCCGTGTCAACAACGGGCTTTCAATCTATGGGAGTTCGATCCGGCCCAACACCAAATTCTGAGCCGGCTCTTCGACACAACGTACGAAGATGCCTGGAAGGTGCTGTTCAAGGGTGCCGAGACTCCTGCTTCCGCCATCGAGAATCGCGGATTTTCCACGCAACGCCAAGCCAACGCGGTAAGCTATTTTACCTTTTACAGGATACTTGTCTTTCATAGTTTGACTCTATGCAGGATCTAAACTCCCGTACCTTTGACAGGATTGGCAGGAGACGTTCGGGCAAATCAACTGTCCGGCTCCTTTGCCCGAAGATCCAGCAGACGCCCGCCTAGAGGGGCTGCTGGTCCCGGCACCTTACGTGGTGCCGGAGAAGAAGGCCAAGAAGAAGGCCACGGGAACTCGGAAGAGTTCCCAGCGTCCGGTGGAGTCGGACCCATCGTCCGATGACTCCGAGGCGGACTCCTCCCATGAAGACGAGGAGGAGGAAAGAGAGGTTTCTCCCCCAGCAGGGGGAGAAAAGAAAAGAAAGGCTGCCCCAACTAGGGAGGCCGGAGGGTTCAAGAGGGGGAAGACCCTCCCTCCGGACTACTCCACCAACGCCGCCGACAGTGAGGAGGAGTGGCCGTCCAGGGCCAAGCCCCTGGCGAAGTCGTAAGTATTCGGACACCAGAGTGACTCGTAGTGTTCCTTTATTGCACAACTTTTCCTAACGCCGAATATAATTGTGTAGTCCGGCCCGAGGCCGGCTCGACTTATCTTCGAGCGGCTCCTTGGATTCGTCGGATGTGAATAGCTTTTCACTTTTGGCCGCTACCTCCCCTCCACCCACGGACGACGCCGAGGTGTTGTCCCAAAAGGTTCCAATCCAGGGGGAGGTGGTCCTGGAGGCGCTGCAAGGCGACCTCCCGGACTCCAGGTGCAAAGGGGATAAAACCCCCAAGGGCTCCAAGTCCGGCCCTGGGCCGGACACCGCACCGGAACCTTAAAAGGTTCCGGAGTCCGGCAGGCGGCCCTCTAAGAAGAAGGGTAGGCCCACGACACCGGCAACCTCCTTCCAACCGGAGGTGCCAGATAACTTGTTGGAGGTGCTTAACGGCGCCTCCATCGACGAGGAGCACCGCACTATTATGAGTGCGGTGATCCAGAAGGTCCAGTCCGCTAAGAGCGGGCTGACTGAAGCCTGTGCCAGCCTGCTAACAGGCTTTGAGGTATGCAAAACATATGTGAAAATATTACCGCATAGACAGTAGCCCCTGATGCTCTGTTTGGCGTTCGAAAAGAAAAGCCGAATAGAGGATCTAATAACATTCGCAGGAGTCTAACAGAATTAAGTCAATATGCGTATGCAGGCTTCACTGCTGGCCTCTGTCGCACTGACTGCGGAGGTGGATGCGCTGAAGCAGAGCCTCGAGCGGTCCGAGCAAGAGCTCGGCCTTGCCAAGAAGGAGCTCGGGGAAAAAGAAGGTAAGTAATACCTTGTGGAGTATATTATAAAAAGATGCAGTTGCAAAAAATGACGGGATCGCTATTGGTGTCATAGGGGCCACGACTGAGGTGGTGGCCCTTAAGCAAGCGTTGTCCGAGGCCGAAAAGAGGACGGCCACAGAGCGCACCGAGCGGGAGAAGCATGAGGCGCGGGTTGGCGAGGTGCAGCAAGAGCTCCAGGCTCTCGTGAAAAAACACGAGAGTTTGGAGCTTGACTCAAAGACGCGAGAGTCCGAGCTCGCGACGGCCCTTGAAAGCGCCAAATCTGCCAAGGCTGAAGCCTAGAAAGCCCTCCAGGAGTTTGAGGCGATGAAGAAGATAGCGGCGGGTAAGGCATTCTTTATGCAAAGCAAGCACGTGAAAGTGAATTAGTTGTTACTTACCCGAGTCCGGAGCTCTCCAGGAGCATTCGCAGATTTGCCCCGTAGCATGTCAGATGCCGCCGCTTTCTACCGAGCCGAGGAGGGCAGCTCGACGGAGAAGGTGTTCTGGTCTCAGTATGCTGAGGCCGGACACCCGGTGCCTTTGAGCAACCAACGGAAGCAGCTGGTCGAGCTCCACAAGGTGGCCGAACAGGCCATGAGGGGCCTTATAGTTCGGCTGTGGCCTGGAGAGGCCCTGCATGGGAGCTACTTCAGGCTAGTGAGGCGGCTGGTGGAGGCCAGTTCGCGGCTTGAAGTCGTCAAGCGCTCCGTCTGCATTGAAGGTGCCCGTAGGGCGCTTGCCCGTGCTAAGGTGCACTGGGGAAAGATGGATGCTGAGAGGCTTGTGAAGGACGGGCCACCGCAGGGCAAGGAGCATCGCCACCCCGAGATGTATTATGAGGGCGTCCTGAAGGGCGCCCGCCTTGTGGCGGACGAATGCTCAAAAGATGTAATATTTGTGTGAAACTTGCTCGTTTTTATCCTGTGCGCTGAAAACTTGTTCATATGCTCTATGCAACGCTTGTTTTAATTTAAAATATTACCTTCTATGCGGTCGTTTATTAAATCTGAGAGATGGCGAGTCGTCGGCTTCAGCCCCATGCCACGAGTGCTGGGGTGTTCGGGATAAACCTGAGCACTCTTTTTCCCATTCTTGGGTCCTTTGAGGGAGGTACTCAGCACAACGAACGAGGCAATCGAACTATAATGCGTTATCGCTCTCACTTGGCCAGAGAATTCTATAATTTTAAATTTTGGCTAAGCCCCTAGTATTCGGAAGACCGAGTTCGGGGCGCTATACACGCCTAGGCCGGACAAAGCCGACTCCTCGCTCTAAGCGGCATAAGTCTTTAGGGACTCGAAACCTCCCGAACAACGACCAGCTCTCGCCCTATCATGACACTCAGTTTTAGCTTTCTCTACTGAGGTGCTTAGCCCAGCTCAACTGGGGCACAATCGCAGTAGTTCTCCCAGCGCTACCTTAGCCGATATAGCGGATCGTAAGGTACCAAAACATGGGAGCCGGGCAAACCCAACTATTGACCAAAGACATGATTCGGAGCTGATGCATATAATGCTATAAGTTCGGAGGGCCGCACTTGTGAAAGTGTTCGGACTTCTCACGCCGTATTATGGGGTGCTTGAGCCCCTGGCGTATTGACCGTACCAAAGTGTACGGGTGCTAAATGACTGAACATATATATTAAAAAAGGAATGAATAGAGAATGCAATAATAAGCTGAAGCTAGGCATTGTTTATTTTAAACCGCTGCTGCAAAAGCAGAACGATACAAATAGTGCGGTAAGCATGAGATGGGACTATTTAACATATCCTCTCCAGGGGCAGGTTGCGGAATAGCATGTGAAACAGGTATACTGCTCGTTATAGAGACTACCTGGGAGTTCCATAGTGCGGCGTAGCTTTCTGCTTCCCTGGTTGTTGTATCGTTTGTGCGGCAGTTGTACTGCCGACCCGGTCCTCCAGAGAGTGGAGTCCAGAAAGTAAGAAAAAATGACAAAAACGACAACCCCTAGTGCGGTTAAGCCGCGTTTCGGGCGTGCCATGATGGCGCCCCTCCCCCTGTGCCCATGGTATTGTCAGGGCGTAATTATGTACGCGTAGCACTGATTTCGCCGTTTTGCGAGGGCTGGGGTTGGGGCCGTTCTGCTATGCTTGCTCAGAACATGCCAGGCGGTCTTGTTGTAGGTTACTCTGGGCGCGTTTGACGGTGTCCGGACGTTTAATAGCCGGACTGGAGAATTTCCTTGAGAGGCTGCTTTGTACTTCCGCTGCCAGGGCCACCGTATGCTCCTCCGTTTGGAGAGAGCATTCAGTGTTTCCATTGACCGTGATGACTCCTCGAGGGCCTGACATCTTGAGCTTGAGGTATGCGTAGTGCAGCACCGCATTGAACTTTGCAAATGCGGTTCGTCCCAGCAGTGCGTGATAGCCACTGCGGAACGGGACTATGTCGAAGATTAACTCCTCGCTTCGGAAATTATCCGGGGATCCGAAGACCACCTCAAGTTTAACTGAGCCTGTACAGTTGGCCTCTACACCTGGTATGACGCCTTTAAAGGTCGTTTTTGTGGGTTTAATCCTTGATGGATCTA
This sequence comes from Aegilops umbellulata, assembly GCA_032464435.1. Classification (NCBI taxonomy): domain Eukaryota; kingdom Viridiplantae; phylum Streptophyta; class Magnoliopsida; order Poales; family Poaceae; genus Aegilops; species Aegilops umbellulata. The sequence continues at coordinate 359,811,989 of CP136058.1, forward strand.
TGCCCATTTTCCGCACTGTATCCTGATAAAGAAGGTTCAGGCTACTGCCGCCGTCCATAAGGACTCTAGTGAGGTGAAATCCGTCAATGATTGGGTCTAGAACCAATGCGGTGAATCCGCCATGACGGATACTAGTGGTGTGGTCCCTTCGACCAAAAGTGATCGGCCAGGAGGACCATGGGTTGAACTTTGGGGCGACTGGCTCCAACGCGTATACGTCCCTTAATGCACGCTTCCGCTCGCTCTTGGGGATGTGGGTTGCGTATATCATGTTCACCGTCTGCACTTGTGGGGGGAAGCCCTTCTGTCCACTATTGTTCGGTGGCCGGGGCTCCTCCTCGTTGTCGCTATGTAGCCCCTTGTCTCTGTTTTCGGCATTTAACTTGCCGGCCTGCTTGAACACCTAACAATCCCTGTTGGTGTGGTTGGCTGGTTTTTCGGGGGTGCCATGTATTTGGCACGAGCGATCGAGTATTCGGTCCAAACTGGACGGGCCCGGAGTGTTTCTTTTGAATGGCTTTTTCCGCTGACCGGGTTTAGGGCCTCTGAATCTGGCATTAACTGCCGTATCCTCAGCATTGTCGCTGCTAATGCGGCGCTTGTGCTTGTTGCGACGTGACCTGCCATTGCTGTCCTTGGTATCCGAATTACCAGGGCTCTTGGTCATGTTATTGCTACAAGCCAGCCAACTGTCCTGTCCCGCGCAAAAGCGGGTCATGAGTGTCGTGAGGGCTGCCATAGATTTCGGCTTTTCCTGTCCTAGGTGCTGGGCAAGCCACTCATCACGGATGTTATGCTTAAAGGCTGCTAGGGCCTCAACGTCCGGGCAGTCGACGATTTGATTTTTCTTGGTTAAGAACCGTGTCCAGAATTGTCTGGCAGATTCTTATGGCTGCTGAATTATGTGGCTCAGGTCATCGGCGTCTGGTGGTCGCACATAGGTGCCCTAGAAATTGTCGAGGAATGCGGCTTCCAGGTCCTCCCAACAACCGATTGATTCTGCTGGCAAGCTATTAAGCCAATGCCGAGCTGGTCCTTCAAGCTTGAGTGGGAGGTATTTGATGGCGTGTAGATCATCACCGCGTGCCATGTGGATATGAAGGAGATAGTCCTCGATCCATACCGCAGGGTCTGTTGTGCCATCGTATGATTCAATGTTTACGGGTTTGAAACCCTTTGGGATTTGATGATCCATTACTTCATCTGTGAAGCATAGTGGGTGTGCGGCACCTCTATACTGGGCTATATCGCGACGTAGCTCTAATGAGCTTTGTCTGCTGTGTTCGGCCCGGCCGGATTTACTGTATCCAGCATGACGGTTATCGTCACGTGTCGAGGGGCGCCCACGCGATCCGTAGATCGATCTTGTTTGCCTTGCCTTGTCCTCCAACATATCTCGTAGGTCTAGCGCGTTTCCCCGTGCCTTAATATTTTTTGAGCGACGCCGGGGTGCGGCTTGGGTGGAGGGCCTAGAGGCCTCTCTGTCGCGACCGCGAGGTGGCCGGTCAGCCGCATCATGCGCTGGTGACGTAGATTTAAGTGCTTCCTCCTCTAATCGGGGTAGCAACCTGCTCTTTGGGTAGCTCTTGGAGGGGCGTTCGAGTTTGTACTCCTCGGCCGTAAGGATTTCAGTCCATCTGTCGGCTAGCAAGTCTTGATCAGCTCTAAGCTGTTGCTGTTTTTTCTTGAGGCTACTTGCCGTAGCCATAAGTCTGCGCTTAAAGCGCTCTTGTTCGACGGGATCCTCAGGCACAAAAAATTCGTCGTCGCCGAGGCTTGCCTCGTCTTCGGAGGGAGGCATGTAATTATCATCCTCTTCCTCTCTGTCTGCCGCCCTCTCAGGAGGGCTGGCTTCTCCATCCTCCTGTGCTAAGTCTTGCTGGAGGGAGTTGTCTTCGGCACTGTCGGGGGTGTTATTATCTCCCGTGCCGGTTCACCGTTTTTGCTTTGGCGGGACCTAGAGCGGCGCCACTGACGCCGGCGCTTGGGTTGCTTCTTGGAGGGGTCACCCCCTGTTGTTCCATCGCGATTGCCTTCTTTGGGTGTATCCACCATATATATGTCATATGACGAGGTGGCTTTCCAGTGCCCTATAGGCGCTGGTTCATGTTCGTCTCCTACATCGTCGTCCATACCGTCGATGTCTTCGGAGTCGAAGTCTAGCATGTTGGTTAAATCATCGACAGTGGCTACGAAGTGGGTGGTGGGTCGGCATCGAATTTCTTCGTCGTCCGCATCCCAATCCTGTTGGCCATAATCCGGCCAGGACTCTCCTGACAAAGAGAGAGACCTTAGTGAATTCAGAATATCGCCGAAGGGCGAGTGCTGGAAGATATCCCCGGTGGTGAATTCCATGATCGACGCCCAATCGGATTCGATTGGCAGGGGCGCGGAGGGTTCGGGGTCTGGATAAGAGTCCGGCACCTTGGAGTCATGGGTTTCGCAGAGGATAAGGCTGGTGTTCGGCTCGATTGCGGTTGAGACTGCAGCCCCCGAGGCGGTGTCTAGCCACCCGTCCTCGATCGACGCAGTTGACTCCGAGCTAAGGGTTGGAGCTGATGCGGGCGTGGCCTCCAAGGCGCTGTTGGTCGTGCCCATCATGAAAGTACGGCGCGCTTGGCTGTGGCTTGAATCCGTCGAAGATCAAGTCTCCGCGGATGTCAGCCGTGTAGTTCAAACTTCGAAATCTGACCTGATGGCCAGGGGCGTAGCTTTCAATCTGCTCTAGAGGGCCAAGCGAATTGGCCGGCAGTGCAAAGCCGCCGAATACAAAGATCTGTCCGGGGAGAAAAGTCTCACCCTGGACCGCGTCGTTGTTGACGATCGGAGGAGCCATCGGGCCTAAAGATGACGACACAGAGGAACTCTCAATGAAAGCACCAATGTCGGTGTCAAAACCGGCGGATCTCGGGTAGGGGGTCCCGAACTGTGCGTCTAGGCGGATGGTAACAGGAGACAAGGGACATAATGTTTTTACCCAGGTTTGGGCCCTCTCGATGGAGGTAAAACCCTACTCCTGCTTGATTAATATTGATGATATGGGTAGTACAAGAGTAGATCTACCATGAGATCAGAGAGGCTAAACCCTAGAAGCTAGCCTATGGTATGATTGTTGTTCGTCCTACGGACTAAAACCCTCCGGTTTATATAGACGCCGGAGAGGGCTACGGTTACACAGAGTCGGTTACAATGGAAGGATATCTACATATCCGCATCGCCAAGCTTGCCTTCCACGCCAAGGAAAGTCCCATCCGGACATGGGACGAAGTCTTCAATCTTGTATCTTCATAGTCCAAGAGTCCGGCCAAAGGTTATAGTCCGGCTATCCGGACACCCCCTAATCCAGGACTCCCTCACCCCCTTTCCCTTTCCCTCTCCCTCTCCTTCATTTTCCCCTCCGATGAGAAAGGAAAAAGAGGGGGGGCTAATCCTACTAGGAGTGGAGTCCTACTAGGACCCCCCCATGGTGCGCCCCTCTTGGTCGGCCGCCTCCTCCCCTCCTCCTTTATATACGGGGGCAGGGGGCACCCCAAGGCACAACAGTTGTTCTCTTAGCCTTGTGCGGTGCCCCCTCCATAGTTTACTCCTCCGGTCATAGCGTCATAGTGCTTCGGCGAAGCCCTGTGCGGATCACACCACCATCACCATCACCACGCCGTCGTGCTGACAGAACTCTCCCTCGACCCTCTGTTGGATCGAGAGTTCGAGGGACGTCATCGAGCTGAACGTGTGCTGAACTCAGAGGTGTTGTACGTTCTGTACTAGATCGGTTGTATCGCAAAGACGTTCGACTACATCAACCGTGTTAACATAACGCTTCCACTTTCGGTCTACGAGGGTAGGTGGACACACTACAAAAAAAATACACTTCCGTGATGATACGTGTTTGTCACAGTAGGTCACGTTTTTTGTCATGCATGTACATCCATGACGATTTTATGACAGAATCAAGATAGTCATACCTGTGATGTCGTAGAAGTGTTCCATGACATTACCAAAATTATCATCACGAAAGTGTCCACTTCCATGACGATAAATCGCGCGTCACAGAAGTGCTTTCGTCAAGGGTGACCGACACGTGGCTTCCACCGTAACGGAACGCCGTTAAGCTATCGGGTCCGGTTTTGGATCCGATAACCCGTTAACAGGCCCGGCCAATGGGGATTTTCCACGTGTAAAATCATCATTGGCTGGAGGAAACACGTGTCGGCTCACCGTTGGGACAGATGTCATCCACTCATTGGACCCAAGGCGCCTATGATACGTCGACATGTGGCACAGCCCAAGAGAGGCCCACTCCTGTGAAAAAGGTCGGCCCGTTTGACTTAGTCAAAAGGTGGCAGGCCGGCCCACAGAAAGCCTGTTAACGGTCTGTTCGCATATAACCCATTTACAGCCCGCTAACCGAGGGCCTGTTACGATCTTTCCGAATAGGCCCAGTACCGTCATCTGGGCCGTCCAATATGATTGCAGCCCGTTTTAACTTCTGGCCCATGTATGGCCCATGACATCTTTCGGCCCATAAGAGGCCCTTTGTAACTCTTGGCCCATTAACGGCCCGTGGTGAAACTGGCCCGTAATGAACAATGTATCACTTCATACCCATTAACGGCCATTATCCATTGGGCCGTTTCCAGCCCATGTTATCTTTCGGCCTTCTCATGGCCCACTTATTCTCGGGCTCATTTCCAGCATTCGGTTACTTACGGCCCGTTACTGTCATTTTCTGCTTGTGGGCCAAATTCAGTCCATGGTTAGAGTCGGCCCGTTTGTGGCCCGTTAATACGTTGGGCCGTTTTCATGTAAAAAAAATCCGTTGGCCTGTTTTCATAGAGTTATCAAATACGGCCTATTAACGGCCCGTTATGGTCCACGAATAGTACGACCCATGATTGGTGAAATGATGATACGCCCCATAGAAGGCCCATGGATCCTACGGCCCGTAAAAGGCCAATGGATTGTACGGCCCGTAGAAGGCCCATGGATCCTATGGCCCGTATAGAAGGCCAATGGATCCTACGGCCCGTAGAAGGCCCATGGATCATACGGCCCGCAGGAGGCCCATGGTTACAACAGTTCGTGTGTTGCCATGATTATTTTGGCCTAGTTTCCAAAAATAGGTTATTGTGGCCACTAGAAAAACACAGAAAAAGAGCTGCAGTGACTACAAGCAAACAACTAAATAAGACAATAAGGAAATAAATATGCAAGCAATTAATGCTAGCCTATTACCGCTATTACACATATTACATCCACTGGGCATCAATGTTCGCCACCAGTGCAAATATAGGGAACAAAGCAGCATATTACATACACTGGCCGTCAAAATTGGCCACCAGTGCAAATAAACGCGGCAGCAAACAAGAGCATAACTGAAACAACTTTAGAAGAGCTCAAGAAACGTTATCCTGGGTATCCACCATGCTGGCAATAAGCTTAGCAAGCTTATTAGCTTTGTCTTGTTTGGCGCTAAAATCCTCCAACGCTTACTGTTGCACCAGAAAGTATGCATCTGAACGCTCCAGGGACTTCCGCAGTCCTTCCGCTTCTTGTCACAACACAGCTGATCGATGTCTTTCAGCTTGTAGTTGAGACTCAAGAAACCGAACTGATTTAGAGAGTGAGTTTGAATAGCTTGTGCAAGTGGTAGTGGCACATAACTCGAACACTAAACCAAGACAGGACTTTGGGGTTGTCACACTGTCTTCAAGATAGTCTTCCTTAGCTGTTTTATCAGCTTTGTTGGAGACCAACAAGGATGTGTCACTATCCTGAACCTTATCTGCATTACTTCCTTTACCATTGCTTAATAAGGCACTCTTCCCCAATATTCTATCAGCATTCTAAAAGAAGAAACAAGAAGACACATAACAGGTTTAACATGTACTAGTATATGAAACTCATTTCGGTGAACCAGTTCATTAGTAAGGTGGACAGGATTAAACTACCAAGTCTTCTATTGCCAAGTACTAGTACATAATAAAAGCATAAAAAACATATATCTATGTCCTATGGTCACTGCATTGTCTTGCCAAATCAAAATAGAGATACGGTTCAAATCATTGCAGTTCAAGACAAAGCAGCAATGAAAGAATACAAAGCATGGGAAACTACACGACACAACAAGATTTCAGATGGGTACCGCGGGTCTACATGTACAACAACACTATTGGCTCTGTTGTGATGCTAGTAATGTGCATGATATGAGAAGTCAACTGTATACACAATTGAAATTGAAATCAACAGAGCTATTGATAAGAGCAAACCTGTTAAAGAAACATGCGTGAACATACCTGCTGTGCCATTGGAGTTTTGATTGGATCCTTCAATTTAAAAATAAGTTTGTATGAGTAAATACAGTGATACAAGAGCAAAGCAGTATGCACGATAGCAATCATAGTTGAAAAGGCGCGCCTAAGCAAGCGCTTAAGCGCGCCTAGGCTCTAGGCGTTGGCAAAACGCATTGCGCATAACTACGCTTAATCTGTGCATAACTGCGCATAAGCATGCACTTTAGTCAGTAAAGCGCAAGGCGGTGGCAAAACGCACAATTAACGCCTAGTGCTTTTTTGAACTATGATAGCAATGGAATCTTAAATTAGAACAGTTGTTCTTCAGGTTTAGGCACTTGTTCTACATGAACATAGTACAGTAAGACGCAAGAATATAGTACTTGAAATGGAAAATGAGCTCATAGACCTTACCACATTCTTGGTTTGGGACCAGTACAGAACAAGGCGTTCCCAGTCATCATCCAATAAATGTGTCTCAGGAGAACGTAAGGGAATTTGATGAGTTTCTTTGCCGGTGAAGTATGTTTTCTTTAGGTAATTCCGATACTGCCACCAAGCATTCTTGAAGATAGCAGAGGTATTAGCACAGGTTACATAATCCCGAGTTTCCAAATCAGTCCTTCTCTATAGAGAAAAATGGGAAATTTTGCTATATTATAACCATCATGGAGGTAGGATGTATGGGACAAATCAACGTAATTGCCATAAATAACATTACTTACACATAACTCCTGGACAAACACCTGCAACTAGCATTTTCCTTCATCTTCAGTATAATATTTACAAGATGGGAAGATATGCACATACGATTTAACAACATTAAATGCGATAGATGTTAAACTACGACTAGCTGGTTGTGCTTCCTCCACAGGAATAGGCGTACTAACTAGTGGAGTTGGGGTTCGCAGTGGTAGTACTGACCCTTTGGGCACTGGAGCTGCCTTACTAACTGCTCTTGTTTGAGAGCTCTGTGGTGGAGATGGTGTTGTGTCAACAGGAACTGGGTTACTATCTGCTGGGGCTGGGGTTAGATTGGGTGAAGCTGGTTCTCTGTCCATCGCAGTAGGGGTACAATCTGCGAGAGTTTGGGTTATGTGTGGTAGGGCTGGTTCTCGTGCATGTACAACCGGGGTGCTATCTCCACCAAGAGGTGGCACTGTTTTATTTGAAGACCGTGTTTTTAGTCCGCTAGATACTGGCATCACCCGCTCCAATTCAAATGGCTGATAAACAGGAAACATAGTTGAATGTACATACATTGTATGAGAGACAGATGCAATAGATAGTGTGGAAAAAAGAGGGCATGAAATAGTTGACATGTATATTGTTTAACTAAAACAGATAGCATGACATAATTTCACATATATGATGTCTATCTAAACTGGATAGCATAGCATAACATAATTCAAAGATATGATGAATAACTAAACAGGATCGCATGACATAATTCACCTACATGTTATCTAAGTAATTTGGATCGCATCATTTAATTCACATATGTGATTTATATGCTAAACAGAGGGCATTCGATATGATGTCTGAAGTAAGAACATGGTGTTGAATATTGTGTATATGATGTCTAAACTATGCAATGCAAGACACCATATGCATGATATGAGCAGTATAACTGTGCCAAGTTAGAGCATACACCTCGGTGGGGGAATAGGACTGGTCATCTGTCTCTGAATCCATCTCTGAGGAGCTATCGGGACCCAACAAGAGATCTGCTTCGACAGGTAGCACTGTCTGCTCTAAAGGCCTTGTTTTCACTCCAGATTTTTTCATCTCCCACCCAAATGGCTGATTCACAGGAAGAGTAGTTTAATGTACAAACATTGTCGACAAATGGAAATGTAATGAAGAAAAGGATGGGTAAGATATCATTCAAATATATGATGCCTGGTTAAACAAGATGGCATTGCACATTTCACATATATTATGGCTGGCTAAAAGACATGAGAATGCATAATTCCCATATATGATATAGAAACTAAACAGGTGGCATTACAGAACATGTCTAAACTAAGCAGATGACATATATAATGTCAAAAATAGGAACTCCAAGGCAACATATGCATGATATGACTAACATCATCATGCCAAGGTAGAGCAAACACCTTGGGGGGTAAATAGGAATGGTCAGCGGCGTCTGAATCCGCCTCAGAACAAATATCTTCCTCTGGATTACAATCTGGAGAGGGGTGGGGAGGGTTTGCCATTGAACCCACCATGGAGCGATGTCTGCATGACATTGTATTGCCGTGCAAAACTCTTCTCTTTTTCTCTACATGTTCAACATAACTGTGTACAATATCTGACATGCATACGAAAAAAATAAGGTGAGATTATGTAAGGACAGCATGTAGAAATTTAGATTGATGGTAACAACCAGTGGATGAATCCAAAAATAATGATAGCAGGCTGATGATTGCTTTAATTTAATAAAAAGACATATGATGATTGCTTTACTATTTGTTTCCCACCCAAGATGAACAACATAGGCATACCCTAGGCGAACCAGATATTAGGCAGAGATATATTCATTGCTTCCTCGATAGGTGCCCCACAACTAATTTAGAACTCAAGTTTGAACATTAATTTGGACCTGACTTGGAGTCCAAGAGGTGAACAGGACGATAAAGTAGTAGGTAATTTTAAGCAATGCATAACATAAGCAGAAACAAAAGAGTGTGACTTGTGGACCCGTGTACTCCTCAGGTTCATCTGCTGAGTCGATGATGGTGATGCCGTTGCGGTGGGTGCCGGCGGCAGGGAATGAGATTTGAGGCGGCGAAAGATGGTCAGGAGTTGTGATGTCTGGTTTGGTGAATGTTTTTGTCGATGGAGCAGATCAAATGAGGTGGACGACGTCGCGGCAGGAGCTGGACAAACCACACAAAGTTCCCTTCGTCACCTACCTGTAACTGAAGTAATTCTGTAAGGGCTCATTTGGCTTGCATGATTCTAAAAATGCAGGGATAGGAAAAACACCGGAATAGGATAGGAATGCACATGGTAAACAGAGCATTTGTAAACATAGGATTTCTGTCAACTTGGGTGTTTGGTTTACAGGAATTGGAAGAGCAGAGGAATGCAAAGAAACATGGACAAAATAAAGTGAAACCATATGAAAGCGTGTACAGTTAGAATGTTATTCTTTCACTAATGCACTTGGTCTTAGGATTTTGAAAAGTAGGTACAGGTGGATGTTTTGCTTCATTCCTTTCAACGAAATGCATGAATAATTGAATAGTAGAGTGCCATTGGAAAATTCCCTATTGCTATGTTTATCCGTTGAACCAAAATAGCCCTAATGGATCGACATGAATGTATAGTAATAAGTGATGCAACAAGTGTACAACCTCTTTGCCGTAGCCGTGTCGACCTCAGCATCATTGGGTTGGTCGCTGAAGCAGTTGAGGTAGAGGTGGCTGTCGGAGGTGTGGAGGAAGATTCGAGGAATCTTTAGACGGCGTCCAGGGCACTGCTCTATTGTGATGGATCGTTCTATCGTTGGAGCAGCTCTGGTGAGCCGTAAGACGTCAAGGCTGAAGAAACACAAGACAGACATCGTCAATCTCAAGTGGGATTCTAATAGCATCTCCAATATATGATGTAAAATAGATATAAAATTTACATCACCAAAAACCACCTGACTACAACAGATGAGGTAAAAATTGTTGACTCTGAACTTAACTGTCGAAACTGAAATTTACTGTGGAATCTGAATGTTACTGTCGAAACTGAACACAATGGTAGCAGAGAGGCACTTGACATGTAGTTTAGGGAGGGCCTGCAGTTCATCTTCAACCTGCACCCCCCTGAGCCGCCAGCCACCACCGGCCAAACCGTCGGCCCCAGCGCCGCCTCGCCGCCCCGAAACAACTCCCCACCGCCGGTCCGTCGCAGCACCGGCCAGCCCTCTAGCCCCCCCGCCCCCACCCTGAACCGTAAGATAGATAGTGGGGTACCTCTCCGGCGAGCCCCCGTCCCCGCTGCAGGTGGTTCTTCCTTAACTCCGGCGAGCCCCCACCCCCTGAAAATCGACCGACCCAAAAGTCGATTCAGTCAACTGAAGTGTAGCTAAATCGGAGCAGAGCAGCAGCACGAGCGAGGGGGAGAGCAGCAGTAGTAGCGCGAGCGAGCGAGCGAGAGCCGGAGCAGCAGCAGCTGGGCGAGCGAGCGAGAGCATGAGTAGCAGCAGCAGCGCGAGCGAGGGCCGGAGCAGCAACAGCAGATCCGGCTGGTATGGATGCCGCCGCCGAAGGGGCCTCGCACTAGGGAAGAGCCGCCGTGGAGATGTCGCCCGCGGCGCCGGCTTCAAGGTAGCCGCTCCATGGCGGTGTGAGGGAGTCCTGGACTAAGGGGTCCTTGGGCGTCCAGCCTGTTATACATGGGTCGGACTGATGGGCTGTGAAGACAGAAGGCCAAAGACTGTACCCGTGTCCGGATAGGACTCTCCTTGACGTGGAAGGCAAGCTTGGCGATCAACTATGAAGATTCCTTCCTATGTAACCAACTCTATGTAACCCTAGATCCCCCTCGGTGTCTATATAAACCGGAGGGTTTAGTCCGGATAGGATATACTCATTACCATAGTCATACAGGCTAGACTTCTAGGGTTTAGCCATTAAGATCTCGTGGTAGATCAACTCTTGTAATACTCATATTCATCAAAATCAATCAAGCAGGAAATAGGGTATTACCTCCATAGAGAGGGCCCGAACCTGGGTAAACATCATGTCCCTTGTCTCCTGTTACCATCGACCTTAGACGCACAGTTCGGGACCCGCTACCTGAGATCCGTCGGTTTTGACACCGACATTGGTGCTTTCATTAAGAGTTCCATTGTGTCGTCCGCAATAGGTATAATGGCTCCTTCTATCGTCCATGGCGACGTTGTCCAAGGGGAAACCTTCCTTCCCAGGCAGATCTTCTTGTTCGGCGGCTTCGTACTGCGGGCCAACTCGCCTGGCCATCTGGAGCAGATCGACAACTACGCCCCTGGCCATCAGGTCAGATTTGGAAGCTTGAACTACGTCAAGGACATCCGTGGAGACCTGATCTTCGACGGATTTGATACCGCGGCGATCGCTCCCCCTCACTCCATGAACATGACTTAAATCTGTCATCGGATCACATCCAGGAGATGGTTCCTGTTGCTGTAACGGCCTTAAATCCAGAGCAGATTACGCCATCCGAGGCCACAGAGTCCGCGGCGTTGGATCCACACACAAACTTGACACCTTGCAATATCTGCATCAACAGAATTCCGGACTCATCTCCGGCTATAAGTCCCGAACCATGTACGCCTGCGGACACCGACCTGGATTGGTTATCGATCTTCGAGTTCAGCGCCGCAAACATCTTCTAGCACTCGCCCTTGGGCGATGTGCTAAATTCATTAAAGAACTTGTCCTTGGCGGGGGACTTACAGCCGAACTATGTTCGGTTTGAACTAGAGGCTGATGATGGAGAATTTTGCTTCCCACCCACCACCCACTTCATAGCCACTGTCGAGGACTTAACCGACATGCTTGATTATGGCTCCGAAGACATCGACGGTGTGGACGACAATGCCGACAAGGAGCAAGGCCAAGACCCGCCTTTCACTGGACGATGGACGGCCACCTCTTTGTATGATGTGTACATGGTTGACACACCTAAAAAAGCTAGCGACGATGACAAAGAAGATCCAATTGCGAATAAACCTCCTGAGACACAGTCCAAGCGCCGGCGCCCTAAACGCCGTTCTAAGTCATGTCGCTCAAAGGACAGCAACACTGGCACCGGAGAGAATAGTACTCTGGACGACGCCGAAAACAATGAAGACCCTGTTGGATCAACATCCGAACAGGAGGAACAAGAAAACGGGCAAGTTAACCCTGATAAACAGGCCATGCCCAACGACTCGGATGACGATAGTTGTTGTCCACTCTCCGAGGATGAGGAGAGCCTCGACAATGAGGATTTCATCGTGCCGGTGGCACCCCTCGAGCAGGAGCGCTTCAAGCGCTAGCTAATAGCTACTGCAAGAAGCCTGAAGAAGAAGCAGCAGTAGCTTCAAGCTGATCAAGACCTACTCATTGACAGATGGACTGATGTCCTGGCAGTCGAAGAATACGGCCTCAAGTGTCCAGCCAAGAGTTACCCTAAGTGCAGATTGCTACCTCAGTTCGGAGGAGGCGCCAGAGCCCATACCTCCCTCGCGCAATGCGAACGACCACCACGTGGTCGGGACAGTGCGGCGGACCGACCACCCCGCGGATGTGATAAAACGGCAACTCAGGCCGAACAGCAGCCCGCCCCACCGCCTCGTAAAAACAGAGACAAAACAGCTCGGGGCTATACATACGACGTTCGGCAGGACCTGGACAGTAGAGAAGGACATACCAGATCAATCTACGGATCGTGAGGATGCTTTTCGACTCACGACGATGGCTACCTATTCGGACGTGACAAACCTATTCACGCCCGGGCCGATAACCGCAGGCGGACTTCATCGGAGGTGCGCTGCGACGCAACCCGATATAGAGGCTCCGCACACCCTCTTTGCTTCACAGATGAAGTAATGGATCATGAATTCCCCGAGGGGTTCAAGCCCGTCAATATTGAATCATACGACGGAACAACCGATCCCGCAGTATGGATCGAGGATTTTATTCTCCACATCCATATGGCCTGTGGAGACGACCTCCACGCCATCAAATACCTCCCACTAAAGCTCAAAGGGGTAGCTAGACACTGGTTAAATAGCCTGCCTAAAAATTCCATCGGTAGCTGGGAGGACTTGGAAGAAGCTTTTCTTGACAACTTCCAAGGTACTTATGTCCGGCCACCATACGCTGATGACTTAAGTCATATAGTTCAACAACCTGGAGAATCAGACAGAAAATTCTGGACTAGGTTCCTAACCAAAAAGAACCAGATTGTTGACTGTCCGGATGCCAAAGCCCTAGCGGCCTTCAAACATAGCATCCATGACGAATGGCTCGCCCGCCACCTCGGCCAAGAAAAGCCGAAATCCATGGCAGCCCTCACGACACTCATGACCCACTTTTGCGCGGGTGAGGATAGCTGGCTGGCTCGTATCAAAAACACAGCCAGCGAGGCAGGCCCCTCCGAGGCCAAGAACAGCACCGGCAAGCTCCGGCGCAATAGAGAGAACGCCGAAGCAATAGCGATAACACCGATGACACTACAGTTAACGCCGAATTCAGTGGCTCCAAGTCCGGCCAGCGGAAGAAGCCCTATAAAAGGAACAGTGAGGGACCATCCCGCTTGGACCGCATACTCGACCGTCCGTGTCAGATACATGGCACCCTAGACAAACAAGCCAATCATACCAACAGAGATTGTTGGGTTTTTAAACAGGCTGGCAAGTTAAATGCTGAGAACACGGAAAAGGGATCACAAAGTGAGCACGATGACGAAGAGCCCCGGCAGCCGAACACTAGGGGGCGGAAGAAATTTCCCCCTCAAGTCAAAACGGTGAACATGATATATGCTACACACATCCCCAAAAGAGAGCGCAAGCGCGCACTCACGGACGTCTATGCCGTAGAGCCAGTCACCCCAGAATTCAATCCGTGGTCGTCATTCCCGATCACCTTTGATTGTCGAGATCATCCAACTAGTATCCGTCATGGCGGTTCGGCCGCACTGGTCCTCGACCCAATCATCGACGGATTTCACCTGACACGAGTCCTAATGGACGGTGGTAGCAGCCTCAACCTGCTCTATCAGGATACAGTGCGCAAAATGGGCATTAATCCCTCGCGAATCAAGCCTACAAAGACTACCTTTAAAGGAGTCATACCAGTCATAGAGGCCCATTGTACGGGCTCAATCACGCTGGAGGTGGTCTTCGGTTCCCCGGACAACTTCCAAAGCGAAGAGCAAATCTTCGATATCGTCCCCTTCTGCAGCGGCTACCACGCACTGCTTGGACGAACCGCGTTTGCTAGATTCAACGCGGTGCCACACTATGATTATCTCAAGCTCAAGATGCCCGCTCCACGCGGCATCATAACAGTCAATGGAAACACGGAACACTCCCTTCGTAGAGAGGAGCACACAGCCGCCCTAGCAGTAGAGGTACAAAGCGGCCTTCTCAAGCAGAACTATAGTCCGGCTGCCGAGCCCCTGGACATCACTTAGAGGGTCCGGACCACACTACAACAGGACAACTCGGCTCGTCAAGAGCTTGATTAGCAATTCGGCCTCCATCTCAGTCCCAATGAGGTCGTGGCATTCGTACCACGCGTATATAATTACGCACTCAAAATCCCATGGGCATCGACGGAGGCACAGCTAGCTTGTGGTCCACAGTTCGGCTACTCCGATCCCGGACTCACTTATACCTTTACTATTCCCTTTTCCCCTTTTTCATGTCGCTTTTATACAGGCCTCCTTCGATGACCTGATCACTGGTCTTGTCAAAGGACAAGTACACCAGATTGGCACAGAGCACAGGCATACAGGGGAAGCCCTAGAGGACAATCCAACGATTACTCTACCTGTTTTCAGGACCCAAACACAGCTCGCCTTTGGTTATGGCATGTTAAATAGCCGATGGCTTATCGCACTATTTGTATCAATGTGCTTTAACGCATTAACCCAATTATAATGGAAATAGTTCACGGCCCAAGTTCAAGGGCCCCAGATACTACCTCTTCTCTCTTTCTGTTTTCCTTTTACCACTAATTACTTATCTTCTTGCACCCGTGCACTGTGGTACGTTTCATATTTGCCAGGGGCTCCCCATCGCCCCATAATATGGCAACAAAGTCCGAACACTTCTTATAGATAAGTTCGGCACCCCGAATTTAGCATTATATGCATTGGCTCCGTATCATGTCTTTGGTCAACAGTTGGGTTGCCCGGCTCCTGTGCTTGCTACCCTACGTTCTGCTACATCGGCTAGGGTAGTAAAGGGAGAACTACTGCGATTGTGCCCTGGTCTAAACCGGATGAGCACCTCAGTAGAGAAAGCCGAAAACTGATTGTCATGATGCGGCGAGAGCCGGTCAGCTGTTCGGAGGATACAAATCGCTGGAGATTTTTTCTGCATTACGCGAAGGATTGGTACTTCTCGATCACACGCTGACAACACTCTGGTTCGTATACCAGGGGATGCGCCCATGTTTTATTATAAAACTCCTATGGCTAAGTGAGGGTGTTTAAGCCGCATAGTCTGATTGCCTGGTTCATTGCGCTAAACAACTCCTTCAAGGACCATATAATTGGATCAAGATTGTTTAGATTCCATCCCGAACACCTCCGTACTACCTACGCGAGGGCAGAAGCCGACGACTGGCTAACCCTCAGATTCCATACAACACGGCTGCACAGGAGGAAAAAATTAAAACATAACAAACATTATATTACAAACCGGCTTTGTTTTCATCATACAAGGCAAATACAACACACATGTATTCATTCGAAAATAATGTCCTGCCCGCACTGCGCTGCTGCAGGCCGAGACCCCTCTAGGACATCCGCAAAATATCGCTCGGGTGTGCAGTGCTCCTTGCCCTCTGGCCACCTCGACGGCGTCCATCTTCGCCCACCACATCTTGCAACGGGCGAAGGCCATGCGTGCACCTTCGATGCAAACTGATCGCTTGACGATGTCTAGCCGCGGAAAAGCATCCACCACCCGCTTCACGAGGCCAAAATAACTGCTGGTATAGCTTCGGCTGGCCACAGCCGGATTATTAAATCCTTCATGGCCAGTTCGGCCACCCTGTGCAGCTCGACCAGCTATTTCAGCTGATCGGAAAAGGGCACCGGATATTCTGGCGCAGCATACTGCGACCAGAATAGCTTCTCCGTGGAAACTCCGCAACATCGGACACGTTGCGTGGTAGATCCGCAAAAGCCCCTGGGCAACTCTGAATCCGGGTTAGTAAAAGGTACTTCCTCTCCGCATACTTGCTTTGCATGTTAAAAGCCTTACCCGTTGCGATCTTCTTGGCCTCCTGGATCTCCTGGAGAGCGTCCCAGGCCTCATTCCATGCAGCCTCAGCGCTCTGGCGATCCTTGGTAAGTTTGTTCTCTTGAACCGATGCCTCGCGCTCCAAGGCTTTGCACTTCTTCACCGCGTTCTGGAGCTCCTGCTGGACCTCGTTGACCCGGGCCTTGAGCTTCTTACGAGTGGCTTGCTGCTGGACAGCCTTCCCCTCGGCTTCGGCCAGGGCCTTTTTCAGGGCCTGGACCTCAATCGCCGCCCCTACACATATTATGACACTCTGGTCAATACTCACCACTTATTCTTTCTGAATACACAACAAGCCGTTACTCACCTTGCTTCTCCTGGAGCTAAATCTTCACCGCGCCGAGCTCATTCTCAGTCCGCTCCAGCCTCTGCTTCAGTTCAGAGACTTTGGCAGCATGCGAGGTCGCGACCAACAACGACGCCTGCTTATTCACACATATTAAGTTAGTCTCCTCAAACAAAGGATTGATCCTCCATTCGGTCTTTCTTTCCGAACACCAGACTGTGTCTCAGGGCCATTGTCTGCATGGGTTTTTTCTCTTTCTATGTTGCTTACCTTAAAACCTGTCAACAGGTTGTTGCAGGCTTCGTTTAGTCCGCTCTTGGTGGTCTGAACCTTCTCGATCACCGTCCCCAGAAGGACACGGTGCTCGTCCACAATGGAGGCGCCTTGTAGCGCCTCCATCAGGTTATCCGGTGTCCCTGGTTGGACAAGGACCACCGGTGGAATTGGTGCACCCCCTCCTTAGAAGGAGGCTGCTCGCCGGATTCTGGAGCCGTATTGGTCTCCGGAATCATATTCAGCCGAGGGCCGAACTGAATACGGCCCCCTCGCCAGTCTCTGTGGGGATTCGCTCCCCCATGTGTCCGGCAGCGGAGGTCTCGCCTTGTGGCGCCTCCTGGACAGCGTCCCGGGCCCCTCCCCTGCTCGGAGCAGTCCTCCGAGACAACACTTCGGTGTCATCCTTGGCATCGAGGGAGTGGGCGGTCGGCGGTGACATGCTGGCCATTTCCGCTGGATCCAACGAACCTCTAGATGAGGATCGCTGGATGCTATCGCGGGCTGGACTGCAATAGCACAATTAACCACTTCAAAACGATAAAGAGGAAAGTCCAGGATGTACGGGTATATGTGAGTCATGGTACTTACGATGCTGCCCGGGGCTTAGTGCGGGGGCGTCATTCCAGACTGATGTCGACGTCCCACGCGGTGTTGACCGCTGGGGTGCCCTTCCCCTTCTTGGGCGTTTCTGCATCCAGATGCGCGGAAGCCTCCCTCTTCTTCTTTCCCTCCTCAGGGAGAGGGTTGTTCTCCTCCTCCTCCTCCTCTTCCTTGTCTTCCTCCTCCTCAGGAACGGAGGAAGGGGTCTCTTCGTCTCCGGACGTCATGTCCGAAGTACCCTTGCGGCGGGGGTCTCTTTTGGCCCCCTTGGCCTTCTTCTTGGCCTTCTTCTCCAGCACTTTATAGGGTGCCGGCACCAGCATCTTTGCTAAACACGGGATGACTAGTTCTTCAGGCAGCGGAGCCGGACAGATGATCAGCTTCGCCCTCTCCATCCAGTCTTGAAGAAGCAATTGTAAAAGCTCAGACATCATCCTCAAAACAAACAAGTAGGGGATATGTTAAAAATAACATACCTCGCTGGCGAGGTGTTTAATGTCATGCCCGCCGTCTGAATCTATGGCCGGCGGTTTCTCGTTGCCCTTAGAGAGCAACTTCTAGGCACCTTCATGAGTGGTTTCTAAGAGCCTCACCAGGATTTGGTGCTTCTTCGGATTGAACTCCCACAAAGGGCGGCTTCGGTGATGGCACGGGAGAATCCGGCGAACTAGCATCACCTGGATTACATCGACAAGCTTGACGTTCTTGGCTATCATGCTTTGAACGCGCGTCTGCGCTATCAGCTCATCGGGCAAACACCAGTTCAGACTCTTCTCGACCCAGGATATGAGTCGCATGGGAGCGCCGGAGCGGAATTCGGCAGCTGCGGCCCAGGTGGTGCCACGGGGTTCTGTGATGTAGAACCACTGTTTCTGCCACTCCTTTACTGTATCCACAAAAGTGCCTTTCAGCCAGGAGATGTTGGACAACTTACTCACCATGGTATCTCTGCACTCCGTGTGCTGGCCATCCACCACCTTCGGCTTCACGTTGAAGATTTTGAGCCAGAGCCCGAAGTGGGGTTGGATGCGAAGGAAGGCCTCACACACGATGATAAACGCCGAGATGTTGAGGAAGGAGTTCGGGAACAGATCATGGAAACCTATCCTGTAATAATACATCAGCCCGCGGACGAAAGGGTGGAGTGGAAACCCTAGCCTGCAGAAGAAATGAGGGATGAATACCACCCTCTCGTTGGGCTTCTGCGTGGGGACGACTTGTCCCTTGGCCGGCATACGGTGGGCGATTTTCTTCGCCAAGTATCCGGCCGCCCGAAGCTCACTAATGTCCTCCTCCTTGACTGAGGAGACCGTCCACTTGCCCTGACCTCCGGATCCGGACATGGTTGAGTGCTAGCTTGAGTGGAAAGGAGATGAGAACTTGGGCGCTGGAGCTCGAGATTGGAAGGGCGGAGAAAGAGAGAAGGCGTGGGAGAGGAAGGGGGAATCCTTATCCCCTTATAAAGGCAGTGAATATTGAACGCCTCCCCACTCGCCTTAGAACTCGCCTATTCCCTAGGGCTGTTTAAACGGCACGGTTGGGTTACCCATACCCGTACTGATGAGAATCCCGTAATAAGGGGGCACGATCTCTGCTTTGAGAAGACATGCCCATGGCTACCGCGTCTCGAAACGTGGAGTGGCAGACACAAAATAGTTCGGAATTGTGACCGGTCAGATGTGATGTCATGCTACAAAAAGTTGTCAGCGGATTGGACTCGTGTAAAATAATATTCTCTTGGTGGTTGTGTATGGTGTGTGTGGCAGGTCTGGATACTATCATCGCGTCCGAAGATTATATTGGAGTTTGGAAAGAAGGAACCCACCTTGCAATGTCGAAGACAATCTGCGCGCCGAACTCCTCATCATTGAAGCCAGGTTCAGGGGCTACTGAGGGAGTCCTGGACTAAGGGGTCCTCGGGCGTCTGGCCTGTTATCCATGGGCCGGACTGATGGGCTGTGAAGACACGAAGGTCAAAGACTGTACCCGTGTCCGGATAGGACTCTCCTTGGCGTGGAAGGCAAGCTTGTCGATCAACTATGAAGATTCCTTCCTATGTAACCGACTCTATGTAACCCTAGATCCCCCTCGGTGTCTATATAAACCGGAGGGTTTAGTCCGGAAAGGATATACTCAGTACCATAGTCATACATGCTAGACTTCTAGGGTTTAGCCATTACGATCTCGTGGTAGATCAACTCTTGTAATACTCATATTCATCAAGATCAATCAAGCAGGAAGTAGGGTATTACCTCCATAGAGAGGGCCCGAACCTGGGTAAATATCGTGTCCCTTGTCTCCTATTACCATCGACCTTAGACGCACAGTTCGGGACCCCCTACCCGAGATCCGCCGGTTTTAACACTGACAAGGTGCGGGATGGAGCACTGATGGCGTCGGGAGGTCGAGTTAAGGAGAAGGTGCAATGCGATGAGTGTACAACCTCTTTGGTGGCCGAGTAGGCCTCGGCTTCGCCCGAGGAGTCGGTGAGGATGATGCGGTTCCAGTGGAGCAGTTTAAGGCGACGTTGTGGGGATGGAGCATCCGTGATAGACGAGGCGATCGTTGGAGCAGCTCCTTGGAGGTGGAGGACGGGGCAGCTGAACCGGCGGGACGACGAGATGGACGAGGAGGGTGGGGTTTCACGACTGGAGCGGAGAGGTTATGGCGGCCTAGGATTTCGAATGGCAAAAAGGAGGCGATGGGAGGGGTGAACCATGACTTAGGGACGCGCTTGTCCAAAATGTAGGGTGTCTTACAAAAGTACCCCCCACTGATTTGAACTAGCGGCCCTTTCGGCTCAGGGTTAGAAGGGGGATTTCGCGTGTCGAGATTTGGCAGCTGCAGAGAGTTTTCGCGCGCGTTGTAATTTCGGGATAGCAAGTCACGGGTTGTGAAGGCGCCAGTTTTGGGAGCACGATATCTGAATTTTCGGGATATAACAAGGCACGGGTTGAATTTTAGGGATAATCCTAGCGTGTAATATTGTACTTATACATACCAAATCAATTTGCACCTCCCTCAACCAAAAAGAAAACAAAAAAATAAAACTATTCACACCACACAAAGAGAGAGTCTTGCCCTGTTTTACTATAAAAATGCTATTCAAAGCTACTCCCTCCTTCCATCTATATAGGGCCTAATGCGTTTTTTGATGCTAGCTTTGACCAAATATTAGAGCAATAATATATGAAATTTAACTTAGACAAAGCACATCGTTAAATTCTTCTGTGAAAGGTTCTTTCAATGATATAATTTTCACATTGTGCATGTCATGTACTATTAATCTTGTCAATAGTCAAAGGCGGTCTTAAAAAACGCATTATGCCCTATATAGATGGAAGGAGGGAGTATGAATCCATGTTATGTCCAATTAATTTTTTTTGCTTGCTGTATAATGCATGTAACCTACTCATACCAATATTTTACTGCATTCCAAATGTCTATACTACCGCTGCAATTTGAACTGAATTTGAATTCGTTTCTCTATTTCAATAAGAACCTACAATCATGATTGTTGACAACTTCAACCATCATTCGTGTATTACCTTAATAACACACCACATGATTACTATAGAGATAGATATGAACTATGTGTACTACATGAACTCGAATTCTATTTTTTGAATACACTTGATGTTGATTCCAAATAATAGTACATTTGATGTACTAACTATATATTCATAATCTAAACCATGTTCCATACGTACACCGTGTTTATCACACATAGTATAGTGCCCCGCCCCCTACATTATGACAAGTATTTAGACCTAAGCTGCAAAAGCCACACATTAGCCCAAATTATAATCAATGTTCTATATATTATACGTAGTACTAGCAAGATGCCCATGCGTTCCACAGAACATCAACATGATCAAGGGGAGGCCTAATTTGCAAATATGGAGAGGGGTGTGGGTATCTTTTTTCAAAATTGCCATTGTTTCCTTCCTATCCGTCAGATATAAATCGGACAACCTATAGTGCAGGATGGCTCACACACCATCATTGACAACTCCGTCTTTTTATAAGAGTAGAGATAAAATATATTATATGTAGTATAACATGTTCATAATCACACCATGTGTATCACCGTTATATATATTTAGACATGCGTCGGTTTAAAACACTATGATAAATTCTTCAAATATTCGAATTCGCTTTTTATAATGAAGTATGATCTTTATTCGTATTTTACACCCACACAATCCTCTTATCTTTGTAGCTAGCGCTAACTTCCTCTCATGCATGCACACGCCCGCATCCCTCTCACCCTCCCTCAGCATTCTCTAGCTCCATCGCGCAAATTCGTCTTTTCACTTTAGGTCGTTCACCCACGGTGTGTGTAGGCCCCCCAGCTCCTTCATTACGACACACATCGATCGATATGCCTCTCTAGCCAGGTGTGCCGAGAACAAACACAAGCTTCCCCTCTTCTCTTATCATTGTACATGCCTCACTCCCACCACTCTTTTCATCGATCTCGTACTCGCACACTCCATCCCCCTCGATATAGTATGACTCTCGCACCACCTCCTAGATGCATCCCTCTCTCTCTATCCTTCTCCCCGTGCCTCATTTGCTTCTAACACACACATGCATGTATACCGATCGACCTCCCAACATATACCTAGGTCGACTTTAACTATTCCCCCCCCCATCGATCGACGTACCTCACAACACTACAAAAAAAATACACACCCGTGACATTTGGGCCGAAGGAATTTTTTTCTGTCATACATATGACACTTCTATGACGATAATTGTGACAAAACCCGGTATCATCATAGATGTGGTGGGCTCCTACTTCTATGACAAAAAATCATGACAGAAAATGGGCTTTTCGTCCTGGGCGGGCCGGAGACGCAGCTGCACGACATTCTTTGGGCCGTCCATGACGGAAAAAACCATGGTAGAAGCGAGGGGGAGGAAAATTTCGGGGAGTTCCCGGTTACGGTGGGAGGTCGGGGGCCGAGCGATGCGCGTTTCTCTCGTACACGTACGCGAGTGTGTGCAAGGCGTTGGCTCTAACTGAACCCGTGCGAGGCGTTGGGCTCTAACTGAACCCGAGTGATTGCACTGCAGGCTACGCGTTACTGAACCCGAGCGATCGATTGATGGCTGTTAACTGAACCCGATCGAGCGATTCCTTGGCTACTTCTGCTAACTGAAGCCGATCGATGGGATGAACAGTGAGTGTTGCGGGGGGGGGGGGGGGGTTGGATGAACAGTGAGCGGTGGCGTTGCCTCTGGATGAACAGGACCCCGTGGTGTGGTGGAGGGCTGGATGAATAGTAGACGGTGGAGGGGTGCCCGTGGAGGGGTGGATGAACGGGACCCCGTGGTGTGGAGGGTAGGATGAACAGTAGATGGTGGAGGGGTGCCCGTGGAGGGGTGGTTGAACAGGACCCCGTGGTGTGGAGGGCTGGATGAACAGTAGATGGTGGAGGGGTGGTTGAACAGTAGCCGGTGGAGTAGCGCGCGGTGGAGGCTGGATGAACAGGAGCCCGTGGAGGCTGGAGGAGGTCGACGGTGGATGAACAGTAGCTCGTGGAGGCTGGAGGGGGTCGACGGTGGAGATGAACAGTATCCCATGGAGTCCCGTTTTGCGGTACGCCACACCCCTCCCGATGAACAGGACCCCTGTTTCGACCGTAGCACTCCAACACAAGTCCGCTTCCTCCGTTTTGCGGTACGCCACACCCCTCCCGATCAACAGGACCCCCGTTTCGACCGTAGGAGGTCCGTTTCCTCCGTTTTGCGGTACGCCACACCCCTCCTGATCAACAGGACCCCCCTTTCGACCATGGCCGGTCGAACACAAGGCCGTTTCCTCCGTTCTGCGGTACGCCAGGCCTAGTTTCCATCACCTGTTGCGTCCAAGCCCTCCCGATGAACACGACGCATTTCGTTGCCTCCCCATGAACACGACGCCTTCCGTTGCCTCCCCATGAACATGACGACGACGATGTTTCTCCGTTCCGACCCAGCCATGTCAACGAGCCCTCGCCGTACGTATGCGCGAGTAGGCATTCGAGACCCCGCCCGTATGCACACATACGTGGCCGTATTTTCTTTCTTGCACCCTGGCCGCTGTACGTACGTGTACATGCTACGTGCGCGCCTATACTACGACATGTGCGCGCCTCTACTACGACACGTGCGCGCCTCTACATCGACCAGTATATATGTACGTACACGTTCGCGACCAGAATGACAACGCTACGTACGCTTCGACCAGGTGGGTCCCGACTGTCAGGCACTTCCTTGCGTGCGAAGGTGTAGCTGGTGGGTCCCAGCAGTCAGGGGGGAAACGTTTTTTCGTGAAATACGGTGGCCTGTCCGGTGGGTCCCTGCTGTCAGGTGGAGGAATCATTATTTTCCGCGTAATAAGGAGGCACTTCCTTGCTGCCGCCATGGACCCCGCTATCAGCCTCTCCACGTACAGTCCACGTCCGATGGAAGTCATTCCTTGACCACGTTGACCACGCCGCCCCGAGAGCACCAGGGCGGTGGACGACGGCAAGGCCTAGGAAGGGGACGACGCGGAGCCAGGGAAGACGCGGTAGTGGATGCCCACACGTAGAGGAGTACGAGGGTTCACTGGTTCGCTGTGGTGTGAGGCTGTCGTCGCCGCAGAATAACAGGGGGTGTGGGTGAGTAGAGGGATGGCTTGGCCAGCGGTGGGAGTAGTAGGGGCGGTGAGGCCTCCGCCGCATCGCAGCCGGCCACGGGAGGCAGGAGCACGAGGCACGACCGGCGCTGGTTTGGGGGGCTGGAGCAAGAAGACCAGAGGTTGAAGAAGCACTACGGCCGTTGGATGGACATCGTACGGTCACTGGAGCTAGAATCATTCATATTGACTAAGTTGACAAAGCCCTTTGTCCCCGTCAACTTAGTAGGCCCACAAGTCAGCCTCCCAGCAATGTGGGTCCCAGCTAGTCGGTGGAGTATTCAATTTTTTTGTGCGTAATAAGGAGGCACTTCCGGTGGGTCCGAGCTGACAACGGGGGGAACGTTTTTTTTGCGAAGTATGGTGGCCCGTCTGGTGGGTCCCAGCAGTCAGGGGAAAATGATTTTTTTCGCAAAATACTAGTGGCCCGTCCGGTGGGTCCCTGCTGTTAGGTGGAGGAATAATTATTTTCCGCATAATAAGGAGGCACTTCCTTGCGGCTGCCGTGGACCCAGCTGTCAGCCTCTCCACGTACAGTATTCCTCCGATGGAATTCGGTCGTTGACCACATTGACCACGGCGCGCCGACAGCACCACCGCGGTGGACGACGGCGAGGCCTAGGAAGGGGACAACGCGGATTCGGGGAAGACGCGGCAATGGACGCCCACGCGGAGAGGTGTACGAGGGTTCACTGGTTCGGCTACGCTGCCGTCGCCGCAGAATAACAGGGGGTGTGGGTGAGTGGAGTGGAGGGATGGCCTGGCCAGCGGTGGGAGTAGTATGGGGGCGATAAGGCCTCCGCGGCAGCATAGCCGGCCACGAGAGGCAGGAGCAGGCGGCACGATCGGCGCTGGTTTGGGCGGCTGGAGCAAGAAGACCAGAGGTTGAAGAAGCACTACGGCCGTTGGATGGACATCGTACGGTCAGTCGAGCTAGAATCGTGCATATTGACTAAGTTGACAAAGCCCTTCGTCCCCGTCAACTTAGTAGGCCCACTATACTGGGTCCCAGCTAGCAGGGGGGTATTCATTTTATGTGCGTAATAAGGAGGCACTTCCTTGCGTGCGAAGATATAGCTGGTGGGTCCAAGCTGTCAGCGGCGGTAACATTTTTTTCGCGAAATACAAAGGCCGTTTCGGTGGGTCCCAGATGTTAGGTGGAGGAAATCATTATTTTGCGCGTAATAAGGAGGCATTTCCTTGCGTGTGGCCGTGGACCCAGCTGTCAGCCTCTCCACGTACAGTCCACTTCAGATGCATGTCGGTCGTTGACCACGCTGACCACGCCACGCCGAGAGCACCAGGGCGGTGGACGACGGCGAGGCCTAGGAAGGGAACGACATGGAGGCAGGAAAGACTCGGCCGTTGTTTTTGTTTCCCACGCGGAGGGGAGTACGACTGTACGAGGGTTTACTGGTTCGTCTGCCGTCGCCGGAGAATAACAACAGGTGTGGGTGAGTAGAGGGATGGCTAGGCCAGCGATGGGAGTATGGTGGGGCAGTGAGGCCTGCGCGGCATCACAGCCGACCGCGGGGAGGAGGGAGCAGGCAGTCCCGCCGGTGCTTGTTTGAGTGGCTGGAGCAGGAAGAGCAGAGATTGAAGAAGCACGACGGCCGTTGGATGGACATCCAACAGTATATAGGCCATCTGTGGAAAGCCTCAAATCTGTGGAAAACAACACACAACCCATCTGCCATTATTTCAAATAATTGACAGCCCATTTGCTAATTCTTATAGTTTTTTTTGGAGCCCATATTCTTTATGTTAGCATTACAGCCCATATTGTGGCCACGGTTAAAAAATTATACGAAATTTTGCATATGTCGGTGCGGTCTGAACTGTTTTTAATCCCGAAATTTCGAGTCACATTCAGACTGATTTTAAAAATAAATGTATATCAATATAAAATTCAATAAATTGTCCACGCATAAAAATTGATGCAATTTAAAATCTCGAAATGAAAAAAAGATATTTGAAAATAATTATCGGTTTGATGTGTTTTAAAAATGTACAACCCATTTCTCATTACTGATAGGCCACTCTCCTCGTCTTGAAAGATTTGCAGCCCAACAGGCCTGATAAAGCGACTTACTTGACAAATCACAAAAAAAACTGGGCTAGCCATTTTCAGAAAGAAAAAAAATACTGGGCTGGTCTGTGGTAAACATAAAAGAAAAGGCTGTCTAGACAGGCCAGAGTGTCCCGCACAGCCCAGTTAACACCCTGCTCCCGTCTCAAAAACAAATTAGATAAATGCCACTCCAATTATGGCGATTCATAAAAATGCCACTGCAATTTCCAAACTTTGAAAAATGCCACTGCAATTTTTGCAAACTTTGAAAAACGCCACTGCAGTTTGCAAACTTTGAAAAACGCCACTCCAGACTTTGAAAAATGCCACTAGAAATGGCATGAAATGGCATTTTTCAAAGCTTGGAAATTGCAGTGGCATTTCTCGGATACACCAGATTTGGAGTGGCATTTATCAAATTAACCCAAAACAAAAATAACTCGGCGAGCTGCTCGGTCCCTGGTGTCAGCCGCTCGTTGTGCAATTCTCTCGTTTATTGACTACGTTGACAATGGCATTGGACCCAGATGTCAGAAATCCACTAGGAGGAGCCATTTTTTTATTGGCTTGAAATAAGGAGGCACTTGCTTGCGTACTGCCATGACCTTGGCGGGTCCCTGCTGTCATCCTCTCCACGTACAATCATCTCCTGATTGTGTACGCGTCAACTTGCTAGGCCCACAAGTCAGCCTCTAAACCATGGAGGAAAAATACAACCCATTTAAAAAAATAACATCCCATTCCATACGTTCAAACGGAAAGTTCAACATTCACAGCAAAGTAACAGGTCTGATCCACATATAAAGTACTGAACTTCCACGTTGACAACCATCATAGCCAAGTGAACTATCTCGTCCCACTAACACTCTAGTAGCGTACAAGTACTAACTTACTCTTAGCTAACTAGACGATGTCGGCTGCCATCTGCTGTCCATGCTAAACGCCGGCACCGGCGTCCTCCGCCTCGCCTTGGACTTGCCAGAGGTGCGATAGGGCGCGTTGCTCGCGCGCGTTGGCCCTTTCCATGCCGGCGTGGTCCACCGAAGCTTCGGCTTCCAAGCGAGAAACCCACTTGACAAGCTAGTAGTAAAAATCGGCATCGTGAACGCGTGCGTGCCCGACAGCCTCCACGGCTATTCGTCGGGCGCCGGCCTCCAAGTAGTCGGCCCAGTTGCGGGCGCTCTGCTTGCGACTCAGAGCGTCGGTGCGCTGCTGCTCCATGTCCCGCTGGCGGCGCAAATCGGCGAGACGCTGCTCCTCCGCCAGGCGGTCGCGCTCCAACAACTCCTGCTCCTCCGCCATGTAGTCGTGCTCCAACAACTCCTCGATCTCCGCATTGCGATCTAAAGACAGATAGAATGCCTCCTCCCTCCGTCTGCCTTCCGGTGAAAACCCGAACACTAGTTCCGGCGGTGACCGCCTCCGGCGTCGCCTACCGTGGACGGGCGGGGGCATGGCGGACGTGGCGAGCGACGTCGGGCCGGTGGGGTCTTATGAGGATATGGCGAGTTGGGTCACGGTGGCACCGGAGAAGGCCAGGAAACAGTACCTATAGGCGGAAGGTAGCGCGACGGTCATCGGAATTCAATGCATAATGACTTAGCGCGCCAGCTTGCCGTGAAAAACTAGAGAAACTGAAATTATGACTGTGTCGTCCCGTCCCGTCTGGGTCGCACGCCGGCATGGCGGTAAAACGAGTGCACTCGAATCATCTCCCTCCTTGTCAATAATGATTCCATGGATTTAAAGCATATCTTTTTTCGCATCAGTTAGCTGCCTTAATTACGGCCGGCTGCATGCAGGCACTCAGAATCGCTCGCAGGCAGTACGCGAAGCAGCATGCAGCCACTTAAATCGTTGGAATTAATTAGGCTTAAACTTCTGCATGCCGAGGGCACGCATGCAGCCACATAAATCGCTGGAATTTATTAGGCTTAAACTTCTGCATGCCGTTAATTATTGTCATGCCTTGGTCTTGCTGCTTTGCTCACGGGACTAATAAACCCGGACGGAGGGAGTACCTTGGTTGGTGAGAGGTTTGAATTAAGCCCTGCAGACCGGAAAGGAGGTACTACTACGTGCGTGATCCGCTATTTATTCGTGTAGGATCGAGTAGGTCGTTTCTTGAATTGAGCCCTGCAAACCGGAAAGGAGGTAGTACGTGCGTGATCCGCTATTTATCCGTGTAGGATCGATAGTGTAGCTTGTCAGTTTCTTCAGAGGTAGGCATTTTTATCCGTGTAGGATCGATAGTGTAGCTTGTCAGTTTCTTCAGAGGTAGGCATTTTTATTCAAAAAACTGCCACTTCGCATCTTGCGTCGCAAATGAAACTGCTAGGAGCGCATTTTTAGGCTAGCTAGTGATCGATCAGTAACTTGTAAACACTGAGCGAACAGAAATAAGTAACTGTTAATGCATCTCAATGATTCACAGATCATATACAAATATGTAGCTCCAAAAGCAAAGATCAGCCACTTCGGATCTTGCGTTGCAACTAAAACTAACTAGTACGATTCCCATACATAAGATCAACATGTTAATGCATCTCAATGACTCACAGATCATATACAAATATGTAGCTCCAAAAGCAAAGATCTAGAAAAAACATCTGTTCTTCCTACTTACATGGATGCTTATATTGGCCAACATTCAGTACATACTAAAAGACAAATTTGTTTGTGAAGTCTATTCCTCTTGCAAACATAAGTGGTTTCACCAACAGCTGGAACCATGAGAATGAACCATACATGATGGAGGAACATGCACTGCAATGTGATTTGGTCTTCCCTCGATCACACTGCGAGACTATTTTCGGAATACAAACTTTAACTTAGGCAAAATGATGTCCATTGTATAATCAGACCAAAGCAATGAAGCACCTAGTGTTGGCCAATAAATAGTACAATACTACTTTTCTGCAGTCCATGAAGTGACTATCCAATCTTTCTGTGTCTATTTTCAAATGGCACTGCATGCAGTGACTATACTATTCTCTTGTGCAGTTCAACCAAAATTGCGGGCACTTTGTTTGTTTGCCAAATAGTGGGCAGACATCTCTGTCTGCACAAATATCAAGCAGCTAGTAAACATATACCACACCTTGTATTTTCGGTTTAAACATGTCTCTTCCGCTTAGCATCTGTCATGTTCTGCACTGGACAATCTGATACAGTTATGTTTTGCCCTGGACAATTTCATACTGAATTGATTTGCTGGTTCAGAGCAGAAATATAGCGCCTATTCTTCATCAGACCAAGGATATCCATGTTCGCAGTGATGGAAGAGGTGAAATCGATACAACCGAAATTGAGCATCCAATCATTGAATCCTGTCCTGCACCTCCAATGTAGGTCCACCCTGCTAATAAATTCACATGCAAACCACTAGTATTACTATCTAATGACAGTACAAAAAGAGTAGCAAGATAGTAGAAAACCATGTACCTTCATAATAAACAGCTCATAGTGCCACCAATTGGATATAAAGGTTGGGAAAAAACATGCTCCTAATGTTGAACCAGTTGGACTTTTTGTGCAGTTCCACTAAAATCGAGCGTCCCTGTTTGCATAGATATTGAAAGTGTGATTACTCTAAAAGTGGCACTAGTTGAAGCATAGACTCACAAATATAAGCATTCCAATTTCTTAATGGGAAAAGGTAGCAAGACTGTTTCTAACCACCTGTTTGAAGGAATAAATAAAGCAACAACGGCTGATGTGAGGAAGGCATACATAGTTTTTTCTGGAAAAGTGAGCCATTCCTAACCTTTCCTCTTCTTTTAAGCAAATTTTGTGCAGTTCTACTAAAATAAAATGCCATCACCGCCTTGACAATTTAGTGACACTGTACAAAAGGAAATGACTTAACATTACATCATGATGTCAGGTATGTAGTCGACAGGCATTAGAGACAAACATACAGACCTCCTCAAGAGAACAGCCGGAGGAGGAGGTGCCCACTCTTGACCTTTCCTCTTGTCTTCATAATTGTATGTGCAGTTTAACCAAAATAAAATGACATCAGCGCCTTGGCATTTTGGTGACACTGTACAAAAAAATTAACTTATCTCATGAAAGTGAGGTATGTAATCTATAAGCTTTAATAGTGCAAAAATCTGACGGGAGTAACAAGTTTCATCGTTGGTATACTGGCTGTGCAACAGCATTAGAATGCCTTATAGCTGAAAAATCTTTAATACATCCACAATCAACAGCTAACCCTGAAATAATCCAGTGACATTAAATGGCATTGCTTAAATTTATGGGTAGCATTAGATTGAGAGCGGCATTAGTTAAATGTGGCATCACTTTAGCAGTAGCATTGCTTGACTTGACTGCTGGCGTTATACTAACAGCAAAAAAAGTGGCAATAAGAGCATGGGAGGCACCAGTACGATGTACCTCCACGGACGCAGAGTTGTGAGGGAGGTATGGTTGCCCAGAGCAACAAATATCCAGGCAGCATATGTGGATTACGGTCCCATTTTTGTTCTCTTTAGCCACCTTTTTCCTATGCGAGGACAACAAACCGATCGACCTGGTCATTCTCTATTGCGTTGTCATGCCTTTCTACCCTTCTTCAACCAAGAGACACGAGACTCGTTCCCTAGCTACTGATTTTCCCCTTTTCAACCTAGATGCGGGTTCGATGCCTACTCTCTTGGACAGTACAGTCCCCCTTCCTTTCCTTATTCAACCCAGACATGGATTAGTCTGCATGAAATAGGGTTTCCTTTAATAGTGCAAATTATGGTTTTCGTCTGCGTGGCCAGCAAAGTAGAGGATAGCAAATTGGGAAGATGGTGGAGTGGAAAAAGATCCACATGCAACGACGTAGCAGATGGGGCAACAGAACAAGGTTATGATTCGAAAAGAGGTAGCATACCTAAGGGTCGGCGGGAAGTGGCTTCGTTCGTGGTCGTCGTCCTCCGCACACACTACGACAGCGAGCTTGGGGACGGAGGCCATCCCGCGCGGGCGCTAGGTCTGAGAGGACGGCCTTGTCGTCAGTGCGTGACCTCGCTCGCCGACGACGAGTGCGTCAACGCTGCACGTCCTTTTATTCCCCGGCGGATCTGTGACCACGGGAAAGGAGGGAGAGAGGGGTCGTCTTTTTTAGATCTGGAGAGAGGGTGGTAGTGTGAGAAGCAAGTGGGCAGCCCTTAGCAAGAAAGCGCTGAAGCTCCAGCCTATATATATCTTTTTTATACTACTAGTACTGGAGGTGGGATAGTGGTAGAGTAGTTTATATTTTCTCTGTGTACAGTACCAGTTAGTCGTGTTTCAAAACTGATCGGCACGCCATTAAAAAAATAAAGGTCAATAACTAATGCGGCACCTCGGGCCAACGCGGCCAGATCGCATTTTGCACGAGAAATTACACACCATGTTTCGTTGACATATGGTCCCGTTCCAACATATCAGTGAGACGACGGCGAGTAGTAGGAGTATTTTCGAATGGACATGTAGGTCGGGGCGCCTCTTCGTGAACCGTGGCAAACTCGCAACCGTCCACCGACTCTTCGCCTTTCCCTCTCGATTTGGAACTGCTATCGCACACTCTTCCTCTCCCTCCTCCATTTTCCTTCAGCCCTTCACCATTTCTTCTGCCATTGTTCGATCGTCTTCTCCACGGAGGGAACAGGTCAGAAACATCCCCGTTATTCTTGCCCCGATCTGAAAGATGACGTGGTTGAGGAACTCATTGATCGGTGCGACGTCACCACCTCGGCTAGCATGGCAGGTTCGTTCAAGCCCATTCTCGACTCAACTAATAACATCATTGCAAGGAACCCAAGGGTCAAGGAGCAATTTGATCTCCCCTATCTTCTTTGCTGTGACCCTTCTCGCTGGCGAGCGGACGACGGAGACCTCGCCTTGTGCAAGTTGATGCCGCTTGATAATGATACGTGTGATGTCAAGATGCCATCGCTTAAGGGTAAGTCCTGGGCTGGCGCAAATGGAGATTGGGTTGTTTATATTGGGTACAATTGCGAGTGGGAACTTGTGAATGTGTACACTCGTCAGCGGATTCCACTTGCAAAAATCTCCGAGTGCCCTGAGGATGAGCACACAGATGATCTACGTACGTTCAAATGCGATCATGGTGACTATCGTGTACTGAAGATAGCAATTTGTCGAGTTACCAACCGCTCTTGGAATTACAAGAACTATCAAGTTGTTGCTATCTTCGACAAGCTAGTTGCCGTCCTTCGTGGTTCGACTGGATGGATATTACTCAAAAATCAGTTTTTATACACGGATGTGTACTGTGATGCAATTGAATACAAGGATCTTGTGTTTGCTGCCACCTCTCGTGGCACTGTTTTTGCATGGGATCCTCGTTGTTTCAGTACGTTTGTCTTCCACCGTAATTATAATTGTTTCATCCACATGCATGCGGGTTAGCAACTTTCCCTTTACTAATTAACCTTCTTCTTGTGTTTCCAAGGTCCCGTGGACATCCCACCACATATACTTAAAGATTTTTATAACCAAGGGGGAGATGACGATGGTGATGATCACGAGCATGAGGACGAGCAGCGCCGATGTACTCTGTGGCGCCTGGCAACTAATTCCGATGGATCACCTCTACTTATGTGTATACAGCCCACTGATGATGTTACTGCTAAGGAAGCAGGTGTAGTCTCCCATGGTCGCACTCTCCGGACCTATTCCAACACCCGTTGCATGGTATTCGCGATGGATACTAGTGTGCTAGCGCCAACTCCTTCTCCCTGGCACATAATTGATAGTCTTGGAGAAAACTCGCTCTTCCTTGGACGAAACTATCCGATGATGGTGAAAGGTGATCCAACCGTTGTTGACACATTTATGAGAAGCAACTGTGTCTATACCCCGGACATTTGCGTGGTTCCCTACCCTGGTACTGATATAGTAGGTTGCTTCAGCCTGGATGATCAGTCCTGCGTTGGTCTCCAGATCGACAATGCATGGCCCGTCCCAGAGAATCACTTGTGCTTCAAAGCAAGCATTTCCAACGCCGAGGAATGGTTGAGTTGAAGTTCATTTCATTGCTTGTTATTTGTTGTGTGGTGAAAACTTTAGTATTTATAATGTATCCTCGTTGTCGATGTGCGTTGATGATCTGTTGTTCTATGTAATAAAATGATATGCATGTGATAAACTTACTAAATTTATGAATGGCTTTCGAGTCGCTTCTCTGAGTGACTGGTGCGACGAGGCAAAAAAATATTTTCCGAATACATACTTGTACGTGCATTGCAACAGGTTATCGGATGAGGCCAATCAACAATAGTAGTACACTATTTGTACTAGCTTCACGTGCTTCGCGCGTCGGGCGGGTGTTTTTACTGTAGCCATATGTTAATGTGTCCGTTGTACGTAACCAGCACCTCGAATCCTCGATATACTAGTAGTATAGTATATAGTAGGAGTAAGTAGTAGGAGTAGTAGGGTGGCATGGGCCAGAACAAGCATTCACGTCCAGGAGTATGACACACGCCACCACCACGACATCCATCTGACACCATATTGTTTCTTGAAGTCCGTGCGAGAGCAATCTCTTCAACTAACTCAAAAGTATCCAAACAGGAGGGTTAGTTTGGGTTAGATGCATCTAACCCATCCAAAAAATCTAACCCATCCAAGAGGTGTTTATTTGGGTTAGTTCTTCTTGGGATCATTAAAAAACACATTTTTTCTCTCGCTCTCCCCATAGCAGATCCCTCTCCACTTCCTCGAAGCTTCTCGTCCTTTCCCTCCCTTCCTCTCGCATCGCCCGTGAAGGCGCCTCGCCGTATCCGCGTTCCATCTAAGCCTGCCATCCAAACACCTCTTTGGCTAGAGTTAGTTTAGGGTTAGTTCAGGATTAGAATCTAACTCTAACCTCTAACTGAGTTAGAGTATCCAAACAGGGCAGGGTTTGCCGATAGTCGGTTTCCTTAACTGCGGTCCCACTTGTAAGGCCAACTCCAACGCACGACCCCAAACGGACCTTCGTTTTGCAAGAACTCCAACGATAATTTTGACTACTCCTGTAGTAAGTTGGATTAGTGCCTTCTCGATGCATTCATTGTTGATCTACGGAGGCTCGATCTTGCGTGCTTCTTTCTTCTTCGAGTGTAAAGAAGTAGACGTTGCTTCCTCGCATCTAGTCTCATGTCTAGCCTCTATTCTATACTAGCTAAAAGTGATAGAACATCTACTAAATTGCGCTCTATCAATATATGGATGTACTCTTCTTCCCAACACAAAAACTTG
The DNA here is from genome assembly GCA_032464435.1 of Aegilops umbellulata. NCBI lineage: Eukaryota > Viridiplantae > Streptophyta > Magnoliopsida > Poales > Poaceae > Aegilops > Aegilops umbellulata. Next base: position 359,846,429 of record CP136058.1, read on the forward strand.
CATCCATTCTACTCCCTCCGTTACACAATACTACATGCCTTCTATTTGTCAAAATATATATGTATCTAGACATGTCTTAGTATATAGGTACATCCATTTTTGGACAAATGGAAGTCAAGTATTTTGGAACGGAGGGAGTACACAATAAAATTTTTAAGTTAGCACAACTAGTCTAATCCGAGAGAAGAACCAAAGATTTGGTCGGGTTCTTCCTCCTTTTGCCGACACGTGGGACATCCAGCATCCAGGTCATGTCATGAAAGAAAATAGAGTGGTAGTTGAAGCCACGAGATGTGCATCTTGGGTTAAACTATAAATAGAATCTTACTACTCTTGAGTAACTCCAAAAGCAGCCACCAAAGATCTTTATTGGATTTGTTTTTCATCACCAGCACGTCGAGGTGAAAGATGTGCAGGTTCAGTGGGTCCTCTTGCGTTTTCACTAACATGTGGGGCCGCATGTGAGCAAACAGACGATGGGCTCCGCGCGTCCGCTGGCTGGCTGAGAAGAGAGATAGAGGAGGGCTAAGCACGGACTGCAGGAAATTTGTTCTACGTACCTCGATATAGGCTCGATATAGTGGGGTGGCATGGGCCATAACTAGCATTCACATCTAGCAGTACGACACACGCCACCCACACGAGTCCCATCCGACACCAATTTTCTTGGAGTCCGTGCTACAGCCATCTCTTCTCCCTCCTGTCCTCTTTTCTCAGCCATCATGCGGTGGGCGGGGTTGGGGTTTGCCGATAGTCGGTTTGCTCAACTGCGGTCCCACTTGTAAGTGAAAATGCAACACCGCACGCATTCCCTCTTGAGCGGCGTGCCGGACCAACAGTGTGGGGGTGCGACGCGAACACGGCAGGCTTTTCCTTTTGAACTCGTAACTTGTAAAAATTGGTTCTGCTCCATGGCGCGACCGATAGATAGAAAATAACGATTTTGCCTAGAGTAATGAGAAGTTTGCATCTGGCGCCGTTCATGCATGGAGTACGTACGAAAATTATGAAGTTGATGCGAAAGGTAAGATAATTACTGTAGTATCATATACTACTACATGGATTTGATGAAAGGATAAAAATACATACGGATCCATCAACGTTCAACGACATCCTCACGCCCTAGTGCGCCGGGTCACCAACCGACGTGTGAGGAGCAGCGGCATTGGCGGCGAGCTCAACGTGCTTCTGAACAGTGCCGGCCAAGGTTGCCCTACGCTCCAAGAAGGCCAGCGTCCTATCGTCCTCCTCTTGCATGTACTAGTCCTTGTGGATGATTTGCGCGTAGACGTGGGTGATTATGTCAATGGTGTCTTGCCGCGCCAGGCGCTGCGCGGCGAGCGCGACCTCGAGGTGGACATTCTCTGGCGCGACGGCGGGCAGTCGCAGGGCCACTAGTGCGTCAAAGAGGTTGTTACCATAGTGGCCGTTGAGGGTGGCGGGCATCGCAGAGCCTGGGCGCGTCGGCTGGAGGCTTAGGTCAAAGTCGTCCTCAGTCTTCTTGACGATGGTGAAATTGTCGAGGAAACCGACGAGGACCTCGTCGAACAAGGATGCAAAGCTGTCGTCCAAGCGGCCCCTCGCCCTGGCGGCCTCAAGCAATACTACCTGCCGGGCCGCAGGCCGGCGTCGTGGACCATCTGGCACAGCCGGCTGATGCTCGCGCTCATCGCCTCCATGGGTCTAGCGTAGCTTCTAGTCAACTGATCTTGTGATTCGAGTGATCACTCAGCCCTTGGTTAGCGTGTGTGGGTGCGTAGGATTTCGTACTACTCCTCGGCCCTCTACTGCACCTGCCTTTGGCTGTATGATAGGTGGGCCAGCCACCCCCTGGGGCCACGTGTCATTCACCCAAAGGTAGTTGTCGTAAGTCAATGAAGCTGTGTCGCCCTCCGTGCCGGTGCAGTATAGTCATCTCACCGGACCTCTAGTTGGGGCCAAACGAGAGAAGTTTGATGTTTACTGGTTTATTGGTCCCCTTTGCATTTTGCTCCAAGTTTTGACCTTTTATTTAACTAATAAAATGTTAATGCATGTAAACAAAAATGTTGTGTAAGTCACCTTACGAAAACCAAATAACCCCAAAATACTTAGGCATGGTGCACTAACTCCCTCCTTGTTTCTTATTTCGTGATATATCAACCAATGAGAGATGTGGGCCGTGCATGCTTTCAATGACCTGAGACTAGTACCAAACATGACATGCAGTGTTTAGTTCATTGCATGTAATCCTATTCCAGTACTCTAGTTAGCAAAAAAACATTAAGTTCTCTCGCTGATAGGAATAAAACACCATATATTTATTTACAGAGGGAGTAGTACATTTTTGGTGACATGCATTACTAGATATTGCTAGTCAATACTAAAATCCAGATGGACGTGGTAGTACTCCTAAATCCAGACGGTGGTGCTACTAGTACTAGTAGTAGTACTACCAATGAAATAGTAGGAGTACTAGCACTGTACTATCCGTTGGTCAAATTATTACGTGCTGCTCCTCACAGTGAAGTGACAAGACCCTGTGCCGGAGATGACACCTGAGTATAGGCGCCGTGTTCAGCATACCATAGTCAGCCTCACCGTCTGCAGTCACTATCATCATGGCTGTAGAGCTAGCCTGCTTACAACTAGCCCTGTTCGACATAATTTCCCGTGCGTAGATGCCCGTGCATTGCACGGAACACCAAGATTGGGGGTGTACGGCTCCGGCAGCGGCCATCGCGCCAGAGTTTTCCACGGCCTTCTACTCCTAGATGTGGTGGGGAGGAGATGAGGCTGATTGTGAGAGACAAGGAGTTGTTTGTAAATAGGGAACAAGTGCGGGCATCTTTTTGCAAAAACGGAGAAGCTGGTTTGTATGCGTCAGATCTAGATCCGACGGCTATTGGTGAAAGATGGGAGGCACAACATCATCACCAACTCAGGACCTGTTTGATTCGCAGGATTTTGAAAACGCAGGAATAGGACACGACAATATTACAAGTTTCAAACTGATATTACAAATGTTAGGAGTAATGCTGCACCTACGAATAGGGAATTACTAGGAAGTTTACGTAAGAACTTTCGTTACTTTAGGTGGATGCAGCATTATCGTACAAACTAAAATCCACCGCCCTGACAAGTCACTAATGGGCAAATAAGTTTTCGAGTCTCTGGCCACTTGATGTTTCAAAAAAAAAATCAGCTTCTGCGGAGACTTTGTCATTTAGGCTTAGACGCTTGCGATGATTAGCACGCCATTCATTGTTGCGCCAGAGAACGCCAAACCTCATTACCTTGAGCACACTTGCCTCCAGAACAAAGAACCTGGCCAATTTAATCTCAGATGTGCTGCCTCGGTAGTCGATCAAATCAATTTATGTAAGATGGAGATCAAGGCATTCGATGAGATTGTTATAGTGCAACACATTTTTCACTTTCGGGTCTTTTTTTATCTGCAAAAGAAGAGAACATATTAGAGCAGCTGGCTGCATAAGATTGCCGTGTCATCAAGAGGTACCAATATCATTCGCTCATACGATAGGGTTGGCTGGATAGTGATATTTTTTCACTCTCTCTCTCTCTCTCTCTCTCTCTCTGTTTCCTCTCATTTAACTAGGAGCACGTGAAGAGCTTGGGCATTTGTTGCCTTCCACTATGTGGCCGATGCCATATTTCGCAAAAGTATGCCACATAATACGCATCGATGTCAAATCAAAAGATTTTGGCACCGCTCTCGCGATGTGAGAGAGTTGGCACCGCTGTGCACACAGACCCACATGTATAAACAAATCAATCAAACAAACTACACCAGCCTCTCACTCTCCCAAACAAGTGTTTTTTTATTGCCTCAGTTCTCTCTCTCTCTCTCTCACGCAGTGTTTTCTCATTGCGTGAGTTAATTTGGCACCGGAGCAAAGTAGGTGACCCAGATTGGGACACCAGGTGAGCAATGGAGGGGCATCGATGCCAAATGCATCACAAGTGAATTTGGCACATGTTTTGGCCTACATAGCCCACTTTTGTAATACTACCTCGTATTTAATATAAAATTTTGACCATAGATTTACCTAAGAAAATGCCAATGCATGTCACTAAAAATTACACCATTGAAATTATGTTCAAATACGAATCCAACGATATAGTTCTTAGTGACATGCATTAACATTTTGTCAGTTAAATCTATGGTCAAATTTTGATACTACAAAATTGGAAGAGTAAACCAGGACGGAGGTAGTACTTGCTCTTAGGGTAACCATAAGTTACTTTCCACTATGACTAGCCTAGGCTACTATAGTAGTACAACATAAAAACGATGCAGGTGATCATGTGAGAAAAAATACTAAAAACATTTCTTTTGGTGCAGTGCGTAGATGCAGTTTTGAACACTACACTTGTCATCGTAATTTGGGAAAATTACGAAAAAAATGAGCTACGTTGTGATTACCGTTTACTTATAGGAAAGAAGTTTCACCTCCATGAGTAGCTTCTCCATGCACGGAAAGCATGTAAGGAATCCAACAACTTGATCCAGATTGGGGCCGATAGATTTTAGTGCTAAGATCTTCATTGTGCGTATGGACTGGGTCAAGCTTGTGGGAATCATTTTCTGGAAGACGGTCGTAAATACATCAAGAAGAAATTTGAAAATGTGAATTTCAAGAAGACGGTGAAGAAGATGAGTGTTGTACCTGAACGATTACGGATCCAATAAAGAGTTCAGAGAATTTGGCACACGAGTACACCAACGCTGTCAATTTCGGTGCGTCAATGAGCCTGATTTTTGTTGGACCTTCTAGATCCGATACAAGCAATCTCTCAAGCAAAGGCGCATTCTCAATGACCATAATGTGGAATAGCTGGAGTGATCTCTTCCCAATTGATGTCTTGTTGCGGGGCTAGCAAGACACATAAATCCATTGGAGATTCGTCCAGGCAATGTGGAGGCTAATGAACCCATTGATCTGCTCAAGACGAAGGTACTCGAGCGCAGTACAGCTGCGGAGCAGGTGCTCCATAGCCTTCTTCGAGATGACAACGTCGAAGAGGTCGAGCTGCTTGAGTTGAGGGAGAAGAATAGCGGGTGCGACATTAATCTGGGGAAGATAGCAGGAGCTGAAGCTGGCACGGCGCAGCGTTGGCGTGAGGCGGAGCGCGGACGGCGGGAGAGAGCGACATCGTGGAGCTTCAAAGCTGAGATCCTCGAGCTGATCTAGGGCGGGGGATAAGAACCACTCATCAAACTTGGGTTGGGCCTTGCAGTTGGTACTGAACATACGGATGTCAAGGCGTTTGGCTGGCCCAGGGTGCGATGAAAGGATCTTGGAGACTGCGGCCATGCGTTTGCAATCCCCGTCGCAGAGGCAGCTGTCGACGGTGAGGTTGAGGGGGACGCAGCGCCAGAGGGGGTGCCAACGCTAGGAGAGCAGGGCGGTCCGCGCGGCAGATTTGGTGGGGAGGAGGCCGATGATGACGAGCAGCGTGTCGTCGGGGAGGCTGCTGATGAAGTCCAGGCTCGCCGGATGCGGTTTTGGCTCGAGCTGCCTCCGCTTGTTGGTTGCCTCGCCGTCCATCTCAACCGCCGGCGACGCCGGTGTACACGTGTGCTGGTGTGTGTTGTGTGCTGGGTGTGCGCGAGTGCGTCCTTCTGTGCATGCCGCCGCGCAGTGGTGAATTGTGGGCGAGTGTGTCCTTCCCGCGCAAGAAGTTTGTCCTTAATGCGCCCTCAATTTACTAGCGTGCGGGGTGCTACCCCGAGTGGTTTCAACTTTGTTTACTTCACCGCGTGTCAGATGGGCCTCTAGTTTACTTACTTTCACCCACTACCACATGGGCCAACACACGAAGATACAGAACATGAGCTGACAAGGCAGCATGTGAATTGGTTGACCGGTCAACTAAACAATATACAGAGCTATACGCTGCCACAGTGAGCGTATAATCCGTCGGTATAGAGAGTTCGAGTGAGAGGGGAGGCCTGTGAGAGATAGCAGAGAGAGAGAAAGAACTACTCCCTCCGTTCGATAATGTAGTTCCAACATTTTTTTAAGTCAAACTTTTGAAACTTTGACCAAGTTTACAAAGAAATTACTTATATCTACAATACCAAAGATAAATGATAGTATGAAGTAAGTACATGTTGTGACGAATCTAATGACTGTTCCAGATGTAAATGTTTTTCTCCACATATACCTAGTCAAACTTTTCTGAGGTTTGACTTTTCAAAACATCCATATGCTTATGGAAGTGACAGAGTCCCTAACAAGAGAGAGAGAGAGTGAAAAAAGTGTGTGTGCGTGTGTGAAAGAGACATGGACAACACACGATAAAAGTAGAGAAAAAGCGTACGTGTCTTATGCAAACATATCACACATGCCTCTTCGACAACGGAGGCAAGGTGAGGAGATAGTGTGTGGTTGTTTGCAACCGAGAGAGCAAGACCCCTAACACGTGGCCAAGAGGGGTCTGACAAACAAGGGAGAGAGGTCGAGAGAGACGTACGGAGAAAATGCGGACATGGGGAGGAGAGAGTGTATGTTTGTCATAGAGAGATCCCCTGGAGATCGTGATGGGACTACATGGGTGGGAGATCGAGTGACAAGGTGTGTGCGCGATAGAAGATGCCCCGAGAGATATCGAGATAGACGTATAGATGGAAGGAGACAATACATGTGTTCCTGATGGCTAGTAAGAGATAATCATACTTAGGATCGAGGGGGGGGGGAGTGCTTGCGCCTATGATGGATTGAGGGATTATGGTACTTCCGGGGGTGCGTGTCACATGGAGTCTATATGTATAGCGCGAGAGAGACATGTGTATGTGTGAACCAGGGAGGTATAAGGCCAGTTTGGCTTGCGTCCTGAGCATCTTTTGCCTGGCCTGGGGTTGTGGCTGGATTTCATGCACACTTGTTTGGTTGCTACCCTGTGAAAAAGAAAGCCCGCCTGGCCTGGGTTCCCTTGCACTTTAATTAGCCTGGGTGAACTCCAGACACTGCAAGTAGCCTGGCCCAGGCGACCGATTTCGAATGCCTGGCTGTTCCTGGTCATGTGGCCACGAGGCTAACAACAACATGGATGGATATTAGCATTAAATAATTGATGCATGGATTGATTGATGGGACGTTGATGCTTTGCGTGGCCCACGCATGAACCAAACGCTTCAGCACCACGCAAGCCTGGCCAGGCAGAAACATTTTACATCTCACGTCCACACCAGGCAGTACCGGCCATGAAGGCATGAGGGTCAGGTCACGAACCAAACTGACCAATAAAGTTTGAGAGAGATTGAGGAGCCCCGATAAGGCTGAGTGGTGCGTTAGATAGCTTAGAGGGGGAAAGAGATATTCCATCCGCTCGATAATGCAGTGCATGTAAATTTTTTAGAAGTCAAACTTTTATCAGGTTTACGCAAATGTTATTTATATCTGCAATACCAAAGATACATCATACAAAACTACATCTCATGGTGAATCTAATGGTATATGTTTGCCGTACTAGATGTAATTCTTTTTCTCCACGTACATGGTCAAACTTTGTGATGTTTGACTTTTCAATAAATCTGTATGCTATGGACCGAGGAGAGTGCCTCAGTCGAGACAGATCAAGTGCGTGTGAAGGAGAATGAGTAAGTATGCAAAAAGAGTATGCGTGTGAAAGAGAAAGTGACAACAAACGATAAATTAGAAAGAGAGAGTGTTTTTTCGTTTCTTATGCGAACATATCACGCATGCATCTCCGAGATGGAAAAGCGAGGCGAGGAGATACACGAAGATAGCTAGTGTGTGATTGTTTGCAACGGAGAGAGACACCCCTGTAGCACATGTCCTATAGAGGTGTGGCCAACAAGGAACAAAGGTCGAGAGGGACACATGGATGGCATGGACGCATGGGGAGGGAGAGAGGGTGTGTTTGTGATAGAGAGATCCCATCGAGATCGTGAGGGGACTATATGGGTGGGAGATCGAGGGAGTGCGTGCGTGATAGAAAGATGGCCCGAGAGAAATCGAGATAGACTATGCACATGATTGTGATGGAGACTAAGATTAGCTAGTCATATACATATAAGGGGGACTGCGTGTGCCTACAATTGAGTGAGAGACCATCATACTTGGCTAGCTAGGCATGAGATTGTGTGTGTGCGCGTGTGAGATGGAGAGAGAACGAGGGGGAGAGATAGAGTTTTAGATGGGCCTATCGAGTGCGAGTGAGATATGCATGTGTATGTGTGACCCAGGTGGATGGAGAGTTTGAGAGAGGGGGGAAGAGCCCCGAGATGACATAGTGGTGCGTGAGAGAGTTACAGGCAAAGAGCCAAGGAATCTGTGTGCGTACGATGAGTGCACCCAAGATATCTAGCTTGGACTAGCTAGAGTATCATACATAGTGTGCGAGAGAGACCTATAGATGGTGTATATATGCATGCGAACTAGAAAGGCCGCCCCCCCCCACACACACAAAGAGAGAGAGATGGAGAGAAAGGGAGAGGGACCAACAAGGTTTTTGTGTTGGATGCGTGCGACAGAATTGAAGATTGTAGGAGAGAGAGAGAGAACAGGAGTCCGGGAGAGGGAGAGGTCGCGTTTTATGCATCAAAGACTGATATAAACCATGTTTCGATATAAACTTGCATTCAAATATTTAAATTGGAGAACATGTTGTCTGCAATCCACACATGAACGGATATATGCGTATATCAAACAAGTTCATTAATTTGACTTTCAACATGTTCATGGAGTATTATAATACTGTACAACATGCTACTCGATTGAGGTATTCAATTTTGGATTTAGTTCACTATTTTGACCTACTGAACGAGCTATTTCATTGAATTGAGATATTTCATTTTGGGTTTGATTCGCATTTTTGAGTGGGTCAACTATTTGTCATATAGTAAATCGCTAGCAACGAGCATGCAAAAACACATTACTCCCGAGCATCATCTCTCCATCTAAAAAAGAAGTGGCAAGCTAATATTTCAAAGATTGATCCGAATCAACTTGGTAAGGTAGACGTGGATGCTCGTTCTCCCAAAATTTGAACGAACCGTTAAACATCCTCTCTGCTCGGTGGAATTCGCGCGAGCAAATAAATGGGAGACGCGAAATTACCGTCCTATGTGGGACACGCATCAATTGGCCCGTTGTACATCGAGGGTAGGTTCGTAACTTCATCCAAGCGCGCCTTCTCCTTGGCCGAAATGACATGTGGCGAATAATTCATAAACCATGGTCGGCAAAACACGCTCTCCTCGCCCGAAATAGCTCGCGCCCACTATTTCAAAACACGCTCTCCTTGCCCGAAATCGCTCGCGCCCACTATAGTTCAAAACACGCCCTCCTCGCCCGAAATCGCTCCCGCCCACTATTTGGGGAGAAGCAAAGTTACTCTACTATCCCCGACCCTCAGTACGCAGACCCAAACCGAGAAGCCTATAGGCAAGGGTAGAACTATAACTCCCCCTCACATTTCAGACAAATGCGTCCGTAAGACATGGTTCCACTCCCCCTCCCAATTCCCCCCCGCCCGCACCCATTCATGCCTCGTGGGCGCCAAATCACCTTCTCCACGGGAAGCTCCCTTCTCCTGAGCCGCGAAACCTTAGCCCCACCTTCATGGCGCCCCCCACCGCACCAATTTCACAGCCGCCCTCCCCCCTAATGCCGGAGACGCTGTCCATTTGCCGTCGTGCACTAGGCCGTGTGCCTCTTACTCCGTGCTTCTGGTGTTGCCTCGACGATGGCCACGTGAACCATACCGGAGCCGATTCACCCCCGCCGTTGTTCACGGCGCCGGAGCGGCTCCAACTTCGGATCTGTCCAGAGTCCTGGCGCTGCTTCGGCGTAGCCGTCGACCATCACGACATCGCTCTTTCCCTACCGCCGGTCGCCACCGCAACCGCGCCGCCCTCACCGACTCGGCAGCTGGACCTGCCTACTTCACCATGCCGCCAGATAGGTCGCACCCTCATCTCAAATCACTTTATTTAGGCGTCAGTTGTCTGAATTTTTATTCTGGGCCAATCGATTTGCAATGGGAAGCAGCACCCCTCGAGGCGGCGGAGCTCCTAGGCTGCCGGTTGGCTGGTGTCTAACGTAAGGGTGCGGTGCCGCAAGTTCGCCGCGGAAGCAGCACTTAGATGGCTATCTTTTAGAGTTGCGTGGGTTGAAGGTACTACCGCCGCCGGATCTGGATGACGGGGAGTCTTTGTGGATTGGCCCGGGGGCGGCGCAGCCACGGCAGTGCGGTGTGGCGGGGAGTGGGGTTTTGGCCGGGGCCACGGATGGCGGAGGTAGGCTGCTCTGCCGTTGGTCGCTGGCTATTCGGGGAAGATTCTGAACAGTGTCAGCCGGGAGGCACAAGACGGCCAGCCATCCGGCGTAGATCGGACAGTACCAAAATAAAATAAAATCCTGTGACCCCAATTTAGTCTTCAGTCAATAGACGTGTGACCACTCTCGTACCTTGTTGTTGATCTCTTAGTGTATTTCTTCAGATCAAAGAGATATGTCGTTCTTAACATTATGCGTTATCTGCATCTTCAGACACACGGTCTTCCGACTCACCGCAGCTGCTCCAACAAGGGAAGCATACACCAGAAGGGAGCTATAGTCCCCACTCAATAGTTCCCTGCATCGAATGCGCATGCCCGACATGCACAACCACAACAACTGCAGGGCCATCGACAAGTCAGCACATGATGCTCACTCCTATGGATGGCAGCCCGATAGGTTGTACCCTCATCTTACTTGTGTGCAACATTTATGGCTTTGTTATTCATCTAAGCATGGAAAATAGATCATCACATTTCACTGTATATTCATGCTGATCTCTTACGGGTCTTGTTCAGGAGTTAACGCTGTTCAATAGTTCAGCTAAGATACTTGTTTTTTAGGTAACACTGTTCCATAGTTATCATCCATTAGCCAATGCTATCCCACAGGCTGCTGATTATAGTATTATACCACTTCTAGTATTTCCTATGTTGTTCTTTAATACTTTTGTGTGCCATCTAGTTAATCTCGAGTACAAACGATACATATTCTATAGCTTTCATCTGTGTTCTCCCTTTAGTTTATGAGACCTGTTGCTGCTAGTTAACCCCAGTTCTACTATTTATGTCGTCTCCTACAGACACTCATTACATAAATCTAACTACTAGTTGTATTCCATGCATGTCAGATATAATTGCACACACTGATATATCCACAAGAACCTCACAGAGCAATGTAAAGGCCAGTAAACTTGATGTCAATGATACCCAATATGATGGAACATGTAAAGGCAGCTCTTCGGAAGACTTGCAGAAAGATGATGAATCCTCTTCACCCCACAAGGTCCTTGCTCTAACTTGGCCTGTGATATGGGTACAACATGCATATAATGCCCTGGAGTGTATCTACTCTGTTGCAATGCCATGTGCTTAGCATGATGATCATGCATGTAAATATGTCATGTCTTCCTGTTTTTCAGTACCTATTCCATTCATGAGAACATGTTTTCAAATTCAAGTAATGTCATTCTACTCTATCGCAATGCCATCTGCTTAATTTGGACATCACGCTTATGAATATCTTATGCATTGTTATTCATCAGTATGTACTTCATCTGTCTACCATACCATGTTTTTTTACATTGAAGTGATGTTCTAGTGCTCTGTTGCAATGCCATCTTATTTCCCAATCATACACGTGTATGTTGCCTTAGTTATTTCTTTACATATTCCGCTAGCATACAGTTTTACATTCAACTAGTGTTTTTTTTGCTGTGTTGTCCTGTCGTTTCCCTAGCTCTTACACCATACTCCCTCCGTCCGGATTACATGTTGCCGAAATGGGTAAAAAATGATGTATCTAGAACAGAAATACTGTTGCAAATATGCCCTAGAGGCAATAATAAAAGCATTATTATTATATTTCCTTATTCATGATAATTGTCTTTATTCGTGCTATAATTGTGTTATCCGGAAATCGTAATACATGTGTGAATAACAGACAACAAACATGTCCCTAGTGAGCCTCTAGTTGACTAGCTTATTGATCGACAGATAGTCATGGTTTCCTGACTATGGACATTAGATGTCATCGATAACGGGATCACATCATTAGGAGAATGATGTGATGGACAAGACCCAATCCTAAACATAGCATAAGATCGCATAGTTCGTTTGCTAGAGTTATCCAATGTCAAGTATCCTTTCCTTAGACCATGAGATCGTGTAACTCCCGGATACCGTAGGAGTGCTTTGGGTGTGCCAAACGTCACAACGTAACTGGGTGACTATAAAGGTATACTACGGGTATCTCTGAAAGTGTCTGTTGGGTTGACATGGATCGAGACTGGGATTTGTCACTCCGCTTGACGGAGAGGTATCACCGGGCCCTCTCGGTAATGCATCATCACAATGAGCTCAAGGTGATCAAAGTGTTTGATCACGGGATCATGCATTACGGTAACGAGAAAAGTGACTTGCCGATAACGAGATTGAACGAGGTATTGGGATACCGACGATCGAATCTCGGGCAAGTAAAATACCGACTGACAAAGGGAATCATATACGGGATTAATTGAATCCTCGACATCGTGGTTCATCCGATGAGATCATCGTGGAGCATGTGGGAGCCAACATGGGTATCCAGATCCCGCTGTTGGTTATTGCCCGAGAGCCGTCTCGGTCATGTCTGCATGTCTCCCGAACCCGTAGGGTCTACACACTTAAGGTTCGGTGACGCTAGGGTTGTGAAGATATGTATGTGCAGTAACCCGAATGTTGTTCGGAGTCCCGGATGAGATCCCGGACGTCACGAGGAGTTCCGGAATGGTCCGGAGGTAAAGAATTATATATAGGAAGTGCTATTTTGGCCATCGGGACAAGTTTCGGTGTTATCGGTATTGTACCGGGACCACCGGAGGGGTCCCGGGGGTCCACCGGGGGGGGGGGTCCACCTGCCCCGGGGGGCCACATGGGCTATAGGGGGTGCGCCCTGGCCTACATGGGCCAAGGGCACCAGCCCCAAGGGCCCATGCGCCAAGGAGACTTGGAGAGGGGAGAGTCCAAAGAGGGGAAGGCACCTCCGAGGTGCCTTGGGGAGGATGGACTCCTCCCCCCTTCTTGGCCGCACCCCTTCCTTGGAGGAAGGGGCAAGGCTGCGCCCTACCCCCCCTCTAATGCGCCTATATAAAGGGAGGGGAGGGAGGGGTGGCCGACCCCCATGCCCTGGCTCCTCCCTCCTCCCTGCAACACCTCCTCCTCCTCCCGTAGTTGCTTAGCGAAGCCCTGCCGGAGTTCTGCTGCATCCACCACCACACCGTCGTGCTGGATCTTCCTCAACCTCTCCTCCCCCCTTGCTGGATCAAGAAGGAGGAGACGTCTCCCGTCCCGTACGTGTGTTGAACACGGAGGTGCCGTCCGTTCGGTACTAGATCATCGGTGAATTGGATCACGGCAAGTACGACTACCTCATCCATGTTCACTCGAACGCTTCCGTTGCGATCTACAAAGTGGTATGTAGATGCTATCTAATCTGAATACTCGTTGCTAGATGAACTCATAGATGGATCTTGGTGAAACCGTAGGAAAAATTTTAATTTTCTGCAAAGTTCCCCAACAAATACGCCTAGACCCATCCATTTTTTTCGGATGGAGGGAATACATGTCAATATGTCATGCCTTTCTATTCTTCAGTACCTATTCCATCTCTCTGTTGCTGCATGTTTTATAATTAAAGCACCATTCTTCTATACAAGGCATGCAAGGGGAAGACGACTATGTTAGAATCTGAAGGGTTACAAACAAGGCCTTTGCAAAAGATCCAAACGCCAGGAGATAATAAACTAACTCCAGTTTTTATAGATACTGCTCCAGCATAGAGAAACCAAACTCCTACTGATAATAAGCAGATTCCAGTGGCCAAAGAACTAGTCAGCTCCAGTCCAGCAAAAATATGTCAACTCAATTCTAAGAAGCGTGTGTGTATCCTTGCATCATGAAATTTTATAGCATGCTGATCATATTTTCTACATGTTTCTTACCCATCTCTCTTTTAGAAAATAAGCTTAACAGATAGAAGATTTTCTGCAATGGTATCGTTTATGAGGAAATATTCTTGCAGGAATTCTCTGTGCTCCAATGTAGATGTAAGTACCTGTTGTATATCACTATATTTATACATCAGCATGTATTTTGTTAATCAGCGTGAATCCAAGCTTTATCTGATCTAAATTTAGTTGTAGCAAAATGTTAAAGGCGCTAATGTTGATTTTTGTAAGGAAAACTGCCTGGTAGTTTTGCGTACTGAGCTGCATGAATGTGCTATCTCATATCACACACATTACTGAATTGTAGTGCTTCTCTGGTTGCCCATTCATTCATTGTGTCAATGTTGCTTTCGTATTACCTTACCTGGCTGATGATAGCTGTGCCATATTGTGTTAATTTGGTGTAGGCTAGTTGCCCAAACGTTCGTTGTGTAAATGTTGCTTTCCTATTATCTGACTAGGCCAATGATAGCAATGCTAGTGTGTTAATTTTGTGCAGTCTGCTGAAGATAAGAAGACAAACTCTGAAAACAGCAAGGCAACCCCATTGTTTCTTTCCAGTAAATCTAGGCCAGGTAATATGGCAATTCATGATTAATCTGTTTGGTTCCCGTCCTAATTTACATTATGATGCAGTGGTCAAGACACTCTCCACTATCAATAATACAAGCCTGCCAAAATCGCCATTTGAATCTGTTCAGTATCCTCTGTCTCGAATGCAATGGAATAAATGTATGTTTGTGAACCAATTAATGGCTGAAGCAATGATGGAAATGGTGGATGAATCAGAGGTGCAGAGTCGTGCGACACAACAACTGATCAATGTTTTTAGAGACAGTGTGGCAAAGCAGCAAGAACTTGCCCACATGCTTATGGGCGTCATCTGTGTTGAGGTTGCAGATTGTGACATTGGAGATGGTTAGGTTCTGTTCATTTATTTGCACTGGCATCAATCTTTGATTGCCCGGTGGATGTAATTTCCTGTAATATATTCGGGATGTGCAACATTATTCCCTGTATGTCGTACCTTTGCTCGTCGTAATGGGCTCAAATTATCTAATTTGGCCTAAAGACATGAACGAACTTTAGTGGGCCCATTGAGTTAATGGGCCGTTACTAGGCCGAAAGTTAATGGTCGACCCTCTTACCTCCCGGGTCGTTAACAGGGCGACATCGAAGCGGGCAACAGGTGGCCCAAATTTATTTCATGGGCCGTTAACAGGTCGTTACGAAGTATGGGCTACATATGGCCCAACTATATTGTAGGCCTTTAGCAGGCCGAAAGAGACAGCGGGCTTGTATTGGACCATGAAGAGCATGGGCCGCTAAGAGGCCGAAAGTCAGGTTGTATTGTAAACGGCCCAACTGTGTTGTGGGCCTTTAGCAGGCCGAAAGAGAAACCGGGCTGGTATTGGACCATAAAGGGCATGGGCCGTTAAGAGGCCAAAACTAAGGTCCGACTACAAATGGCCCAACTCATTTATGGTCCGTTAAAAGGCCGAAAGGCACACGGGGCCGGGAATTGGCCCAACACTTAAATGGGTCGCTAAAAGGCCAAAACTCAGGTCCGACTACAACAAGTGGCCCAACTGATTTATGGCCCGTCAACAGGCTGAAAGTGACACCGGGCCAGAAATTGGCCCAACACTTAAATGGGCCACTAAAAGGCCGAAACTCAGGTCCGACTACAAATGGCCCATCAGATTTATGGGCCGTCAACAGGCTAAAAGACACACCGGGCCGGAAATTATCCCAACATTTAAATGGGTCGCTAAAAGGCCGAAAGATGTACATCCTGAAAATTGGCCCATCCATTAAATGGGCCGTTAACAGGCCGAAATCTCACCGGGCCGATATTGAGCCCAAGTATATAGCGGGCTGTTAACGGGCTCGAACTAACGATGGGCTGCAATGGTGTCAAATCTTTAACGGACCGAATTGGCACATCTCGTATGGGCCGTGGGCTTAAATGGACCTGACACAAGTAGGCCTTATATGGGCCGGCCTGCTAATTTTTACTGGGCCGGCCTTTTTCACCGGAATGGGCCACTGTTGGGCCGTGCCACATGTCGACATATCATAGGCGCCTATCTGACTCAATGACGAGCTGACACGTGTTTCGTCCGGCCAATAAGAATTTTACACGTGGAAATTTCCCATTGGTCGGGGTTGTTAACGGGTTATCGGATCCAAAACCCGACCCGATAGCTTAACGGCGTTTCGTTACGGTGGATGCCATGTGTCGGTCACCCTTGACGAAAGTACTTCTATGACGCGTGATTTATCATCATGGAAGTGGAGACTTCCGTGATGATAATTTTGGTAATGTCATGGAACACTTCTACGACAGCACAGGTATGACTATCTTGATTCTGTCATCAATTTGTCATGGATGTACATGCATGACAAAAAAAGCGACCTACTGTGACAAACACGTATCATCACGGAAGTGTATTTTTTTTGTAGTGCAAGTTATGTCTCTCCTTTCTTTGACAAAGGACGATTGATCTTCCTATGTAGTTACATCTACTTACCATAGCCATATCGTCCCCCCTCATCATTCATGCATGTCTTCTGACCCGTCTCTCACACGCACGTGCACAGACAGGCAGCCATCCCCTCTCTTATTGATATTGCATGCGTGCCCTCCGTTTGTCTAGCAAGCCTATCCCACCATTTGTTAGAAGAAACTCCACTACCACCCCCTCCAACACTCTAGCTCTGTCTCTCTCCCAACCTTATTCCTCTCCTACACATATGCATGGATGCCGATCGATCTCCCTTAATACATGAGCTAGATCGATCTCCCTTAATACATGAGGTAGGCCTGTCTCCTCCTCCACACATATACCAGCCATTCTATCTCTATAGTTAATTAGGCCTCCCTCCCCCACCACCACACACCAATAGTCGAGCGTTGTAGGTAGGTATCCATGCCACAGAGACAAACTGCACCTGTCCCCTCTCACGTTCCAGTAGGCCAGCCACTCTATATCTTTGACGTGGGCACACAAAAATTCGATGGCACTCTTTATCGATCGCGTGCGCACACACACATCATCCCTCCCTTCGATTCTATGGACACCTCAAGCCGATGATACCTCCACTCTCTTCTCGTGGATCGCCCCCTCTATATATATATATATATGATATATCCAGGACTCTATTTCACACACATTGCATATGTTACATTTTTTGATTGACCCCCCCCCCCAAAAAAAACTTTCACGAACCCACACACTATATCTCTCTACGTTTGTATCTCTCTCACACAACCCCACATAGGTGGTGTACGTATACAAGAAGAGAATAGGTGCACCGTGCACGTACTCACGCTTTGTGCCCAGCCACACCAGCGCGGGTACACGGTGGAGCTCATTTCTCTACGAAATGGCAGTCCACGTGCTATTTGAATGCGTGTAGCGGTTGTTTACCTATGAAGGTCGTGTACCACGCGTGCATGAAACAAAGTTCGACTTCATGCGCTGGCGCGTTATTTTTAAATAAAGTTATATCGCTCAATGGCACGTACACAGAATATAAAACGATTTTTATGGAGAAAAAGGTAGTCAACTCCACTATATACAATGGAGCCTACCGGCCTGGTTTGTCTCTCTTTAGAGTATCTCACACAAGGCTGCGGTGGCCTCTCTCTCACACACACCGTTGGTCACTGATCTGGCTGCATCCCATCCGCCGGCGGAAAGGGAGGATGTGCATCGTTTCTCCATTCGACGGTGCCGAGGCAGCACGTCCCGATCTGCGGTACACGCCGTTCTCTCTGACCAAGCTCCGGCGTGGTAAGGCCTACGCCACCTGCTCATTGACGCAGTATGGGCAGATTCCGCCCGCCGCCGCTCACCTAGTTACATCTCGACGACCTCCGGGTATCCCCTCTGTTGGGGAACGTTGCAGAAAACAAAATTTTACCTACGGTTTCACCAAGATTCATCTATGAGTTCATCTAGTAACGAGTGATCGGATGCATCTACATACCTTTGTAGATCGCGAGCGGAAGCGTTCTCTAGAACGTGGATGATGGAGTCGTACTCGTCGTGATCCAAATCACCGATGACCAAGCACCGAACGGACGGCACCTCCGTGTTCAACACACGTACGGAGCGGATGACGTCTCCTCCTTCTTGATCCAGCAAGGGGGAAGGAGAGGTTGATGGAGATCCAGCAGCACGACGGCGTGGTGGTGGATGCAGTTGTCACGTGCAGCAGGGCTTCGCCGAGCGTCTGCGCGAGAGGGAGAGGTGTGACAGGGGAGAGGGAGGCGCCAGGGGTCAAGGGTGCGGCTGCCCCTCCCCCCCTTTATATAGGCCCCCTGGGGGTGCGCCGGCCCTGGAGATCCAATCTCCCAGGGGGCGGCGGCCAAGGGGGGGTGGAGTGCCCCCCAAGGCAAGTGGGGCGCCCCACCCACCCTAGGGTTCCAACCCTAGGCGCAGAGGGTGGGCCTAGGGGGGCACACCAGCCCATTAAGGGCTGGTTCCCCCTCCCACTTCAGCCCATGGGGCCCTCCGGGATGGGTGGCCCCACCCGGTGGACCCCCGGGACCCATCCGGTGGTCCCGGTACAATACTGGTGACCCCCGAATCACTCCCGATGGCCGAAACTGCACTTCCTATATATAATTCTTCACCTCCGGACCATTCCGGAACTTCTCGTGACGTCCGGGATCTCATCCGGGACTCCGAACAACTTTTGGATTACGGCATACTCATATCTCTACAACCCTAGCGTCACCGAACCTTAAGTGTGTAGACCCTACGGGTTCGGGAGACATGCAGACATAACCGAGACACCTCTCTGGTCAATAACCAACAGCGGGATCTGGATACCCATGTTGGCTCCCACATACTCCTCGATGATCTCATCGGACGAACCACAATGTCGAGGATTCAATCAATCCCGTATTCAATTCCCTTTGTCAAGCGGTATTTTACTTGCCCGAGATTCGATCGTCGGTATCCCAATACCTCATTCAATCTCGTTACCAGCAAGTCACTTTACTCGTACCGTAATGCATGATCCCGTGATCAAACACTTTGATTACACTGAGCTCATTATGATGATGCATTACCGAGTGGGCCCGGTGATACCTCTCCGTCATACGGAGTGACAAATCCCAGTCTCGATCCGTGTCAACCCAACAGACACTTTCGGAGATACCCGTAGTATACCTTTATAGTCACCCAGTTACGTTGTGACGTTTGGCACACCCAAAGCACTCCTACGGTATCCGGGAGTTACACGATCTCATGGTCTAAGGAAAAGATACTTGACATTGGAAAAGCTCTAGCAAACGAATTATACGATCTTGTGCTTGTGCTTAGGATTGGGTCTTGTCCATCACATCATTCTCCTAATGATGTGATCCCGTTATCAATGACATCCAATGTCCATAGTCAGGAAACCATGACTATCAGTTGATCAACGAGCTAGTCAACTAGAGGCCTACTAGGGACATATTGGTGTCTATGTATTCACACATGTATTACGATTTCCGGATAACACAATTATAGCATGAATAAAAGACAATTATCATGAACAAGGAAATATAATAATAATGCTTTTATTATTGCCTCTAGGGCATATTTCCAACAGTCTCCCACTTGCACTAGAGTCAATAATCTAGTTACATTGTGATGAATCGAACACCCATAGAGTTCTGGTGTTGATCATGTTTTGCTCTAGGGAGAGGTTTAGTCAACGGATCTGCGACATTCAGATCCGTATGCACTTTACAAATTTCTATGTCTCCATCTTGAACATTTTCACGAATGGAGTTGAAGCGACGCTTGATGTGCCTGGTCTTCTTGTGAAACCTGGGCTCCTTGGCAAGTGCAATAGCTCCAGTGTTATCACATAAGAGTTTGATCGGCCCCGACGCATTGGGTATGACTCCTATGTCGGTGATGAACTCCTTCACCCAAATTGCTTCATGCGCTGCCTCCGAGGCTGCCATGTACTCCACTTCACATGTAGATCCCGCCACGACGCTCTGCTTGCAGTTGCACCAGCTTACTGCTCCACCATTCAACATATAAACGTATCCGGTTTTTGACTTAGAGTCATCCAGATCTATGTTGAAGCTAGCGTCGACGTAACCCTTTACGACGAGCTCTTCGTCACCTCCATAAACGAGAAACATGTCCTTAGTCCTTTTCAGGTACTTCAGTATATTCTTGACCATTGTCCAGTGTTCCTTGCCGGGATTACTTTGGTACCTACCTACCAAACTTACGGCAAGGTTTACATCAGGTCTAGTACACAGCATGGCATACATAATAGACCCTATGGCCGAGGCATAGGGGATGACACTCATCTCTTCTATATCTTCTGCCGTGGTCGGGCATTGAGCTGAGCTCGATTTCACACCTTGCAATACAAGCAAGAACCCCTTCTTGGACTGATCCATATTGAACTTCTTCAATATCTTTTCAAGGTATGTGATTTGTGAAAGACCTATGAGGCGTCTTGATCTATCTCTATAGATCTTGATGCCTAATATATAAGCAACTTCTCCAAGGTCCTTCATTGAAAAACTCTTATTCAAATAGGCCTTAAAGCTGTCCAAAAGTTCTATATCATTTCCCATCAAAAGTATGTCATCCACATATAATATGAGAAATGCTACAGAGCTCCCACTCACTTTCTTGTAAACGCGGGCTTCTCCATAAGTCTGCATAAACCCAAACGCTTTGATCATCTCATCAACGCGAATGTTCCAACTCCGAGATGCTTGCACCAGCCCATAAATGGATCGCTGGAGCTTGCATACCTTGTTAGCATTCTTAGGGTCGACAAAACCTTCCGGCTGCATCATATACAGTTCTTCCTTAAGATAACCGTTAAGGAATGCCGTTTTGACGTCCATTTGCCATATCTCATAATCATAGTATGCGACAATTGCTAACATGATTCGGACGGACTTCACCTTTGCTACGGGAGAGAAAGTCTCATCGTAGTCAACCCCTTGAACTTGCCGATAACCCTTAGCGACAAGTCGAGCTTTATAGATGGTAACATTACCATCCGCGTCCGTCTTCTTCTTAAAGATCCATTTGTTTTCTATCGCTCGCCGATCATCAGGCAAGTCTGTCAAAGTCCATACTTTGTTTTCATACATGGATCCTATCTCGGATTGCATGGCCTCTAGCCATTTGTTGGAATCTGGGCCCGCCATCGCTTCTTCATAGTTCGAAGGTTCACCGTTGTCTAACAACATGATTTCCAGGACAGGGTTGCCGTACCATTCTGGTGCGGAACGTGTCCTTGTGGACCTACGAAGTTCAGTAGTAACTTGATCTGAAGTTTCATGATCATCATCATTAACCTCCTCTATAACCGGTGGAGGCACCATAGAAACATTTTCTTGAGATGCGCTACTCTCCGGTTCAAGAGGTAATACTTCATCAAGTTCCACTTTCCTCCCACTTACTTCTTTCGAGAGAAACTCTTTCTCCAGAAAGGATCCGTTCTTGGCAACAAAGATCTTGCCTTCGGATCTTAGGTAGAAGGTATACCCAATGGTTTCCTTAGGGTATCCTATGAAGACGCATTTTTCCGACTTGGGTTCGAGCTTTTCAGGTTGAAGTTTCTTGACATAAGCATCGCATCCCCAAACTTTTAGAAACGACAGCTTAGGTTTCTTCCCAAACCATAATTCATACGGTGTCGTCTCAACGGATTTAGACGGTGCCCTATTTAAAGTGAATGTAGCTGTCTCTAGAGCGTATCCCCAAAATGATAGCGGTAAATCAGTGAGAGACATCATAGATCGCACCATATCCAATAGAGTGCGATTACGACGTTCGGACACACCGTTACGTTGAGGTGTTCCAGGCGGCGTGAGTTGTGAAACGATTCCACATTTCCTTAAGTGTGTGCCAAATTCGTGACTTAAATATTCTCTTCCACGACCTGATCGTAAGAACTTTATTTTTCGGTCACGTTGATTCTCTACCTCATTCTGAAATTCCTTGAACTTTTCAAAGGTCTCAGACTTGTGTTTCATCAAGTAGACATACCCATATCTACTCAAGTCATCTGTGAGAGTGAGAACATAACGATATCCTCCGCGAGCCTCAACACTCATTGGACCGCACCCATCAGTATGTATGATTTCCAATAAGTTGGTTGCTCGCTCCATTGTTCCGAAGAACGGAGTCTTGGTCATTTTGCCCATGAGGCATGGTTCGCATGTGTCAAATGATTCATAATCGAGAGACTCTAAAAGTCCATCAGCATGGAGCTTCTTCATGCGCTTGACACCAATGTGACCAAGGCGGCAGTGCCACAAGTATGTGGGACTATCGTTATCAACTTTACACCTTTTGGTATTGACACTATGAATGTGTGCATTATCAAGCACGAGATTCATTAAGAATAAACCATTGACCATCGGAGCATGACCATAAAACATATCACTCATATAAATAGAACAACCATTATTCTCGGATTTAAATGAGTAGCCATCTCGCATTAAACGAGATCCAGATACAATGTTCATGCTCAAACTTGGCACTAAATAACAATTATTGAGGTCTAAAACTAACCCCGTAGGTAAATGTACAGGTAGTGTGCCGACGGCGATCACATCGACCTTGGAACCATTCCCGACGCGCATCGTCACCTCGTCCTTCGCCAGTCTCCGCTTATTCCGCAGCTCCTGCTTTGAGTTACAAATATGAGCAACGGCACCGGTATCAAATACCCAGGAGCTACTACGAGCACTGGTAAGGTACACATCAATTACATGTATATCACATATACCTTTAGTGTTGTCGACCTTCTTGTCCGCTAAGTATTTGGGGCAGTTCTGTTTCCAGTGACCCTTCCCTTTGCAATAAAAGCACTCAGTCTCAGGCTTGGGTCCATGCTTTGACTTCTTCCCGGCAACTAGCTTACCGGGCGCGGCAACATCCTTGCCGTCCTTCTTGAAGTTCTTCTTACCCTTGCCTTTCTTGAACTTAGTGGTTTTATTGACCATCAACACTTGATGTTCCTTTTTTTATTTCAACCTCTGCTGATTCAGCATAGCAAATACCTCAGGAATGGTCTTTACCATCCCCTGCATATTGTAGTTCATCACAAAGCTCTTGTAGCTAGGTGGGAGCGACTGAAGGATTCTGTCAATGACCGCCTCATCTGGGAGGTTAATCTCCAGCTGAGTCAAGCGGTTGTGCAACCCAGACATCTTGAGTATGTGTTCACTGACAGAACTATTTTCCTCCATCTTACAACTGTAGAACTTGTCGGAGACTTCATATCTCTCGACCCGGGCATGAGCTTGGAAAACTAGTTTCAGCTCCTCGAACATCTCATATGCTTCGTGATGCTCAAAACGCTTTTGGAGCCCCGGTTCTAAGCTGTAAAGCATGCCGCACTGAACGAGGGAGTAATCATCAGCACGAGACTGCCAAGCATTCATAATGTCTTGGTTCTCTGGGATGGGTGCTTCACCTAGCGGTGCTTCTAGGACATATTGTTTCCTGGCAGCTATGAGGATGATCCTCAGGTTCCGGACCCAGTCCGTATAGTTGCTGCCATCATCTTTCAGCTTGGTTTTCTCTAGGAACGCGTTGAAGTTCATGTTGACATTAGCTTGGGCCATTTGATCTACAAGACATATTGCAAAGTTTATCTAGACTAAGTTCATGATAATTAAGTTCATCTAATCAAATTATATAATGAACTCCCACTCAGATTAGACATCCCTCTAGTCATCTAAGTGAAACATGATCCAACTCGACTAGGCCGTGTCCGATCATCACGTGAGATGGACTAGTCATCATCGGTGAACATCTCCATGTTGATCGTATCTTCTATACGACTCATGCTCGACCTTTCGGTCCTCCGTGTTCCGAGGCCATGTCTGTACATGCTAGGCTCGTCAAGACAACCTAAGTATTTGCATGTGTAAATCTGTCTTACACCCATTGTATGTGAACGTTGGAATCTATCACACCCGATCATCACGTGGTGCTTCAAAACAACAAACTGTCGCAACGGTGCATAGTTAGGGGGAACACTTTCTTGAAATTTACTATGAGGGATCATCTTATTTACTACCGTCGTTCTAAGTAAACAAGATGCAAAACATGATAAACATCACATGCAATCAAATAATAATAGTGACATGATATGGCCAATATCATATAGCTCCTTTGATCTCCATCTTGGGGCACCATGATCATCTTGTCACCGGCACGACACCATGAGTTCCATCATCGTGTCTCCATGAAGTTGCTCGCCAACTATTACTCCTACTACTATGGCTAACACGTTTAGCAATAAAGTAAAGTAATTTACATGGCGTTTACATTGACACGTAGGTCATAAAAAATAATGACAACTCCTATGGCTCCTGCCGATTGTCATACTCATCGACATGCAAGTCGTGATTCCTATTACATAAACATGATCTCATACATCACATATATATCATTCATCATTCATCACAATTTTGGCCATATCATATCACAAAGCACTTGCTGCAAAAACAAGTTAGACGTCCTCTAATTGTTGTTGCAAGTTTTACGTGGCTGCAATAGGGTTCTAGCAAGAACGTTTTCTTACCTACGTAAAAGCCACAACGTTGGTGGAGTGCGGGTTCCGAAACCCGACACAACGGCTAGTGACACTAGCCGGGTGGAGATATAATATACAAATGGGAAAAAGCTTAGGTTCTGAACCATGTCTCGCATCTAAGGAAATGCAGATGGCAATTATGGTTTCGAGCTCTATGGGTAAAGTGATACAAACTCTGCAGAGTTAAAGGAAAAACATGAATTCATGCCAATCTCTTGGATTGGGGATTATGGGGACCTATTGGTGGTCTATCTCGCAATACGAGTGTTTGATAGCTTCTATAAATTGAAATAAACTTTCTGCAACAAATGGTTATTTTGAAAGGTGTTGAGTTGAGGTAGGACTTGTTGATTTATATTGAGCTATCATGAGTGTTGCATTTTGCTTTTTGAGCTTGCTGAGTACTTTGTACTCACTCTTGCTATTAATCATCTTTTTCTTAGAGCAAAGCTTGTATGAGAATCCTACTGGACCAAGTGAGGAGAGCAATGGTGATGACTACAACTACACAGGGGACCTAGATGTGGATCCATCTAGTGCTATGTACGATCTGGATGCCACATATGGGGTTGGGATGAATAAGTAACTATGATCTAGCTATGTAATCCAGAAACTATTTTATCATCATCTATCTAGTACTGCTAGTTGGAACTCCGGTGTTAGGAGATGTAATAATTTGGCAAACATGTGAGAAGCCTACCTGAGACTTTTAGCCCTGTGTGGCAAGGTATTGTAATATAAATGACCATCTCTAGCTATTTCCCTGTTGCATATCTCTGACATGGATTATTATTTGACAAGACAAGATTTTGTCAAGAAATAATCCAAGGACTACTGTCATTATCTATAGTAATAATGACACGGGTCGTCACAGCGCCCCCCTTTCCTTCTCCTCCTCTGTCCCTTCCCTCTCCTCTCCTACTCCTACTTGGAAAGGGGAAGTCCTACTCCCGGTGGGAGTAGGACTCCTCATGGGGCACGCCATAGGGGGCTGGCCCCTCCCCCTCCTTCACTCCTTTATATACGGGTAGGGAGGCACCCCTTGAAGACAAAACAATTGATCATTGATCTTTTAGCCGTGTGCGGTGCCCCCCTCCTCCATAATCCACCTCGATTATATCGTAGCAGTGCTTAGGCGAAGCCCTGTGTCGGTAGCTTTATCAACACCGTCACCACGCCGTTGTGCTAATGGAGCTCTTCCCGGAAGCTCTACTGGATCATGGGTTTGCGGGACGTCACCGAGCTGAACGTGTGCTGAATGCGGAGGTGCCGTACGTTCGGTGCTGAGGATCGGTCGATCGTGAAGACGCACGACTACATCAACCGCGTTGTTATAACGCTTCCGCTTACGGTCTAAGAGGCTACGTAGACGACACTCTCCCCTCTCGTTGCTATGCATCACCATGATCTTGCGTGTGCGTAGGAATTTTTTTGAAATTACTACGTTCCCCAACAATAACTTGTAAGATCGGATTTAGGACATGGATATAATGGTGATAACATAAACGGTTTAGATCTGAAATCATGGCATCCGGGCCCAAAGTGACAAGCAATAAGCATGACAAAGTCATAGCAACATCAATCATAGAACATAGTGGATACTAGGGATCAGGCCCTAACAAAACTAACTCGATTACATGATGAATCTCATCCAACTCCTCACTAACCAGCGAGCCTACAAAGGAATTACTCACTCCCGGTGGGGAACATCATGGAATTGACGATGAAGAAGGGTTGGTGATGACGAAGAATGAAGATCCCCCTCTCCGGAGCCCCAAACGGACTCCAAATCTGGCCTCCCGATGAAGAACAGAAGATGACGGCGGCTCCGTCTCGTGGATCGCGATAATTCTTTCTCTTTAATTTTTTTCTGGAAAAGTAGGATTTTATAGCGTCCGTTTCAGGGTATGCGGGGCCACCAGGTGAGGACAACCCACCTGGACGCGCTCGGGGGCAGGCGTGCCCTTGTGCGTTGTGCCCACCCAGTTGCCCCCCTTAGGTGACTCTTGGCTTCATAATATCTCTTTTATTGTATAAAAAATCCTCGCAAAGTTTCGTCTGCACAAAAACAACACCATGGTAGTTCTGCTGAAAACATGTCAGTCCGGGGTTAGTTTCATTCAAATCATGCAAATTAGAGTCCAAAACAAGAGAAAAAGTGTTAGGAAACGTAAATACGTTGGAGACGTATCAATTATCACAAGGGAAATATACAGAACTTGCGCCGACCGTGCACTCCGTAACCGACCACCGAGCGCCTGTCATCGTCACCGCATGGACACACTCCACCGTAGCTCCGACTTTAAAGCAACCAAGCAACCAACGGAAGAGCACCTCGGACACGCCGGGAAGATCCGACTACCGATGCCCGAGCCGCGACCAAAGCTCCTCTCAACGCCATCATTGTTACCAAAAAGAAATCCACGCCCCCGAAATGGCCGCCTTAGCAAACTACGCGGTGAAGATGCCGCCATCCACTGGTCCCCAGGTTGTGGTGTATTTGGGCTCACTCGTTTTTAATGATCTGAAACTCTAGGCTCTGGCATGAGTGAGAGGTCTAGCTGAGATGTGTGAGTAGTTCATTTAGTGTACATTAGTAACTCTAGGGATTGGAGTAGGACTTGCTGCTCACCGATTTGTGGTGAGTGCTTTTGTGTTATTCTCTGTAAATTAACATTTCGTCTTCTATAATGTTATGGCATGCAATTTGGGTAATCACGAAAAAAATATAATTTATCCAAAGAACCAATTATGGTAAGAGGTTATTATTCAATGTTTAGTGCTTGTTGCAATCTTTTCTAAAATAAATGTTATGTGTGCACCACGGGAACATCTAATTTGTAGTAGTACATCAGCTACAAAAAAAACACATTTGTGCCACCATCATGGGATCGCACACGACAATGATATCATTACCTTATTGCACTTTAGGATTCTTTTTCTTCTTTTTGCGGGAATTATAATTATTTTTCCAATCTCGTAAGCACATTCTTCTAACGTATATGTCAAATTCCTTAATTGTCCTAGATTTCCCCGTCATTTTGATTTGTACAAGCTCCAATTTAACCTTTAAGCATGTAAATATTGTGACCTCAGTTCGGAGACGGGAGCTCACGGTCCCTAATGCAAGCACTTGACAGACACGAAGACAAGTTCAAATATTTGTGTGCCAAAATTATATTGGCCCGCGTCGACACTGATTTCTCCTTATACTCTTTCTGTAACACTGCTTATTAGTTATTGTAGGATAAACCTTTTATTTCAACAATTACTCTATAGTACTACTTTATGTGATTAAAAATTGATGTCACCAGATTCATACGCTAAACTAATCCACTTATTTACCGTTATCACTTTGTATCACAAAATTATGTATTAATAATGTAATTATAGTTAAAGGCTTATTCTTTCTTGGCGAAAAAGTTAAAGATTTATCTTAACGAAGCATAATTCACATTTTTTTGGGAAATGAAGAGAGTACATTATGGCTTTTTCCATAACCAGATATGTGTTCTTTTTTTTCTTATGAAAAGAGGATAAAGAACCTTGTCACTACATCGGTTTGCACCCAACCTTCTATTATTGCCAAAATATTAAGATTCAAACATCTCTCACACAGGTACAAAAAGGCCACAAAGGCTAAATCAACCAACACGGAATAGGATTACATAATGCCTCATGCCTCACGAATCAATTGTCTGCCGTCGAAATTGGTTGAATATAGCTAGATCTACCATCTCCCATAGATTGCACCTAGAGTCCATGGACGCTCAAGCCTCCTCTCGCCGATGATAGGCCACATACAGATCCAACCGCTTGCATTAAAGACAACCTAAAATGTATTGGAAGTTTCATGTTAATTAAAACATAATTCTGACAATTCCATATGGCCTAAATTAAAATACATACACCACATCGATTTGAGACTTTATCTTAGGATGGATTATTGATGTCAGGGTCCTCCACTCCAAGGGCCCCTTGGTTCTTCTGTCGACAAATTATATCTCACTTAGTCAGCTGATATTTTCCTTTATGTTTGTCACATTGCCAAAAGATTCTAGATCTATAATAATCAACACTCTTCCTTACATCTTTCGGTATGTTGAAGAGGGATATATAAAGATCGTTAATTTGGTAAGGATAACGTTGATGAGAATAGGCCAAGGCCCATAGGACAATAACTTGTCCTTTCAACAATTCAACTACTGAGCTTTTTGTCGAAGCGATCCTCAATGCCATTCCATTCCTTATTCAAGAGTTTATGAACCTGTGTTAGTGCATTGGGATGCCAAGGTACCAAAATGGAAGTGGGTCGGACTCATCAGAGAAAACAATTGTACCGGTTCTCGTGTTTTTTTGGCCTTTAGAAATCGGTTGTCTAAACAAACATAGAATTAGCTTCATGTTAGTTCCCTCTTCCATGTCTTGTTCCATAAAAATGGATGTGTCATCCGTGTGCTGCAATATGGATACACCAACATTCACCAAATGTGGAATAAGACTAGCGACCTGACCATCCTATTTGGCTCTTGCGATGAGCACTGCTAGCATATGAGCAACAATGTTGAAAAGGATGTGCAACAACAGATTACCCTAGCACAACCATTTCTTATTTGGAAATAGTGATCGATGTCATTATTAACCTTAACACCAACAATGTCGTTCTGACCAAAGGTTTGAACCCGTTGACACCATTTGAGCGTGAAACATTCCATGTGTGTGGCCTCCTGCCGGAAGGATCACTTAACTTTGTCATAGGCTTCCTCAAAATTCCACCTTGAAGAAAACTTCGTTGAGTTTCTTGGAATGCAACTCATGGATGGTCTCATGGAAGACTACTACACTTCTAGAATGTGTCGTCCAGGCATCAAAGTCATCCAAGTTGGTCTCACCACTTTTCTGCGCAGTTACCGTAACATGATTTGTGATTTTTTTATGAAGATTTAAAAGCTCGAGTTTTATAGGCAAATATGCCGAAAATACTGGATCTAGACTGCGTCCTCCTTCTTAGGAAGTAGAGTAACACTACAAGAAATATGTCAACTTATGACCTTCTCTTAGTGACCCCAGCTGAATTGGTCGTAAATTCACGGCCATTTTGCTTGGAAGGGCTCAAACCCTGAAATTGCTTACACCAAATGGTCATAAAGTATACAAGAGGCGCCAATGGCCTTATTTCTACCTGATTACGACCAATATAAATAGTCATGAGGTTGTGAACGTGGATGCATTGGTACTTATTGCTATGACTAGGCGCCACCTCATCAGTTTTGCCTATGTGGCAATGTCCATGTGGCAGTTTTTGCCCTAGGTTGTGAAGCAACCTATATTTCTATCATTCCCAAAATTCCCAAAAAAATCTCATAAATTCTTTGGGTCATATCTTCATCAAATATGTAAAAACCTTCCTTGCCTAGTTCAAAAATATTCATTTTCCTATTCTGTTCAGAGTAACAGTTTGTGAAGGAAGTACCACTTTGGCATGTCCAAATAGTATCCATTTTCTACAGTGCTTTCCTATGCCCAAATAACTATCCTCCACCAAATGCCAGCTCAATCCATTCATTATTTTGAGCCGAGCTTCAACATTCGTATTTATGTCCAGTGTGGTGGTTTGCAAAGCAAGTACCAGCTAGGCTCCTCCTTTTGAGCTGAAAATTTGTGAAGACGGTCTTCTTAGTAACTGATCATCCTCAGCCAAAGCTCACGCCCATTAGCCATGTACATTTCCCGTACCGCTAACCAAACACTTGGCTGCTAATTCATGTTTGAGCACCGATCGGTCTCCTCGTGAGAATCTTATGTTGTAATTTTCTTCCTAGCACCTACATGGGGAGTGCCCAACCCACTAGACATGTCTAGGCCACCCAGAACACATGGCAACGCCACGGTCACGCGGTGACCACGCGGCGGGCATGCGAGCTTACGCGCTCTAGAGTTCGGGCCCTCGGCCACCATCCAAACCTCGATGTCTCTCCATCAAACCATGTATTTCTGATTAAATAGATACTTATTTACCTATAAATGATTTTTGAAAAAAATAAAGAGCAAACTATGAGGCAGCTGCAGTTCAAATTTGCCCCGCTTCCAACTGAATCGGCGGAAATTTGTCTTTTTCACGAGCGGTGGATCAAAACAATTTACACCCAACCATTTTGTCAATTGTGCATTAAATATGGCCTAGTATTATATAAAAATGATCTGGTCCAATTTTCCAACAATTATTTGGTAGTTCCTTCACAAAAAAACCTCCTTTCGGGCACTCGAAAAATGGAAAATTGTTTTTTCGTCCAACGAAAATGAAAACTTCCTTAGGCAACATTGTTTGCCATTCCAATGTGCACCCTTGTGCATAATATGAGATCATTTGAACAAACTATGCCATGAATGTGGCCATAAGATTGATCATTTGGCCTGAAAGCCATGAATCTTCACACTTGATAGCTCATTTCTGAGAACACTTTTTTAAAATAATTATTGTATTACAAGTTTATTATTTTTACTGGGAACTTGGCCACATATAATGACACAATGCGAAGGTTTCTCAATTTTTTGATTTTTTTTGAATTTTTTATGCCCGTTTCAAAATGTGGTCAAAACGGCGGGCTTGACCGTTCCTATCTAGTGGTTGAATCTTGGAATTTTTTTGGTGTTTCTTTGATTAAATAGATACTTATGTACCTATAAATAATTTTTGGAAAAAATAAAGAGCAAACTACGAGGCAGCTACAGTTCAAATTTGACCCGCTTCCAGCTGAATCGGCGGGAATTTGTCTTTTTCACCAGAGGTGGATAAAAACTTTTTACACCCAACCATTTGGTCAATTGTGCATTAATTATGGCCTAATATTTTAGAAAAATGATTTGGTCCAATTTTGCAACAATTATTTGGAAGGTCCTTCACCAAAAAACATCCTTTTGGGCACTCGAAAAATGGAAAATGGTTCTTTCGTCCAAAGAAAAAGAAAACTTCCTTAGGCAACATTGTTTGACATTTCAATATGCACCCTTGTGCACAATATGAGATCATTTGAACAAACTATGCCATGAATGTGGCCATAAGATTGATCATTTGGCTTGAAAGCCATTGATCTCCACACGTGATTGCTCGTTTCTGAGAACACTTTTTTAAAATAATTGTCGTATTACATGTTTATTATTTTTCCTGGGAACTTGGCCACATATAATGACACAATGCGAAGGTTTATCAATTTTTTGATTTTTTTTGAATTTTTTATGCCCGTTTCAAAATGCGGTCAAAACGGCGGGCTTGACCGTTCCTAGCTAGTGGTTGAATCTTGGAATTTTTTTGGTGTTTCTCTGATTAAATAGATACTTATGTACCTATAAATGATTTTTGGAAAAAATAAAGAGCAAACTGCGAGGCAGCTACAGTTCAAATTTGACCCGCTTCCAACTGAATCGGCGGGAATTTGTCTTTTTCACCAGAGGTGGATAAAAACTTTTTACACCCAACCATTTGGTCAATTGTGCATTAAATATGGCCTAGTATTTTAGAAAAATTATTTGGTCCAATTTTGCAACAATTATTTGGAAGGTCCTTCACAATAAAAACATCCTTTTGGGCACTCGAAAAATGGAAAATGGTTCTTTCGTCCAAAGAAAAAGAAAACTTCCTTAGGCAACATTGTTTGCCATTCCAATATGCACCCTTGTGCACAATATGAGATCATTTGAACAAACTATGCCATGAATATGGCCATAAGATTGATCATTTGGCTTGAAAGTCATTGATCTCCACACGTGATTGCTCGTTTCTGAGAACACTTTTTTAAAATAATTGCCGTATTACAAGTTTATTATTTTTCCTGGGAACTTGGCCACATATAATGACACAATGCGAAGGTTTCTCAATTTTTTGATTTTTTTTGAATTTTTTATGCCCGTTTCAAAATGCGGTCAAAACGGCGGGCTTGACCGTTCCTAGCTAGTGGTTGAATCTTGGAATTTTTTTGGTGTTTCTCTGAAGAAATAGATACTTATGTACCTATAAATGATTTTTGGAAAAAATAAATAGCAAACTACGAGGCAGCTACAGTTCAAATTTGACCCGCTTCCAACTGAATCGGCGGCAATTTGTCTTTTTCATCAGAGGTGGATAAAAACTTTTTGCACCCAACCATTTGGTCAATTGTGCATTAAATATGGCCTAGTATTTTAGAAAAATGATTTGGTCCAATTTTGCAACAATTATTTGGGAGGTCCTTCACAAAAAACCCTCCTTTTGGGCACTCGAAAAATGGAAAATGGTTCTTTCGTTCAAAGAAAAAGAAAACTTCCTTAGGCAACATTGTTTGCCATTCCAATATGCACCCTTGTGCACAATGAAAATGTTTCTTTTTGAATTTCTCATATCATAAAACTGTTTATATAATTTAACACCTTTTTTTGAAAAAAAAAGGTTCAACACCTTATTTTTAGTCGATTACGACCAATTTAGAAGGTATAACGTGTACTGGGTTCTGATTGGCCAATGGGCATGTCACGTGGATCGTGCTCAAACGCCGTCGGATGCTCTCGGATCCGACGGCAGCCCTTTATCCCTCACCCCCCTCTTTGTCTCAAAAAAATCCCTCAACTTCTCACCCCAGGAACCCTAGGGCTCCAGATCTGCCACCCACCCCGATCTCTCCCCTCGTTTCCCACATCGCCGCCGCCACCCCGATCTCTCCCCTCGTCTCCCACATCGCCGATCCACCCCGAGCCCTGCCGCCGTCCGTCTCACCTTCTCCTTCCTCTCCCAAGGGAAGGGAAGCAAGGGAACAGAAGGGAGGGAAAGCCGGCAAGGAGTTCGGTCGAGCGCCCAGATCCACGCCGCCATCGTCGACCTGATCCGTGTCCTCGACCTCGCCGCCGCCAACAAGTCCGCCAACGAGCTCTCCTCGCACCAGCGCAAGGTCTTCCGCGTCGCTGACCATGCCGGGGTCGCGCTCGCCGGCCTCACCGCCGACGGCCACGTCCTCTCCTCGCACCAGCGCAAGGTCTTCCGCGTCGCTGACCACGCCAGGGTCGCGCTCGCCGGCCTCCCCGTCTCCAGGCTCGCGCTCCCCCTCGCCGTCAGGTCCGTCCCTGTCTCCCGTCCCGATCCCCTTTGCGATTTTCCTGCCCCGATCTGCCCCCGCCTTAGGGTTTCGTGCCGGAGGGGTACCATAGCCTTAGGGGCTGCTACCACCGCCTCCTCCCTCCCCGCGCCTGCGGCAAGCGCTCGCTTTATCGATTTTGATGTATGATTTGAATTCCGTATCAACTGCACCTCCGCCCCATACTTCTTTCTATGTCAAAACATGCGTCTGCTGTAGGTAGTTTACTGCGCTGGTTAATTTTCAGCCTAGGGATGTGTATTGTTTCAATGAGTCAAGTCCCGCTTCCATCATGAGCAGCTTCTCTGATGGTTGCACAGAGGCATGTTTTGTTTGCTTTGTCATGCGGCAACAATTCGTTGCAGGTTAATGTTTTGCTTCTTATCTTTCTTGTACATGTGATGATTTGTAGGTAGCAGCTGATTGGCAGTGGACAGGGCAAGATGTCTGGCGGCAACGTGAGTTGCTCCTACTCATATTTTTTTCTGTAGAGAAGCCAGTGTGGTGCATTTGAGGATTATTAGCTAATCCTCTGCTTGTTATGATGTGTAGCCTGCAGGTGTGGATAACACTTTCCGTAGGAAATTTGACAAGGAGTACTTGGAGCGAGCTCGACAGAGAGAGCGGGATGAGAAGGTCCTCCATGATGTCCTACTGTTTTATTGCATAATTCAATTGTGACTGTGCTGTTTGATACTGCTTGCCTCATCTATTTTTCATGTCTTGTGTGAAATCTGTACCCTACTAGAAGATGCCACCATCAAGTTAATAATAACACTAATCATCATTTGATTCTAGTCTAGAGATACAAATAATTGTATGCAGTGGTCTTGTAGTTCCAGATCTAGGTGAGTTTCGTCGTCGTGGATTCGTGGATCATCTGTTTGTTGTTGTTCATGGATCCGTGGTAGGTGCTGCAGTGTTGTTCTAGTCCGCCCTTCGTAGATGTTAGATGATAGTTGTAGATGTTAGATCCCTTTGTTGTTGTTAATTTTTCTGCTAGCCTGTGGTGTCTGTTCCCTTGCTGTTAGATGATAGTTGTAGGTGTCTGGTCTGTTCCCTTGTTGTCTGAATTTCATGCTTCTATTACTGTGTGCTTTTACCCCCAGACTTGTAGTGTATCTCAGAATTTCAGTGTATGTTGCAGAACCAAACTGTAGTTTCCCCTACATTTACAGTATAATACTCCCAATATTACAGTGTCATGCTTTTCTATTTGTACTGGCTGGAGGTAAGCGTACTGGTTGTTGCAGCGGTCGATTTCCCTGTATTTTTCTGCCAGTTCCTTTTCCGTTAGATGATAGTTGGAGGTGATCTGGCTTTTTTTGCATGATTATGCGATGTAGTTTTTGTAGTTGTAGGTGGCTGCTCATGATTTCCCCCTGGTAGCTCAGGTGTGCGTGGTTTCCACTGAAATTTCCAGTCGAATTTTAGTTTCCTTTCACTGTATTATAAGTGTATTTTATAGTCTAATATCAGTGTACTTACCTTGTAAATTGTTGTGTAGAGATGCATGTGCTTGGAGCCTTGCTGTATATATTTGTATCGCCTTCTTTGCAAGCTACCCGTTTTGTTTACCTTTTGTATAGTCCCAAAAAGGTTTTCAGGTTTTATAGCAAAGCTGAGGCCTATTGTGTTCATATGTTTCACTGAGGAAAACTTCAAATCTTAGTCTGTAGAGAAAATGCTTTGTGTCACATGCTCAACACACTTTGAACTATATACCTGGTTCAGTTTTAGAGAAAAATGGTTCAGTTTTAGAGAAAAATGCTACTGGTTGTTTAACACACTTACTGAACTAATCAGCCTACCGACTAACAACCATCAGTATCCACCAAACGGTTGTGGAAATAACTTTCGCTGATAATCCTTTGTTTTAAACAAGTACTAATATTTTGGTAGGACAAGAAGTTTCAAATTCTTATGCTGGTTTATGTTCTCTTTTTAGGTTATGAGAAGATATGCTGTTGGAAAGATGCTCTTGGCAAACTGGAAGGACTGCAACCAAATCCAATCGACAACATGGCAGTGGTCTCTGAATATCTAAGCTAGTGATCATCTTTTCAGCGATTCCTTTTTTGTTTGGCCTTCTCGTAGGTAGTGTACATTAGTTGTCTGTTGGAGTTGTGATGGCAGTATATTTTTTTTGTTGCTTCGCTGTCGTTTGATATAGATGGCATTCTTTTAGTTGCTGTTGCTTATGTATAGATAATCTGATGAAGATGTACATATGATATATGATTGTACGGCGAAACAAATATTGCTTTGATAGCAAAATGAAAAAAAAAATCATCTATTTCTCTGTTGTCCAGTCCTATGAATTAGCGGGCTGAAAATATTGATGGGTTGGAAGAGGCTTTGGCCCAAACAATGCTGGACAAAGATGGAACAAAAAAAGTCTCAAAAATAGAAAATGGACCGCAAAAAGGCTGAGGCCCAGAAAATGGAAAAGGCTTAGAAAACAAAAAACGCCATGTTGGGCTAGGCCCATGTAGCTAGCGAAAATTAACTGAAAAAAAAACATAAAATGGGCTGAATTAATGGGCTCGGCCCATGTAAAACCCCCAATTGGACCGGGCTGATTTTAACCAACGACCTTTTCAATTCGTCGCAATTTTGCCACGTCAGATTGCCACGTCGGATCCGACATGGCCTGGGGAGAGAGCTAGCGACCAAAACAGAAGGTCATAGGATCAACGACCTTTTGTTAAAGGTCGCTATAGTCAGTTTACGACCGCCAGCTTTGGACCTTCTGTTTTTGGTCACAAAAAGGTCGTAAATGAAAATTTGTGACCTTTCAGTGACCAATAGTGGTGGTCACAAGTTGACATATTTCTTGTAGTGTAATCACACCAAAATTCAACTTAAACAAGGGCAAAGTCCTCATTGTACAGTTCATCGAACATTGACATCAAATGCTCGTTAATAACTTTCCAAAACCTCAGATAAAACTTAGTTGGGAACCCCTTTGGTCTTGGGGCTTTATCATGTTCCATCTAAGAAATGGCTTCCCATGCTTCCTTCTTCTAAAGAGGCTCGTCAAAATGGCATTCTCTTCCGGAGATAGCTAATGGATATCATGTGAGACTTCCTCTTTTAGCACCACGAAGTTGGTCACGGGAAAACTGAACAACTGTTTATAGATATTTGTGATGTAGCACGTTTTAAGTTGGTCCTTGCCAACAATCATGACATCATCTTGTTTCACCCGGAAGATTTTCTTCTTTCAAAATTTCAATGTTTGTCATTTGTCATCAAGCAAAAATGTTTTGTATTGTTATTCTCCACTTAAGTGTACTAAACCTTTGAAAGTTGAGACCATTTTATTTTCTCTACTTTTTTTTAGAACTACACCCCTCTTTATTCAAGGTTAATAGAAGCTGGGATACAAACACCTTCATGCGGAACATCAGCCATACATGCAGACCTACACTGCTATGAAGAGCTTAGAGAGCTTGACTATGAGCCTCCTTATTTGTATTCCTACTCTCATAACAGAATGAGATTGACCATTTTATTTCCTGCAACTTATATATATAACGTATACTCCCCCCGTCTTAAAATAAATTTCGCTGATTTAATACCAATTTAGCACTAAAGCAGCTACACTTATTTTCGGATCGAGGGAGTATTATACATGGTGGACGCCTCGGTTTTTTTGTGTGTCGAGGAGGAGTACTTACCGGCTAGGCCATCATACCAAAACGTCAGTACGGGTATTTGTCCGGATTGTTCACCTGGCCAGCTCTTGTCTCTTGCCGCGAACAAGATTGTATATGACTCATCGTAGTGGTACCGTCCACTTCGACGGTGTTTTGGGCTTAAAAATGCATGTCACCAGGATATTGCTGCCCTAGCTCTGTCGATCCCTTGCTAGTTGCTACTCCCTCCTTTCCAAATATTGGGCGTATTAGCTTTTTCATGCAATCCCATAATATTAAGCGTAGACTGCTTCCTCTCTCTCTCGTACAGTTAAGAAGCCCTATTTTTCTGGAAATAAAACAAATCACGCCTGATGGATCTCTTGTGTTGTTAGCTCACGTAAAAACCTGTACGACGGCTCACGTAATAAACTAACGATGAACCTGCGTTAATCTTCGTGCTGAAACTTGTATGCCTAACAATATGGGAAGGAGGGAGTACTTTTTTTTTGACCATCAGTACAGACACAAGCGCTCATATACACGCGCATACACTCATCCCTATGAACGCACACACGCACACCCTACCCCTATGAGCACCTCCGAGAGACTGAGCCGGCATATCATCTTGAGATTTACGAAGTCACCGTAGGCGCCTCGTCGTCGACGGGAACGTCTCAGGAGGGAGTACTTTTGAGCGGTGTGGGAGAGGAGATGGTTTATTGCTTAACCCATGGCACATGTTCCCTTCGCAATTTCGAAAAAAAAACATGTTCCCTTCGTAAAGAAAAAGCCTCCGGGTTCCACTTGTGTTCTCCTTTCTGCTGAAATACACATTACACAATACCAGCATGTATGCTCTGCTTAATAAAGAAGCATGCACTGCTCGAAACTCTGCCCGAAGAGCCCATTACAGACCTTTAGGCTATTATTCAGTGTCTGGTGCTTACCGTGCTCTTTTCTATCTGAATTGTGCGCCGTGTGCGTGCACCACGGGAACATCAGTTACAATCCCATAATTTAATACTACCTCCGTTCGAAAATAAGTGACGCTTACAGATTCGTGCCCCGAAGATCGAACACGACAACGATATCTTGCCATTCATGCACAAGCTACACTAGGATGCGAATTGAGCTTTGTAAGGATCAGGACCCTTGGTAGAAGTAGAGAGGTCGAGGCCATACATGCGTAGAATCAAGATCAGCATCAGAATCGGAACAACTCGATAAGGCGGTGCAAATGTGCAACCGCATGGCCCTGCATTGCCATGCCGATCACGGCACCGACGACCTTGCTCGAAACGCAGAAGAGCCTCCACATCGCCCCACCGCAGGAGGACGTTGTCCGTCGCTTGACGCGCGCTCGTCGCCCGACGTTCTTCGCGCCGACGCAAAGCGGCCATGCACCTACGCACGCACGCACGCATGCGTGGACGTACACATCGACACCGAACAGCACGGCATGGCGGGCAGAGAGAGAGAGAGAGAGATTCCCCGCGAGGCCATGCCGCCATGATGGTTTCTTCTCGTACGCGACGCAGGCAGCGCGTGCCTACGCTTAGGTGAACGGGATCCGTCAATCAGGCTCAAGGCGGCATTTTGCCATGCTGTTGCTTCGGTCCGGGCTTGGATTGGAGCCACTACCGATGCCGACCAGCAGGCAGCTAGAGCAGAAGCAGCAGCAGCAGGAATCAAGAATCATTCCGCCGGGAGTGGTGGCGTCATAATGCATGGGTTGAACTCGGCTCGACCCGATCCCAGATGCGGAAAAAGAAGGCGCGGCCGAGAAAGCGGGGCCAAAAGCCGGGCGCGCGGGGGCTTTACGGGCCAGGTGCACGCTGAATGATATGCCTGGAAAGCGTACCAGCATTTGCTGCCAAGTATGTATGTTGGATGGATGGATATCCTTTTCGTTTCCTATGTCCCATTTCGCCTCGCCGGTGCACGCACCGCAACCAGAACTAGCTAGGGTGTTGGTTTACCGGCAAATTAAGCTCATGATGTAATGCTCTAACGAATGCGTTTCATGAAGTACCGCCAAATGTTGGTTGAGTTTAGTTCTGATGCTT
This sequence comes from Aegilops umbellulata, assembly GCA_032464435.1. Taxonomy (NCBI): domain Eukaryota; kingdom Viridiplantae; phylum Streptophyta; class Magnoliopsida; order Poales; family Poaceae; genus Aegilops; species Aegilops umbellulata. The sequence goes on from CP136058.1 coordinate 359,885,855, forward strand.
CAGCTACTAATGGCAATTAGTCGTTCCATGTCCTTTGCAAAAAAGTGGAAGGGGTAGGAATGATGACGTAGAAGTGGTTTCAGGCAGTCATAGCACAAAAGACAATGAAAAAAAACTTTTAGGTTAGGGGTATGGCATGCCCGTTGACTAAGAGGTGCTGTCATTGTGTGACGTGGAATTGGTTTCTTCTTGACTTTTTCTGACAATTTTGCTAACTAGGCTGCTATGTGTGTGAAAATAGAGCCATATCATCGATCATATCTCTCTTTTACCAAGGTTATTAACCATATTTTGATGTAGTACTGAAAGTTGAGGGTCAAACTTGCTCGCTACTTGAGTTTATGGTTACTAAACCGAGGCAATGGCCAAGAGACAAAAATAGACCTCCACGCCCCTCCCCCACCTCACACCTACAATACAATCCATGTTTTTTCTTTTGCGAAATCACAATACAATCCATGTTAAACACTCCAAACAACGGCACCTTATGGAACAATATAACTCCATACAATTTTTGCTAAATCAAGCGTTTAGTTTTGTTTGTAATGGCTCGTGGGAAATGCAACTCGTGTACCCTGCATAAATTCGAGCTTATTTTGCGAAGGACATTGTGCAATGGTTGATAAGACAGTTTTATCTTGAGCTTGTCATGCAATCAAGAGATGATAATAAAAAGTAATGTACAATAAATTATCTTTAGTTACTCAATATACTTAAATATGCGACAAGAGGTATTTTTTTAACACAGTACAATTCAAGTTTTTTTTAACAAAAAGTTAGAGCACTTTCTACCTTATGCATTCAAAACGGGTAAAGGTACCCGGATGACCGTAGCCATTTACATGAAGGTGATGTTAACGCCGCACATTGTGTGTGGCAGGCCATCACCAGACCTGAAGAAGAAACAAAGAAGAAGTTGGGGAGGGAAGAGTCGATTTCTCTAAGAGCTAATTAGGAGCAAGGGTATTTGCCCACAAAGAAAAGCTATTTCTATCTTGCACGTTAGCTCGGAAGCTCCAAAGTCTGACGAGACCGGCGACGTTGTTGTATAGCTCCCTCTCCTTCCAAGAAGATCCATTGAACACCTGATCATTCCTGGCGTTCCAAAGGGCGACGGCGCATGCTGTGAAGAGGACATTCCACTTGGTGCCATATCGAACCCTTGCCGGCTGTGAGCCCATGAGGTCTCGTGCCATCAAACAGGATGATGCAAGGTCTTGCAGCCCTAGCTTGGCCCATAGGGCTTGCGCTAGCTTGCAGCATAGCAAGAGGTGGTTCATTGTTTCCGCAGCCGGGCAAAAATCGCATCCGTTATGTGATACAAGTCTGTCCCAATGCTTTCTGAGCATATTGTCTCTTGTGTTGTGCCTGTCCTGGAGGGCAATCCACATGAAAACACGGTGCTTGTGTGGTATGATCCTGTCCCAGATGTACTTGGCTGACAGACAGAAGATCCCTAGAAAGGTGAACAGCTTGTAAAAGTATGCGGTGGTGGTAGCCTTGTCTCCCAGGAGAGGCTCTCTGTGGTCAGGCGTACCTTCGTGTAGCTGAACCTTACTCAGTAACACAGCTACGTCTTGAAGCTCTTGTGTTGCTTGCATTTGGTCGCTTCCATAACCACACTTATGGTTGATCGAAAGCCTCTCGAGATGGCTGTGTCCCGATTCTGTGGAGAGCGGGAGATTTCTCTATGACAGTATGTACGTGCAAACCAATCATAGCAAGGTACATCGCGTTGCTGCAGGATCTTTGCCGTGAATTTGCATACGAGGGCCTTGTTGTGTGCTGCAATGTCTCTCACTCCCAACCCGCCATGTTCTTTTGGCAGCGTGACCTTCTCCCAGGCGACAAGGCATTGCCATCCTTTTGCTTGATTCTTACCCTGCCATAGAAATCCCCTCAGTATTTGTACAAACAAAGTTGCTCATATACACGAGTATACTCATGCAAAAAAATACACGAGCATACAATCACCCCTATGAACGCACGCACGCACACCTTACCCCTACGAGCACCAATGCCAAATCTAGGATTTGTGCTCTGGTGGACTGTGGATACCACTGTCCTCCTAACCATCCAATCATAGGTTAAGACTTTCTTATGATTTCTCTCTCCTCCACTTCGACATGTATCCTATGTGGCACTCGTAAGCACTGGCGAAGCCAGACAAAAGATTCAGGGGGCCAAAGGCCAATCATAAAAATCTCAATGGCCAACAATTATTTTTCTCTTGCTCGTAGGATAATACCATTGAATGCACCCTAATGCAAAATCTATCCTATAAATTTTTGAGAGTTCCTGCGGAATTAAAGAATAAATTAAACATGTGTGTATATGGCTGGCTCCCTTGACATTTGAAAGATTATGATAGTAATCACCATATATGACAATTCACCCAAATCTCTAGAACATTGCCAAAAAAAAAGACCTTACAAGCACCAACCCAAACATGTAACCACATTTCCTCTTTGGATTCATATTTCTCGAAACATAATCTTTAGTGTGGTATTTCTTGAAAGACCCCAATTTTTTTATGAGAGGAGTGCATTTTACAATCCCGAACTGATGGCCGAGTTTAAGTTACAATTCCATACTCCAAAATTAGTTATGACAAAACACGCACATTAGGAAAAAAATAGCTCACTTTGAGAGAGAAAAAACAGTGTTGACAGATAGTTGGAGGTTGCCTCCTAACAGGTTATAGAGTTAAGGGGTTTTAAACTAAACGTGGCCATTCATTTAGGGTTGTAAAGCGCACTTCTCTTTCTCTCTCTTTTCTTATTCTCTAGGAAGAACGCCACTAGTTAAAGTGTGGTATTAGTATTATTACTAGTCTGTCACACTAGTAGCAAAAGGAATAATGTAACGAGATGCGCATAGCTAACAAGTGATTTCTACGGAATCGACAGCGGTGCATTTATCCACGACTTTGGCTGCAAAGTGAAGAAGAAGATCGTGACATCTGCTTTGTACTCCTATTAGATAAAAGAGACGTAATCTTGTGGGTATGGACACAATAGTTTTTCTAGCACCACAAATCCACAATCCCAAGTATATATAACCGTGCACACAAAGAAATGCCTTTCTTGGTTTACTTATACGGTTGGGCATGAAAAAAGCTCACCACACTTTCAATCATGCACCACATAGTGCGTTCACATTGGTTGATCTTTCAATCTTTAACGGTTCCAAAAGAAAAAGAAAAAAGGTGATGTACATATACACGAGGGGAATGCACGAGTTGCATCATAGAGTGTGCCTCCCGATTTAAACTCGCGGCATCTTTTGCTAGAATAAAGGAAAGTTAGGAAGATTCAGAAATGGGAGACAGCGTTTTTAATATGCTGCTGCTCTGTTATCCATCTCTGTTTCAAATCCTAAATCAAACTTTTAGTTGCGTTGATATGATACAGAAATATGGCTCAATAATTTCTCCGGTAACCAGCTCATATCTCTCTCCAGGATTTGGCCATGCATACGGCTGGGTACCATTCTAGACACGTGCAAGTGTTAGATGAGAAACCATATCAAATATGGGGAAATAGAAGAAAGCTTCTTTATCATTTAATTTTACCTTCTTGCATGGTCCAAAAGGCATTTGTTGCACAAAGCAGCAATATACAGATGGGCACTAGATCCAGGCAAACTAAACAATGTTGTTCTCTTGATACTACTTAGAGGTTTTGCGGCCAACATTTCCGGATTTCCCTTGTTCCTCCTGAATTTAGAGCACTCGTCGCAGCAGTCTTTGTCAGTGCACGAGACAAATTAATAAATTTCCGAGGCAAAAAATAGAGGAAAAACACGGAGCAGAAAGCATATCAAGGAGCCGTGTGATTGTGAAAGCAAAAGCACTCGAGGAGTTCAATCGGGGCTGAGTAGCCAAGCTGGCCATGATGGAGCAAGCAGCAAGCCACACTCTCCTGCCTTTGTGCCGCCTGCTTTGCGTTGGGATCTTGGAGGCGACGGTACTGGACAAGCGAAGTGAAGGAAGTGGAATGGCTGGCTCATTGAACAAGCGACACAAACCCTGGGGCCAAGCTACCTTTCCCGTTGCGTTTATCTAATCATTTGCCAGTGGCTTGGCTCGATCGCCTCGCTTTATCCAAGGAGTTCTTTCTATCCTGTGCTGGCCACGTAGATGTACTAGATTGGACTTCAGACTTTGGAGCTGCGCGGAAATTTCAGCTTGGACTCACCCAACGTGCTGCCTCCTGTGTAAAATACCAGTGAAATTGCCCCGTTGTCCGTTTCACAACATGATTTTGGTCCCGTTGTACTTCGCATGCGAGCGAAAGCACGCAGCCAGTTTCCCTGAACTATATAATACAAACACCACAGTACCGCACCAAGCTGGCTGCTCGGCTCGGCGTGATTGTACGGCAGCACTGGGGGTGCTAGCATAAAAAAGTTGTGGGTTTGAATGCTCTATTCTTTTTTTTCTGAATGTTTTAAAGATTTGCACAAATATGAATATGGCTAAGCGTGCAATCAAAAAAAGTTGTGGGGTTGGCTGACCCCAATGAGCCGTAGCTTACACGTAGAACCACCGACCGCTGAATAGAGGGACCAAGAAGTTCATGGAGGGAAGGTGTGCGGCGGTAGCAAAGGCGATAGCGCCATCGACGGCATGGAATAAAGTTCTTCCGTCATGTCCTCGTTATGGTGACGATGATTGACGTCAATGGAGCCTGTATGGCGCTTCGGTCAGGGCCAGATGTTGGGAGACGTCGCTCGACGGAGTGGGCAGCGGCGGTTAGTGTTTTGGTGTTTTGACTTCTCGGTACCGTATGTACGGACAACTTTGACTTCTCGGTTAGTGTTTTGACTTCGCGCCCTAGCAAGAGCCGGGCATATGCGTGTCCGTTTTAGCCCCTTTGCCAGCACAAACGGACGAAAGGTCGAAGCGGATGTCCATTTGGGGTCATGGGGTCCTGCCACCCGCCCCGTGCGCGCTCACCGCGTTGCCCGCCGCCTGTCCCGCACGCACGCCGCGTTGCGAGCCGTCCACCCCGCGCGCCAGCCTGCGTCACCAGCCCGCGCCTGCTCGCCATGCCCCGCCGCCTGCCTTGCTCGCGCACGCAGCGCTGCGAGCCGCCACCTACCCCCCACGCGCCCGCCGCCCCGCCCGCCGCCTGCCCCGCTTGTGCACGCAGCGCTGCGCCCTCGCTCGCCGTGGCCGAACTGCAACCTGCTCCTCGCCGCCCGCAGCAGCGCCGCACCCGCCGCCACGTGCAACCCGCTCGTCCTGTAGCCCGTCTTCTCGCCGGCCGCAGCGGCAGGGCCAGGCCGGCCGGCGGGAGCACCACGGCGTCGCATGCTCCTCGGCGCCCGCGACTGCCTCGTGGCGGTGTGTGTGCGTGGTCCAGAGAGAGAAAAGGAGGAGATGAAGAGGGGTGGGTGGGTGGGCCACTTTTATGCCAATGACAGGCGGGCCAGGGTGACATGCAAAAGGACACGCCCGGACGAGGACAACCGCAGAGAGCGTCCGCCTCTGTCCATTTCAGACGCAAAACCAGCCCAACTTTGCTCCCAGGATGGGGCGAAGCGGACAAAAAACAGATTTTTTTTTTAGGATGGGGTCTCACGCTGGGCCGTCTCGTATGTTCGTTTTACCCCAAACGAACCCATCTGGACTAGATATGGTCGCGCGGTGGAGTTGGCCTAAGGCCTATCTGGTTCTGTTTGGTGGGATCTGGGATGGCTGTCTAAAAGCATGTCTAGTAGAGCCCTCAAACCCTTAAATCTGGTTTTAGTTTTAAGGGTTGAGAATTGGCCATTTTTGACATTTTTAAAGGTTGAAAAACAGAGGCAAAGACTAGAACCCTCAAACTCAACCCTTATAACAGAATATTCCGTTATAAGGGTTGGCTTTGAGGGTTCTAATCTTTGGCCCAAACCCAACCCTTAAAACTGTCATTTGACATATCACAATTTTCACTAGAAAAACACAATTGCTACCTCTTGAGCATGCGTTGGTTTTTTCCTTGAAGAGGAAAGGGTGATGCAGCAAAGTAGCGTAAGTATTTCCCTCAGTTTTTGATAACCAAGGTATCAATCCAGTAGGAGGTCACACGCAAGTCCCTCGTACCTACACAAACAAATAAGAACCTTGCAACCAACACGATAAAGGGGTTGTCAATCCCTTCACGGCCACTTGCAAAAGTGAGATCTGATAGAGATGATAACATTTCTGGTTTTTTTATGATAAAGATTGAAAGTAAATAAAGCAAAGTAAAATAGATTGGAAACTTATATGATGGAAAATAGACCCGGGGGCCATAGGTTTCACTAGTGGATTCTCTCAAGATAGCATAAGTATTACGGTGGGTGAACAAATTACTGTCGAGCAATTGATAGAAAAGTGCATAATTATGAGAATATCTAGGCATGATCATGTATATAGGCATCACGTCCATGACAAGTAGACCGAATCCTGCCTGCATCTACTACTATTACTCCACACATCGACCGCTATGCAGCATGCATCTAGAGTATTAAGTTCATAAGAACAGAGTAACACATTAGGTAAGATGACATGATGTAGAGGGATAAACTCAAGCAATATGATATAAACCCCATCTTTTTATCCTCGATGGCAACAATACAATACGTGTCGTTTCCCCTTCTGTCACTAGGATCGAGCAACGCAAGATTGAACACAAAGCTAAGCACTTCTCCCATTGCAAGAAAGATCAATCTAGTAGGCCAAACCAAACTGATAATTCGAAGAGACTTGCAAAGATAACCAATCATATATAAAAGAATTGAGAGAAGATTCAAGTATTGTTCATAGATAATCTTGATCATAAACCCACAATTCATCGGATCTCGACAAACACACCGCAAAAAGAGTTACATCGAATAGATCTCCAAGAAGATCGAGGAGAACTTTGTATTGAGATCCAAAGAGAGAGGAAGCCATCTAGCTAATAACTATGGACCCGAAGGTTTGTGGTCAACTACTCACACATCACCGAAGAGGCTATGGTGTTGATGTACAAGCCCTCCGTGATCGATGCCCCCTCCGACGGAGCGCCGGAAAAGGCCCCAAGATGGGATCTCACGGGTACAGAAGGCTGCGGCGGTGGAAATAGGGTTTCATGGTGCTCCAGGATGGTTTCGGGGTACGTAGGTATATATAGGAGGAAGAAGTAGGTCAGTGGAGCCACGAGGGGCCCACGAGGGTGGGGGCACGCCTACGGGGGCAGGCGCGCCTCCCTACCTCGTGGCCTCCTTGGTTGTTTCTTGACATCCACTCTAAGTCCTCTAGATCACGTTTGTTCCAAAAATCACGTTCCCGAAGGTTTCATTCCGTTTGGATTCCGTCTGATATTCCTTTTCTCCGAAACACTGATATAGGCAAAAAACAGCAATTTGCACCGGGCCTTGGGTTAGCAGGTTAGTCCCAAAAATAATATAAAAGTGTATAATAAAGCCCATTAAACATCCAAAATAGAATATATAATAGCATGGAACAATAAAAAATTATAGATACGTTGGAGACGTATCAAGCATCCCCAAGCTTAATTCCTACTCGTCCTCGAGTAGGTAAATGATAAAAACAGAATTTTTGATGTGTAATGCGTTCTAGCATATTCTTCAATGTAATTTTCTTTATTGTGGCATGAATGTTCAGATCCGAAAGATTCAAGATAACGGTTTAATGTTGACATAAAAAAATACTTCAAGCATGCTAACCAAGCAATTATGTCTTATCAAAATAACATAGCCAAAGAAAACTTATCCCTACAAAATCATATAGTTTGGACATACTTCATTTTCGTCACACAAAATGCTCTAATCATGCACAACCCCGATGACAAGCCAAGCAATTGTTTCATACTTAGCCTTTTCAAACTCTTTCAAATTTTACGCAATATATGAGCGCGAGCCATGGACATAGCACTATGGGTGGAATAGAATATAATGATTGAGGTTGTGTGAGGAGACAAAAAAGGAGAAAGTCTCACATTGACGCGGCTAATCAACGGGCTATGGAGATGCCCACCGATTGATGTCAATGCAAGGAGTAGGGATTGCCATGCAACGGATGCACTAGAGCTATAAATATATGAAAGCTCAACAAAAGAAACTAAGTGGGTGTGCATCCAACTTGCTTGCTCACGAAGACCTAGGGCATTTGAGGAAGCCCATCATTGGAATATACAAGCCAAGTTCTATAATGAAAAATTCCTACTAGTATATGAAAGTGTCAAAATAAGAGACTCTCTATCATGAAGATCATGGTGCTACTTTGAAACACAAGTGTGGAAAAAGGATAGTAACATTGTCCCTTCTCTCTTTTTCTCTCATTTTTTTGGGTCGTCTCCTTTTTTTGACCTCTTTTTTTTCTTTTCTTTCGTCCGGAGTCTCAGCCCGACTTATGAGGGAATAATAGTCTCCATCATCCTTTCCTCACATGGGACAATGCTCTAATGATGATCATCACACTTCTATTTATTTACAACTCAAGAATTACAACTCGATACTTAGAATAAAATATGACTCTATGTGAATGCCTCCGGCGGTGTACCGGAATATGCAATGAATTAAGAGTGACATGTATGAAAAATTAAGCATGGTGGCTTTGCCACAAATACGATGTCAACTACATGATCATGCAAGGCAATATGACAATGACGATGCGTGTCATAATAAACGGAACAGTGGAAAGTTGCATGGCAATATATCTCGAAATGGCTATGAAAATGCCATAATAGGTAGGTATGATGGCTGTTTTGAGGAAGAAATAAGGAGACTTATGTGTGATAGAGTGTATCATATCACGGGGTTTGGATGCACCGACGAAGTTTGCACCAACTCTCGAGGTGAGAAAGGGCAATGCACGGTACCGAAGAGGCCAGCAATGATGGAAGGGTGAGAGTGCATATAATCCATGGACACAACATTAGTCATAAAGAACTCACATACTTATTGCAAAAATCTACAAGTCATCAAAACCAAGCACTACGCGCATGCTCCTAGAGGAATAGTTTGATAGGAAAATACCATCGCTCGCCCCGACCACCACTCATAAGGAAAGCAATCGAAGAACACCTTATGCTTCAAATTTGTCACACAACGTTTACCATACATGCATGCTACGGGACTTGCAAACTTCAACACAAGTATTTCTCAATTTCATAATTACTCAACTAGCACACATCCACCTTTATATCTCAAAACAACTATCAAGTATCAAATTTCTCTTAGTATTCAATGCACTTTAAAGTTTTTATCTTGGATGCCTATCATATTAGGACTAATTTTATAACCAAAGAAAATTACCATGCTGTTCTAAAGGACTCTCAAAATAATATAAGTGAAGCATGAGAGATCAATTATTTCTATAAAATAAAAACCACCGTCGTGCTCTAAAAAGATATAAGGGAAGCACTAGGGCAAAATTATCTAATTCAAATGATATAAGTGAAGCACATAGAGTATTCTAATGAATTCTGATTCATGTGTCTCTCTCTCAAAAGGTGTGTACAGCAAGGATGATTGTGGTAAACTAAAAAGCAAATACTCAAATCATACAAGACGCTCCAAGCAAAACACATATCATGTGGTGAATAAAAATATAGCACCAAGTAAAGTTACCAATGGATGAAGACAAAAGAGGGGATGCCTTCCGGGGCATCCCCAAGCTTAGGCTTTTTGGTTGTCCTTGGATTTTACCTTGGAGTGCCTTGGGCATCCCCAATCTTAGGCTCTTGCCACTCCTTGTTCCATAATCCATCAAATCTTTACCCAAAACTTGAAAACTTCACAACACAAAACTTAACAGAAAATCTCGTGAGCTCCGTTAGCGAAAGAAAACAAAACACCACTTTAAAGTACTGTAATGAACTCATTCTTTATTTATATTGGTGTTAAACCTACTATATTCCAACTTCTCTATGGTTCATAAACTCCATTACTAGCCATAGATTCATCGAAATAAGCAAACAACACACGAAAAACAAAATCTGTTAAAAATAGAACAGTCTGTAGTAATCTGTATCTAACGCAAACTTCTGGAACTCCAAAAATTCTAAAAAAAATTGTTGAATGTGAGGAATTTATCTATTAATCATCTGCCAAAAGAATCAACTAAATATCACTCTCCAGAAAAAGGTTGTAGCTAATCTCGTGAGCGCTAAAGTTTTTGTTTTTTATAGCAAGATCAAAAAGACTTCACCCAAGTCTTCCCAAAGGTTCTACTTGGCACAAACACTAATTAAAACATAAAACCACATATAAACAGAAACTAGATGAATTATTTGTTACTAAACAGAACCAAAAAGCAAGAAACAAAAATAAAATTGGATTGCCTCGCAACAAGCGCTATCGTTTAACGCCCCTAACTAGGCATAAAGGCAAGGATAGATCTAGTTGTTGCCATCTTTGGTATTTATCTTTTTATTGGAGTTATGCTTGGATCCGGGAGGTTCCTTACGTTTCCCTTCATACTTAGAGACTTTTAGATCTAAAACATCAACCGCTTATTGCAAAGTGTAATCAACGTATTCATGCGGTGAAGGTTCCCTCCAACATTTTTAAGAGGCTCAATAGACTTTTGCAATTCGCATAATTTCTCTAAGATTTGGGTTCCCTCTTGAGTAGGAGGTGGTCCCTTTTGTGGGGGAAGTACTCCTACTATCCCCTCTATAATTTCATAAGCAACACTAGGATCAATATCAATAAAATTCCCTTTGGCGGCAAAAGCAAGGAGTTGTCTATGGGATATGGTTAGCCCAATATAAAAATTGCGAAGTAAAATCTTGAAGTCTCCCTTTGCAGTGCAACCACGATAGGATTCTGTCATCCTATACCAAGCATCTTTTAAGTTTTCTCCTTGTCTTTGTTTGAAGTGGAGGACTTCAAAATCGGGTGACAAAGGAGTAGATAAAGGACTAGCCATAACGATGAAGCAAGCGAAAAAGAGGCGAACGGGAAAAGAGGGCGAATAAAAAGGCAAGGGTGAAGTGGGGAAGAGGAAAACGAAAGGCAAATGGCAAGTAATGTAATGCGAGGGATAAGAGTTTGTGATGGGTACTTGGTATGTCTTGACTTGTGCGTAGACTCCCTGGCAACGGCGCTAGAAATCCTTCTTGCTACCTCTTGAGCATACGTTGGTTTTTCCCTTGAAGAGGAAAGGGTGATGCAGCAAAGTAGCGTAAGTATTTTTCTCAGTTTTTGAGAACCAAGGTATCAATCCAGTAGGAGGCCACACGCAAGTCCCTCGTATCTACACAAACAAATAAGAACCTTGCAACCAACGCGATAAAGGGGTTGTCAATCCCTTCGCGGCCACTTGCAAAAGTGAGATCTGATAGAGATGATAATATTTTTGGTATTTTTATGATAAAGATTAAAAGTAAATAATGCAAAGTAAAAATAGATTGGAAACTTATATGATGGAAAATAGACCCGGGGGCCATAGGTTTCACTAGTGGATTCTCTCAAGATAGCATAAGTATTACGGTGGGTGAACAAATTACTGTCGAGCAATTGATAGAAAAGTGCATAATTATGAGAATATCTAGGCATGATCATGTATATAGGCATCACGTCCGTGACAAGTAGACCGACTCCTGCCTGCATCTACTACTATTACTCCACACATCGACCGCTATCCAGCATGCATCTAGAGTATTAAGTTCATAAGAACAGAGTAACGCATTAGGTAAGATGACATGATGTAGAGGGATAAACTCAAGCAATATGATATAAACCCCATCTTTTTATCCTCGATGGAAACAATACCATACGTGTCGTTCCCCTTCTGTCACTAGGATCGAGCAACGCAACATTGAACCCAAAGCTAAGCACTTCTCCCATTGCAAGAAAGATCAATCTAGTAGGCCAAACCAAACTGATAATTCGAAGAGACTTGCAAAGATAAACAATCCTACATAATAGAATTCAGAGAAGATTCAAATATTGTTCATAGATAATCTTGATCATAAACCCACAATTCATCGGATCTCGACAAACACACCGCAAAAAGAGTTACATCGAATAGATCTCCAAGAAGATCGAGGAGAACTTTGTATTGAGATCCAAAGAGAGAGAAGAAGCCATCTAGCTAATAACTATGGACCCGAAGGTTTGTGGTAAACTACTCACACATCACCGGAGAGGCTATGGTGTTGATGTAGAAGCCCTCCGTGATCGATGCCCCCTCCGGCGGAGCGCCAGAAAAGGCCCCAAGATGGGATCTCACGGGTACATAAGGTTGCGGCGATGGAAATAGGGTTTCGTGGTGCTCCAGGATGGTTTCGGGGTACGTAGGTATATATAGGAGGAAGAAGTAGGTCGGTGGAGCCACGAGGGGCCCACGAGGGTGGGGGCGCGCCTAGGGGGGCAGGCGCGCCTCCCTACCTTGTGGCCTCCTTGGTTGTTTCTTGACATCCACTCCAAGTCCTCTGGATCACGTTTGTTCCAAAAATCACGTTACCGAAAGTTTCATTCCGTTTGATATTCCTTTTCCGCGAAACACTGAAATAGGCAAAAAACAACAATTTGTAGTGGGCCTTGGGTTAGTAGGTTAGTCTCAAAAATAATATAAAAGTGTATAATAAAGCCCATTAAACATCCAAAACAGAATATATAATAGCATGGAACAATCAGAAATTATAGAGGACGCCACCACCATTGTCGCCACCACCACACATCGGAGTTTAAATGGACGTGTCACCTCGAAGAGTAGAAGACGCACAATGGAATATCGTCTTCCTCTCCGCGATGTCCTGCTTGTACTCCTTCCACCACATCAATTGGTCTTCATCCATGTCCTTCTTGGACATCATCATGTGCTCCTTCTCTTCCACCATGAGTTCTTTCCATGCCTTTGCTTCTTTGACCTTGATCATCCTCTCCTCCAAGTCGGCCTTGCGCTTGGCATCTTCACGCCTTGCTTCAACTTGTGCAAGCTTCACCTCTTTCTTCTTCTCGTTGATAAGAAGCTTTGTCTTCATTGTCAATGCCTCCCTTGACTTCATCATATGTTCTATCTTCTCCCTTATGCTTGACGCCTCTCCTTCCACCCTCTTCCTTAGCTTATCCTTCTTGTTTCCAGCGGGCTTGTGCTCGTTCCTTTCCTCCTCTTCACTATCATCCATCCTAAGCATTGCCGACTTCTTGGGTGCGGTCTCTTGATCTCTCAACTTCCACTTGTCATAAGTTTGAAGAATTTTCCAAACATGTTCACATGGGAATGCTTTGCCCTTGGAAGCGGCCATCTCCTTGTACCTCAAGTCGGCAATTGCCTCCTACAAACCCACCAATAGCATAGTAAACATATATGTACTCACATAACAATAGCATAAAAATCAAAATAAATGTGAAAAACATATATGTACTCACATAGTCACTCTCCACGGTTCTACTAGGCGGTGCATCCTTCACTTGGTCCATTGCCGCACTCCAACGAGCACAATGGGGCTTCATCAACTCCCACCGGTCTTGAAGCGACCGGTAACTGCGAGGGATGTACCCACCGGTCTTCGGCTTGATCTTGCAATAGAAGTCCTCTATGCGTTGCCAATAGCGTTTACCGGTTTGATCGGTATCGGTGGTTGCATCCAACCCCATATGTGCCCAAGCACGAACCAAGAGAATATCTTCGTCCTCGCTATAGTTTGTCGAGCGCACGGTGGGTTTTGCAACGGCGGCGAACGCCTCCTCCTCATCTTCCCCTTCCTCCTCCTCATCATCCTCTTCCTGCAAGTCATCACCAAACCCAAAGGGTTCGAGAGAAGGAGCCCCGATGTCCACCTCCACTTCTTCGAGAAGCCCCATGAACGACATTGGCGGGGCAGGCATTCAGTCGAGCACCTCGTGCACGACGGGCGGAGGTGCGGGGGTCGGGGCGGCCGGGGCGGGCGTCGGCTTCTTCCTGGAGGTGGCCTTCTTGACCTTCGGCGCCGCTGCCCCCTTCGGCCCAAGGGAGGGCTTCTTCCTCACCTTCGGCGCCGCTGCGGCCGGGGTGACGGAGGCGACGGCCGGGGCGGGCTGGGGGAAGACGACGTGCTAGCCAGCACGTCACCTCTTCGCGCCGATGGCCACAACCGACGGCACCTCCGGCGCGGGCGGAGGGAGCGAGGACGGGGCCGGCGCAGGCGTCGCCGAGGTCGAGGCTGGGGGCGGGGCGACGGGCGGAGGGAGGGAGGACGCGGGCTGGGCGGCCGGGGCGACGGAGGAGTCCGGCGGCGCCTCCATGGCTCGCCGCGGGGGCGACGGGATTGACGAGGCGTCCGACGGGAGGGAGAGCGCGAGGGGAAATTTCCCTCCCGCGCAATGACCGGTGGAGTGCGGGTTGGAGGTGGGTTTCCCTCTCCAATCCTCACTTTTACAGATTGGGAGGGCAACCCCAGATCCAATCCGTAAATAAATTTGAAGGTTTAGGGGTTCTATTATTTGCCGTTTTTTCGTTTCAACCCGTAAAAAACGGTTATTTCTGTTTATTTGAGGGTTTAAGGGCTCTACTAGACATGCTCTAACCCTCTTCACTTTCTTCTCGGGGACGGTCATCTAATTTTCAGTTCATCGTTGTCGGCTTCTTCTGGCTCCGACGCTTGACTTCTCGGCTGCCATGTCAACAATGTTCCTGCCTTCAAGGGTGTCCTGGAGATACAACAACGACATCGAGCTTTGCTTACGTCGCATCACCGACGAGTGCAGGAGAAAGGCGACGTCAATGTACCCAAGAACCTGTTTTTCATTTTGTGAGTGTTTTCAAAACGTGGTGGGGAACCCAGGGACGAACATTCCGTTGCATAGTTGGCATGCGAGCCAGCGAATGCACGCGGTCACCTTCACTGGACAGCAACACATCTACCACGCTGCTCCGCTTGGATGATTGTACTGCAGTGCAGTGGTAAGTGGTTACCGTGCCAGCGTGCCAGCGTGCCACAACGTGCATTTAGTACCTCCTTATTGATCCAGGACTACGGTCTGTAAAGTTCAAAGAAGAAAAGGACCGTGGTCTATAGATGGGATCTGGCCTGGCTAGCAAGTACTAGCAAAGCAACCGCGGCTGCTACTGATTCCTCATCACCAATCTTAAATACTACACGGCTCGCATCCACCCGTACGCCGTGCTGGGTACATTTTCTCGTGTAGCAAGCCACGGACACGAAGGAAGGCAAGCGATCCAGGGCCCTTTTTGTGCATCTCATGCATCCGATCCGAGGCTACGTTCACTCCATCCAGGTTCCAAGATACAGGCGTGATGCACCACCCGACACCAGGATCCGTGGCCAATTGATCGTCGCCGGTACACGACTGCGTTTTGGCTCGACGTACGGATTGATGGTGGGCTGAGGTACCCGCTATCATTGGGGGTGCTTATCATCTACGCGCTTTTATATTTCTTTATAGAGAGAGCACCATACGAACTTTCGGAAGGGACGTTGTTTGCTGAGGACGAGAACTTTGCTTTATTGAGCACGCCATGAATCATGATGCATTCCACCTGATAGCAGCAAGGGGGGAAATTAGGGTGCATATTATCATAGCAATTCAAGATACCGTTGTTTAGCCAAAAGGAAATGCATGATTCTCTTCCATCAATGGCGAAAGAGGACACGTGTAGTAATTCAGGTTTTGAACACCAATGGCAAAAAAGAACACATGTAGATGTTGAAATTCGAGCTTCCAATTTTAATCCGTGAGTCTTAACCAATATAGGACGTGTCATGAGAACCAACTATAGCTACATGGTTAGGACTTAACGGAGTGGCTGTGCCACAACCCATCAAGGGTCAAACCACATGTTTGACACCATGTGTTTCTCATTAACACAATATTCTTTCGGTCTGAGGTGACGTTCTTATCGATGGCGAAGCATGTGGGGCAACCTTGTCAACCGCGAATCTTTTTTTCTTTTGTCTTCAATAGGCATTATGTGAATGAGTGTGTAGTGATGGTGATGGTATTCATGTTTATGTTGTACTTAGCGTTTCTAAAGAAAAGACATGTCACATATACTACAATATACATCCGCTGGGGTTTCAATACTATTTCTCTACCAAAGTACATGTCTGTAAAGGACTTCCATTGATATGATTTACAGTACCTGCAAAAATATAACAGAGAGAAAAAATCTAATATGCTAGAAAACTAAACTATCAAGCATCGAACACTACCAAATATTTTCTCTAAACAGAGCACGGCTGATAATCATTATAATTATACTTAAACTGGTGAGGTCTTTCTACAAAGCGTACGATCGATTTCCTAAATTTTACTACTAATATATATAAATATTATATTGCTAAGGTCAAAGTTGTAGCGTTATATTTATCAAGAAAATATATTTTTACCATGTTGAAAATATATTATCTTTTTTGGGGTTTTTATCATATATGTCACTAGTTGTGTCTCACTACTCAGTTTTGTCATTAGAAATTACAACTGCTCAAAAATGCCATCGTTCCGTGAGATGTTTTCTCAAAAATGACATTAGATATCTAAAAAATGGCATCATTATATTAGATGTTTGCTCAGAAATGCCTTTAGACATTGTTATTGTCAGGTCAAACTCGTTGACCATGTTATATGCCAAAAATACCCCTATACCCACATGCCAGCTCTCTTTATCTCACAATGACAAGTGTGGACCCCACTTGTTAGGAGTAAGCAAGCGAATAATTTTAGAGAAAATAAGAACGTTGTCGGGATCAAGTGGGACCCACACTTTATTGTAGTGAGATAGAGAGAGAGAGCTGACATGTTGGTCTATATGTATTTTGGTCGTTATGACATGGCAAACGAGATTTGAGCTGACAATCATGATGTCGAGTGGCATTTTTTAGCATGCACCTATGAAGCGATGGCATTTTTTAGCAGTTGAAATTCTTAGTGGCAAAATTAAGTAGTGAGACGCAACCAGTGGGATAAATGATAAACCCCTTTTTTTAATTTCTGTTAAAATGCCTACTAAAATTAAAAGTCAAAGTTTAATAGACCATGTCTATATCTACAACACAACCTAATTACGAACAAAGGAATAAGATGTCCCCACGAAAGGAAAGAATACAAAGGAGCGTGCTACAAACAATTCCCTCATGCATACTAGATTTTCCAAGCTCGATAGTGTATGGAAACCATACATGCATAGGAAGCATGGACCGTAGATTTGGTACATTCTCCCTGATTGATAATTTAAGACCTATATTTTATATTAGCCTTCTAAAAAATACTCCCTCCGTCCCGAAATACTTGTCGGAGTATGGCTGTATCTAGACGCATTTTAGTTCTAGATACATTCATTTTTATGCATTTCTCCGACGAGTATTTCCGGATAGAGGGAGTATTAACTACACACATATGTGTGTGTTTCGAGTTAATTTAAATTTAATATCGTGTAGTCCTTAATTTATTCTACGAAAACTAATACACTAATAAAGATATTGCCCATGCATGCCACAGATCACCGAACTTTAGTTACAAATAATAAAGAAACAACCTAGGTAAAAAAGGACAAAGAAACAATATGCCATATGCCCATGCGCCGCCCCTCCGCTCCTCTCCTACTCCTCTCTTGTATATATCATTACAAAGGTGTAAACACTGAAAATGTAATTTAATTACAAGATAAGGTTTTAATGCATAATGTACATGTGAATATATGATACAAATTATGATTATAAGATACATATACTCCAACATAATTGAAGAAAATATAGTGTGATGATATGAGAGGGCAAGACCCCCCTACCCTACCATAAGGTGGCGGAAGGGGGCCAAGCCTCCCTAATCCTAACTTAACTAGTCCTTGATGGTTGCTAGTGTTAGATATCAATCAGGAAAGTGTCATGCTAGCCCTTGTAATATTCTAGTCTCCTTACTTGTGTGATCGTGCATAATTATTTACTTAGTTTCAATCAAGGTGTGTGAGGGACTTTGGTGACAATGTCAAGGTATACGGTTTATAGAAGCTTTGTTTCATAACGATCCTACCAGCGTGTAGTTTTGTGCTAAAAAGTTGTAATGTTGCATGTGAACAAGCAAGCACAATTGTTGTTGTTGCTCTTTTGCTTTTATTTGGTATCATTTCATGTGAGAGCTTCCTTTTGTGCACTACCGGACAACACAATTTGCGCAAGTCTTCCAGGTGAGGAGCAAAAAAAAGTGTCTTTTATTTTTTGCACTTATTTGGGCTTCTCTCATTGTCACTTGTAGTTCTCTTTACTGTTTTGCCAAGGATGACAGGCACAAGCAACTGATGTGCTTGACAGGTGAGGTGTATGATTCACTTATTGCCTTGCAATCTAGTATTTCACTGAGTTGAGCTTGCTTCTTAAAAGTCATCAAAATGGCATCATACCCACAATCATCATCATTTATTATTTAGCAAACTTGTAATTGCATATTCCATACCCTCAAGGAGATCATCATTGTCAGATAGGAAGTGAATGCCCACAGGTTCATCTCCTCCCTTCCGCACGAGTATGACACCAGTATCTGCAAGTATGATGCGCTGCTGTCAGGTGAGCAGAAGCACCGGATAATCATCGCGAGGGTGATTCCCAAGGACCCCAAGTTGTTGCTCCTAGACAAGGCCACTAGCGCACTGAACGTCGAATCAGAGTGCATTGTGTAGGAGGCGTTGGACAAATCATTGTTGTGGCTCACCAACTGGCGACCATCACTGGCGCCAACAAGATCATAGTTGTCAAAAATGATATCATTGTTGGGGAAGGTCGATACGAGCAGCTGATGTGCCTGATGTGTGGGGAGTATGTGTCACTTGTCGTCTTGTAGTCTGGTAGTTAGCTGAGTTGATCTTGCCTAATATCGTAGCTACTGGCAGAGCTTCAACGCGATTTGAGGGAGAGGGGAAGGGTTAAGGAGTCTTAAACAAAGTCAAGAGGGCTAATCTAGTGTATTATGTTAAATTTGGCTCAAATAGTGTTAAATATTATGCGTTTACGCAAAGAAAAACATTTGGGGAGGGGGCATGGCCCCCTTTGGCCCTCGCTAAGCTCTGTTAGCTGCAATCGTTCATATATAGGCCAAGCTGTCCCAAGTACCTTCGCAAGTTTATTTCCCCTTATCTACATTATAGTTCTTCATTTGTCACCTCATTCAGGCACGTCGAGCATGGCTCTACCCTTAACACCGCAGAAGTATTAAATTTTGTTATTGTTTAGCAAACTTGTTACAGCATATTCCATATCCTCATATGGTTTGGATTTACTAGCACAAATAAATTTGCATATGAAAGATCAATGTCGCCTATGCAAGAGTGTGATGATGGCAACTCTTATATTGTTCCTACTGGATCTATCAATTAAGTTTACTCTTGAAGAAGTTCTAGTCCTATATTATGCGTATTCATTTGATGTGAGGTCAAAATGTTAAAAGTTCACCTTAAATATTTTGTTTTTTTGTCACAAATGAACTGATGAACTAGCTGTCCGACAAGTAAAATTCTGAACCGACAGCCTCACCAGTTAGGTTTCAGTTCACTTTTTTACTATGGCCTTAATTGCAGTCTGCAAATTTAGTTTATCGAGAATACAATATTGTACCTCACTGAAGCTATGAAAACCACCGTTTAAGTGGAGGCTACCAACCATAAATGTTTACAAACATTGCAGCTAGAATACAAATGTTGTTACAATCAGAGTCGCGGTAATTTTACATAAACCTGTCATGCTCCGTACATCGAAGATAAGAGAAACTTTCATTAGGTGTACAAGCTTATGAGATATAGCTAGGAACTAAACGGGCTTCCCGTTCAACTTTGGGAAGGGGTCTTGTTTGCTAAGGACAAGAACTTTGCTTTTGTGGGCAAAGTATCCTTTTATGAGATTCTTGTATATTAGGCACGCCATGATGCATTCCACCTGATAGCAGCAAGGGAGGAAATCAGGTTACATTATTATCATAGCAAATCAAGATACTGTCAGTTAGAAAAAACAATATGTTGGACTCTCCAAGTACCTCATCCACATCCATGGTGATTCCAAGCCATTGGAGAGTCTTTACCAAGACCTCTAGCTTGATTTGATGCGCCTTCGATGGTTCCTTCTCCCTCTGTATGATATGGCTGCAGAAGAAATCAAAGCGAAAAAGGATTAGTTCATTCTGTAAAAGTGTGACAAGGACACCTTCAAGATCACACTCACATTTTCTTCACTAATCTTCGGTAGACCTGGAGTTCAAGTTTCTCCAACACTAGGTAGACACCACATTTTAGTAACCTTCAAACACAAATAAGCAATCAGTGTCCCCATACAAAAAAGAAGGAAGCAATCAATGTCCCAATACAAAAAAGAAGGAAGCAATCGATGTCCCCATACAAAAAAGAAGGAAGCAATCAGTGATAGCAGAGGGTCGAAACTTTTTCAGCACACAAATATGTGAACTTACTGGTCTTCATGTCTATCAAGGGCTTGCTTAAGGAGCCTGAGATCCCCTCTCCTAAGTGAGGTCACAATATCTGCATACTGAAAGGTTAAATTACCAACTTGTACAGATCAAAATGGTTACGGGAAATCTCCAAGTAGTAAAGTCACACCACAGTGAAGGAATATAACACCCACATTAAAAGAACATCTTTATGAAACAGAATAAATGATTCAAGGCAACAGTATATTTCACAAAAGTAATACAGTAAAAGATAAAATATGAATCCATCACTTACCCAAGATACAGCCTACAAACTACAACGAGAAATTTAAATTAGCCATGGTATGGAAAACAAGAGTATATATTTAAGACAAGCAATCAGTTTATAGTAATGCCACACGGCAATAAAAGCAAAATTGGGCTCTTAGTAGTTTGGCTTGTTTTCTCAGAGGTTGGTCATCATTTAAAACCTCAACTCACGATTACGGAAGCAATTCATATAATGGACTATGCCTTATCATTGATGAATGATCACTAGGCCAAGTATACTTATCATAATCTGTCACCAATCATTGTTCTCAGGGGACAAGGACCTGAGGAATGCCAATTAGATTATTTTTAGCGTAAATGTTGATAAGGTTCTGATAAAGTTAATCATGGTTCTCAAAAGGTTCACAAATCTTATATGTACTGTAGATTTCCCAACCTTTTGCCTTATCTAATCCCATATAGACCCTAGGGTAAGAGATAATACTAAAAAGTTGACACGCCCAGATTAACTTGTTAATCATCTCGAAGAATTGGTAAGTTAAACATAGGACGTTCATGAACTCATGAGACTTCATGTTAATGAAATGTACTTATACCAGTAGAGTATTCAAATGCACTCAAATTGGTGCTACAGTATTCCCCTTTGTCGTCTATAATTTTCCAGTAACACCCAAATGTTAGTAGATCTTGCTTCTTGAAAACTGAAGGTTAACGCATTGACCTGGCATCAGCATCAGAGCCTATGGCCTAGTGTTCTACCCTAATAGTTCACATATGGAGTACTAAGTAACAAAAGAAACAAATTATGTTCATGGGAATATTTGTGAACAACCAAGATAAATGTTTTTGCAATTGGAAATGGTGGTACTAAATAAACTACATATATTGCATTTCACAATCTCCTTCACATTAGTAAACAGGAGTACAAGGATATATACCTCAAGCAGATTGTACTTCTCCAGGAGGGTCCTCCTTGGCAAAACACCAATTGACAACTTTACAGGGATTAGGAACTTTAAAATTTTCCTAGAAAAAAACAGACCATTAGTAGTTCCGACAAATGTGTACCCCATAAATCACAAGCTACAAAACACCCAGTAATACAAATACCTCAAATTTGATTCGCTTTGAGGATTACAATGCATCAAAGCATAAGTTAGTTTCTGATCAGCCTGATTCAAACCAGAACAAGAAAAATATTAGCAGCCTCACCGTTTCATAGGTCAAAATAACTTGCCATAGCAGAATATACAAAAAATGTTCACACACAAGGAGAGAGAGTGAGAGAGAACTTACAACAAGAAAATTCTCATTAAACACCTCCAAGCGACCTGTATAATACATATAAGTGACCTGTGCCGTCATGAATAATCAAAGATTATTATTGGATCAACATGCATGTTAATATAATGCTTTGTATCGATAGAGAAGAGAGACCACAGCTTTTACTATCTTACCTTATCTTTCACTGGAAAATCTTCAAAATCAAAATTCCTAGCTGTTTCGATACTCCTTATGACACTACGGCAAAGGTTAACAGTACCAAGCTGCATAATTTGAGCATCAAGTGTTAGCCCGTTATATCTTAAATCACGTATATTGGGATTCCAGTGCATACTACACTTTAGCTACATTTGGCATGCTATCTAGACACTGTTGTGCTTATTAATACGAGTACTGAAGTTACAGATTAGAAGAAAACATTACAGTGAATAACCTACCCTGAAATAAATTTTAAACAGCTGGCAGGTAACATACAGTGCCCCAACGCGCTTAGGTCCTTTGACCTGTATAAGGTTGGAGATTCACCAATAACCAAGAGTCAGAATCTTTAGAATATAACCATTTTTCAAAAGGAAAGAGACAAGATGCATCAAAGAAGTATAATTGCTGCATGTTTGGTTGGAAGAGTCACATCACATGTCCAACAATTCTAGCATATACACGAAAAATAGCTATCAGAAGAGAATTCATTGTATGCATAAATTTGACAGATGATAAGCGGCGGAGGCAAGAATTAAAGGCCATGGCGGGAGTGAGGCAATAATGCACCAATATTGACAAGAGCGACCAAAGTGTGCAAACAGTAACTTCAGAGCAGTTTCTATGCAAAAACACCACCCTCTAGGTTGATGTAAATGCATCAGCTTCTCCTCTTCTGGCAACATAGGCCGTTTCCAACCAAGAGGGAATGTGCAGTACAGAATGTTTCAACATGTCACGCTTGAAGCCTTAGGCAGAACCACAACATTAAACACCAAGTAAGCTATGACTACTCCAATGCAATTTCCTCTACATAGGTGCTTAGATGCTCGCATTATCTACCAACAAGAGCCAATTATATTCCTAAGCACATGGTAAGCACTGGTGCCTAATCAAGCATAGGTGCTACAAAGTAAGAACCTTGTCTGCCCTTTGTGACAAGGAAAAAATGATCACTTCTGCTAAGCACCTTCTGAGGCACCGGCATTGCACAAGCTCATCACAAGCAATTTCATTCAATTCGATCAGACTCTTGCTAGTTCTTTTTACCATCGAAGAATGCACATCAAACAAAGCTTTCAGAATTCCATACCGCAAGTGCCCCAAAAACCTTCATCAGGAAGGACCCAGCAGCCTGCAGCTTGTCTGGGTTCTTCCCGCTCATCACAAGCTCCCTGTCTGCCTACACCAAGACAATAAGCAAGCAGACATGAGCCCCAAAACCTCAGTAAACCCAAACCAACCAACCAACCAGCTCACCTTCTCAGCTAGCAGCCTGATCTCAAGCGCCACCATGTGCATCGCCTCCATCGCCCAAGGAGTCTCCCAGTTCCGGAACTCCTGCAGGAACGCGCTGCAACCAACACCACATCAAATCCTCTAAAATTCGAATGCATTTATCCAATTTATTCGGAAGGAGTGCAGAGAGGAAGGCAGCACGCACCTAGCAGCCTTCTCGAAGGAGGAGTAGGCGTCCCCGAAGCGGCGGAGGGAGTGGGAGTGGATGGCGCGGAGGAGCGGGGAGAGGAAGTCGGAGAGGTGGGGGAAGCGGTCGGAGGCGAGGCGGGGGAAATCCGGAAAAGCGGCGAGCGCGTCGGAGAGGGGGGTGGAGGCGGGCGCCGAGGAGATGGCGAGGAGAGAGGCGAGGTCGGCGCCGTCGGACTGAGAGATAGCGTCGTCCAAGCGGGAGAGATAGTCGGCGATGCGGCGGTGCGCCTCGCCCATGCTCAGGTACGCCGCCATCTCCGGTGCGGCGGCGGCGGGAGCCGCGCGGGTGTTGGGGTTTGGGCTTGGAGGTCACCGACGGCGGAAGAAACCAGTATGAGTTCGATCTGATGGGGGTAGTTCTGGTTTATGCAAGCTGGTGACGATCGCCAATCCTCCCCGTCCAGTGAGAGAAATCGATGGTTGAGATTAACTGATAAAAATCAGAGTAAGGTTTGGCTTGGTTTGCTCATTGCTGCCATCTCCGCCCCTGTCTGGCGAGGTAAAACAACTCGGAGGGTGGGTGCCAAGAGAGTGCGTCCACATGTGACGGATTTGTGCCGCTCCTGGCGACTTCGTGGCGAGTCCAACGCCCCTGTTCGGCAATCTTTTTTTGAATCCGAGAGTTCCAAATCCACAAAAGAGTGCATGATTCCTCGAACTTGTAACGGCGTAGCGCAATCCCTCTCTCCTCTGGCCATGCTAGTGCTCTCTCAAGCTGTGCGGGAGAACCTGAGAGCGGGATCTATGGTGTGGTAGTTCGTGGTGTGTCTAGTTCTTGTAGGGAGGCGGGGGAGGTAGGTGGACGCAGCGGGGAAGAGCATAGCGGGGATGAATCTCGGACGACGGTCGCCCCTATGAGAGGGGGAAGAGCCCCGGTACTGGAGAAATTAGAGGGTAAGTCGAAGTACCTGCAGCTGTCAAAAGCTGAGAAGAAGGAAATCTGGATCGGGAAGAAGCAAGCATGTTCCTCGAAGGCGAGCAAGCATCAAGCAGTGGGTAAGATCCTCTCATATAGGCAGATAAAAGCTGAATATGTAGGAAGAACACACGGCAATGTCTGGTGCTTGTCCTCAGAAAATCAGTGCAAAGATCTTGGAAGAAACAGGTTCCTCTCTAATTTCCATGATAAGGCAGTGAAGAAAAAAGCTTTTGGAAGATGGACCCTGGACCTTCAATAAAGATGTGATGGTGATGGAGGATTCCGCACCAAATAAGACTATATACGAGTATGAATTTAAACGCATCCCGATTTGGGTAAGAGCCTATGGAATTCCTATGGGGATGATGAGTAAAGAAATAGGGGATTTGGTAGGAGATCGAATTGGGGAGGTCCTTAATGTGGATTTAGATGACAATGGAGAAGCAATTGGGGCTTTTATTGAGGATTAAAGTGTGTATCGATATTACAGCTCCCTTAACAAGATTCAGAACTTTGATCATCGATGACGATGAGGAAGAGCGGGAGTTGTCCAATGAAGAGGTGATGGGTGGCAAAGAGGATGAAACAGAAGGGAAGAGGAAGAAAAAAGAGAAGATTATTTCCTTTGAATATGAATACTTACCTGATTTTTGTTATAATTGTGGTATCATCGAACATGCAGAGAAGGCTTGCCCAACAAGATCAAGAAGAGAAGGAGCTAGACAATTTGGGCCATGGCTGAAAACTACGATCTACAAGGGCAGCTCAAGTGAAGAGAGGAGTAGAGATCGAGCAACCGGGGGGTTTTGGAGAAGCAACAGTATGGGTAGTGGAGGCATCAAACACGGTAGCGATGGAAACAACCTGGAGGAATCATGTGATGGATAGAGCTGATGGAGAAAGATCAAGGGGAGGGGACGAAAAGGAAGTTACAAGCCCCCTAAAAATAACCCAGGAAGAACAAGCTGGCTCTATGAGAGCCAAAATACTGAACTTTGCACTCAATCAGCCTGCTACTCTAAAGGAAAAGGAAACAACAATGAGTCCTCACAGCAAGTCGACTGTCTTGGAGGGCTCCGCATCAATAAGGGAGGCAGGGCCAACAATCTCTGAAGTTGTAGCTGGGGGAAGGGAACTGAACCTTGGGGAACTTGTTAGTTTCAGTTCCAACAAACAGAGGGAAGAGAAGCAGAAATTTGTAAAGGGCAGTCAAATGAAGGAAGAGCAGAAAAATGAGTAGTTGCTAAGTGTAGCATCGAAAGTATATCTAGAGGGAGGATGACTAGACCACTTGGCCAAATAAAAACATATCATTTTCCCAATTTTAGTTGTAGGCAAGTTTTAGCAATTTTACCAAGTCAAGCAACACCCTACACATGCAAGTCTAAGAGTTGTGGAGAGGAAAGTAAAGACTTTGCATATGAACGTAAACGGGCTATCGGAGAAATCAAATGCAATGAAAACACGATGTTTTTTGGCGTGGTTTCGATAGGTGGTGCTATCGTACTTCCACGTTGACGAGGACTTCAACCCAAGGAGGATAACGGCTGCGCGAGTCCGCGTAGGGCTCCACCCACGAAGGGTCCACGAAGAAGCAAACTTGTCTATTCCACCATGGCTTACGTCCACGAAGGACTAACCTCACTCGGGGGAGATCTTCACGAAGTAGGCGATTCCCTTGCCCTTACAAACTCCTTGGTTCAACTCCACAAGATCTTGGAGACTCCCAGGTGACACCTAACCAATCTAGGAGACACCACTCTCCAAAAGATAATAGATGGTGTTGTTGATAATGAACTCCTTGCTCTTGTGCTTCAAAAGATAGTCTCCTCAACACTCAATCACTCTCTCACAGATTTGGCTTGGGTAGGAGAAGGATTGGAGTCGAAAGCAACTTGAGGAGGCTAGAAATCAAGGTTCAAAAGGTTGGATTGGAATGCCTTGATCTCAACACATTGGTAGGTGCTTCTCTCTCAGAAAATGAATGGTGGAAGTGTAGTTTTGTTCTGATGGCTCTCTCTTAGAGTAGGTGGGGTCGGTGGAGGAGGTATAAATAGTCTTCACCCGAAATCCAACCGTTACCATCTTTTGACTCAACTCGGTGACATCGAACCAAAAACTCGGCGAGACCGACATGTGTAAAAGATTCAAACATTGGGCATTTCAGTGGGACCGAACAAAGAATCTTAGACGAACCAATATGCGATGACCTAAGCGAGACTGTGTTTTGGTAGTTCCAATCGGTTCAACTCGGTAATTTCAAAATGAACTAATTGGGTTATAGAAACTTGGTCAGTGCAAATAGATGGGTCCGATCGTCATCTTGGTACGACCAAAAATCCAGGGTTTTGCTTTGGCACTATCTAGGATCAACTTGGTGGCTCCGGATGGGAACAATTCGGTGGGACCGAGTTGGAGGTTTTGGTTTTGGAGTTGGACAGATATGATTTGGAGAAGGTGGTCGAGGGTTTTGGGGCAATATCTTCAAGCACTTCGAGCAATTGAGTCATGTTCAAAACCTCATCTGTTTTTAATAGTATTGGCTTTCACTACAAAAAAAGACACATTCGTGACATTTTGGGCCGGACGAATTTTTCCTGTCATGCACTTCTATGACGATAATTGTGACAAAACCCGGTATCATCATAGATATGGTGGGCTCTTACTTCTATGAAAAAATCATGACAGAAAATGGGCTTTTCGTCCTGGGGGGCCGGAGACGCAGATGCATGACATTCTTTGGGCCGTCCATGATGGAAAAAACCGTGGTAGAAGTGAGGGCGAGGAAAATATCAGGGAGTTCCTGGTTACGGTGGGTGGTCGGGGCCGAGCGATGCACAGAGGGATTGCGCGTTTCTCTCGTACACGTACGCGCGTGGGTGCGAGGCATTAGGCTCTAACTGAACTCAAGCAAGGCGTTCACCTACTAAACCCGAGCTATTGCACTAGCTACGCGTTACTGAACCCGAGGGATCGATCGATCCCTGGCTGTTAACTGAACCCGATCGAGCGATTCCTTCGCTATTGCTGCTAACTTAAGCCGATCGAACCTGCTGCCTCTTGATGAACAATGAGCGTTGTTGGGGGTTGGATGAATAGTTCCCGGTGGGGGTTGGATGAACAGGACCCCATGGTAGTAGAGGCCGTTGCCGCTGGATGAACAGGACCCCGATCGAGCCGGTTGGGTGGATGAACAGGACCCCATGGAGGGCTGGTTAAACAGTAGCCGGTGGAGGGCTGGATGAACAGTAGCCCGTGGAGGGCTGGATGAACAGTAGCCCGTGGAGGGCTGGTTGAACAGTAGCCGGTGGAGGCTGGATGAATAGGAGCCCGTGGATGAACAATAGCTGGTGGAGGTAGGAGGGAGACGGCGTGGATGAACAGTCGCAGGTGGAGGCTGGAGGAGGTCGAGGTGGATGAACAGTAGCCCGTGGAGGCTGGAGCAAGGCAGTAGACGGTGGATGAACAGTAGCTCGTGGAGTCCCGTTTTGCGGTATGCCACACCCCTCCCGATGAACAGGACCCCCTTTTCGATCATAGGAGTTCGAAGAGAAGTCTGTTTCCTCCGTTTTGCGGTACGCCACAACCCTCCCGATCAACAGGACCCCGTTTCGACCGTAGGAGGTCGAAGAGAAGTTTGTTTTCTCCCTTTTGCGGTACCCCTCCCGGTGAACAGGATCCCGTTTCGACCGTAGGCGGTCGATCAGAAGGCCGTTTCCTCTGTTCTGCGATACGCGAGACCCTTCCCGATGAACAGGACCCCGTTTCGACCGTACGCAGTCGAACAGAAGGCTTGTTTCCTCCGCGGTACGTCAGACCTCGTTTCCGCTGTTCCGTCCAAGCCGGTTGGCTCCCGATGAACACGACGTATTCCATTGCCTCCCAATGAACATGACGCATTCCGTTGCCTCCCCATGAACACGAAGCAGTTTCTCCATTCCGACCCAGGCGGTTGGCTTCCAATGAACAGGACACCATTGCTGCCGTCCGTTGCTTCTCCATGTACATGAGCCCTGGTCGTACAAATGCGCGGGTAGGCGTTCGAGACCCCGCCCGTATGTACGTATATGGCCGTATTTTTTGGCATCTGGTTGTACGTACGTGTACACGGTTTTGACTGGACTGCCTGAAATGCTACGTCGGGGGCTCTACTACTACACGTGCCGCTGCTTGCTCGGCCACGGTTCATCGTTGCAGAGAGTCCGATCGACCAGTATGTACGTACATGTTCGCGACCAGAATGACAACGCTACGTATGCTTCGACCAGGTGGGTCCCGACTGTCAGGGAGGATAAGGAGGCACTTCCTTGCGTGCGAAGTTATTGATGGTGGGTCCCAGCGGTCAGGAGGGAATCATTTTTTCGCCCGTAATATGGACGCACATCCTTGCTTGCGAAGATGTAGCTGGTAGGTCCCAGCTGTCGGGGGAAACATTTTTTTTGGGAAATACAGAGTCCCTTCCGGTGGGTCCCCATTGTCAGGTGGAGGAATAATTATTTTACGCGTAATAAGGTTGCACTTCCTTGTTGCGGTCGTGGACCCAACTATCAGCCTCTTCACGTACAGTCCTCTTCCGATGGAAGTCGTTCCTTGACCACGCCACGCCGAGAGCACCAAGGCGGTGGACGACGGTGATGCCTGGAAGGGGACGACGCAGAGCCGGGGAAGACGAGACAGTGGATGCCCACGCGGAAAGGAGTACAACGGTTGAGTGGTTCGGGTATGGTGTGAGGTTGTCGTTGCCGCAAAATAACATGGGTTGTGGGTGAGTAGACAGTAGAGGGATGGCCTGGCCAGCTGTGGTAGTAGGATGGGCAGTGAGGTCTGCCCGGCAGCATAGCCGGCCACTGGAGGCAGGAGCAGGTGGTCTCGCTGATGCTATTTTGGGCGGCTGGTGCAAGAAGAGCAACGATTGAAGAAGCAGCAGGACCGTTCGATTAAAATCCAACGGTCACTGCTGCTAGAATCATGTGTTGACTAAGTTAACAAAGCCTTGCATACGCATCAACTTAGTAGGCCCACAGGTCAGCCTCCGAACCGGTGCGCCCGAGATGTCAGTGGAAGGAATCTTTTTTTTCACGTAATAAGGAGGCACTTGCTTGCGTGCGGCCACGGACCATGGGGATCCCTACTGTCAGCCTCTCCACGTACATCCCTATTCCAATGGCTGTCATATGTTGAATGCTGAGCACGCCGTGCATAGAGCACCAACGCGATGGACGACAGTGAGGCCTAGGAATGGAATGACCCGGAGCCGGCGAAGACACGGCAGTGGATGCCCACGCTGAGGAGAGTATGACGGTTGACTGGTTCAGCTGCGGCGTGACGCTGTCGTCACCGAAGAATAACAGGAGGTGCGAGTGGGTAGAGGGATGGCCAAGACAGCGGAGGGAGTAGGGTGGGCTGGTGAAGCCTGCACGGCATCACAGCTGGCCACAAGAGGAGGGAGCAGGCAGTCCCGCCGGCGCTGGTTTAGGCGGCTGGAGCAGGAAGATCAGAGATTGAAGAAGCACGTCGGTCGTTGGATGGACATTCAATAGTCACTGCTTCTAGAATCATGTGTTGATTGACAAAGCCTCGCGTAAACAAGTCAGCCTCAAAATCTGTGGCGTGTACAACCCATTTGCTATTATTTTTATAATTGACTACCCATTTGCTAATTCATATGGAATTTATTGCAGCCCATATTCCATTTTTAGAATTGCTGCCCATATTCTGGTCAGTGCCAGGGTTAAAAAATTGAAATAAAAAATGTGCGAAATTTTAAAAATTCGCATATTTTTGCTAGGAACAAAATATTCTTAATCCAAATATTAGTAGTCATACTAAAACAACTTTAGAAATAAATTAGTACTATGTCATGTTAAAATCCAATGAAATATAAAATATCGGCGAAGAACAAAAACAAAAAACAAAACTAATTGCCCATTTGCCATATTTTTTTTGGAATTTGCAATCCCTTTGATATTACTTTTAAGATATAGTGCCCATACTCTTTGGCCACGCCGGAATGCATCCCTCCCCGTCTTGAAATATTTGCAGCCCAGTAAGTCGGAGAAAACAAATAGGCCTAACTTGGGTATTCTTCAAAAAGAAACAGCGGCTACCTATTTTCTCAAAGAAAAAACTGTTGGGATTGTCATGTTATTAGACGGGCCACAGAGACCGCACAACCCAGTTTATAGCCTGCTCCTTCAAACAAATCCTCAAAAAACTTGTGCAATTCTGTCATTCATTGACTACGTTGACAATGATGTGGGTCTGAGATATCAGCGGGGTGGATTGGAGTAAAAAACGAGGGGTGCATCTAAGTAGTAAAAGAGGCACTTGCCTGTGTTCGGGAGTGGACCTGGTGGGTCTGTACTATCATACTCACAACTATACTCCTCTCCCGATTCACTATGTTGACAGGGTCGGACGGCGGTGCCGCGACGAGCGCACCAAGGCCGGGGATAAAGTGGTGTCGCCAATGTGTTGGGCTGGGTTGGGCATTATCGAATAATAATAATGGACCGGATCTGTTTATGACGCTGACTATGATTTGCATGTGTCCGCTGGTTGCAGGAAGAAAATGGAGGGAGAAAAAAGATTGGTCGTTATCTTTGCCTAAGAATAATATCGACTGAATGTAATGACACTCTCATAGGAAATAATATCCTCCTGTTAAAATTTGACTTTTCAAATCGTGAATTTAAAGAACTGGTGCATGAGCATTTAGCTTTATTTATTTATTTATTTATTTACTTATTTATGTTTAGGGGACCATGAACATGTACCTGGGTCGGATTCATGTGAGAGCCTCCCTTCTAGTTAATTATGGGCTCCTCTATTGGGCCTTCATCAGTGGGCTGCATGTTATCGACAAGTAGAAAGTGTGTTTTGTACCAAAAATAGTATGCGCTACGTAAGGTACGGGGCACTAAAGGATCGAACCGTGCAACGACTTCCAAAACATTGTGTTTGTTGTTCTAACAACACATTTATTCAACCGACAGACGAAATATACTACTGATTGTACATTGAAAACAACATCAGCATCAACCAAGGCTGGGATGCAACAGAAGAAGTAAGCAGGCCAGAAGAGTAAAGACGCAGGTCTCTCTTCCAAACCAAACATCAGCCCTCATTACAAAAAGGCTACCAAAAAAGAGCACGTGTATGCATCAAACTAAATAAAGATCCCACTACACCAAGTATACGCATCTAACTAACTTGCTTAGTTAGACGTTACTATTTATTAAGTTGTGGAGATTGGCTGGCGGCTTGAACCAGATGGGTGCCTGACGGGGAAACTCCAACCAGTAGGTCGATGTCTGATACTTGCGACCCTCTCTCCTCCTTTGGGCTGCAGAGCGTGGCGACACATATCAGGGTATGTGAAGGAAATATGCCCTAGAGGCAATAATAAAGTTGTTATTTATATTTATTTATACGAAGATAAATGTTTATTATTCATGCTAGAATTGTATTAACCGGAAACTTCGTACATGTGTGAATACATAGACAAAACAGAATGTCCCTAGTATGCCTCTACTTGACTAGCTCGTTAATCAAAGACGGTTAAGTTTC
Organism: Aegilops umbellulata; assembly: GCA_032464435.1. Taxonomy (NCBI): domain Eukaryota; kingdom Viridiplantae; phylum Streptophyta; class Magnoliopsida; order Poales; family Poaceae; genus Aegilops; species Aegilops umbellulata. The sequence goes on from CP136058.1 coordinate 359,917,935, forward strand.
CTAATCATAGACATGTGTTGTCATTTGATGAACGGGACCACATCATTAGGAGAATGATGTGATGGACAAGACCCATCTGTTAGCTTAGCATGTTGATCATTCAGTTTTATTGCTATTTCTTTCTTCATGACTTATACTTGTTCCTCGGACTATGAGATTATGCAAGTCCCGAATACCAGAGGAACACCTTGTGTGCTATCAAACATCACAACGTAACTGGGTGATTATAAAGATGCTCTACAGGTGTCTCCGATGGTGTTTGTTGAGTTGGCATAGATTGAGATTAGGATTTTGTCACTCCGTGTATCGAAGAGGTATCTCTGGGCCCTCTCGGTAATGCACATCACTATGAGCCTTGCAAGCAATGTCACTAATGAGTTAGTTACAGGATGATACATTACGGAATGAGTAAAGAGACTTGCCGGTGACGAGATTGAACTAGGTATGATGATACCGACGATCGAATCTCGGGCAAGTAACATACCGATGACAAAGGGAACAACGTATGTTGTTATGCGGTTTGACCGATAAAGCTCTTCGTATAATATGTAGGATCCAATATGAGCATCCAGGTTCCACTATTGGTTATTGACCAGAGATATGTGTCGGTCATGTCTACATAGTTCTCGAACCCGTAGGGTCCGAACGCTTAACGTTCGATGACGATTTACATTATGAATTATGTGATTTGATGACCGAAGTTTGTTCGCAGACCCGGATGAGATCACAGACATGATGAGGAGTCTCGAAATGGTTGAGACATAAAGATTGATATATTGGACGATGTTATTCGGACACCAGATGAGTTCTGAGAGGTACCGGGTAACTATCAGAGTGCCGGAGGGTTATCGGAATCCCCGGGGGAACTAATGCGCCATGATGGGCCTTAGTGGGGAGAGAGAAGGTCCACAAAGGGGCTGGCCGCACGCCCCTGGATCCAAATTGGACTAGGGTAAGGGGGCGGCGCCCCCCTTTCCTTCCCTTCTCCCTCTCCCTTCCTTCTTCCCCCTCTTCCTCGGGTGGAATCCTACTAGGACTTCGAGTCCTAGTAGGACTCCCCTCTCCTGGCGCGCCCTACAGGGTCGGCCGGCCTCCCCTCCCCTCCTTTATATACGGGGGCAGGGGGCACCCTAGAACACACCAAGTATTCTCTGAGTCATGTGCAGTGCCCCCCTCCACCGTTACATACCTCGGTCATATTGTTGTAGTGCTTAGGCGAAGCCCTACGCTGGTAACTTCATCAACACCGTCGCCACGCCGTCATGCTGACGGAACTCTCCCTCGGCCTCAATTAGATCAAGAGTTCGAGGGACGTCACCGAGCTGATTGCAGAGGTGCCGTACGTTCGGTACTTGGATCGGTTGGATCGCGAAGACGTCCGACTACATCAACCGTGTTACTAAACGCTTCCACTTTCGGTCTACGAGGGTACGTGGACACACTCTCCCCGCTCGTTGCTATGCATCTCCTAAATAGATCTTGCGTGATTGTAGGCAATTTTTTTGAAATACTGCGTTCCCCAACAGTGGCATCCGAGCCAGGTCTATGCGTAGATGTTATATGCACGAGTAGAACACAATGAGTTGTGGGCGATAATAGTCATACTGCTTACCATCAAAGTCTTACTTTAATTTAGCGGTATTGTTGGATGAAGCGGCCCAGACCGACATTACATGACCGCATTCATGAGACTGGTTCTAGTGACGCGCTTTGCACACAGGTGGCTGGCGGGTGTCTATTTCTCCAACTTTAGTTGAATCGAGTTTGACTACGCCCGGTCCTTGTTGAAGGTTAAAACAACACACTTGACGAAAAATCGTTGTGATTTTGATGCGTAGGTAAGAACGGTTCTTGCTAGAAGCATGTAGCAGCCACGTAAAACTTGCAACAACAAAGTAGAGGACGTCTGACTTGTTTTTGCAGGGCTTGTTGTGATGTGATATGGTCAAGACGTGATGATATATAAATTGTTGTATGAGATGATCATGTTTTGTAATAGTCATCGGCAACTGGTAGGAGCTATATGGTTGTCGCTTTATTGTATGAAATGCAATCGCCATGTAATTTCTTTACTTTATCACTAAGCAGTAGCGATAGTCGTAGAAGTAATAGTTGGCGAGACGACAACGATGCTACGATGGAGATCAAGGTGTCAATCCCGTGACGATGGTGATCATGACGGTGCTTTGGAGATGGAGACCAAAGGCACAAGATGATGATAGCCATATCATATCACTTATTTTGATTGCATGTGATGTTTATCCTTTATGCATCTTATTTTGCTTAGTACGGCGGTAGCATTATAAGATGATCCCTCACTAAATTTCAAGGGATAAGTGTTCTCCTTGAGTATGCACCGTTGCTACAGTTCTTCGTGCCTAGACACCATGTGATGATCGGGTGTGATAAGCTCTACGTTCACATACAACGGGTGCAAGCTAGTTTTGCACGCGCAGAATACTCGGGTTAAACTTGACGAGCCTAGCATATGCATATATGGCCTCGGAACACTGAGACCGAAAGGTCGAACGTGAATCATATAGTAGATATGATCAACATAGTGATGTTCACCATTGAAAACTACTCCATCTCACGTGATGATCGGACATGGTTTAGTTGATATGGATCACGTGATCATTTAGATGACTAGAGCACTACTGGAATCAGCTTCTTTGCCGTCCGCCATGGCGGATGGCAAAGGCATGGTTCACGGATGACAAACCTCTTTGCCGTCCGCCAGCAGATGGAAAAATGTCCGGATGAAAGGGTGCCAGCAAAGGCCTTCTTTGCCGTCCGCTTTCCAGAAACGGACGTCAAAGGATTGTGCCGTCCGCCAATCGATGCCAGCAGACGACAAAGACAACGGATGACAGTCCGGTGGCATGAGAGCCGTTAGGGGGTTAACGATGCTCTTTGCCGTCCGCTGGCAGACGGCAAAGAGCTCAGCTAGGCAGTACTGCGAAGCTGCCACGTGGCCAGCTATGTCGTGTGCTGGCAGACGACAAAGTGATTTGAATCTTTGCCGTCCGCTGGCGGACGACAAAGTAACCAAATAGGTAGCTAGTGTTCCCAGGTTCCACAAGTAGCTGCCATGTGTCCTCTTTGCCGTCTGCTAGCGGACGCCAAATAGCTTTGTCGTCTGCTAGCAGATGGCAAAGAGGTTATATATCCCCTGTTTTTGTTTGAATCCATTTAATCTCACAGGAATTCACACACAGATATACATATATATATTTTGTTCACAGGCACATACAGATACACATATATGATGTATCCAACACACAGATACACATATACGGAACGAGTAAACAGACTTGTCGGTAACGAGATTGAACTAGGTATTGAGATACCAACGATCGAATCTCGGGCAAGTAACATACCATGACAAAGGGAACAACATATGTTGTTATGTGGTTTGACTGATAAAGATCTTCGTAGAATATGTGGGAGCCAATATGAGCATCCAGGTTCCGCTATTGGTTATTGACCAGAGACGTGTCTCGGTCATGTCTACATAGTTTTCGGACTCGTAAGGTCCGCACGCTTTAAGTTTGATGACGGATATATTATGAGTTTAAGTGTTTTGATGTACCTAAGATAGTTCGGAGTCCCGGATGTGATCACGGACATGACGAGGAGTCTCGAAATGGTCGAGACGTAAAGATCGATATATTGGATGACTATGTTTGGACACTGGAAAGGTTCCGGAAGGTTTCAGACATTTATCGGAATACCGGGGGTTACCGGAACCCCCCGGGAACTAATGGGCCTTGTTGGGCCCTAGTGGACAGAGAGGGGGCGGCCAGGGCAAGAGGCGTGCCCTCTCCCCTTGAGTCTGAATAGGACAAGGAAGGGGGGCACCCCCTTGCCTTTCCCCTCTCCCACTCCTTCCTCCCCCTCCTCCTTGGACTAGGAAAGGGAGGGGCAAACCTACTTGGAGTAGGTTTCCCCCTCGTAGGGCGCTCCACCCCCTTGGTCGGCCCTCTCCTCCTCCCCCCTTTATGTACGGAGGAGGGGGCACCCCATAGACACAACAATTGATCTCTTGATCTCTTAGCCGTGTGCGGTGCCCCCCTCCACCATAATCCACCTCAATAATATCGTAGCGGTGCTTAGGCGAAGCCCTGTGTCGGTAGAATATCATCATCGTCACCATGCCATCGTGCTGACGAAAACTCTCCCTCAACACTCGGCTGGATCGGAGTTCAAGGGACGTCATCGAGCTGAACGTGTGCTGAACTCGGAGGTGCCGTGCGTTCGGTACTTGATCGGTCGGATGGTGAAGACGTACGACTACATCAACTGTGTTGTGCTAACGCTTCCGCTTTCGGTCTACGACGGTACGTGGACAATACTCTCCCCTCTCGTTGCTATGCATCACCATGATCCTGTGTGTGCGTAGGATTTTTTTTTGAAATTACTACATTCCCCAACAGTGGCAACCGAGCCTGGTTTTATGCGTAGATGTTATATGCACGAGTAGAACACAAGTGAGTTGTGGGCGATACAAGTCATACTGCTTACCAGCATGTCATACTTTGGTTCGGCCGTATTGTTGGATGAAGCGGCCCGGACCGACATTACGTGTACGCTTACGCGAGACTGGTTCTACCGACGTGCTTTGCACACAGGTGGCTGACGGGTGTCAGTTTCTCCAACTTTAGTTGAACCGAGTGTGGCTACACCCGGTCCTTGAGAAGGTTAAAACAACACTAACTTGACGAACTATCGTTGTGGTTTTGATGCGTAGGTAAGAACGGTTCTTGCTCAGCCCGTAGCAGCCACGTAAAACTTGCAACAACAAAGTATAGGACGTCTAACTTGTTTTTGCAGGGCATGTCGTGATGTGATATGGTCAAGGCATGATGCTATATTTATTGTATGAGATGATCATGTTTTGTAACCGAGTTATCGGCAACTGGCAGGAGCCATATGGTTGTCGCTTTATTGTATGCAATGCAATCGCACTGTAATGCTTTACTTTATCACTAAGCGGTAGCGATAGTCGTGGAAGCATAAGTTGGCGAGACGACAATGATGCTATGATGGAGATCAAGGTGTCACGCCGGTGACGATGGTGATCATGACGGTGCTTCGAAGATGGAGATCACAAGCACAAGATGATGATGGCCATATCATATCACTTATATTGATTGCATGTGATGTTTATCTTTTATGCATCTTATCTTGCTTTGATTGACTGTAGCGTTATAAGATGATCTCTCACTAAATTATCAAGGTATAAGTGTTCTCCCTGAGTATGCATCATTGCAGAAGTTCTTCGTGCTGAGACACCACGTGATGATCGGGTGTGATAGGCTCTACGTTCAAATACAACGGGTGCAAAACAGTTGCACACGCGGAATACTCAGGTTAAACTTGACAAGCCTAGCATTTAACAAATATGGCCTCGGAACACTGAGACCGAAAGGTCGAGCATGAATCATATAGTAGATATGATCAACATAGTGATGTTCACCATTGAAACTACTCCATCTCACGTGATGATCGGACATGGTTTAGTTGATATGGATCACGTGATCACTTAGAGGATTAGAGGGATGTCTATCTAAGTGGGAGTTCTTAAGTAATATGATTAGTTGAACTTAAATTTATCATGAACTTAGTACCTGATAGTATCTTGCTTGTCTATGTTGTTGTAGATAGATGGCCCGTGCTGTTGTTCCGTTGAATCTTAATGCATTCCTTGAGAAAGCAAAGTTGAAAGATGATGGTAGCAACTACACGGACTGGGTCCGTAACTTGAGGATTATCTTCATTGCTGCACAGAAGAATTATGTCCTGGAAGCACCGCTAGGTGCCAAACCTGCTGCAGGAGCAACACCATATGTTATGAACGTCTGGCAGAGCAAAGCTGATGACTACTTGATAGTTCAGTGTGCCATGCTTTACGGCTTAGAATCGGTACTTCAACGACATTTTGAATGTCATGGAGCATATGAGATGTTCCAGATGTTGAAGTTAATATTTCAAGCAAATGCCCGGATTGAGAGATATGAAGTCTCCAATAAGTTCTACAGCTGTAAGATGGAGGAGAATAGTTTTGTCAGTGAGCATATACTCAGAATGTCTGGGTATAACAATCACTTGATTCAGCTGGGAGTTAATATTCCTGATGATAGCATCATTGACAGAATTCTTCAATCACTGCCAACAAGCTATAAGAGCTTCGTGATGAACTATAACATGCAAGGGATGGATAAGACGATTCCCGAGCTCTTCGCAATGCTAAAGGCTGCGGAGGTAGAAATCAAGAAGGAGCATCAAGTGTTGATGGTCAACAAGACCACCAGTTTCAAGAAAAAGGGCAAAGGGGAGAAGAAGGGGAACTTCAAGAAGAAGAACAAACAAGTTGCTGCTCAGGAGAAGAAACCCAAGTCTGGACCTAAGCCTGAGATTGAGTGCTTCTACTGCAAACAGACTGGTCACTGGAAGCGAAACTACCCCAAGTATTTGGCGGATAAGAAGGATGGCAAGGTGAACAAAGGTATATGTGATATGCATGTTATTGATGTGTACCTTACTAATGCTCGCAGTAACACCTGGGTATTTGATACTGGTTCTGTTGCTAATATTTGCAACTCGAAACAGGGACTACGGATTAAGCGAAGATTGGCTAAGGACGAGGTGACGATGCGCGTGGGAAATGGTTCCAAAGTCGATGTGATCGCTGTCGGCACACTACCGCTACATCTACCTTCGGGATTAGTTTTAGACCTGAATAATTGTTATTTGGTGCCAGCGTTGAGCATGAACATTATATCTGGATCTTGTTTGATGCGAGATGGTTATTCATTTAAATCAGAGAATAATGGTTGTTCTATTTATATGAGTAATATCTTTTATGGTCATGCACCCTTGAAGAGTGGTCTATTTTTGTTGAATCTCGATAGTAGTGATACATATATTCATAATATTGAAGCCAAAAGATGCAGAGTTGATAATGATAGTGCAACTTATTTGTGGCACTGCCGTTTAGGTCATATTGGTGTAAAGCGCATGAAGAAACTCCATACCGATGGACTTTTGGAACCACTTTATTATGAATCACTTGGTACTTGTGAACCATGCCTCATGGGCAAGATGGCTAAAACACCGTTCTCCGGAACTATGGAGCGAGCAACGGATTTGTTGGAAATCAGACATACAGATGTATGTGGTCCAATGAATGTTGAGGCTCGCGGCGGGTATCGTTATTTTCTCACCTTCACATATGATTTAAGCAGATATGGGTATATCTACTTAATGAAACATAAGTATGAAACATTTGAAAAGTTCAAAGAATTTCAGAGTGAAGTTGAAAATCATCGTAATGAGAAAATAAAGTTTCTAAGATCTGATCGTGGAGGAGAATATTTGAGTTACGAGTTTGGTCTTAATTTGAAACAATGCGGAATAGTTTCGCAACTCACGCCACCCGGAACACCACAGTGTAATGGTGTGTCCCGACGTCGTAATCGTACTTTACTAGATATGGTGTGATCTATGATGTCTCTTACTGATTTACTGCTATCATTTTGGGGTTATGCTTTAGAGACGGCTGCATTCACGTTAAATAGGGCACCATCGAAATCCATTGAGACGACACCTTATGAACTGTGGTTTGGCAAGAAACCAAAGTTGTCGTTTCTTAAAGTTTGTGGCGGCGATGCTTATGTGAAAAAGCTTCAACCTGATAAGCTCGAACCCAAATCGGAGAAATGTGTCTTCATAGGATACCCAAAGGAAACTGTTGGGTACACCTTCCATCACAGATCTAAAGGTAAGACTTTTGTTGCTAAATTTGGATCCTTTCTAGAGACAGAGTTTCTCTCGAAAGAAGTGAGTGGGAGGAAAGTAGAACTTGATGAGGTAACTATACCTGCTCCCTTATTGGAAAGTAGTTCATCACAGAAACCGGTTCCTGTGACATCTACACCAATTAGTGAGGAAGTTAGTCATAATGATCATGAAACTACAGATCAAGTTATTACTGAACCTCGTAGACCAACCAGAGTAGGATCCGCACCATAGTGGTACGGTAATCCTGTTCTGGAGGTTATGTTACTAGACCATGACGAACCTACGAACTATGAAGTGTCACACCCTGCATTTTGTAACATATCATTTGCATTAATAAAACATGAAAATTTGGACCAACAAAAACTTTTGCATTATTTGGCTTTTATTTTGAAGTTGGTTTTCTCTGTGTGGTTTTTCAAGTGCTCTTTATAGTCAACTACTCCACCTTCTATACTTCATCTCCTTGTCCCAAACTTCTGCCCAATGATCATGCCATGTGTATAGAGCAATATAGTATTTTCTTACAGAAATAATTTGGCCAAAGAGTATTTTCAAAAATTAGTTTTTCCAAAACCCCCTGGATTGAGGTTTGCACTATAAATACTTAATTAAGGGCAGTAAAAATATTTCAAAAGGTATATTTGAAACCTATTAGATATAGGATACCCAGAAACCACAAAAATATAATTTTGAAAGTTATTTTCCTATTTTATTTAAAGGATTTTTCTTAAGGCCAGAAATGGTCTTAAATAGGTTAAAATTATTTAAAAGCTTTAAAAATATTTGAGAAAAATTAGGGAGACTCAATGGACATATATTTTCCATATATGTGAGTTTCAACACATGGTTATGATCAAAATATTGGACAAAACCTCCCAAAACCATTTCTGCCCATTTCAAGGATTTGAAATATTTCTACAGGAAATATTTTCATAAAAATCCAAGGAAAATCCAGCAAGTCACAAATGCATATTGTGATCACCTTGCAAAGCCTCATGTCAATTAAAGTCATTTTGGTTCACCAAAATGCCCCAAAACCCTCTCTGACCAGAATCAAATTTGATCAAGTTTATACTACCAACTTTCTCTCCTTGACCCCAACTTTTGTGAGCATGTTCACATGACCAAATGAGGCCACTACACCAAGTGGTGCATCAAGGAGAAGTGATTTCTCAACTAGATCTACACAAGTCTATTTCTGCTCATTTCTAGGGTTTACAAAAGTTGCATTGGCAACTTTGCCCAATTAAGCTCCAAATTGGTGGAAGGCCCTAATTATATGTGTCATTTCACCCTGTGGAGTATCATGGCAATTGGAGATCATTTGCTTGCCAAAACCCTTATCAAACACCTTCTGCCACTTTCCAAAAATTCCCCTTTTGACCACTAAAACTATTCTACTTGAGTTGAGCTTTTTACCACAGCTCCTCCTAGACCCCCTTCACCTCTAGTAACAATGGCAAACCCACAGCTCACTTATTGGAGGGGTAAAATCTCTCTCCCCCTCTCTGGACAGCCACTTTCTCTCTCTTCCTCACCTCCATCCTCACCCCAGAGGCCATCCAGAGCATCCAATGCCTCTCCCTACTTCTTTACTCCCCCCTAGAGCTACCAGACATGCTTGGCCGTGCCCACTTTGCCAAAAAAATGGCATGCCGGCCATTTGCACGCTTTGGAGCGCGCTACAGTGCGCTCCCGCACTGTAGCCGTTCTCTGCCCAACGACTCCGACGACCTCGAGCCTCCCCCGTGCGCCTGCCGATGTGCCTCAGCGTCCGCAGCACGCTACGCAGTCGGCCCCCTTCTCTCTCCTCCTCCCCGCGCCTCCGCGCTAGCGAACAGAGGCCGCCCGAGCGCGCCAATGGAGCAGCTCTCACGCGCGCTGCCCTGACGCTTCCCCGCTCTTTCTCTCTCTCCCTCTGGGCGTAGACCACCCCTACAAACGCCCCAGACACGGCGCCCTCATCCCCCGAGCCCTGCAGCGACGAGCGTGAGCTCGTCGGCGCACGGGTCTGCTGGACCTCTCCGTCCGCCTATATAAAGGCCTCCCCGAGCTCCCCCTCCTCAGCACTCGCCCTCTCACCCCCCTAGTCGCTCCCCTGCACCCCCTGTTCCTCCCCAGAGCCGCCCGAGCTCGAGATCGAGCTCGAGCTCCGCCGCCTCGGGTCGCCGTCGATCTCAGGGTACGGGCTCCCTCCGCCCCTTCTCTCTCTCGATCTGGACTCTCCTCACCTCCCTGATCATTTCCCCTCCGTTTCCCCTCTCTTTTGCAGCCAGAAACGACCGGAGCCGTCGACACCCGAAGCTCCTCCACCGCAAACCTCGTCGCCGGCGAACCCCTGCACCCCGGTGACCAACTCCGGCACCACCCGAACGGCGACACGACGGGGAGTCCAGCGGTGCCGTCAGCTCACCTCGCCGTGCCCGGAAACGTCGCCGGTGAGCTCGCCGCCCCACTGACCCAGGGTTGACAACGACGGCCGTGGGGCCCGTTCGTCAGCCCCTCGCCCTGACGCCTGGGCCCCGCCCGTCAGGTTTGAACCTGGCGCGCGCGCGTGCACCGGTGCGCTGGGCCGCCTGTAACGCCCCGAGACCGACGATTCAGAAGCCTTTCAGTTATTTCGTTGTCGAGTGTGTTTTATTTGTTTGTTGCATTTCATCATGCCATCATTTGCATTGCATCGGCACTCCGTTGTCGCCATGTTTTCAAAATTTGCATTTGCTCGTAGTAGGCGCTTCTTCTTGTCTCTATTGACCTCCTCTCAGATCAATCAGACCGCTCTCTTCTCTGAGCCCATCAAACCCCCTTATCTCCATGGCCTTCCATCAAACCTCTCGCGCGCGCCCGAAACTTGTCGCCAAACCCGACCAGGGCAGTTATGACCGATGGGTCCGGTTCATCCCCAAATATTTATAAAATATCTTCGTTTCTTATTTAGACTTTCCTAGTCTATTTGTTCTCGACCGTTCGATGTTAATCGGAGGTTCCAGATACGCCTACTTAAAAATTTCACTTGCTATATAATGCCCAACCCTAAAACCTAGGGGAGATGTCCCATCCTTCAATTCCCTTCGCCGCCACCCGACCAACTCCCTTCTCCCTCGGGATCCCTTCCAATCCAATCCACCTCATTTTCTGCACCCAACCAACCCGCGCCGCTCGCCGATCCCCTCGCGCGTGAGGCCTCATCCCCGCTGGCGACCACAACCAGGCCGTTGCCCTCACCTGTGTCCCTTCCTCCATCCCCTCTTTCCTCTAGCTCTCTCTCCCCCTCACTTGTCTCTCTCTGTTGTCTCTGCCCTGCAGGAGTTCCCACCCATGGAGCCAGGAGAAGGGCGCCCCGACCTCCTCGTCACCAGCTCGCCGGAGCCACCCGCTGGAGCCAAGGCCGTCGCCTCCGCAGTTCGTCGCGCCGCCTCGCCTCCTTGTGCTCCCTTCTCGTCGTGCGCCCAAGGGACGCCCCCGTCCCGAGCTCCCGCTCGGTCCCTGATGCAGCAGCCGCCGTCCTCGCCCAGGATCCGGCCGGATCCCGCCGTTCCCGGTCCATCCCCGTCGCCCCGCTGGCCGGACCTGGCAACCAGGCGAGTCGCGCCGCCCCTCTTTTTCTTCTCCCCGTCTCTCCCTCCCTGAACCTTCTCTCTCTCTCTCTGTACCAGGGTGCCTCGACCCCTCGCGCCGCCTCTGCCGTCAAGTACCGCCTCCGCCCGGATCCTTCGACCCCGCCAAGCCGCCGTCGTTCCTTCTCCGGCGAGGACCGCCTCCACACCCTCCCCGTCGCCAAGCCCTGCCACAACCGTCGACCCCTGCATCCCTCTGCATCCTCTGCATCGAAGCAGTTGCAGAGGAGGACGAGCCCCTGCCTTGCGCATTGGATGCGCCTGGGCCAGTAGCCTCAAAGCCCTGCCTCTCCATCGATCTGGGCTTGGCCCATGGTGAGCCAGATCCAGCGCCCATCCTTCCACTGCTGGGCCAGCCATATTCGGCCCAGAGTCTTCTTTTAGGCTCTGCGATTTTGTCCATTTTCCAGAGTATTACAGATTTGCAAAAAAAAAACCCTCCATGTTCATGCATCAATAATTCACAAACCGTGCATCGGATTAAAATGTCTTAAATATGTAAATGCTCAGAAATTTTGTGTAGTTTACTAATATGCCACTTTCATCTATGTTAAAAATGTTTAAATTTCTGTTTGCATTAATTTGCTTAAATGCCATGTTAAAATGATTTATTTCATAACGAATTAACCGTAACTCAGTTTTAAATGAACTTTATATGTAAATGGGGTAGAAAAATGCATAGATTAACATGGTGCACTTTATTTTGCTGTTTAATAACTCTAAAATTGTGTTTAGGACAGAACAGTACCAAACCTAATATATGCATATGAGGAGTTTCCGGACTTGTTGTTTTGTTGTTCCGGCCTCATTTAAACTTGCCAAGATAGGTAGTATTCATTTGCTTCACCCTCTTGCCATGTTTAACAACATTTAATATTGTTGAGTACCTAAACGAGATCGAACCAAATAACTTGAATGTGGTGTTTCGTCAATATGCAACTCGTTGCTTATTGAGCTCCACTTAATTTGTAGTGTTGTTTGTTGCACTTTGCCATGCCATGCTCATTAAACCGGACATGCATCATACTTGATTGTGCATCATGCCATGTTTATGTGATGGTTGTTTACTATGTTGCTTGCTTCTTTCCGGGTTGTTTCTCTCGTTAGCTTTGGTTTCGTTCCGGAGTTGAGAGGATTCGTTCGACTACGTCCGCTTGTCTTCTTCATGGACTCGTTCTTCTTCCTAGCGAGATCTCAGGCAAGATGACCATACCCTCGAAATCACTTCTATCTTTGCTTGCTAGATGCTCGCTCTTTTTCTATGCCTATGCTGTGATGCCTACCACTTACTTATCATGCCTCCCTTGTTGCCATGTCAAGCCTCTAACCCACCTTGTCCTAGCAAACCGTTGTTTTGCTATGTTACCGCTTTGCTCAGCCCCTCTTATAGCCTTGTTAGTTGCAGGTGAAGATGAAGTTTGTTCCTTGTTGGAACATGGAGATGTTGTTCCTTGTTGGAACATGTTTACTTGTTGGGATATCACAATATATCTTATTTAATTAATGCATCTATATACTTGGTAAAGGGTGGAAGGCTCGGCCTTATGCCTGGTGTTTTTTTCCACTCTTGCTGCCCTAGTTTCCGTCATACCGGTGTTATGTTCCCGGATTTTGCGTTCCTTACACGGTTGGGTGATTTATGGGACCCCCTTGACAGTTCGCTTTGAATAAGACTCCTCCAGCAAGGCCCAACCTTGGTTTTACCATTTGCCACCTAAGCCTTTTTCCCTTGGGTTCTGCAGACTCAAGGGTCATCTTTATTTTAACCCCCGGGCCAGTGCTCCTCTGAGTGTTGGTCCAAACTAGAGCACCGTGCGGGACCGTCCCTAGGCAACTTGGGTCACGTTGGTACTTGTACGCTTCGCTTATCCGGCGTGCCCTGAGAACGAGATACGTGCGACTCCTATCGGGATTTGTCGGCACATCGGGCGGCTTTGCTGGTCTTGTTTTACCATTGTCGAAATGTCTTGTAGCCGGGATTCCGAGACTGATCGGGTCTTCCCGGTAGAAGGAATATCCTTTGTTGACCGTGAGAGCTTATAATGGGCTAAGTTGGGACACCCCTGCAGGGTATTATCTTTCTAAAGCCGTGCCCGCGGTTATGAGACAGATGGGAATTTGTTAATGTCCGGTTGTAGAAAACCCGAAGTTGATCTTAATTAAAATACACCAACCGCGTGTGTAACCGTGATGGTCTCTTCTCGGCGGAGTCCGGGAAGTGAACTCGGTGTTGGAGTTATGCTTGATGTAAGTAGTTTCAGGATCACTTCTTGATCGCTTCTAGCTTCACGACCATGCTTTGCTTCTCTTCTCGCCCTCTTTTGCGTATGTTAGCCACCATATTTGCTAGTCGCTTGCTGCAGCTCCACCTCACTACCCTGTCCTACCTTTTAAGCTTAAATAGTCTTGATCTCGCGGGTGTGAGATTGCTGAGTCCCCGTGACTCACAGATACTTCCACAACCAGTTTGCAGGTGCCGTTGAACCGTGCAGGTGACGCAACCAAGCCCAAGGAGGAGCTCGGTGAAGATCTTGTCCTTTGCGTTGTTTCGTTCTAGTTGATCAGTAGTGGAGCCCAGTTGGGGTCGATCGGGGATCTGTGTAGCATTTGGGGTAGTCTTCTTTTATTTTGGTTCCATAGTCGGACCTTGATTGTATCTGTATGATGTAATGCTTTACTCATGTATTGTGTGAAGTGGCGATTGTAAGCCAACTATGTATCTCTTTCCCTTATGTATTACATGGGTTGTGTGAAGATTACCTCACTTGCGACATTGCTTTCAATGCGGTTATGCCTCTAAGTCGTGCTTCGACACGTGGGAGATATAGCCGCATCGAGGGCGTTACAAGTTGGTATCAGAGCCTTCCCCGACCTTAGGAGCCCGCACTGATTGATCGTTTTTAGCGGCCGAGTTGTGTCTAGAAAAATGTTTTGAGTCATTTAGGAATTATGTATCGGAGAGTTTAGGAATTCTTTTTACTTCCCAGTCTCCTCATCGCTCTGGTAAGGCATCCTGACGTAGAGTTTTGACTCTTCTCTTCTCAAATTTCACTAAATTTTTTTAGGATCACGCGGGTATCTTAGAATCGTTCCGATGGTTTTGTGATGAGAACATTGTCTTGGTGCCTCCTGTCAGGGGTTTAGTGGAAGTGTCCCGGGGAGTTGAGCTCTGAGGTGTTGTCGTCATAATTTTATAGTTGCAGTTCTGGAATACCTGAGTTTAGTACGCCGACATCGAAAATCTCTTTTGTACAGTTGTTGGTGAGATAACCCTGATAGCCCAGTACTGAGGCGAGTGCGGGAGTATTGCCATAACTCGTATAACGGATGCTTTTCGAAGGTTGAGGTAAACGATTTCCGAGGGTTTCTTGGTTATGTGTTGAAGGATGGATACAGCTGGATCTAGGTATTGTTAGTTTGGGTGATATATTTTGTGTCCCCTGTATCCCCAACACCTGATTGCATAACCAGAAAGTTTTGGGAGTTTATAAGTGGGAATTCAAGTATCTCGTAGGATATCTTTCCAACAGACACATGATACGATATGGGATCTATCATATGTTTGTTTCCGGCTTATTCTGCAAGTCAAATCCTTTGTTTTTGTTTTGGTTTGTGGTATTCGAGTTGCTTCAAAGTCAAGTGTTGATTCCATACCTTTTCTAAGTGGTGTTCTCATATTCCTATGTGGATACTAATCCTTCTTGTTCATCGAGATTGCCATCTTAATTCTATTTTCAACCGGTGCGTTTCTCTTCGAGATGATCCCATCATTCTCCCCATCAGCAGGATCTATTCTAAGTTTTCTCAACGGTGTTTGTTTCAACTGTCCCAAGTCGTCTTTCTTTTTCCCACCCTCCCACCCTTTTTCTTCAAGGACTCAGATTTCTTAATCAAGTATCCACCTTATAGATGTGAAGTCTCTTCTTTGTTTTCTTTCAATGTTTTTACCGGTGATTCTCACGAAGATACTAACGGAGCCTTAACTTCATCATTATTCGTTCCTTTTCTTCTCCAGTGGATTAAATTCAAGCTTTGTCGATCATATCCTTTTCCTCGTTTCAAATGCTTTCTCGTACTGGTGCACCTCTTAATCATCCACTTCTCGCTATTCATTGTTCCGAAGTGCTGAAGATATCTCTGAAGATTCGTGTTTTTCACTCCGCATCAATTCTTACTATTTCGAGATTGTTATCTTATTCAAGCCATTTAAATCAACCAGTGCAACCTCCCTGTCAAGTAATCCTTTCCAACGGTGTTTTCTTTTCAGTGGGCCCTAACCCACAGGTCTTTTCCCAGGATTTTACCTGGCTCTTCTAATATTGCCAGAGCTATTCCCAAATTCTTTTCGAAGTTTGACGTAAGAATGAATTTCATCAGTCAGACGCCTTTCCAAGATCGATTCCAAATCATTTTCATCGTCGACTCAACCTCTTTGTTTTTCATTCTCCCGGAGTATCTCAACAATTTTGATGTTGTTTCTCGTTGTCTTGTGAAGATTGAAGAAGATTTTCTCTTAAATCTTGTACGCTCTCCAGGAGATTCACGGTGCTAGCTCGATGTTATCCTATCTAGTTATTTCAGATTATGCAATTCTTTTCATCCATCAGGAGTATTTTCAGGAGTTGTTTTTCCGTCTCGATCATCCGGAGGCCATCTTTTTGGAATATTCCTTCGTTTCAACTTTTCAGCTTCTTTCTTCAATTATTCTATATCCGTGCCCCTTCATTCGTCTCAATATTCTTCCGGTGCTTCGTTCTAGTATTCTACAATTGGTTCACGATCTCTTCGTTCTTGTGCATCTTGATTTGCTCAAGTATCTTCGCGCTTTTCTAATTCTTCTCGGTGATTCTTCATCTTTTCTTTGTTCATTTTCAATTCTATCGGTGGTTCGTTCAAGATTCCTCTTCCTTTGTTACCGTATCAATGCATTCGTGCTTTCCAAATTCTACCGGTGGATCGTTGAAGACTTTCTCAAGTTTGCGCCATATCTCTCTAAATCCTTCCAACGGGAATAAGTTGTTTGCAATCCGTTGCTTGTCATCAATTTATATTGGTGAAGGATATGCATAACTTAATTCTTATTCTTATTTTACCCAAGTGATTAATTCTGTATTCCGGAGATTCATCAAAATTCTCGATTTCATTTGTTCACCTTTCTTTTCGGAGTTCCAAGTTTTCTTGGTTTTATCATTTCAAAGCTTCATCTTATCACTGCAAGGCTTCAACCTTATTCTTTTCATCCTTCATTTCATTTGATCATCCTTTTATTACCGGAGTTCTTCATGAAGTTTCTTCATGGTGGTTCATCAAGGATTTAATTCATTCTCGAAGTGTTCTCAAGATTCTTGTTGGAAGAGCCCAAACATTTTTCTTCCTGCATTCCAAGGTGCAATTCTTTCTACCATATCTTTTGAGGTGGTGTTATGTCGTTCTTGACAATTTCCCTTCGTATTTCATGATTCACATGTTGTCAAGAATGAGGTATATTAAATCCATCAATTTCTTCCTTGGAGTTATCTTGGTAAAGATTTCACCTAAAGCCTTCCCTAAGGAATGTTGCTAATTATGGTGCTAATAATGATCCAAGTTTTCTCCTATCATCTCGGCGAGAGAAGTTTTCATCTCTTCGTTGATCTCAAGCAAGTAATTGTTTCCGTTAGTGGTCGGTTGTCACCTCATAATTTTGAGATGTTTTCCATAATCCCACAACAAGCTTGCGCTTTTCGTTGTTGATTTCCCAACAACTCCGTTCAATCCTTCCTTGCAAGGATGCTCTTGAAATTCAATTGTGGTGGAAGTTGTCATTTTTTCTTCTCTGTCCCTTTATCCCAACAATCTAGCTTCTATTCTTTTGTTCCGGAAGCATTGTGATGTTGCTCTCTTCACTCTTCATCTCGAATTGTGAGGATCATGTTCTTTCCTTTTGCTTATCCATTTAATCGGAGTGTCATGTTTTCATTCGAGCTCTCTCATCTTAGCTAGTTTTGCCCCCCTTCTCAACCGGAGTGCTGTCTGAGATCTTTCGTACCGCTTGTTCCATTCATTCAATAGTTCCGGAGGCACTATGTTGTTGATCTCATCAAGTATCCTCTCATCTTGTCAAGTTCATATTCTATTACTCCATTTCCAACCGGAGTGCTGTATCATCTCTTCAATATCGTCTCATCTTATCAAGTTTTCTTCTCTTTTCTACCGGAGTGTTGTCCAAATTATGTCATTCTTGTTCCTTGGCTATCTCGTTATACCGGTGTAGCTCCATATGTTTTTGGTCCGTTGAGCTCTTGTTTCATGCCTTTCTACCTACAAGGTTCTTGTAATGTTCCTTGTTCCTCTTTGATAACGGAGTGTTTGCAATCTCCTCATCTCCATTGTATTCTCTCTTTCACTTTGTTCAACCTCTCAAGGTTCATGGTTTCACTCATTTGTCGAAGAAGCAACTTAGTTTTACCTCTTATCTTCCTCTTTCTTTTCCCTCCGGTGCCATCTTTAGATCCCGGGACGAGATCCTCTTGTAGTGGTGGAGTGTTGTAACGCCCCGAGACCGACGATTCAGAAGCCTTTCAGTTATTTCGTTGTCGAGTGTGTTTTATTTGTTTGTTGCATTTCATCATGCCATCATTTGCATTGCATCGGCACTCCGTTGTCGCCATGTTTTCAAAATTTGCATCTGCTCGTAGTTGGCGCTTCTTCTTGTCTCTATTGACCTCCTCTCAGATCAATCAGACCGCTCTCTTCTCTCTCTTCTCTGAGCCCATCAAACCCCTATATCTCCATGGCCTTCCGTCAAACCTCTCGCGCGCGCCCGAAACTTGTCGCCAAACCCGACCAGGGCAGTTATGACCGATGGGTCCGGTTCATCCCCAAATATCTATAAAATATCTTCGTTTCTTATTTAGACTTTCCTAGTCTATTTGTTCTCGACCGTTCGATGTTAATCGGAGGTTCCAGATACGCCTACTTAAAAATTTCACTTGCTATATAATGCCCAACCCTAAAACCTAGGGGAGATGTCCCATCCTTCCATTCCCTCCGCCGCCACCCGACCAACTCCCTTCTCCCTTGGGATCCCTTCCGATCCAATCCACCTCATTTTCTGCACCCAACCAACCAGCGCCGCTCGCCGATCCCCTCGCCCGTGAGGCCTCATCCCCGCCGGCGACCACAACCAGGCCGTTGCCCTCACCTGTGTCCCTTCCTCCATCCCCTCTTTCCTCTAGCTCTCTCTCCCCCTCACTTGTCTCTCTCTGTTGTCTCTGCCCTGCAGGAGTTCCCACCCATGGCGCCAGGAGAAGGGCGCCCCGACCTCCTCGTCACCAGCTCGCTGGAGCCACCCGCTGGAGCCAAGGCCGTCGCCTCCGCAGTTCGTCGCGCCGCCTCGCCTCCCTGTGCTCCCTTCTCGTCGTGCGCCCAAGGGACGCCCCCGTCCCGAGCTCCCGCTCGGTCCCTGATGCAGCAGCCGCCATCCTCGCCCAGGATCTGGCCGGATCCCGCCGTTCCCGGTCCATCCCCGTTGCCCCGCTGGCCGGACCTGGCAACCAGGCGAGTCGCGCCGCCCCTCTTTTTCTTCTCCCCGTCTCTCCCTCCGTGAACCTTCTCTCTCTCTCTCTCTCTGTACCAGGGTGCCTCGACCCCTCGCGTTGCCTCTGCCGTCAAGTACCGCCTCCGCCCGGATCCTTCGACCATGCCAAGCCGTTGCCGTTCCTTCTCCGGCGAGGACCGCCTCCACACCCTCCCCGTCGCCAAGCCCGGCCGCAGCCGTCGACCCCTGCATCCCTCTGCATCCTCTGCATCGAAGCAGTTGCAGAGGAGGACGAGCCCCTGCCTCGCGCGTTGGATGCGCCTAGGCCAGTAGCCTCAAAGCCCTACCTCTCCATCGATCTGGGCTTGGCCCATGGTGAGCCAGATCCAGCGCCCATCCTTCCACTGCTGGGCCAGCCAGATTCGGCCCAGAGTCTATTTTTTTAGGCTCTGCGATTTTGTCCATTTTCCAGAGTATTACTGATTTGCAAAAAAAAACCCTCCATGTTCATGCATCAATAATTCACAAATCGTGCATCGGATTAAAATGTCTTAAATATGTAAATGCTCAGAAATTTTGTGTAGTTTACTAATATGCCACTTTCATCTATGTTAAAAATGTTTAAATTGCTGTTTGCATTAATTTGCTTAAATGCCATGTTAATATGATTTATTTCATAACTAATTAACCGTAACTCAGTTTTAAATGAACTTTATATGTAAATGGGGTAGAAAAATGCATAGATTAACATGGTGCACTTTATTTTGCTGTTTAATAACTCTAAAATTGTGTTTAGGACAGAACAGTACCAAACCTAATATATGCATATGAGGAGTTTCCGGACTTGTTGTTTTGTTGTTCCGGCCTCATTTAAACTTGCCTAGATAGGTAGTATTCATTTGCTTCACCCTCTTGCCATGTTTAAATACATTTAATATTGTTGAGTACCTAAACGAGATCGAACCAAATAACTTGAATGTGGTGTTTCGTCAATATGCAACTCGTTGCTTATTGAGCTCCACTTAATTTGTAGTGTTGTTTGTTGCACTTTGCCATGCCATGCTCATTAAACCGGACATGCATCATACTTGATTGTGCATCATGCCATGTTTATGTGATGGTTGTTTACTATGTTGCTTGCTTCTTTCCGGGTTGTTTCTCTCGTTAGCTTCGGTTTCGTTCCGGAGTTGAGAGGATTCGTTCGACTACGTCCGCTTGTCTTCTTCATGGACTCGTTCTTCTTCCTAGCGGGATCTCAGGCAAGATGACCATACCCTCGAAATCACTTCTATCTTTGCTTGCTAGATGCTCGCTCTTTTGCTATGCCTATGCTGCGATGCCTACCACTTGCTTATCATGCCTCCCTTGTTGCCATGTCAAGCCTCTAACCCACCTTGTCCTAGCAAACCGTTGTTTGGCTATGTTACCGCTTTGCTCAGCCCCTCTTATAGCCTTGTTAGTTGCAGGTGAAGATGAAGTTTGTTCCTTGTTGGAACATGGAGATGTTGTTCCTTGTTGGAACATGTTTACTTGTTGGGATATCACAATATATCTTATTTAATTAATGCATCTATATACTTGGTAAAGGGTGGAAGGCTCGGCCTTACGCCTGGTGTTTTGTTCCACTCTTGCCGCCCTAGTTTCCGTCATACCGGTGTTATGTTCTCGGATTTTGCGGTCCTTACACGGTTGGGTGATTTATGGGACCCACTTGACAGTTCGCTTTGAATAAGACTCCTCCAGCAAGGCCCAACCTTGGTTTTACCATTTGCCACCTAAGCCTTTTTCCCTTGGGTTCTGCAGACTCAAGGGTCATCTTTATTTTAACCCCCGGGCCAGTGCTCCTCTGAGTGTTGGTCCAAACTAGAGCACCGTGCGGGACCGTCCCTAGGCAACTTGGGTCACGTTGGTACCTGTACGCTTCACTTATCCAGCGTGCCCTGAGAACGAGATACGTGCGACTCCTATCGGGATTTGTCGGCACATCGGGCGGCTTTGCTGGTCTTGTTTTACCATTGTCGAAATGTCTTGTAGCCGGGATTCCGAGACTGATCGGGTCATCCCGGTAGAAGGAATATCCTTCGTTAACCGTGAGAGCTTATAATGGGCTAAGTTGGGACACCCCTGCAGGGTATTATCTTTCGAAAGCCGTGCCCGCGGTTATGAGACAGATGGGAATTTGTTAATGTCCGGTTGTAGAAAACCCGAAGTTGATCTTAATTAAAATACACCAACCGCGTGTGTAACCGTGATGGTCTCTTCTCGGCGGAGTCCGGGAAGTGAACTCGGTGTTGGAGTTATGCTTGACGTAAGTAGTTTCAGGATCACTTCTTGATCGCTTCTAGCTTCACGACCGTGCTTTGCTTCTCTTCTCGCTCTCTTTTGCGTATGTTAGCCACCATATTTGCTAGTCGCTTGCTGCAGCTCCACCTCACTACCCTGTCCTACCTTTAAGCTTAAATAGTCTTGATCTCGCGGGTGTGAGATTGCTGAGTCCCCGTGACTCACAGATACTTCCACAACCAGTTTGCAGGTGCCGTTTGTTGGGGAACGTAGTAATTTAAAAAAAATTCCTACGCACACGCAAGATCATGGTGATGCATAGCAACGAACGGGGAGAGTGTTTGTCTACGTACCCTCGTAGACCGAAGCGGAAGCGTTGACACAACGTAGAGGAAGTAGTCGTACGTTCTCCTCGCGATCCAACCGATCCCAGCACCGTTACTCCGGCACCTCCGAGTTTTAGCACACGTACAGCTCGATGACGATCCCCGGGCTCCGATCCAGCAAAGCGTCGAGGAAGAGTTCCGTCAGCACGACGGCGTGGTGACGATCTTGATGTGTTACCGGTGCAGGGCTTCGCCTAAGCACTACAACGATATGATCGAGGTGGAATTTGGTGGAAGGGGGCACCGCACACGGCTAAGGAACGATCCGTAGATCAACTTGTGTGTCTATGGGGTGCCCCTTGCCTCAGTATATAAAGGATGGAGGAGGAGGAGGCCGGCCAAGGGTTTGGCGCGCCAGGGTGTGGAGTCCTACTAGGTTTCCAAGTCCTAGTAGGAGTCCACCAAGAGGGGAGGAAGGGAGAAGGAATAGGAGGAGTAGGAAAGGTGGCCGGCCCCCTTTTCCCTAGTCCAATTCGGACCAAAGGGGAGGGGGGGCGCACCAGCCTTTTCCTCTTCCCACTAAAGCCCATCAAGGCCCATTACTTCTCCCGTAATCCCGTAACTCCCCGATACTCCCGAAAATACCCGGATCACTCAGAACCTTTCCGATGTCCGAATATAGTCGTCCAATATATCGATTTTTACGTCTCGACCATTTTGAGACTCCTCGTTATGTCCCCAATCTCATCCGGGACTCCGAACTCCTTCTGTACATCAAAACTCATAAACTCATAATATAACTGTCATCGAAACCTTAAGCGTGCGGACCCTACGGTTCGAGAACAATGTAGACATGACCGAGACATATCTCTGGTCAATAACCAATAGCGGGACCTGGATGCCCATATTGGCTCCTACATATTCTACGAAGATCTTTATCGGTCAGACCGCATAACAACATACGTTGTTCCCTTTGTCATCGGTATGTTACTTGCCCGAGATTCGATCGTCGGTATCCAATACCTAGTTCAATCTCGTTACCGGCAAGTCTCTTTTCTCGTTCCGTAATACATCATCTCGCAACTAACTCATTGGTTGCAATGCTTGCAAGGCTTATGTGATGTGCATTACCGAGAAGGCCCTGAGATACCTCTCCGACAATCGGAGTGACAAATCCTAATCTCGAAATATGCCAACCCAACATGTACCTTCGGAGACACCTGTAGAGCACCTTTATAATCACCCAGTTATGTTGTGACGTTTGGTAGCACACAAAGTGTTCCTATGGTAAACGGGAGTTGCATATTCTCATAGTTAAAGGAACATGTATAAGTCATGGATAAAAGCAATAGCAACATACTAAACGATCGGGTGCTATGCTAATGGAATGGGTCATGTCAATCAGATCATTCAACTAATGATGTGATCTCGTTAATCAAATAACAACTCTTGGTTCATGGCTAGGAAACATAACCATCTTTGATTAATGAGCTAGTCAAGTAGAGGCATACTAGTGACACTCTGTTTGTCTATGTATTCACACATGTATTATGTTTCCAGTTAATACAATTCTAGCATGAATAATAAACATTTATCATGATATAAGGAAATAAATAATAACTTTATTATTGCCTCTAAGGCATATTTCCTTCACCGTTGTACCGTGCAGGTGACGCAACCAAGCCCAAGGAGGAGGTCAGTGAAGATCTTGTCCTTTGCGTTGTTTCGTTCTAGTTGATCAGTAGTGGAGCCCAGTTGGGGTCGATCGGGGATCTGTGTAGCATTTGGGATAGTCTTCTTTTATTTTGGTTCCGTAGTCGGACCTTGATTGTATCTGTATGATGTAATGCTTTACTCATGTATTGTGTGAAGTGGCGATTGTAAGCCAACTATGTATCTCTTTCCCTTATGTATTACATGGGTTGTGTGAAGATTACCTCACTTGCGACATTGCTTTCAATGCGGTTATGCCTCTAAGTCGTGCTTCGACACGTGGGAGATCTAACCGCATCGAGGGCGTTACACCGCCTCTCTGCTGGGCCTGCTGCCCTGCGGCTGTTCTGGCCCAGTAGGCACAGTGCACTTTTCTTTTTTCTTTTTCTGTCTCTATTCCAAAAATTCCACAGGATTAAGTAATAGTCCAAATAAATTAATTCCAATTCCTAAATTCCTAGAATATTGCAACCTATTTAATGGTGTAACTTTCATTCAAATCCAACCAACTTTTATGTACTGTTCAAATTTAAATTCAAATTTGAGCAGTTTAATCTCTGTTTGGAAATCCATATCCCCTCTTATATAACTCCAAATCCAAAACTAGGAATTTTCCCCTTCTTAGGTTTCAACCTAGTATTTTACAAAAATGAGTTGACATTTTTCTGAGCACTTTGATATTTCTGTTTTATTATTGCCTTATTTTCTCGTTATTATTTTGCAACGATAGATTGCGTTGCTGATGAAGGAGTTGGACCAGAAGACTTTGAGGACCCAGAAGACTTTGCTGAGCCAGGCAAGCAGCCCTTTGAACATGTCTATGACACCCTTTTTTATGCATGTCATATAGCACTTTATTAGTGTTGCTCCGAAATCATGATGTGATGGTAACCACTTTGGTGGGTTGCCTTCGTTACTTCCTCGTTGGTACCTGCATTATGCATGACCCTACCTTCTTATGAGGGTTATGCCGGTGGGAGTAGATAGGATGCAAAAGTAGTGCTATGCAAAAGGGACGGGTATATGCAAGGTGAAGGAGACAAAGTATGTTCAAAGGACTTTTCGAAAACCCCATCGGGTGCCACTTATGCCCAAGGAAGATGATGAGTTGGATAGCCACTTGATGACGAAGTGGTGTACCGAGGCAAGTGTGTGTGTTGATTTCAAAAACGGATTAGATTTAAGATTTGTTGACTGTCCCAACCTTACATGCGCAACCACTCTACCCTTATATGGGAAAGGGCATTATTGATTACTTAGGCCGATACTAGCTTGGAGCCCGCATTACTAGTGACGGGGGAGAGTTGGTGCTCTCTCTCGGGACGGGGTCGTGCCAGGTAGGGCGGCCATGACTGTTTTCACAGGGCACCAGATACACCGTTGTGTCCCCTCTTGGATGTTACGATCTCGAGCGAACCTCGTATGATGTACATCGTGAGGATACGGAACAACGAGTGGACTCCTTGTTAGTGTCGTCTAGGGAAAGATAGTGATCGGGTGCTTACCCCGGGTACTTGAGGTACCACGGGACGTGGATGACATGGAAGTTCCCCGGATCTTGTGGGTAAAGTGTGCAACCTCTGCAGAGTGTAAAACTATTCGAATAGCCGTGTCCACGGTCAAGGACAGTTGGGCGGTGCTGCTTAAACTACATCCACATGCTTACAAACCAGTGTGTGTGTGTGTTTGGATAAGTGGGAAGAACTACTTGGGTCAAGTCAAGGACTTGACATGAGTGAGTTGGGTTGGTGCCCACTCTATTTATGTTGATATCTATAACCTGTCCTCATGGTTACTTGAATTCTCCTGATGCATGTCTTACAAGTTGTTGAACATGTCATTGCACTCAAAACTAGCTTTCCGCAAAAATTTACCTATATTATGCATTGTTGTATCTTGAACCAAAGCATGGGTTGCTTGCGAGTACATTCAGAGTACTCATTGGCTTGCCACTGGTTATTAATTGGCCAGCCATGGAAGGACAGGAGTTCGAAGATGAATTCTTTGGAGACGAACATGCGAACTAGGACGTTTCCCAGTCAGAATGCCTGTAGGGTTAAGGCAAATGGCATGGGTTCTACTTATCGACGAAGATTTCCGCTGCTTGCGTTTTATTTGATGTTCAGCCCTTAAGGCTTTATCTATGTAAGACTTGACCATACTGGTCATAATTTGTGTAAGACGGTATGTATGGATGTAAGACTCTTGTTATTCAGCTTCTGTGTGTTCAGTGAGCATTGATCTCTAGGATCACTGTGCACGTGCATTCGGTGATCACGACTTATGAGTCGGGATCCCCACAGAGCTGGTATCAGAGCCATCCTGACTGTAGGAAGCCTTAGTTAGCATGGACGTTAGTTAGCTTGAGACCATCTGAACCTCTCTCCTTTTCTAAGCTTACCCACCAAAGATATATTCACCTTATTGACCTCTCCCATTCAACCTTTGTAGATGGTTGCCGTACCCGAAGACTTCCTGACCAACGGATTTCCCGTGCTTCTCGAGGATAGCCTCAAGAAGTGCCAGTTCCACCGAGCCCCCATTTTCACCTACCATGAGCACTGGATCAATGACACCGAGACGGAGTATCACGTGGAAGTGATCGTGAAGGCCAATAACTCTCCAACAAGCTGGTTCTTCGAGGGACCCTAGATGGCATCACTAGTTCTTGCCGTCGAGACGGTAACCCTCAAGGCACTCACCCGCCTTCGAGACCTCCTTCCCGAGATGGCAGACGAGATGGCAACCCGCTTTTTGCCTTATCGAAAGGAAGGTGAGGATGAGAGCAGTGCACCAGCTCCACCACTAGAAGAAGGACTTCCACTCCGATTCCAGACCTACTTCAGCCTTTGTGCCGATAGTTTGGCACAACACTTGGCCTCGGAATCGATGGAACTCCGAAAGGAACTCCACGAGACCAAGGCACTTCTTCGCCAAGCACAAGAGAAGACAGATAGGATAAAGAAGGAAGGTGCTCCCCCTGGCCAGCCCGTAATCGCATACAGAGGTGGAAAACCCCCAAAGGATGGAGAACCACCACAGCAACACCGCATGAGCGCAAAGGAATACCGCAAGCTCTTCGCACCACCGGCAAAGCAACACCGTGTTGAGCTCGTCCACTCCCCCACCCCTTCAAGTGAAGAGGAAAGTCAGGCCACCGATGATGAGAAGGAAGACCCAGAAGAGCCAGACTACGCGACCGAGCATTCCGCCACTTAGGCATCATTCGCAACCCGGATGTGCCCGTTAGTAACCCCTACGGTAGGATAGGTCGTGTACCCCTATGCGAAGTCGAGCCCTTGTAATGTTTCATATGAAACCATGTAGCGTGTGTTTGCTTTTAATGTGTTTGATGGATGTCGTGCTTTCCTACGGGAACTTGTAAGCAACTACATCACCCATTTGAATTTTAATGAATATGTTGGCCCTTTTGGCCCTCGCATGAAAACAATTAGTGTCATACCAACCCCCTTACTAGGCATCCCATCTATATTGCTTTCCCCATCTTTCCCAATCATGAGACCTTGATCGCTCCAACAGGATGCCTGTTGTAACTCGTACTGGTACCTCTACCCAGCAGCAAGAAGCCGGAGAAGGAGCCAGTCAGGACCAAACCTAGGACAAGCTCCACCACCACCACCACCTCCAAGCATGAACATGGCTCAGCTTCTCCAAGCCTTCCGAGAGGAACGCCAAGCCAACACTGCAACCCTCCAGATGGTTGCTCAAGCTGTCAACTACCAGCCGGCGGGAAACGGCAATGGACGTTCCACGTTGGTGGAGTTCAAGAAGCATGCACCACCCACCTTCATCGAGACTGCTGAACCCCTGGATGCAGACGACTGGGTCCGCACCATTGAGGATCTGCTGGAACAGTCGGATGCACTAAGGACCGTGAAAGGGTGGCATATGCTGCTCACTGTCTCGGGGGAACTGCTAGAGCTTGGTGGGATGGATTCAAGGCCATGCATGCTGAGCGAAACATCACTTGGAATGACTTCAAGGCAGAATTCCGCAAGGCCCACATTCCTTCCGGAATCATGGCCATCAAGAAGCGTGAGTTCCGAGCCCTGAAACAAGGTAGTAGCACTGTCAAGGAGCACATGCAGAAGTTTAGTGTTCTCTCAAGGTATGCCCCTGAAGATGTCAGCACTGATGCTGCCAAAAGGGAGCGCTTCATGGAAGGCCTTAACCAGATTCTGCAGTACTCGCTTGTTGTGTGTGACTGCCCGGCTTTTCCTGATCTGGTGAACAAGGCACTCATGCTTGAAGACAAGCGACGTGCTTTGGATGATACCCGTAAGCGCAAGATGATCAGCAAGGGTAGCTCCAGCAACCAGAAGCCTCGCCCGTGGCAGCCAGCCCCAGTCAAGCCAACCTATCAGCGGCCAAGAGCTCCTGCACCCCGCACCAACTATCCACCTCAGCAGTATGCCAACCCCAGGCCAGCTTACAACAACCCCAATAACAATGTCGGCAAGAACAGCAACCCCAACCAAGTCACTTGCTTTGGATGTGGTCATCCAGGGCACTACTCCAAGAATTGCCCCAACAAGAAGCCCGACGCCCCGCGCCCCAATGCGCAGAACCCAGGACAAGGCCGTGGAATGCCACTAAGGAACCAAGCTCCCCGCAACCCGCCCAACAACGGCAAGGGTCGTGTGAATCATGTCATTGCTGAAGAAGCCCAGGAAGACCCGGACGTCGTGCTGGGTACGTTCCTTGTCAACTCAACAACTGCAACTGTCTTGTTCGATTCTGGAGCCACGCATTCATTTGTCACCCAAAGGTTTGCATTAAAAAGT
Organism: Aegilops umbellulata; assembly: GCA_032464435.1. NCBI lineage: Eukaryota > Viridiplantae > Streptophyta > Magnoliopsida > Poales > Poaceae > Aegilops > Aegilops umbellulata. The sequence continues at coordinate 359,946,001 of CP136058.1, forward strand.
GGCATGACCCCTACACCCCTGAATAACCCTATGGTGGTACAAACCCCTGGAGCAGAGATGAGAGCCAAGATAGGATGTAAGGGAGTCGGGATTTTCATTAATGGGGTAGACTTCCTAGCAGACCTTATCATCTTAAGATCACAAGGCTTGGATGTGATCTTAGGAATGGATTGGCTCATCAAGCACCAAGGCTTGTTAGATTGTGCCAATCGGTCAATCACTATGACCAATGACCAAGGAGTCGAAGTAAAGTTTGCTCCCAACCCCTCCTCTGCTCGAGGCACCCAAGTCAACTGTCTGACTGAAGTTGGATTGGAGCAAGTGTCAGTGGTATGCGAATACCCCGATGTCTTTCCAGATGAGTTACCGGGAATGCCTCCTGACCGAGACATTGAGTTCATCATCGAGCTCATGCCCGGAGCAGGACCCATCTATAAGAAGCCTTATAGAATGGGATCAGAAGAGTTGGCAGAGTTGAAGAAGCAACTAGAAGAGCAGTTGAGGAAAGGATTTATCCGCCCTAGTGCCTCCCCTTGGGGATCACCTGTTCTGTTTGTGGCAAAGAAGGACGGTACCATCCGCTTATGCATTGACTACCGCTCCCTCAATGAAGTTACAATCAAGAACAAGTATCCACTTCCCAAGATTGAAGATCTGTTTGATCAACTCAATGGGGCCAAGGTGTTCTCCAAGATTGACCTCAGATCTGGGTACCACCAGCTGAAAATTAGACCCCAAGATATTCCGAAGACGGCATTTGTAACCAGATATGGCCTGCATGAGTGGACGGTCATGTCCTTTGGATTGACCAATGCCCCAGCTTACTTCATGTATCTCATGAATAAGGTCTTCATGGAATATTTGGACAAGTTTTTCGTTGTCTTCATTGATGACATTCTTGTCTTCTCAAAGACGGAAGAAGAGCACGAGCAACACTTGAGGATGGTCCTAGACAAGCTTCGAGAGCACCAACTGTATGCCAAGTTCAGCAAGTGTGAATTTTGGCTGCATGAGGTTGGATTCTTGGGTCATGTTCTGACTAAAGAAGGATTGTCAGTCGATCCCGCTAAGATTAAAGCCGTGACTGAATGGTAATCCCCAAGCAATGTGAAGGAAGTCAGAAGCTTCCTCGGACTCGCGGGATATTACCGCAAGTTCGTTGAAGGATTCTCAAGCATTGCCCGACCCATGACTCAGCTATTGAAGAAGGATAAGAAGTTTGAATGGACGCCTAAATGTGAAGAAAGCTTCCAGGAGCTGAAGAAGAGATTGACCACCGCCCCAGTTTTGGCCACACCAGATATACACAAGGAGTTTGTGATATATTGTGATGCGTCAAGAACCGGACTGGGAGGTGTTCTGATGCAAGAGGGCAGAGTCATAGCTTACCTTTCAAGGCAACTACGGCCTCATGAAGAGAACTATGCTACTCATGACCTCGAGTTGGCCGCTGTAGTTCATGCCCTGAAAACATGGCGACATTACCTCCTAGGGAAACGGTGTGAGATATACACAAATCACAAAAGTCTGAAGTATATTTTCACTCAGAAGGAATTGAACATGAGGCAAAGAAGATGGCTAGAGTTGATCAAGGATTATGACCTCAGTGTTCAATACCACCCTGGGAAGGCTAATGTGGTAGCAGATGCATTAAGCAGAAAGGCTTGTACCTTGAATGCTATGCTTAAGAAAAGGCTACCCGCCTTGTATGAAGAACTTGAAAGCTTTGAGTTGGAACTGGTTGCACCAGGATTCTTAGCCAACCTTGAAGCCAAGCCTACCCTGATGTATGATATTAAGGAATCTTAGAAGGGACACGAGAGTATTGAAGGCATGAAGAGGAAGATCAAGGCAGGCAAGGCCCCAGGATTCTCAGAGGATAAGCAAGGAATTGTGTGGTTTGGAAATCGCATTTGCGTACCCAACAAGATTGAGCTCAAGAATCTGATCTTGCAAGAAGCTCATGACACCCCGTATTCCATCCACCCCGGAGGAACCAAGATGTATCAAGACCTGAAGGAAAGATTTTGGTGGCACGGGATGAAAAGGGAGATTGCCACCTATGTTGCAAAGTGTGATGTATGCCAAAGGGTCAAAGCTGAATATCAGCGACCTGCTGGATTGCTTCAACCACTCAAGGTTCCTGAGTGAAAATGGGATAAAGTCGGAATGGATTTCATCACTGGACTACCTAGGTCAAACAAGGGACATGACTCCATCTGGGTCATAGTCGATCATCTGACTAAAGTAGCCCATTTCATTCCGGTAAAGACTACCTATGATGGCAACCAGCTAGCAACTCTATACATCAACAGAATCGTAAGCCTTCATGGTGTTCCCAAGGAGATTGTGTCAGATCGTGGAACCCAGTTTACCTCAAGGTTCTGGAAGAAGTTCCAAGAGGCCATGGGGACCAGGTTGTCCTTCAGCACTGCTTTCCACCCACAGACCGGAGGTCAGACACAACGAGTAAATCAGATACTCGAAGACATGCTCCGAGCCTGTGTCTTAGCATATGGAGCTAGGTGGGAAGATTGCCTCCCTTTTGCTGAGTTCTCCTACAACAACAGTTATCAGTCAAGCCTCCAGATGGCACCATTTGAGGTGTTGTATGGACGCAAGTGCCGCACACCCCCTCAATTGGTCAGAAACCGGAGAAGGACTAGTATTTGGGCCTGAAATCCTCCGTGAAGCAGAAGAGCAAGTTCAGCTAGTCAGAGAGCAACTGAAGACCGCTAAGTCCAGACAGAAGAGCTATGCTGACACTCGTCGCCGACAGGTGAACTTCCGAGTTGGAGACCATGTCTATCTCCGGGTCACACCTCTCAAGGGAACCCAACGCTTCCATGTCAAAGGAAAGCTCGCTCCAAGATACATCGGCCCCTTCAAGATCACTGACCAACGAGGAGAAGTGGCTTACCAGTTGGAACTGCCACCTGAACTATCCGATGTGCACAATGTATTCCACGTGTCACAACTCCGGAAGTGTCTCCAAGTCCCAGACAAGCCTGATCTTTACAAGGACGTCAATCACCAAGCCATCGACCTTCAGCCCAATTTGACCTACCGCGAGAGTCCTATCTGCATTTTGGATGAGGCTGAGCGGCGCACTCGAAGCCGCACGATCAAGTACTTCAAGGTCCAGTGGAGCAACCACACTGAAGCAGAAGCAACCTGGGAGCGTGAAGACTACCTCAGATCCGAGTTTCCATATCTCTTTAAAGCCTAGTTTAAGAATCTCGGGGACGAGATTCTTGTAAGGGGGTAGGTCTGTCACACCCTACATTTTGTAACACATCATTTGCATTAATAAAGCATGAAAATTTGGACCAACAAAAACTTTTGCATTATTTGGCTTTTATTTTGAAGTTGGTTTTCTCTGTGTGTTTTTTCAAGTGCTATTTATAGTCAACTACTCCACCTTCTATACTTCATCTCCTTGTCCCGAACTTCTGCCCAATGATCATGCCATGTGTATAGAGCAATATAGTATTTTCTTACAAAAATAATTTGGCCAAAGAGTATTTTCAAAAATTAGTTTTCCAAAAACCCCCTGGATTGAAGTTTGCACTATAAATACTTAATTAAGGGCAGTAAAAATATTTCAAAAGGTATATTTGAAACCTATTAGATATAGGATACCCAGAAACCACAAAAATATAATTTTGAAAGTTATTTTCCTATTTTATTTAAAGGATTTTTCTTAAGGCCAGAAATGGTCTTAAATAGGTTAAAATTATTTAAAAGCTTTAAAAATATTTGAGAAAAATTAGGGAGACTCAATGGACATATATTTTCCATATATGTGAGTTTCAACACATGGTTATGATCAAAATATTGGACAAAACCTCCCAAAACCATTTCTGCCCATTTCAAGGATTTGAAATATTTCTACAGGAAATATTTTCATAAAAATCCAAGGAAAATCCAGCAAGTCAGAAATGCACATTGTGATCACCTTGCAAAGCCTCATGTCAATTAAAGTCATTTTGGTTCACGAAAACCCTCTCTCACCAGAATCAAATTTGATCAAGTTTGTACTACCAACTTTCTCTCCTTGACCCCAACTTTTGTGAGCATGTTCACATGACCAAATGAGGCCACTACACCAAGTGGTGCATCAAGGAGAAGTGATTTGCTCAACTAGATCTACACAAGTCTATTTTTGCTCATTTCTAGGGTTTACAAAAGTTGCATTGGCAACTTTGCCCAATTAAGCTCCAAATTGGTGGAAGGCCCTAATTATATGTGTCATTTCACCCTGTGGAGTATCATGGCAATTGGAGATCATTTGCTTGCCAAAACCCTTATCAAACACCTTCTGCCACTTTCCAAAAATTCCCCTTTTGACCACTAAAACTATTCTCCTTGAGCTGAGCTTTTTACCACAGCTCCTCCTAGACCCCTTTCACCTCTAGTAACAATGGCAAACCCACAGCTCACTTTTTGGAGGGGTAAAATCTCTCTCCCCCTCTCTGGACAGCCACTTTCTCTCTCTTCCTCACCTCCATCCTCACCCCAGAGGCCATCCAGAGCATCCAATGCCTCTCCCTACTTCTTTACTCCCCCCTAGAGCTACCAGACATGCTTGGCTGTGCCCACTTTGCCAAAAAAATGGCATGCCAGCCATTTGCACGCTCTGGAGCACGCTACAGTGCGGGAGCTCTCTGCCCAACGACTCCGACGACCTCGAGCCTTCCCGCGCGCCTGACGATGCGCCTCGGCGTCCGCAGCACGCTACGCGGTCGGCCCCCTTCTCTCTCCTCCTCCCCGCGCCTCCGCGCTAGCGAACAGAGGCTGCCCGAGCGCGTCAATGGAGCAGCTCGCACGCGCGCTGCCCTGACGCTTCCCCGCTCCTTCTCTCTCTCCCTCTGGGCGTAGACCACCCCTACAAATGCCCTAGACACGGCACCCTCTTCCCCCGAGCCCTGCAGCGACGAGCGTGAGCTCGCCGGCGCACAGGTCTGCTGGACCTCTCCTTCGGCCTATATAAAGGCCTCCCCGAGCTCCCCCCTCCTCACCACTCGCCCTCTCACCCCCCTAGTCGCTCCCCTGCACCCCCTGTTCCTCCCCAGAGCCGCCCGAGCTCGAGATCGAGCTCGAGCTCCGCCGCCTCGGGTCGCCGTCGATCTCAGGGTACGGGCTCCCTTCGCCCCTTCTCTCTCTCTCTCTCTCTCTCTCTCTCTCTCTCTCTCGATCTGGACTCTCCTCACCTCCCTGATCATTTCCCCTCCGTTTCCCCTCTCTTTTGCAGCCGGAAACAACCGGAGCCGTCGACACCCGAAGCTCCTCCGCCGCAAACCTCGTCGCCGGCGAACCCCTGCACCCCGGCGACCAACTCCGGCACCACCCGAACGGCGACACGAGGAGGAGTCCAGCGGTGCTGTCAGCTCACCTCGCCGTGCCCGGAAACGTCGCCGGTGAGCTCGCCGCCCCACTGACCCGGGGTTGACGACAATGGCCGTGGGGCCCGTTCGTCAGCCCCTCGCCCTGACGCCTGGGCCCCGCCCGTCAGGTTTGAACCTGGCGCGCGCGCGTGCACCGATGCGCTGGGCCGCCTCTCTGCTGGGCCTGCCGCCCTGCGGCTGTTCTGGCCCAGCAGGCACAGTGCCCTTTTCTTTTTTCTTTTTCTGTCTCTATTCCAAAAATTCCACAGGATTAAATAATAGTCCAAATAAATTAATTCCAATTCCTAAATTCCTAGAATATTGCAACCTATTTAATGGTGCAACTTTCATTCAAATCCAACCAACTTTTATGTACTGTTCAAATTTAAATCCATATCCCCTCTTATATAACTCCAAATCCAAAACTAGGAATTTTCCCCTTCTTAGGTTTCAACCTAGTATTTTACAAAAATGAGTAGACATTTTTCTGAGCACTTTGATATTTCTGTTTTATTATTGCCTTATTTTCTCGTTATTATTTTGCGACGTTAGATTGCGTTGCTGACGAAGGAGTTCGACCAGAAGACTTTGAGGACCCAGAAGACTTTGCTGAGCCAGGCAAGCAGCCCTTTGACCATGTCTATGACACCCTTTTTTATGCATGTCATATAGCACTTTATTAGTGTTGCTCCGAAATCATGATGTGATGGTAACCACTTTGGTGGGTTGCCTTCGTTACTTCCTCATTGGTACCTGCATTATGCATGACCCTACCTTCTTATGAGGGTTATGCCGGTGGGAGTAGATAGGATGCAAAAGTAGTGCTACGCAAAAGGGACGGGTATATGCAAGGTGAAGGAGACAAAGTATTTTCAAAGGACTTTTCGAAAACCCCATCGGGTGCCACTTATGCCCAAGGAAGATGATGAGTTGGATAGCCACTTGATGACGAAGTGGTGTACCGAGGCAAGTGTGTGTGTTGATTTCAAAAACGGATTAGATTTAAGATTTGTTGACTGTCCCAACCTTACATGCGCAACCACTCTACCCTTATATGGGAAAGGGCATTATTGATTACTTAGGCCGATACTAGCTTGGAGCCCACATTACTAGTGATGGGGGAGAGTTGGTGCTCTCTCTCGGGACGGGGTCGTGCCAGGTAGGGCGGCCATGACTGTTTTCACAGGGCACCAGATACACCGTTGTGTCCCCTCTCGGATGTTACGATCTCGAGCGAACCTCGTATGATGTACATCATGAGGATACGGAACAACGAGTGGACTCCTTGTTAGTGTCGTCTAGGGAAAGATAGTGATCGGGTGCTTACCCCGGGTACTTGAGGTACCACGGGACGTGGATGACACGGAAGTTCCCCGGATCTTGTGGGTAAAGTGTGCAACCTCTGCAGAGTGTAAAACTATTCAAATAGCCGTGTCCACGGTCAAGGACAGTTGAGCGGTGCTGCTTAAACTATGTCCACATGCTTACAAACCAGTGTGTGTGTTTGGATAAGTGGGAAGAACTACTTGGGTCAAGTCAAGGACTTGACATGAGTGAGTTGGGTTGGTGCCCACTCTATTTATGTTGATATCTGTAACCTGTCCTCATGGTTACTTGAATTCTCCTGATGCATGTCTTACAAGTTGTTGAACATGTCATTGCACTCAAAACTAGCTTTCCGCAAAAAATTATCTATATTATGCATTGTTGTATCTTGAACCAAAGCATGGGTTGCTTGCGAGTACATTCAAAGTACTCATTGGCTTGCCACTGGTTATTTAATTGGCCAGCCATGGAAGGACAGGAGTTCGAAGAAGAATTCTTTGGAGACGAACATGCGAACTAGGACGTTTCCCAGTCAGAATGCCTGTAGGGTTAAGGCAAATGGCATGGGTTCTACTTATCGACGAAGATTTCCGCTGCTTGTGTTTTATTTGATGTTCAGCCCTTAAGGCTTTATCTATGTAAGACTTGACCATAATGGTCATAATTTGTGTAAGACGGTATGTATGGATATAAGACTCTTGTTATTCAGCTTCTGTGTGTTCAGTGAGCATTGATCTCTGGGATCACTGTGCACGTGCATTCGGTGATCACGACTTATGAGTCGGGGTCCCCGCATGAAGAAGCGATGGTGAGCCCAGATTCCGCAAAATGGCTTGAGGCCATGAAATCTGAGATGGGATCCATGTATGAGAACAAAGTGTGGACTTTGGTTGACTTGCCCGATGATCGGCAAGCGATTGAGAATAAATGGATCTTCAAGAAGAAGACTGACGCTGACGATAATGTTACTTTCTATAAAGCTCGACTTGTTGCAAAAGGTTTTCGACAAGTTCAAGGGATTGACTATGATTAGACTTTCTCACCCGTAGAGATGCTTAAGTCTGTCCGAATCATGTTAGCAATTGCCGCATTTTATTATTATGAAATTTGGCAAATGGATGTAAAAACTACATTCCTGAATGGATTTCTGGAAGAAGAGTTGTATATGATGCAACCAAAAGGTTTTGTCGATCCAAAGGGAGCTAACAAAGTGTGCAAGCTACATCGACCCATTTATGGACTCTTGTAAGTCTCTCGGAGTTGGAGTAAACGCTTTGATAGTGTGATCAAAGCATTTGGTTTTATACAGACTTTTGGAGAAGCCTGTATTTACAAGAAAGTGAGTGGGAGCTCTATTGCATTTCTGATATTATATGTGGATGACATATTGCTGATTGGAAATGATATAGAATTTCTGGATAGCATAAAGGGATACTTGAATAAGAGATTTTCAATGAAAGACCTCGGAGAAGCTGCTTATATATTGGGCATCAAGATCTATAGAGATAGATCAAGACGCTTAATTGGACTTTCAGCAAGCACATACCTTTACAAAGTTTTGAAAAAGTTCAAAATGGATCAAGCAAAGAAAGGATTCTTGCCTGTGTTACAAGGTGTGAAGTTGAGTAAGACTCAATGCCCAACCACTGTAGACGATAGAGAGAAGATGAAAGATGTTCCCTATGCTTCAGCCATAGGCTCTATCATGTATGCAATGCTGTGTACCAGACCTGATGTGTGCCTTGCTATAATTTTAGTAGGGAGGTACCAAAGTAATCCAGGAGTGGATCACTGGACAGCGGCCAAGAACATCCTGAAATACCTGAATAGGACTAAGGATATGTTTCTCGTTTATGGAGGTGACAAAGAGCTAGTCGTAAATGGTTACGTCGATGCAAGCTTTGACACTGATCCGGACGATTCTAAATCGCAAACCGGATACGTGTTTACATTGAACGGTGGAGCTGTCAGTTGGTGCAGTTCTAAACAAAGCGTTGTGGCGGGATCTACGTGTGAAGCGGAGTACATAGCTGCTTCGGAAGCAGCAAATGAAGGAGTCTGGATGAAGGAGTTCATATCCGATCTAGGTGTCATACCTAGTGCATCTGGTCCAATGAAAATCTTTTGTGACAACACTGGTGCAGTTGCCTTGGCAAAGGAATCCTGATTTCACAAGAGAACCGAGCACATCAAGAGACGCTTCAACTCCATCCGGGATCTAGTCCAGGTGGGAGACATAGAAATTTGCAAGATACATACGTATCTGAATGTTGCATACCCGTTGACTAAGCCTCTTCCATGAGCAAAACATGATCAGCACCAAGGCTCCATGGGTGTTAGAATCATTACTGTGTAATCTAGATTATTGACTCTAGTGCAAGTGAGTGACTGAAGGAAATATGCCCTAGAGGCAATAATAAAGTTATTATTTATTTCCTTATATCATGATAAATGTTTATTATTCATGCTAGAATTGTATTAACCGGAAACATAATACTTGTGTGAATACATAGACAAACAGAGTGTCACTAGTATGCGTCTACTTGACTAGCTCGTTGATCAAAGATGGTTATGTTTCCTCGCCATTGACATGAGTTTTCATTTGATTAATGGGATCACATCATTAGAAGAATGATGTGATTGACTTGACCCATTCCGTTAGCTTAGCACACGATCGTTTAGTATTCTGCTATTGCTTTCTTCATGGCTTATACATGTTCCTATGACTATGAGATTATGCAACTCCCGTTTACCGAAGGAACACTTTGTGTGCTACCAAACGTCACAACATAACTGGGTGATTATAAAGGTGCTCTACAGGTGTCTCCAAAGGTACTTGTTGGGTTGGCGTATTTTGAGATTAGGATTTGTCACTCTGATTGTCGGAGAGGTATCTCTGGGCCCACTCGGTAATGCACATCACTATAAGCCTTGCAAGCATTGTAACTAATGAGTTAGTTGCGGGATGATGTATTACGGAACGAGTAAAGAGACTTGTCGGTAACGAGATTGAACTAGGTATTGAGATACCAACGATCGAATCTCGGGCAAGTAACATACCGATGACAAAGGGAACAACGTATGTTGTTATCTGGTTTGACTGATAAAGATCTTCATAGAATATGTGGGAGCCAATATGAGCATCCAGGTTCCGCTATTGGTTATTGATCGGAGACGTGTCTCGGTCATGTCTACATAGTTCTCGAACTCGTAGGGTCCGCACGCTTTAAGTTTGATGACGGCTATATTATGAGTTTATGTGTTTTGATGTACCGAAGATAGTTCGGAGTCCCGGATGTGATCACGGACATGACGAGGAGTCTTGAACTGGTTGAGACGTAAAGATCGATATATTGGACGACTATGTTTGGACACTGGAAAAGTTCCGGAAGGTTTCAGACATTTATCGGAATACCGGGGGTTACCGGAACCCCCCGGGAACTAATGGGCCTTGTTGGGCCCTAGTGGAGAGAGAGGGGGGCCGGCCAGGGCAAGAGGCGCGCCCCTCCCCTTGAGTCCGAATAGGACAAGGAAGGGGGGCCGGCGCCCCCTTGCCTTTCCCCTCTCCCACTCCTTCCTTCCCCCTCCTCCTTGGACTAGGAAAGGGAGGGGCAAAACTACTTGGAGTAGGTTTCCCCCTCCTCGGGGGCGCCACCCCCTTGGCCGGCCCTCTCCTCCCCCTTTATATATGGAGGAGGGAGGCACCCCATAGACACAACAATTGATCTCTTGATCTCTTAGCCGTGTGCGGTGCCCCCTCCACCATAATCGACCTCGATAATATCGTAGCGATGCTTAGGCGAAGCCCTGCATCGGTAGAACATCATCATCGTCACTCTCCCACAACACTCGGCTGGATAGGAGTTCGAGGGACGTCATCAAGCTGAACGTGTGCTGAACTCGGAGGTGCCATGCGTTTGGTACTTGATCGGTCGGATCGTGAAGACGTACGACTACATCAACTGCGTTGTGCTAACGCGTCCGCTTTCGGTCTACGAGGGTACTTGGACAACACTCTCCCCTCTCTTTGCTATGCATCACCATGATCCTGTGTGTGCGTAGGATTTTTTTGAAATGACTACATTCCCCAACAGTAATGCGAACTTTACGTGCATGATTGGGCTTATTAATATGCACGAGAAACGTACCAGGATGAGCTCGTATAGGGCCCGGTTAGCGCTGTCGTTCCGGTTCCTCTCCTCCTCCAACAGCTTAGCCTTCTTCTCCTCCATCTCCCTCTGCTTCTCCTCCGCCTCCCTTTGTGCCTCCCTTTTTGCCTCCTCCACAAGCTCCTTCGTCTTCAATCTCTCTTTCTCAACAATAGTCTGCAACACACCACTCCTCGTTAGCATCATGTAATCATCGACGGACGCACACACAATGTAATGGAGGAAAGGTGACTGAGTCTATATAACTAACCGCCATGGCGATCTCCACGGGCCGTGCACGAGGCGTAATCTCAGGATCAGAGCTACTCAGGCGCTTCTTGATCTCCGGGCTAGTCTTAGGACAACGTATCAATCCATCTCCAATGGCTTGAGAGCCATGGGACCTCCTGCCACCCGATATCATCACCAGCTCTGTATCAAAAGGATCTTGGCCCGGGTTAAAGTCCTCCCCTTTCATCGCCTTCCCCTTGTCTCTGTAACACACAAGCTTGTGGTGGGAGGTCTTGTTGGTGAAGTTCTCTGGATCATCTAGGTCAGACTCCGTGAATGGCTTGGCCTTCTTGTACGGGGCCATATGGGCCATGCCATAGAGGTCGAACAGACCTAGCACAGGCTTCTTGTGGTGGTGCGCCTGAGAGAGAGGAATAAAAATATTAGTTAAGGGCTCAAGCTAGCATGAAGAATGATATTGCTATGTAAATAGGTCATTTTGGATCTAAGACAGGTTATTATGTCATTTTTTACCAAAGTATTAGTTATGTCATTTTCGAGGAAAATAAGCTAAGTTTAGGTCATTTTCGAGGTAACCAAGATTATTATGCCATTTTTGACCAAAGTATGCTAATTATGTCATTATTGAGCTATCCAAGGTTATTATGTCATTTTAGAGCTAACTATAGCATATTAAGTCATTTTATAGAGCTATCTAAGGTTATTATGTCATTTTAGAGCTAAATATGGCATAAATGAACTATTCAAGGTAGTTATGCCATTTTTTAACTAACTAAGCATATTAATTAAGTCATTTTGGAAGGGATAAATGCTAGCATGAAGAATGAATTGCATGAATCATGTAGCAAACCACATACCCAGTTATCCCTGTACTCAAACAAGTTGGAGCTCCCTTGATGGTGTGGCACACCTTCCATTTGGTCGCGCTTATCCTTGGCCTTTTAGTGCTCGACTTTCCATTGGTCAGAGCACCACGCATCCACCAACGCCTCCCAATAGTCCATCTTATCCACACACCATCTCGGGGGCACCTAAGTGAGTCAAGAGAAATTTCAGTGCTACGCCTATGAATCAAATGAAGAAAACTAAGTTCAAGGCTTTAAGAATAGGCAATTACTTGGATGTACTTCTCCTTACTCAGAAACTTGCCGCGACACTTCTGCTTGCCCCTCCTAATACCCTTCGAGGCGTAGTAGTCTCGAACGGCCTGCACCCGAGCCTCGTGCCTTAAGTTTTGAAGTAGGCGCTTGCACTCATTTTCGACAACCATAGACGCGGCCTCCTGCTCTCCCTCTGAAACCCTGTAGAAGGTCTGCAATCAAACAAGGCAACACTGATTAGTACAATCACTAGGTAGTGTTGATTTTTAATTCCGTAAAGGAGAAATTACCCAAAACCGACGGAACACAATGTCGGCCACCGTCTCGCACAAGACACCGTCGACCCTCTCCTCCGGCAGGGCCTGGGCAACCGAGTACAGCTCTAGGTCAGTGCTAGCTGTGGAACCTGACCCTCACCAGGCAACGTGACCCACCCAGGGGAGTGTTGTCGGCAAAGCACACCAAGGACCTGGTTGGGCCTACGGGCACCAGGGGCATACCCAGCCCTGTAGTATGACAAGGCCAACACATTAGATATTAATTTGAAGGAACATGAAGGCAAAAGGTTAAAAAATAGTAAATGCACTTACTTCAACCCTTTATGCGCAATCAACCACCTCTGGTCGGGGGTCGTCGGCACGGGCGGGAGCTTTGTACAGCCACACTTGTAGACCTTCTTGCCCTTCTCAACCAGCTCGTCGTCGCTGTAGCTATCTTCTGAAAAGGTGTCCTCGCTACCATCCTCCGGGCCACTAGCCTCCCGAGTCTCGTGGGCCGAAGACCCCGTGACCGGAGTCTTCTGGGACGAAGACCCCGTGACCTGGGACGAAGACCCCGTGACCGGAGTGTTCTGGAACGAAGACTCTAGGACCGGACTCACGTGGGGCGAAGGGTCGACGACCCGAGTCTGGTGGGGCAAAGGATCAGCCACCGGAGGCTCATGGACCAAAGTCTGAGGGTCCACGTAAGACGGAGCACTCCTGTCGTCGGGTGAAACAGCTGAGGGTGGCGGCGAGGAAGGCGTAGGAGCCTTCCTACCTCTCCCACTGCAACATCCACCTCTACCAGCCTTCTTTGTCCTCCTCGACCTCTCCCAGCCATAGAAGAAGCGCCCGCCGCAGCTGTCTGCATACCGTCCTGCACCGCTCTCTGGAGGGGCTACGCTAGAATAATGCAACCACCCCTCCCAGTAGCGCTCGCAGGAGGCTCGGGGCGCTCTAGACCCTTGCCCACTATCCTGTCAACACCTGCAATGACAAAAAGTAAACGAAATTAGTACAACATAAATTTTTTGGATACCTGACATGAACATAATAATATGTACTCCCTCCGTCCGAAAATACTTGTCATCAAAATGGACAAAAAGGGATGTATCTAGAACTAAAATACATCTAGATACATCCCTTTTTATTCATCATGATGACAAGTATTTCCGGACGGAGGGAGTATATAATTTAAGTGTATCATAATCATGACCATAACAAAAATACACCTGATCAACACAAATATATATGGGGTCGGGGTGTGGTGTCGGGGTGTCGGTGTGTCGGGGTCGGGTGTCGTGCCGGGGTGTCGTGTCGGGGTCGGGGTGTCAGGGTCTGGGTCGGGGTGTGGTGTCAGGGTGTCGGTTGGTCGGGGTCGGGGTCGGGGTGTGTTGTCAGGGTGTCGGTTGGTCGGGGGTCGGGGTCGGGGTCGGGGGTCGGTGTCGGGGTGTCATGCCGACGTGTCGGGGTGTCGGGGGTCGGGTCGGGGTCTCTTTTTTCCTTTTCTTCTTCTCTTCTTCTTCTCTTCTTCTTCTCCTCCTCCTCTCCTCTCCTCCTCTTCTTCTTCCTCCCCCTTTCTACTTATTCTACTTTTCTTCTTCTTTTTTCATTAAACCTAAAACTAAACCTAAACAAAAAAACTAAACTAAATAACCTAAACTAATTAAACCTAAACTATTTAACTAAATAACCTAAACTAATTAAACTAAATAACCTAAACTAACTAAACTGAAAAAACTTAAACTAAATAACCTAAACTAAACAGAAAAGAAAAAAAAGAAAAAATAGAAAAAAAAACAGGGGCAGGGGCTCACTGTGGGGGCAGCAACGGGTCGTGGAGGGGGCAATGACGGGGCGGCGGTGAGGCAGGGTGGCGACGGGGCGGGGAGGACCGGCGACGGGCGGTGCTCCTGGGAGGGGGGTGGAGGGGGAGGCCGCGGCGGGTGGGGGCGGCGGCGGCCCGGTGGAGGGGGAGGCCGCGGCAGGACGGGGCGGGGACAGGCACGCAAGGAAGGGGGCGGCGCGGCTGGACGGTCGCGGCGCGGCTGGCCGGCGTGGAAGGGGCGGCGGGGGCGCGGTGGACGTCAGGGCGCCGCAGGGGAGGGGTGTGGGGCGAGGGGGCGAGTGGCGAGGGGGCGGCGACGGGTGGTGGGGCGATGGGGCAAGGGCGCGGCGGGTGGTCGGGGTGGCGGCGGGTGGCTGGTGGCGGGGGCGGCGACGGTTGGCGGTGGTCTCATCGGGGAGAGAGGACAGAAAGAGAGAGAGGGAGGGGGCGGGGTGGGGAGCTGTTAGTTAGGTTATCTCTTTGCCGTCCGCTCCCCTTTGCCGTCCGCTCGCGGACGGCAAAGAGGGGGCCGTTAGGTTTTTTTCTAAGCAACTCGTTAGTGGGGCCCACCTCCCTCTTTGCCGTCCGCCCGCTGACGGCAAAGAACTGGTTGATGGCAAAGACCTTCTTTGCCATCAGCCAGTTCTTTGTCGTCCGTTTTTTGCAAGCAGATGGCAAAGACCTTCTTTGCCGTCCGCCAGCAGACGACAAAGAATAGGCCGATGACAAATAAGCAAATTCCAGTAGTGGAGGGGTGTCTATCTAAGCGGGAGTTGTTAAGTAATATGATTAATTGAACTTTAATTTATCATGAACTTAGTCCTGATAGTATTTGCATATCTATGTTGTCGATCAATAGCTCACGGTGTATCTCCCCTATGTTTTTAATATGTTCCTAGAGAAAACTAAGTTGAAAGATAATAGTAGCAATGATGCCGATTGGATCCGTGATCTGAGGATTATCCTCGTTGCTGCACAAAAGAATTATGTCCTTAATGCACCGCTAGGTGACAGGCCTATTGCAGGAGCAGATGCCAATGTTATGAACGTTTGACAAGCTTGGTATGATGACTACTTGATAGTTTAGTGCACCATGCTTTACGGCTTATAACTGGGACTTCAAAAACATTTTGAACGCCACGGAGCATATAAGATGTTCCAAGAGCTGAAATTGGTATTTCAGACTCATGCCCGTGTTAAGAGGTATGAGACCTCTGACTAGTACTTTGCCTACAAGATGGAGGAGAATAGCTCTGCTAGTGAGCATATGTTCAAAATGTCTGAGTATTACAATCGCTTGAATCAAGTGGGAGTTAATCTTCAAGATAAGATAGTGATTGACATAATTCTCTTGTCACCATCACCAAGTTACTAGAACTTCGTGATGAACTATAATATGCAAGGGATAACGAAAATGATTCCTGAGCTCTTCGCGACGCTGAAAATCGGTGAAGGTAAAAATCAAGAAAAGCATCAACTGTTGATGGTTGACAAGACCACTAGTTTCAAGTAAAAGTACAAGGGAAAAAAGGGAACTTCAAGAAGAATGACAAGCAAGTTTCCACTCCCATGAAGAAACCCAATGCTAGACCCAAGCCTGAAACTGAGTGCTTCTACTGCAAAGGAAATGGTCACTGGAAGCGGAACTGCCCCAAATACTTGCGGATAAGAAGGATGGCAAAGTGAACAAAAGTATATATGATATACATGTTATTGATGTGTACTTTACTAGTGTTCATAGTAGCCCGTGGGTATTTGATACTAGTTCAGTTGCTATGATTAGTAACTTGAAACAGGAGTTAGAAAATGAACAGAGACTAGTTGAGGGCGAGGTGACGATATGTGTTGGAAGTGATTCCAAGGTTGATAAGATCACCATCGCACACTCACTTTACCTATGGGATTAGTGTTAAACCTAAAATAAATTTTATTTGGTGTTTGCGTTGAGCATAATATGATTGGATCATGTTTATTGCAATACAGTTATTCATTTAAGTCAAAGAATAATTGTTATTCTGTTTACATGAATAAAACCTTCTATGGTCATACACACAAGGTGAATGGTTTATTGAATCTCGATCATAGTGATACACATATTCATAATATTGAAGCCAAAAAATGCAAAGTTAATAATGATAGTGCAACTTATTTGTGGCACTGCCGTTTAGGTCATATTGGTGTAAAGCACATGAAGAAACTCCATGGTGATGGGCTTTTGGAATCAGTTGATTATGAATCACTTGATGCTTGCGAACCATGCCTTATGGGCAAGATGACTAAGACTCCGTTCTCCAAAACAATGGAGCGAACAACTGACTTATTGGAAAATAGTACATACTGATGTATGTGGTCCGATGAGTGTTGAGGCTCATGGCGGGTATCGTTATTTTCTGACCTTCACATATGATTTGAGCAGATATGGGTATATCTACTTGATGAAACATAAGTCTGAAACATTTGAAAAGTTCAAAGAATTTCAGAGTGAAGTGAAAAATCATTGTAACAAGAAAATAAAGTTTCTACGATCTAATCGTGGAGGTGAATATTTGAGTTATGAGTTCGGTCTTCATTTAAAACAATGCAGAATAGTTTCGCAGCTCACGCCACCTGGAACACCACAGCTTAATGGTGTGTCTGAATGTCGTAATTATACTTTATTAGATATGGTGCGATCTATGATGTCTCTTACTAATTTGCCGCTATCATTTTGGGGTTATGCTTTAGATATAGCTGCATTCACATTAAATAGGGCACCATCTAAATCCGTTGAGATGACACTATATGAACTGTGGTTTGGCAAGAAACCCAAGTTGTCGTTTCTTAAAGTTTGGGGCTGCGATGCTTATGTGAAAAAGCTTCAACCTGATAAGCTCGAACCCAAATCGGAGAAATGTGTCTTCATAGGATACCCAAAGGAAACAGTTGGGTACACCTTCTATCACAGATCTGAAGGCAAGATATTCGTTGCTAAGAATGGATCCTTTCTAGAGAAGGAGTTTCTCTCGAAAGAAGTGAGTGGGAGGAAATTAGAACTTGATGCGGTAGTTGTACCTTCTCTCGAATTGGAAAGTAGTTCATCACAAAAATCAGTTTCAGTGATTCCTACACCAATTAGTGACGAAGCCAATGATGATGATCATGAAACTTCATATCAAGTTACTACGAAACCTCGGAGGTCAACCAGAGTATGATCCGCACCAGAGTGGTATGGTAATCCTTTCTGGAAGTCATGTTACTAGACCATGACGAACCTGCGAACTATGAGGAAGCGATGATGTGCCGAGATTCCGCAAAATGGCTTGAGGCCATGAATTCTGAGATGGGATCCATGTATGAGAACAAAGTATGGACTTTGGTTGACTTACCCGATGATTGGCAAGCCATTAAGAATAAATGGATCTTCAAGAGGAAGATGGACGCTGATGGTAGTGTTACTATCTACAAAGCTCGAATTGTCGCAAAAGGGTTTTCAACAAGTTTAAGGTGTTGACTATGATGAGATTTTCTCACTCGTATCGATGCTTAAGTCTGTCCGAATCATGTTAGCAATTGCCGCATTTTATGAAATCTGGCAAATGGATGTCCAAACTGCATTCTTTAAATGGATTTATTAAATAAGAGTTGTATATGATACAACCAGAAGGTTTTGCCAATCCTAGAGGTGCTGGTAAAGTGTGCAAGCTCTAGTGATCCATCTATGGACTGGCGCAAGCATCTCGGAGTTGGAATGTACGCTTTGATAGTGTGATCAAAGCATATCATTTTATACAGACTTTCAGAGAAGCCAGTATTTACAATAAAGTGAATGGGAGCACTACAACCTTTCTGATAAGTATATGTGAATGACATATTTTTGATCAGAAATGATGTAGAATTTTCTGGAAAGCATAAATGAGTGTTTGAAAAGAGTTCTTCAAAGAAAGACCTCGGTGAAGCTGCTTACATATTGGGCATCAAGATCTATAAAAGATAGATCAAGACGCATGATAAGACTTTCGATGAGTACATACCTTGATAAGATGTTGAAGTTCAAAATAGATCAGACAAAGAAGGAGTTCTTGCCTGAGTTGTAAGGTGTGAAGTTGGGTAAAGACTCAAAACCCGACCATGGCAGAAAATAGAAAGAGAATGAAAAGTCATTCCCTATGCCTCAGTCATAGGTTCTATAAAGTATGCTATCTTGTGTACCAGACCTATTGTGTACCTCACCATGAGTTTGGCAAGAGGGTACAATAGTGATCCAGGAGTGAATCAATGGACAACGGTCAAAATTATCCTTAGTGGAATAAGGACATGTTTCTCGATTATGGAAGTGATAAAAAGTTTATCGTAAAGGGTTACGTCGATGCAAGCTTTGACACTGATCCGGATGACTCTAAGTCTCAATCTGGATAAATATTGAAATTGGGAGCAATTAGCTAGAGTAGCTCCGTGCAAAGCATTGTAGACATAAATTTGCAAAATACATACGACTTAGAATGTGGCAGACCCGTTGACTAAACTTCTCTCACAAAGCAAAACATGATCACTCTTTGGGTGTTAATCACATAGCGATGTGAACTAGATTATTGACTCTAGTAAACCCTTTGGGTGTTAGTCACATGGAGATGTGAACTAATCACATAAAGATGTGAACTACTGGTGTTAAATCACATGACGCTGTGAACTAGATTATTGACTCTAGCGCAAGTGGGAGACTGAAGGAAATATGCCCTAGAGGCAATAATAAAGTTGTTATTTATATTTCCTTATATCATGATAAATGTTTAGTATTCATGATAGAATTGTATTAACCGGAAACTTAGCACATGTGTGAATACAGAGACAAAACAGAATGTCCCTAGTATGCCTCTACTTGACTAGCTCGTTAATCAAAGATGGTTAAGTTTCCTGACTATAGACATGTGTCGTCATTTGATGAATGGGACCACATCATTAGGAGAATGATGTGATGGACAAGACCCATCCATTAGCTTAGCATGTTGATCGTTCAGTTTTATTACTATTGCTTTCTTCATGACTTATACATGTTCCTTAGACTATGAGATTATGCAACTCCCGAATACCGGAGGAACACCTTGTGTGCTATCAAACGTCACAAGTAACTGGGTGATTATAAAGATGCTCTACAGGTGTCTCCGATGGTGTTTGTTGAGTTGGCATAGATCGAGATTAGGATTTGTCACTCCATGTATCGGAGAGGTATCTCTCGGCCCTCTCGGTAATGCACATCACTATGAGCCTTGCAAGCAATGTGACTAATGAGTTAGTTACGATATGATACATTACAGAATGAGTAAAGAGACTTGCTGACGACGAGATTGAACTAGGTATGATGATACCGACGATCGAATCTCGGGCAAGTAACATACCGATGAAAAAGGGAACAACCTATGTTGTTATGCAGTTTGACCGATATAGATCTTCATAGAATATGTAGGAGCCAATATGAGCATCCAGGTTCCGCTATTGGTTATTGACCGGAGATATGTCTCGGTGATGTCTACATAGTTCTCGAACCCGTAGGGTCCGCACGCTTAACGTTCGACGACGATTTACATTATGAGTTATGTGATTTTATGCCCGACGTTTGTTCGGAGTCCCAGATGAGATCATGGACATGACGAGGAGTCTCAAAATGGTCGAGACACAAAGATTGATATATTGGACGATGTTATTCGGACACAGGATGAGTTCCGAGAGGTACCGGGTAACTATCGGAGTGTCGGAGGGTTACCGGAACCCCTCGGGGGAACTAATGGGCCATGATGGGCCTTAGCGGGGAGAGAGAAGGGCCACAAAGGGGCTGACCGCGCCCCCTGGATTCGAATTGGACTTGGGGAAGGGGGTGGCGCCCCCTTTTCTTCCCTTCTCCTTCTCCCTTCTTTCTTCCCCCTCTTCCTCGGGTGGAATCCTACTAGGACTTGGAGTCCTAGTAGGACTCCCCTCTCCTGGCACGCCTTACAGGGATGGTCGTCCTCCCCCTCCCTCCTTTATATATGAGGGCAGGGGGCACCCTAGAGCACACCAAGTATTCTCTTAGCCGTGTGCGGGCCCCCCTCCACAGTTACACACCTCGGTCATATTGTCGTAGTGCTTAGGCGAAGCCCAACGCCAGTAACTTCATCAACACCGTCGCCACGCTGTCGTGCTGACGGAACTCTCCCTCGGCCTCAACTGGATCAAGAGTCCGAGGGACGTCACCGAGCTGAACGTGTGCTGATCACAGAGGTGTCATACGTTCGGTACTTGGATCGGTTGGATCGCGTAGACGTTCGACTACATCAACCGCGTTACTAAACGCTTCCGCCTTCGGTCTGTGAGGGTACGTGGACACACTCTCCCCGCTCGTTGCTATGCATCTCCTAGATAGATCTTGCGTGATCGTATGCAAAAAATTTGAAATACTGCGTTCCCCAATAGTATGGTACATGGAGAGATGCATGGTACACTGTGTACACACAGTTTTGTCTGATGAACGAAACCGCGATGCCATCATGATCCGAGCCATTGGTTATCTCCTAGATAATTGGATAATTCAGTCCGGTAAACAAAGAGTGTGTACCAAGGCTACTTACCAGCCTCCAATCAAAAATTCCCGAAGGCCCACAAAAGTTGGGATCCTGCTCAAAGACCTTGTAGTGACTGTGATTGTATTCCACGAAACAACATGTCCGATACGTGCGAATGATCATCAATCGTTCGCCGTCGTCTGATCGAGCCAGGAACCACTTGCAACTGCCCTGCCGCTTTTCTTTGAAAGGTTCTGGGATTAGGAATGGTAGGGACACTAGGCGACCTACAACATCATATCAAGTTGGAGTCAAATAAAAAAGGGTTCGTCCTGTAGTCAATCTTAAGAACAACATGTTATGAGCATGAATATTTTTTCAGTAAATGTTGACAGTAATATAAGCAAGCCATCATGATATCATAGGAAAGTAACATACATCTGTAACCGCTGTTTCTAGCGATGACTGGAGTAGGCCAGCAATACGTCTAGCCATAGAAGGAGTCCACAGCGTAAATGAAGCCCTTGTGTTCAATGGCATTAGAGAAGCATGGAGGATGTATGATCCTGCAATGGACGTGCAGATTTATCCACTTACTGAAGTGACCTGTCAGATAGGCGAGACCGCGGTTAAAGAACGCAATTAGCCTGATGTCTTTATATTTCACAGATCTTCTGGGCACTTGGCAGATTACAACCTTGAGCAAATCAAACTTGGTATCATGTTGGCTACTTTAAGATTCTGAGTATTCTGGGCCGCGGTGTTGGGAAACATAGCATGCAATTACAAAAAAATTCCTATGCTCACGCAAGATCTATCTAGGAGATGCATAGCAACGAGAGGGAGAGAGTGTGCCTACGTACCCTCATAGACTGAAAGCGGAAGCGTTTGACAGCGCGGTTGATGTAGTCGAGCTTCTTCTCATTCCGACCGATCAAGCACTGAACGTATGGCACCTCCGAGTTCTGCACACGTTCAGCTCGATGACGTCCCACAAACTCTTGATCCATCAAAGTGTCGAGGGAGAGTCCCGTTAGCACGACGGAGTGGTGACGGTGATGGTGAAGTGATCCGCGCAGGGCTTCGCCTAAGCACTACGTGAATATGACCGGAGGCGTAAACTGTGGAGGGGGGCGCCACACACGGCTAACAATTGTTGATGTTGTTCTAGCGGTGCCCCCCCACATATATATAGGTTGGAGGGGAGGAGAGGCAGCAAAGGGGGCACCCCAAGTAGGAGTCCTACTTGGGTGCCTCCCAATTCGGCCTCCCCCTTTACATATCCACCGGCGGGGGAAGGAAAGAGGAGGGAGGAGGGAAGGAAGGGGGAGGCAGAATCCCGCCCCTTCCTTCTCTCTCTCCCATTTACTTTCTCCTGAGGTGCAGCCCATATGGGGGGCGCAGCAGCCCCTGCTGGCTGCTGTGTTTCCCCTCTAGGCCCATTAGGCCCATATAGTTGCCAGGGGGTGCCCGGAACCCCTTTCGATGACCCGATATGTACCCGGTACCTCCAGAACACTTCAGGTGTCCGAATATCATCGTCCTATATATATTAATATTTACCTACCGACCATTTCAAGACTCCTCGTCATGTCCGTGATCTCATCCGGGACTCCGAACAACATTCGGTCACCAAATCACGTAACTCATAATATACAAAATCGTCACCGAACGTTAAGCGTGCGAACCCTACGGGTTCGAGAACTATGTAGGCATGACCAAGACACCTCTCCGGTAAATAACCAACAGCGGAACCTCGATGCTCATATTGGTTCCCACATATTATACGAAGATCTTTATCGGTCGTACCGTAATGACAACATATGTTATTCCCTTTGTCATCGGTATGTTACTTGCCCGAGATTCGATTGTCGGTATCTTCATACTTAGTTCAATCTCATTACCGGCAAGTCCCTTTACTCGTTCCGTAATACATCATCCCACAACTAACTCATTAGTCACATTGCTTGCAAGGCATATTACGATGTGCATTACCGAGAGGGCCCAGAGATACCTCTCCGATACTCGGAGTGACAAATCCTAATCTCGATCTATGCCAACCCAACAAACACCTTCGGAGATACCTTTAGAGCATCTTTATAATCACTCAGTTACGTTGTAGCGTATAGCATGCAAGGTATTCCTCCGGTATCCGGGAGTTGCATAATCTCATAGTCAAAGGAATATGTACATGACATGAAGAAAGAAATAGCAATAAAACTTAATTGATCATGATGCTAAGCTAATGGATGGGTCTTGTCCATCACATCATTCTTCTAATGATGTGATCCCGTTCATCAAATGACAACACATGTCTATGGTTAGGAAACTTAACCGTCTTTGATTAACGAGCTAGTCTAGTAGAGGCTTACTAGGGACATGGTGTTTTGCCTATGTATCAACACATGTATCAAGTTTCCGGTTAATATAATTCTAGCATGAATAATAAACATTTATCATGATATAAGGAAATATAAAATAATAACTTTATTATTGCCACTAGGGCATATTTCCGTCAGTCTCCCACTTGCACTAGAGTCAATAATTTTGATTACATTGTAATGATTCTAACACCCATGGAGTCTCGGTGCTGATCATGTTTTGCTCGTGGAAGAGGCAGATCTGTATCTATTTTGCAAATCTCTATGTCTCCCTCCTTGACTTGATCACAGATGGAGTTGAAGCGTCTCTTGATGTGTTTGGTTCTTTTGTGAAATCTGGATTCCTTTGCCAAGGCAATTTCTCCAGTGTTGTCACAAAAGATTTTCATTGGACCCGATGCACTAGGTATTACACCTAGATCGGATATGAACTCCTTCATTCACTGCTTCCGAAGCAGCTATGTACTCTGCTTCACACGTAGATCCCGCCACGACGCTTTGCTTGGAACTGCACCAACTGACAGCTCCACCATTCAATATAAATACGTATCCGTTTTGTGACTTAGAGTCATCTGGATCAGTGTCAAAGCTCGCTTTAACGTAACCATTTACGACGAGCTCTTTATCACCTCCATAAACGGGGAACATATCCTTAGTCCTTTTCAGGTATTTCAGGATGTTCTTGACTGCTGTCCAGTGATCCACTCCTGGATTACTAACGTACCTCCCTGCTAGACTTATAGCAAGGCACACATCATGTCTGGTACACAGCATAGCATACATGATAGAACTTATGGCTGAGGCATAGGGAATGACTTTCGTTTTTATCTCTATCTTCTACAGTGGTCGGGCATTGAGTCTGACTCAAGTTCACACCTTGTAACACAGGCAAGAACTCTTTCTTTGACTGATCCATTTTTAACTTCTTCGAAACTTTATCAAGGTATGTGCTTTGTGAAAGTACAATTAAGCGTCTTGATCTATCTCTATAGATCTTGATGCCCAATATATAAGCAGCTTCACCGAGGTCTTTCATTGAAAAACTCTTATTCAAGTATCCTTGTCGGTGTCAAAATCGGCCGATCTCGGGTAGGGGGTCCCGAACTATGCGTCTGAAGATCGAAGTGAACAGGAGGCAAGGGGACACGATGTTTACCCAGGTTCGGGCCCTCTTAATGGAGGTAATACCCTACTTCCTGCTTGATTGACTTTGATGACTATAGGGGCTACAAGAGTTGATCTACCTTGAGATCGTAATGGCTAAACCCTAGCTGTCTAGCCTATGCAAATTCTGATAGCCTCTACAGACCTAACCCTCCGGTTTATATATACACCGGAGGGGCCTAGGGTTGTACAGAGTCGGTTTACAGAGAAAGGGAACTACACATCCGGACGTGAAGCTTTCCATCCAAGCAAAGGAGAGTCCCATCCGGACACGGGGAAGGCCTTCTATATTGTATCTCCATGGCCCATCAGTCCGGCCCATGCTACACAGGCCGGGCACCCGAGGACCCCATAGTCCAGGACTCCCTCAGTAGCCCTCGAACTTGCCTTCAATGACGACATAGTATTCGGCTCATGTCTTCGGCTTGCAAGGTGGGTTCTTCATTATAATCCAGACTAATGACAAACCGGTGATAACCTCGATGTCTTTTACGATTCCCCTTGTCGACACTTCGATTTTCGCGCATCGGGCGAATATGAACGGTCTATGTTTTTTTGCAAATAAGCTCCTCATTACGATTGGATGGCACCTATATAAGGAGATGTAGATCTCCAAATGTCATCTCACATCGCGCAGAAGGAAAACCACCAAGTTCAGCCACGAGCAAAGCCTTCCATCATGGCCAGTGCCCCAGGCTCCTCTTCGCGCCCCATGGCCCTCAAAAGGGTGATTGGAAGAGTTGTTCTGTGCCTCATCTTCAGCTGAGCTGACTCCAAATGCAGGATTACCTCCCCCTCGCAGATCTAGTCTCCGTTCAAGAGGGCTTGTATTCAATCGGCAACGATGCGACGGCTGCGAACTTCCCCAACCCCAATAAGGAGGAGAGGGTGTGCATCATCACATTTCTGCTGCGGGGCCTGGGATTTCCAATCCATCCCTTCCTCCGAGGGTTATTGGAATTTTATGGCATCCAACTACACAACCTCACCCCAGGTTCGATTCTGCACATCTCAGGCTTTGTTGCCCTCTCCGAGCTATTCTTAGGCATCGAGACCCATTTTGAATTATGGAGGAAATTCTTTTGCCTTTCCCCGCCACCGAGGAGGTTCCATATTTGAAGTAGGTGGTGCCGAAGTATGGCGTATAGCCGGATCCGAATACCTTGTAGGGACACCTAAAGAGGTATACCCGCAGTGGTCCTCAGAATGGTTTTATATGGACGACCTCCCACTGCCGGACCCAGTTCGGCACAGTCTCCCTAAATTTTCCAATGCTCCTTTAAGGAAGCGCCTCAACTGGTGTCCCCGCAGTCCCACGGAAGAGGAAAGTGTGGAGATAAAGAGGTTGGTCAGCAAGGTCAGGTTGCTAGCCCATACCGAGCTCTCGATAGTTGAAGTCATGGCCATTACAATAAAGAGGTGTGTCCAACCTCTTCAATCCAGAGTAACTCCCTTATGGTGCTACAACGGAGAACATGATGCGTCCCGCTACGGACGGAAGGGTCCGGATACCCCAGCCGAACTGGCCTCAATTTTGGCTGATCTGTATAAGGGCGAAAAGGAAGATTTTCTCTGGTTAAACTGTCGGGAGGCTTATTTTATGTACACCCCTATTGAATGGGTAAGATCTCGATCGTCTGTGCTTATTTCATTGCGTTGCAGACACTAATCGAATTTACTCTTTGTCGCCACCAACAGTCATGGAGGAGGATGACCGAGGACGTCCACTGTCCTGCTCCCCAGCCAGAGGATCATAATCGTGATAAAGATCCTGGCTTTTGCGAGGATCCGGGCATATATATAGAATTTGATGATGGGGTATTCTATCAAGCGAGCCTTGATGGTTCGGAAGTGGCTATCACCGTCGACTACCCTCGCCTTTATCCCTTGTGCATCGTGAGTATCCGGAGGTTTCTTAAAAGGAGATCCTTATCTACATCCTTACCTGTTGTACTGATCCGGTATTTTAACAGGATCAACGCTCTAGGGACCGTATCTCCTCAAGGGCGGCTCCTACACAAGGCCGTCGTTCAAAACGAGAAGGGGCCAGGACTTCTGCAGAGACCTCATAGTCTTCTAAGAGGTATGTGTGCTTTAATATATGCCTAGGCATGAGTCTGGGTTGTTAAAAGTCTCCCTTTTTATCCTTGACATCAGGAGGAGTACGCGGCAGACGGTGGGAAAACGCCCGATTAGCCAAATGTCCACTAATCCGGTGTCGGACTCGTCAACTAGGACACGAGCCGACACGATGCCCGTTCCGCCTCCTCAAGAGGATTTGGATGACATATCAATCACGAATTCCGAAGTGGAGAGCGTGATGAATCACCGTCGATTAAACGAGGCTATGCGTGCTCTGGCCATTTCTGAACAAGAGTTTGCCGCACTGAGTTTGGTGGATGCATATATCCGAGCTGCTCGAGACGGACTTGCCGGAGTCATTTGGCTGTTCTTGAAGGATATACAGGTAAAATTTGATGCAATTTTGTATGGTCATATGCCAGTAGCCCCCGAGACCTGAAATGGTGAAGCAAACCGATTTAAGGATCGATAATTCTTGCAGGTTCTGAAAGAAAAGTACACTATGCTAGCCCAGGAGTAAACACAAACCAGACGCAACTGAATGCGGTCACCGCCGAACTAGCAGAATTGAAAGAGACCGCGACGGGCGCATCTAGGTAGAAAATTTTTGAGGAGGAAAAGGAAAAACATCCCAAAGAGATAGAGAGCTTGAAGGCTCAACTATCGGCCATTCAGAAGGAAAATGAAAAACTAAAGCGCAGCATGTTCGGTATGTCTTCCACTCTTATTTAGAACCACCATAGGTGCTCATGTTTAGTCCATAATGCTGAATATCATGACTTTATTGCTACAGGTCTGCTAATTGGTTGGCTGGAAGAGGAAGTATCTGGATTTCAAGGCGACGTGCTAAAGGAGTTGTCTGTTGTGCATGCTCGGGCCCGGAAAGCCATGAGGAGTATGGTGAAGGCGTTATGGCCATCTGATACCCCTCCAGAAAGTATGGAGGGCCTGTCAAACTTGTTCAAAGGTGCTCGGCGTCGGTTCGAGCTATGGAAGACGTCTACCTGATGTGAAGGCGCACGAGAAGCCTGGGCCATGGTGAAGACACGCTTCACTAAACTAGACCCGAATCATATGGCCCGAGTAGGACCACAGGGACCAGATGGGAAGGAAATCACTTTAAATGTGGTCTATGATAAAGTAATGATTGCTGGGAAATATTCGCAGGAAGACTGTAGATTAGACAGCCTTATAGACGGAATAGATAAGGAATAGGTTTTTGACTTAATGTATCAATATACATTTATGACCAACCTTTGGTTTGATACGAACATGTGAAATGATTTTGTCATCGCAGGCATTCGGCTTTAACCTCTAGACCAGAATGGTGGAGTGTTTCCGGATACTTAAGACGAAAGGAGGTATTTATCCGAAAACCAGGCAACCCAATCATTGTGCTCGAACAGACAAAAAATTCGAGTTCGAGATGTATGTTATATTACGTATGTAAGAAACATCTTGCAAGAAAAATAGTTCCGTTAAGGGTTCCTTTCCTTGGGTCGGCATATTATGGTTACACATGCCGGGGTGTGTGGTCCGTAATACGGAAAAACTGCCTCGTAGTGCTTAAAATGGTTGCAATACGGCAACAATCTATCGTTTTAGTGCCGACCAATTATTCCCTTAAGAACGCTAGCTTTAGGATTCACCCGTCTGAGGTACATGTCCGGATAACCCGGTTGTAACAATCGTAGAGGTGCTCCCTTTATGCCCTAGCTGAACAATTGGGAATGTGGGGCATAAGCACAGGAGCAAGGCAACTTATCTTGGCAAAAACTTAAGTCATAGAGGTGCATATGATGGCAAAAAGGATGTATATCCACAGACGACACATATATTGTGAGCTCTAGGCTTGGTATAATAAGAAGCTTCTACTTACAGAAGCCCCCAGTCATGGTGAGGTGTGTACATTTAAGAATGTTTACCCCTCAAGTGTTCGGCTTATCCGAACACACCATGAGAAACAAAAAAAAGGAAAAAATTGAAAAGGAGACAAAAGAACGAATAAGAAGCATGGCCGGACTTATGCGTAGAATCTTCGGAGTCGAGCAGCGTTCCAAGGGTTTGGCTCTAAGCGATTATCCGATGCATTCGAAGGCGGTAGGCTCCTCCAGTGAGAACTACATCTATAATGAAGGGACCTTCCCATTTTGGTTCGAGTTTATCCTTTTTCCTTCTCTGGGAGGCGTAAAACAAGCTTACCGACGTTATAAGTCTTTACCCGCACTTCTCTGCTTTGGTATCTCCGAGCTTGCTGTTGATAGAATGCAGAACGTGCTTTTGCGACATTGCGCTCCTCCTCCAGGCCATCTAAGTCGTCCTGACAAGCGAGCTCAGCCTCTCTCTCTTCATACACGCGCACTCGAGGTGATTCATGAATAATGTCGCAGGGCAAGACAACCTCTGCCACGACACCATGAAGACTGGTGTGTATCTGATCGTGCAATTGGGCGCGGTCCGCAGCCCCCAGAGTACGAAATCGAGTTCCTTGACCCAGTGTTTATCCGACTCCTTTAGGGATCGCACTAGTGTGGGTTTGGTGCCGCTCATTATCAGGCCATTAGCCCATTCGACCTGATCATTTGTTTGAGGGTGATATACGGAGGCATAATCGAGCTTGATGCCCAGGTTAGCACACCAATTTTTCACCTCATCAGTTGTGAAGTTAGAGCCGTTGTCAGTAATAATGCTGTGCGGGACACCATAGCAGTGTATGACACCGGATATAAAATCTATCACCAGTCTGGTTTCAGCCATTTTTACTGGTTTGGCCTCTATCCACTTAGTGAATTTGTCCACCATAACCAGTCAATATTTCTTCTTATGGCTTCCCCCTTTAAGGGGTCCGACCATGTCTAGCCCCCAGACCGCGAAAGGCCAGGTAATGGGGATTGTTCTTAGGGCGGTGGGCAGCACATGACTTTGATAAGCGAAAAGCTGGCATCCGATACATCGTTGTACAAGGGCCTGTGCATCTGCTCGGACCATGGGCCCGAAGAAACCTATACGGAAGGCCTTGCTTATGAGGGTCCGAGCTGCGGCGTGATGGCCGCCGAGGCCAGCATGTATTTCAGCCAAGAGCCGCCGTCCCTCCTCTTCGGAGATACATATTTGAAGAACTCCGGTAGTGCTTTTCCTCTAGAGTTCTCCTTCGTGAACTTTGTAGGCTTTAGAACGTCGAACTATGCGACGAGCCTCGTTCTGGTCATCAGGGAGCTCCTGCCTATTAAGGTAGGCTAAGAAGGGTTCGGTCCATGGAGCGATTACCGCCATGATTACATGGGCAAAAGGCGTTGGTTCGGTGCCCGAGCCCCCGATGATATCTGCACCGTGTTTGGCATCCGGGGGTGCGATCGACGCTGGACTGGTATTTCCGCTCTCGTCCTGCCATACCAATGATGGCTTGAAAAGCCTTTCCACAAAGGTGTTAGGCGGGACGGGGTCGCGTTTAGCACCCATTCGAGCAAGGATGTCCGCTGCTTGATTACTGTCTCGAGCCACATGATGAAACTCGAGCCCCTCAAACCAAGCTGATATTTTGAGTATGGCGTTGCGATAGGCCGCCATCTTTGGATCTTTTGCATATAATTCTCCATTTATTTGAGATATCGCAAGGTTCGAATCCCCACACACCTTGAAGCGTTGTATGCCCATAGAAACGGCCATCCGGAGACCATGCAGTAGTACCTCATATTCGACCGTGTTACTGGAGTCCGTATACATGATTTGCAATACATAACGGACTATGTTCCCTGTAGGGGATGTTAGGATGACACCAGCCCCCAATCCAGCTAACATTTTAGAGTCGTCGAAGTACATCACCCAATTGGAGTATGTGCTGTACTCTTTAGGGAGTTCGGCTTCAGTCCATTCGGCAACAAAGTCGGCTAACACCTGAGATTTAAATGGTAAGATCTTAATAGCCCATTTGGCAATGCGCCCAATGGTGTCTCGATTTGTTTATGATGTCATTGAGTGGTACTTCGGAAGCCACCATGATCGAACACTCTTGAAAGTAGTGCCATAGCTTTCGAGATGCCATAAAGACCGCATACGCTATCTTTTGATAGTGTGGGTATCGGTATTTGCATGGTGTAAGGACCGCCGATACATAGTATACCGGTTTTTGGATGGGAATTTGTGTCCCTCTTCCTCTCGTTCGACGACGAGCACAACACTCACCACCTGGTGAGTTGCATATATGTAGAGCAACATAGGTTCGCTGATGTTTGGTGTGGGTCGTGTGGCAAGGATTGGGTTGCTTGCTAACAAAGTTTTTATTTCTTCCAATTCGGTTGTTTCCGCATCCGTCCACTCAAAGTGGTCGGTACGTCGGAGCAGGCGATAAAGTGGTAGTGCCTTTTCTCCCAATCTGGAGATAAAGTGGCTCAAGGCTGCCACACACCCCGCTAGTTTTTGCACCTGCTTTAGGTCTGCTAGCGTTGCCAATTGTGGCAGGGCTCGGATTTTGGCTGGATTTGGTTCGATTCCTCTATTGTAAACAATGAACCCGAGGAGCTTTCCGCCCGGAACACCGAAAACACAATTTTCTGGATTGAGCCATATGTCATATGTTCGGAGGTTGTCAAATGTAAGGCGCAAGTCGTCCACCAATGATTCGACATGTTTAGTTTTGATGGCTACATCATCTATATATGCCTCCACCATCTTGCCAATTTGTTTTTCCAGGCATGTTTGAATCATGCGTTGGTAAGTGGCGCCGGCGTTTTTGAGTTCGAAAGGCATAGTGTTGAAGCAGAAAGGCCCATACAGAGTAATGAATGCCGTTGTGGCCTGATCGGATTCCTTCATCTTAATTTGATGGTATCTGGAGTATGCGTCGAGGAAGCACAATGAATCGTGTCCGAAGTCGCGTCAATGATTCGGTCAATGCGGGGCAGCGGGAAGGGGTCCTTAGGGAAAGCCTTGTTACGGTCTTTGAAATCGACACAAAGGCACCCGGATTTGTCCTTCTTTGGCACCATGACCAGGTTTGCTAGCCAGTCCGGGTGTTTGATCTTTCTGATGAACCCGGCTTCCAGTAGTTTGGCTAGCTCCTCCCCCATAGCTTGTCGCTTGGGTTCGTAAAATCGCTGCAGCATTTGCTTGACCAGTTTGAACCCCTTTATTATGTTGAGGCTGTGTTCGGCCAATATGCGTGGGATTCCTAGCATATCCGAAGGATGCCAGGCAAACATGTCCCAATTCTCGCGCAAGAACGCTCTTAGAGTGGCGTCGATCGTTGGGTCCAGTTGTGCTCCAATGGCTGCTATTTTGTTAGGATCCATTGGGTGTACTTGAAATTTGACTATTTCGTCTGCTGGCTTGAAGGAACTGGATTTCGGCCTCTTGTCGAGGATGACATCATCCTTGTCCACCGTCGAGCGCAGAGTGGTTAGCTCCTCGGTTGCGAGGGCCTCGGATAACGCCTCGAGGGCCAGAGACACACTTTTTTTTCCGGCGCGGAGTGCAATATCCGGGCCACTAGTGATAGTGATAACTCTGTTAGGCCCTGGCATTTTGAGCTTCATGTACCCGTAATGGGGTATGGCTTGAAAGCGTGTGAATGCATGCGTCTTTCCCCAATAGGGCGTGATATCCGATGTTGAAAGGTGCCACGTGGAAGAGCAACTCTTCAGACCTATAGTTCTCCGCGTGCCGAATACGACACCAAGTTTAATCTTCCCCGAGCTTCGTGCTTCTCGACTGGGGATAATGCCTCAGAAAGGTGGTGCCGCTTTGCTCAATGCGACTTTTGTCCATCTGCATTTTTGGAGCGTATCTTCGTAGATGAGGTTCAGTCCGCTGCCGCCGTCCATGAGCACTTTGGTGAGCCGAAAGCCATCCACTATTGGGTTTAAGACCAAGGCGGTTGGTGCTCGGACTAATCTGGCCTTTGGCTCTTCATCGGCGGTGAAAGTTATCGTCATGTAGTTCCAAGGATTTATTGCGGCTACTTGGTTGACTTCGGCAAGGTCTCGTAATGCCCTTTTGCGTCGGTAGTTGGAAGAAAAGGTCTCAAAGACCGTAAAAACGTTGAGATCGACATCCTCCGAAGAGTGTCTCTCTGGAGTGATTTTGGTGAGGATGGCCTCGCCGCTCTTAGCCACCTACCAGAGTACCCAACATGCCCAAAGGTTGTGTGTTGGTTCGGTATTCGGCGTCGTATGTATATGACAGCGTTTGTCGAGCAGGTCGTCAAGGGCAGTTCTATGTCCCGTGAAAGGATTGATCTTTTTGTCCATGAGATGATGATCGGGTGCCCCATAAGGGTGCATTCTGTTTGTTCGTCCGGTGGGCTGCTTAAAGGCAAGCAGTTCCCATCGGGCTGTCTGGGCCTTCCAGGCACTTTCCATTGCGCAGTACTTCTGTATGATGTGTGCCAAATCTGCAAAGTGTAGTATGCGGTGGCAGTTGAGGGTGTTAAGGATTCCCTCATCCGTACAGTTGCGACAAAATACTGAAACCGCATTGGCGTCACAACAATCTTTAATCTTGTTTTTAACAAGGTGGAATCTGGCCCAAAAGTGATGGACTGTTTCCTTAGGTTGCTGCCATACATACATTAGGTCGCATACATCTGGAGGACCTGAATTGCTTGGGGAATATTGCTTGTGCTGGGTGGGTGGGTTAAAATCCGAACCCTGACCCACTATTGCATCCGGAGTTTGAAGAATTTCTGAGGTCACCAGCCCAGGATCCGGTGTGTCCTGGTGGCTTTTGGGCTCAATGCCCGGTCTTATGTTCGGAGGACACGAGGTCTCTTCCCGAAGATGGGTATCCGGCTCGCAGGACTCGGAAATCCGAACATAGCTTGTTCTTAACTTAGGGGGAGAAGTATTCTCGGCTTGTTCCTCCACGACCGGTACCAAATGGGCGATTGGCGGGGACCTGACTTCCCTCTAATCGGGTTTAAGCCCAATCCGATTGTAGTCTGTTGCAACTCCCAGGGCGGCGATGCAATCTAGTAGCTCATATAAGGACGAGACATCTGTTGGATCCATCTTTTCAAGGTGTTCAAGGCCGATGCGAAGATGATGTTTAGCAATTTCGAGGGCTGCCTTTGGCTTAACGGCCGCGCGGGTGCCCATGGTGAAACTGCCGAGCTAGAGGACTTGTCCCAGAGCTAGGGCCCTTCCAGAGGTAATGTTGTTGTTAATGACAAGGCGATCCATTGATCCAGCCGTCAACGACATAGTGAAACTCTCAATGAAAGCACCAATGTTGGTGTCAAAACCGGCCGATCTCGGTTAGGGGGTCCCGAACTGTGCGTCCGAAGATCGAAGGTAACAGGAGGCAAGGGGACACGATGTTTACCCAGGTTTAAGCCCTCTTAATGGAGGTAATACCCTACTTCCTGCTTGATTGACTTTGATGAGTATATGGGTTACAAGAGTTGATCTACCTTGAGTTTGTAATGGCTAAACCCTAGTTGTCTAGCCTATGCAAATTCTGATAGCCTCTACGGACCTAACCCTCCGGCTTATATAGACACCGGAGGGGCCTAGGGTTGTACAGAGTCGGTTTACAAAGAAAGGAAACTACACATCCGGACGTCAAGCTTGCCATCCACGCAAAGGAGAGTCCCATCCGTACACGGGGGAAGGCCTTCTATCTTGTATCATCATGGCCCATCAGTCCAGCCCATGCTACACAACCCGAACACCCGAGGACCCCATAATCCAGGACTCCCTCAATCCTTTTATGCTATCTAGAAATTCTATATCATTTCCAATCAACAATATGCCTTCCATATATAATATTGGAAATGCGACAGAGGTTCCACTCACTTTCTTGTAAATACAGGCTTCTCCAAAAGTCTGTATAAAGCCATATGCTTTGATCACCTCATCAAAGTGTATATTCCAACTCCGAGATGCTTGCACCAGTCCATAAATGGATCGTTGGAGCTTGCACACTTTGTTAGCACCTTTAGGATTGACAAAACCTTCTGGTTGCATCATATACAACTCTTCTTTGAGAAATCCATTAAGGATTGCAGTTTTGACATCCATTTGCCAGATTTCATAATCATAAAATGCGGCAATTGCTAACATGATTCAGACAGACTTAAGCATCGCTACGGGTGAGAAAGTCTCATCGTAGTCAACTAGTTGAACTTGTCGAAAACCTTTTGCGACAAGTCAAGCTTTGTAGAAAGTAACATTACCATCAACGTTAGTCTTCTTCTTGAAGATCCATTTATTCTCTATGGCTTGCCGATCATCGGGCAAGTTAACCAAAGTCCATACTTTGTTCTCATACATGGATCCTATCTTAGATTTCATGGTCTCAAGCCATTGTGCGGAATCTGGGCTCATCATCGCTTCCTCATAGTTCGTAGGTTCATCATGGTCTAGTAACATGACTTCTAGAACAAGATTACCATACCACTTTGGTGCGGAACGTGCTCTGGTTGACCTACGAGGTTCGGTAGTAACTTGATCTGAAGTTTCATTATCATTATCATTGGCTTCCTCTCTAGTTTGTGTAGGCATCACGGGAACAATTTTCTGTGATGAGCTACTTTCCAATTTGAGAGAAGGTACAATTACCTCATCAATTTCTACTTTCCTCCCACTCACTTCTTTCGAGAGAAAATCCTTCTCTAGAAAGGATCCATTCTTAGCAACAAAGATCTTGCCTTCGGATTTGTGGTAGAAGGTGTACTGTCGGTGTCAAAACCGGCGGATCTTGGGTAGGGGGTCCCGAACTGTGCGTCTAGGCGGATGGTAACAGGAGACAAGGGACACGATGTTTTTACCCAGGTTTGGGCCCTCTCGATGGAGGTAAAACCCTACTCCTGCTTGATTAATATTGATGATATGGGTAGTACAAGAGTAGATCTACCACGAGATCAGAGATGCTAAACCCTAGAAGCTAGCCTATGGTATGATTGTTGTTATCTTACGGACTAAACCCTCCGGTTTATATAGACACCGGAGGGGGCTAGGGTTACACAGAGTCGGTTACAAGGAAGGATATCTACATATCCGTACTGCCAAGCTTGCCTTCCACGCCAAGGAAAGTCCTATCCGGACACGGGATGAAGTCTTCAATCTTGTATCTTCATAGTCCAACAGTCCGGCCAAAGGTTATAATCCGGCCATACAGATACCCCCTAATCCGGTACTCCCTCAGTAGCCCCCAAACCAGGCTTCAATGACGATGAGTCCGGCGCGCAGATTGTCTTCGGCATTGCAAGGCGGGTTCTTCTCCAAATTCCGAATACCTGTTAAATAGTGTCCGACTTCTTATAAATGCTGCGCTCCTTAGCTTCCACGCCCAATAATGGTCACCTTCCACATGTCGAGCGAATGTGAGGAGCCAGGGTGTTTTTACATTTACCCCCTAGCTACGCAAATGAGCTGTCTATTAAAGAGACGAGGATTTAGATCCAAACCACACCATCCTCCCTTAGCGTGCATTCATCGAAGCGCACCCAAAAAAATCCATTCCATCATGGCCGGTCAGCGCAGCTCCTCCTCTCGCTCCTCCAGCCCCAAGCCCGGAGATTGGGAGAGGTGTTCCATCCCGCACAGTCAACTAGTGAAGCTTCAGACTCAGGGATTTCTCCCCCAGCGTATATGGTCCCGGTTCGAGCCGGGCTCGCCACCTATAATGGCGGAGAGCTAGCCGAGAGCGTTCCCAACCCCTCTAAGGGAGAGCGGGTATGCCTTGTCCCTTATCTAATAAGGGGACTCGGTTTTCCAATCCATCCGTTTCTTCGAGGGCTTCTGGAGTTCTACGTCCTCCAGTTGCACAGCCTTACTCCTGCCTCCATACTACATATCGCTGGCTACGTAGCCCTTTGCGAGCTGTTTTTGGGCTGCGAGGCTCATTTCGCACTGTGGAAGAAGTTGTTCTGCCTGGTGCCCCGTTCACAGAGGAGGTTGATATATCAGGTGGGTGGAGCCGAAGTATGGCGCATTGCCGGGACCAGATACCTATCCGGAACCCCGAAGAAGGCGTCCGAGGACTGGCCTTTAGAGTGGTTTTATGTGGAAGACGTCCCTCTGCCGGATCCTGTTCAGATCGGCCTTCCCGAGTTTGATGGTGCTCGTTTGAAGAAGCGCCTGAGCTGGCGGCCGCGAAGCCCCCACGAGGAAGATGACAGAGACGTCCTTTACCTGATGGGCCGGATAAAGGTATTGGCTCAATCAGGACTGACCATGATCGACGTCATGGCAATGTGCATTATGCGGGGGGTGCAGCCGCTTCAATATCGAGGCCAACCCATGTGGGATTTCAACGGGGAGGATGACGCCACCCGATGTGGCCGCAAGGGGCCGGACTCATCCGCCGCTCTAGCAAAAATCTTGTGTGATTTGTATAAGGGAGAAGAGGAGGAATTCCTCCGCGTCAATCCACAGGGCGGATTTTCTATGTACAATCCTCCGAGCTGGGTAAGTCGACACTTTTTGCGCCCATCTGTTCCATATTCCCACAGTTAAATATTTTACCTTGCGAATTCAACACAGGAGCTGCGTAAGGCAGTAAGGGAGATCAACAACCCACCTCCACAACCAGAGGATCCTGAGCGGTCCCTCGACCCGGCCTTCAAAGAGGATCCGGATCCGTGGAGCTGATCGATAGAGTATTTTACCAATTAAGAAGCGAGGATGCGTTCGTGGCCATTACGGCCGATTATGCTGGGCTGCTCCCAGCTTCGCAGGTGACTGAAACCAAAGTCCCAACATTTTGAAAAGGATTCGTCCTTGTGCACTTTGCTCACCGTATACCAACGGTGTTTTACAGGGAACACCCTTGGGACGCCATGCCGAGCCCGCGGTGACTAGCCAACAAGGGGCTCCGAGGCCGGGCAGGCTAAAAAGGAACGCAGTCCGGACTGAGAAACCGGCGCAGAGGTATGGCGCGCCACCTCACTCCATGGTATCGTCTTTAAAGACATATTAACGTCCGTGCTTTCTAGGAAGAAGAACACTCGTCGGACTATATCCGGAGAGGTCGCCAATCACGCCTCAACCAGTCGGGCTCCAAGGCCGGACACGGAAGCGGAAGCGAGTACGAGGCGCACACTGGATGCTCCTCTGACAGAGGATG
The DNA here is from genome assembly GCA_032464435.1 of Aegilops umbellulata. Taxonomy (NCBI): domain Eukaryota; kingdom Viridiplantae; phylum Streptophyta; class Magnoliopsida; order Poales; family Poaceae; genus Aegilops; species Aegilops umbellulata. The sequence goes on from CP136058.1 coordinate 359,983,505, forward strand.
CGGACAGAATGTCCGCCACAAATTCCGAGGTGGGGAGCGCCATGAACCACAGGCGTCGCCGAGCCGTTCTCCGTGGCGCTTGCTTCTCCCAAGAGGCATTTGACGCCTTCAACTCGGGAGACGCGTACCTCCGTGCTGCTCAAAATGGTCTAGCCAGAGCCACGGAGCAATATGTAAAGGATATACGGGTGAGAGAATTTGATGATTATATATATTAGTAGCCCCTGAGACTTGAAGCAGGTAGAATAACTGATTTAAGGATCATTTGTTATGTAGGTTCTTACAAAAAAGAATACCCAATTGTCCCGTGAGCTTGAAGAGTGCAAAGCCCAACTTCAGGCCGCACTAGCCGCAGAAGAGGAGTCCAAGAAGATCCCCTCTGGTAATACATGTGTCAAATGATAGGTATCATGTAGAGTGCGGCATATATGCAAATCTGACAGTAAAATTGCAGATGACGCCGGTGGAAATCGGGATGAGCAACATCTCCTACGCCGGCTAAAGGCTGGCGAGAGCGTGCTTACGAGGGTTAGGCAAGAGAAGAATAATCTCCAGGATGCCAACACCCAGCTGAGCGTGGAACTAAAGGATGTTCGTGCCCAGCTGTCAGACTCCTTGAAGGAGAATCAGCGGCTTCGACACGGCATTGTCAGTAAGTGCTTGAACGAACTTCTAAGAAGAGTTCAGCGAGGAAGTCAACTAACAGAGTTATGTATGTAGGTATGCTAACAGGTCGTCCCGCGGAGGAAATGCCCGGGTCAGCGGGTGATCTTCTGCCCGAGCTCTCACAATTGCCGAACGAGTTCGGTAGGTGATGCAAGGCATTGCCCAGGCCTTATGGCCATCCGTCTTTGTGCCTGAAGGCCTTGGAGAGCTTGCAGATAAGCTGAAGGGAGCGCGGCGGCGCTTCCGATTATGGAAGGTGTCGGCCTGCCGTCAAGGTGCCAGGGAAGCTTGGGCCATGGTGAATATGCGGTATACCAAGGCTGACCCAAGCCACATGGCCGAGGTCGGACTTGTGGGGCCCGATGGGAAAGAGATCCCTGTTAGCCTAGTGTACGGGCAAGTAGAATTGGCCACAAAGTATCCCCAACAGGATTGTAGGCTAGGCAACCTGTTGGATGGTATAGAGGAAGAATTTAGTCAGTCAAAGTGACTATGTAATTGAAGTGACATGTATAATGCCTTCTAGCCGGATTGTAGATCATTTGTCATGGCGGACCTTTTCGCTTCAACCTCTGGACCCAATAGTCCGGAGTGTATCCGAATACCCTCTTGGTTATGTAAGAACCGGGGCATGCGTGGAAACCAGGCGTAGGGGTCATTAGTGCTTGAACAGACAAGTGCCCAACTAGTTATGTTATATTAGATGGTTAGTAAGAAACATTTTCCAGGGAGAATAGTTCCGTTAGGGGTACCTTTCCCTGGGTATGAATGCCCTAAAGTGCATGTCCGGACAACGAAAAGAGTCGCAGAGAGAAAAAAACATCTGGGGGCACATACGAAAAATAAATAAGTGAAGAATCATCTTTTTTTCACCGACCGAATATTCCCTTAAGAACGCTAGCTTTCGGCCTCACCCAGTCTGAGGTACACATCCGGCTGACCCGACAGTAACAATCACAGAGGTGCTCCCCTTATGCCCTAGCCGAATTAACGGGAACGTAGGGCATAAATACAAGAGCCAGGCAACCCAGCTTGGCCAAAACTTAAGTCATATAGATGCATATAATGGCGAAGAAAAGGTACATGCGGAAGGATGACACATGTGCTGGGCAGGAAGCCCGGATAAATAAGTAAGCTTCTATGAAAGAAGCCCCCAGGTATAGTTAGCGCGGCTAGCGCGCCAAAGGTGTGCAAGCAAGGCACAAGTTAGCCTTTGAAGGCGTTGGGAAAAATAGGAGGAGAAGGAGAGAAATAAAGGACAAATAATAATATATATAAAAAATGGACAGTGGAAGGACATGAACACAGAGTCCGACGCTAAGCGTAGAATCTTCGGAGCCTTGCTGCGTTCCATGGGTTCGGCTCAAGCCGATTATCAGATGCATCCCGCAGACGGTACGCTTCGCTGGTCAGAACTTGGTAAATGATGAATGGACCCTCCCATTTGGGCTCGAGTTTGGTCTTTTTCTTCTCCAGCAGGCGTAGAACTAGTTCACCAACGCTATAAGTTTTGGCCCGTACTTCTCTGCTTTGGTATCTTCGAGCCTGTTGCTGATAGAATGCGGAGCAGGCTTCTGCCACATCGCGCTCCTCCTCTAGGGTGTCTAGGTTGTCCTGCCGATCGAGCTCGGCTTCTCTTTCTTCGTACATGCGCACTCGAGGTGAGTCATGAATTATGTCGTAGGGTAGGACCGCCTCTGCGCCGTACACCATAAAAAAGGGTGTGTATCCGGTAGTACGATTCAGCGTGGTCCGCAGCCCCCAGAGTACGGAGTTGAGCTCCTCTACCCAGTGCGTGTTAGATTCCTTTAGGGACCGCACTAATCTGGGTTTGATGCCGCTCATGATAAGACCATTTGCTTTCTTGACCTGACCGTTAGTTTATGGGTGATAGACGGAAGCATAATCGAGCTTAATGCCCATGTTTTTGCAATAGAGTTTGACCTCATCGGCAGTGAAGTTCGTGCCGTTATCGGTGATGATGCTGTGGAGGACGCCATAACTGTTGGGGAACGTTGCAGAAAACAAAAATTTTCCTACGGTTTCACCAAGAATCATCTATGAGTTCATCTAGCAACGAGTATTCAAATGCATCTACATACCTTTGTAGATCGCGAGCGGAAGCGTTCACTAGAACGTGGATGATGGAGTCGTACTCGCCGTGATCCAAATCACCGATGACCAAGCGCCGAACGGACGGCACCTCCGCGTTCAACACACGTACGGAGCGGATGACGTATCCTCCTTCTTGATCCAGCAAGGGGGAAGGAGAGGTTGATAGAGATCCAGCAGCACGACGGCGTGGTGGTGGATGCAGTTGTCACGTGCAGCAGGGCTTCGCCGGGCGTCTGCGCGAGAGGGAGAGGTGTGACAGGGGAGAGGGAGGCGCCAGGGGTCAAGGGTGCGGCTGCCCCTCCCTCCCCCCTTTATAGGCCCCCTGGGGGGCGCCGGCCCCTGGAGATCCCATCTCCAGAGGGGGCGGCGGCTAGGGGGGGTGGAGTACCCCCCAAGGCAAGTGGGGCAGCCCCCCACCCTAGGGTTCCAACCCTAGGCGCAGGGGTGGGCCTTGGGGGGCGCACCAGCACACTAAGGGCTGGTCCCCCCTCCCACTTCAGCCCATGGGGCCCTCCGGGATGGGTGGCCCCACTCGGTGGACCCCCGGGACCCATCTGGTGGTCCCGGTACAATACCGGTGACCCCTAGATCACTCCCGATGGCCGAAACTGCACTTCCTATATACAATTCTTCACCTCCGGACCAATCCGGAACTCCTCGTGACGTCCGGGATCTCATCCGGGACTCTGAACAACTTTCAGATTACTGCATACTCATATCTCTACAACCCTAGCGTCACCGAACCTTAAGTGTGTAGACCCTACGGGTTCAGGAGACATGCAGACATGACCGAGACACCTCTCTGGACAATAACCAACAGCGGGATCTGGATACCCATGTTGGCTCCCACATACTCCTCGATGATCTCATCGGATGAACCATGATGTCGAGGATTCAATCAATCCCGTATTCAATTCCCTTTGTCAATCGGTATTTTACTTGCCCGAGATTCGATCGTCGGTATCCCAATACCTCGTTCAATCTCGTTACCGGCAAGTCACTTTACTCGTACCGTAATGCATGATCCCGTGATCAAACACTTTGATCACATTGAGCTCATTATGATGATGCATTACTGAGTGGGCCCGATGATACCTCTCCGTCATACGGAGTGACAAATCCCAGTCTCGATCCGTGTCAACCCAACAGACACTTTCGGAGATACCCGTAGTATACCTTTATAGTCACCCAGTTACGTTGTGACGTTTGGCATACCCAAAGTACTCCTACGGTATCCAGGAGTTACACGATCTCATGGTCTAAGGAAAAGATACTTGACATTGGAAAAGCTCTAGCAAACGAATTATACGATCTTTGTGCTTATGCTTAGGATTGGGTCTTGTCCATCACATCATTCTCCTAATGATGTGATGTCGTTATCAATGACATCCAATGTCCATAGTCAGGAAACCATGACTATCAGTTGATCAACGAGCTAGTCAACTAGAGGCTCACTAGGGACATATTGGTGTCTATGTATTCACACATGTATTACGATTTCCAGATAACACAATTATAGAATGAATAAAAGACAATTATCATGAACAAGGAAATATAATAATAATGCTTTTATTATTGCCTCTAGGGCATATTTCCAACAGTCTCCCACTTGCACTAGAGTCAATAATCTAGTTACATTGTGATGAATCGAACACCCATAGTGTTCTGGTGTTGATCATGTTTTGCTCTAGGGAGAGGTTTAGTCAACGGATCTGCGACATTCAGATCCATATGCACTTTACAAATTTCTATGTCTCCATATTGAACATTTTCACGAATGGAGTTGAAGCGACGCTTGATGTGCCTGGTCTTCTTGTGAAACTTGGGCTCCTTGGCAAGTGCAATAGCTCCAGTGTTGTCACAGAAGAGTTTGATCGGCCCCGATGCATTGGGTATGACTCCTAGGTCGGTGATGAACTCCTTCACCCAAATAGCTTCATGCGCTGCCTCCAAGGCTGCCATGTACTCCACTTCACATGTAGATCCTGCCATGACGCTCTGCTTGCAGCTGCACCAGCTTACTGCTCCACCATTCAACATATACACGTATCCGGTTTGTGACTTAGAGTCATCCAGATCTGTGTCGAAGCTAGCGTCGACGTAACCCTTTACGACGAGCTCTTCGTCACCTCCATAAACAAGAAACATGTCCTTAGTCATTTTCAGGTACTTCAGGATATTCTTGACCGCTGTCCAGTGTTCCTTGCCGGGATTACTTTGGTACCTTCCTACCAAACTTACGGCAAGGTTTACATCAGGTCTGGTACACAGCATGGCATACATAATAGACCCTATGGCCGAGGCATAGGGGATGACACTCATCTCTTCTATATCTTCTGCCGTGGTCGGGCATCGAGATGAGCTCAATTTCACACCTTGCAATACAGGCAAGAACCCCTTCTTGGACTGATCCATATTGAACTTCTTCAATATCTTTTCAAGGTATGTGCTTTGTGAAAGACCTATGAGGCGTCTTGATCTATCTCTATAGATCTTGATGCCTAATATATAAGCAACTTCTCCAAGGTCCTTCAATGAAAAGCTCTTATTCAAATAGGCCTTAATGCTGTCCAAAAGTTCTATATCATTTCCCATCAAAAGTATGTCATCTACATATAATATGAGAAATGCTACATAGCTCCCACTCACTTTCTTGTAAACACAGGCTTCTCCATAAGTCTGCGTAAACCCAAACGCCTTGATCATCTCATCAAAGCGAATGTTCCAACTCCGAGATGCTTACACCAGCCCATAAATGGATCACTGGAGCTTGCATACCTTGTTAGCATTCTTAGGGTCGACAAAATCTTCCGGCTGCATCATATACAGTTCTTCCTTAAGATAACCGTTAAGGAATGCCGTTTTGATGTCCATTTGCCATATCTCATAATCATAGTATGCGGCAATTGCTAAGATGATTCAGACGGACTTCAGCTTCGCTACGGGAGAGAAAGTATCATCATAGTCAACCCCTTGAACTTGCCGATAACCCTTAGCGACAAGTCGAGCCTTATAGATGGTAACACTACCATCCGCGTCCGTCTTCTTCTTAAAGATCCATTTGTTTTCTATCGCTCGCCGATCATCGGGCAAGTCTGTCAAAGTCCATACTTTGTTTTCATACATGGATCCTATCTCGGATTGCATGGCTTCTAGCCATTTGTTGGAATCTAGGCCCGCCATCGCTTCTTCATAGTTCGAAGGTTCACCGTTGTCTAACAACATGATTTCCAGGACAGGGTTGCCGTACCACTCTGGTGCGGAACGTGTCCTTGTGGACCTACGAAGTTCAGTAGTAACTTGATCCGAAGTTTCTTGATCATCATCATTAACCTCCTCTCTAACCGGTGGAGGCACCACAGAAACATTTTCTTGAGCTGCGCTACTCTCCGGTTCAAGAGGTGATACTTCATCAAGTTGCACTTTCCTCCCACTTACTTCTTTCGAGAGAATATCTTTCTCTAGAAAGGATCCGTTCTTGGCAACAAAGATCTTGCCTTCGGATCTTAGGTAGAAGGTATACCCAACAGTTTCCTTAGGGTATCCTATGAAGACGCATTTTTTCGATTTGGGTTCGAGCTTTTCAGGTTGAAGTTTCTTGACATAAGCATCGCATCCCCAAACTTTTAGAAACGACAGCTTAGGTTTCTTCCCAAACCATAATTCATACGGTGTCTTCTCAACGGATTTAGACGGTGCCCTATTTAAAGTGAATGCGGTTGTCTCTAGAGCGTATCCCCAAAATGATAGCGGTAAATCTGTAAGAGACATCATAGACCGCACCATATCCAATAGAGTGCGATTACGACGTTCGGACACACCATTACGTTGAGGTGTTCCAGGCGGCGTGAGTTGTGAAACAATTCCACATTTCCTTAAGTGTGTGCCAAATTCGTGACTCAAATATTCTCCTCCACGATCTGATCGTAAGAACTTTATTTTTCGGTCACGTTGATTCTCTACCTCATTCTAAAATTCCTTGAACTTTTCAAAGGTCTCAGACTTGTGTTTCATCAAGTAGACATACCCATATCTACTCAAGTCATCCGTGAGAGTGAGAACACAACGATATCCTCCGCGAGCCTCAACACTCATTGGACCGCACACATCAGTATGTATGATTTCCAATAAGTTGGTTGCTCGCTCCATTGTTCCAGGGAACGGAGTCTTGGTCATTTTGCCCGTGAGGCATGGTTCGCATGTGTCAAATGATTCATAATCGAGAGACGCTAAAAGTTCATCAGCATGGAGCTTCTTCATGCGCTTGACACCAATGTGACCAAGGCGGCAGTGCCACAAGTATGTGGGACTATCGTTATCAACTTTACACCTTTTGGTATTCACACTATGAATATGTGTATTATCACGCACGAGATTCATTAAGAATAAACCATTGACCATCGGAGCATGACCATAAAACATATCACTCATATAAATAGAACAACCATTATTCTCGGATTTAAATGAGTAGCCATCTCGCATTAAACGAGATCCAGATACAATGTTCATGCTCAAACTAGGCACTAAATAACAATTATTGAGGTTTAAAGCTAATCCCGTAGGTAAATGTAGAGGTAGCATGCCGACGGCGATCACATCGACCTTGGAACCATTCCCGACGCGCATCGTCACCTCGTCCTTCGCCAGTCTCCGCTTATTCCACAGCTCCTGTTTTGAGTTACAAATATGAGCAACGACACCGGTATCAAATACCCAGGAGCTACTACGAGCACTGGTAAGGTACACATCAATTACATGTATATCACATATACCTTTAGTGTTGTCGGCCTTCTTGTCCGCTAAGTATTTGGGGCAGTTCCGCTTCCAGTGGCCCTTCCCTTTGCAATAAAAGCACTCAGTCTCAGGCTTGGGTCCATGCTTTGGCTTCTTCCCGGCAACTGGCTTACCGGGCGCGGCAACATCCTTGCCGTCCTTCTTGAAGTTCTTCTTACCCTTGCCTTTCTTGAACTTGGTGGTTTTATTGACCATCAACACTTGATGTTCCTTTTTGATTTCAACCTCTGCTGATTTCAGCATAGAAAATACCTCAGGAATGGTCTTTACCATCCCCTGCATATTGTAGTTCATCACAAAGCTCTTGTAGCTAGGTGGGAGCGACTGGAGGATTATGTCAATGACCGCCTCGTCTGGGAGGTTAATCTCTAGCTGAGTCAAGCGGTTGTGTAACCCAGACATCTTGAGTATGTGTTCACTGACAGAACTATTTTCCTCCATCTTACAACTGTAGAACTTGTCGGAGACTTCATATCTCTCGACCCGGGCATGAGCTTGGAAAACTAGTTTCAGCTCCTCGAACATCTCATATGCTCCGTGATGCTCAAAACGCTTTTGGAGCCCCGGTTCTAAGCTGTAAAGCATGTCGCACTGAACGAGGGAGTAATCATCAGCACGCTGCTACCAAGCATTCATAATGTCTTGGTTCTCTGGGATGGGTGCTTCACCTAGCGGTGCTTCTAGGACATATTGTTTTCTGGAAGCTATGAGGATGATCCTCAGGTTCCGGACCCAGTCCGTATAGTTGCTGCCATCATCTTTCAGCTTGGTTTTCTCTAGGAACGCGTTGAAGTTCATGTTGACATGAGCTTGGGCCATCTGATCTACAAGACATATTGCAAAGTTTATTTAGACTATGTTCATGATAATTAAGTTCATCTAATCAAATTATTTAATGAACTCCCACTCAGATTAGACATCCCTATAGTCATCTAAGTGTAACATGATCCGACTCGACTAGGCCATGTCCGATCATCACGTGAGATGGACTAGTCATCATCGGTGAACATCTCCATGTTGATCGTATCTTCCATACGACTCATGTTCGACCTTTCGGTCTCTTGTGTTCCGAGGCCATGTCTGTACATGCTAGGCTCGTCAAGCCAACCTAAGTGTTTGCATGTGTAAATCTGTCTTACACCCGTTGTATGTGAACATTGGAATCTATCACACCCGATCATCACGTGGTGCTTCGAAACAACGAACTGTCACAACGACGCACAGTTAGGGGGAACACTTTCTTGAAATTTATTATGAGGGATCATCTTATTTACTACCGTCGTTCTAAGTAAACAAGATGCAAAACATGATAAACATCACATGCAATCAAATAATAATAGTGACATGATATGGCCAATATCATATAGCTCCTTTGATCTCCATCTTGGGGCTCCATGATCATCTTGTCACCGGCACGACACCATGATCTCCATCATCATGATCTCCATCATCGTGTCTCCATGAAGTTGCTCGCCAACTATTACTTCTACTACTATGGCTAACACGTTTAGCAATAAAGTAAAGTAATTTACATGGCGTTTCCATTGACACGCAGGTCATAAAAAATAATGACAACTCTTATGGCTCCTGCCGGTCGTCATACTCATCGACATGCAAGTCGTGATTCCTATTACATGAACATGATCTCATACATCACATATATATCATTCATCATTCATCACAACTTTGGCCATACATATCACAAATCACTTGCTGCAAAAACAAGTTAGATGTCCTCTAATTGTTGTTGCAAGTTTTACGTGGCTGCATTAGGGTTCTAGTAAGAACGTTTTCTTACCTACGTAAAAGCCACAACGTCACCGAACCTTAAGTGTGTAGACCCTACGGGTTCGGGAGACATGCAGACATGACCGAGACACCTCTCTGGACAATAACCAACAGCGGGATCTGGATACCCATGTTGGCTCCCACATACTCCTCGATGATCTCATCGGATGAACCACGATGTCGAGGATTCAATCAATCCCGTATTCAATTCCCTTTGTCAATCGGTATTTTACTTGCCCGAGATTCGATCGTCGGTATCGCAATACCTCGTTCAATCTCATTACCGGCAAGTCACTTTACTCGTACCATAATGCATGATCTCGTGATCAAACACTTTGATCACATTGAGCTCATTATGATGATGCATTACTGAGTGGGCCCGGTGATACCTCTCTGTCATACGGAGTGACAAATCCCAGTCTCGATCCGTGTCAACCCAACAGACACTTTCGGAGATACCCGTAGTATACCTTTATAGTCACCCAGTTACGTTGTGACGTTTGGCATACCCAAAGCACTCCTACGGTATCCGGGAGTTACACGATCTCATGGTCTAAGGAAAAGATACTTGACATTGGAAAAGCTCTAGCAAACGAATTATACGATCTTTGTGCTTATGCTTAGGATTGGGTCTTGTCCATCACATCATTCTCCTAATGATGTGATGTCGTTATCAATGACATCCAATGTCCATAGTCAGGAAACCATGACTATCAGTTGATCAACGAGCTAGTCAACTAGAGGCTCACTAGGGACATATTGGTGTCTATGTATTCACACATGTATTACAATTCCGGATAACACAATTATAGCATGAATAAAAGACAATTATCATGAACAAGGAAATATAATAATAATGCTTTTATTATTGCCTCTAGGGCATATTTCCAACAATAATGGTGGACAACCCCGGATATGAAGTCTATCACCGGTCCGGATTCGTCCGTTTTAACAGGTTTGGCTTCTATCCATTTGGTGAATTTATCCACCATGACCAGCAAGTATTTTTTCTTGTGGGTTCCTCCTTTAAGAGTTCCAACCATGTCAAGCCCCCAGACCGCAAAGGGCCAGGTAATGGGGATTGTGTGGAGAGCGGTGGGTGGCATATGGCTTTGGTTTGCAAAGAGCTGACAACCAAACCAGCGTTGGACCAGGTCCTGTGCGTCTGCCCGGGCCGTAGGCCAGTAAAAACCTGTACGGAAGGCCTTGCTTACAAGGGCCCGGGCTGCAGCATGGTGGCCGCCGAGTCCGGCATGAATTTCTGCCAGAAGCTTCCGCCCTTCCTCTTCGGAGATGCACCTTTGAAGGACTCTGGTGGTGCTTTTCTTATAAAGCTCTCCTTCGTGGACCCTATAGGCTTTAGATCGCCGCACTATGCAGCGTGCCTCATTTTGATCCTTGGGGAGTTTCTGCCTGGTTAAGTAGGCCAGGAATGGTTCTGTCCACGGGGCAATGATGGCCATTATTACGTGGGCTGAAGGTGTTATTTCGGTGGCAGAGCCTCCGATTATGTTAGGGTGTTCGGTATCGGGCGTTGTGGTTGTGTCCGGACTATTATTACTGGTGTCTCCTTCCCATACCACGGATGGCTTAAACAGCCTCTCCAAAAAGATGTTTGGGGGGACTGCATCGTGTTTCACGCCGATGCGTGCGAGGACGTTTGCAGCCTCATTGTTTTCCCGGGCCACATGGTGAAATTCGAGCCCCTCGAACCGAGCTGACATCTTAAGGACGGCGTTGCGATAGGCCGCCATTTTCGGATCCTTGGCATCAAAGTCTCCATTTATTTGGGATATTGCAAGGTTCGAATCCCCCCGCACTTCCAGGCGTTGAATGCTCATGGATACTGCCATCCGGAGACCATGTAAAAGGGCCTCTTATTCGGCTGCGTTGTTGGAGTCTGCATACATTATCTGGAGTACGTATTGAACTGTATCTCCGGTTGGGGACGTCAGAACGACGCCAGCCCCGAGACCAGCTAGCATTTTGGAGCCGTCGAAGTGCATGATCCAGTTGGAATATGCGCCGTACTCTTTAGGGAGTTCGGCTTCTGTCCATTCGGCGACAAAGTTGGCCAATACTTGCGACTTAATGGTTCGCCGCGGCTTGTAAGTTATGTCGAACAGGAGGACCTCAATGGCCCATTTAGCAATCCGGCCCATGGCGTCACGGTTGTTTATAATATCATTAAGTGGTACTTCCGAGGCTACGGTTACTGAACACTCTTGAAAGTAGTGTCACAGTTTCCTGGATGCCATGAATACCGCGTATGCTATCTTTTGATAATGCGGGTACCGTGACTTGCATGGAGTAAGGACAGTGGATACATAGTAGACCGGCTTTTGCAGGGGGAATTTATGTCCGTCTGTTTCTCGTTCGACAACGAGCACTGCGCTCACAACTTGATGGGTGGCCGCAATGTATAACAACATAGGTTCGCCAATGTTTGGCGCTGCCAGGATTGGGTTGGTTGCTAGTATGGCCTTTATTTCTTCCAATCCGGCTGTGGCGGCATCCGTCCACTCGAAGTGTTCGGTGCGCCGTAGGAGGCGGTAAAGGGGTAATGCCTTTTCTCCCAGGCGGGAGATAAAGCGGCTTAGAGCCGCCACACATCCGGTTAATTTCTGTATTTGTTTGAGGTCCGTTGGGATATCCAACTGTGAAAGGGCTCGGATCTTGTCCGGATTTGCTTCAATTCCTCTGCCGGATAAAATGAAGCCCAGGATGTTTCCGGCTAGCACACCAAAAATGCATTTTTCCGGGTTGAGCTTGATGTCATATGTTCTGAGGTTATCGAATGTGAGCCTTAAGTCGTCTACTAGAGAGTCAACATGCTTGGTTTTGACGACCACATCATCTACGTATGCCTCCACTGTTTTGCCGACCTAGTTTGCCAGACATGTCTAAATCATGCGCTGATATGTTGCGCCGGCGTTTTTGAGCCCAAAGGGCATTGTGTTGAAGCAGAAGGGGCCGTATGGTGTGATGAATGCCGTTGCGGCTTGGTCGGACTCCGCCATCTCAACTTGGTGGTAGCTGGAGTATGCATCGAGGAAACACAATGAATCGTTTCCTGCGGCAGCATCGATAATTTGATCGATGCGGGGGAGGGGGAAGGGATCCTTTGGGCAAGCCTTGTTGAGGTCCTTGAAATCGACGCACAGGCACCAGGATTTGTCCTTCTTTGGTACCATCACCAGGTTTGCTAGCCAGTCCGAGTGTTTTATTTCTCTAATGAATCCGACCTCCAATAGCTTGGCTAGTTCCTCGCCCATGGCTTGTCTCTTTGGTTCAGAGAAACGCCGAAGAGCCTGCTTGACAGGCTTGAATCCCTTTAGAATATTGAGGTTGTGTTCGGCCAGCCTGCATGGGATTCCTGACATGTCTGACGGATGCCAGGCGAAAATGTCCCAGTTCTCGCGCACGAACTCTCTTAGTGTGGCGTCTACGGCGGGGTTTAATTGTGCCCCGATGGAGGCTGTTTTTGTAGGGTCCGTTGGATGGACTTGGAATTTGACTATTTCATCCGCTGGTTTAAAGGAGGTGGACTTGGATCTCTTATCGAGTATCACATTGTCCCTGTTCATCGTGGAGTGCAGCGCAGTCAATTCCTCGACCGCTAGGGCTTCGGATAATGCCTCGAGGGCCAATGCGGCTGTCTTGTTTTCGGCGCGGAGTGCTGTGTCCGGATCACTAACAAGAGTGATGATTCCATTGGGCCCAGGCATTTTAAGCTTCATGTACCTGTAATGGGGTATGGCTTGGAAGATCGTGAATGCCTCCCCCCCTAGAAGGGCGTGGTATCCACTACTGAACGGGGCCACTTGGAACGTAACCTCTTCGGACCTGTAATTCTCCGGCGTGCCGAACACCACATCTAGTGTGATTTTGCCTGTACAACGCGCTTCCTGACTGGGGATTATTCCTCTAAAGGTTGTGCTGCTTGGCTCGATGTGGTTCCAGTCTATTTTCATTTTTTGAAGGGTTTCCTCATAGATGAGGTTTAATCCGCTGCCGCCGTCCATGAGTACCTTGGTGAGTCGAAAGCCATCCACAATTGGACTGAGGACCAATGCGGCTGGTGCTCGGGCTATTCGCAATTTAGGTTCGTCACTGGCGTTGAAAGTAATAGCCGTGTCACTCCATGGATTTATTGTTGCCACGTGGTGGATTTCGGCAAGGCTGCGGAGTGTTCGCTTTCGCCTATTATTTGATGCGAAGGTCTCAAAGTCTGTTAATACCGTATTGTTATCCTTGGGATGGTGCTCTGTGGCTTCGGGAATAAGAAGATCCTCGCCACTTTTGGCTACCTGCCGGAGTATCCAACATGCTCTAAGGCTATGTGTTGGTATGGCGCCCTCTGTACTATGAATTTTACAGGGTCCATTGAGCCATCCCTCCAGTACGGTTCCATGCCCTGTAGAGGGTTTTTGCTTTTTGGTAGTTAACCCGGGTGTCTTGTGATAATGCACCCTTTTATTTTGGACTGGGTTTGTATTTAGAGCCGGCTTGTCCCAAAATTTTATTTCGGTTTTCCAGGCACTTTCCATCGCACAGTACTTCCGTACTATGGCCGCCAAGTCGGCAAAGCGTGTAATTTCACGACGACTTGTGGCGTTAAGGATTTCCTTGTCCGTGCAATTATTGCAGAATAATGATATTGCGTCTTCCTCGCGGCAGTCCTTGACCTTGTTCATTACAAGGAGGAATCTGGCCCAATAATGATGTATTGTTTCCTGGGACTCTTGCCTGATGTGGGAGAGATCGCTTATGCTTGGGTGGGTGGGTGGAATCGAATCCAAAACCTCACCCGATCTGGGACCCAGGGGACACGGAGTTTCCAATCTTGGAAGTTCGGTTTCTGGGATGTTGTCCGATAAGCCTGGCCCGCTGCCTGACTCTAGGTTCAGGGCTTGGGTGGTGTCCTCCCGTAAACGAGTGTCCGGCTCAGAGTGCTCAAGAATCCGGACATAGTTAATCCTCAAGATAGAGGAGAGGTCACCGTATTGTTCCTCCACCACCGCAACGTGATGGGTGACCGGGGAGAGTTAATCTTTCTCTGATCGGGTTTAAGCCCAATCTGATCATAGTCCGTGGCGACTCCCAGGGCGGCGATACGGTCCAAGAGCTCGTTTAGGGAAGAGAGCTCCATTGGATCTAACTGCTCGAAGAATTCCGAGTTGACGTGGAGACTGCTTTCGATGACCCGAGAAGTCATCGTTGGCGCAACAGCTGAACAGGCGGTCATGAGGAAACCACCTAGCCGGAGAGTTTGGCCGACAGCCAAAGCTCCTTCAGCAACAGTGCCATCTTTAAAGACGAGATGAGACATCCTTCCTTATGGCGATGATGTCGGGGAAACTGATCCACGAGCACCTATGGGGACCGGCGGACCGAGCCCCCTTCGGTTCGGCGGGGGCGAAGGTCGCACGAAGAGCAGATCGAGGCGAAGCACACGAGCAGTTTACCCAGGTTTGGGCCGCACTGATCGCGTAATACCCTACTCCTGCATTGTGGTTTGTATTGAATTCTTGCTCGGGAGCGCTGAGTGCTACAGTACACACCAGCAGCTAACGAGACCGAGCGTGAGTGTTTCTCTGTTCCTCTCCTTCCCTAGTTGCGCATGGGCCTCCTTTTATATGCTCAAGGGGTCACCGACAGGTGGCAACGTAGACAGGGGTAAAAATGGAAAGGTGTTGCAGTTGGTACAGCTACCTGTACAGTGTATCATACCTAACCCTGACGGCAGGGGACAAGGGCATTAAATGCCTATCTGCGTCATCTAAACAGTGCAAAAAGGGACCGTCAGGGATGCCACCGTTCGCCACGATGGCAATCTTGTCAGTGCCGCATGCCACCGCATACCGCTGGCTGCACAGCCTCCCGCCACGTACGTCTGGAAGGGTCCCCGAGCGACACGTTGGTGGGTGTGTTGGAGCGTGGGTACGGAGTGGTAGCTTGCCGCGGCAAACGCCTTGCCGAGGTCGTTGTCTTGTCACGTCCGGAGGCTTGCCGCTCTCCGGGCCTCGCCGGGACACGTGGCGCGTCGCGGCAAGTTCCTTGAGATGCCTTGGTTGGCCTTCCCGGCAAGCTCCTCTTGCCGGGGCCTTGTGCCTTGAGTGACCTTCCCGGCAAGCTCCTCTTGCCGGGGCCTTGTCTTCTTGGCTTGAATACTTTGTTCTTGAATGGCTCCAAAGGCACCACAGAGGGCCTTGGCGGTCACCCGTCAAGCCTTGCCGCGGGGTGCTGCGACTGCCCGTGCACAAGTTCGGGATACTAGGGTACCCCTACTCTAGTACACCGACAGGAGCCCCCGGGCCTAGGCCATACACGGTGCCAAGCGCTGTTGGGCCAGGCCCAAAACAGGGCACGGACACGCGCGGCCTGGGTCACGCCGTATCCCATTCCGTATCCACCGCGCCCTCCCCGAACGACACGCGTTGATTGCGGCGTCGTGGGAGAGATCGTGGGTGGTTTCTTTATTCGGAAAGGCGAAACGTCCGCCCCCTCTCTCCTTATAAGCAGGGGAAACAGGGGCAGTTCGTCCATCCGCCAGTTGCTACTCCAACCTCGAAAACCTCCGCCACTCCCCTTCTTCCCAAAGCCGAAAGAGAGCAGCGCTCCGCCCCCCATCGCCACCAGCACCACCAATGCCGTCGACCTCCCTCACCACTTCCGCCATGGCTCCGAAAGCCGGGAAGGGGAAGGTCGTGAAGTCGGCCGAGGCGCAGTGGCTCGCGGCGCTGCGAAAGGAGCGGGTAATCTTCCCCCCTAAGCTTGCCGCGAGGGATCTGAGGGAGTACTACTACCTCTTCTGGTCGACGGAGACGCGGGCGCACCCGCGCACGAAGGTACTTCCAGCCGTCGCTTGGAAAATGGCTCCAACTGGATACCCCCTTTTCGCCTTGTTCTTCTACTGCGGGGTCTGCCCGCCTTTCTCTGAGTTCTTCTGTGATATTATGAACACCTACGGGCTCCGCCTCCTTGACTTCACCCCCAATGCTGTCCTGACCATGGCAGTTTTCGCACATCTTTGCGAAAACTTTGTCGGAGTCCATCCAAATGTAGCCCTCTTTCGCCACTTCTTTATGCCCCGAGTTGAGAAAGGAGAGCCTTTATCCGGCGGAATCGCCTGGATCTCAAAAGCCGGCAAGAAGGAAGCTTATCTGGAGGGAGAGTTCCGCAGCAAGTGGGAGGAATGGAGAGCAGACTGGTGCTGGATTGTTGAGGAGGACCCGCAGCCGTTTACCGCTCGGCGCCAAACTCCAATAGTGCGCGGCAGCGATTGGAGCAACGTGGCCCCAGAAGACGACATGCTGAAGATTGCCGTCGCCCGGATCCAACGCCTCAGGCTTGCCTGGCTCACTGTAGGCGCCGTTGGCGCAGATTTCCTTCGCCGCCGCATCGCCCCCCTGCAGGAGAGGAGGAGACCCGCCTAGGAGTTCAAGAACGCGACGGATATCATGAGGCTGCGTCCGGGCCTCAACTTCAACTTCACTGTTCTGGAGCTTAACGCGATGCTCCAGGAGCTGTTCAAATACGACCCTCAACATCCCGAGGTGTTCAGGTTGCCGAGGGGTGTCGTTCCACTGTGCAACAATTCCTCGCTCAGCCGCATCCGTGCAATGATGCCGCTGTGCGACTCGCATGGAATTGACCCAGCTTGGATAGAGCCTGCAGACGACGTCGTGCAGGCGTTCTTCGATGGCTTGGTAGAAACACCGATCCGCCCCGACGAGCAGAGAGGCCTCACCCGGGACACCACCGACGAGGAGGTGAAGCGCATCGCCACTAGGCTGGAAGAGGCAGCGGCAGCCGTAGCCGCGGGCGAGTTTGGGTTCACCGTGGAGGAGGCAGAGACAGTGGAGGCGGCAAGCCTTGCCGAGCGAGAGGGGCTTGCCGTCTAGGAAGAGCCTGCCGGTATTGACGTCGGGCCGGGTGAGCCCGCCGAGGATACGAGCGGCTCGTTGGAGATCGACTCCTCTTCCTCCTCATCTTCGGGCAGCTTGCCGCAAGCAGAGCCCCCGGATCAACCAAGAAGGCATCTTCGCAAGGCCGGGGACGTAGCGGAGCGGCAGACGAGTCAACAGCCGCCGCGCCGCGCGACACGCTCCACCGCGGCAAGTTCTGTTGCCGTGGAAGCATCTCACGCTGCTGCGGCAACTGGAGCGGGGTCTTCTTAGACCACCGTCACTGCTCCCGCCAAGCGGCCAAGGGAACCTACTCCTCCGCCTCCTCGCGCCGGAGGTGAGCCAGGCTTTGACTTCTCTGCGCTCAGCTCCGACGAGGAAGAAGAAGAGTAAGATTCTTGTTGTACTTGTATTTCTTCAATTCTTGCTGCTTTGCCTTGCATCTCATTTGCTTTATTCTGAACTTATTCCTTTTTAGGACTCTAGCCCAGAGAGCGGCAAAGAGAGCCAAGGTCCCGTTGATTATCATCGAGGACGAACCCACCGCGACAGCAGGGGGTGCGTCCGAGACATCCTTGCCGGACCCGGCAATTGTTCTTCAGAGCAGCCCCCAGCGCAGCCCCCAGCGTAAGTATATGGTTTGCTTCCCGCTGTTGGTTTGTGTAGGAGCAGAGCAGCCCCACCAGGAGCGTCCGGAGACCGCCCCCGACATGCCATCTGCTTCGACTACTCCGCCAAGGGAGAGTTCTCCGTCAAGGGAGAATCCTCCGGCAAGGGAGAGCTCTCCGGCAAGGGGGAGTTCTCCGGCAAGGGAGAAGTCTCCGGCAAGGGGGAGTTCTTCGGCAAGGGAGAAGTCTCCGGCAAGGGACAGCACCAGCGGCCCCCCGGCGGCGGAGACCACAACTGCAAAGCTCGGTACAGCTAAACCTCATGCTTCGGAACTTCCCTTGGATTCTTCTTCGTTTGATCTTCTTTTTGGATATTTGCTTGACTTTTCTTCCTTTTCCGGCCGTCAGACCCATCTGCTGCGTAGCCGATGGAGACCGAGGTTGTTGTCGACGACGCTGCTGCCACCGAAGAAGCGATCGGCGCTGATGATCCCGCCGGCGAAGAGGCCGCCAAGGTTGCCGCCGCAGCAGCTGGCGAGGAGTCTGGCGATCGTACTGACGGCCCTGAGGCCGCAGGAGCGCCAGGCGCTACGCCGACTGCCGACCCTTCCGCCGCTGACGCAGCGCCAGGCTCCGAAGAGCCCCAGCCAGGCGTCTACTTGAAGGCCGGCAATGGCGTCTTCATCAACCTCCCCTGGGCGTCAACGTCTAGGGCGCCGGTCGAAGGAGAAAGCTTCTACGGAGAGGTGCTCGCCTCCGCTGGGCTGACGCTGGTTGATGCGCCAAGCAGCAGCAGCGGCGAGCCGGAGGAGGAGCGGCTGCTGCAGAAGCTGTGGTCGCTCTACCGCGCACGGCAAGCCAAGCTGGAATCCCGCGAGGCGCTTCCCGCGAAGGCGGGAGCAGACATTGAGAAGCGCACGGAGGAGCTCCGAGGTCTCAACCAGGCAGCTCTTCGGTCCCTGGCGGAGGAGCGGGAGCAGCTCGCTGAGGAGCAGAAGGCCTTCCACCTCGAGAAGGCTGGCGTCGAAGAGCAGCAGCGGCTTGCCGCTGAGAAGCTGTCTGCGCAGGAGGGCGAGCTGGCGCAGCGGAAAGTCAACCTCGATAGCCACGAGGAGGAGCTTGCCGCACGCGAGCGAACATTTGGCGGAGCTCTCAAGCAAGCAGAGGACGCTGCCGCAGCTGCCGAGGCCGCCAAGAAGGAGCTGGAGACGAAGGTGGCGCAGCTAGAGGCCGATCTCAAGGCGAGCGGCGAGGAGCTTGCCACGCTTAAGCTTGAGCGGGAGAAGGACGCCTACAGCCACTCAGAGCTGCAGGCCCGTCTCGCCGAGAAGGGCAAGGAGCTCAGCGCCGCCAAGGACTCCAACGCAGATCTTGAGTTGAAGCTGACCACTTTGACCAAGACGCTGGACGGCGCTAGGGAGCGGGAGGTGGCCTTGAAGGAGGAGATCAAGGCCGACAAGGCGCTGCTGGAGAGTATTGCTGTCACCCAGAACACTCTTAGGGAGACTGTGGAGCACTGGACGGAGGGTCTTGTGAATGCTGCCGCAGATATTGACAGGGAGCTGGCGCAGCCGGGGATGGAGGATCTCGGGTATCCCTCCGATGAGAACCTCCAATCCAGCGCCAAGCTCACCTTGTTCTTCAAAGGCCTGGCGACGGCCCTCCAGCGACTCCAGGAGAGGATCCCAAAGCAGCTGGTCGACGAGTCGCGCAAGATCTGCGCGGGAGCTCTTCAAAAGGTGTTGGTGAAGGTGGCCTTCCGCAACCCGGGCCTCAACCTCACCAACGTCCTCAAGACCCTGCCGCCGGAAGCTGATCTGGAGGCGCTCAAGGCCCTTGTCGCACCCATTGTGGACAAGGTGAGCGGGATCAAGAGGGTTGAGGGCGATCGTGTAGACTAGGCCGCCTGTTTTCTTCCTTTCTTGTCGCTGCTGGTCATGTTATGAAAACAATCTATTAGAGCCGCAACAAGCTATCTTGTAATGTAACTCTGTTTTGGGTAGTGATTGCAATGTTATTTCCTTTAATTGAATCCTTCCTTTGTATGTTTTTGCCCTACGCTTTTAGGGAACTTGCCGGCGCAGGCACCTTAGCCGCGAGCGCTGAGTGCGGGACGTCAGCAGCCTGCTGGCGGTGCCGTTACCGACAAGAAACCTTGTCGCAACTAGTCACAGCTCACTTAAGTTGTTGAGCGGACTCGAAACAAAGTAAGGGCGCAACTCTAGTCGCAGCATACTTAAGTTGTTGAGCGGACTCGAAACAAAGTAAGGGCGCAACTAGCCACGAGCTGGTTCCTCCGCGCACAGGTTTTCCATACAAAGCATGGTCGTTCAAGGAAGATAACTTGAAAATTTAAAAAATCTGATTGCTCAAACTTTGGCAACTTAGCTTTTCTGTTATTTGCTTTCCGGCAAGGCGAAACTTTCTTGAATGACGCCTGGTCCATACTATTATCTTCTCCTTCCCCCCCGGCAAACTTGTGGGCGAGGGAACCTTCCTTTCCTTGAGATAAAAGAAAGAAGAGAAAATAAAGATATGGAGCCTTATGGCTCGTTATTGCTTACCGGGGGTTGGCGGTGCACAAAGTGTCAGATAACTCATGCAAAAAATAAAAAGCATGAAATTGACAAGATGTGCGGAGCACATGAGCTTTATTTATGCATAGGGTGTACGCCTGGCATTGTACAAAGGATTACATGCAACCGCGACAAGACTTGTACAAAAGGTGGTTGCCGGAATAGGGTCCGGCAACCGTGCCTTACGGGTAAAACTTACGAAGATGCTCAATGTTCCAGGAGTTGCTCACCGGAATGCCATTTTCGGTCTCAAGGCGGACAGCGCCAGGCCTAGTGACTCGTTTCACCCGGTAAGGGCCTTCCCACTTCGGCGTCAACTTATTGAAATTCTTGGCGGACTGAACGCGCCGAAGAACAAGGTCGCCTTCCTCGAGACTTCTGGCGTTAACTTTGCGGCTATGGTAGCGGCGCAAAGCTTGCTGGTAGCGAGCAGCTCGTACAGCAGCCTGAAGACGGTCTTCCTCAAGGAGCAGCGCGTCATCTTGTCGCAACTGCTCTTGCTCAAGCTCATCATAAGCGAGCACTCGAGGTGACTCGTATACGAGTTCCGTGGGGAGAACTGCCTCTGCTCCATAGACTAGAGCGAAAGGTGTCTGGCCAGTGGCTCGATTTGGCGTCGTCCTGATCGACCAAAGAACCACCGGCAGCTCCTCAATCCAGTTTCTTCCGCACTTGTGCAGCCTGTTGAAAGTCCTGGTCTTGAGCCCACGCAGCACTTCAGCATTTGCCCTCTCCGCCTGACCGTTGCTTCTGGGGTGAGCAACAGAAGCGAAGCAGACCTTGGCGCCAAGATCTTGGACGTACTGCATGAAGGTGCGGCTCGTGAATTGCATACCGTTGTTGGTGATGATCCTGTTAGGGATCCCGAAGCGGCAAACAATCGACCTGAAGAACTTGACTGCTGACTATGCTGTCACCTTCCTCACTGCTTCCACTTCCGGCCACTTTGTGAACTTGTCGATTGCAATGTACAAGTACTCAAAGCCCCCGACTGCTCGGGGGAAGGGGCCGAGGATGTCGAGCCCCCAGACCGAAAATGGCCAGGATAAAGGGATCGTCTGGAGAGCTTGAGCTGGCTGGTGTATTTGTTTGGAATGGAACTGGCACGCTTCACACTTGGTTACTTGTGCAGTTGCATCCTGGAGGGCTGTCGGCCAAAAGAAACCTTGCCGGAATGCTTTGCCGGCAAGTGCTCTTGCGCCAATGTGGTGACCACATATGCCTCCATGTATCTCTGCCAACAGATTTTGTTCATCTTCTCGGTGAATACACTTCAATTTCACACCGTTGAGTCTTCTTCTGTATAGTGTGTTGTCAACAAACTGGTACATACTTGACTGCCGGGCTACTCTTTCCGCTTCTTCTTGCTCTTCGGGAAGTTCTCCTGTCTGAAGGAAATGGACAACCTGATGTGCCCACGCTGGAGCTTGCGGCTCGACAACAAGGACTAAAGGCACATTTGCTACTGCGGGAACATCCGCTTCTACGGCGAGAACCTGTGGCTCAGCCGGAGCTTGACATTCCCCGGCAAGCTTGCCAGAGCAAAACTTGTCGGGAGCGTCTGCTTCAACGGAACAAACCCTGGGGCTCACCGGAGCAGACTGCTCCCCAGCACTCTTGGTGTTGATCTTGGGGACCTTCTTGGCGGCGGCTTCGGGAAGCTCTGCCGGAAAATAGTCACCAGAAATCAACTTCCTCTTCTTGCTCTGTCCAGTTGATGGCGTTACAGACGGTTGAGTCAGCCTGAGCACAAAGATCCCTGGTTCCACAGGTAACTTAAGCGCTGCGCACTTTGACAGGCCATCGGCAATGTCGTTCTGAGCTCTTGGAACATGTTCCATCTGTAGGCCGTCAAAGTGCTCTTCTAGATTTCTCACTTCATCAACGTAGGCTTCCATCAATGGACTCTGATAACTCTTATTCACTTGGCGGACGACCAGCTGCGAGTCACCCCTCACAATGAGCTTCTTGATCCCAAGGTCTGCCGCGATCCTGAGGCCGGCAAGCAAACCTTCATACTCTGCAGTATTGTTTGTTGCTTGCTCCTTGGGAAAGTGCATCTGGACTATGTACTTGAGGTGCTCTCCGGTGGGTGCGACAAGCAGCACGCCAGCACCGGCGCCTTGCAGTGAGAAGGCACCATCAAAGTACATCAGCCACTCTTTGCTTGCTTCCTTGACGGGGATGCTCGTTTCTGGAATTTCTTCATCTGGTGTTGGCATCCACTCTGCTATGAATTCTGCCAATGCTCTGCTTTGGATAGTTGAAGTGCTCTCAAACTTGAGGCCAAAGCTTGACAGTTCCAGTGCCCACTCAACAATCATGCCTGTCGCTTCTGGATTCTGCAGTATCCTCTTCAGCGGAAAACGAGTGACAACTGTGATCTCATGTGCTTGGAAGTAATGGCGCAACTTTCTCGAGGCCATGAGAAGGCCGAAAAGCAATTTCTGCACACCAGAGTATCTTGACCTAGCCCCCTGCAGAAGGGAACTGACAAAGTAAACTGGGCGCTACACCATTTTCTTCTGTATCTCCTCACGCGCCTGCGCGGATCCATCCTTGTCGGGATCAGAGCTTGATGGGGAAGCCCCCTGCTTGTCGCTGGATGCGCCTGCCGTGGTTGCTGGCTCATCATCTGCCTCCCTCTCCGCTACTAACGCAACACTAACCACTTGATTGGTTGCCGCCAGATACAACAGCAACTTCTCTTGTGGCTTAGGTGCGACAAGTATCAGAGTGGTGGACAGGTATCTCTTCAAGTCTTGCAGCGCCGCCTCCGCTTCCGGAGTCCATTTCATTGGACCTGCCTTTTTCAATATTTTGAAAAATGGCAGGGCGCGCTCAGCAGATTTAGAGATAAACCTGCTGAGAGCTGCCACGCAACCGGCAAGTCTTCGTACATCCTTGACGTGCTTTGGTGCTTCAATCTGCTCAATGGCCTTGGTCTTGTCGGGATTGGCTTCAATTCCCCGCTGAGACACGAAGAACCCGAGAAGCTTGCCGGAAGGGACTCCAAACACACACTTCTCGGGGTTGAGCTTGAGGCTGATCTTGCGCAGGTTTGCAAAAGTCTCATCTAAATCTTGAATCAGAGTTGCCTTGTCCTTGCTCTTGACCACTATGTCATCCATGTAGGCTTCCACATTTTTGTGTATCTGTGGCTCAAAAGCGGCACGGACTACCCTTGCGAATGTTGAACCAGCATTCTTTAAACCGAGAGGCATCCATATGAAACAGTACGTGCCACATGGAGTGATGAATGCAGTCTTCTCCTCATCCTCTTCTGCCATGAAGATCTGATGGTATCCTGAGTATGCGTCAAGAAATGAAAGCAAGTCACATCCGGCCGTGGAGTCAACAATCTGGTCAATGAGCGGCAAGGGAAATAGGTCTTTGGGACAAGCTGTTAACATCGGTAAAGTCGATACAAAGCCTCCATTTCCCGTTCGCCTTGCGCACGACTACAGGATTGGCCAACCATGTAGGATGGAGCACTCCTCTGACAAGGCCTGCCGCTTCCAACTTCTTGATCTCTTCTGCGATGAATTCTTGGCTCTCCACTGCTTGCTTCCTGACTTTCTGCTTGACGGGCCGCGCATGAGGACAGACGGCAAGGTGGTACTCAATTACTTTCATGGGAACACCGGGGATGTCAGACGGTTGCCACGCAAACACATCGACGTTCGCCCGCAGGAAAGCAATGAGCGCGCTTTCCTATTTAGGGTCGAGTGTGGCACTGATGGTGAAGGTACCACCAGTGCCGTCCTCTTTGGCGGACACCTTCTTGGTCTCTAGCGGAGCTGCCATTGTCTTCTTACACTTGCCGGTGGAGCTCGATGGTGCGTCCTCGACGGTAGCGCAGCACTCCGAAGAGGTGCGCTTGCCGGAGTGGGCATCAGAACTCTTGCCGGACTTGGTCTTCTTCATCCCCCCGGGAGCTTCAGCGGCAAGTGACTTGCGATCTATTGCGGCCGCTGCTTCCCGGTAGATCTTGTCGGCGCAGATAAGAGCATCCTTCTTGTCGCCAGGGACAGAGACGACGCTTATTGGGCCTGGCATCTTCAACATGTTATATGCATAGTGAGAGGCTGCCATGAACTTGGCGAGCGCTGGACGGCCGAGAATCCCATTGTAAGGCAATGGAAAATCGGCAACGTCAAAAGTGATCCTCTCAGTTCTGAAGTTCAACTCGCTGCCAAATGTCACCGGCAACGTGATCTTCCCCTTCGGCTTGCTCCTTCCCGGGTTGATTCCTTGGAATGTGCCGGTCTCTTCGAGCTCGCTGTCAGGGACCTGGAGTTTCTGGAGCACAGCGGAGGAGATCAGGTTCAAGCCGGCCCCGCCGTCAACTAGCATCTTAGTGACCTTGAGGTTGCGGATAGTTGGTGAAACCAACATCGGCAAGCACCCGACCGCAGTTGTGCGATCAGGGTGGTCCTCAATATCAAAGATGATAGGCGTGCTGGACCATTTCAGAAGCTTGCGTGATTCGACGGGTGGTTCTGCCGCATTGACTTCCCGCACCCACTGCTTGAGTTGGCGGTGTGAAGTATGCAGAGAAGCACCACCGTCAACGCACAAGACATCTGTGGCTTTCTGGAACTCCTGCTCACTGGTCTCGACATCTTCCATGTCTTCGTCGTCGTCGTCATCTTCATCCTTGTCGCGGCCGCAGGGAGGTCTGTCTCCTTGCCGCTGCTTGGCCTTGCCGCGGCGTCCTCCCCGGCCGGGGCGCTTCATGCCGGATCCTCCAGCACCTCCTTGGGCTTTCTCCTTGTCGTTTCGTTCGTATTCGGCCTTTTGCAGCTCGACAAGCTGCTCGACCTTCTTGCAGCTCTGGAGGTCATGGCCCTTGGTGCGGTGGATCTTGCAGTACTGTTTGTTGGTGCCGTCCTGCTTGTCGGCGACCGCCACAGCCTGGCAGTTGGCGCATGCGGCAACCTCCTTGCCGGAGCTACCAGCTTTGGCTTTCTGGGCGCCACCTTCGTTGTCGGACTGCTCAACAACTAGCACATCTTTGCCTTTCCTCTTCCTGTTGTTCCGCCGCCGGTTTTTCTTTGCCGGGGCAGCATCCTCACTGTCAGATCCTCCTGCTCCTGTATTCTCTCCAGGGAGTTTCCTCCCTTGCTCAGCACGTGCACACTTGTCGGCCAGGGCATACAGCTCGCTGACGTCTCTGATCTTGCACATCGCCATCTCCTCCCGCATCCTGCGGTTACGCACGTTTTGATGGAACGCGCTGATAACCGTGGCAGGGTGGACATCTGGGATGTTGTGCTGTACACGGCTGAATCTCTGAATGTACTTGCGCAGGGGCTCTCCTTCCTTCTGGGTGAGCAGATGAAGGTCACTCTCTTGGCCATGAGGTTTGTGGCCGCCTGTAAAGGCGCCGACAAACTGATGGCATAGGTCGGCCCAGGAGGATATGGAGTTGTCCGGCAAGTGCATGAGCCAGGACCTGACGTTGGGCTTGAGCACTAGCGGGAAGTAGTTGGCAAGGATCTTGTCGTCCCGCCCCCCAGCAGCTTGCACCGCGATGGTGTAGATGCTGAGGAACTCCGACGGATGCGACTTGCCGTCGTACTTCTCGGGTACGTCTGGCTTGAAATTCTTCGTGCTGGGCCACTGGACTTGCCGCAGCTCACGGGTAAACGCAGGGCAACCTACCGCGTATGGCAGGTCGCCTGGTTCCCCTGGCGCATGCATGTCGACAGAGGGCCCAGCGCGCTGGTCCGATTGACGCCGCGCTTCTCTTCGGCGCTCGATGCGAGTTCGAGCGTCTTCTTGCTGTCGTTCGTGAAGAACTTGGCATTGATCGCGACGAGCTCGTGGATCCGATGACGCGGTGGAGTCGCTGTCGAGGTGGATCCGGTGAGGCGGCGATCTTGGCCTTCGCGGCGGGGAGTGCACGGTGGTTGCACCCCCACCGGTCATGTCGCCACCGGCTCGTGCCTGGCTGACTCGCCGCGGCTGCGATGTACTCGGCTGCCGTGGAGTGTCGCCGTTGGCAAAGCCGATGAGACTCTGAATGGTGGCCCTCCAGTCGTCGATCTTGTCCGCCGTTGGAGGGTAATCTAGGAGCAGTTGGTCTCGCGCCAAAGCTTCTGCTGGAGTGGCGGGTAGCAGTGGCGAACGGTGTGAGGAGCGGGATATGCTCGGACTTCTAACTATGTTAGAGGGAGCAGTATCCCGTTCAGGCGACCGTGCCTGGCTCGTGCCAGCATGTTGGCGTGCATGCTGGTCTTGAGCATCCCGAGATCCACCAGCTCGATCTGGGTCCAGCGAGCGTATGGTACCATGAGTACCATGACGAGCTTCCTCGCCGACGCCCGTTCTTCCGCCGGCGTCTACCCCACCAGCCGTTTGCTCCGGCGGTGGTGGGTTTGTCGCGGACGGAGCAGCCGCCTCCAAAGCCTTCTTCTTCGGTGACATGTCGATGAAGATGATGAAGATCTAGCTCATGTGAACGCCGGATCAGGTTCACACAACCTCGACGCCCCCTACCTGGCGCGCCAAAGATGTTGGGGAAACTGATCCACGAGCACGTATGGGGACCGCTGGACCGAGCCCCCTTCGGTTCGGCGGGGGCGGAGGTCACACGAAGAGCAGATCGAGGCGAAGCACACGAGCAGTTTACCCAGGTTCGGGCCGCACTGATCGCGTAATACCCTACTCCTGCATTGTGGTTTGTATTGAGTTCTTGCTCGGGAGCGCTGAGTGCTACAGTACACACCAGCAGCTAACGAGACCGAGCGTGAGTGTTTCTCTGTTCCTCTCCTTCCCTACGTTACGCATGGGCCTCCTTTTATATGCTCAAGGGGTCACCGACAGGTGGCAACGTAGACAGGGGTAAAAATGGAAAGGTGTTGCGGTTGGTACAGCTACCTGTACAGTGTATCATACCTAACCCTGACGGCAGGGGACAAGGGCATTAAATGCCTATCTGCGTCGTCCAAACAGTGCAAAAAGGGACCGTCAGGGACGCCACCGTTCGCCACGATGGCAATCTTGTCAGCGCCACATGCCACCGCGTACCGCTGGCTGCACAGCCTCCCGCCACGTACGTCTGGAAGGGTCCCCGAGCGACACGTTGGTGGGTGTGCTGGAGCGTGGGTACGGAGTGGTAGCTTGCCGCGGCAAACGCCTTGCCACGGTCGTTGTCTTGTCGCGTCCGGAGGCTTGCCGCTCTCCAGGCCTCGCCGGGACGCATGGCGCGTCGCGGCAAGTTCCTTGAGATGCCTTGGTTGGCCTTCTCGGCAAGCTCCTCTTGCCGGGGTCTTGTGCCTTGAGTGACCTTCCCGGCAAGCTCCTCTTGCCGGGGCCTTGTCTCCTTGGCTTGAATACTTTGTTCTTGAATGGCTCCAAAGGAACCACAGAGGGCCTTGGCGATCACCCGTCAAGCCTTGCCGCGGGGTGCTGCGACTGCCCGTGCACAAGTTCGGGATACTAGGGTACCCCTACTCTAGTACACCGACAGACGACATAGTGGAACTCTCAATGAAAGCACCAATGTCAGTGTCAAAACCGGCGGATCTCGGGTAGGGGGTCCCGAACTGTGCGTCTAGGCGGATGGTAACAGGGGATAAGGGACACGATGTTTTTGCCCAGGTTCGGGCCCTCTCGATGGAGGTAAAACCCTACTCCTGCTTGATTAATATTGATGATATGGGTAGTACAAGAGTAGATCTACCACGAGATCAGAGAGGCTAAACCCTAGAAGCTAGCCTATGGTATGATTATTGCTGTCCTACGGACTAAATCCTCCAGTTTATATAGACACCGGAGGGAGCTAGGGTTACACAGAGTCAGTTACAAGGAAGGAGATCTACATATCCGTACTGCCAAGCTTGCCTTCCACGCCAAGGAAAGTCATATCCGGACACGGGACGAAGTCTTCAATCTTGTATCTTCATAGTCCAATAGTCCGGCCAAAGGTTATAATCCGGCCGTCCGGATACCCCCTAATCTGGGACTCCCTCATATACCCAACAGATTCTTTTGGGTATCCTATGAAGCTGCACTTCTCTGATTTGGGTTCGAGCTTATCAGGCTAAAGCTTTTTCACATAAGTATCTCAACCCCAAACTTTAAGAAACGACAGCTTAGGTTTCTTGCCAAACCACAGTTCATACGGTGTCGTCTCAACGGATTTAGACGGTGCCCTATTTAACGTGAATGCGACTGTCTCTAATGCATAACCAAAAATGATAGTGGTAATTTGTAAGAGACATCATAGATCGCACCATATGTAATAAAATACGGTTATGACGTTCGGACACACCATTACGCCGTGGTGTTCAAGGTGGCGTGAGTTGTGAAACTATTCCACATTTTTAAATGAAGGACAAACTCGTAACTCAAATATTTGCCTCCATGATCAGATTGTAGAAACTTTATTTTCTTGTTACAATGATTCTCCACTTCACTCCGAAATTCTTTGAACTTTTCAATGTTTCATACTTGTGTTTCATCAAGTAGATATACCCATATCTGCTCAAATCATCTGTGAAGGTCAGAAAATAACGATACCCACCGTGAGCATCAACACTCATCGGACCGCAAACATCAGTATGTATTATTTCCAATAAGTCAGTGGCTCGCTCCATTGTTCCGGAGAACGGAGTCTTAGTCAGCTTGCCCATGAGGCATGGTTCACAAGCATCAAATGATTCATAATCAAGTGATTCCAAAAGTCCATCCGCATGTACATTCTTCATGTGCTTTACACCAATATTACCGAAACGACAGTGCCACAAATATGTTGCACTATCATTATCAACTTTGCATCTTTTGGCATCAATATTATGAATATGTGTATCACCATGATCAAGATTCAACAAAAATAGTCCACTCTTCAAGGGTGCATGACCATAAAAGATATTACTCATATAAATAGAACAACCATTATTCTCTTATTTAAATGAATAATCGTCTGGCATTAAACAAGATCTAGATATAATGTTCATGCTCAACGCTGGCACCAAATAACAATTATTCAGGTCCAAAACTAATCCCGAAGGTAGATGTAGAGGTTGCATGCGACGGCGATCACATCGACCTTGGAACCATTCCCGACGCGTATCGTCACCTGGTCCTTAGCTAATCTTCGTTTAATTTGTAGCCCCTGTTTCGAGTTACAAATATGAGCAACCAAACCAGTATCAAATACCCAGGCACTACTACGAGCATTAGTGAGGTACACATCAATAACATGTATATCAAATATACCTTTGTTCACTTTGCCATCCTTCTTATCCGCCAAATACTTGGGGCAGTTCCGCTTCCAGTGACCAATCCCTTTGCAGTAGAAGCACTCAGTTTCAGGCTTAGTTCCAGACTTGGGCTTATTCCCAGGAGTGGCAACTTGCTTGGCATTCTTCTTGAAGTTACCCTTCTTTCCTTTGCCCTTTTTCTTGAAACTAGTGGTCTTGTTAACCATCACCACTTGATGATCCTTCTTGATTTCTACCTTCGCAGCTTTGAGCATAGCGAAGAGCTCGGGAATTGTCTTATCCATCCCTTGCATATTATAGTTCATCACAAAGCCTTTGTAGCTTGGTGGTAGTGATTGGAGAACTCTATCAATAACACTATCATCTAGACGATTAACTCTCAGCTGAGTCAAGTGGTTATGATACCCAGACATTCTGAGTATGTGTTCACTGACAGAACTGTTCTCCTCCATCTTGCAGCTATAGAACTTGTTGGAGACTTCATATCTCTCAACTCGGGCATTTGCTTGAAATGTTAACTTCAACTCCTGGAACATCTCATATGGTCCATGACGTTCAAAACGTCTTTGAAGTCCCGATTCTAAGCCGTAAAGCATGGCACACTGAACTATCGTGTAGTCATCAGATTGATCTTGCCAGACATTCATAACATCAGCATCTGCTCCTGCAGCAGGCCTTTCACCTAGCGATGCATCAAGGACATAATTCTTCTGTGCAGCAATGAGGATAATCCTCAAGTTATAGACCCTGTCCGTGTAGTTGCTACCATCATCTTTCAACTTAGCTTTCTCTAGGAACGCATTAAAATTCAAGGGAGGTAGCACGGGCCATTGATCTAAAGCATGGATATGCAAAAACTATCAGGACTAAGTTCATGATAAATTAAGTTCAATTAATCATATTACTTAAGAACCCCCACTTAGATAGACATCCCTTGAGTCATCTAAATGATTACGTGATCCAAATGAACTAAACCATGTCCGATCATCACATGAGATGGAGTAGTCTTCAACGGTGAACATCTCTATGTTGATCATATCTACTATATGATTCACATTAGACCTTTCGGTCTCTAGTGTTCCGAGGCCATGTCTGTACATGCTAGGCTCGTCAAGTTTAACCCGAGTATTCTGCATGTGCAAAACTGTCTTGCGCCCGTTGTGTGTGAACGTAGAGCTTATCACACCCGATCATCACATGGTGTCTCAGCACGACGAACTGTCGCAATGGTGCATACTCAGGGAGAACACTTATACCTTGAAATTTTAGTAAGGGATCATCTTATAACGTCACCGTCGTACTAAGCAAAATAAGATGCATAAAAGATAAACATCACATGCAACCAAAATATGTGACACGATATGGCCATCATCATCTTGTCCCTTTGATCTCCATCTCCAAAGCACCGTCATGATCTCCATCGTCACCGGCTTGACACCTTGATCTCCATCGTAGTGTCGTGGTCGTCTCGCCAACTATTGCTTCTACAACTATCGCTAACACATAGTGATAAAGTAAAGCAATTACATGGCATTTGCATTTCATACAATAAAGCGACAACCATAAGGCTCTTGCTAGTTGCCAACAACTTTTACAAAACATGATCATCTCATATAATAACGTATATCACATCATGCCTTGACCATATCACATCACAACATGCCGTGCAAAAACAAGTTAGACGTCCTCTACTTTGTTGTTGCAAGTTTTACGTGGCTGATATGGGCTTCTAGCAAGAACCGTTCTTACCTACGCATCAAAACCACAACGGTGATTCATCAAGTTTGCTGTTTTAACCTTCAACAAGGACCGACCGCAGTCAAATTCGATTCAACTAAAGTTGGAGAAACAGACACACGCCAGCCACCTTTATGCAAAACTAATTGCATGTCTGTCGGTGGAACCGGTCTCATGAACATGGTCATGTAAGGGTTGGTCCGGGCCGCTTCATCCAACAATACCGCCGAATTAAAATAAGACATTGGTGGTAAGCAGTATGATGATTATCGCTCACAACTCATTGTGTTGTACATGTGCATATCATCTATGCATAGACCTGGCTCTGATACCACTGTTGGGAAACATAGCATGCAATTTCAAAAAAAATCCTACGCTCACGCAAGATCTATGTAGGAGATGCATAGGAACGAGAGGGGGAGAGTGTGTCCACAGACCCTCGTAGACCAAAAGCGGAAGCATTTGACAACACGGTTGATGTAGTCGAACTTCTTCTCATTCCGATCGATCAAGCACCGAACATATGGCACCTCCGAGTTCTGCACACGTTCAACTCGATGTCGTCCCTTGATCTCTTGATCCAGCAAAGTGTCGAGGGAGAGTTCCGTCAGCATGATGGAGTGGTGATGGTGATGGTGAAGTTATTGCTTCACCTAAGCACTACGTGAATATGATCGGAGGCGTAAACTATGGAGGGGGGCGCCGCACATGGCTAACAACTGTTGATGTTGTTCTAGCGGTGCCCACATATACATAGGTTGGAGGGAGGAGAGGCAGCCAAGGGGGCGCCCCAAGTAGGAGGAAACCTACTTGGGTGCCTCCTAATTCGGCCTCCCCCCTTTCCATATCCACGGAGGGGAAGGAAAAAGGAGGGAAGGAAGGGGGAGGCTGAATTCCTCCTCTTCCTTCTCTCATCCCCCTTTCCTTCCTCTTAAGGTGCGGCCCATATGGGGGGCGTAGCAGCCCCTGCTGGCTGCTGCGTTTCCCCTCTTGGCCGGTTGGCCTATTAGGCCCATATAGTTGCCCCGGGGGGGGGGTCCGAAACCCCTTCCGGTGACTCGATATGTACCCGGTACCTCCAGAACATTTCAGGTGTCCGAATATCATCGTCCTATATATTAATATTTACCTATCGACCATTTCGAGACTCCTAGTCATGTCCATGATCTCATCCAGGACTCCGAACAACATTCGGTCACCAAATCACATAACTCATATAATACAAGATCGTCATCGAACGTTAAGCGTGCGGACCCTACGGGTTCGAGAACTATGTAGACATGACCGAGAAACCTCTCCAGTCAATAACCAACAGCGGAACCTGGATGCTCATATTGGTTCCCACATATTCTACGAAGATCTTTATCGATCGTACCGTAGTGACAACATACATTATTCCCTTTGTCATCGGTATGTTAGTTGCCCGAGATTCGATCGTCGGTATCTTCATACCTAGTTCAATCTTGCTACCGACAAGTCTCTTTACTCGTTCCGTAATACATCATCCTGCAACTAACTCATTAGTCACATTGCTTGCAAGGCTTATTATGATGTGCATTACCGAGAGGGCCTAGAGATACCTCTCCGACACTCGGAGTGACAAATCCTAATCTCGATCTATGCCAAACAAACAAACACCTTCGGAGATACCTGTAGAGCATCTTTATAATCACCCAGTTACGTTGTGATGTTTGATAGCACACAAGGTATTCCTCCGGTATCTGGGAGTTTCATAATCTCATAGTCAAAGGAATATGTATATGACATGAAGAAAGCAATAGCAATAAAACTTAATTGATCATTATGCTAAGCTAATGGTTGGGTCTTGTCCATCACATCATTCTCCTAATGATGTGATCTCATCAAATGACAACACATGTCTATGGTTAGGAAACTTAACCATCTTTGATTAACGAGCTAGTCTAGTAGAGGCCTACTAGGGACACAGTGTTTTGTGTGTGTATCCACACATGTATCAAGTTTTTGGTTAATATAATTCTAGCATGAATAATAAACATTTATCATGATATAAGGAAATATAAAATAACAACTTTATTATTGCCTCTAGGGCATATTTCCTTCACGCGGTGCCATAGCAGTGAAGTGTTAATCGAAGGTAGGGGATCAATCGCCGGGTGTTGACCTCCACGAGCATCCTGCTACCGCGACCGTCGACGAGCACCATCCAAGACGTGTTCATGCCGACCCAGTACATAGCGTTAATGTAGTTGAGGGTGATGGGGATCGGATCACAGTCAAGGGGGTTGATGCTCGCCACCCTATGATTGTTATGCTATGTGACACGCCGTTTCTGAAGATCAGACGGCATCAGCAAGCAAGGAGCTGGCTTAAAAAGCTCCGGCCTTAGGGCTTTGAGTAAATAGTACAACCATGACGAGCACGCGGCATGGTACTAAGATTGTCCACACGTGAAACAATGAGCTTGATTACCTCTGTGGGGAGCGAGTTCCAACTACTATTTCGGTGGGTGCTGCTTGGTTCTGCCATTGTTAGTGCTTGGTTTTCAGAAGTGGGGGGAGGCGCCTTAGCGGGGATGGAAGATTGGACGATTATGTGCAGACGAAGATGAGGAAGCGAATATGTGCTGCAGGAAGTGGACAGGTGATGATGACAGCACGCCGCTTGACTTACAAGACACATCCCAGCAATGTAGGGTCATATCGATGCCAGACAACTTGCTTGAGCGATCACAGTACTAGTACTCCCTACAGTACCTACTACTATGCCCTAGTTTGCATATAGTGGAGTAGGACTCTGCTCTACTACTAGCACCGGAGGAGGAGTATATTCTAATCTAAAATAGTTACAAGCTTCAATGCCCGAGCGTGGAACGACTACGAACCGCCATCGATGCTAACTCCAATCCCCAACAAACGTTCGCTCGGAGACATGGCAGTCGCAAACGCCCGTAACACAATTACAGTACGTGTGAAAGGGTGGCGGTTTTGTCAAATACTATGGCTTAAAAACAGGCCACCGCCAGATGGAAATCTGACGCTTACGTGGGATTCGCCAGGATTGAGCTAGTGGCGAACAATCGCCAGATATCATTACTATAAAAAGGTTAAAACACCCGGGGCTATTACTTGCACCGGCTGACCACTAACAATGATACTAACATAGTTCTAAAATGGTCAAAGACCATGTGTACGTGGTGTTTGGAATTATATGCAAACTAGCGAGATGACTGTGCATTGCACGCAACATCAAGATGCATTTTTTTTTACAAAACACCTGTTGTGATTGACCCATGCAGGAGTAATTTCATGTGTAAAAACTAATGATATCTCGAGAATTTTATCGAAAAAATGGTATCTTGAGAATTTCATCAAAAAAATGAGATCACGAGAAAGATGAGAGATAAGGTGAGGAGGAGTCGGCGTGGTGGTGACTGGTGGTCGGGCTGGGCGAAGGCATGGGGGTGGACGGCGCCGACAGCGGCCACCATGCCAGATCTTTCTAGATACTTCCTTTTTTAATTGCTCAGCAATGAGGTCGTGGGAGATAAGGATGAATGAGGCAAGGCCTTATCTGTAAATGTGGAGTGAGGTGCGGGTATCTTTTGTAAAATTGTCATAGTTTGCTTTCTATCCATAAGATATAGATCAGACGGTCTATATTACAATATGGAAGGCACACCATCATCACCAACGCGTTTGTTTATAAGAGTAGAGACTAGGGAGTAACTAGGGACTACTAGTAAGGAAACAATCTGCTGCTTCGTGTGCTACTCCTGCTCTCCATTCGGCGGGCGCAACATCCCCTACAGGCACTCCCTCCTGCGCTCCATTCGGCGGGCGCAACGTCCCCTATAGCCACTCCCGTTTCATGGACGGCTTGGTCGATGCCTACAACGTGCCCTGCGTCTATGTAGGATCGAAAGTATGTCTAGAGGGGGGGGGGGCGGTGAGTAGACTACTTGACCAAATAAAAATATATCCTTTTCCCAATTTTAAGTCTTGGCATATTTTAGCAACTTTGCACAAGTCAAGCAATCAACCTACACATGCAATTCTAAGAGTATAGCAGCGGAAAGTAAAACAATTGCATGAAGGTAAAGGGAGGAGTTTGAGGGAGAAAATGCAATGTAGACACGGAGATTTTTTATCCGTGGTTCCGATAGGTGGTGCTATCGTACATCCACGTTGATGGAGACTTCAACCCACGAAGGGTAACGGTTGCGCGAGTCCACGGAGGGCTCCACCCATGAAGGGTGCACGAAGAAGAAACCTTGTCTATCCCACCATCGCCGTCGCCCACGAAGGGCTTGCCTCACTAGGGTAGATCTTCATGAAGTAGGCGATCTCCTTGCCCGTACAAAATCCTTGGTTCAACTCCACAAGCTTGACGGAGGCTCCCAAGTGACACCTAACCAATATAGGAGACACCACTCTCCAAAAGGTAATAGATGGTGTGTTGATGATGAACTCCTTGCTCTTGTGCTTCAAAATGATAGTCTCCCCAACACTCAACTCTCTCTCATAGGATTGGATTTGGTGGAAAGATGATTTGAGTGGAAAGCAACTTGGGGAAGGCTAGAGATCAAGATTTATGTGGTTGGAATGGAATATCTTGACCTCAACACAAGTGTAGGTGGTTCTCTCTCAGAAAATGTATATTGGAAGTGTAGGCATGTTCTGATGGCTCTCTCCACGAATGAAGAGTGGGTGGAGGGGTATATATAGCCTCCACACAAAATCTAACCGTTACACACAAATCACCAAACTCGGTGGGACTGAATAATGAAACTCGGTGAGACCGATTTAGTTCAAAATGTGAACGTTAGGGTTTTCGGTGGGACTGACATGTCAACTCGGTGGGAACGATTTCATCAGGGTTAGGGCATAACGTAATCTTGGTGAGACCGATTTTGGTAACAGGCTAACAGAGAGTTGGCCAGGCCAACTCGGTGGGACCGATTCGCTCATCTCGGTTGGGCCGAAACATTATGAAGGGGAAACAGAGAGTTTGCATTGCGAACTCGGTGGGACCGATCGCTCATCTCGGTTGGACCGAAACGTTACGAAGGGAAACAGAGAGTTTGCAATCCCATCTCGGTGAGACCGAGATCCCTATCGGTGAAACCGAAGTGACTAGGGTTTGTGGCAGTGGCTATGTCAACTGAACTCGGTGGCGCCGGATCGAAAGTTTCGGTGGGGCCGAGTTTGACTTTTGGTTTGAGACATGTGTGGATGTGAGAAAGTGGTTGAGGGTTTTGGAGCATATCACTAAGCATTTCGAGCAAGAAATCCATTAAGCAACACCGCATCCCCTTTTAATAGTATTGGCTTTTCCTATGGACTCAATGTGATCTTGGATCACTAGATGTAAAATGTAGAGTCTTGAGCTTTAGAGCTTGAGCCAATCTTTTGTCCTTAGAATTTTGAGGGGTCCACATTTCTAATCCATGCCATGCCAATCATTGAACTTTCCTGAAATATTCATCTTGAAATAGCATTAGCTCAATGAGCTATATGTTGTTAATAATTACCAAAACCACCCAGGGATAGTTGCACTTTCAATCTCCCCCTTTTTGGTAATCTATGACAACATATAGATCAAAGCTTTGACTAATGATAATAAGATTGAAGTACCTCGTCACTTTGAGAAGTATGTGATAAGCATGAGCTCCCCCTAAACTTGTGCATTAATTAAGATTTGCTTTTGAATGCAAATGCACAATCGATTAGGATCATGGGTTACTCTTCCATGTCACATACATCTTGGTGGAGCACTCAAAATGATATAAATTAAAATCATGCACTCATCAGCAAGCAAAGTGAATGATCATATATGGATATAAAGGATAATATCATTGAAGCAAGCATTAAAGTAGCATATGATCAAACACATGATCATACAAGTAACTCACACAAGGACATAAAGTATAAACCAAGCAGACAATAAAGTTCAACCAAAAGCAAGAGAGATAAAAGACAAAACACTCTCTCTCGAAGCCTGTGATCTATACATATTTCTCCCCTTTGGCAACAAGTTACCCAAAAGTTCGAAAATGCATAGAGCTATGTATCTCTCAGGCTGCTGGAGGTGGCACTGAAGCTGTGGCTGCTGGTGCTGATGTGGTGGCTCTAGTGTCAGCCATGGGTACTGCAGCAGACCTCTGACCTCTAGGCACTCGCTAAAAAGCATCAGTAGTTGCCTTCCCTTTCCTCTCTTTTGCTTCCTCCTGGAGCTGCTCAACTATTGTTTGGATCTCGGTTACCTTCAGATCAAGATCATAAATTTTGTCTCTATGATCCTCTCCAAACTCTCCTGATTCTGAGTCAGGGTGGCCAATCCCTTCTCAATCCTCAAAGTAGCTTGAATCATATATCCAAGTTGGTCTTGTTTTCTCTTCAGGAAAACTTGAGATGCTTCCTCAACACTAGGCATCTTGGTAGCTTTCTCTCCTTTAGCTTTTGCTCTCTTCTCTTGTGCTTGAGCTGATGAAGGTTATTCTCATTCATGACAACCTCATTATCTTCAAACTCAGGGAGCAAGGGTAAGTGCTCTTTGTCCAACAAGTATGTTCATGTTCCCATCTTAGCATTGATGAGCTCCTGAATATGTGGAGCATACCCGAAACTCCTCTTTTGATCAGCAACTGTCCTCTTGATTGTCTGTACAATCGAGCTCATGACTTTAAACTTTTGAGGGACATCAAAGATTTGCAACATGTTGATGGAATGTCCTCTGACCATCTTGTGATCTCCTGACTTTGGTAGCAATGTGTGCCTTTGAATGGTGTTGATGGTAGGCAAACCAGACAACAAATAATGTATAGACCCAAGCATGTGTGTCTCCAAAGCTTTGTCAGGGATCTCTTCGTACATGTTAGCCATAGTGTTGTGGTCTCTCTTCTTCGTCGCATACACATCTAAGTCATCTTCATGTTCCTATGGGGCATTTACCAGCTTGGACCATTCTTCAACAGTGGATTGGTACCTAGTACCTTCAGACATCCAAATGATCTTCCCATCTGGGTAAAAGTGAGCAGTGGAGTAAAACTGCATGATCAACTCATCATTCCATTTTGTGAGCTTCTGCCCAACAAATTTGTCAACTCCACATGCTTTGAAGCTATCATAAACTCCTGGGAAGTGATCTTCATTCTCCTTGATGTATTCCCAATCAACCCATCTCATGTCACAGACAATTGGCTTCTTGTCAAGCAGAATGGTCTCATAAAAGTCTTGTCGTTCTTTGGTATGAAATCTATAATCAACTGCAGTCCTCCTCCTCATAGCATAGGGATTAGACTGTCTCCACAATCTCAGTCCAGCATCCTTTCTGATATGCATGTCCTCAGCCACTGGATGAGCATCATTGTGGTCTGGAATCTTGGGTTTCAGCTTTCTCAAAACAAGAGACTCTTCATCCTCTTCTTCAGCTTGAGGCACTGGGACCTTGTTCTTCTCTCCTGCAGGAATACTTCTAGTCTTTCTCTTGGGCTTTGGTGGTTTCTGAGCTTGAGCTTTGGGAGCAGACTTGGGCTTAGATGGAGCAGCCCCTGACTTAATTGCATCTCCCATAAGCTTCTGAGCTTTGGGTGCTGGTGCAACATCCTCTTCCTCTTCCTCTTCCTTTTCTGACTCTCTAACCATAGTTGACTTTCCAAGAACTTTTGCAGTAGTGGTTCTTGCCCTTTTCTTTTTCTTGTCATCTCCTGCTGCTTCACCATCATCTGATTCTATGGTGAACTTCATTGTCTCTCCTGTTGCAACCTTCCTTGGCTTTGACATTGGGTTCTTCTGGCAGGTGCCTTCTTGTTCAAGCCTGGCTTAGTTGCAGCAGCTATGCCATACTCTTCCTTCAGCACTTCCTTCTTTGAGGTGGCTTCATCCTCAACATCCAAATAATCTTCATCCTTAGAGTCTGAGGTTCTCTTCTTCCTTGCTCTAGTGGCTGCCTTGGGCAAGTTACTAGGTGTGCTTCTACTGCCCTCATCATAGCTGCTTGAGGGATCTGAACCTTCACTCAGTTGCACTTGCTCCTCAGGTCTGTTCTGACTATCACTCTGGTCAGGCATCTTGGCAAACACACTGACAGCAGACCCTGTGAATAGATGTAGATGAGGTAGAGTGGATGAGCATCACAAAGTGCAGAGTTTTTGTAAAATAGATGACTTAGAAACTTAGTTTTAGTTCTCCACAGAAAGCATTTCGGAGCTACCGATTTGATAAACTCGGTGATACCGAAGCAATTTTTGGAGCCTAACATGTGAACTCGGTCAGACCGAGTCACAGTTCGGTGGCACCAAGACTGCTAGGGTTTTACAGAGAATTGAATTCGGTCACACCGATGTGCAGTTTTCGGTCAGACCGAAAATGCATGTGCTATGCCATAAGCCAAATCGGTGAGACCGATTTCTACAACTCGGTCAGTCTGAGATGAGTTTTGCGGAGACCTGACCCTAAATTTTCAAATCAAATCTAACCTGAGGGATGTTTTCAGTGGATAGATCGTTTGCATACATGGTAAAGATCATGGCAAAGCAATGTGCTATGAATCAAAGTTAAAGGAATAGCACACAGAGTCGAACCCATACCCTAGTTCGATGGAGGTTCACTACGGCGATAACGGCGGAGCAGATTTCCATTGACGGTGATGGAAACCTGCGGCGGGAGGTCGCTGGCGGCGAGGAGACAATCCGGAGACCCGAGGAGGCACAGCAGGACACACGCGCGGGCGAAGGGTTTTGGAGGAATTTCCAAAATTCAACCCGTCGGTATATATATCCCGACCCTGTCGGTGTGACCGAGTGGAACAACTCGGTGGCACCGAGATGCAGAATCGTAAGCGGTTACTGCAACTCGGTGTGAACGAAAGGTTCAAATCGGTTGCACCGAGATAGAAAACCTAGATCAACTTAGTGAACTCGGTGTGACCGAAGTGGATGACTCGGTCATACCGAAATGCACAAAGAGGTTTTGGAAGTTTAAATCTATTATGAATCAGGGACTCCGAGTGCTCCTTACACAGAGTGGTTCGAATCTTACTTGATCAAACTTTGTGATGTAGCATAAATAGAGTTTGAGACGAGAAAAGCATAGATAGCTAGAGGGAGTTCTTAGGCATTCGTGTCCATCCATTTGGCAAAAGAGAAAAAGCCAAACAATCAAAGCAACAAATGGATGTCCTTGAATGAGCAAAATATGCAATCAACATGCTCACACAATAAGATAGCAAATGAAATATGTGACAAAACATGCACAAACACTCTAGCATCTAACAAGCAATTGGCGATGACTAGGTCATCTATATATATGAGTATATTGACTTAGGAGCCAAATGAGAACATTTGATCATAGGTCATACTCATAGTTTAAGCACAAGTGGGGTTGCCACTTCTACATAAAGCATTGTTGTGTTCACATCATTAGAGTAACTTTAGCTCAATTGATTAGAGTAAAGCTCCCCCTAGATGTGATATCCCCCCTAAGAGGGATGAACTGACCTTAGGTTTTGTTGATGATGACTTCATGTAGGTGTTGAAGATGTGGACGCTTAATGTTGATGTAGATCATTTGGAGCAGTCCATTGGAGTGAGTTGCACTTTCAATACCTACACAGGTTAGTCCCACCAGGAACAAACAAGGATATCCATAGACATAGAGTGATGTACACATACATGATGTCCATGAAAGCATTAGGTTACCTTGTCCCTTGTCTTACCAACAAGAGGGTTTGTGACTCCTTGAACTAGTGCATGATTTGGAAGTTGTTTGCACTTGTCCTTGACAAAATGATATGAGTGAAATATGTTGGCGGAGTCACCCTCAAGAACTCTCTAGTTCTTCTTCTTTGGGATCCACACCATCTTGATGGGAATCCTTGGAGTTGTGGTTGTACTTGATGAAGTAGAACTTGATGTAGTCTTGGGAACCCACTTGACAAAGGCCTTGGGAGCTTCTTCAAATGCATCAATCTCCTCTTGAAGCTTATCCTTGCCTTTTTGCTTGTGGTCTTGTGGTGGAAGATCATCTTGAGCTTGTGTTCCTTGGAAGGAAGTAGGATCATACTTCTCTTGTTGAGGAAAAATTTTTGTCTTGGGGTATTGATCTTCTTCCCACTCAACTCCATTGGCATTGA
Organism: Aegilops umbellulata; assembly: GCA_032464435.1. NCBI lineage: Eukaryota > Viridiplantae > Streptophyta > Magnoliopsida > Poales > Poaceae > Aegilops > Aegilops umbellulata. The sequence continues at coordinate 360,025,045 of CP136058.1, forward strand.
ACTTTCGTTCAAAACCAACACCTTGATTCTTCCGGTGTCTTCCTTGCTTGCGTACAATTTCCTGAAATTGTGTACTTCCGGCAAGGCTCTTGTAAACACCTTTCTCTATAATTCCCTTCAATAAGCTATTTTCTTGCTCAAGTGTAACTTGGCTAAGAGAATCATTAATGGAATCAATAGAACTACTAGAAGCAACAATATTTGATTTATCATGATTATTGTTACTACTAGATTAATAATCTTTCTTACTCTTGTTGCTAGATTTTACTTGTGGCATATAAGTAGACAAGAGTAAACGTTTGGCAATGTAAGAAGAAATTCTCTTGCAAAGATCATCATTGATTGCTTTTAAGAACTCATGCTCTTGCTCAAGGTTGAGCTTTTCAAAGCATAGCTTCTCATGAGTCTTTAAAAGTTCTTGATGATCTTCCAAGGTAGTTCCATGAGCTAACTTAAGAGTGTTTATTTCTTTAGTTAGTCGCTCAATCTCCTTCTTATCATTGTCATTTGTTTTGTATTGATTAGCATGATTAATAGCAAGTTCATCATAGTTTTCATCACTAGAGTTGTCAACAAGTAAATCATCACCACCTAGAAAATCATCTTCATCACTATTGAAATCAACATACTCGGGGTGTGATACCTTTGGGCCTTTAGCCATGAAGCATCTTCCAATTCCTTCATTTGGTGATTCAAATATGTCATAGGAGTTGGTTGACACAAGTGCTAGACCAACAACACCTTCATCTTGAGTATATTCAGAGTCGGAGTGATAACTTCTTTCGGAGTGATTGTCGGAGTCGGAGCCGGATACCCATTCATGAACATGAGCTTGATGTCTTCATTTTGTGTAGCTCTTTGATGATTTGTCCTTCCTTTCCGAATCCTTGTTTCTCCAAGAGGTTCTTCGTTCATAACGATCATCTCTACTCCCTCTCTCTCTTGGTGGTGATTCTTCTCTTCTACTTCTTCTTTTGGGAGAATCTTCTCTTCTTTTGTAGGGATTCGTACACTCATTGGAGTAGTGTCCAGGTCTTCCACAATTGTAGCAATTACATTCACGACTTGAAGATCTTTTTGAAGGAAATATGCCCTAGAGGCAATAATAAAGTTATTATTTTTTTCCTTATATATCATGATAAATGTTTATTATTAATGCTAGAATTGTATTAACCGGAAACATAATACATGTGTGGATACATAGACAAACAGAGTGTCACTAGTATGCCTCTACTTGACTAGCTTGTTAATCAAAGATGGTTAAGTTTCCTAAGCATAGACAAAGAAGTTGTCATTTGATTAACAAGGTCACATCATTAGTTGAATGATCTGATTGACATGACCCATTCCATTAGCTTAGCACCCGATCGTTTAGTATGTTGCTATTGCTTTCTTCATGACTTATACATGTTCCTTTGACTATGAGATTATGCAACTCCCGTTTACCGTAGGAACACTTTGTGTGCTACCAAACGTCACAACGTAACTGGGTGATTATAAAGGAGCTCTACAGGTGTCTCCGAAAGTATTTGTTGGGTTGGCGTATTTCGAGATTAGGATTTGTCACTCCGAATGTCGAAGAGGTATCTCAGGGCCTTCTCGGTAATGCACATTACATAAGCCTTGCAAGCATTGCAACCAATAAGTTAGTTGCGAGATGATGTGTTACGGAACGAGTAAAGAGACTTGTCGGTAACGAGATTGAACTAGGTATTGGATACCGACGATCGAATCTCGGGTAAGTAATATACCGATGACAAAGGGAACAACGTATGTTGTTATGCGGTCTGACCGATAAAGATCTTCGTAGAATGTGTAGGAGCAAATATGGGCATCCAGGTCCCGCTATTGGTTATTGACCAGAGATTTGTCTCAGTCATGTCTACACTGTTCTCGAACCGTAGGGTCCGCACGCTTAAGGTTACGATGACAGTTATTATGAGTTTATGCATTTTGATGTACCGAAGTTAGTTCGGAGTCCCGGATGAGATCACGGACATGACGAGGAGTCTCGGAATGGTCGAGACGTAAAGATTGATATATTGGATGACTATATTCGGACATCGGAATGGTTCCGAGTGGTTTCGGATAAAACCGGAGTGCCGGAGGGGTTACCGGAACCCCCCGGGAGAAGTATTGGGCCACTTGGCCCTTAGTGGAGAGAGAGAGGGGCGGCCAGGGTGGGCCGCGCGCCCCCTCCCCCTCTGGTCCGAATTGGACTAGGAGAGGGGGGGCGGCGCCCCCATTTCCCTCTCCCTCTCCCCCTTCCTTCCCCCCTCCTAGTAGGAGTAGGAAAGAGGGGAGTCCTACTCCTACTAGGAGGAGGACTCCTCCTCCTGGCGCGTGCCACAAGGGCCGGCCGGCCTCCCCCCTTGCTCCTTTATATACGGGGGCAGGGGAGCACCCTAGAACACACAAGTTGATCTTCATGATCGTTCCTTAGCCGTGTGCGGTGCCCCCCTCCACCATATTCCACCTCGGTCATATTGTTGCAGTGCTTAGGCGAAGCCCTGCGTCGGTAGTACATCAAGGTCGTCACCACGCCATCGTGCTGACAGAACTCGTCCCCGAAGCTTTGCTAGATCGGAGCCCGGGGAACGTCATCGAGCTGTACGTGTGTTAAGAACTCGGAGGCGCCGGAGTAACGGCGCTTGGATCGGTCGGATCGGGAAGACGTACGACTACTTCCTCTACGTTGCGTCAACGCTTCCGCTTCGGTCTACGAGGGTACGTAGACAACACTCTCCCCTCTCGTTGCTATGCATCACCATGATCTTGCGTGTGCGTAGGAATTTTTTTGAAATTACTACGTTCCCCAACAGTGGCATCCGAGCCTGGTTATTATGGTTTGATGTTTTGCACGAGTAGAACACAAGTGAGTTGTGGACGATACAAGTCATACTGCCTACCAGCATGTCATACTTTGGTTCGGCGGTATTGTTGGATGAAGCGACCCGGACCGACATTACGCGTACGCTTACGCGAGACTAGTTCTACCGCCGTGCTTTGCACACAGGTGGCTGGCCGGTGTCAATTTCTCCAACTTTAGTTGAACCGAGTATGGCTATGCCCGGTCCTTGAGAAGGTTAAAACGGAGTCTATTTGACAAACTATCGTTGTGGTTTTGATGCGTAGGTGAGATTGGTTCTTGCTTAAGCCCGTAGCATCCACGTAAAACTTGCAACAAACAAAGTAGAGGACGTCTAACTTGTTTTTGCAGGGCATGTTGTGATGTGATATGGTCAAGACATGATGCTAAATTTTATTGTATGAGATGATCATGTTTTGTAACCAAGTTATCGGCAACCGGCAGGAGCCGTATGGTTGTCGCTTTATTGTATGCAATGCAATCGCCCTGTAATGCTTTACTTTATCACTAAGCGGTAGCGATAGTCGTAGAAGCATAAGATTGGCGAGACGACAACGATGCTACGATGGAGATCAAGGTGTCGCGCCGGTGACGATGGTGATCATGACGGTGCTTCGGAGATGGAGATCACAAGCACAAGATGATGATGGCCATATCATATCACTTATATTGATTGCATTTGATGTTTATCTTTTTTATGCATCTTATATTGCTTTGATTGACGATAGCATTATAAGATGATCTCTCACTAAATTATCAAGAAGTGTTATCCCCGAGTATGCACCGTTGCCAAAGTTCGTCGTGCCCAGACACCACGTGATGATCGGGTGTGATAAGCTCTACGTCCATCTACAACGGGTGCAAGCCAGTTTTTGCACACGCAGAATACTCGGGTTATACTTGACGAGCCTAGCATATGCAGATATGGCCTCGGAACACGGAGACCGAAAGGTCGAGCGTGAATCATATAGTAGATATGATCAACATAATGATGTTCACCATTGAGAACTAATCCATTTCACGTGATGATCGGTTATGGTTTAGTTTGATTTGGATCACGTGATCACTTGGAAGATTAGAGGGATGTCTATCTAAGTGGGAGTTCTTAAGTAATATGATTAATTGAACTTAAATTTATCATGAATTTAGTCCCTGATAGTATCTTGCTTGTTTATGTTGATTGTAGATAGATGGCTCGTGCTGTTGTTCCGTTGAATTTTAATGCGTTCCTTGAGAAAGCAAAGTTGAAAGATGATGGTAGCAATTACATGGACTGGGTCCGTAACTTGAGGATTATCCTCATTGCTGCACAGAAGAGTTACGTCCTCGAAGCACCGCTGGGTGCCAGGCCTGCTGCTGGAGCAACGCCAGATGTTGTGAACGTCTGGCAGAGCAAAGCTGATGACTACTCGATAGTTCAGTGTGCCATGCTTTACGGCTTAGAACCGGGACTTCAACGACATTTTGAACATCATGGAGCATATGAGATGTTCCAGGAGTTGAAGTTAATATTCCAACAGAATGCCCGGATTGAGAGATATGAAGTCTCCAATAAGTTCTATAGCTGCAAGATGGAGGAGAATGGTTCTGTCAGTGAACATATACTCAAAATGTCTGGGTATTATAATCACTTGATTCAACTGGGAGTTAATCTTCCGGATGATTGTGTCACTGACAGAATTCTCCAATCACTTCCACCAAGCTACAAAGGCTTTGTGATGAACTATAACATGCAAGGGATGGATAAGACAATTCCCGAGCTCTTCGCAATGCTAAAGGCTGCGGAGGTAGAAATCAAGAAAGAGCATCAAGTGTTGATGGTCAACAAGACCACTAGTTTCAAGAAAAGGGGCAAAGGGAAGAAGAAGGGGAACTTCAAGAAGAACAGCAAACAAGTTGCTGCTCAAGAGAAGAAACCCAAGTCTGGACCTAAGCCTGAAACTGAGTGCTTCTACTGCAAGCAGACTGGTCACTGGAAGCGGAACTGCCCCAAGTATTTGGCGGACAAGAAGGATGGCAAGGTGAACAAAGGTATATGTGATATACATGTTATTGATGTGTACCTTACTAGAGCTCACAGTAGTACCTGGGTATTTGATATTGGTTCTGTTGTTAATATTTGCAACTCAAAACAGGGACTACGGATTAAGCGAACACTGGCAAAGGACGAGGTGACGATGCGCATGGGAAACGGTTCCAAAGTCGATGTGATCGCAGTCGGCACGCTACCTCTACATCTACCTTCGGGATTAGTATTAGACCTAAATAATTGTTATTTGGTGCCAGCGTTGAGCATGAACATTATATCTGGATCTTGTTTGATGCGAGACGGTTATTCATTTAAATCAGAGAATAATGGTTGTTCTATTTATATGAGTAATATCTTTTATGGTCATGCACCCTTGAAGAGTGGTCTATTTTTGATGAATCTCGATAGTAGTGATACACATATTCATAATGTTGAAGCCAAAAGATGCAGAGTTGATAATGATAGTGCAACTTATTTGTGGCACTGCCGTTTAGGTCATATCGGTATAAAGCGCATGAAGAAACTCCATACTGATGGACTTTTGGAACCAGTTGATTATGAATCACTTGGTACTTGCGAACCGTGCCTCATGGGCAAGATGACTAAAACACCGTTCTCCGGTACTATGGAGAGAGCAACAGATTTGTTGGAAATCATACATACAGATGTATGTGGTCCGATGAATGTTGAGGCTCGTGGCGGATATCGTTATATTCTCACCTTCACAGATGATTTAAGCAGATATGGATATGTCTACTTAATGAAACACAAGTCTGAAACATTTGAAAAGTTCAAAGAATTTCAGAGTGAAGTTGAAAATCATCGTAACAAGAAAATAAAGTTTCTACGATCTGATCGTGGAGGAGAATATTTGAGTTACGAGTTTGGTCTACATTTGAAACAATGCGGAATAGTTTCGCAACTCACGCCACCCGGAACACCACAACGCAATGGTGTGTCCGAACGTCGTAATCGCACTTTACTTTATATGGTGCGATCTATGATGTCTCTTACAGATTTACCGCTATCGTTTTGGGGTTATGCTCTAGAGACGGCCGCATTCACACTAAATAGGACGCCATCGAAATCCGTTGAGACGACGCCTTATGAACTACGGTTTAGCAAGAAACCAAAGTTGTCGTTTCTTAAGGTTTGGGGCTGCGATGCTTATGTGAAAAAGCTTCAACCTGATAAGCTCGAACCCAAATCGGAGAAATGTGTCTTCATAGGATACCCAAAGGAAATTGTTGGGTACACCTTCTATCACAGATCCGAAGGCAAGACATTTGTTGCTAAAAATAGATCCTTTCTAGAGAAGGAGTTTCTCTCGAAAGAAGTGGGTGGGAGGAAAGTAGAACTTGATGAGGTAACTGTACCTGCTCCCTTATTGGAAAGTAGTACATCACAGAAATCTGTTTCTGTAGCACCTACACCAATTAATGAGGAAGTTAATGATGATGATCATGCAACTTCAGATCAAGTTACTACAGAACCTCGTAGATCAACCAGAGTAAGATCCGCGCCAGAGTGGTATGGCAATCCTGTTCTGGAAATCATGCTACTAGATCATGGTGAACCTACGAACTATGAAGAAGCGATGGTGAGCCCAGATTCCGCAAAATGGCTTGAAGCCATGAAATCTGAGATGGGATCCATGTATGAGAACAAAGTATGGACTTTGGTTGACTTGCCCGATGGTCGGCGAGCAATAGAGAATAAATGGATCTTCAAGAAGAAGACTGACGCTGATGGTAATGTTACTGTCTACAAAGCTCGACTTGTCGCAAAAGGTTTTCGACAAGTTCAAGGGATTGACTACGATGAGACCTTCTCACCCGTAGCGATGCTTAAGTCTGTCCGAATCATGTTAGCAATTGCCGCATTTTATGATTATGAAATTTGGCAAATGGATGTAAAGACTGCATTCCTGAATGGATTTTTGGAAGAAGAGTTGTATATGATGCAACTGGAAGGTTTTATCGATCCAAAGGGAGCTAACAAAGTGTGCAAGCTCCAGCGATCCATTTATGGACTGGTGCAAGCCTCTCGGAGTTGGAATAAACGCTTTGATAGTGTGATCAAAGCATTTGGGTTTGTACAGACTTTTGGAGAAGCCTGTATTTACAAGAAAGTGAGTGGGAGCTCTGTAGCATTTCTGATATTATATGTAGATGACATATTACTAATTGGAAATGATATAGAATTTCTAGATAGCATAAAGGGATACTTGAATAAAAGTTTTTCAATGAAAGACCTCGGTGAAGCTGCTTACATATTGGGCATCAAGATCTATAGAGATAGATCAAGACGCTTAATTGGACTTTCACAAAGCACATACCTTGACAAAGTTTTGAAAAAGTTCAAAATGGATCAAGCAAAGAAAGGGTTCTTGCCTGTATTACAAGGTGTGAAGTTGAGTAAGACTCAATGCCCGACCACTGCAGAAGATAGACAGAAGATTAAAGATGTTCCCTATGCTTCAGCCATAGGCTCTATCATGTATGCAATGATGTGTACCAGACCCGATGTGTGCCTTGCTATAAGTTTGGCAGGGAGGTACCAAAGTAATCCAGGAGTGGATCACTGGACAACGGTCAAGAATATCCTGAAGTACCTGAAAAGGACTAAGGAGATGTTTCTCGTGTATGGAGGTGACAAAGAGCTCGTCGTAAACGGTTACGTTGATGCAAACTTTGACACTGATCCGGACGATTCTAAATCACAAACCGGATATGTATTTACATTAAACGGTGGAGCTGTCAGTTGGTGCAGTTCTAAACAAAGCGTCGTGGCGGGATCTACATGTGAAGCGGAGTACATAGCTGCTTCGGAAGCAGCAAATGAAGGAGTCTGGATGAAGGAGTTCATATCCGATCTAGGTGTCATACCTAGTGCATCGGGTCCAATGAAAATCTTTTGTGACAATACTGGTGCAATTGCCTTGGCAAAGGAATCCAGATTTCACAAGAGAACCAAGCACATCAAGAGACGCTTCAATTCCATCCGGGATTTGGTCCAGGTGGGAGACATAGAGATTTGCAAGATACATACGGATCTGAATGTAGCAGACCCGTTGACTAAGCCTCTTCCACGAGCAAAACATGATCAGCACCAAGACCCCATGGGTGTTAGAATCATTACTGTGTAATCTAGATTATTGACTCTAGTGCAAGTGGGAGACTGAAGGAAATATGCCCTAGAGGCAATAATAAACTTATTATTTATTTCCTTATATATCAGGATAAATGTTTATTATTCATGCTAGAATTGTATTAACCGGAAACATAATACATGTGTGGATACGTAGACAAACAGAGTGTCACTAGTATGCCTCTACTTGACTAGCTTGTTAATCAAAGATGGTTAAGTTTCCTAACCATAGACAAAGAAGTTGTCATTTGATTAACAAGGTCACATCATTAGTTGAATGATCTGATTGACATGACCCATTCCATTAGCTTAGCACCCGATCGTTTAGTATGTTGCTATTGCTTTCTTCATGACTTATACATGTTCCTTTGACTATGAGATTATGCGACTCCCGTTTACCGTAGGAACACTTTGTGTGCTACCAAACGTCACAACGTAACTGGGTGATTATAAAGGAGCTCTACAGGTGTCTCCGAAAGTATTTGTTGGGTTGGCGTATTTCGAGATTAGGATTTGTCACTCCGAATGTCGGAGAGGTATCTCAGGGCCTTCTCGGTAATGCACATCACATAAGCCTTGCAAGCATTGCAACCAATAAGTTAGTTGCGAGATGATGTGTTACGGAACGAGTAAAGAGACTTGCCGGTAATGAGATTGAACTAGGTATTGGATACCGACGATCGAATCTCGGGTAAGTAACATACCGATGACAAAGGGAACAACGTATGTTGTTATGCGGTCTTACCGATAAAGATCATCGTAGAATGTGTAGGAGCAAATATGGGCATCCAGGTCCCGCTATTGGTTATTGACCAGAGATTTGTCTCAGTCATGTCTACACTGTTCTCGAACCGTAGGGTCCGCACGCTTAAGGTTACGATGAAAGTTATTATGAGTTTATGCATTTTGATGTACCGAAGTTAGTTCGGAGTCCCGGATGAGATCACGGACATGACGAGGAGTCTCGGAATGGTCGAGACGTAAAGATTGATATATTGGACGACTATATTCGGACATCGGAATGGTTCCGAGTGGTTTCGGATAAAACCGGAGTGCCGGAGGGGTTACCGGAACCCCCCGGGAGAAGTATTGGGCCACTTGGGCCTTAGTGGAGAGAGAGAGGGGCGGCCAGGATGGGCCGCACGCCCCCTCCCCCTTTGGTCCGAATTGGACTAGGAGAGGGGGGCGGCGCCCCCCTTTCCCTCTCCCTCTCCCCCTTCCTTTCCCCCTCCTAGTAGGAGTAGGAAAGAGGGAAGTCCTACTCCTACTAGGAGGAGGACTCCTCCTCCTGGCGCACGCCACAAGGGCCGGCTGGCCTCCCCCTTGCTCCTTTATATACGGGGGCAGGGGGCACCCTAGAACACACAAGTTGATCTTCGTGATCGTTCCTTAGCCGTGTGCGGTGCCCCCCTCCACCATATTCCACCTCGGTCATATTGTTGCAGTGCTTAGGCGAAGCCCTGCATCGGTAGTACATCAAGATCGTCACCACGCCGTCGTGCTGACAGAACTCGTCCCCGAAGCTTTGCTGGATCGGAGCCCGGGGAACGTCATCGAGCTGTACGTGTGTTAAGAACTCGGAGGCGCCGGAGTAACGGCGCTTGGATCGGTCGGATCGGGAAGACGTACGACTACTTCCTCTATGTTGCGTCAACGCTTCCGCTTCGGTCTACGAGGGTACGTAGACAACACTCTCCCCTCTCGTTGCTATGCATCACCATGATCTTGCGTGTGCGTAGGAATTTTTTGAAATTACTACGTTCCCCAACACTTTTGTCATTGTAGGACCTTGACTTGGAACTTCTCTCCTAGCTTCTACTCTTGTAGAACTTATTGAAGTTCTTCACCATTTGCCTCAATTCTTCATTGAAGGTTTGTTTCTCACTTGAAGATGTGGGTGAAGGAAATATGCCCTAGAGGAAATAATAAAGTTATTATTTATTTCCTTAATTCATGATAAATGTTTATTATTCATGCTAGAATTGTATTAACAGGAAACATAATACATGTGTGAATACATAGACAAACAGAGTGTCACTAGTATGCCTCTACTTGACTAGCTCATTAATCAAAGATGGTTATGTTTCCTAACCATGAACAAGGAGTTGTTATTTGATTAATGAGGTCACATCATTAGTTGAATGATCTGATTGACATGACCCATTCCATTAGCTTAGCACCCGATCGTTTAGTATGTTGCTATTGCTTTTATCCATGACTTATACATGTTCCTATGACTATGAGATTATGCAACTCCCGTTTGCCGGAGGAACACTTTGGGTGCTACCAAACGTCACAACGTAACTGGGTGATTATAAAGGAGTACTGCAGGTGTCTCCAAAGGTAGATGTTGGGTTGGCGTATTTCGAGATTAGGATTTGTCACTCCGATCGTCGGAGAGGTATCTCTGGGCCCTCTCGGTAATGCACATCACTTAAGCCTTGCAAGCATTGCAACTAATGAGTTAGTTGTGGGATGATGTATTACGGAACGAGTAAAGAGACTTGCCGGTAACGAGATTGAACTAGGTATTGGATACCGACGATCAAATCTCGGGCAAGTAACATACCGATGACAAAGTGAACAACGTATGTTGTTATGCGGTCTGACCGATAAAGATCTTCGCAGAATATGTAGGAGCCAATATGGGCATCCAGGTCCCGCTATTGGTTATTGACCGGAGATGTGTCTCGGTCATGTCTACATTGTTCTCGAACCGTAGGGTCCGCACGCTTAAGGTTTCGATGACAATTATATTATGAGTTTATGAGTTTTGATGTACCGAAGGAGTTCGGAGTCCCGGATGAGATCGGGGACATGACGAGGAGTCTCGAAATGGTCGAGACGTAAAGATCGATATATTGGACGACTATATTCGGACATCGGAAGGGTTCTGAGTGATTCGGGTATTTTCAGAGGTACCGGGGAGTTACGGGATTACGGGAGAAGTAATGGGCCTTGATGGGCTTTAGTGGGAAGAGGAAAAAGGCTGCTGCGCCCCCCCTCCCCTCTAGTCCGAATTGGACTAGGGAAAAGGGGGCCGGCCACCTCTCCTTCTCCTCCTATTCCTTCTCCCTTCCTCCCCTCTTGGTGGACTCCTACTAGGACTTGGAGTCCTAGTAGGACTCCATATCTTGGCCGCACCAATTGGCTTGGCCGGCCTCCTCCTCCTCCATCCTTTATATACTGAGGCAAGGGGCACCCCTTGGACACACAAGTTGATCTTCGTGATCGTTCCTTAGCCGTGTGCGGTGCCCCCCTCCACCATATTCCACCTCGGTCATATCGTTGCAGTGCTTAGGCGAAGCCCTGCGCTGGTAGTACATCAAGATCGTCACCACGCCGTCGTGCTGACGGAACTCCTCCCCGAAGCTTTGCTGGATCGGAGCCCGGGGATCGTCATCGAGCTGAACGTGTGCCAAGAACTCGGAGGTGCCGGAGTAACGGTACTTGGATCGGTCAGATCGGGAAGACGTACGACTACTTCCTCTATGTTGCGTCAACGCTTCCGCTTCAGTCTACGAGGGTACGTAGACAACACTCTCCCCTCTCATTGCTATGCATCACCATGATCTTGCGTGTGCGTAGGAAAATTTTGAAATTACTACGTTCCCTAACAGTGGGAGCATCACATGAGGCTTTGTAAGCACCACTTGACTTGTGGTGAAGCTCTTCCTTATCCTTGAGTGACATCTCATGAGCAACAATTCTTCCAATGACTTCCGTAGGCTTGAGATCTTTGTAATTGGGCATCATTTGGATCAATGTGCACACGGTATCATATTTTCCATCCAAGGCTCTTAGGGTCTTCTTGATGATGAATCTATCAGTCATTTCTTCACTTCCTAAGCCAGCAATCTCATTTGTGATGAGAGCAAGCCTAGAGTACATTTCAGCGACACCTTCACATCCTTCACTTTGAACTTGTCAAGCTGACTTCGAATCACATCGAATTTGGATTCCTTGACGGAGTCAGTACCCTCGTGCATATCTACCAAAGTATCCCAAATTTGCTTTACACTCTCAAGACGGCTGATTTTGTTGAATTCTTCGGGGCACATTCCGTTGAAGAGAATATCACAAGCTTGAGCATTGTATTGCAGCATCTTCAACTCTTCCGCGGTAGCTTCACGGTTTGGTTCTCTCCCATCAAATTATTCACCTTGCAAGACAATATACACAATAGCCCAAACGGCGGGGTTATGTCCAAGAATATGCATTTTCATCTTATGCTTCCAACTAGCAAAATTAGTACCATCAAAGTAAGGACCTCTACGGTGGTAATTTCCCTCGCTAGACGCCATACTCTCCTATGTTGTGAAACCAAGGCTATGATCACCAAAAGCTATGGAAATCAAGGCAAATGGAAACCGTAGCTCTGATAACACTTGTAGCATCATCAGTTTGTCTAGAGTGGGGTGATTAAACTACTTGACCAAATAAAAATCTAGCCTTTTCCCAATTTTCATTCTTGGCAGATTTTAGCAACTTTGCACAAGTCAAGCAATCAACCTACACATGCAATTCTAAGAGTATAGCAGCAGAAAGTAAAACAATTGCACATGAAGGTAAAGGGAGGAGTTCGAGGGAGCAAACACAATGTAGACACGGAGATTTTTTATCCGTTGTTCCGATAGGTGGTGCTATCATACATCCACGTTGATGGAGACTTCAACCCACGAAGGGTAACGGTTGCGCGAGTCCATGGAGGGCTCCACCCATGAAGGGTCCACGAATAAGCAACCTTGTCTATCCCACCATGGCCTTCGCCCACGAAGGACTTGCCTCACTAGGGTAGATCTACACGAAGTAGGCGGTCTCCTTGCCCGTACAAACTCCTTGGTTCAACTCCACAATCTTGACGGAGGCTCCCAAGACACCTAACCAATCTAGGAGACACCACTATCCAAAAGGTAATAGATGGTGTGTTAATGATGAACTCCTTGCTCTTGTGCTTCAAAATGATAGTCTCTCCAACACTCAAATCTCTCTCATAGGATTGGATTTGGCGGAAATATGATTTGAGTGGAAAGCAACTTGGGGAAGGCTAGAGATCAAGATTTATGTGGTTGGAATGGAATATCTTGACCTCAACACAAGTGTAGGTGGTTCTCTCTCAGAAAATGTATGTTGGAAGTGTAGGCATGTTCTGATGGCTCTCTCCACGAATGAAGAGTGGGTGGAGGGGTATATATAGCCTCCACACAAAATCTAACCGTTACACACAAATCACCAAACTCGGTGGGACCGAATAATGAAACTCGGTCAGACCGATTTAGTTCAAAATGTGAACGTTAGGATTTTCGGTGGGATTGACATGTCAACTTGGTGGGACCAATTCATTAGGGTTAGGGCATAACGTAATCTCAGTGAGACCGATTACACAAACTCGGTGAGACTGATTTTGGTAACAGGCTAACAGAGAGTTGGTCAGGCAAACTCGGTGGGACCGATTCGCTCATCTCGGTTGGGCCGAAACGTTACGAAGGGGAAACAGAGAGTTTGCATTGCAAACTCGATGGGACCGATTGCTCATCTCGGTTGGACCGAAACGTTACGAAGGGAAACAGAGAGTTTGCAATCCCATCTCGGTGAGACCGAGATCCCTATCGGTGAAACCGAAGTGACTAGGGTTTGTGGCAGTGTGTATGTCAACTAAACTCGGTGGCGCCGGATAGAAAGTTTCGGTGGGGCCGAGTTTGACTTTTGATTTGGGACATGTGTGGATATGAGAAAGTGGTTGAGGGTTTTGTAGCATATCACCAAGCATTCTGATCAAGAAACCCATTAAGCAACACCTCATCCCCTTTTAATAGTATTGGCTTTTCCTTTGGACTCAATGTGATCTTGGATCACTAAATGTAAAATGTAGAGTCTTGAGCTTTAGAGCATGAGCCAATCTTTTTTCCTTAGCATTTTGAGGGGTCCACATTTCTAATCCATGTCATGCCAATCATTGAACTTTCCTGAAATATTCCTCTTGAAATAGCATTAGCTGAGTGAGCTATATGTTGTTAATAATTACCAAAACCACCCAGGGATAGTTGCACTTTCAGTCTACAAGAGTTTCAGCTGCAAGAGGTACGTCGACCAGCACTCGTTGGCGGAGCATAGTTCCAGATGCGCGCATGCGCCCTGCTACTGTTATGAGTGCACGCCGCCGTTTGAGGGCTCGCCGGCAAGCCTCGTGCATCACCTCACGGCACCGTCCGTCACTCACTACTGGCGCGTGGCAGTGAATGTCAAGTACGAGACGTGCTACCCGTTCGCCGTGCCGAAGTCACTGGAGGATCACCGTCGCCTGCTAGTCGCCGAGGAGGAGGTCAATGTATTCCTCTTGGCTGTGGGCACCGGCAAGGCCCGCCTAGGCCGTCGCCCCGTCTCTGTAGTGTGCGTCAGGGGCAACGCCGCTGACGCTGACACGAGGACGGTGTACGGGTGCGTGCTCACTATTACCGCCCCTCCGAGGTACGAGGGCACCCATGCCACCTCCATCACGCTGACTGGGACTGTGCCGAGCTGCTCCGTTCTCGGCAATGTGGACATGGAAGATGCTTGGTATGATTTTCACCCCAAGATGGTGCATGGGGACTCCAAGGAGGTTCACCTGGTCACATGCTTTACCAAGTCAAATGTTCATCATTAGTCTTCACTCAATGTAATCCGTTGTCTAAGCATATGGAGACTTTTTATTTATATAGTATAGAACCTTCCATGCATGATCTTGCTCTATTAGAGTATCGCGCTTGAATAAAAGTGTATCCATTTATGGTTTAGTCTAGAATCTTCCATGTATGCTTATGCTCCATTAGAGTTCTCGCTTGCCATTTATCATATTAATTGAGAATTTTTACTACAATAATGGTGAAAGACTTATGATGAACTATTTCTTATATCTCCGCTGCCCCCTTCCAAGTCATCCCGAGTTAATCCCTCCGTCTAGGTGTATAAGAGCATGGTTAATACTTAATAGTATTGCCAACTGTTGACTATAAGAAAGTGCCATGTCTTCTAAAGCCCACTTATAGCCAACATGTATAACAATTAGCTATAAGTATGTGCTACTTTATTAATACATGGCCCACTTTCCACTCTCACATAGTGCCTAGGAGCATGTGTTGCTGTCGGATTTCGGGTTCCGGAAGACCCTTGAGGTTCGAACTCTGGGGTACGCGCGGAGATTATGCTGTCTACCTCTCCGTCTCGCAAAGATCTAACTACTGAAAGAACAACACAAAAGATACAGGGTTTATACTGGTTCGGGCCACCGTTGTGGTGTAATACCTACTCCAGTGTGGTGGGTGGATTGCCTCTTGGGCTGATGATGATGAACAATACAAGGAAGAACAGCCTCGCGAGGGCCTGCTCTAGCTGGGGCGATGAACTGCTAGGGGAGTTCAGCCGCCCTTCTCTCTCTCTGTTGCCTGAGTCTTTCTAACTTGTTTCTTGATGGTCTCCCTAGATTGCTAGCTGCTCGTTGCCAGATGCCTCTACCATGGGGGTGGCTAGTCCTATTTATAGGCAAAGGCCCTGGGCCTCTTCCCAAATATTGAGCGGGAAGGGCGCCAACAATTGGCCAATTTGAAGGGGAACATCTGGTACACTTATCCTGACTAAAGTTGGTCCTCGCCTGCCAAAGGCCCTGTGGTGACGCCGTTCTGGGATCCACGATGACCTCCTTCCCACCGTTGGACTGGTCTTGGTCTCGTTGCACCGAAATGGATGCCTTTGCTTGATCCTCTCGCCTGCGCTTGCCCCCTTTGCACCAAAGAGGAAAGGGAGGACACTGCGCAGGCTGGCGCCCGCCTGGCGCCCTTGGTCGTCATGGCTTGCGTCATGGGCACCTCGTGAGGTACCCCGCCTTGATCTCTCCGCCTCCTCGTGAGCCAGCCTGATGAGGCCGCGCGTGAGGAAGCGCCATGTCATCCGCCCCGCGAGGCTTGGCCCCTCGCGAGGGTCTTGGGTCTTTTGTTGATGAAGATGGGTCGTGCTGGGCCCCCTTTCGAGCCACGCCGCAGGCCGCACGCAGGCAAGTCTGGGGACCCCCGTTCCCAGAATGCCGACAGCAGCCCCCGGGCCCAAGGCGCGCATGGACTTGGCCGTGCCAAGAGGAAAAAGGGCAAGGGCGAAGCGCCGCGGGCCCTAACAGCCTATGGCCTTGGGTGTCGCGTGGCGGTTGATTGGACGTGTGCGCCTCCGCTTCCCCACGACGCCTTGGCAACTGCACGACTTGACTAGTCCCTCCATGCATAGATATGGGTCATGATTACCTACGATCGTGGTGCTCGGCGGTTGGTCTTCTCTGGCTATAAGTACGCGGCCGCGTGAGCTCCGCCAGTCCGCCCCTTCCTGCTTCTCTTCTTCTTCTCCATGGCCTCTCGCCGCTCTCATGGCTCCGAAGAGGTTCTCAGCCGCAGAGAAGGGAAAGGCCTGCCGGGCAGGGCCCGACTCCTCCCCGGCCAAGCGCGGCCGGGGTCGTCCTCGCAAGCATCCCGTGGTCCCCGTTGCGGCTTCCCGTGGCCACAGGGGTGGTTCCCCGCGTGGTGGTGAGCGCTCGGCTGCCAAGGGGAGGCAGGCTGTGACTGCGCGGCCCCCCAGGCCGCGCTTTCGCTCGGCGGAGGTGCTGCCGGAGTTCGTCGTGTGGTCGGCTGACCCGACCAACACCTGGCTCCAGCTCCCCCGCTTCTTCATTGGCGAGCTACCGGCCAGCGCCCGGTGCGGCTTCTGGCTCCAGGCTGATGGTTGTTGCAGCAGGGCCTCCTGGGTTTCGCTTGAGGTCTCCCCTTCTGGAAACGGGGCCCTGACTCGTGGCTGGCAAACGTTTGCCCGCGCGCGCGGCCTGAGTCAGCGGTGCACCCTGCACTTCAAGTTCGACGGCGACGCCACCCTCTATGTCAGGGTGTTTGGGGAAGATGGTCGCCGCGCTGGGTGCTACCCTGAGGACGACGACCGCGGCCGAGGGCCCCGCCCCGACGACAATGGAGGAGACAGCGCCCGCGCGGATGGTGCCGCCCGATGCTCCCCAAGCTTCATCAACTCTTTTTCAGGCGACTCCTCCAGCGGTGGCCGCAGTCAGCCCACGCGTCGTCGCGCTTGCTTGGGAGGCGGCGATTCGTCCTCCCGTCGCCGTGCCCCGGTGAAGCGCGAGAGGGAGTCCGCCTGAGCCCCGGAGGCATCCCGGGTTGCTTCCGCTGGCCGGAGCGAGGCGAGCCGCGCCGTGCTTGTCCTTTCTTTTCCTTTTGTTTCCTGCATAAAAGAGAACAGCTGCATGGAGCCCCGTGGGGGTGTGTTGGGGGTTACTGCTGTTAACAATTACCTTGATTTAGCTTTCGCGCTTTTCAGCTGTGTGTCTGCACGTAAATAGTTCCCGGCCCCAGCCATGGGGGGCGACCGACCCAGGCCCTGTGTGTGTGTGTCGCGGTGCCCGAGGGGCACTGACTGGAGGGGTGCTCCTGTAATGGACCCGGGTCGTGAAACCTTAGAACGATTAGAACAGGAACCCTCGCGAGGGCGTTTGGCTGCCCTCCCTCGCGAGGCCTTTTGCAAGAGGAATCAAGACGGGAGAGTGAAAATCGACGAAATATAAACCAATGGCGGCAATAATTTCAATAAAACTTCAACTGCAAACAAAGCGAGCCAACTGCGGAAAGCAAATGAAAAAGCCGCGTCCGGCACCTAATCTAGTCTTCGACGTCTTCTCACCAGCGCGGAGCTAAGTGCTGCCACTGGGCATGGGAGGGAGCCCCAGGGCCTGAGGCCGGCGCTCCTGAGACTCCGGGGCGTGTACAGCCCCACTCATTATTACGTGAGAGTGTCACGGGCGGCGAGCTTGACAGGCTCCAGGCCTTTCTTCTTAAGGGTAATGAGCTTCACAGGCACTTGCCTTCTTCACAGGCTCCTGGCCTTTCTCCTTAAGGGTAATGAGCTTCACAGGCACTTGCCTTCTTCACAGGCTCTGGGCCTTTTCCAAAAAGGGATGGTCTTTACAGGCGTTTGCCTTCTTCACAGGCTCTGGGCCTTTTCCAAAAAGGGATGGTCTTCACAGGCGTTTGCATTCTTCACAGGCTCTGGGCCTTTTCCAAAAAGGGATAGTCTTCATAGGCGTTTGCCTTCTTCACAGGCTCTAGGCCTTTTCCAAAAAGGGATAGTCTTCACAGGCGTTTGCCTTCTTCACAGGCTCTGGGCCTTTTAGGGGTAGAACCTTCGGAGGTGCTGGATGTTCCACGCGTTCTGGATCGGCTCCCCCTCCTGAGTCTCCAAGCGCACGGAGCCTGGCCTGGAAACATGAGCAACCTTGAACGGGCCCTCCCACATGGGAGAGAGCTTGTGCAGCCCCTCCCTAGAGAGGACCCGCGTGAGCATGAGGTCTCCTACCTCAAGAGTCCTGGGGAGGACGTTACGGCAGTGATATCGTCGTAGCGCTTGTTGGTACCTCGCTGCTCGCAGCGCGGCTTCTCGGCGGCGTTCCTCCCCCAGCACGAGGTCCATCCCCCGCATGGCGTCCTGTTGCGCCTCATCGAACGCTAGGACCCGCGCGGAGCGATGTCTGACCTCATGAGGGAGGACTGCTTCGGCTCCATAGACCAGGAAGAACGGGGTCTCCCCGGTTGGCTTGGTCGCGGTCGTGCGGATGGACCACAACACGGACTGGAGCTCATCGTACCAACCTCTGCCGCAGGCCTCCAGCTTCTTCTTGAATGTCCTTGTCTTGAGGCCCCTCAGGACCTCCGCGTTGGCTCGTTCGGCCTGGCCGTTGCTTCGCGGGTGCGCCACCGAAGCGTAGCATATCTGCGTTCCAAGGTTAGCACAGTATGTTTTGAAGAGGTTACTGGTGAACTGTGAACCGTTGTCTGTGATGATGCGGTTCGGCACCCCGAACCGGCTCACGATGCCCCTGATGAACCTGGCCGCGGAACCTGCGGGGATGGTGCGGACAGCCTCCACTTCTGCCCACTTGGTGAATTTGTCAATGGCGACGTAGAGGTAGCGGTAGCCCCCTGGCGCCCGAGGGAACGGGCCCAGAATGTCCAGCCCCCAAACTGCGAATGGCCACGAAAGGGGTATAGTCTGCAAACCTCCCGCCGACTGATGGATCTGTTTGGCGTGAAATTGGCAGGCTTCACAAGCCTTCACCAGCTAGACAACGTCGTTGAGTGCAGTGGGCCAATAGAACCCACTGCGGAATGCCTTGCCAACGAGGGTCCGTGATGACGAGTGATGCCCACAGTCCCCGCCGTGTATGTCCTCCAACAGTTCCTTCCCTTGCTCCCTGGAAATGCAGCGCAGGGATACGTCGTTCGGCCGCTTCCGGTAGAGCTCTCCGTCCCTGATGCAGTATGATGTGGCTTGCCGCGCCACACGCTTCGATTCTTCCTCCTTCTCCAGCAGGGCCCCTTGTGTTAAATAACTCCGGAGTTCCGTGATCCAGCATTCCTCCTGAGGTTCCATAGTCAGGAGCAGGCGTGCCCCTGAGGCAGGGCCGCAGGCCGGGGCTCCTGAGGCAGGTGGCTGGGGGAGTTCCTCCCAAGGCTGAGCAGTGTTTGATAATGACGGCTGGGCTGAGGGCTTGAAGAGCCGCTCTTCAAAGACGCCAGGCTCCTGAGGCAACCGCTTGGACGCCCGTCTGGCGATGTCATCGGCTTCCTGATTGGTGCCACGGGGCACATGCCTCAATTCCAACCCCCAGAATTGTTTTTCCATCCTGCGGACCTCCGCTAGATAGGCCTCCATGTGCTCATCCCTTGGCTCATACACCTTGTCGGAGAAGTTGACAAGGAGCTGCGAATCACCCTTGACGGTGAGGCGCTTCACCCCCAGAGCTGTTGCGGCCTTCAACCCCGCTATCAGACCCTCATACTCCGCTATGTTGTTGGAGACCTTTTCGCCTTGCTGGAACCAGAGCTGTACGGTGTAGTAGAGCTTGTCCTGAGTGGGCGATATCAGCACCGCACCTGCCCCAGCGCCGTGCCTGGAGAACACCCCATCGAAGTACATGACCCAGCCTTCCGGGGCCTCACTCCCTGGGGAGAGGGACCGATCCTCGTTGTTCTCGAGGCCTGGTGCCTCCGTCCATTCTGCCACGAAATCCGCTAACGCTGCTCCTTTGATGACCCTGGTCGTGCTAAACTCGAGCTGGAACGCCTGTAGTTCTATGTTCCACTCGGCGACCCGTCCGGCTGAGTTAGGGCTCCTGAGCACCCTCTCCAAGGGGTATGACGAGACAACCTTGATGGGATGACCTTGGAAGTAGTGACGCAGCTTGCTCGAGGCCACCAGTAGTACGAGGAGGAGCTTCTGAGGCAAGGGGTACCGTGCCCTCGCGTCCCGTAACACCGTGCTGACAAAGTAAACTGGGTGCTCAACAAGGCCGAGAGCATCAGTGTTCGCGGCGCACTCCGGTGGCCTCGGGAGGTCGACCGTCCAGGTGAGTGGCCTCTCCTGCTTCCGGTGCACTCTTCGGCGGCTGATCTTCCTCAGCCGTAGTTACGTCTCCTGTGGGCCTTCCTTGTTCTTGCCTTGCCTTGTCTCGGGCTGCTGATGTGGCTCTGATTTGGTGCTCCTCCCTAACCGCCACCAGGGTTGCGCTGGCAGAGTAGGGAGTGGCAGCGAGGTAGAGCAGCAGGGGCTCTCGAGGGCGTGGAGCCACCATGACTGGGGGACTGGTTAGGTACCTCTTGAGATCTTGAAACGCCTTATCTGCCTCTTCAGTCCATTCAAAAGGCCCCTTCTTCTTCATCAGCTGGAAGAAAGGCAGTGCTCGCTCTCCCAGTTTGGAGATGAAGCGTCCTAGCGCGGTCACGCATCCGGTGAGCTTCTGCATTTCTCTGAGGGTTTTCGGTGGGCTCATGTCCTCGACCGCCTTGACCTTCTCTGGGTTAGCCTCGATGCCTCGATGGGACATGAGAAAGCCCAAGAGCTTGCCTGAGGGGACCCCGTGCGCTGCAGCTGGGGGCAGCGCGGGGTCTTGACGTGCCGGAGCTGGAGCAGGGAGCGCCCGGGCAGCCTCTTGCGGTCGAGGGACTTCTTGGCAACTCCGTTCTTGCTGCGATGGCGCCTGACGGAGCGGGTTCCACCCAGGGGCCACGCGCCTTGGAGCCATGGCGTCTTCTTGGAGTGGAGGTGGCTGGTATGCCCTTGGAGCTTCGTTGCCCGCGCGGGGCGGGGTGCCGCGCAGCGGAGCGGACGACGTAGGAGATCCCCCTGTGGCGCGGACGAGCTCAGCGATGCGGTCGAGCTACTCTTCGTAGACGTCGTCGACGGGACGGTAACGCAGGAGCTCGTTTGCCGCGATGAGCGCAGCTCGAGCCTCCAAGGGTGCGCGGAGCACGCGGGACGAAGAGCCAGCTGGCGTGAGCGATGGAGTAGCGGTGCGGCCGTCTTGCTGCACGAACGGGTGCTGAGACGACGCTTGTTGCTCGTTCCCCGCCGGTCCGGTGGCGGCGTTGATGGTGGGCGACGGGGAACGACGAGGACGCCCACCGACAAGAGTTGTCTGGGCGACGCGGGAAGCGATGGCGTCCCGACGCTCGGCGCGGGCCCGACGAGCGTCAGACATGGACGCGGCGGTCGGAGGAGAGCGGAGCGATGGAAGACAAATTCCGGCGCACCCCTACCTGGCGTGCCAAATGTCAAATTTCGGGTTCCGGCAGACCCTTGAGGTTCGAAGTCTGGGGTGCGCGCGGAGATTATGCCCTCTACCTCTCCGTCTCGCAAAGATCTAACTACTGAAAGAACAACACAAAAGACACAGGGTTTATACTGGTTCGGGCCACCGTTGTGGTGTAATACCCTACTCCAGTGTGGTGGGTGGATTGCCTCTTGGGCTGATGATGATGAACAATACAAGGAAGAACAGCCTCGCGAGGGCCTGCTCTAGCTGGGGCGATGAACTGCTAGGGGAGTTCAGCCGCCCTTCTCTCTCTCTGTTGCCTGAGTCTTTCTAACTTGTTTCTTGATGGTCTCCCTAGATTGCTAGTTGCTCGTTGCCAGATGCCTCTACCCTGGGGGTGGCTAGTCCTATTTATAGGCAAAGGCCCTGGGCCTCTTCCCAAATATTGAGCAGGAAGGGCGCCAACAATTGGCCAATTTGAAGGGGAACATCTGGTACACTTATCCTGACTAAAGTTGGTCCTCGCCTGCCAAAGGCCCTGTGGTGACGCCGTTCTGGGCTCCACGATGACCTCCTTCCCACCGTTGGACTGGTCTTGGTCTCGTTGCACCGAAATGGATGCCTTTTCTTGATCCTCTCGCCTGTGCTTGCCCCCTTTGCACCAAAGAGGAAAGGGAGGACACTGCGCAGGCTGGCGCCCGCCTGGCGCCCTTGGTCGTCATGGCTTGCGTCATGGGCACCTCGTGAGGTACCCCTCCTTGATCTCTCCGCCTCCTCGTGAGCCAGCCTGATGAGGCCGCGCCTGAGGAAGCGCCGTGTCTTCCGCCCCGCGAGGCTTGGCCCCTCGCGAGGGTCTTGGGTCTTGTGTTGATGAAGATGGGCCGTGCTGGGCCCCCTTTCGAGCCACACCGCAGGCCGCAGGCAGGCAAGTCTGGGGACCCCCGTTCCCAGAACACCGACAGCTGCAACTGGCTCTTGCATGAGAGCATGCTTACATTCTCTCTCCTATCCTCTCTCCTCAAACTAAGCATTAGAAATATTACTTTACTTCTTACAGCATGCTGACTGTACCTTATTGTACTCGCTCTAAGTCACCACTGGTGCGCGTCGGTCCTAAACAAACGGTTTTTGACCCCTTTCCGCGACGACATTTGGAACCGTCGCCAAGTGAGTGTGTGCGATAGGGTGTCCTTCCCACATGACCCAGAAATCGTCGGGGATAGGCCCTCCTAGGACCCAGGCCGGGGCCGTGTGCGATTGGGCGAGGCATCTAAACCCTATCATTTCTGTAGGTATGTACATCCCACATGGTAATCCGAGAAAATCATTTCCGTAGGTATGTACATCCCACACGGTAATCCGAGAAAATCATTTCCGTAGCTATGTACATCCCACATGGTGAATCCCAGAAAAACATTTCCATTCTTATGTATATCACACACAATCAATCCAAGGAATATGTTTCCGTTCTTATGTACATCCCACAGAGTCAATCCAGGGAAAATGTTTCCGTTCGGACGTACATCCCACACAGTTTTATGTGTAGGCTCGTGTGTGAAAGGTGTAACTATCACACACGGTCTTCCTTGGTTAACTGTTTGCTTTTATCAACTATATCACACACGATATGATAAAGAAAACTGTGTGGCATTGGGCTATCCATCGCAAGCGCTTTTACTGCTAGAACCGTTTGCAAAGGTCCATGACACATTTAGCAGGTTTATTAGTTTACAGTTAATAATTCCAGTATTACGCAAATTCACATTTCATATCGAACAACAGTTTGCCAATTTCATACCAGGCACATAAATATATTATAACATCACCGTATGGTAGCTACATGAAAACAACACAATACAACATATAGCTAGTTCAACTTCATAAGAACAATATATTCATTTCCCTAATCGATATCATCCAGGCTCGTCTTATCCACCTTTGCTTTTAGTTCAGTAAGAACCTGTTTTGAACGGGCCAACTGGGAAAGTGCCTCCTCCTTCGCCAACACCATCTTAGCAAAGTCTGATTTAAAAAAATCTAAGCTCATTCTCCACCTTCAACTATTTATCCTGGATCTTGAAATATGCTTCAGCGTTGACAAGACTTTCTCTAAGCCTACGTGTGTTCTCTTCCTCATACATGCTCCAGAGCTTCGTTTGGCACATCTTCAAAGACCGTGGCCACTCTTGATCAACCCACTCCAAGTAAGAACACTTCCGTTCATCCTATAATATTTAAAACTAGATCTGTAATAATTGTAGGGGAAATGGGTTTATAGCAACATAGAAAATTGCCAATGCTTATTTTGAAAAACTGAAGAAACATGTTAATTATGACATATCTTCTCAAAAAGATCAATGTGCAAATGAAATAATTGGTACTGAGAGAACAACCAAATTCTGGAACATGAGAATCTATAATTAACTACAACGACGCTACAAGTTCTTACTCATGTATAATAAATAACAAATTGAACTTTTTATGAGGAAGGTAAATATAACTGCAACAACATAGCGACAGTGTTTGGATGACAACAAATTGATACTAACAGGTGTGTACATGCACAAATTTAGTAACAGAGAACTAATAGCACTAAGGCCGTCCACTATGTATGCCAAAACTGGGGTAAAGACAACTGTTGCTACATCTCGCACCGGTGCCCTGCACTGGTGAGCCGATGCAGCGGAAAAAAAATCAGGGACCCGGACTCCGGAGCACGTAGTTGCTCCGATGCCCATTTCCTTCGTGCCATAAATATTTAGTATTTTACTGCTTGGCTGCTCGGATGTGTGAACCAAAATTTGCTGCACAAACTGCTGAAGCAGTGCCAAATAATTTTCTAATGGCACCGGTAATGAGATGGCAACAATTTAAGATACTAGGTACAAACTGTGACACTGTCTTAGGATGCGTTTGGTTGAAGGTGTGGTATGAATGGGTTGGGACCATGACAGTGTCTGAATCACATCTAACAAATGATTTGTAACAACGAAAGAGGGTCTAACCTTCTCTGCACATGCAAAAACTTCCTCCCACAGTCAACAGAATCAAACGCAACTAGCTTCGCGCATGGAGATTGATGGTGACAACGAGCAGACAGATCTTCAGCCACCCCGCTCCATTCGTTGCCACTGATGGTCTTAGGGAGCTATAAGAGGAAGAAACGACTCAAATCGACCGCCGGGTAAAAATCCTTCATTCCAAGTCATAGCCCGAGAGAGAGAAGAGAGGCATACCCGGGTGGTGAAGGAGTAGTCGCCAGAGGAGGAACCGCTGGAGATTTTTTTGAAGAAGACCATGGCGACCCCGACGGTAGGATGCGAGATGGCGAGAGCGAGGAAGTGGCTATAGCTTATCAAGGAAGGAAGGAAGGAGGAAACAGGGGAAATGTGACTTGTGGTCGGGGAGAAAAGGGGGTGGGGAAGGGGGGCGGGGGTAGATATTTTGCCAGTAGGCCAAAATTTTGGAAATGTGGAGCGAAACTTTGCGCGTGGTGCCGCCGGACCATTCACTTTGAACGATTGTGTGCATCGCAAATGATTCTTCTGCTTTACTCGCATGGGATGAGTTTGATAATTCCAATTTTGGTCTCAAGGCATGGGCACATTCACTTTGAACGCGCGCGCTGCCGTCGAACCATTCACTTTGAACGATTGTGTGCATCGCAAATGATTCTTCTGCTTTACGTGCATGGGATGAGTTTGATAATTCAAATTTTGGTGGAAATTTCCCCGGGTACGTCATTGCATAATTTAACATCGCTTGCTAATTTGGGCACACAAAAGAGCATACAGCAGACATAACACACTTACTGAATTGAGCAATTTTAGTAATTACACAGAGCCAGTTGACCTAAACATTCCTCTAACAAAAGACCAGCAATAAAAACAAAGCCTAAGTACGTGATGACCCACAAGTATAGGGGATCTATCGTAGTCCTTTTGATAAGTAGGAGTGTCGAACCCAACGAGGAGCAGAAGTAAATGATAAGCGGTTTTCAGCAAGGTATTCTCTGCAAACACTGAAATTATAGGTAACAGATAGTTTTGTGATAAGGTAATTTGTAAAGAGCAACAAGTAACAAAAGTAAATAAAGTGTAGCAAGGTGTCCCAATCATTTTTGTAGCAAAGGACAACCCTGGACAATTTTTTATATGAAGGAAAATGCTCCCGAGGACACATGGGAATTATCGTCAAGCTAGTTTTCATCACGTTCATATGATTCACGTTCGGTACTTTGATAATTTGATATGTGGGTGGACCGGTGCTTGGGTGCTGTCCTTACTTGGACAAACATCCCACTTATGATTAACTCCTATTGCAAGCATCCGCAACTACAAAAGAAGTATTAAGGTAAACCTAACCATAGCATAAAACATATTGATCCAAATCAGCCCCTTGCGAAGCAACACATAAACTAGGGTTTAAGCTTCTGTCACTCTAGCAACCCATCATCTACTTAATACTTCCCAATGCCTTCCTCTAGGCCCAAACAATGGTGAAGTGTCAGCTAGTCGACGTTCACATAACACCACTAGAGGAGAGACAACATACATCTCATCAAAATATCTAACGAATACCAAATTCACATGACTACTAATAGCAAGACTTCTCCCGTGCCCTCAGGAACAAACGTAACTACTCACAAAGCATATTCATGTTCATAATCAGAGGAGTACTAATATGCATAAAGGATCAGAACATATGATGTTCCACCAAATAAACCAACTAGCATCAACTACAAGGAGTAATCAACACTATTAGCAACCTACAAGTACCAATCTCAGACTTAGAGACAAGAATTGGATACAAGAGATGAACTAGGGTTTGAGTGGAGATGGTGCTGGTGAAGATGTTGATGGAGATTGGCCCTCTCCTAATGAGAGGAGAGTTGGTGATGACTATGGCGATGATTTCCCCCTCCCGGAGGGAAGTTTCCCTGGCATAACAACTCCGCTAGAGCCCTAGATTGGTTCCGCCAAGGTTCCGCCTTGTGGCGGTGGAGTCTCGTCCCGAAATCTTGCTTATGATTTTTCTCGGACGAAAGACTTCATATAACAGAAGATGGGCACCGGAGCGCCACCAGGGGGCCCACAAGGCAGGGGGCGTGCCTAGGGGGTAGGGCGCGCCCCCACCCTCGTGCCCTGGGTGTGGGTCCCCTCTAGTATTTTCTTTGCTCAGTATTTTTTATTATTTCCAAAAATAACTTACGTGGAGTTTCAGGACTTTTGGAGTTGTGCAGAATAGGTCTCTAATATTTGCTCCTTTTCCAGCCCAGAATTCCAGCTGCCGGCATTCTCCCTATTTATGTAAACCTTGTAAAATAAGAGAGAATTGGCATAAGTAAGTATCATGACATAGTGCGTAATAATAGCCCATAATGCAATAAATATCGATATAAAAGCATGATGCAAAATGGACGTATCAGTACGCATAATTAAAAATCCGCCGCCGCGCCGGCCTATGCATCGCCAATGTGAGATGAGACTCGATGACTTGTCCTGGTGACATGCCGCCGTTGGTGGACTCCACGTCCCCCCTGATGAAGTCGACCATGTCCTCGTCCCCGTCCTCGTCCTCGGTGCCTCCCTCAAGGTTGTAGTACTCATAGTAGTGGCTGCGCCAGAGCTCATGTTGGTACTCCACCGTCGATTCTTCAACGGACAGACTCTTCTCTACCTCGACCTCGGCCACGCACAACTCCTCCTCCCGGCGCTCCTCAATCTCCGCCGTCTCCTGCATCTCCAGCTCCCGCTCGGCGACCTCATGAGGAAGTAGGTGCTCCATGGTCACCGTCGCCTTTTCAGACATGGGTTGCATGCTGGAGTCCGAGGTAGCCTGGAATATCTTGGCGTGTGCATCCTCCATCTTGGCGTGGATGGCCTCGACCCGGGCTAGGGCGACATCAGCGGCACAGACGGAAACTCAAGCGCTCTCGGCGTTTGGAGCCGCCGCCGCCGTCGCAGCAGCAGCTGCAGCCGTCTCGGCTGCTGCAGCTGCTCTGTCGGCTGCCGCAGACGCCCTCTCGCCGGAAGCGGACGCGCTCAATGCAGATGCGGCGGCACTCTCGACGTAGGCGGCCACGCTCTCGGCGCAAGCGGCGGCGCTCGCGGGGGGTGGGGTCGGGGGGCGGGCGTGGCCATCGTCCGGGCCTTCACGAAGCGTTTCCACGGTGTCATTTTTGCAAGAAGGGGTGCGGGAATGGGGATCGGGATTCGGGTGGATTCGGGGGTTGCCGACACTAGAGCAGACGAGCTGGCGAAGCTTAAGGAGGGAGACTTAAATAGACCCAGATATTTTCATCGCAAACGGTTCCTAGAAAACAACTGTGTGTGATGTTGTAGTTATTTTTTATTAGGTGTGAAAGACGAATTTGGAATAAAGTGCCAACGGATGGTGTTTTAAATGAACGAGAAATTTTGTAGTAGTAATACAACTGTCATGTCAAATTTTTGAAAATTTCAGGGGTCATTTGACCTTCTAAGACATTTAAGTGATTTTCTAGCCATTTAATGACCGTAATTGAAATTTGAACTACATGTACATGCAACAGCTAACCATAACGGTTTGAAAACTCATATTTCGTGTACTTGTATGCGATTTAATTCCATGTGCAGTAAATTGGAAGGAATTTTCAAACATATTGGTCTAACGGCTATGACACAATTAAGCATGGAGTGACATGGCATTTTAATTCCAAAAAATAAAAAATCAGAAACACATGAAACCTTGGTTGATGTAATGTCATGCCACCAAGATGATGTGGTAAAAAAATTGGCATGGTTGACCAAAGTTTGGACACACACCCCTCACAAACCGGAGCAACTCACTAGAAGGCTCGTGGTTCCGAGAGGGAACAATGCATGTTTGATGATGAACAGGAGATAGCTTCCTCTGACGGCCTTCAATTTTTTTTCTACGTCTAACGTGCACTACTACAACTGTAATGTGAAATTTTTGAAAATTCTAGGGGTCATTTGACCTTTTAAAGACATTTAAGTGATTTTCTAGACATTTAATGACCGTAATTCAAATTTGAACTACATCTACATGCAACTCCTAACCAAAACGGTTTGAAAAATCATATTTGTGTACTTGTGTGCGAGTTAATTCCATGTGCAGTCAACTTGAAGGAATTTTCAAACATATTTGTATCACGACATGGACACATATGCATGAATACGTACGCATGGAGTGGCATGGCATTTTAATTCAAAAAAAAATCAGAAACACATGAAACCTTGGTTGATGTAATGTCATGCCACCAAGATGATGTGGTAAAGAAATTGGCATGATTGATGAAAGTTTGGACACGCACCCCTCACAAACCAGAGCAACTCGCTAGAAGGTTCGTGGTTCTGAGAGGGAACAATGCATGTTTGATGACGAACGGGAGATAGCTTCCTCTTACGGCCTTCAATTTTTTTCTACGTCTAACATGCACTACTACAACTGTAATGTGAATTTTTCGAAAAATCTACGGGTCATTTGACCTTTTAAAGACATTTAAGTGATTTTATAACCATTTGATGACCGTCATTCAAATTTGAACTACATCTACATTCAAGGCCTAACCAAAACGGTTGAAAAATCATATATGTGTACTTATGTGCGAGTTAATTCCATGTGCAGTAAATTAGAAGGAATTTTCAAACATATTGGTCTCACGACACGGACACATGCATACGTGTATGCATGGAGTGACATGGCATTTCAATTCAAAAAAATAGAAAAATGATCAGAAACACATGAAACCTTGGTTGATGTAATGTCATGCCACCAAGATGGTGTGGTAAAGAAATTGGCATGTTTGACGAACGTTTGGACACACACACATCTCACAAACCGGAGCAACTCGGTAGAAGGTTCGTGGTTCCGGGAGGGAACAATGCATGTTTGATGACGAACAGGAGATAGCTTCCTCTTACGGCCTTCCAATTTCTTCCTACGTTTAACGTGCAACTGTCATGTGAAAATTTGGTAAATTTCAGGGGTCATTTGACCTTTTAAAGACATTTAAGTGATTTTCTAACCGTTTAATGACTATAATTCTAATATGAACTACATCTACATGCAACACCTAACCATAACGGTTTGAAAAATCATAGTTTTGTGTACTTCTGTGCGAGTTAATTCCATGTGCAGTAAATTAGAAGGAATTTTCAAACATATTGGTGTCAAGGCATGGGCACATGCATGGAGTGCAAGCCATGGCATTTTAATTCCCAAAAATTAAAAAATGATCAGAAAAACATCAAACCTTGCTTGATTTAATGTCATGCCACGAAGATGATGTGGTAAAAAAATTGGCATGTTTGACGAAAGTTTGGACACACACCCCTCACAAACCGGAGCAACTCACTAGAAGGTTCGTGGTTCCGAGAGGGAACAATGCATGTTTGCCGACGGACGAGAGATAGCTTCCTCTTACGACCTTCAATTTTTTCCTACATTTAACGTGCACTAATACAACTGTCATCTGAAAATTTGGAAATTTTCAGGGGTCATTTGACCATTTAGAGATATTTAAGTGATTTTCTAACCATTTAATGACCATATTTCAAATTTGAACTACATCTACATGCAACGCCTAACCAAAATGGTTTAAAAATCATTTTTTTTCTACTTGTGTGCGAGTTCAAAAATCATCAGACGATGTAAATATCTGGTGTTACAAAAAGAAAATGTAAATATCTGGCAAGACAACCGGCCCCCACACGATTGGCACTCTATCTCGCGGCTCAAGGTTTGGTAGGTGATTGGCGGGGATCATTAATTAGACATGGTTCTGTGTTGGAAACCGTCAGCTATTGTGTTCACACACGGATTTGCTGCGGGAATTGTGTGTAATTCAAACTACAGTACTACCTTGCTCACGTCGCCTGTCCTGCATTCTGATCTACATCCTCCCCTCGCTCGCCCTCTCTCTCTCTCTCAAATCCCTGCCATGGTGCCGCCGGTCTGCCCATGCACCGATGAGGAGTCGTCGTCCCCTCGAGGACGCTCACTCCATTAGCAGCGATAAGGACCCCTACGTGCCGCCTGACGAGGTTGCGCCGGACCCCCCAACTTTGGAGTGGTTTTGGGGCTAGTATAATCTTTATCTGTGGAAGTCACTGCCACTATGAAAGTGCAACTATCCCTGGGTGGTTTTGGTAATTCCTAACAACATATAGCTCATTGAGCTAACATTATTTCAAGATTAATATTTCAGGAAAAGCTCAATGGATGGCATGGCATGGATGAGGAAAGTGGATCCCTCAAAATTATAAGGACAAAGGATTGGCTCAAACTTCAAGATCAAGACTCTACATTTTATATTTTAGTGATCCAAGATCACATTGAGTCTATAGGACAAGCCAATACTATCAAGGAGGGATGAGGTGTTGCTTAATGAGCCTCTTGCTTCATGTGCTTAATGATATGCTCCAAAAACCCCAACTATCTTCCCACATCCACCTTTGACCTAAACCAAAAGTCAAACTCGGCCCCACCGATTCTTTCTATCCGGTGCCACCGAGTTTCACTTGTCATAGCCACTGTCACAAACCCTAGCAATTCGGTCTCACCGATAGGGATCTCGGTCTCACCGAGATGGGATTGCAATTTCTCTGTTTCCCTTCGTAACGTTTCGGTCTAACCGAAGTGAGCGATCGGTCCCACCGAGATTGCAATCTAAACTCACTGTTTCCTTTTCGTAACATTTCGGTCTCACCGAAAAGAGCGAATCGGTCCCACCGAGTTTACCTGACCAACTCTCTGGTTAACTTATTACCAAAATCGGTCCCACCGAGTTTGTGTAATCGGTCACACCGATATTACGTTATGCCCAAACCCTAACCATATCGGTCCTACCGAGTTGCATCTCAGTCCCACCGAAAATCCTAACGGTCACTAGGTTTGCTAAATCGGTTCGACCGAGTTTAACGATTCGGTCCCACCGAGTTTGGCAGATTGTGTGTAATGGTTAGATATTGTGTGGAGGCTATATATACCCCCCCACCCACTCTTCATTCGTGGAGAAAGCCATCAGAACACATCTACACTTCCAATACACATGTTCTGAGAGAGAACCACCTACACTTGTGTTGAGCTCAAGATATTCCATTCCTACCATATGAATCTTGATCTCTAGCCTTACCCAAGTTGCTTTCCACTCAAATCTTCTTTCCACCAAATCCAAATCCTGTGAGAGAGAGTTGAGTGTTGGGGAGACTATCATTTGAAGCACAAGAGCAAGGAGTTCATCATCAACACACCATTTGTTACTTCTTGGAGAGTGGTGTCTCCTAGATTGGCTAGGTGTCACTTGGGAGCCTCCGACAAGATTGTGGAGTTGAACAAAGGAGTTTGTAAGGGCAAGGAGATCGCCTACTTCGTGAAGATCTACTGCTAGTGAGGCAAGTCCTTCGTGGGCGACAACCGTGATGGAATAGACAAGGTTGCTTCTTTGTGGACCCTTCGTGGGTGGAGCCCTCCATGGACTCGCGCAACCGTTACCCTCCGTGGGTTGAAGTTTCCATCAACATGGATGTACGATAGCACCACCTATCGGAACCACGCCAAAAACATCCGTGTCTCCAATTGCGTTTGAATCCTCCAAACCCTTCCCTTTACATTCTTGCAAGTTGCATGTTTTACTTTCCGCTGCTCATATACTCTTTTGCATGCTTGCTTGAATTGTGTGGAGATTGCTTGACTTGTGCTAAGATAGATAAAATCTGCCAAGAACTAAAATTGGGAAAAGGATAGAATGATGCCCAAGAAGATCCTAAGAGCCTTGGATGGAAAATATGATACCGTGTGCACATTGATCCAAATGATGCCCAATTACAAAGATCTCAAGCCAACGGAAGTCATTGAAAGAATTGTTGCTCATGAGATGTCACTCAAGGATAAAGAGGAACTTCACAACAAATCAAGTGGCGCTTACAAAGCCTCATGTGAAGCCCCCACATCATCAAGTGTGAAGCAAACCTTCAATGAAGAATTGAACTTAATGGTGAAGAACTTCAACAAGTTCTACAAGAATAGAAGCAAAGATAGAAGCTCCAAGTCAAGGTCCTACAATGACAAAAGATCTTCTAGTCGAGAGCGAAACTGCTACAATTGTGGGAGGCCCGGACACTATTCCAATGAGTGTTCGGCTCCCGACAAGAGAAGAGAAGACTCTCCCAAAAGAAGAAGTAGAAGAGAAGAATCACCATCTAGAGAAAGAAGGAGGAGAGATGATCGTTATGAACGAACACACACACGGAGAAGCAAGGATTCAGAAAGAAAAGAAAAGTCATCAAGGAGCTACACAAAACGAAGACATCAAGCTCATGTTGGTGAATAAGTATCCGGCTCCGACTCCGACAACCACTCCGAGAGAAGCTATCACTCCGATTCAGAATATACTCAAGATGAAGGTGTTGCCGGTCTAGCACTTGTGTCAACCAACTCCTACGACATATTTGACTCACCAAATGAAGGAGTTGGAACATGCTTCATGGCTAAAGGCCCAAAGGTATCACATCCTGAGTATGTTGATTTCAATAGTGATGAAGATGACTTGTTAGGTGATGATGATTTACTTGTTGACAACTCTAGTGATGAATACTATGATGAAACGTCAATTAATCATGCTAATCAAGATAAAACGAATGACAATGATAAGGAGAAGATTGAGTCTCTAACTAAAGAACTAAACAATCTTAAGTTAGCTCATGAAACTATCTTAGGAGATCATCGAGAACTTTTAAGGACACATGAGAAATTTCGCTTTGAAAAGCTCAACCTTGAGCAAGAGCATGAGTTCTTAAAAGCAATCAATGATGATCTTCGTAAGAAAAGTTCTTCTTACATTGCCAAGCGTTTATTCTTATCCACTTACATGCCTCAAGTCAAGTCTAGTAACAAGAACAAGAAAGATTCGTCCTATAGTAGTAACAATCATCATGTTAAATCCAATATTGTTGCCTCTAGTAGTTCTCTTGATTCCACTAATGATTCTCTTAGCCAAGTTACACTTGAGCAAGAAAATAGCCTATTGAAAGGAATTCTAGAGAAAGGAGTTTACAAGAGCCTTGCCGGAAGTAAGCAATTCGAGGAAATTGTACGCAAGCAAGGAAGGCACCGGAAGAATCAAGGTGTTGGTTTTGAACGAAAGTTCAATGCCAATGGAGTTTAGTGGGAAGAAGATCAATACCCCAAGACAAAGTTTGTTCCTCAACAAGAGAAGTATGATCCCACTTCTTTCAAAGGGACACAAGCTCAAGATGATCTTCCACCACAAGACTACAAGCATAAAGGCAAGGATAAGCTTCAAGAGGAAATTGACGCATTTGAAGAAGCTCCTAAGACCTTAGTCAAGTGGATTCCCAAGACTACTTCAAGTTCCACTTCATCAAGTAAAACTACAACTCCAAGGATTCCCATCAAGATGGTGTGGATCCAAAAGAAGAAGAACTAGAGAGTTCTTGAGGGTGACTCCGCCAACATACTTCACTCTTATCATTTTGGCAAGAACAAGTGCATCAACTTCCACATCTTGCACTAGCTCAACGAGTCACAAACCCTCTTGTTGGTAAGACAAGGGACAAGGTAACCTAAAAGCTTTCATAGACATCATCTTGTATGTGCATCACTCTATGTCTATGGATATTCTTGCTTGTTCCTTGTGGGACTAACCCATGTAGGTATTGAAAGTGCAACTCACTCCAATGGATAGCTCCAATTGATCTACATCAACATTGAACATCCACATCTTCAACGTCTACATGAAGTCATCATCGACAAAACCCAAGGTTACTTCATCCCTCTTAGGGGGGATATCACATCTAGGGGGAGCTTTACTCTAAGACTTGAGCCAAAGCAACTCTAATGGTGTGAACACAACAATGCTTTATGTAAAAGTGGTAACCCCACTTGTTCTTAAACGATGAGTATGACCTATGATCAAATGTTCATTTGACTCCTAAGTCAATATACTCATATATAGATGACCTAGTCATCGCCAATTGCTTGATAGATGCTAGAATTGGTTGTGCATGCTTTGCCACATATTTCTATTGCCATTTTATTGTGTGAGCATGTTGGTTGCATATTTTACTCATTCGAGGACATCCACTTGTTGTTTTGATTGATTGGTTTTCTTTTCTTTTGCCAAGTGGATGGACAAGAATGCCTAAGAACCCTCTCTAGCTATCTATGCTTTTCTCGCCTCAAACTCTATTCATGCTACATCACAAAATTTGATCAAGTCAGATTCAAACCACTCTGTGTGAGGAGCACTCGGAGTCCCCGATTTTTCATAGACTTAAACTTCCAAAACTTCTTTGTGCTTTTCGGTCTGACCGATCCCCTCATTTCGGTCATACCGAGATCACTTTGTCGATCTAGGTTTTCACCTCAGTGCAACCGATTTGAACTCTTCGGTCACACCGAGTTGCTATAACTGTTAATGGTTATGCATCTCGGTGCCACCGAGTTGTTCCACTCGGTCACACCGACAGGGTCGGGCTATATATACTCACGGGCAAAATTTTGGAAATTTCTCCGAAACCTCTTCGCCCGCGCATAGCTCGCTCTGCCTCCTGGGTCTCCGGATCGTCCTCCTCGTCGCCAGCCGCCTCCTGTCGCTGGTCTCCACCGCCGTCAACGGATTTCGCCTCTGCCGTTGCCGCCGTAGCGAGTCCACCGCCGAACTAGGCTATGGACTCGATCACAGTGCTATCCCCGTCTGATTCCTAGCACATTGTGTTCATTGTGATTCTTGCTACAATTGAAACACTCCTATCCAGTCAAATCAATCCGTAGAATAGTTGCGATTCGAAAATTTAGGTTTAGGTTTCCGCTGAAACCATCTCGGACCCATCGGGTTGCAGAACTCGGTTCCACCGATTCGGGCACGGCCATTGCACATGTGGTTCTCGGTCTAACCGAGAATTACAAATCGGTGAGACCGAGTTCAGGACTTTGTGAAACCCTAGCAGTCTCGGTGCCACCGAACTGTGACTCGGTCTGACCGAGTTCACTAGTTTAGGTTCCAAAAGCTGCTTCGGTATCACCAAGTTTGAAAATCGGTTGATCCGAAATGCTTTCTATGGAAAACTAAAACTAAGTTTTTGGCTCATTCTTTTGCAAAAATCTCTGCATTTTGTGATGCTCATCCACTCTATCTCATCTATAATCTATTCACAGGGTCAGCAGTCAGAGTTTGCAACATGTCTTATCAGAGTTACAGCCAGAACAAATCTGAGGAGCAGGTTCATATGAGTGAGGGCACTAGTCCCTCTAGCAGCTCTGATGATGGTAGTAGGAGCACCCCAAGCAACTTGCCTAAGGCTGCCACTAGAGCTAGCAAGAAGAGAACTTCTAAATCAGAGGATGAGGACTATGTGGCAGAGGAGGAAGCCACATCTAAGAAGAAGGTGCTCAAGAAAGAATATGGGTCAGCTGCAGCCATCAAGCCTGGAATGCATAAAAAGGCACCTGCAAGGAGAGTTCCTACTTCTAAGCCTAGGAAGGCTGTAACTGAAGAAACGATGAAGTTTACCATGGAATCTGAAGAGGAAGCAAGTGGCCAAGATAAGAAGAAGAAGAGAGTCAGAACCACTACTGCCAGAGTTCTTGGCAAACCCTCCATGAGGAGAGACTCTGAAGAAGAAGAGGAAGAAGAGGTTGCTGCACCAGCACCCAAGGCACAGAAGCTTATGGGTGATGCCATAAGGTCAGGGGTTGCAACATCAAAGCCCAAAGAAGCACCCAAAGCTGTTGCTAAGTCTACTGCTCCAGCTCCAAAGCCAAAACCTAAGAGGAACACCAGGAATATATCTACTGCTGAAAAGAACAAGGCCCCAGTGCGTGATATTGCTGAAGAAGAAGAAGAAGAAGGACAAGTTCTCAGAAAGCTCAAGCCCAAGATCCCAGACCACAATGATGCTCATCCTGTGGCTGAGGACATGAAAATTAGAAGAGATTCAGGGCTGAGGAAGTGGAGAGAAGCATATCCATATGCTTCAAGGAGAAGAACTAATTTGGATTACAGGTTTCACACCAAGGAACAGCAAAATTTCTATGAGACAGTGTTGCTGGATAAGAAGCCCATAGTGTGTGACATGAGATGGGTTGACTGGGAATATATCAAGGAGAACGAAGAACACTATCCTGGAGTGTATGACAGCTTCAATGCTTGTGGAGTTGCAGACTTTGTTGGGCAAAAGCTCACAAAGTGGAATGAGGAGCTCATTATGCAATTCTACTCCACAACACATTTCTATCCGGATGGCAGGATAGTTTGGATGTCAGAAGGCACTAGATATCAGTCTACAGTTGCTGAATGGGCACAGCTGATCAATGCCCCAGAAGAGCAGGAAGATGACTTGGATGTCTATGCCAAGAAGAAGATGGATCACAATTCCATGTCAAATATGTACAAGGAGATCCCAGACAAAGCACTTGAAACCTTCAAGTTTGGCTCAGTGCACTTCCTTCTGTCAGGGCTGCCCACTATCAACTGGGTTCTAAGGCACACTCTCTTGCCCAAGTCAGGTGATCACAAGATGATCCGAGGCCATGCAATAAACTTGCTTCACATATTTGATGTGCCATAGAAATTCAAGGTGATGAGCCTCATGGTAGAAACCATTAAGAGGACATCAGCTGATTAGAAGAGGAGCTATGGATATGCCCCACAAATTCAGGAGTTGATTAACTCAAAGATGGGCACAGACACATACCTGCTGGATAAGGAACACCTGCCCATCCATCCAGATTTTGAGGACAATCAAGTTGTCATGAATGAGAATGAACCATCATCTGCACATGCACAAGCAAAGAAGGAGAAGGCAAAAATGGAGAAAGCTGCCAAGATGCCAACTCAAGAGGAGGCATATGAGTACTTCTTGAAGAACAAGCAGGAGCAGCTCAGTTACCTGATAGCATCCACTCTGAGAATTGAGAAAGGACTAGCTACCCTGACTCGAAACCAAGAGAGCCTGGAAAGAATCATGGAACAAAAGTTCTATGACCTAGATGTGAAAGTAACTGAGATTCAGTCTGCCGTGGAGCAATTACAAGATGATATGCAGGAGAGGAAGGGCAAGACCACAACTGATGCATTTGCCAGAGTGCCTAGAGCTCAGAGATCGTCTGCAGTGCCAGTTCTTGACACCAGAGCCACCACTTCTGCACCAGCTACAACTTCAGTTCCACCAGCTCCAGCTCCTACCCCAGCAGCTCCAACCACTTCTACTGAAGCCTTCGTCCTTGGCGTCAT
The DNA here is from genome assembly GCA_032464435.1 of Aegilops umbellulata. Lineage (NCBI taxonomy): Eukaryota > Viridiplantae > Streptophyta > Magnoliopsida > Poales > Poaceae > Aegilops > Aegilops umbellulata. The sequence goes on from CP136058.1 coordinate 360,062,963, forward strand.
CCGGACTCCACCACCTGAAGACCAAGCCTGAGAGTCGTTTAGTGCTATGCATTTTCTATGAACTTTTTGGTAACTTGTTGCCAAAGGGGGAGAAAAATGTATAGATCATAGGCTTCGAGAGAGAGAGAGAGAGTTTGCATTTGTTCTCTCTTGTCTTCTTGGTTGAAACTTTATTTTCTTTTGAGTGCTTGAGATACTATGCCTTAATCTGTGAGACATTGATGATCATGTGTTTGATCATAAGCTACACTTAATGCTTGTTGGATGTTATTATCAGTTCATTCTTATTTTGATCATTCACTTTGCTTGGTGATGAGTGCGTGTATTTAATTCTTATCATTTTTAGCGCTCCACCAGGAGGTATGTGACATGGAAGAGTAAGCCATGATCCTAACTCATTGTGCATTTGCAGTCCAAAGAAAATCTTAAAATATGCACAAATTTAGGGGAGCTCTTGCTTATCACATACTTCTCAAAGCGACGATATATTTCATTCTTATTATCATTTGTCGAAGCTTTGATCTATATGTTGTCATTAATTACCAAAAAGGGGGAGATTGAAAGTGCAACTATCCCTGGGTGGTTTTGGTAATTCCTAACAACATATAGCTCATTGAGCTAACATTATTCCAAGATTAATATTTCAGGAAAAGCTCAATGGATGGCATGGCATGGATGAGGAAAGTGGATCCCTCAAAATTATAAGGACAAAGGATTGGCTCAAACTTCAAGATCAAGACTCTACATTTTATATTTTAGTGATCCAAGATCACATTGAGTCTATAGGACAAGCCAATACTATCAAGGAGGGATGAGGTGTTGCTTAATGAGCCTCTTGCTTCATGTGCTTAGTGATATGCTCCAAAACCCTCAACTATCTTCCCACATCCACCTTTGACCTAAACCAAAAGTCAAACTCGGCCCCACCGATTCTTTCTATCCGACGCCACCGAGTTTCACTTGTCATATCCACTGCCACAAACCCTAGCAATTCGATCTCACCGATAGGGATCTTGGTCTCACCGAGATGGGATTGCAATTTCTCTGTTTCCCTTCGTAACGTTTCGGTCTAACCAAAGTGAGCGATCGGTCCCACCGAGATTGCAATGTAAACTCACTCTTTCCTTTTCGTAACATTTTGGTCTCACCGAAAAGAGTGAATCGGTCCCACCGAGTTTACCTGACCAACTCTCTGGTTAACTTATTACCAAAATCGGTCCCACCGAGTTTGTGTGATTGGTCACACCGAGATTACGTTATGCCCAAACCCTAACCATATCGGTCCTACCGAGTTGCATCTCAGTCCCACCGAAAATCCTAACGGTCACTAGGTTTGCTAAATCGGTCCGACCGAGTTTAACGATTCGGTCCCACCGAGTTTGGCAGATTGTGTGTAACGGTTAGATTTTGTGTGGAGGCTATATATACCCCTCCACCCACTCTTCATTCGTGGAGAAAGCCATCAGAACACATCTACACTTCCAATACACATGTTCTGAGAGAGAACCACCTACACTTGTGTTGAGCTCAAGATATTCCATTCCTACCATATGAATCTTGATCTCTAGCCTTCCCCAAGTTGCTTTCCACTCAAATCTTCTTTCCACCAAATCCAAATCCTGTGAGAGAGAGTTGAGTGTTGGGCAGACTATCATTTGAAGCACAAAAGCAAGGAGTTCATCATCAACACACCATTTGTTACTTCTTGGAGAGTGGTCCCACCAAGATTGGCTAGGTGTCACTTGGGAGCCTCTGACAAGATTGTGGAGTTGAATCAAGGAGTTTGTAAGGGCAAGGTGATCGCCTACTTCGTGAAGATCTACCGCTAGTGAGGCAAGTCCTTCCTGGGCAACGGCCGTGATGGAATAGACAAGGTTGCTTCTTTGTGGACCCTTCATGGGTGGAGCCCTCCGTGGACTCGCGCAACCTTACCCTCCGTGGGTTGAAGTCTCCATCAACATGGATGTACGATAGCACCACCTATCGGAACCACGCCAAAAACATCTGTGTCTCCAATTGCGTTTGAATCCTCCAAACCCTTCCCATTACATTCTTGCAAGCTGCATGCTTTACTTTCTGCTACTCATATACTCTTTTGCATGCTTGCTTGAATTGTGTGGAGATTGCTTGACTTGTGCTAAGATAGCTAAAATCTGCCAAGAACTAAAATTGGGAAAAGGATAGATTTTTATTTGGTCAAGTAGTCTAATCACCCCCCTCTAGACATACTTTCGATCCTACAAGTGGTATCAGAGCTTTGGTCTCCATTTGCTTTGATTCCATAGCTTTTGGTGGTCATAGCCTTGGTTTCACAACCTAGGAGAGTATGGCGTCTAGCGAGGTAAATTACCACCGTAGAGGTCCTTACTTTGATGGTACTAATTTTGCTAGTTGGAAGCATAAGATGAAAATGCATATTCTTGGACATAACCCTGCCGTTTGGGCTATTGTGTGTGTTGGCTTGCAAGGTGACTTCTTTGATGGGAAAGAACCAAACCGTGAAGCTACCTCGGAAGAGTTGAAGATGCTGCAATACAACGCTCAAGCTTGTGATATTCTCTTCAATGGATTGTGCCCCGAAGAATTCAACAAAATCAGCCGTCTTGAGAATGCAATGGAAATTTGGGATACTTTGGTTGATATGCACAAAGGTACCGACTCTGTCAAGGAATCCAAATTGGATGTGCTTCAAAGTCAACTTGACAAGTTCAAAATGAAGGATGGTGAAGGTGTCGCTGAAATGTACTCTAGGCTTGCTCTTATCACAAATGAGATTGCCGGCTTAGGGAGTGAAGAGATGACCGATAGATTCATCATCAAGTCCCGAGGGCGATGGGCGTGATTAGCGGAGCCCGTGTCGAGGCGATTTCGAGGCGACCGGAGGCGGGATCCTGTGATACGGTGATTACGACGGGAGATTCTGATCGAAAAGAAGGAGATGGACCGGGAAAAGGATTGAGGACGCAGTGGGGAAGAGAGGATCCACTAGGGTTGAGGGATGAGTGGATCAAAACCACAGATGCGGTCAAGCGGATCGCAGGGCGAAAGAGGGAAGCCAACGGCAATAGACAGATGGTCACCAGGGACAAGGGATTACCTTTCCCCAGTACGATGGAGAAAATCAAGAATAAGGTAGACCAGATGAGAAAGGATCTGTCGGGAAGATTGATGGACGGAATTCATGAGCGTATAATTGAGGGTGGTGCAGGACCAAAGCAGAGGGATCCTCCAGATAAGGATGCAGAGCATATCGACAAAGAGATTGCTCATACAACAAAGTAAAGAGATCAGAAGTTGCCTTTAACAAGAAGATCTGTGCCAAGTATTGAGGATAAATCGGGGTGTATAAAGAATCCGGCCATGGCAAAGAATTCACCCCACCTTTCATCCAGTTCACACAAAGACATACACACCAAGAGCAGTTTTGCAATGGCGGATAGGTATCCGGGCAGGAACAAGGCGCCGATGATCTCCGGTGAGGAGGTCGACTCCAGCGGCAAGGAAGATCTCGGCTCACGGCCGCTGCATCGCGGCAGCTCATTGAGGGGCCGGGACGACATGTATCGCACCTCCGCTGGCCTTCGAGAGGCGAACCAGGTGGTGGCCCCTAGCTTCCCAGTGAACATGGGGGCGCCAGCACCAAGCATGGTGGAACTGGACCTCTCTAGGGAGAGAGAGAGAGGCCATGCGCTCCAGGTGGATCGCAGTCGGGCTGCTCTTCTCGGTGCAGCTCTTCAGCATCGGGGGACTTTTCGGCGAGCTCAGAGGCAAGTGGGGGCTGAGGGGTCGCCTCATCTATACCCCACTGAAGAACAACCGGTTCCTGCTTGAGTTCGAGCGGGAGGGCGATCTCCGGTTCATCCTCAACAATGGACCATGGACGCACAAGGGTGATGCCTTCCTCATGGTGGAGGTGGATGGCAGCGCCCGGTCGGGTGACGTCGAGGTCGCCCACATGCCGATCTGGGTGCGCATCTTCGACGCCCCCCCCCAATCATGCTCTTTGAACACGTTGCTCGGGAGCTTGGAGCAGAACTTGGTAAGGTTCTGGAGGTAGATGCGGATAGGGAAGGTAGGATTTAGGGGGACTTCATGAGCGTCTGCATAAGCCATGATGTCGATGAACCCCTCCGTAGCGAACTACAATCACATGATCTGGCCAAGGGCAAAGTGTATGTACTGAATGTCAAGTATGAGAGGCTGCCTAGGTTTTGTTGTTACTGTGGTCACCTTGGACATGGGCAGCGCGACTATAAGCTGCCGGAAGACCTCCAAGAGATGAGGTTCCCGGCAGCAATGCGCTCGTCCCCGTTCAGAAGGAGCAACCACAGGGGTGGGTTTGTAGTGCCAGAGGCAAGTAGTGCCCGTCGATTTCTGCACTTTGGGACAGAAGACACCGGACCGGCAAAGACAGCACCGGCAAGGATAGCAACCGAGAAATATAACTCAGTGCCGGATGATGTGCTGGGCGACCCGCTGGTGCAAGAGGCTATTGCAGCGGTCAGCGCACTCAGGTTGGATGCAGAAAGGAACAGGCAAGCGGGGCAAGGGCTGGTATCACTGTATGCTGGTCAGGATGGTGCTAAAGCAGCTGCTGCTATATCGAAGGCAACCGATGCAGACGGGACAAGCTCTATACCCACCACCCCAATACATGACCCAGCCGCATATCAGACCAAAGAAGAACAGGTGAGCCTCCTCCAAGGTCCACCGCCTCCACTCCAGGTCGCTGGGGGAACAAACAGAGATGGGAAGGCTGTCAAATCCAAGGTAGCTGAGAACACAGAACAAATCACTCAAAGCCCTATGTAGCCCCCGGGTTTTGAACCAGGGGTGCAGGTTTGTCTTGGGGGAACGGATGCGAATGGAGTTAACGAGACACTTATGCAAGATGGAGGCAAATAGATGGTGCAGAAGGATGGAGGAGGAACAAAAGAGAACATGGTGGATATGATGCAGGGAAGAGTGAAGACCCAGGGGCAAGTTCAGGACAGGGCAGTGGGGGGATACAGCTTCAGTTCTGGGAAAAAGAGGTGAACATGCGATAGGAGCAAACTTCACTGATGCTGCTGGGGATGTCACAAAGGGCACTAATCAGAACAACAAGAAGAAGTGGGCCACCAAGAATAATGGGAAGGATGACAAGGGTAAGCCAGGTGGAAAGGAAGCAACCGAGCTTGGGGCTCTCGGTCAACTGGTGGATGCCAAGGAGGGCGTCCACCAGGAGCCATGACACTCCTAAGTTGGAACTGTCGGGGCCTAGGGCAACCCCGCACGGTTCATGAACTAGTGCAACTAGTGCACACGCATGAGCCCAAATTAGTTTTTATCTCGGAGACAAGGCAAAGCAGTGAGAGAGTGAATAATTTGAGGTGGAGGCTTGGCCTCAAGCATTGTATTGTGCAGCCGGGCTCCGGTAAAGGTGCCGGCATTGCACTCTTCTATGATGAGAGTGTTGAAATAAAAGAACTTGGCGTTGGCCCGAGGTACATCAATGTGTTGATCCGCCTGTGTCCTAATGGGGTTCAATGGAGAGATACTTTTGTGTACGGAGAGCCGAAAACACATGAGAGGCACCATATGTGGGAACTCCTGAGAAGAATCCGAAATAATGCAGCTGAACCGTGGCTAATGATAGGGGATTTTAACGAGGCTATGTGGCAAAGCGAGCATCTATCCAGAGCTGGGAGATCAGAGAAAGGTATGGCTGAGTTTAGATTGTAATCTGCATGATATGGGTTTCAAAGGTACAATATGGACCTATGATAATAAACAACATGGCCAGAAAAATGTGAAGGTTCGGCTAGATAAAGGAGTAGCGAGCCCAGATTGGAGCAGTTTATTTAAATAGGCTACGATAGAGCATCTAGTCACATGGAGATCTGATCACGTACCCCTACTACTCCGCTTTGGGGCAAGAAAAGAGTGGCGACCAATCAAAAGAAATTTCAGGTATGAGTGTATGTGGGAACGAGCAAGAGACCTGCCGGTGGTGATCAATGAAGCCTGGATAGGGGGTGGAAAGGGATGTTCATTAGCTGATATCATAAAGAAACTGAGAAACATGTAGGATGTGTTGAGCAAATGGGCGAGCAGAGAATTCAATTATGTACGGAGTAAAGTAAGGGCTCTCCGAGATAGATTGAAGGGGTTGTACTCGTTGCAGCTTACACTAGAGGTCGAAGATAAAATAAAAAGAACAGAAAGTGAGATTGATGAATGGCTCTATAGGGAAGAAATGATGTGGAGACAACGCTCTCGAATAACTTGGTTGAGGGAAGGAGATAGGAACACTGAGTTTTTCCATAGAAGGGCCACGTGGAGAAGGAAAAAGAATAAGATTACAAAACTTCGCAAAGGAGACGGAAGCTGGGCTGAGAGGGAAGAGGAGATACACCAAGAAATAAACAGTTTCTTTAAGGAACTGTACAAAAAAGATGAGCAGGTTGAACCCACCGAGCTTTTGGATTTGATTTCCCAAAGAGTGGATGAATGGATGAATGCAAGCCTCACACAGGAAGTCACGGATGAGGAATATGAGATGCACTATTTCAAATCGGCCCACTCAGAGCCCACGGGCCGGATGGATTTCTAGCGCGGTTCTATCAACAAAACTGGCTGCTCCTGAAGGAAGATGTCGCGAGAGGAGTTAAATTGTTTTTCGAAGATGGTGTAATGCCCGAAGGTGTAAACAATACTGTTATTGTGCTAATTCCGAAGGGAATGAATCCGTCAAGCATCAAGGACTACAGACCAATCAGCCTTTGTAATGTCCTTTATAAAGTGATCTCCAAAATCCTAGTAAACCGTTTACGCCCTTTCCTTGATGATCTCATATCAGAAACACAGAGTGCCTTCATTCCGGGGAGATTGATCACGGATAACGCCCTCATTGCCTTCGAATGCTTCCACAAAATTCAACACGGTAAAAATCAGAGAGACAATCACTGCGCGTATAAACTGGATCTGGCAAAAGCCTATGATAGAGTTGATTGGGACTTTTCGGAAGGGGTAATGGGGAAGTTAGGCTTTGAGAAGAAGTGGATCAAGTGGGTGATGACATGTGTTAGATCGGTTACTTTCTCAGTCAGATGCAACTGGTCTTTACTGGAAGCTTTCTTACCAACCATAGGACTACGACAGGGAGATCCCTTAAGCCCTTATCTTTTCCTTTTTGTGGCAGACGGACTTGCCACACTTCTAAAAAAGAAGGTGGATAGCGGGGAAATCTCACCTATGAAGGTAGCACGAGGAAGCCCGGGCATATCCAACTTACTTTTTGCTGATGATAGTCTCCTATTCTTCAAGGCTACCGCTGAGCAAGCAGTACGGGTCAAAGAGACGTTGGTTCTGTTCCAAAACTGTACAGGACAACTCTTGAGCGAGAGTAAATGTTCCCTACTGTTCAGTGAAGTGTCCAGTGAACATGAGAGGGAGGCGATTAAGAGGAGACTAGGTGTGGAGTCAGCTACGTTTGAAAGCAAATACCTAGGGCTACCCACAACGGAAGGAAGGATGAAAGATGAGATGTTCCAGCCGATAATGGATAGATTTGGGAAGAGATGCAATGACTGGAACGAGAGATTTATGTCCAAAGCAGCAAAGGAAGTTCATGTTAAGTCGGTTGCTCAAGGATTTCCAACTTTTGTTATGGGGGTGTTTAAATTGAACCAAAGCTTCTGTGATAGCTATGAGAAAATCATAAGGGATTTCTGGTGGGGGGATAAAGATGATCACCGGAAAGTGCACTGGATGGCATGGGAGAATATGACAAAACCGAAAAGAAATGGGGGCATAGGTTTCAGAGATATGCATCTATTTAACCAAGCACTTTTAGCGAGACAGGGATGGAGACTACTACAAAACCCGAACAGTCTTTGCGCCAGAGTACTTAAGTCTAAGTATTATCCAAACGGAGAACTTGTTGACACGGTCTTTGCCTCAGATGCCTCCCCTGCCTGGAGTGGGATCGAATTTGGCTTGGAGCTGTTAAAAAAGGACTAATTTGGCACGTTGGAAACGGAAGGAAAATACAAATTGTAAGAGACCAGTGGATCCCAAGGAGTTCTGGACTCAAAACTGCTAGTTACATTCGGAGATCAAGGTTAATATGGGTCAACCAACTGATACTACCAGATTCCAGAGAGTGGAATACAGACCTCATCAGACAAATCTTTCACTCCTTCGATGCAGACGAAATTTGTAAGATTCGGGCCCCGGCGAGAGAAGTGGAAGATTGTATAGCCTGGCACTATGAAAAGACAGGGGTGTTCACTATAAAAAGCGCGTACATACTTGCAAACATGCTGAAAAGAAATGGTACAGAGGGTCCGTCAAGCTCAACTAGTGAACCAGGAGATAGAAGTGTTTGGGATGTGATCCGGAAAGCGAAGATCCCGGAAAGAATTAAGATATTTGGGTGGAGGGTGGCTACTCAGTCTCTTGCAACCAAACACAACACACACAGAAGAACAATTGTGCCAGAGGATATATGCGACATTTGTGGAACTGTACCAGAAGATGAGTTCCACGCTGTTATTTCATGCACTCGCAGCAAGGCGTTGTAGAATGCCATGAGGTCATCCTGGGATCTGCCAAAAGAGCAAGAATTTAGTAAAACAGGGAAAGACTGGCTGCAATGTCTGCTCATCCCACTTCTAGATCATGTTAGGAATAGAACACTAATGATTCTATGGAAAGCTTGGCAACTTAGAAAATAATGTTATACATGGAGATGGAAAGGATACAGTGACAGGGGCCATGAGACAGCTGGTAAAGCTGGATGAAGACCTGGATGTAGCCGCAAATGGCGATGATAAGACAGGAGGCAAAGGGAGTTTGTCAGTGTATGCAGAGAGGATATGCAAACCAGCCGTGTCTGAAACAAACCAATGGGCACCCCCACCAAGGCAGTCAGCAAAGCTGAACTCTGATGCAGCATTTTTACCAGAGTCTGCAAGAGCTTGGGGTGGAGCAGTCGCCCCAGATCACAAAGGAACCCCATTCCTATCTGTGGGTTGCCAGCTACATCAGTGTAGGACGGTGGAGGAAGTAGAAGCCTCGGCTGTTCTACTGGGTCTAGATGAAATGAGCAAGTATTTTGATGGGCATCTAATAGTAGGGACAGACAATGCTATTGTAGGGCATGAACTGCAAAGAGAAGGAAGGAGCAGATCACCCTGGTGTGGAGTAATAACAGACATAAAAGAACGGATGAGACACTTTGCCAGCGTGGAGATTAGCATTGTTAAGAGGAATCATAACAAGCTAACACATGAGATTGCAGCGACGGCTAGAGTATATGGAAACCACTTGTTCCTAGCTGAAGTGCATGACAACGTTAGACAAACAATGTTGTCGGAATGTAACACCACCAATGCATGAATGTATGCTTTGGTTCTCAAAAGAAAAAAAATTATAAGGACAAAGGATTGGCTCAAACTTCAAGATCAAGACTCTACATTTTATATTTTAGTGATCCAAGATCACATTGAGTCTATAGGACAAGCCAATACTATCAAGGAGGGATGAGGTGTTGCTTAATGAGCCTCTTGCTTCATGTGCTTAGTGATATGCTCCAAAACCCTCAATTATCTTCCCACATCCACCTTTGACCTAAACCAAAAGTCAAACTCGGCCCCACCGATTCTTTCTATCCGGCGCCACCGAGTTTCACTTGTCATAGCCACTGCCACAAACCCTAGCAATTCGGTCTCACTGATAGGGATCTCGGTCTCACCAAGATGGGATTGCAATTTCTCTGTTTCCCTTCGTAACGTTTCGGTCTAACCGAAGTGATCGATCGGCCCCACCAAGATTGCAATGTAAACTCACTGTTTCCTTTTCGTAACATTCCGGTCTCACCGAAAAGAGCGAATCGGTCCCACCGAGTTTACCTGACCAACTCTCTGGTTAACTTATTACCAAAATCGGTCCCACCGAGTTTGTGTAATCGGTCAAACTGAGATTAGGTTATGCCCAAACCCTAACCATATCGTTCCTACCGAGTTGCATCTCAGTCCCACCAAAAATCCTAATGGTCACTAGGTTTGCTAAATCGTCCGACCGAGTTTAACGATTCGGTCCCACCGAGTTTGGCAGATTGTGTGTAACGGTTAGATTTTGTGTGGAGGCTATATATACCCCTCCATCCACTCTTCATTCATGGAGAAAGCCATCAAAACACATCTACACTTCCAATACACATGTTCTGAGAGAGAACCACCTACACTTGTGTTGAGCTCAAGATATTCCATTCCTACCATATGAATCTTGATATCTAGTCTTCCACAAGTTGCTTTCCACTCAAATCTTCTTTCCACCAAATCCAAATCCTGTGAGAGAGAGTTGAGTGTTGGGGATACTATCATTTGAATCACAAGAGCAAGGAGTTCATCATCAACACACCATTTGTTACTTCTTGGAGAGTGGTGTCTCCTAGATTGGCTAGGTGTCACTTGGGAGCCTCCAACAAGATTGTGGAGTTGAACCAAGGAGTTTGTAAGGGCAAGGAGATCGTCTACTTCGTGAAGATCTACCGCTAGTGAGGCAAGTCCTTCGTGGGCAACGGCCGTGATGGAATAGACAAGGTTGCTTCTTCGTGGACCCTTCGTGGGTGGAGCCCTCCGTGGACTCGCGCAACCGTTACCCTTCGTGGGTTGAAGTCCCCATCAACGTGGATGTATGATAGCACCACCTATCAGAACCATGCCAAAAACATCCGTGTCTCCAATTGTGTTTGAATCCTCCAAACCCTTCCCTTTACATTCTTGCAAGTTGCATGCTTTACTTTCCGCTGCTCATATACTCTTTTGCATGCTTGCTAAGGCAAGTGTGTCACAGGCAGGCCTTAGGAGGCCCACCATTGGCAGGCCCCTACCCCTAGTTAGTCATAAAGAACTCACATACTTATTGCAAAAATCTACAAGGCATCGAAACCAAGCACTACGCGCATGCTCCTAGGGGGATAGATTGGTAGGAAAAGACCGCCACTCATAAGGAAACCAATCAAAGAACACCTCATGCTTCAAATTTGTCACACAACGTTTACCATACGTGCATGCTACGGGACTTGCAAACCTCAACATAAGTATTTCTCAATTTCACAATTACTCAACTAGCATGACTCTAATATTACCATCTTCATATCTCAAAACAATCATCAAGTATCAAACTTCTCATAGTATTCAATGCACTCTATATGAAAGTTTTTATTATACACATCTTGAATGCCCATCATATTAGGACTAATTTTATAACCAAAGAAAATTACCATGCTGATTAGGAATCTCAAAATAATATAAGTGAAGCATGAGAGATCAACAATTTCTTCAAAATAAAACTATCGCCATGCTCTAAGAAGATATAAGTGAAGCACTAGAGCAAATGACAAACTACTCCAAAAGATATAAGTGAAGATCAATGAGTAGTTGAATAATTCTATAACTATGTGAAGACTCTCTAACATTTAAGAATTTCAGATCTTGGTATTTTATTCAAACAGCAAGCAAAACAAAAGAAAATAAAATGACGCTCCAAGCAAAACACACATCATGTGGTGAATAAAAATATAGCTCCAAGTAAAGTTACCGATGAACGAAGACGAAAGAGGTGATGCCTTCCGGGGCATCCCCAAGATTAGGCTCTTGGTTGTCCTTGAATATTAACTTGTGGAACCGTGGTAATCCCCAAGCTTAGGCTCTTGCCACTCCTTATTCCATAGTCCATCGAATCTTTACCCAAAACTTGAAAACTTCACAACAGAAAACTCAACAGAAAACTCGTAAGCTCCATTAGTATAAGAAAATAAAACCACCACTTAGGTACTGTTGTGAACTCATTATAAATTCATATTGGTGTAATATCTACTGTATTCCAACTTCTCTATGGTTCATACCCTCCAATACTACTCATAGATTCATCAAAATAAGCAAACAACATATAGAAAACAGAATCTGTCAAAAATAGGACAGTCTGTAGTAATCTGTATCATTCTAATACTTCTGTAACTAAAACAATTCCAAAATAAATTGGTGGACCTGAGGAATTTGTCTATTAATCATCTGCACAAAGAATCAACCTAAAATCACTCTCCAGTAAAAAATGGCAGCTAATCTCGTGAGCGCAAAAGTTTCTATTTTTTACAGCAAGATCGCATAGACTTCACCCAAGTCTTCCCAAAGGTTCTACTTGGCACAAACACTAATTAAAACATAAGACCACATCTAAATAGAGGCTAGATGAATTATTTATTACTAAACAGGAGCAAAAATCAAAGAACAAAAATAAAATTGGGTTGCCTCCCAACAAGCGCTAACGTTTAACGCCCCTAGCTAGGCATGATGATTTCTATGATGCTCACGTAAAAGATAAGAATTGAAACATAAAGAGAGCATCATGAAGAATATGACTAGCACATTTAAGTATAACCCACTTCCTATGCATAGGGATTTTGTGAGCAAACAACTTATGGGAACAATAATCAACTAGCGTAGGAAGGCAAAACAAGCATAGCTTCAAGATTTTTAACACATAGAGAGGGAACTTGATATTATTGCAATTCCTACAAGCATATGTTCCTCCCTCATAATAATTTTCAATAGAATCATGAGTGAATTCAACAATATAACCATCACATAAAGCATTCTTTTCATGACCTACAAGCATAGAAAATTTACTACTCTCCACATGAGCAAAATTCTTCTCATTCGGAATAGTGGGAGTATCATAAGAAACTCGAATACTATAAATTGTTTCCATATTAAAAGAGTAATGTTCAGAAGAAGGGTAATCATAATCATGACAAGTTCTATAAGTATAATCATCACTACTTTTTAGAGCATAAGTGTCATCACAATAATCATCATAAGTAGCAACTTTGTTCTCATCATAATCAATTGAAACCTCTTCCAAGATAGTGGAATCATTACTAAATAAGTCATGACCTCTCCAAATCCACTTTCATAATTGTCACAATAAGATTCAACACCCTCAAAAATAATGGGATCATTACTTCCTAAAGTTGACACTCTTCCAAACCCACTTTCATCAATATAATCACCATAAATAGGAGGCATGCTATCATCATAATAAATTTGCATATCAAAACTTGGGAGGTTAAAAATATCATCTTCATAAGGCATAGCATCCCCAAGCTCAGGACAAACATTAATTGCGGCAAATACATTCTCAAACTTGTCATTCTCATCAAACATGGCATCCCCAAACTTGGGCCTTTTCATATCATAAGCATAATCACTCTCATAATTAATAGTATGGATAGCACCAATAGTATAGCAATTATCATCATCACAATGAGTAGTAGGAGCAACATTGTCGGTGTCAAAACCGGCGGATCTCGGGTAGGGGGTCCCGAACTGTGCGTCTAGGCGGATGGTAACAGGAGACAAGGGGCACGATGTTTTTACCCAGGTTCGGGCCCTCTCGATGGAGGTAAAACCCTACTCCTGCTTGATTAATATTGATGATATGGGTAGTACAAGAGTAGATCTACCACGAGATCAGAGAGGCTAAACCCTAGAAGCTAGCCTATGGTATGATTGTTGTTCGTACTACGGACTAAAACCCTCCGGTTTATATAGACACCGGAGAGGGCTAGGGTTACACAGAGTCGGTTACAATGGAAGGAGATCTACATATCCGTATCGCCAAGCTTGCCTTCCATGCCAAGGAAAGTCCCATCCGGACACGGGACGAAGTCTTCAATCTTGTATCTTCATAGTCCAGGAGTCCGGCCAAAGGTCATATTCCGGCTATCCGGACACCCCTAATCCAGGACTCCCTTAGTAGCCCCCGAACCAGGCTTCAATGACGACGAGTCCGGCGCGCAAGTTGTCTTCGGCATTGCAAGGCGGGTTCTTCTCCAAATTCTGTGTACTTGCTGAATAGCGTTCGGCTTCTTGTGAATATTGCGCTCCTTGGCTTCCACGCCCGATAATGATCTTCTTCCACGTGTCAAATGAATGCGAAAAGCCAGGGTGTTTTTGCATTTACCCCCCTAGTCACGAAAATGAGCTGCCTATAAAAGAGACGAGGATTTAGATCCGAATCACACCATCTCCTCTCCGCGAGTATTCATCGAAGCGCTTTCGACAGAAATCCAATCCATCATGGCTAGTCGTCGCAGCTCCTCCTCTCGCCTTCCCAGTCCTCAGCCCGGAGATTGGGAGAGATGCTCCGTCCCACACAGTGAGCTAGTGACGCTCCAGACCAAGGGTTTTCTCCCCCCGGCCTACATGGTCCCGGTTCGAGTCGGGCTTGCCACCTATAATGGCGGGAAGCAAGCGGAGAGCGTCCCCAATCCCTCCAAAGGAGAGCGGGTATGCCTTGTCTCTTACTTGATAAGAAGGTTCGGATTCCTGATTCATCCGTTTCTCCGGGGGCTTCTGGAGTTCTATGGCCTCCAGCTGCACAACCTTACGCCTGCCTCCATATTGCATATCGCGGGCTTCGTAGCCCTTTGCGAGCCGTTCTTGGGCTGCGAGGCTCATTTCGTGCTGTGGAAAAAGTTGTTCTGCCTTGTGCCCCGTTCTCAAAAGGGGTCGATATATCAAGTGGGCGGAGCCGAAGTATGGCGCATCGCTGGGACCAGATATCTATCCGAAACCCCAAAGAAGGCGTCCGAAGACTGGCTTCGGAATGGTTTTATATAGAAGATGTCCCCCTGCTGGATCCTGTTCGGATCGGCCTCCCTGAGTTCGATAACGCTCTCTTGAGGAGGCGCCTAAGTTGGCGCCCACGGAGCCCTCAGAAGGAGAATGACCAGGACGTCCATTACCTGATGGGCTGGATAAGGTTATTGGCTCATTCCGGATTGACCATGATCGAGGTCATGGCCACATGCATTATGCGGGGGTGCAGCCGCTTCAATATAGGGGCCACCCCATGTGGGATTTCAACGGGGAGGACGATGCCACCAGTTGCGGCCGTAAGGGGCCGGAATCGGTTGTCGCTCTGACGAAGATCTTGTCCGCATTGTACAAGGGAGAGGAAGAGGAATTTCTCCGCATCAATCCACCGGGCGGATTTTCCATGTACAATCCACCAAACTGGGTAAGCGAACACTTCTTTTTCTTTGCCCATCCAATCCATATTCCCATAGTTAAGTATCTCATTTTGTAATTTCAACGCAGGAACTGCGCCAGGCCGTAAAGGAGATAAACAACCCTCCTCCACAACCCGAGGTCCAGAACGGTACCTCGACCCGGCCTCCCAAGAGGATCCGGACATATCTGTGGAGCTGATCGACGGGGTATTTCATCAACTGAGCATCGATAATGTCTTGGTGGCCATCACGATCGATTATCCTGGATTGATCCCCGCCTCACAGGTAGTTGAGACCGAAGTCCCAATATCTCGAAGATGATTCGTCCGTGCTTATTTTTGACCATTGTATACCAATGGTGTTTCACAGGGGAGGATCCCAAGGCAGAACGCCGAACCTGCGGCGACTGGCCAACAAGGGACCGCGAGGGCGGGCAGGCTGAAAAGACCCGCAGTCCGGATCGAGACACCGGCGCAGCAGTAAGGCGTGCCATTTTTATACCAATGTATTGTCCTTACGATGCATGTTAACGCCCGTGTTCTTTTTTAGGAAGAAGAGGGCTCGCCGGACTATATCCGGAGAGGTTGCCAATCGCGCCTCCACTAGCCAGGCTCCAGAAGCAGAGGCAAACATGAGGCGCGCATCAGATGTTCCTCCGACAGAGGATGCGGACAGGCTGTCTGCCACCAATTCTGAGGTGGAGAGTGCCATGAACCACACGCGTCGCTGAACAGCTCTTCGCGACGCTTGTCTATCCCGTGATGCATTGGAGGCCTTTAACTCGGGAGACGCGTATCTCCGTGCTGCTCAAGATGGTCTAACCAAAGCCGCGGAGCAGTATGTAGAGGACATACGGGTAAGAAAATTTTGGCGATTATATATGTATACCAGTAGCCCCCGAGACTTGAAACGGTTAGAATAACCGACTTAAGGATCATTTGTTATGCATGTTCTTACAGAGAAGAATACCCTACTGTCCCAGGAGCTGGAAGAGTGCAAGGCCCAACTTCATGCCACACTAGCCGTGGCTGGGGAGCCCAAGAAGACCCCCTCTGGTATTATACGCCTCAATTTATAAGTATCGTATAGAGTGCGGCATGTATACAAGTCTGACAATAAAATTGCATATATTAGATCCGGATAAGCAGCAACTCCTACGCCAGCTAAAGGCTGGTGAGAGCGTGCTTACGAGGGTGAGGCAGGAGAAGAATGATCTCCAGGATGCCAACACCCAACTGGGCGTGGAACTAAAGGATGTTCGTGCCCAAGTGTCGGACTCCGTTAAGGAGAATCGGCGGCTTCGACGCAACATATTTAGTAAGTGCTTGAACGAACTTTGAAAAAGAGTTCGGCGAGGAAGTCGACTAACAGAGTTATGTCTGTAGGTATGCTAACAGGTCGTCCTGCGGAGGAAATGCCCGGTTCTACGGGTGACCTTCTTCCCGAGCTCGCGCAATTACACGAAATAGTTCGGCAGGTGATGCACGGTGTTGCCCAGGCCTTGTGGCCCTCCGTCTCCATGCCCGAAGGCCTTGGAGAGCTTGCAGAGAAGCTGAAGGGAGCGCGGCGGCGCTTCTGATTATGGAAGATATCGGCCTGCCGTCAAGGCGCTAGGGAGGCCTGGGCCATGGTGAAGACGCGGTACACGAAGGCTGACCCAAACCACATGGCCAAGGTCGGGCCTGTGGGGCCTGATGGGAAGGAGATCCCTGTTAGCTTAGTGTACGGTCAGGTAGAGTTGGCCGCCAAATATTCCCAACAGGACTGTAAGCTAGACAGCCTGTTGGATGGTATTGAAGAGGAATTTACCCAGTCAAATTGACTATGTAATTTAAAATGACATGTAAAATGCCTTCTAGCCGGATTGTAAATCGTTTGTCATGGCGGACCTTTTCGCTTCAACCTCGGGACCCGATAGTCAGGAGTGTGTCCGAAACCCTCTTGGTTATGTAAGAACCGGGGCATGCATGGAGACCAGGCGTAGGGGTCATTAGTGCTTGAATAGACAAGTGCCCAACTAGTTATGTTATATTACATGGTTAGTAAGAACGGATAATTGTATTCATACCCTTAGTTGTGTCCCCCTCAACCGATATGCCCCTAGTTTTTGAAAACACGTGGTCTTGCCCAACCTACTTTGTCGTCTTGTGATCTTGCCCTTTGACCGTTTGACCATCACTTTGAAAACTTCATAACTAATTCACTTTGAAAACGGGCTTTTACCACGTCACGCTCCTCCTCCGCGTCACGCTCCTCCTCCATCGAGTTCGGCTTCTCTTTCTTCGTACATGCGCACATGAGGTGAGTCATGAATTATGTTGCAGGGCAGAACCGCCTCTGCGCCGTATACCATAAGGAATGGTGTGTATCCGATGGTGCGATTCGGCGTGGTCCGCAGCCCCCAGAGTACGGAGTCGAGCTCCTCTACCCAGTGCGTGTTAGATTCCTTGAGGGACCGCACTAATCTTGGTTTGATGCCGCTCATGATTAGACCATTTGCTTGTTCAACTTGACCGTTAGTTTGCGGGTGATAGACTGAAGCGTAGTCAAGCTTGATGCCCATGTTTTTGCACCAGAGTTTGACCTCGTTGGCCATGAAGTTCGTGCCATTGTCAGTGATGATACTGTGGGGACGCCGTAACGGTGTACGACCCCGGATATGAAGTCTATCACCGGTTCGGATTCGACCGTTTTAACAGGCTTGGCCTCTATCCATTTGGTGAACTTGTCCACCATGACCAGTAGGTATTTTTGCTTCTGGGTTCCTCCTTTAAGGGGTCCAACCATGTCAAGCCCCCAGACCGCAAAGGTCCAGGCGATGGGTATAGTTTGGAGGGCGGTAGGTGGCATATGGCTTTGGTTAGCGAAGAGATGGCAACCAACGCATCGTTGGACTAAGTCCTGGGCATCTGCCCGGGCCGTCGGCCAACAAAGTCTTGTACGGAAGGCCTTGCTTACAAGGGCCCGGGCTGCCGCGTGGTGCCCGCCGAGACCGTCATGAGTTTCAGCCAGAAGGTTCCGCCCTTACTCTTTGGAGATACACCTCTGAAGGACTCCGGTTGTGCTTTTCTTATAAAGCTCTCCCTCATGGACTTTGTAGGCTTTAGATCGCCGCACTATGCAGCGTGCCTCGTTTTGGTCTTCGAGAAGTTCCTGCCTAGTTAGGTAGGCTAGGAATGGTTCTGTCCACGGGGAAATGACTGCCATTATTATGTGGGCTGAGGACGTTACTTCGTTAGCAGAGGCTCCAATTGTGTTAGAGTGTTCGGTGTCGGGCAGTGCGGTTAAGTCCGGGCTGTTATTTCCGGGTTCCCCTTCCCATACTACGGATGGCCTGAATAGCCTTTCCAAGAAGATGTTGGGGGGGACGGCATCGCGCTTTGCGCCAATGCGTGCCAGGACGTCCGCTGCCTGGTTGTTTTCCCGGGCTATATGGTGAAATTCGAGCCCCTCGAACCGAGCTGACATATTTAGGACGGCATTGCGATAAGCTGCCATTTTCGGATCCTTGGCATCAAAGTCTCCATTTATTTGGGATATCGCGAGGTTCGAATCCCTGCGCACCTCTAAGCGTTGAATGCCCATGGATACTGCCATCCGGAGACCATGTAAAAGGGCCTCGTATTTGGCTGCGTTGTTGGAGTCCGTATACATTATCTAGAGTACGTATTGAACTGTATCTCCTGTGGGGACATCAGAACGACGCCAGCCCCCAGACCGGCCAGCATTTTGGAGCCGTCGAAGTGCATGATCCAGTTGGAATATGTGTCGTACTCTTTAGGGAGTTCGGCTTCAGTCCATTCGGCGACGAAGTCGGCCAAAACTTGCGACTTAATAGCTCGTCGTGGCTTGTATGTTATGTCGACCGGGAGGAGTTCGATGGCCCATTTGGCAATCCGGCCCGTCGTGTCGCGGTTGTTTATAATATCGTTAAGTGGCACTTCCGAGGCTACTGTTATCGAACACTCTTGAAAGTAGTGTCGCAGCTTCCGGAACGCCATGAATACCGCGTACGCTATCTTCTGATAATGCGGGTACCGTGACTTGCATGGGGTGAGGACAGTGGACACATAGTAAACTGGCTTTTGAAGGGGGAATTTGTGTCCGTCCATTTCTTGTTCGACAACGAGTACTGCGCTCACAACTTGGTGAGTTGCCGCAATGTATAGTAGCATTGGTTCGCCAATGTTTGGCATGGCCAGGACCGGGTTTGTTGCCAATATGGCTTTTATTTCATCGAGTCCGGCAGTGGCGGCATCCGTCCACTCGAAGTGTTCGATGCGCCGGAGGAGGCGATAAAGGGGTAATGCCTTTTCTCCTAAGCGGGAGATAAAGCGGCTTAGAGCCGCCACACATCCGGTCAATTTTTGTATTTGTTTGAGGTCCTTTGGGATATCCAATTGTGACAGAGCTCAGATCTTGGATGGATTTGCTTCAATTCCTCTACCGGATACAATGAAGCCCAAGAGCTTTCCGTCCGGTACGCCGAAAACACATTTTTCCGGGTTGAGCTTGATGTCGTATGTTCGGAGGTTATCGAATGTGAGCCTCAAGTCGTCTACTAAAGATTCGACATGCTTTGTTTTGACGACCACGTCGTCTACGTATGCCTCCACTGTTTTGCCAATCTGGTTTGCCAGACATGTCTGAATCATGTGCTGATATGTTGCACCGGCATTTTTGAGCCCGAAGGGCATTGTGTTGAAGCAGAATGGGCCATATGGTGTGATAAATGCCGTTGCGGCTTGATCTGACTCTGCCATCTTAATTTGATGGTAGCCGGAGTATGCGTCGAGGAAACACAACGAATCATGTCCTGCGGTAGCGTCGATAATTTGATCGATGCGGGGGAGAGGGAAGGGATCCTTTGGGCAAGCTTTGTTGAGGTCCTTAAAATCGACGCACAAGCGCCAGGATTTGTCCTTCTTTGGTACCATCACCAGGTTTGCTAGCCAGTCCAGATGTTTAATGTCTCTGATGAATCTGGCCTCCAATAGCTTGGCTAGTTCCTCTCCCATTGCTTATCTCTTAGGTTCGGAGAAACGCCGAAGAGCCTGTTTGACTGGCTTGAATCCTTATAGGATATTTAGGCTATGCTCGGCCAGCCTAAGTGGGATTCCTGGCATGTCTGAAGAGTGCCAGGCAAAAATGTCCCGGTTCTCTCATAGGAACTCTCGTAGTGCAGCGTCTACATCGGGGTTTAATTGTGCCCCGATGGAAGCTTTTTTTGTAGGGTCCGTTTGAAAGTGCAACTATCCCTAGGTGGTTTTGGTAATTCATAACAACATATAGCTCATTGAGCTAATGCTATTCCAAGATGATTATTTCAGGAAAGCTCAATGATTGGCATGGCATGGATGGTGAAAGTGTAACCCTCAAAATGCTAAGGACAAAGGATTGGCTCAAGCTCAAAAGCTCAAGACTCTTCATTTTACATTTTAGTGATCCAAGATCACATTGAGTCCATAGGAAAAGCCAATAATATCAAGGAGGGATGAGGTGTTGCTTAATGAGCCCTTTGCTTCATGTGCTTAATGATATGCTCCCAAATCCTCAGCTACTTTCACATATCCACTCTTGACCTAAACCCAAAGCCAAACTCGGTCCTACCGATTCTTCCTATCCGGCGCCACCGAGTTTCACATGTCATAAGCCACTGCCAAACCCTAGCAAATCGGTTCTACCGATAGGGATCTCGGTCTCACCGAGATGGGATTGCAATTTCTCTATTTCCTTTTCGTAACTTTTCGGTCTAACTGAAAGAGCGGATCGGTCCCACCGAGATTGCAATGCAAACTCTCTGTTTCCTTTTTGTAACTTTTCGGTCTCACCGAAAGAGCAAATCGGTCCCACCGAGTTTGCCTGACCAACTCTCTGGTTAGCTTATTACCAAATCGGTCTCACCGAGTTTGTGTAATCGGTCTCACCGAGATTACATTATGCCCTAACCCTAACCATATCGGTCCTACCGAGTGGCATATCAGTCCCACCAAAAATCTCTAACGGTCACTAGGTTTACTATTTCGGTTCGACCGAGTTTGTTGATTCGGTCCCACCGAGATTGGTAAATTGTGTGTAACGGTTGGATTTTGTGTGGAGGCTATATATACCCCTCCACCTACTCTTCACTCGTGGAGAGAGCCATCAGGACACATCTACACTTCCAACTCATATGTTCTGAGAGAGAACCACCTACCCTTGTGTTGAGGCCAAGATATTCCATTCCTACCATATGAATCTTGATCTCTAGCCTTCCCCAAGTTGCTTTCCACTCAAATCTTCTTCCCACCAAATCAAAATCCTGTGAGAGAGAGTTGAGTGTTGGGGAGACTATCATTTGAAGCACAAGAGCAAGGAGTTCATCATCAACACACCATTTGTTATTTCTTGGAGAGTGGTGTCTCCTAGATTGGCTAGGTGTCACTTGGGAGCCTCCGACAAGATTGTGGAGTTGAACCAAGGAGTTTGTAAGGGCAAGGAGATCGCCTACTTCGTGAAGATCTACCGCTAGTGAGGCAAGTCCTTCGTGGGCGATGGCCATGATGGGATAGACAAGGTTGCTTCTTCGTGGACCCTTCGTGGGTGGAGCCCTCCGTGGACTCGCGCAACCGTTACCCTCCGTGGGTTGAAGTCTCCATCAATGTGGATGTAGGATAGCACCACCTATCCGAACCACGACAAAAACATCCTTGTCTCCAATTGCGTTTGAATTCTCCAAACCCTTCCCTTTACATTCTTGCAAGTTGCATGCTTTACTTTCCGCTGCCTATATACTCTTTGCATGCTTGCTTGAATTGTGTGATGGTTGCTTGACTTGTCCTAAAGTAGCTAAAATCTGCCAAGAACTAAAATTGGGAAAAGGTTAAGTTTTTATTTGGTCAAGTAGTCTAATCGCCCCCCCTCTAGACATACTTTCGATCCTACAAGTGGTATCAGAGCTTTGGTCTCCATTTGCTTTGATTTCCATAGCTTTTGGTGGTCATAGCCTTGGTTTCACAACCTAGGAGAGTATGGCGTCTAGCGAGGGAAATTATCACCGTAGAGGTCCTTACTTTGATGGTACTAATTTTGCTAGTTGGAAGCATAAAATGAAAATGCATATTCTCGGACATAACCCCGCCGTTTGGACTATTGTGTGTGTTGGTTTGCAAGGTGACTTCTTCGATGGGAAAGAACCAAACCATGAAGCTACCGCGGATGAGTTGAAGATGCTGCAATACAACGATCAAGCTTGTGATATTCTCTTCAACGGATTGTGCCCCGAAGAATTCAACAAAATCAGCTGTCTTGAGAATGCAAAGGAAATTTGGGATACTTTGATTGATATGCACGAAGGTACCGAATCCGTCAAGGAATCCAAATTGGATGTGCTTCAAAGTCAACTTGACAAGTTCAAAATGAAGGATGGTGAAGGTGTCGCTGAAATGTACTCTAGGCTTGCTCTCATCACAAATGAGATTGCCGGCTTAGGGAGTGAAGAGATGACCGACAGATTCATCATCAAGAAGATCCTAAGAGCCTTGGATGGAAAATATGATACCGTGTGCACACTGATCCAAATGATGCCCAATTACAAAGATCTCAAGCCAACGGAGGTCATTGGAAGAATTGTTGCTCATGAGATGTCACTCAAGGATAAAGAGGAACTTCACAACAAATCAAGTGGTGCCTAGAAAGCCTCATGTGAATCCCCCACATCATCAAGTGAGAAACAAACCTTCAATGAAGAATTGAGCTTAATGGTGAAGAACTTCAACAAGTTCTACAAGAATAGAAGCAAAGATAGAAGCTCCAAGACAAGGTCCTACAATGACAAAAGATCTTCTAGTCGAGAGCGAAACTACTACAATTGTGGAAGACCCGGACACTATCCCAATGAGTGTACGGCTCCCTACAAAAGAAGAGAAGATTCTCCAAAAAGAAGAAGCAAAAGAGAAGAATCACCGTCAAGAGAGAGAAGGAGTAGAGATGATTGTTATGAACGAAGATACTCATGGAGAAACAAGGATTCGAAAGAAAGGAAAAATCATCAAGGAGCTACACAAAACGAAGACATCAAGCTCATGTTGGTGAATGGGTATCCGGCTCCGACTCCGACAACCACTCCGAGAGAAGTTATCACTCCGATTCCGAATATACTCAAGATGAAGGTGTTGCCGGTCTAGCACTTGTGTCAACCAACTCCTACGACATATTTGACTCACCAAATGAAGGAATTGGAAGATGCTTCATGGCCAAAGGTCCTAAGGTAACACATCCAGAGTATGTTGATTTTAATAGTGATGAAGATGACTTGTTAGGTGATGATGATTTACTTGTTGACAACTCTAGTGATAAATACTATGATGAAACGTCAATAAATCATGCTAATCAAGATAAAACGAATGACAATGATAAGGAGAATATCGAGGCTCTAACTAAAGAACTAAACACTCTTAAGTTAGCTCATGAAACTATCTTCGAAGATCATCGAGAACTTTTAAGAGCTCATGAGAAGTTACGCTTTGAAAAGCTCAATCTTGAGCAAGATCATGAGTTTTTAAAGGCAATCAATGATGATCTCCGCAAGAAAAGTTCTTCTTACATTGCCAAGCGTTTACTCTTATCCACTTACATGCCTCAAGTCAAGTCTAGTAACAAGAACAAGAAAGATTCTTCCTCTAGTAGTAACAATGATCATGTTAAATCCAATATTGTTGCTTATAGTAGTTCTCTTGATTCCACTAATGATTCTCTTAGCCAAGTTACACTTGAGCAAGAAAATAGCTTATTGAAGGGAATTATAGAGAAAGGAGTGTACAAAAGTATTGCCGGGAGTAAGCAATTCGAAGAAATTGTGCGCAAGCAAGGAAGGCACCGGAAGAATCAAGGTGTTGGTTTTGAACGAAAGTTCAATGCCAATGGAGTTGAGTGGGAAGAAGATCAATACCCCAAGACAAAGTTTGTTCCACAACAAGAGAAGTATGATCCTACCTCTTTCAAGGGGACACAAACTCAAGATGATGTTCCACCATAAGACTACAAGCAAAAAGGCAAGGACCAGCTTCAAGAGGAAATTGATGCATTTGAAGAAGCTCCTAAGACCTTGGTCAAGTGGATTCCCAAGACTACTTCAAGTTCCACTTCATCAAGTACGACTACAACTCCAAGGATTCCCATCAAGATGGTGTGGATCCAAAAGAAGAAGAACTAGAAAGTTCTTGAGGGTGACTCCGCCAACATACTTCACTCTTATCATTTTGGCAAGAACAAGTGCAATCAACTTCCACATCTTGCACTAGTTCAAGGAGTCACAAACCCTCTTGTTGGTAAGTCAAGGGACAAGGTAACCTAAAAGCTTTCATAGACATCATCTTGTGTGTGCATCATTCTATGTCTATGGATATCCTTGTTTGTTCCTTGTGGGACTAACCCATGTAGGTATTGAAAGTGCTATTCACTCAAATGGATAGCTCCAAGTGATCTACATCAACATTGAGCATCCACATCTTCAACGTCTACATGAAGTCATCATCGACAAAACCCAAGGTTAGTTCATCCCTCTTAGGGGGGATATCACATCTAGGGGGAGCTTTACTCAAGACTTGAGCTAAAGCAACTCTAATGATGTGAACACAACAATGCTTTATGTAAAAGTGGTAACCCCACTTGAGCTTAAACGATGAGTATGACCTATGATCAAGTGTTCTCATTTGACTCCTAAGTTAATATACTCATATATATATGACCTAGACATCGCCAATTGCTTGATAGATGCTAGAATTGGTTGTGCATGCCTTGTCACATATTTCAATCGCCATTTTATTGTGTGAGCATGTTGGTTGCATATTTTACTCATTCGAGGACATCCACTTGTTGTTTTGATTGTTTGGTTTTGTTTTCTTTTGCCAAGTGGATGGACAAGAATGCCTAAGAACCTTCTCTAGCTATCTATGCTTTTCTCATCTCAAACTCTATTCATGCTACATCACAAAACTTGATCAAGTCAGATTCGAACCACTCTGTGTGAGGAGCACTCGGAGTCCCCGATTCATCATAGACTGAAACTTCCAAAACTTCTTTGTGATTCTCGGTATGACCGATACCCTACTTTTGATCCTACCGAGATCATTAAGTCGATCTATATTTTCGATCTCGGTGCAACCGATTTGAACCATTCGGTCACACCGAGTTGCAATAACTGTATACAATTTTGCATCTCGGTGCCACCGAGTTGTTCCACTCAGTCACACCGACAGGGTCGGGCTATATATAGACACGGGCAAAAATTTGGAAATTTCTCCGAACACTTTCGCCCGCGCGATAGCTCGCTCTGCCTATGTGTTCTACGGATCGTCTCCTTGCCGCCAACCGCCTCCAATCGCTGGTCTCCGTCGCCGTCAACAGGATTCAACCCCGCCGTTGCCGCCGTAGCGAGTCTCCGCCGAACTAGGGTATGGACTCGATCTTTGTGCTATTCCCAATCTGATTCCTAGCACATTGTGATCATATTGATTCTAGACACGTTTGAAACACTCCTATCCAATCAATGCATTCGTAGAATAGGTTTGATTCGAAAATTTTAGGGTTAGGTTTCCGCCGAAACCATCTCGGACCCACCGAGTTGAAAAACTCGGTCCCACCAATATGGCTCATGCCATTGCACAAGTGAGACTCGGTGTGACCGAGAATTACTAATCGGTGTGACCGATTTTGGAACTTTGTGCAACCCTAGCAGTCTCGGTGCCACCGATCTATGACTCGGTCCGACCGAGTTCACTAGTTTAGGTTCCAAAAACTGCTTCGGTATCACCGAGTTTAAAAATCGGTAGATCCAAAATGATTTCTGTGGGAAACTAAAACTAAGATTTTGAATCATTCTTTTGCAAAAATCTCTGCATTTTGTGATGCTCATCCACTCTACCTCATCTATAAACTATTCACAGGATCAGCAGCCAGCTTGTTCATCATGTCAGATCAGAGTGACAGCCAGAATGTGTCAGAACAGCAAGTGCACATGAGTGAGGGCACTAGTCCCTCCAGTTCTTCAGATGAAGGCAGCAGGAGCACCCCTAGTAACTTGCCAAAAGCTACCACCAGACACAGGAAGAAAAGAACCTCAGAATCAGAGGATGAGGACTATGTGGCAGAAGAGGAAGCCACTTCCAAGAAAGTTGTGCTTAAGAAGGAGTATGGCTCAGCTGCAGCCATCAAGCCAGGATTGCACAAAAAGGCACCTACTAGGAGAGTTCCTACCTCCAAGCCTAGGAAGGCTGCACCTGAAGGAACTATAAAGTTCACCATGGAATCTGAAGAAGATATTGGCCAGGGCAATAAAAAGAAGAGAGTCAGAACTACCACTGCCAGAGTTGTTGGCAAACCTTCTATGAGGAAAGATTCTTCTAAAGAAGAGGAAGAAGAGGTTGCTGCACCAGCACCTAAGATGCCAAAGCTGATGGGTGATGCTATCAAATCAGGGGCTACTGCATCCAAGCCCAAGGAAGCACCCAAGGCTGCATCAAAAGCCAAGACAGCTCCCAAGAGGAACACAAGGACCATACAAGCTGCTGAGAAGAACAAGGCCCCAGTGCCTGACACTGCAGAAGAGGAAGAAGGACAAGTACTCAGAAAGTTGAAGCCCAAGATCCCAGACCACAATGATGCTCATCCTGTGGATGAGGACATGAAGATCAAAAGAGACTCAGGTCTGAGAAAGTGGAGAGCAGAAGACCCATATGCTACCAGAAGAAGAACTGCTGTTGACTACAGGTTCCACACAAAGGAACAGCAGGACTTCTATGAGACTGTGTTGCTTGATAAGAAGCCCATTGTTTGTGACATGAGATGGGTTGACTGGGAATACATCAAGGACAATGAAGAGCACTATCCTGGAGTGCAAGACAGCTTCAAGGCATGTGGAGTAGCTGACTTTGTTGGGCAGAAGCTCACAAAGTGGAATGAAGAGCTGATCATGCAGTTCTACTCCACAGCACACTTCTATCCAGATGGAAGGATTGTGTGGGTGTCAGAAGGAACGAGGTATCAATCAGCAGTTGCTGAGTGGGCACAGCTCATCAGTGCCCCAGAGGAGCATGAGGATGACCTAGATATATGTGCCAAGAAGAAGATGGACCACAACTCTATGTCAAACATGTACAAGGAGATCCCAAACAAGGCACTTGATACTTTCAAGTCTGGATCAGTACATTATCTTCTGTCAGGGTTGCCAACCATCAATTGGACTCTGAGGCACACTCTGTTGCCCAAGTCAGGTGATCACAAGATGATCAGAGGCCATGCAATCAACTTGCTTCATATCTTTGATGTGCCACAAAAATTCAAAGTCATGAGCCTCATAGTAGAAACAATCAAGAGGACTGCAGCAGATCAGAAGAGGAGTTGTGGATATGCCCCTCAGATCCAAGAGCTGATCAACTCCAAGATGGGCATAGGCATATACCTATTGGACAAGGAACATTTGCCTATTCATCTAGACTTTGAGGATAATCAAGTTGTGATGAACAAGGATGAACCATCTTCAGCTCATGCTCAAGCACAGAAGGAGAAGGCAAGGAAGGATAAAGCTGCCAAGATGCCAACTCAAGAGGAGGCATCTGAGTATTTCTTGAAAACCAAGCAAGAGCAGCTTAGTTACTTGATTGCATCCACACTGAGGATTGAGAAAGGACTGGCCACCCTCACTCAGAATCAGGAGAGCTTAGACAGGATCGTAGAACAAAAGTTCTATGACTTGGATGTCAAAGTAACAGAGATTCAGTCTGCAGTAGAGCAACTTCAAGATGACATGCATGAGAGGAAAGGGAAGACTACCACTGATGCATTTGCCAGAGTGCCACGAGCTCAGAGGTCGTCTGCGGTGTCAGTTCCTGACACCAGAGCCACCACCTCAGCTCCAGCCACAGCACCAGCCCAACCAGCTCCAGCATCTACTTCAGCTCCAGCTCCAACCACGTCTACAGAAGCCTTCGTCCTTGGAGTGATCCAGACTCCACCACCACCAGAAGATCAAACCTGAGTGTCGATCTAGCACTATGCATTTTCTAGGAACTTTTTGGTAACTTGTTGCCAAAGGGGGAGAAAAATGTATAGATCATAGGCTTCGAGAGAGTGTTGCTTTTATTCTCTCTTGCTTTATTTGGTGGTTTTTCAAACTTTGTTTGCTTTTGGTTGAGACATTGATGATCATGTGTTTGATCATAAGCTACACTTATGCATGCTTGATATATCTTATCTATCTTATGTGATCATTCACTTTTCTTGGTGATGAGTGCATGTATTTCATTCTTATCATTTTGAGCGCTCCACCAAGATGTATGTGACAAGGAAGAGTAACCCATGATTCTAACTCTTTGTGCATATGCAGTCCAAAGCAAATTTTAAATATGCACAAATTTAGGGGGAGCTCTTACTTATCACATACTTCTCAAAGCGACGGTATATATCATTCTTATTATAATTTGTCGAAGCTTTGATCTATATGTTGTCATCAATTACCAAAAAGGGGGGATTGAAAGTGCAACTATCCCTAGGTGGTTCTGGTAATTCATAACAACATATAGCTCATTGAGCTAATGCTATTCCAAGATGATTATTTCAGGAAAGCTCAATGATTGGCATGGCATGGATGGTGAAAGTGTAACCCTCAAAATGCTAAGGACAAAGGATTGGCTCAAGCTCAAAAGCTCAAGACTCTTCATTTTACATTTTACTGATCCAAGATCACATTGAGTCCATAGGAAAAGCCAATACTATCAAGGAGGGATGATGTGTTGCTTAATGAACCCTTTGCTTCATGTGCTTAATGATATGCTCCAAAATCCTCAGCTACTTTCTCATATCCACTCTTGACCTAAACCCAAAGCCAAACTCGGTCCTACCGATTCTTCCTATCCGGCGCCGCCGAATTTCACATGTCATAAGCCACTGCCAAACCCTAGCAAATCGGTTCTACCGATAGGGATCTCGGTCTCACCGAGATGGGATTGCAATTTCTCTGTTTCCTTTTCGTAACTTTTCGGTCTCACCAAAAGAGCGGATCGGTCCCACCGAGATTGCAAAGCAAACTCTCTGTTTCCTTTTTGTAACTTTTCGGTCTCACCGAAAGAGCAAATCGGTCCCACCGAGTTTGCCTGACCAACTCTCTGGTTAGCTTATTACCAAATCGGTCTCACCGAGTTTGTGTAATCGGTCTCACCGAGATTATGTTATGCCCTAACCGTAACCATATAGGTCCTACCGAGTTGCATATCAGTCCCACCAAAAATATCTAACGGTCACTAGGTTTACTATTTCGGTCCGACCGAGTTTGTTGATTCGGTCCCACCGAGATTGGTAAATTGTGTGTAGCTGTTGGATTTTGTGTGGAGGCTATATATACCCTCCACCTCCTCTTCACTTGTGGAGAGAGCCATCAGAACACATCTACACTTCCAACTCATATGTTCTGAGAGAGAACCACCTACCCTTGTGTTGAGGCCAGGATATTCCATTCCTACCATATGAATCTTGATCTCTAGCCTTCCCCAAGTTGCTTTCCACTCAAATCTTCTTTCCACCAAATCCAAATCCTGTGAGAGAGAGTTGAGTGTTGGGGAGACTATCATTTGAAGCACAAGAGCAAGGAGTTCATCATCAACACACCATCTGTTACTTCTTGGAGAGTGGTGTCTCCTAGATTGGCTAGGTGTCACTTGGGAGCCTCCGACAAGATTGTGGAGTTGAACCAAGGAGTTTGTAAGGGCAAGGAGATCGCCTACTTCGTGAAGATCTACCGCTAGTGAGGCAAGTCCTTCATGGGCGACGGCCATGATGGGATAGACATGGTTGCTTCTTCGTGGACCCTTCGTGGGTGGAGCCCTCCGTGGACTCGCGCAACCGTTACCCTCCGTGGGTTGAAGTCTCCATCAATGTGGATGTAGGATAGCACCACCTATCCGAACCACGACAAAAACATCCTTGTCTCCAATTGCATTTGAATTATCCAAACCCTTCCCTTTACATTCTTGCAAGTTGCATGCTTTACTTTCTGCTGCCTATATACTCTTTGCATGCTTGCTTGAATTGTGTGATGATTGCTTGACTTGTCCTAAAGTAGCTAAAATCTGCCAAGAACTAAAATTGGGAAAAGGTTAAGTTTTTATTTGGTCAAGTAGTCTAATCACCCCCCCCTCTAGACATACTTACGATCCTACACCGTTGGATGGACTTGGAATTTGACTATTTCGTCCGCTGGTTTAAAGGAGGTGGACTTGGATCTTTTGTCGAGTATCGCGTCGTCCCTGTTCACCGTGGAGCGGAGCGCAGTCAGTTCCTCAGCCGCTAGGGCTTCGAAGAGTGCCTCGACGGCTAGTGCGGCTGTTTTATTTTCGGCACGGAGTGCTGTATCCGGATCACTAGCGAGAGTGATGATTCCGTTGGGTCCGGGTATTTTGAGCTTCATGTACCCATAATGGGGTATGGCTTGGAAGATTGTAAACGCCTCCCGCCCTAATAAGGCATGGTATCCACTGCTGAACGGGGCCACTTGGAAAGTGACCTCTTCGGACCTATAGTTGTCCGGCGTGCCAAACACCACATCCAGTGTGATTTTTCCTGTACAGCGCGCTTCCCGTCTAGGGATTATTCCTCTAAAGGTTGTGCTGCTTCGCTCGATGTGGTTCCAGTCTATTTCCATTTTTTGAAGGGTTTCCTCATAGATGAGGTTCAATCCGCTGCCGCCGTCCATGAGTACCTTGGTGAGTCGAAAGCCGTCCACGATTGGACTAAGGACCAATGCAGCTGGTGCTCGGGCTGTTCGGAATTTAGGTTCGTCACTGGCATTGAAAGTAATGGCCGTGTCACTCCATGGGTTTATTGTGGCCACATGGTAGACTTCGGCGAGGCTGCGGAGTGTTCGTATTGTTTGATGCGAAAGTCTCGAAGACTGTAAATACCGTGCTGGTATATGTGGCTTCTGGGATCAGAAGAGCTTCGCCACTTTTGGCCACCTGCCGGATTATCCAACATGCTCTAAGGCTATGAGTTGGTGTGGCACCCTCTATACTGTGAATTTTACATGGTCCATTGAGCCACCCCTCCAGCACGGTTCCATGCCCTGTAGAGGGTTTTTGCTTTTTGGTGTTTAACCCGGGTGTCTGGCGATAATGCACCATTTTATTTCGGACTGGTTTTGTATTCAGGGCCGGATTGTCCCAAAATTTTATTTTGGTTTTCCAGGCGCTTTCCATCACACAGTACTTTCGTACTATGGACGCCAAGTCAGCGAAGCGTGTAATTTCACGACGACTTATGGCGTTTAGGATTCCCTTGTCCGTGCAATTTTTGCAGAAGGATGAAATTGCATCCTCCTTGCGGCAGTCCTTTATCCTGTTCATGACCAGGAGGAATCTGGCCCAGTAATGGTGTATTGTTTCTTCAGGCTCTTGCCGAATTTGGGATAGATCGTTTATGTTTGGGTGGGTGGGTGGAATTAAATCCGGAACCTCACCCAATCTGAGACTCAGGGGCCATGGAATTTCCGAACTCGGAATCTTGGGTTCTTGGATGTTGTCCAATGAATCTAGCCCGCTGCCTGACTTTAGGTTCAGGGCCTGAGTGACGTCCTCCCTCCGCGGGTATCCGGCTTGGAGGGATCGGGAATACGGACATAACTAGTCCTTAAGATAGATGAAGTGTCGCCGCATTGTTCCTCTACCACTGCAACGTGATGGGTGGCCTGGGAGAGTTAATCTTTCTCAGATCAGGTTTAAGCCCAAACTGATCATAGTCTGTAGTGACTCCCAGGGCGGCGATGCGATCCAAGAGCACGTTTAGGGAAGAGAGCTCCATCGAATCTAACTGCTCGGCGAATTCCGAGCTGACGTGAAGATTGCTTTCGATGACCCGAGAAGTCATCGTCGGCGCAGCGGCCAAACAAGCGGTCACAAGGAAACCACCCAGCCGGAGAGTTTGGCCGATAGCCAAAGCTCCTTTAGCAACAGTGCTGTTTTTAAAAACGGGATGCGGCATCCTTCCTGATGGCGATGGCACAAAGGAACTCTCAATGAAAGCACCAATGCCGGTGTCAAAACCGGCAGATCTCGGGTAGGGGGTCCCGAATTGTGCGTCTAGACGGATGGTAACACGAGACAAGGTACACGATGTTTTTACCCAGGTTCGGGCCCTCTCGATGGAGGTAAAACCCTACTCCTTCTTGATTAATATTGATGATATGGGTAGTACAAGAGTAGATCTACCACGAGATCAGAGAGGCTAAACCCTAGAAGCTAGCCTATGGTATGATTGTTGTTCGTCCTACGGACTAAAACCCTCCGGTTTATGTAGACACCGGAGAGGGCTAGGGTTACACAGAGTCGGTTACAATGGAAGGAAATCTACATATCCGTATCGCCAAGCTTGCCTTCCACGCCAAGGAAAGTCCCATCCGGACACGGGACGAAGTCTTCAATCTTGTATCTTCATAGTCCAGGAGTCCGGCCAAAGGTCATAGTCTGGCTATCCGAACACCCCCTAATCCAAGACTCCCTCAAACATCATTTGGGAGGGGTACCTTTTTACCTTTGCTTCTCCGTCTTTTCTTTTTCTTCTTCACATCATGTGTGGGTTTAATCCTCTTTTTGGAGCTCCTTATTAATGAGACTGTTTGAATAGAAAGCTCCTCCTCGTTACATGATTCATCATAAGAAAGAATAGGAGGATATCGGGAAATCTCTTCCCTTTCATTAGTATTCTCTTCATCTTCTATTTGTTTTCTTTTCTTTATGTAATTGGCAATATGAGGATTTTCAATGCAATTCACCGCCTAGTACATATACATTTCCTCTAGATCAAAATCAAGAACTTTATCAAGGACAACATCCTTAGTTATACATTTCATTTCTTCATAACCCACAAGCAAACTAAGTTCATTATGATGCGCAAGGGAAATCAAGACATCACAATTTTTGGACATGATTGGATCATGAAACAATTTGCATTGGAGATTTAAATGATCACGTTCATTGCAAAAGTTCACAAGGATGGCTAATAAAATTTAAATTTTCAGCACAAACATCTAGCTTTTCTTGCAACCATTTAGTTTCTAAATACTTGTGCCTATTGCAAAATCTATCTTCCCTATTTGGTGTGTACTTGCAAACTCTATGCACTCCACAAAAATTGGCATGCTTATAAGAGACATTTTCATCATGACTAGTGCAATCATCATTTGTACCATGGATAGTCAAAGAGTTTGTACTAACAACATTGCAATCGTGCTCATCATTCAAAGATTTAGTGCCAAACATTTTAATGCATTCTTCTTCTAACACGTTGGCACAATTATTGGAAACATTATTTTCATGAAAGATATTAAAAAGATGAAGCATATGAGGCACCCTTAGTTCCATTTTTTGTAGTTTTCTTTTATAAACTAAACTAGTGATAAAACAAGAAACAAAAAGATTTGATTGCAAGATCTAAAGATATACCTTCCAGCATTCACCTCCCCGGCAACGGCGCCAGAAACTGCTTGATGTCTACTACATGACCTTCTTCTTGTAGACGTTGTTGGGCCTCCAAGTGCAGAGGTTTGTAGGACAGTAGAAAATTTCCCTCAAGTAGATGACCTAAGGTTTATCAATCCGTGGGAGGCGTAGGATGAAGATGGATCTCTCTCAAACAACCCTGCAACCAAATAACAAAGAGTCTCTTGTGTTCCCAACACACCCAATACAATGGTAAAATGTATAGGTGCACTAGTTCGGCGAAGAGATGGTGATACAAGTGCAATATGGATGGTAGATATAGGTTTTTGTAATCTGAAAATATAAAAACAGCAAGGTAACAAGTAATAAAAGTGAGCACAAATGATATTGCAATGCATTGAAACAAGGCCTAGGGTTCATACTTTCACTAGTGCAAGTTCTCTCAACAATAATAACATAATTGGATCATATAACAATCCCTCAACATGCAACAAAGAGTCACTCCAAAGTCACTAATAGCAGAGAACAAATGAAAAGATTATTGTAGGGTACGAAACCACCTCAAAGTTATCCTTTCTGATCGATCTATTCAAGAGTCTATGGTAAAATAACACGAAGCTATTCTTTCTGTTCGATCTATCATAGAGTTCGTACTAGAATAACACCTTAAGACACAAATCAACCAAAACCCTAATGTCACCTAGATACTCCAATGTCACCTCAGGTATCCGTGGGTATGATTATACGATATGCATTACACAA
This sequence comes from Aegilops umbellulata, assembly GCA_032464435.1. NCBI lineage: Eukaryota > Viridiplantae > Streptophyta > Magnoliopsida > Poales > Poaceae > Aegilops > Aegilops umbellulata. Next base: position 360,097,253 of record CP136058.1, read on the forward strand.
TATCAGATTCATCTATTCAACCAACACAAAGAACTTCAAAGAGTGCCCCAAAGTTTCTACCGGAGAGTCAAGACGAAAACATGTGCCAACCCCTATGCATAAGTTCACAAGGTCACTGAACCCACAAGTTGATCACCAAAACATACATCTAGTAGATCACGTGAGTATCCCATTGTCACCACAGATAAGCACATGCAAGACATACATCAAGTGTTCTCAAATCCTTAAAGACTCAATCCGATAAGATAACTTCAAAGGGAAAACTCAATCCATCACAAGAGAGTTGAGGGGGAGAAACATCATAAGATCCAACTATAATAGCAAAGCTCGTGGTACATCAAAATCATGCCAAATCAAGAACACGAGAGAGAGAGAGAGATCAAACGCATAGCTACTGGTACATACCCTCAGCCCCGCGGGTGAACTACTCCCTCCTCGTCATGGAGAGCGCCGGGATGATGAAGATGGCCACCGGTGAGGGATACCCCCTCCGGCAGGGTGCCGGAACAGGGTCCCGATTGGTTTTTGGTGGCTGCAGAGGCTTGCGGCGGCGGAACTCCTGATCTAGGTTATGTTCTGGAAGTTTGGGTATATATAAGAGGTGTTGGCGTCGGGAACAAGTCAGGGGGGGTCTCCGAGGTGACCACGAGGTAGGGGGCGCGCCCCCACCCTCGTGGGTGCCTCAGGACTCTTCTGGCCCATCTCCGATGCTCCGTGGGCTTCTTCTGGTCCAAACATAATCTCCGCAAAATTTCAGGTCAATTGGACTCCGTTTGGTTTTCCTTTTCTGCGATACTCAAAAACAAGGAAAAAAACAGAAACTGGCACTAGGCTCTAGGTTAATAGGTTAGTCCCAAAAATCATATAAAATAGCATATAAATGCATATAAAACATCCTAGATGGATAATATAATAGCATGGAACAATAAAAAATTATAGATACGTCAGAGACGTATCACAGCACTCAGGTGTGTATCTCTACAGGGTGCCCACGGTGGGCCGCGGCCCACCCAAGGATTTTGGGTCGGCCCAGGCCCCAATTCCCCTCTTTTTTGTTGCACGCTTCCGATCTCTACTCGCCCCCAGCCGCCTACCTCGCTGGCTACTCCGTCCCTGGACGGCATGACTCTAGGAGGAGACGCCGGACCAACAGGAGGTCAGGAGCTGCTCACCCAATAGCGTCACCGCTGCCCGGGCGCGCCGCCGTGCCTATCTTCCCAATCCGTTCAGGGCTCAGGCATGCAACACCCACGAAGCCAACCCGTTTTATCCTGAGATATATCCTCAACACTCAGCAGCCACTCCTCACACCCATTTTCTAATTGATTCATTACTCAGTAGGCAGGACTGTCATTAGGGTTTGTTGTGTGCTGAGTGCTACCTACACTTATGGTTCAGATGTATTTCAGTAATCTTTAGTACCTGTAAAGTACACAGGGTTTCAAAATTCCGGCCCTAGGGACAGACACTAGTCATTTTCAATTGTTGGCCGTAGTGACATTGACCCAGATTACTACTGCAGGCTAGGTTTATTGACAATTTTACTTTTCTTTCTTACTCATTCGATATGATATCCAATTATTCACATCGATTAGTTGCAACCAATAAGTGCTAGACAAACTTCTTGATTCAGATTTTGGACGGTCTCTTACTGCTGTTACATTTCTGCGTACTTGTCCTAGTAAGTTCACAAGTAAATGATTGATTCACTACATCTATGCTTGCCTTATCATATTTGTTGTCAATATTCTTTTAGGGTGGACCACCCTGTTTCAAAATACTAGAACCGCAGACATGAGTGAATAGTATTTCTCTGTGTGATCTCTTCCATCATGTGTGGGCAACGAACACTGCATTGTATAGAAAGAGAGTGTCATTTCTAGCTTTTACACAGACTACGATCTTTTACATGGAATACAATCTGCCTACTTGCTTTGTGTTGCACTACCAGCACTCCACCCTTGAAGCTAAACATTATGCCACTCATAATTCCTTAGTTCATTTTTGCAAATACGAATTTGATATGATTCTAATGTTCCTACTTCAGTTTTGAAATGTGTGTCTGCCTGCTATATAGACATAAGGGGTTTGTATTTCTGTGTGTGGTCTGGTCAGCACGGTTGGGGGTGAACTTTGCATATGCAGGGGTTTACAGGGAGACACTCTTTGAGTTGAATCCGCAATGCATTCCATAGATAATCTAACTACCTTTTATGTTTTCATGAATCTCAGATTCTGAACAGCATCATAATGATTATGAGCTTGCGCGCATGAAAAGAATAAAGCAGAACAATTCCATGGCTATCAAACTTGGCATTAAGGGACTGAAATCAAGTCTGGATGCAATGCAATGCAAACACTCTCCACCTATAGATTCATGCTCGAAATATGATCCTAACAGTGATTCTGAGCTAGAGGGAGACCTAAGTCAATGTAGCTCCCTAGTGGAGGAGTCAGAGGCAGATGCCCTATCTTATTCACCCATGAAGGTGCTTGCTCTAACTTTCCAAAGGTTATATTGGTCGCACATATCTTGCAACTGATGCTTTGCATTGCTTCTACTTTGTTGCACTGCCATTAGCTTAGTTTACACATCATGTATGTGAATACGCCCTGCCTATCCATTTTCAATACATATTCCATCTGTCATGATATCATATTTATCCATTCAAATGTTGTTCTTGTGTATCAGACGTTCAAAAGGAAGAAGGCGATTGCTGATCGCGGAGGAGCATGAACAAAGTATTTGGAGAAGGTAGTGACACCTGATAAATCAAATAGCCCATTAGGTCTAGTTGCAATATCACCTGACCCACAAAACACCCGAACTCTAGCAGACTCTAGCCCTACTACACTGGTCATTTCTGATGCCCCAACTCAGCAGACCCCAACTGCAGCAAATAGTATGATGATGCCAGTTGACATAGCACCAGCTCTACGATGCAAAACCCCCATTCCAGCATAGAGTACACCAAATCCAGTTGCCAAATCCCTTTTCGAACCAGAGAGAGCCCCAATTGCAGCAAATAGGACCCATGTTCCATTTCTTCCCAATTTAGAAGATGAAGCTTATATTGTTGTCAGGAACTTTGTGCGCATCTTTACTTCACGGAAAGATTATACCGCAGACACAGAACAATTTCCAGTCTTCCTCCGCAACTAACGCATAAGTAATGTACTAATGTTATTCATGGTAATTACTGCATATGTTTCTACTGACAGAAGACACAAGATTTCATTCTTTTAAATAGGCGAGGACCAAACTGGATTGTCAAGATGAGCAAGGGTTGGTTGCGCTTTTCAAGCACTCATTGATGAAGTATCATTCCTAAACGAAATTTGTGTAAGTCTCCGGTGCTACATTTATCAGACAGTGACTGGAATAATCTTGGTACACATTGGTCTCGTCTATAGCGTAAGGTACTGTCTATGATATCACATCACAATTTGAACTACAATTCTGCATTTGCCTTAACGTCTCACTTGTAAGAAAACTGTTAGGAGAAGAACATTCATTCTCAAGGGACACAGAATCTCGCAACTATACTGCACACTGCATTGCTCTTATGAGTACCTCTTGCCCTGTATGACCAGACTTCCTTTCATAGCTGTTTGATTATGTAGCATGACTGCACATGTTTGCCTCGCTATTCCATTTGGTGGACATTATAAGATCCGTACGGACTCTTACATAAATTTAGAATCAACCCAATGCTTTTGAAGAGGTTTAGCTCTGCAGTCCTCTTGTAAGGACTGAATGTCGTCTATCACTTTACTTACATTAACAGCTACTCCCTCCGTCCCATAATATAAAAATGTTTTGTACAGTACACCAGTGTTCAAAACACTCTTGTATTATGGGAAGAGGGATTGGTTCATTGTGTAGCATTTTGCATCTTATCTCCCTCGCCCACCATTTACTAAAAAAATATCATATCTATATTTAATCTTACCAAAAAGTTGAATACACAGACAATGCCAGTGCAGAAGTGTAGCCCATTGCTCTTGTCAATAAATTTTGTCCTGTAACACTTGTACTTCCAGGGATTGGTAGTCGATTATGTAGCATCAATCTGCATCTTATCTTCATTATCCTCTATCCCTTCCAGTATTATCATATCTATAATTACTCTCTACAAAATGTAGAGTACAAGCAATGCTTACGAAGAAGATTCTGTGCTGAAATTCTTGAGTTATCCTTCCCTTGACATGGAGAAGGGCATTATAAAGCCGATGTTAACTGTTAATGTAAGTCAGTCCTTCTAAAACCTTTATCCTCAACTGCTGTTTAATTTGCTCATACTCCCTATCGTTAACTAGTGTTTAGTTTGATGTTTCTATCAAAATGCATGTTCGCAACAACCGTAAGTTCCAAGTTTTACTTGTAAAACCAAATTCCTTATTCGTACCATGCACATTACTCAATACTCCCTATATGTATGCTTGTTTTTGTGGATCTATAATCCAGTGTGTGGTGAAGCAGCCCACATTTGTACCTTGTCATCTCCTGTTTTATTTTACTGATGTGGCTGATAATATGAACAACATGCCATGCACATTAACCAAAATATATACAATGATTGTCTTTGCCCTTCAGCTATGATTGTTATGTTGACATGGTAATCCAGTAGTGTGGTGAAGCTCCCCGCATTATGAACAATGCCAAATTATGCTATTGATATTTTGAACTTACTCTTTATTTTCTAGTTTGAAATTGGATGGAATTGACAGCACAGTTATCATATTTGTTTATACACGTGCAAAACATGTCATCTCTCTGCTTGTTTCAGGGTGATATGCCTGATGGCATGCACAAGTGTGCTGAAGGCTGTGAGACAAACCCAACATATATTGCAGCAAAGAAGACAAAACATCCTGAAGATAGGAGACAACCCCAAAGTCTTGTCTTGATGCAGTGTTCAAGTTACTTGAGACTAGCAGTCAGACAAGCTGACAGAATTCGTTGTCTGAATCAGTTCAACTTCTTCAGTCCCAAGTTCTAGCAGAAAGGCATTTTGCAACTCAACTTCGACTTGAAGTCCTATCTCTAAGAAAGATTGCAGAGAACACCAATGAGAACCTCATTGCTAAACAACTACACCTGGAAGCTATGACCGACATGCTAGGCCAGTCTCACAGCCTTGCCCAGCAGCTTGCGCAGCAGTTCCTGCGTAAGGCTAACCTTTTTGAATTGTCTTGGAAGTGGTGTCGGTTCAGTATTATTTTGTTACGCTGCAATGGTGCCCAGTTTTTGTAATCTGCTTCTTCGTTGCGCTTTATGATCACCAGTGGCGAACTTCGATGCCCAGTGGATGTAATATACCATAAATCCTTTATTGTATAGTGTAGGTTTATTCTAAGTTACTATGCCATAATTTCTTTATTGTATAGAGTAGGTTTGTTTTTAATTCCTACTAGTTACTGCCATCATTTGCTACCTTCAAAAAAATCTGATGTAGTCGACCGGGCCGAAACATTCGCCTCTAATGGGCCTGGTTTTTAGCGGGCCACAACTGGGCCGGCCTGCAACTTTCTTGGGCCTGAATGGCCATTGGGGCCTTCACACTTTGCATCAGGCCCACAACTTACTCCGTCCTATATTCGGCCCAAATTTTAGTTGGGCCTTTTGTGGACCCAGCGCTTAGTTTGGCCCATGTAGCTTTGGGCCATTAACAGGCTGAATATTCTGTTGGCCTGTTATGGCCCAGAAGAAACCATGGGCCTTTAGCAGGCCGAAATGCATGTTGGGCCTCAATTTTCACTAGTCGTTGACGGGCCTTTAGCAGGCAGAAATGTAGACCGGGCCTTTTTTGGCCCAGTTATATGACGTGTCGTTAACAGGCCGAAACATATCCCAGGCCTTAGTTGGCCCACTGATATCATGGGCCTTTAAGAGGCTGAAAGCTTAGTACATGCATCAATGGGCCGAATTATACACAGGCCTTTAACAGGCCCAAAGTCACGTTGGGTTGAACTGTTGCTACCTTTATCACGGGCCGTTAGTGGGCCGGATGTCGCGTCGGACCGTATATGACCCATGGGCAGCTCGGGCCATTCCCAGGCTGAAATACACAGCGGGCTGAAATGGGCCCATGTCTACATCAGGCCTCTAATAGGCCGAAAGTCACTGGGCCGTAATTTGGCCTAAATACTCGGTGAACAATTAATGGGCCAGATCTAGCTTCGAGCCATAAATGGGCCATGTTTAAACATGTCGTTATTGGGCTGGCCCACTAGTACATGAGTAAGTACTACGGGCCTTTGACTGGTTGGCCTTTTTAACCTATATGGGCCTCTGTTGGGCCCTGCCATGTGTCATAGGCATGTCTCCTCCAATGGATGGATGACATCTGGCCCACCAAGGAGAAGACACGTGTTTCCTCCAGCCAATGATGATATTACACGTGGAAAGTGCCCATTGGTCCAGGCTGTTAATGGGTTATCGGATCCAAACCAGAACCGATAGCTTAACGGTGACCCATTACGGTGGATGCCATGTGTTGGTCACCCTTGAAGAAAGCACTTCTATGACGCGCGTTTTATCGTCCTGGAAGTGGACACTTCCATGATGATAATTTTGGTGATGTCATGGAACACTTCTACGACAACATAGGTATGACTATCTTGATTCTGTCATAAAATCGTCATGGATGTACATGCATGACAAAAAACATGACCTACTGTGACAAACACGTATCATCACAGAAGTGTATTTTTTTGTAGTGGTTTGTCTGATCGGTAAACAAATGAATAATGTCAGTTTATAACTGAGATGAAGACGGAAAGGAGACTGCAACAAATGTTGTGTGTGCGGGAGAGAGTACTTTTAGTGGTAGGAGTCATATCAAGAGAGATATAGGGTGCGTGAGAGAACCCCAGAGAGAAAGACAAGTGAAAGACGAGTGAGAGTGCCAGTGTGGCAGTGAAAAAGAAAGCTTAGGTACCTAGTGATACCAGAGAACGATGGAGACATGAGAGATAATGAAAACCGTGTAATGTATAATGATATGGAGAGTGTGACACTTCTCAAGAGAGACGCCGAGAGACCATGTTTGCGAAAATAAGAGAAACATGAAGTGAGCATGCGGGTGAGCTGGAGAAAAGAGAGTGATAGATACATGAAGGAGCATGCAAGAGAGATGGACGTGAAAGGAGATTCAAATATTTAGTTGCGTGTATAGAAAATGTCAACATAAAAGGGATTCAAATATTTGAATTCGAGATGATGATACATGTAATTCATACTTGAACCAAAATTGATCTATCAAACATGCATACTCATATGAATTCATGTGCATCTATGTTATTTAATATGTAGATATTACTAATCCATACATTTTAGTAGAACATAATTTGGTTTAAATTTTTTTAATTCAACCTTATGATTTTGAGATCATTGTATTTGTAAATCATATTATATATAAAGGAGCAGAATTCTTTGTTGTCCTTTTCAAAGTATATATAAAAAATGATGTATATAGAATTTTACTCCAATCGAAAATGGATCCTCCCCGAACAAAAGTAGAATACAAAATGGATTGGAATTGAGTTGGCATGGTAAACATGCAAGATTTTTCTCAAAAAATTGAACGAAGCGATCAAACTCACAGTAACCGCCCGAAACCAAAATGTGGGAGATGGAAATTAATGCCTGTCCCAAACATGCAACACATGTCGGCTCAATTTCAATAGGTCTTGATAGGGGCAGGTTTGTAATTTCACTCAAACATGATATAACCGCCTCTCACCCAGATTCATACATGGTGGGCACCAAAACATAGTGTCTCCTCGGCCGAAATCGCCTCCCTCCCCGATTCACACACGGTGGGCGCCAAAACAAACTCTCGTCGACCAAAATCTTCGTCGGCAAATATTTGGTGTATGCAAGATTACCGTCCTATCCCCAACCGACTAATATTGCTGTGATGTAGGAAATTTTAAACGGGGGCTAAGTTTGTAAATTTCCTCGCATTTGACACAAGCGCGCCCTGAATACATGGTTCCCCCCTTCCTCTCTCCTTCCATTTCCCCATTCGTACTCTGTGGGCGCCAAACACCCTCTCCACCCCAGCCTCCTCCGTCTGCCAACCCATCCACCGCCGTCCTCCTCCACCATGCCGGAGTTGATACCCCGACGCCATCGTCCATTACAAGAGATCGACCTCACTCATCCACGGCTTCGGACCAGGATCCTTGGATCCTATCCTCTCACTTTATCCCCGCTGTCGTCCACCTTGTCGGCGTCGCTCCTATGACCGTCTCGTCCACCGTGCCAGGATATTTCCCCCGCCGCCACCGTCTACCCTCCTAGATCTTCTTTGATAACCCAAAATTATAGGGGATCGCAACAGTTTTCGAGGGTAGAGCATTCAACCCAAATTTATAGATTCGACACAAGGGGAGCCAAAGAATATTTGGAGGTATTAGCAGCTGAGTTGTCAGTTAAACCGCACCTGGAGATTAATTATCTGCAGCAACGTGATCAGTAGCAAAGTAATATGTTAGTTTTGATAGTGGTGACAGCAGCAATAGTAACAGTAACAGTGATAATAGTAGTTTGTAACAAGTGCAATAGTAACGGTAGCAGTAGTAACTTAGCAAGAACAATATACAATAAATTCGTAGGCATTGGATCGGTAACTTGTTGGATGATATTCATCATGAGACAGTTATAACACAGGGCGATACGGCACTAGCTCTAGTTCATCAATATAATGTAGGCATGTATTCCGTAAATAGTCATACATGCTTATGGAAAGAACTTGCATGACATCTTTTGTCCTAACCTCCCGTGGCAGCGGGGTCCTATTGGAAACTAAGGGATATTAAGGCCTCCTTTTAATAGAGAACTGGAACAACGCATTAACACATAGTGAATACACGAACTCCTCAAACTACGATCATCACGGGAGTGGTCCCGACTATTGTCACTCCGGGGTTGCCGGATCATAACACGTAGTAGGTGACTATAACTTGCAAGATCGGATCTAGAACATGGATACAATGGTGATAACATAAACGGTTCAGATCTGAATTCATGGCACCCGGGCCCAAAGTGACAAGCATTAAGCATGGCAAAGTCATAGCAACATCAATCTTAGAACATAGTGGATACTCGGGATCGGGCCTTAACAAAACTAACTCGATTACATGATGAATCTCATCCAACTCCTCACCGACCAGCGAGCCTATGAAGGAATTACTCACTCACGGTGGGGAGCATCATGGAATTGGCGATGGAGAAGGGTTGGTGATGACGAAGAACAAAGATCCCCCCTCTTCGGAGCCCCAAACGGCCTCCAGATCTGGCCTCCAGATGAAGAACAAGAGGTGACAGTGGCTCCGTCTCGTGGATCACGATAATTCTTTCTCCCTGATTTTTTCTGGAAAAATAGGATTTTATAGCATCGGTTTCAGGGTCTACGGGGCCACCCGGTGGGGACAACCCACCTGGGCACGCTAGGAGGGGGCGCGCGCCCTGGTGGGTTGTGCCCACCCAGGTGCCCCCCCGGTGGATCTTGGCTCTAGAAATTCTTATTTATTGTATAAAAAATCCTCGCAAAGTTTCGTTCCATTCCGAGAACTTTTATTTCTGCACAAAAACAACACCAAGGTAGTTCTGCTGAAAACAACGTCAGACCGAGGTTAGTTTCATTCAAATCATGCAAATTAGAGTCCAAAACAAGAGGAAAAGCATTAGGAAAAGTAGATACGTTGGAACGTATCAACTCCTCCAAGCTTTAACCTTTGCTTGTCCTCAAGCAATTCAGTTGATAAACTGGAAGTGAAAAAGAAAAACTTTTACGAACTCTTTTGCTCTTGTTTGCATAAATAAGCTTAAACAGCACCCAGGTTTTCAGCCAACATTATAACTAATCATGCTGACAATAACTCTTAAAGATTACATTAACTCATATCAATGACATAATCAGCTAGCGAGCAATAATAAGATATCTCAAATGGCAACATGTTATCAAAACAACCATGATATAATATGACAATAGTGGTATCTCGCTAGCCCTTTCTGAGACCGCAAAACATAAATGCAGAGCACCTCCAAAGTTCAAGCAGTGACTAAGCATTGTAATTCATGGTAGAAAAGATCCAGTCATGATGCACCCAACATTAGCTACACATAATGCATAAGTCATGACAAAAGTGCTCTCGGGTTCTAGCGCTTGTGTTTTAGAAGGTGATGACACAACATAAAAGTAAATAGATAGTCCCTTCGCAGAGGGAAGCAGTGATTTGCAGAGGTGCTAGAGCTCAAGTTTTTAAAACAGAGGTAAATGGTATTTTGAGACATGCATCCTTCTCATTCACTTCACGACCATCAGTTATCAATATCTTCCATGCTAAGCACGCTAGTGGCGGTTCCCAAGCGACAAAAGTAAAGGTTTACTCCCCCTCCACCAACAATCACATTCCACGGCTTGTCCGAAACAACGGGTGCCGTCCAAACCAACAACAGTCCCAGGGGAGTTTTGTTTAATTATTTGCATTTGTTAGTTCGGGATTGGGGATCCCTATTACCGCCCTTTTCTCGTGCGATGGCGAGTGAATAAACACTCGACCAGAGAATAACCCGCTTAGCATGGAAGATATCAACCACCTCCTGTCGTTCCATGGATGATCTAGGCACACAAAAAGGATAACTATTAGAAGTGTTTAGAGGTGGCACATGCAAATTTACTTAGGACGGCCGGGTAATACCGCATGTCGATGTACAAAAAGAGGGGTACCCTTTTTTGTGCCCCTATAACTATGCACGGGCAGTCTGAGCCACGGGCACCACCACACTGAGCAAGGCAAGGGAGATAAGCCGAGGTAAGGCCGAAGCTCGAGAGAAGCAGAACGACGCCAAGACCAAGAACACAAAGAGCAAAGGGGACGAAGCGGACTCCCCGGCAAGATCCTTGTCGGGAGGCGGTTTTAGCGAACCCGGCAAGACCCTTGCCATGGCAGCTCGCCCCACACCTACGGATCGAGTCACCCTTGAGTCCACTGCCCCCATGGAGCAAGGATTCGGGAGACATCCCCGTGGTGGCATGCAAATCTTTGTGAAGACCTTCAAGATCAGAAGATGGCGACCCTTGGCGGGATCCCAGCCAAGGAGGACCACAAGGCCCCCGGCAAGAGCCTTGCCAGGGATGACAGCTGGTGCCCCGGCAAGACCCTTGCCGGGGCCCCGGCAAGGCCCTTGCCAAGAACACCCGTGGGGGCACCATCTGGCCCGCCCCAGTCACGCCTCCACCACCGTTCGCATGCAGCTACCGACCCAACCAGCTGGGCAGGCACCTGCGTGGCGGCATGCGGATCTTCGTGGAGACCCACCACTGCGCCACCTTAGCTGCCTGCCTGCCTGCCTACATGGCACCACGGGCATCGCTGGCCAGGGCGCGTGTCGACGCAAGAGGGAGCGGCGATAGACGAGACAGGGCTCTCCCCCGTCCCCGATAAAGCAAGGACACCTAAGCAAGACGCATTAAAGGCGCCTTATCATGTAATGCGAGGGATAACATCGCATCACTGTACCCTTTCCACCTCTTGTGTGCCACTGTGGCAACCCCTTTCTCTATAAAAGGAGGCCCAAGGCGACCAGGAGGAGGATTTGGCTTTTTGGAGCTCCTCATGCCCCATAGCTAGCTCAAGAACACAGATATACAATCCACCAAAGCAGGAGTAGGGTTTTACGCATCCTCGCGGCCCGAACTTGGGTAAAGGAACCGTGTGCTATCTGTTTGATCCGCCCTTCTCACGACCCCACGCCCCGCAACCGTAGTAGGGATGCTTGTGATCCCATAGGTGTCGTTCCCACCGACATCTTTGGCGCGCCAGGTAGGGGGTGCAGTTGTGAGAATCAGCTTTAGCAGTTAGTTCGACGCTTCTTCATCGTCATGGCACCCAAGAAGAAGACGACGGTGGCGGTTGGCCCGTCGGAAGCCGGACATCCCGTCCCGACGCGGGCGAGCAGCAGACCGGTCGCAGAAAGGACCCGGGGCGCCGTTCACGAACACCAACACCATCCCAGCAGCCGGAGTTTGGGAGGCGGCGATGTTCGTGCACCTGGTAACGAGCCGCACCCCGCCAAATCCAAAGACGGGGCCAGGCCCTCCGCGGGTGGCGCGGGGCCTTCCAAGATCGCTGCCACCCCACCCGAAGGCGATGCGAGGGCTTCCAAGACTCCCACGCCGGCGCTGGCGACGCGCTCCTCTCAAGCGGCATGCGACGAACGGCGTGATCACGCCGAAGACCCCGGGCGTCGCCGCGGGAAGAGCTCCGAGCGCCACTCCCGGGATGTCGAAGACCTGCCCGCTCGCCGAGGCGCTGGTGAAGATGGCATGCGACCGCGGGGTCGTGATAGAGCTCCTTCTGACGTGGTTAGAAGTCGAAGCGCGTCGCGATCCGTGCAGGTTTCGCTGCCACCAATGCCAGCAGAAGCCCTGGCGCGCACGCAATTGCTCCTCGATTTTCCTCCCACTACGGGCAAACTCAATGAATGGAGAGCCACCATCCGAAGCCTTGTTGCGGTGGCCAACAAAGGCGAACCGAGTCCGGTGGAGCCCCCGGGTCGACGCTCCGACGGAGTCCCGCGCACCAGTGGCAGGAAAGCCGGCGGCGCCGCGACCACGGTGCACTCGCCTCCTCCTCGCCTGGTACCGCGGACGCCAGCCCGTCGCGACGTTACGGGCGATGAAATCCCCGTAGCGTCGTCCGACCCGCGGAGCCACTGTGACCAGCGCCAAGTCCTTCGGGAACGAGAACATGAAGACGCTCGAACCACTATCGAGCGCCGGCGCCGAGCGCGCCACCAGTCAGACAGGCGAGCAGGGCCTGCTGTGAACCACCCGGCACCAGAGAGCCCTGGAGGCCTACCTTACGAGGTAGGTTGTCCGGCTTTTACCCGTGAGCTGCGGCAGTTCCAGTGGCCCACTCACCGCACCTTGAACCCTGACGTGGGCGGAAAGTACAGCGGCAAGACCCACCCGTTCGAGTTCCTCGGCATCTACACCATCGCGATGCAGGCTGCCGGAGCTCGCGACGATAAGGTGCTTGCGAATTACTTTCCGTTGGCTCTTAAACCCAACGCCATGTCATGGTTGATGCACTTGCCGGTAGACTCTATTTCCTCCTGGTCGGATTTGTGCCATGAGTTCGTGGGCGCCTTCACCGGAGGTCACCAAGCTCATGGCCAAGCAAGCGACCTGCCCGTCATTCCCCAGAAGGGAGGCGAGAGTCTCCGCAAGTATATACAGAGGTTCAGCCGGATACAGTACAACATCCCTGATGTTCACCCTGCCGCCATCATCAGCGCGCTCCATCAGAACGTGCGTAACCGCAAGATGCGCGAAGAGCTGGCAATGAACAAGGTGAAAGATGTAGCAGAACTTTATGTTCTTGCTGACAGATGTGCCCGAGCTGAAGAGGGAAGGAAGTACCCCGGCGAAGATGCCGGCGTGGAAACCGACTCCTCAGATGAGGATACTGCCGCTCTGGCGAAGAAAGGCCGGCGCCGCAACAGGAAGCGCAAAGGTAAAGCCGTGCTTGCCGTCGAGGGATCTGATGATACCGGCTCCACCAAGAAAACCAAGGCAGATGACCCCGGCAAGGAAATTGCCGGATGTGTCGCCTGTCGGGCCTTGGCGGCTGCCGAGAAGCCAGGAAACTCCGACAAGCGATACTGCAAGATCCATCGCACCAAAGGCCATGCTCTCCAAGACTATCGACAGGTTGAGCTCCTCGCTGAGAAGCAGAGGGCTGAATATGAGAGGCGGGACAAGGAGAAGGGCCAAGACGGTGCTGAAGGGTCCGGCAAGAAGCATGACGGCCAGGCGGGCCGTCGCGGCAAGGATAAACAACAGGAGAGGCCCGCCTGGGGCCATGACAGAAAGCCAGAAGGTGACGATCACGAAGCGGACGACGAATCCGGCGACCAAGAGTTTCAGAAAGCTACAGAGGCCATGTGCGTCAACGGCGGCGCCTCGCTGTATACTTCTCACCGCCGGCTTAAATAGTGGGCGTGAGAGATTACAGCGGCAGAGCCGTCGTTTGATGCCCAAAGGCCGATGAAGTGGTCCAGCACACCTATCATTTTTGACACTGAGGATCACCCTGATCGCACTACTGCGGTCGGGTGCTTGCCATTGTTGGTTTCACCAACAATACGCAACCTCAAGGTGACGAAGATGCTAGTCGATGGCGGGGCCGGTCTGAACTTGATCTCGCCTGCCGTGATTGAGAAACTGCAGATTCCTGATGGAGACCTCGAAGAGACGGGCACGTTTCAGGGGGTCAACCCGGGGAGAAGCCAACCCAAGGGAAAGGTCACGCTGCCCGTGACTTTTGGAAGCGACCTGAACTACAGGACCGAGAGGATCGTGTTTGATGTTGCCAAGATCCCCTTGCCCTACAACGGGATCCTTGGCCGCCCAAAGCTGGCCAAGTTCATTGCGGCGTCACACTACACCTACAACACCCTGAAGATGCCAGGACCTGTGACGATCATCACCATCCCCTCCGATAAGAAAGATGCGCTGATTTGGGCTGACCAACTATACCAGCAAGCAGTTGCAGCAGCTGCCGCCACTAGGGCACTTGCTCCTGCCGCTGGGACCCCGGGAGGGAAGAAGAAGAAGACCGGTGAGACCTCGGACACCCACTCCGGCAAGCGCACCTCTTCGGAGTGTAGCGCTGTCGTCGAGGACGTGCCAGAGAGCTCCACCGGCGGAAACAAGAAGCCCAGGGCCATACCGCCAGGAACCAAGAAGGTTTCTGTCAATGAGGATGGCACGGGAGGAGCTTTCACCATAAGCTCCACCCTTGACGACAAATAGGAAGACGCGCTCGTCACCTTCCTACGGGCGAATGTCGATGTGTTTGCATGGCAAGCTTCCGACATCCCCGACGTTCCCAGGGAGGTGATTGAGCACCACCTTGCTGTCTGTCCTCATGCGCGGCCTGTCAAGCAGAAGGTCAGAAAGGAAGCTTTGGAGCGACAAGAGTTCATCACAGAAGAGATCAGAAAACTGGAAGCAGCGGGTTTGGTAAGAGGAGTGCTCCATCCAACATGGTTAGCCAATCCGGTCGTAGTGCGCAAGGAAAATGGGGAGTGGAGACTGTGTATTGATTACACAGATATCAATAAGGCTTGTCCTAAAGACCCCTTCCCGTTGTCGCACATCGACCAGATTGTTGACTCCACGGCTGGGTGCGATCTGTTGTCATTCCTCGACGCCTACTCCGGCTACCACCAGATCTTCATGACAAGAGGAGGAAATCAGGGCCCGGCAAGTACTTTCCCGCCGAGCTCCCCGGAGCCGCCGGCAAGGATGTTCCCGGGGACACTGAGCCCGCCACGGGACGGCTAGCTCCAGTGGAGTGTCAAGCTCTTGCCGTCGAGACAGCCGCTCCTATAGCGGAGGAAATGCCTTTAGTCCTCACCGTCGAGCCCCAGGCTCTAGAGTGGGCACAGCATACCGTCCGATTCATCCAAACAGGGGAACTTCCTGAGGAGCAGGAAGAAGCGGAAAAAGTAGCCCGTCGCTCTACCATGTACCAGTTCGTCGATGACGTCATGTACAGAAAGAGGCCAAACGGTGTGAAATTGAAGTGTATCCCTCGAGAGGAAGGACTGGAGCTGTTCGCGAAGATACACGGAGGCATATGTGGATCCCACATTGGGTCAAGGGCCCTTGCCGGCAAGGCATTTCGGCAAGGCTTCTTCTGGCCCACCGCCCTCCAGGATGCGACGACACTAGTCACCAGGTGTGAAGCGTGTCAGTTCCATTCAAAGAAGCTTCATCAGCCAGCTCAAGCCCTTCAAACCATTCCTCTCTCCTAGCCCTTCTCGGTCTGGGGGCTCGACATACTGGGCCCTTCCCCCACGCTGTCGGGGGCTTTGAGTACTTGTACGTTGCAATCGACAAGTTCACAAAGTGGCCGGAGGTGGAGGCAGTGAGGAAGGTCACAGCTCAGTCAGCCGTCAAGTTCTTCAAGGGACTAGTGTGCCGTTTCGGCGTACCCAACAGGGTTATCACCGACAACGACACACAGTTCACAAGCCGCACCTTCATGCAATATACCCAAGACCTCGGCAGCAAAGTCTGTTTCGCTTCCGTTGCTCACCCGCGAAGCAATGGTCAAGCTGAGAGGGCAAATGTTGAAGTACTGCGAGGCTTAAGGACCAAGACCTTTGACAGGCTGCACAAGAGTGGAAGGAGCTAGATTGATGAGTTGCCGGCGGTTCTTTGGTCGATCAGGACGACGCCAAATCGAGCCACCGGCCAGACACCCTTTGCCCTAATATACGGGGCAGAAGCAGTTCTCCCCACTGAACTCATATACGGGTCACCTCGAGTGCTCGCTTATGATGATCTTGAGCAAGAGCAACTGCGGCAAGATGACGCAATGCTCCTTGAGGAAGATCGTCTTCGGGCGGCTGTGAGAGCAGCACGCTTCCAGCGAGCCTTGCGCCGCTACCATAGCCGCAAGGTTCATGCTCGAAGCCTTGAGGAAGGCGACCTAGTCCTTCGGCGCGTTCAATCGGCCAAGAATTCCAACAAGTTGACGCCAAAGTGGGAAGGCCCTTATCGGGTAATACGAGTCACCAGGCCCGGCGCAGTCCGCTGGAGATCGAAGATGCCGTTCCGGTAAGTAACTCCTGGAACGTTGAGCATCTTCGCAAGTTTTCCCCATGAGGCGCGGCTTGCCGGCCCCCCCGGCAAGCCACCTTTTGTACAAGCATTGCTGATGATGCATGTAACCCTTTGTACAAAGCCAGGCGCAGACCCTGAGCATAAATAAATGAAGCGCTGGCGCCCTAAGTTATAGCATGCATGCTAGGTCGAGTCTCGTCCTTGGTAAGGGTCGATAGTGCTTAGCAGCGGCTAACCCCTAGCTTAGAGGTCGAGTGTGCGTCTCTTTGCCGTTCTTTTGTCTTCTTTGGTTCGCAGGACTCACAGATATCCTTGCCGGATCACTTGAGGACGAAAAAGAGAAGAGGGACAGACCAGCATCTAGACCCCGACAAGCCAGTACTGCCGTGGGCTGCAAGAGCAAAGATTTACCCACGGAAAACCAGAGTTGCCGGGGGCTACAGCTTCAGATAAGTTCTTCATCCCTTATCATGCATTTCCTTATGGACTGAGGTATGTGAAACCTCATTTCTCCCTAAAGCTATTGTGCTCCCCTAACTCTAGGCCCTAGGGCTCGTTCCTGGGGCCGGGTTTAGTCGTAGTCGCGGAAACGAAAGGATGAAACGAGGAGCCTGAACCCGCCTCATCCTTGCCTCCGCCAAAGGCGTGAGGAAGGTCGAGCGAAGTAGGGAGACGGCAGGCCTGTTGCCAAGCAAGGAAATGTTTATCTTAGAGATATCAAGGATTTACTCCTTGACATGGGTTCTACCTGCAAACAAATGACCCGGCAAGCATCCCTTTTTCATTAAAAACATTCCACTCAGGTACAGTCCATAGGGAATGAAAAACATGAATGATGGGATTACAAGTTTTAAATTCAGCCAAGGCCCGAAGGCTTACATACTAAAAAGAGATAAGGTGCTCATAACCCCTTTATTGTCCCTCCCCTCAGGAGGCAGGTCAAGGAGGCGAAAAGGACAAAAGGGGCGCCTAGGCGTGCTACGGGTGGCAGAAGACACCAAGAGAACATCTCGATGGCCGTCCGAAGGCTGGATGGTGATGGCGGCACCGGAAGCAGAGCTTGAAAATGAGGCGGCAAGACGTCAGCACGCGTCAAAGGCGTCGGTGCCCGCGTACTCCGATTTGAAGGCCTTGCCGCCCACCCTCTTCCTCTTCCACAGCCTCCCAACGCCAGCCGCCCAAGGAGGCGACCCCGAGAAGTTTAGGGAGCCGGCAACACGGATGATGGGGTCGCCGGTGCCGCATGGAGCGGCGCCCGACACCTAGTCGGACCCGTCATCCTGCCGCCTGCTACCCTCGTCGTCGCTGCCACTGTCCTCCTCGTCACTCCCGCCCGAGGAGGAGTCTTCGCTCTCAGAAGAGCTCTCCACGCAGCACCTTGCATGGGTCCCGAAGAGCCCGAAGACCTTGACGGAGAGGAGGCCGCCCTCCATCAGCTTGAAATGGAGAGTGAGCCCCTCCGTTAAGCGGTGGATATGAGCGAACGTCTTCCATCACCGACGAAGATACAGCACGTGAGGGGCTGGGAAGCCGACGTGAACCCGCGTGCCGCTGATCCCACAGCCCCTCATGTGCAGCCGCAATGACTCCGGCGGATCCAGCTCCATCTCCCGCGCGAATGGAGTCGGGAGACGAAGGCGACGGCGAGGCGGCCCGCGCAGCCTGACGAAGAACTCGCAAGGGTCATCCCCAACGTGGCCCTCCATGGGGGGAGGGACTGCTGGCAGAGGCGAGGCCGGCGCGCCGCCCCGTCCTCCTCTTCCCCGAGCGCCTCGGCCTCGCCCACGGCCTCGCCCCCTTCCCCCTTCCCCTTGCGGCTGGCTCTGCCACTGCAGGTGCAGGAGAAGGAGGGACGCGTTGTCGAGCGGTGACCCTCGCCGCCACCGTTGAAGGACCAGGGTTCCCTCTCTCCATGGCGGATGGAAGGGGGGAGCAGAAGCTGAAGGAATGAGGAGATGAAAGAATGCGGGACGCCATCCCCCCCTCCCGCTCCTTATAAAGGGACGGGGTGGGGGCTCGGCCACCCCGCTCAGCCAATCAAGACGCGGAAGGCGCTGGGAACTGGGACCGACCTGCTGCCCCAGCCCGCGGCGGCCCGGTTTCCCGCCTCCACCGTTCGCCACCCCAAGCGCATGAGAGCCACGTGGCAGGCGTGCAGGACCGAGGCGACGGGTGAGGCGACCTCTCCCCACCCCTTAATCCTGGGGAGTAGACGCCTCGGCCCCGTCCAGCAAAAGGGCCGTGCCTCCACGCCTCCCTCCATTTATGGGGAAGGCGCAAACGGCCCCCTTTACTACGACGTGACACATGCGTGCAGAGCTCAGCCCCACGCATGCCGCCCACGTCACACATGCCTCCTGACGCCGCACCACGCGCGGGAAGCATGGGAAGCGCAGCACGCGAAGAGACTTACCGTGGTAAAAACCACCCCGCCTGGCCGCGCACCGTTTTTGGGCCTAGCCCAACGACGCGATTGCGCTTACGTGTGGCCCAGGCCCGGGGGCTCCTGCCGGTGTACAAAAAGAGGGGTACCCTTTTTTGTACCCCTATAACTGTGCATGGTCAGTCTGAGCCATGGGCACCACCACACTGAGCAAGGCAAGGGAGGTAAGCCGAGGTAAGGCCGAAGCTCGAGAGAAGCAGAACGACGCCAAGACCAAGACCACAAAGAGAAAAGGGGACGAAGCAGACTCCCCCGGCAAGATCCTTGCCGGGAGGCAGTTTTAGCAAAGCCGGCAAGACCCTTGTCGTGGCAGCTCGCCCCACACCTACTGAGCGAGTCACCCTTGAGTCCACTGCCCCCATGGGGCAAGGATTCGGGAGACATCCTCGTGGTGGCATGCAGATCTTTGTGAAGACATTCAAGATCAGAAGATGGCGACCCTTGGCGGGATCCCAGCCAAGGAGGACCACAAGGCCCCTGGCAAGAGCCTTGCCGGGGATGACAGCTGGTGCCCCGGCAAGACCCTTGCCGGGGCCCCGGCAAGGCCCTTGCCAAGAAAACCCATGGGGGCACCATCCGGCCCGCGCGAGTCACGCCTCCACCACCGTTCGCATGAAGCTACCGATCCAACCAGCTGGGCAGGCACCTGCGTGGCGGCATGCAGATCTTCGTGGAGACCCACCACTGCGCCACCTCAGCTGCCTGCCTGCCTACATGGCACCACGGGCACCGCTGGCCAGGGCGCGTGTCGACGCAAGAGGGAGCGGCGATAGACGAGACAGGGCTCTCCCCCGTCCCCGATAAAGTAAGGACACCTAAGCAAGACGCATTAAAGGCGCCTTGTCATGTAATGCGAGGGATAACCTTGCATCATTGTACCCTTTCCACCTCCTGTGTGCCACTGTGGCAACTCCTTTCCCTATAAAAGGAGGCCCAAGGCGACCAGGAGGAGGATTCGGCTTTTTGGAGCTCCTCACACCCCATAGCTAGCTCAAGAACACAGATACACAATCCACCAAAGCAGGAGTAGGGTTTTATGCATCCTCGCGGCCCGGACCCTTGGGTAAAGGAACCGTGTGCTATCTGTTTGATCCGCTCTTCT
Source organism: Aegilops umbellulata (assembly GCA_032464435.1). Taxonomy (NCBI): domain Eukaryota; kingdom Viridiplantae; phylum Streptophyta; class Magnoliopsida; order Poales; family Poaceae; genus Aegilops; species Aegilops umbellulata. The sequence goes on from CP136058.1 coordinate 360,117,453, forward strand.
CACGACCCCGCGCCCCGCAACCGTAGTAGGGATTCTTGTGATCCCATAGGTGTCGTTCCCACCGACACCGCATATAGGTAGGTATGGTGGACTCATCTGGAATAAATTTTGGGTTCAAGGTGTTTTTAATGCACAAGCAGAATTCCCACTTAGTATAGGTGAAGGCTAGCAATTAGATTGAGAAGCGGCCAGCTAGAGAGCAACAACGGTCATGAACATGCATTATGCATAAGTAACATTGGACACTACCATGAGTAGGATATGAACACCATGAGCATAAATATCATAGAGGCTATGTTGGTTTTTGATTCAACTACATGCATGAACATGTGCCAAGTCAAGCCACTCGAACATTCAGAGGAGGATACCATATCATCATACTACATCACAATCATTTTAATGCAATGTTGATATCCAAGATAAATCATTATCCACTCCCAGCTACTTATGCATGGCATGAGAAACTATAATCTTTAATTGTCATTGCAAACATGTTTAATCATAATGGGCTGAATCACGGATACTAGGCTAAACATATTTACACAAACAGAACTAGTCGAGTTCATACCAGTTTCTCTCTGCCACGGCCAGTTCATCGAATATCGTCATTATTGCCTTTCACTTGCATGACCGAACGATATGAAAATAATAATAGTGCAAGAGTGTCGTGGACTAAGCTGGAATCTGCAAATATTTTATTCAACAGGAGAAGACAAGGTAAAATGGGCTCTTTATTAGATCAACAATTATTCATATGAGAGCCGCTCAACATTTTCATTGTGGTCTTATCCTCAGTTTGACTCGAATAAAAAGAAAATAAATTTAGAGAAACACACTGAAATATTTTTGGAGTTATTGGTTTTATTGAACAAGCAAATAAAAGGGAAATGCAAAAAGGAGAAAAACTATTTACACGGGAAAGCTCCCAACAAGCAAAAGTAACAAGGAAATCTTTTGGGTTTTCTTTTCAATGCTACAACTAAGCATGCATAGAAAGTAAACTAACTACAACTAATTATTTTTAGTTTTTCTAAGGTTTTTTAAACACACAAGAAGGAAGTGAGAAAATAAAATTAAGCATGAATGATACAATGAAAAAGTGTGAACACCAAATAACTGAAATGAGTGGACATGAATGTAATGTCGGTGAGAAACACGTACTCCCCCAAGCTTAGGCTTTTGGCCTAACTTGGTAAACTGTCAGTAGCCTGGATACTAGTTGGGGTACTGAGGAGCGGGCATCCACTCATCCCACTGTCGAGGATCCTCCTCTGCCTCTACAGCATCCTGATTGTTCAGGTAGGTGGTGATGTCCACAGGCATAATCCTATATCCGCCCGTGGCAACAGAATCAAACAAAGCAGGAGCAGGCAATGGAATAATATCACGAGTTTCAATGCTAAAAACTAGGTTCACACTAGCACCCACATCACATAAGCCATGATAACAATGATTTCCTATTTTAACAGAAACAATAGGCATGCCAACAACAGGTCTATGTTTATCTTTAATATCAGGTTTAGCAATTCTAGCAGCTTCATCACAGAAATAAAAAACATGCCCTTCAAAATTATCAACCAAGAGATCTTTAACCATAGCAATACTAGGTTCAACTTTAATTTGTTCAGAGGGTGTAGGTGTTCTAGTATAACTCTTACGAACCACAGTTAAAGCTTTAGCATGATCCTTTATTCTAACAGGAAAAGGTGGTTTCTCAATATAAGCAGTAGGAACAACAAGATCAACATTATAAGTAATAGTTTCTTCTTCAACTTTAATAGGTTCTACTACTTTAACTTCAATGGGAGGATGATATTCAAACCACTTCTCCTTAGGGATATCAACATGAGTAGCAAAAGATTCACAGAAAGAAGCTAATATCTCAGAGTCAAGTCCATATTTAGTGCTAAAATCACGAAAAGCGTCGGTATCCATAAAGGATTTAACACAATCAAACTTAAGGTTTATACCTGACTCCTTACCTTCATCGAGTTCCCAATCTTCAGATTTGCGTTTAATTCTTTCCAATAAAACCCATTTGAATTCAATATCCTTCTTCATAAAAGAACCAGTACAAGAAGTATCAAGCATGGATCGATCATTATGAGAAAGCCGAGCATAAATTTTTTGAATAATAATTTCTCTTGAGAGCTCATGATTGGGGCATGAATATAACATTGACTTAAGCCTCCCCAAGCTTGAGCAATACTTTCTCCTTCACGAGGCCAATTTCAATCACGATGAACCAGATGCATAGGATAAAACTTCTGATGAAATTCCAATTTCAATCGTTTGTAGTTCCATGATCCAATATCATCACATAGCCTATACCATGTCAATGCCTTTCCCTTCAAAGATAAAGGGAAGACCTTCTTATTGACAACATCCTCGGGCATACCTGCAAGCTTAGATAATCCACAAACTTCATCCACGTAGATTAGGTGCATATCAGGATGTAATGTTCCATCTCCTGCATTATTTTCAGTAGGTGCAGTAGGTTGAGGAGAAACTCTTTGCTCTTCTGGTCGAGGTGAAGATACCCCGAAAAAGGCCCTCAAAGGATTATTTTCCATAGTAACAAGTGACAGTAAATTTCAGCATGCTATATAAATGTTTCCTTAACAAATCCCACTTACCAAAGGCGCTTCACTCCCTGGGAACGACACCAGAAAAGAGTCTTGATGACCCACAAGTATAGGGGATCTATCATAGTCCTTTTGATAAGTAAGAGTGTCGAACCCAACGAGGAGCAGAAGGAAATGACACGCAGTTTTCAGCAAGGTATTCTCTACAAGCACTGAAATTATCGGTAACACATAGTTGTGTGATAAGATAATTCGTAACGGGTAACAAGTAACAAAAGTAAACAAGGTGCAGCAAGGTGGCCCAATCCTTTTTGTAGCAAAGGACAAGCCTGGACGAACTCTTATATAAAGCAAAGCACTCGTGAGGACACATGGGAACTATTGTCAAGTTAGTTTCCATCATGCTCATATGATACACGTTCGTTACGTTGATAATTTGATATGTGGGTGGACCGGTGCTTGGATGCTGCCCTTTCTTGGAAAAGCCTCCCATTTATGATTAACCCCTCTCGCAAGCATCCACAACTACGAAAGAAGCATTAAGATAAATCTAACCATAGCATGAAACATGTGGATCCAAATCAACCCCTTACGAAGCAACGCATAAACTAGGGTTTAAGCTTCTGTCACTCTAGCAACCAACCATCTTCTTATTACTTCCCAATGCCTTCCCTTAGGCCCAAACAATGGTGAAGTGTCATGTAATCGATGTTCACATAACACCACTGGAGGAGAGACAACATACATCTCATCAAAATATTGAACGAATACCAAATTCACATCATTACTTATAACAAGACTTCTCCCATGTCCTCAGGAACAAACGTAATGACTCACAAAGCATATTCATGTTCATAATCAAAGGGGTATTGATTATTATTAGGATCTGAACATATGATCTTCCACCAAATAAACCAACTAGCATCAACTACAAGGAGTAATCAACACTACTAGCAACCCACATGTACCAATCTGAGGTTTTGAGACAAAGATCGGATACAAGAGATGAACTAGGGTTTGAGAGGGAGATGGTGCTGGTGAAGATGTTGATGGAAATTGACCCCCTATCAATGAGAGGATCGTTGGTGATGACGATGACGATGATTTCCCCCTCCCAGAGAGAAGTTTCCCCGGCAAAACAGCTCCGCCAGAGCCCTGATACGTCTACAACGTATCTATAATTTATGAAGTATTCATGCTATTATATTATCTGTTTTGGATGTTTATGGGCCTTATTAAAAAAATTATATTATTTTTGGGACTAACCTATTAACCCAGAGCCCAGTGCTAGTTTCTGTTTTCCCCTTGTTTTAGTGTTCCGCACAAAAGGAATATCAAACGGAGTCCAAACGGAATGAAACCTTCGGGAGCGTGATTTTTGGAACGAACATCATCCAGGAGACTTGGAGTTGAAGTCAAGGAAGCTTCAAGGTGGCCACGAGGCAGGGAGGCGCGCCTGCCCCTGGGCGTGCCCCCACCCTAGTGGGCCCCTCGTGGCTTCCCTTACCGACTTCTTTCACCTATATATATCCATATACCCTAAAAACATCGGGGAAAAGAATAGATCGGGAGTTCCGCCGCCGCAAGCCTTTGTAGCCACCAAAAACCAATCAGGACCCTGTTCCGGCACCCTGCCGGAGGGGGGAACCCTCACAGGTGGCCATCTTCATCATCCCAGCGCTCTCCATGACGAGAAGGGAGTAGTTCACCCTCAGGGCTGAGGGTATGTACCAGTAGCTATGTATTTGATATCTCTCTCTCGTGTTCTTGAGGTGATACGATCTTGATGTATCGCGAGCTTTGCTATTATAGTTGGACCTTATGATGTTTCTCCCCCTCTACTCTTTTGTAATGGATTGAGTTTTCCCTTCGAAGTTATCTTATCGCATTGAGTCTTTAAGGATTTGAGAACACTTGATGTATGTCTTGCATGTGCTTATCTGTGGTGACAATGGGATATCACGTGATCTACTTGATGTATGTTTTGGTGATCAACTTGCGGGTTCCGTAACCTCGTGAACTTATGCATAAGGGTTGGCACACGTTTTCGTCTTGACTCTCCGGTAGAAACTTTGGGGCACTCTTTGAAGTACTTTGTGTTGGTTGAATAGATGAATCTGAGATTGTGTGATGCATATCGTATAATCATACCCACGGATAGTTGAGGTGACATTGGAGTATCTACGTGACATTAGGGTTTTGGTTGATTTGTGTCTTAAGGTGTTATTCTAGTACGAACTCTATGATAGATCGAATGGAAAGAATAGCTTCGTGTTATTTTACTACAGACTCTTGAATGGATCGACCAGAAAGGATAACTTTGAGGTGGTTTCGTACCCTACCATAATCTCTTCATTTGCTCTCTGCTATTAGTGACTTTGGAGTGACTCTTTGTTGCATGTTGAGGGATAGTTGTATGATCCAATTATGTTATTATTGTTGAGAGAACTAGCACTAGTGAAAGTATGAACCCTAGGCCTTGTTTCCTAGCATTGCAACACCGTTTGTGCTCGCTTTTATCATTAGTTACCTTGTTGTTTTTATATTTTCAGATTATAAAAACCTATATCTACCATCCATATTGCACTTGTATCACTATCTCTTCGCCGAACTAGTGCACCTATACAATTTACCATTGTATTGGGTGTGTTGGGGACACAAGAGACTCTTTGTTATTTGGTTGCAGGGTTGTCTGAGAGAGACCATCTTCATCCAACGCCTCCCACGGATTGATAAACCTTAGGTCATCCACTTGAGGGAAATTCGCTACTGTCCTACAAACCTCTGCACTTGGAGGCCCAACAACGTCTACAAGAAGAAGGTTGCGTAGTAGACATCAAGCTCTTTTCTGGTGCCATTGCCAGGGAGGTGAGTGCTTGAAGGTATATCATTAGATCTTGCAATCGAATCTTTTTGTTTCTTGTTTCATCACTAGTTTAGTTTATAAAAAGTGGAATTGAGTTTGCCTCATACGCTTCATCTTTTTAATATCTTTCGTGAGAATGATGGAAAGGAAAATTGTGCTCAAGTGCTAAAAGAAGAAGTCTATAAAATGTTTGGCACTAAATCTTTGAATTATGAGCATGATTGCAATGTTGTTAGTATGAACTCCTTGAATATCCATAGTACTAATGATGATTGCACTAGTCATGATGAGAATGTCTCTTATCAGCATGTCGATTTTTGTGGAATGCATAGAGTTTGCAAGTACATACCAAACAGGGAAGATAGATTTTGCAAGAGGCATAAGTATTTGGAAACTAAATGGATGCAAGAAAGGCTAGATGTTTGTGCTGAAAATTTAAACTTTCTTAGCCATACTTGTGAACTTTGCAATGAACTTGGTCATTTCAGTACCCAATGCAAATTGTTTCATGATCGTATCATGTCCAAAAGTTTTGATGACTTGATTTCCCTTGGACATCATAATGAACTTAGTTTGCTCTTGGGTTATGAATAAATGAAACGTATAACTAAGGTTATTCTAGAATTTGCCCTTGATAGAGTTCTTGATTTTGATCTAGAGGAAATTTATATGTATTGTGTGGTGAATTGCATTGAAAATCCTTATATTGCCAATTACATAAAGAAAAGAAAACAAATAGAAGATGAAGAGAACACTAATGAAAGGGAAGAGACTTCCCAATATCCTCCTATTATTTCTTATGATGAATCAGGTAACGAGGAGGAGTCTTCTATCCAACCAATCTCATTAATAAGGAGCTCAAAAAAGAGGGTTAAACTCGCACATGATGTGAAGAAGAAAAAGAAAAGACGGAGGAGCAAAGGTAGAAAGGTATCCCTCCCAAATGATGTTGCTCCTATTACTCATTGTGATGATGATAATTGCTATATATTGGTGCTATCCATACTATTAATGATGAGAGTGATTATGCTTATGATATGAAAAGGCCCAAGCTTGGGGATGCTATGTTTGATGAAGATGATGTTTTTGAGAATATATTTGCTGCAATTAATGTTTTTCCCAAGCTTGCGTATGTTATGTTTAATGAAGATGATATTTTTAGTCTCCCAAGTTTTGATATGCAAATTTATAATGATGATAGCATGCCTCCTACTTATGATGATTATATTGATGAAACTGGGTTTGGAAGAGTGTCAACTTTAGGAAGTAATAATCCCGTTATTTTGGAGGATGTTGAATCTTATTATGATAATTATGGAAGTGGATTTTGAGAGGCCATGACTTTATTTAGTAATGATTCCACTATCTTGGAAGAGGTTTCAATTGATTATGATGAGAACAAAGTTGCTACTTATGATGATTATTGTGATGAAACTTATGCTATAAAAAGTAGTGATGATAATATTTATAAAACTTGTCATGATTATGATTACCCTTTTTCTGAATATTACTCTTTTAATGTGGAAACAATTTATAGTATTCGAGTCTCTTATATTGTTTATGTGGGGAGTAATAAAATTTCTATGCAAGTAGATCATGAAAAGAATGATTTAGGTGCTGGTTATATTGTTTAATTCATTCATGATGCTACTGAAAATTATTATGAGGGAGGAATATATGCTTGTAGGAATTGCAATAATAACAAGTTTCCTCTCTATGTGCTTAAAGTTTTGAAGTTATGCTTGTTTTGCCTTCCTATGCTAGTTGATTATTGTTCCCATAAGTTGTTTTCTCACAAAATCCCTATGCATATGAAGTGGGTTAGATGTAACGCCCTCGATGCGGCTATATCTCCCACGTGTCGAGGCACGACTTAGAGGCATAACCGCATTGAAAGCAATGTCGCAAGTGAGGTAATCTTCACACAACCCATGTAATACATAAAGGGAAAGAGATACATAGTTGGCTTACAGTCGCCACTTCACACAATACATAAATAAACATTCATCATTCAAATTACACTCAAGGTCCGACTACGGTAGCAAAATGAAAGAAGACTACCCCAAATGCTACATAGATCCCCGGATCACCCCAACTGGGCTCCACTACTGATCATCTGGAAAAGACACATAGTAACGGTCACGTTCCTCATCGAACTCCCAAGTGAGCTCGGTCGCGTCATCTGCACTGGCATCGTTGGCACCTGCAACTGTTGTGATAGAATCTGTGAGTCACGGGGACTCAGCAATCTCACACCCGCGAGATCAAGACTATTTAAGCTTATAGGTAGGATGAGGTGGTGAGGTGGAGCTGCAGCAAGCGACTAGCATATATGGTGGCTAACAACGCAAAAGAGAGCGAGAAGAGAAGGCAAAGCACGATCGTGAAGCTAGAAGTGATCAAGAAGTGATCCTAGAACAACCTACGTCAAACATAACTCCAACACCGTGTTCACTTCCCGGACCCTGCCGAGAAGAGACCATCACGGTTACACACGCGGTTGATGTGTTTTAGTTAAGGTCAACTTCGGGTTTTCTACAACCGGACATCAACAAATTCCCATCTGCCTCATAACCGCAGGCACGGCTTTCGAAAGATAAAACCCTGCAGGGGTGTCCCAACTTAGCCCATTATAAGCTCTCACGGTCAACGAAGGATATTCCTTCTATCGGGAAGACCCGATCAGTCTCAGAGTCCCGGACTACAAGACCTTTCGACAGTAATAAAACAGATCCAGCAAAGCCGCCCGATTGTGCCGACAAATCCTGATAGGAGCTGCACATATCTCGGTCTCAGGGCACATCTGGATGAGCAGTCCGTACAACTAAAACCAAGTCTCGAGTTGCCCCGAGGTTTGGACCAGCAATCGAAGGAGAACTGGCCCGGGGTTTTAAAATAAAGATGACCCTTGAGTCTGCAGAACCCAAGGGAAAAAGGCTTAGGTGGCAAATGGTAAAACCAATGTTGAGCCTTGCTGGAGGAGTCTTATTCAAAGCGAACTGTCACGGGGGTCCCATAAATCACCCAACCGTGTAAGGAACGCAAAATCCGGGAACATAACACCGGTATGACGGAAACTAGGGTGGCAAGAGTGGAACAAAACACCAGGCATAAGGCCGAGCCTTCCACCCTTTACCAAGTATATAGATGCATTAATTAAATAAGAGGTATTGTGATATCCCAACAAGTAAAACATGTTCCAACAAGGAACAACAAGTCCATGTTCCAACAAGGAACAAACTTCATCTTCACCTGCAACTAGCAACGCTATAAGAGGGGCTGAGCAAACCGGTAACATAGCCAAACAACGGTTTGCTAGGACATGGATGGTTAGGGGCTGACATGGCAATATAGGAGGCATGATATAGCAAGTGGTAGGTATCGCAGCATAGGCATAGCAAAAGAGCGAGCATCTAGCAAGCAAAGATAGAAGTGATTTCGAGGGTATGGTCATCTTGCCTGCAAGGTTCTCAGAGTTGTCGAAAGCTTGGTCCTCGAAAGCGTTCTCAACAGGTTCCTCATTCACGTACTCGTCTCCCGGCTCTACCCAAGACAAGAACACAAGCAAGGGGACAAACATCAATCACGATGCCATGCGCAAGCAACATGATGCAAAACATGGCATGATATGCGAGATGTGATATGCAATGCATATGCATGCTCCGGAAGGACAAGGATTAACAAGGCATATTCTTGGCAAACCAAGTATGCCACTGGATAGGTGAGGTGATTTCGGTTGAAATCGATATAAAGATCACCGGAATCGGATGCACGGTTTGCAAATGACAAGCAATACAAGAATGACGATAATCTGCCATTAACAGCATGATGCTACTTAGCAAGCAACAAGAAATTAAGCTACTGCACCCAAACATATCAAAAAAGCATATTACAGTAATCTACTCAAGATGCTTGAGAAAAGATGAACACTGAGCTACGGCTAAATCACAACACAACAGGTTCAAACAAGCATGGCAAAAGTGCAAAAGATAACAGGTTCACAGACTTAGTGAAAATAACAACATAGCAGAAATTAACATCAGGATGACATGTTTAGAGCAAAGAAACAACATGCTACAGGATCAGTACATAGCAAAGTAAGGTATGTCATGAATCTACTCAAAGCACTTAACAAATTAAGCACGTTTCGTTACAGGCTTCAGACTTAGCAGAAAACTGGACATGTCAAAAACAGATAACATGTAGGCATGTTCGTGAGCTCGATGCACTCACTACAGAGCATTACATGATAAAATAAGCATACATACATCAAGGAGACATGGCATAGAAACTATACATGGCAAGAACAACATCATAGCATGTAAGGATCAACTACAACAAACTTGGCAAAATCGAATAACATGTAAACAATCTGCCAGCAATATTTTATAGCAAAAGTAGAGCTCGATTGACTCAAGCTATGGCACTCCATAATTACAAACAAAGGAATGGATGGATAGAGAAAATCCATATGCTCAAAACACTCTTACTGATCATGCTCAAAAGAGGCATAGATCTCTCTGAAACAACATGAACACATGGCAAAAAAATAACAGCAGGCAGGGACTTAGTGAAATTACTAAGTCTCTGAAATCAGCAACATCATGTACCCTAGTTTGCATGCTTGTGCTAGTCACCAAAAAGGTCACAAAAATACATGGCATAATTCTCTGGAAAGGTAACATGGCACATTACAAAACTCATGTAGGACTCAACTTAATAGGAGGCACACAACAATCATGGCAAAAATGACAAAAGTGCATGTTCAGATAAGATTCAGAAACTAACATCACATAACCCTCTTCTAACAGCATTTCTGGCATCAAGATGACCTCAAATGAAAATGATGCAATGGAATAAAATGATTTACTCTTCGAGGCGAACAATTTGACATATTATACGGACGAAACGGAGCTACGGATGAAAAGTTATAGAACGATGAACATGTGACAACGATGCAAAAATTTAAGGACTTAGAAATATACGGGGGTGAGGAGAAGTCAACCCCGCGGCGCGGAAACCGAGGACCGCCGGGGTAGCACGTCGGAGATCGAGCGGCGATGACGGGGGTCGCCGGATCTGGGTGCTCCGGCCCGGATCCGCGCAGGGGCGACGGCGGAGGAGGCGGGGACGGCGACGCGGCGCGCGGCGTGCGGCGGCGGCGCGGGGCGGCGAGGCGGCACGGGGCGGCGGCGAGGCGGCGGTGGCCGGCGATGGGGGCTGCGGCGGCGGCGCTAGGCGGCGCGGGCGGCGGCGGAGAGGCGCGGCGCGGGGCGAGGCGCGCGGGCCCGCGGGGGCCGGCAACGGGCCGAGCGGGCCGCGGCGGCGGTGGGCACGCGGGTGCCACGTGGCGGGGCCTCACTGGCTCGGGGCGGCGGCGCGAAGCGTCCGGCGGCGGACGGACATGTCCGGCGCGGAGAGAGGAGCGGGGCTAGGGTTAGGGTAGGAATAGACCCGTGATTTCGGAGGGGGAGGCCTTTTTATAGGTAGAAGGAGCTAGGGAGCTCCAAATGGAGAGCGGTTTTCGGCCACGCGATCGTGATCGAACGGCGGAGGACATGGGAGTGTCTTAGATGGGTTATTGGGCTTTTTTGAAGGGGTGTTGGGCTGCAACACACACGAGGCCTTCACGGTTACCCGGTTAACCGTTGGAGTACCAAACGAACTCCGATTGACCCGAAACTTGACAGGCGGTCTACCGGTGCTATACCAAGGCTGCTTGGCAAACCTCGGTCCAATCCGAGAGAGTTTAATACCCGCTCACAAAGAAATGTAAAAGGGGACGCCGGGGAACATAGGAGCGCCGGATTGCAAAACGGACAACGGGGAAAATGCTCGGATTCATGAGACGAACACGTATGCGAATGCGATGCACATGATGACATGATATGAAATGCATGACATGAACAAAATACACAACGAAGGGAAACCCAACCACGGAGGAAATATTATATCACAATGCCGAAAATGGCAAGAGTTGGATTACGAATGTGGTAAGTTACATCCGGGGCGTTACAACACTCCACCACTACGAGAGGATCTCGTCCCGAGATCTAGGACTGAAAGAACTCCGGATACTCGGAACGTAGGTGATCCTCACGCTCCCAGGTGGCTTCTCGGTCTGAATGGTGTGACCATTTCACTTTGAGGAATTTGATTGACTTGTTGCGAGTCTTGCGCTCAGTTGTCTCAAGAATAGCAACGGGATGCTCATGATAGGACAAATCTTCTTGGAGATCAATCTCTTCGAAGTTGATGGTGCGCTCAGGCGTCTTGAAGCACTTGCGAAGCTGCGACACGTGGAAGACATCGTGCACATTTGCAAAGTTGGAGGGAAGCTCAAGTTGATAGGCGAGATCGCCTCGTTTGCCGATGATCTTGAAAGGACCGACGTATCTAGGGGCAAGTTTCCCCTTGATACCGAAGCGACGAGTTCCTTTCATTGGAGAGACGCGGAGGTAGACATGGTCTCCGATTTCGAATGCCACATCTCGGTGTTTGCTGTCGTAATAGCTCTTCTGGCGTGACTGCGCGGCTTTGAGGTTCTCACGAATCACCTTGCACATAGCCTCAGCCTCTGAGATCAAATCATTGCCAAGAAGTTGGCGTTCACCGGTTTCAGACTAGTTGAGAGGAGTACGGCACTTTCTGCCATAGAGAATCTCGAATGGGGCTTTGCCCGAGCTGGCTTGAAAACTGTTGTTGTAAGAAAACTCAGCATAAGGAAGGCAATCCTCCCACTTCATGCCGAAAGAGATAACACAAGCTCTGAGCATATCTTCAAGAATTTGGTTGACACGCTCGACTTGTCCACTAGTCTGACGGTGGAAAGCTGTGCTGAAGCGAATATTTGTGCCCATGGCCTTCTGAAAAGAATCCCAAAACTTGGAGGTAAAGATGTTGCCACGGTCTGAAGAGATCAATTGTGGAATGCCATGCAAGGAGACAATTCTGGAGGTGTAAAGCTCAGCCAGCTGCGCTGCTGTGATAGACTCTTTGATAGGAAGAAAATGAGCCACTTTGGTGAGCTTGTCGATGACGACGAAGATAGCATCATTTCCACGCTTGGACTTAGAAAACCCAGTCACGAAGTCCATTTCAATATGATCAAACTTCCATTCTGGAATAGCAAGAGGTTGGAGAAGACCAGCTGGTCGTTGGTGTTCTGCTTTCACCCTTCTGCAGACATCACATTCATTCACGAATTGAGCAATCTCTCGCTTCATTCGAGTCCACCAATACGACTGCTTGAGGTCATGGTACATCTTCGTACTTCCAGGATGAATTGACAGAAGAGAGTTGTGTGCTTCGTTCATAATGACTTTACGAAGATCGCCCTTTGGAACCATGATCCGGTCCTCGAAGAAAAGAGTATCTCTGTCATCAACTCGATAGCACTTGTATTTGGAAATGCCCTTGTCAATACCACGTTTCACCTTCTTCACCATGGTATCCAACAATTGTGCCTCACGAATCTGATCTTCCAAAGTAGGAGAGACGATGAGGTTGGCAAGAAATCCTTGAGGGACAACTTGGAGATTCAACTTGCGGAAAGCTTCACAGAGATCCTGTTGAAAGGGCTTGAGGATTAAGCTGTTGCAGTAAGCCTTCCTGCTCAAAGCGTCTGCAATCACATTAGCCTTGCCTGGAGTATATTCAATACTCGAATTATACTCTTGAATCATTTCGACCCATCGAGTTTGCCTTAGGTTGAGGTGGGGCTGAGTGAAGATGTACTTGAGACTCTTGTGATCGGTGAATATGTCCACTTTCCTTCCCAACAGGAGATGTCTCCATGTTATTAGTGTGTGGACAACTGCCGCCAACTCAAGATCGTGAGTGGGGTAGTTCTTTTCGTTGGGCTTCAACTGACGAGAGGTATAGGCCACAACCTTCTTCTCTTGCATTAAGACGGCACCGAGGCCCTGAAGAGAAGCATCACAGAATACTTCATAAGGCTTGGATTCGTCAGGAGGAGTCAAAACTGGAGCAGTGACGAGTTTCCCTTTGAGAGTGTTGAAAGCCACGTCACATTCAGGAGACCAGACATACTTCACATGCTTCTGGAGGAGGTTGGAAAGAGGCTTTGCAATCTTAGAGAAATTCTCAACGAATCTTCGGCAATAGCTTGCAAGTCCAAGAAAACTGCGAAGCTGCTTGACATTCTGAGGAGGTTCCCAATTCAAAACTGCAGACACCCTCTCTGGATTAATAGCAATGCCCTTGGCAGAGATGATATGACCAAGATAAAGAACTTCATCAAGCCAGAATTCACATTTGGAGAACTTCGCATATAATTTATACTCTCTGAGCTTGTCGAGCACCAATCGCAAATGTTTGGCATGATCCTTCTTATTCTTGGAGAAGACCAAAATATCATCGAGATAGACCAAGACAAATTCATTGATGTAGGGGTTGAAGATGAAATTCATCAAGCGAGTGAAAGCTGGAGGAGCATTGACAAGGCTGAAAGACATGACAGTATATTCATAAGAACCAAAGCTTGTTCTGAATGCTGTCTTGGGAATATCTTCTTCACGAATGCGAATCTGATGATAACCCATACGAAGGTCAAGCTTGGAGAACACCTTAGCACCTTTAAGTTGCTCGAATAGCTCATTGATGTTGGGAAGTGGGTACTTGTTCTTGATAGTCTTCTTGTTCAATGGACGGTAATCGACGCAAAGTCGGTCCGTGCCATCCTTCTTCTTGACAAAAAGAACACCACAACCCCAAGGAGAATAACTCGGTCTGATCAGACCCAAACGCTCTTGTTCATCGAGTTGTTTCTTCAATTCCTTCAACTCATCTGGTCCAAGCTTGTAAGGACGCTTGCAGACGGGTTCCGTGCCAGGCTCAAGATCAATAACGAATTCAACTGGCCGGCAGGGAGGCATACCCGGAAGCTCTTCTGGAAAAACATCTTGGTACTCACAAACGACTGGAATCTGAGAGATAGCATCCAATTCACCATTCTCATTGAGAGAAAACAACCGAATGGTATCATCACGAGCGGCATAGATGATCACATCGTCAGAAAAATGAGTCAATTGAATTTCCCTGGCAGCACAATCAAGCTGAGCCTTGTGCTTAGAAAGCCAGTCCATCCCGAGAATAAGATCAATATCAGAGTCACCAAGAACAATTGGTTTAGCCAGAAATCTATAGTCGCCCATCTTGATAGAAACATCCGGAACAAAGGAGCTTGCGTTCATGAATTTACCTGGAGATACAACTGATAATGGTCTAGCCAAATCTTGGAAAGACAACTCATGCTTCGATGCAAAAGGTATTGAATTGAAAGAATGCGATGCTTCCGTATCAAATAAGACTTTTGCAGGAATATCATTAACAGGAAGATTACCCATAATCACTTCAGAAGAATCCTCCGCTTGAGCTGCATTCATCATGTTCACCTTTGCAGACTGTGAATTATGCTTGACCATTACATTGCTGGAAGATTTCACAGGAGGAGGAGGCGGAAGGCGCCTTTGGTTGAAGCACTTGTCCGCATAGTGACCCTTTTGCTGACATTTCCTACAAGTCACCTCTGAGAGCGGACGATGGTAAGGAGCACTTGGCCTTGGAGCTTGGTTCTGAGACTTGTTCTGATAGCCAGGGTTGGGTGGGTGGGAAGATCCACGACCACTTGAGTTCTTCTGCTGATAAGGCTGACGGAACGGAGGAGGAGGAGGCAACCAGAACTTCTGTTGCTTAGCTGCCACAAGTGAAGAAGAAGAAGACTGAACTGCGTCTCTAACTCTCTTCTTAGATGCCTCACAATTGAGCTGAGCAGCTTCTTGTTTCAGCGCCATGTTGTAGAATTCATCATACTTTAATCGCTCGAAAAGCACGAGAGCAAGTTGCAGATCTTCTCTGAGACCACGCCTGAATTGGTAGATCATACTTTTCTCATCAGGGATGTCTTGCCTTGCAAAACGAGAGAGCTTCTGGAACTGAGTGTTGTATTGATAGACAAACATGGTGCCTTGCTTGAGATTGCGGAATTCCTCACGCTTACTCTCAACAACACTTTCTGGAATGTGGTGAGCTTTGAAGTCACGGCAGAAATCATCCCAGGTAATCACACGACCTCCTCTGGAATCTTTGTATTGCTGGAACCACTCAGCAGCTTGATCTTTGAGTTAAAAAGAGGCAAACTTGACAAAGTCCTCAGGTCTGACATTGCTGCACTCGAAATGTGTCGTGGATTTGTCACGGCAGATGTCCTAGGAAGAGGACTTAGTCGTGGAGCCATCGCAACGGGTTAGCTTGAAGGGGTTAAAGTGGACGCGAGGACACGGTTTTTATACTAGTTCGGCCCCTTCGATGAAGGTAAAAGCCTACGTCTAGTTGTGATGGGATTGATGGGTTTCGAGGGCTTAAGGAGCGATATGCTTCGCCTAAACCTCGAATTCTTCTTCTCTGTCCCCAGACCGCCGCCGGGTCATCCCCTTATATATACGGGTGACGCCCGTCGGTCTGCAAAGTCCCAACCTCCGGCTTATAAACGTGCCCGGGTCGGTCTCTCTATTCCTAACTTACAATACAAGTTTACATCAGGCCGGTTTATACCATAAACCTTTAAACCGATTATGGGCCTTAGGCCCTTCTATCTCTCCTTGGGCTTTAACATCTCGGGTCTGTGGACGGAGGTAACCCGGGCCCTGCAGGCCGGTTTACCCCGGATAGCAACATCCCCAACATTAGGCCCCAGATTGATTTGAACAGGTTCATGTCAATCCTTAATAAAAATTTCCGTCTTCAAATGTCCTCCAGTGACTTGTTAAACCGTCGTTTCTCCGTCTCCTCTGCTGCGGTAAACCGATGTGACGTCAACGCAGGCTACCGTCTCCTTTCGCTGACCCGCAAGAATCAAGGCGACGGCTGGGCTTCCGAAATCTCCGGCCCCTGGATTCGCGCGCCTGATACACGCGCCGCGCCTTATAAATAGGACTTGAAGGCCATCTTCCTTTCCTCCCCTTCTTCGTCTTCCTCGCGACCCAGACCTCAGAGCTCCGCCGCCGCCGTCAACTGCTGCATCAACTCCAACCGCTGCATCAACCTGATCGGTTCAGAGCACCGCGGCGACCTTCCGCATCTGTTTGGACCCCGGTAAGATCCCTGTTCTTGTTGCTTTAGATCTGTTCTAGGGTTCATCGTCCTGCTACTGTTTCTCGCTCATCCCCGTAGCAGCCTTTACGAACAGATGACGATACCTGCACCTGGATTTGTAGTTTCTTTTAGCAGTCGCCATAAATCTGCATTCATTTCCTTAGATCTCACTCTTGTTCCTGCTTGTCGAACTTATGTTGCTCTGCTGTAAGCCCGACTCCATATTACCTGTTTTTATTTGTTTTTCACCCTCGCTGTAGATCCATTGCTTTGAACGAGTTCGTACGGGATCTGTTTCTGCTTTCATACTCACAACTGCTTAGATCTGGTCGGTTTAATTCTTAGCAAAGCGAATAAACCGATCTACACATCCATTAGTCCCCTTGATGAACCGCCGGTGATATTATTGTAGATAACCTGACTCTATATAAGAACATCTTCGGTTTACAATCATACTTGCTCTCAAACCGGAATACTTTTGCCTTGTAGATTTCCTCATGGCAAAACAGGTGTACGAATGCAACTGGGTTCCCTCTTGCATCACTGAGACCCATCTAAACAACTTAGTTCTGACTGGTGCTTTGAGTAGTAAAAGTATCATCCATTGGAGGGTTCCAGGAGACGAATGTCCTCCTACCCCGCAAGAAGGAGAAGTGGTGGTGTTTGCGGATCACCTGGCCCGGGGGTTTAATCCACCCGGTTCAAAATTTTATCGGGATGTCTTGGCTAATTTTAGGCTGCGCCCACAAGATGTTGGTCCAAATTCAGTCACGAATATCTGCCATTTTCAAGTACTTTGCGAGGCGTACTTCCAAGAAGAACCTACTGCAGAGCTGTTCCGGGACTTTTTCCATTTGAACCGACGTACTGAATTTACCGACGGCCCTAACATGGAGCTGGGTGGTATGGCGATTCAGAAAAGGAAAGAGGTGACTTATCCTCACGCCAAGTTGCATAGTCATCCGCAAGAATGGAATTGTACTTGGTTCTACTGCAAGGACACTTCCCCTGCCGATGAAAATCCACTGCCCGGTTTCCGTCCAGAGAGACTTAGCAACACTCACCCCTTCCCCCCACGGCTAACTGCCAAAGAGAGGAGTAAGTATGCCCCTCAGCTGTCCAAGCTCAGAGCCTTCATGGCTAATGGTTTAACGGGGGTTGATCTTGCTCGTTGCTGGATTTCCTGGAGCATCCTGCCCCTTAGCATCCGGTCCGGTTTGATGTGCCAATACACGGGTCGGGTTGATGACCCTCTGAGGCACTGCAACATTCAGCTGACGGAGGACGAAGTCGCTGAAGCTGTGAAGAAGATGCTGAACGAACCGGAACCTGTTTGCGCTCAAACCGGCCTGCTTCCATTTTGTGCCGCAAACAAACCACCTGCTGTAAGTAATTCCTCTGTTTATAGAATCTTTGATCTCCTTATATATATGTTGTTAACTCCAGTCCTTCCTGAGACAGGGAGATGATCCATTTTGGAGCAAGAAGTTACAAGAGTCGACCGAAAAGGTAACCCGACCCAAGACGAGGGTGAAGAAGCCTGCTCAGAGGAAAAGGAACACCGCTTCCAATACTCTGGATTTAGAGGAGGATGATGTGGGTAATCCGGACCTCGGGGTAGACCTCGATTCAGTTGGTTTGCTTTTTGTACGTCTTATTGATGATGATATTTGTCAGGATGATGCTGAAGTGAGCCATGCCGAAGGCCCAGAGGTAACTATTCTTTCTTCTGATGCCGTTCCTTTGCCTTTGAAAAAACCTCGCCAGGCAAATCGGAAAATTAAATTTTCTCACCCTCTTGCTTACTTGGATCCCAAATTTCTTGTGAAGACCCAGCAACATGAAGCTCGACGCACCACCCGTCATAGCGGCCAGGTAGTCACCTCCGCCGGTTTACCGAACAACCCGGTTCGGAAACGCCGTTCAGAGGTCTCCGATTTATGCGCTAGCTTTCCTCCTAAAGCCGGTTTAACTCGCCAGCCTCTAAATCCATCTGACTCCGATTATCAGGTCACTTCCCATTCATCTTCTGGTGAATCCTCAGCTACCCAACTGCCACCGTTGAAGACAGTTATTGGGTAAGTTGGACCGATCACAACATATCTCTGTATGGGTCTCTTAATCCATCTTACACTGTTTTACCAATCTTTGGGTTTTTTCAGGGCTAAACCTAGACCGAGCAAGAAGGCTCGTCTGGATAACCCGGCTGAAGGAACTGCCGCTCCTGAACTGGAGAAAACTCCTGGTGCTGACGCTCTGGATCGTGAAGATACTCAGAACTATCCATCTCCGCAAGATGACATCTGCGCTGAAGAAAGGACTACCGAACCTGCTAGCCGTACTGATCCGTCTGCCAGTCCTGTCCGGGTTGAGGAATCCATCCCCCCTTCTGCAACTGCTGATAAACCGACAGGGCCACTGCAGAGCAGCGACTCCAAGGATGATGATGTCGTGATTACCGGTATTGGCCGCTCTGAACCGGGGAACACTGCTACTTTGGCCAAGCATACTGCCAAGGACGAAGTCTCGGCCATAAAGGGCAAATGGGACCTTGACTTATCTGCGTACGCCTCTTTAGGCGCCCCGGATCTTTATTCTGGGTATCTGAACCGGCTGTACACCAGTCGGGATTATGAGGCTGCTATGATCAAGATGATGAGGGAGAAACTTGAGGTAACTCCCTTGTGCTTCATTCTATTGCAACTTTAGCTTATCAAATACTTCCAAACCGAGATGATAGTCCGGACCCGGCTGCTTTTGACAATTAAGGTGTTAAAATCAAATATGCATTAGCCCCCAAGTATCGAGCACATAACTTGCTTGTGTGGTTGATACTTCCAAACCGTGCAATATTTTATGAACACTGTTGATGACCTGCTGCAGGGGGATTTGAAGACCAAAGAGAACCAAGTCTCGGACCTTCAGGAAGCTTTAAAAGCCCAGCAGATTGAAACTGAAAAAGCAAAGGAGGAATTGACCCAAGCCTTAACTGTTATGGAGCAACTGAAAGCAAGCCGCAAAAAGGAGCAAGCCGATTGGGCTACTGAAAAAGCTCTTTTGACGAAGAGGGCTGAAAATGCCGAAGCTGCTCTTAAACCGGTGGTTGATGAGTTATCCACCGTGAAGCGACAAATACACTCCATGACCTCTGCCGTTTTTGGTAAACTTTTTCGATGCCCTTCTTCCAATTTGTACCTTGTTTGCCACACCCTATGTCCGGTTTGTAATCCACCTTGAAACACTGCAGGCTCACGTATTGGACACTTGGGTTCTGACGTGCGGATGAAACTCAAAGCTGCTTATACTCTGATTGAACAGTTATACACCGGAGCGCAAAGAGCTATCACCACTGCATCGCATAACAACCCTGCGCCGTCTCTGATTCAAGACACATTAAAGAGGTTGTCCATGCTTCCAGCCCGGATTGAAGAATTGAAAAGATCAGCTGCTCGAACTGGAGCCATTACTGCCTTGATCCGGGCCAAGGCATGGGTACCAGATTTCGATCCTGTCGAAGCAGCCCAAGGATACCCCAGCTTGAAGGAGGACGGTTCAGACTTTGGTGAAGACGATTTGAGGGCGATAAACCGGGCGGTGCGCCCCCTAGCTTGTCAATTGGCTGAGGAAGCAGATCTGTCACGTTACCAAGCCCAATACGACAACCAGAACAAACGAGTATCTGCCCCGGTCCCTGAAGCGGGAAACCTTGTTCCTCCAATCCGTAAGCACACTTACGCCCCAGACATTGAACCGTCTTCGCTGATTCATGAAGAAGCCGTCTTTCAAGCGCTAATGGGAATCGACTGGACCACCGCTGATTTCCAGCCAATGGGTAACCAAGATGGAGCTGAAGCGGCGCAAGATGATCCCCAGCCTTCGAACCGTGGCGGCGAACAGGCGTAATCAGCGCTCCGGCCCACCTTTGGCGAAACTATAATCCGTCAGCGAACAATATATTCAGGCACTACGTTGCCTTGTAATAAGATAGTTTAATACTTCTGCATTTGAATGTGCCTTCGCGCACGGGTACTGATACTCTTTCCAACGATGTTTCCATCTTATGTTTTCTGCCTTTACTGAGTACACATTGCTATTTTTCGACTACCTGAACCGTGCTGCGCCTTTGCCAAACCGGGCAATTTGCCTCCGGGTTAAAAAACGGACCAGGCTACGCCAGCTGGATCGGTTTATGGATGCTTGATGTTCCAAAGAACTAAAAAAGACACCACAATCAAGGCAGAAAAAACCAAACCAAATATGAAAGGCAAAGCGATAATAAACGCATGCGAATAGTGGTTATTATGAACCGTTCAGTAGGCGTGACCATCGTCAAGACAAAACCGAGCCCCCAAGAGGTGTAGCTACGGTTTAAGCCGACTAGGTTCCTAACTGAATCGTGGCAAATATGCCGGCCAAATGGCATTGCATTGGTTCGTCAACCAAGCCCCCAAGTGACTCAATGGCCAAGGGCCGATCAAGTGGCATTGCGCTGGTTCGGACACGACCAAGCCCCCAAATGATTCATTGGCTAAAAAGCCGACCAGAAGGCATTACCATTATCAAGACATGACCGAGTTCCCCTAAGGTGTAATCTACGGTTTAAGTCGATTAGGTCCCCAACTGATCCAGTGGCAAATGTGCCAGCCAGAAGGCATTACCGTCGTCAAGACATGACCAAGCCCCCCGAAGGTGTAGCCACGGTTCAGGCCGACTAGGTCCCCAACTGACTTTATAGGGATAGCCACGTTCTCTTTGGTTCGAATACGACCTATGTTTGAACAGCTGTGTTCTCTTTGGTTCGAATACGACCTATGTTTGAACAGGAAGCCCCATGTTTGAATAGCTATGTTCTCTTTGGTTCGAATACGACCTATGTTTGAACAGGAAGCCTCATATTTGAATAGCTATGTTCTCTTTGGTTCGAATACGACCTATGTTTGAACAGGAAGCCTCATATTTGAATAGCTATGTTCTCTTTGGTTCGAATACGACCTATGTTTGAACAGGGAGCCTCATGTTTGAACCGGGATGTTGAACCGGATATTAAGAGCTGCACAGCCTGGTCGGAGACATCTTCCCTTGAACCGGCTTTTAAAACGGAATCTATATCTTGAGCTTTGTGAAGCAACCTCCAGGGGAAAAGACACACATGATGTGAAGAACAGCAGAAACCCCGCTTTACTCGAGGCTCCGGTTTATTGTATTAATCATAATATATACATGGTCATGATATGTACATAAGCAGAGCCCAGGGCTCATGTATAATAAGGCCGTAGATGAGCTATGTTCCACGGCCTGCTGGTCTCCTCCTCTGATGTGCGTGAATCCTTGCGCTCCCGAATATCAATCAGGTAATATGACCCATTATTCAGATTCTTGCTGACCACAAAAGGTCCTTCCCAAGGCGGGGATAATTTATGCTGATCAGACTGATCCTGGATGAGCCGAAGCACCAAATCCCCCTCCTGAAAGGTTCTGGTCCTAACCCGACGGCTGTGGTAACGGCGAAGATCTTGCTGGTAAATCGCTGAACGGGCAGCTGCCAAGTCACGCTCCTCATCCAACAAGTCAAGAGCGTTCTGCCGTGCCTGCTCATTATCCGCTCCAACATATGCTGCCACGCGAGGTGAGTCATGTCGTATATCACTTGGGAGAACCGCCTCTGCTCCATAAACCATAAAAAACGGCGTAAACCCCGTGGATCTGTTAGGCGTGGTGTTGATGCTCCATAATACAGACGGTAGCTCCTCCACCCAACAACCCGGCGTCCTTTGCAAAGGGACTAGAAGCCG
The DNA here is from genome assembly GCA_032464435.1 of Aegilops umbellulata. NCBI lineage: Eukaryota > Viridiplantae > Streptophyta > Magnoliopsida > Poales > Poaceae > Aegilops > Aegilops umbellulata. Next base: position 360,139,811 of record CP136058.1, read on the forward strand.
GGGTTTGATACCTCTCAAGATCTCTTGGTTCGCTCGTTCTGCCTGACCATTAGACTGTGGGTGCGCTACCGAAGAAACATCAAGCCGTATATGCTCCCGTGCACAGAACTCCTTCATGGCCCCCTTGGATAGATTGGTACCATTATCTGTGATGATGCTGTGTGGAAAACCAAACCGGAAGATCACCTTCTTTATAAATCGGACCGCCGTGGCTGCATCACACTTACTAACTGGTTCTGCCTCTACCCACTTTGTAAACTTGTCCACCGCCACCAGCAGATGGGTCTTCTTATCTTTGGAACGCTTAAAAGGCCCAACCATATCAAGCCCCCAAGTCGCAAACGGCCAAGTGATTGGAATCATCCTCAATTCTTGAGCCGGTATGTGTGCTCGTCTGGAAAATTTCTGGCAACCATCACATAATCTGACCAGGTCTTCTGCATCAGCATGAGCAGTTAACCAATAGAAACCGTGGCGGAACGCTTTAGCCACCAATGATTTTGAACCGGCGTGGTGACCGCAATCCCCTTCATGTATTTCTCGTAATATCTCGCATCCCTCCTTAGGGGATATGCACCGTTGCAGCGCTCCTGATACACTGCGATGATGCAACTCTCCTTGGAAAATGGTCATAGACTTGGACCGTCGTACTATCTGTCGAGCCAAGCTTTCATCCTCTGGCAACTCACCCCGGTTCATATATGCCAGGTAAGGGATCGTCCAATCTGGGGTGGCGTGAAGAGCCGCCACTAACTGAGCCTCCGGATCAGGAACAGCCAACTCCAGCTCACCGGGCAGCTGTACCGATGGGTGGTACAATACATCCAAGAAAACGTTGGGGGGGACCGGTTTACGCTGAGAGCCCAAGCGACTTAAAGCGTCCGCTGCCTCATTCTTTCTGCGGTCCACATGATCCACTTGATAACCTTTGAAATGCCCAGCCACCATATCTACTTCACGTCGGTATGCAGCCATAAGCGGATCCTTAGAATCCCAGGTGCCCGATACCTGCTGAGCCACCAGATCTGAATCACCAAAGCACCTAACTCTGCTCAGATTCATCTCTTTAGCCACCCGAAGACCATGAAGCAAAGCCTCATACTCCGCCGCATTATTTGTACAGGGGAACATTAAGCGGAGGACATAACAAAACTGATCTCCTCGTGGGGAAGTTAAAACGACTCCAGCCCCCGAGCCTTCCAATTGTCTTGACCCGTCGAAATGAATGGTCCAATAGGTGTTATCTGGCTTCTCCTCAGGCGCTTGTAACTCTGTCCAATCGTTTATGAAATCGACAAGTGCCTGTGACTTTATGGCCGTCCGGGGTACGTACCTTAAATCGTGCGGCCCGAGCTCGATAGCCCACTTGGCAATCCGACCGGTCGCCTCCCGGTTCTGTATAATGTCACCCAAAGGAGCAGAACTGACCACCGTGATTGGGTGTCCTTGAAAATATTGCCTCAGCTTCCGGCTCGCCATAAAAACGCCATATACCAGCTTCTGCCAATGCGGATACCTTTGTTTGGACTCGATAAGTACTTCACTGATATAGTAAACCGGCCGCTGGACCGGATGTTCCTTTCCAGCCTCCTTTCGTTCCACCACCATCGCCACACTGACTGCTCTGGCATTCGCTGCAACATATAACAGGAGTGGCTCTTTATCTACAGGGGCTGCCAACACTGGCGGATTGACTAGTTGTCGCTTCAAGTCCTCAAACGCTTTATCAGCCTCCGGACTCCAGACAAACTGATCCGTTTTCTTGAGCATTTGATACAAGGGGATCGCCTTTTCACCAAGGCGACTGATAAACCGGCTTAACGCCGCAATCCGCCCGGCCATGCGCTGCACATCATTGATGCATTTCGGTTTGGCCAGGGAGGTGATGGCTGTGATCTTTTCCGGATTGGCCTCAATTCCTCTATGGGACACTAAAAATCCCAACAGCTTGCCTGCAGGTACACCAAAAACACATTTAGCCGGGTTGAGCATCATTTGGTACACTCTCAAGTTATCGAAAGTCTCCTTCAAATCGTCAACCAGGGTCTCCTTCTTTCGTGACTTGACCACGATATCATCCACGTAAGCATGCACGTTACGCCCAATCTGCTCGTGGAGGCAATTTTGCACACATCGTTGATAAGTAGCCTGCGCACTCTTAAGCCCAAAGGGCATAGATACATAGCAGAAGGCTCCAAAGGGAGTAATGAACGCTGTCTTCTCCTGGTCCTTAACTGCCATCTTGATCTGATGATAACCCGAATAAGCATCCAAAAAACTTAAACGCTCGCAACCTGCCGTAGCATCAATGATCTGATCAATCCGGGGGAGAGCAAAAGGATCTGCTGGGCAAGCTTTATTCAAGTCTGTGTAGTCCACGCACATGCGCCAGGTGCCGTTTTTCTTAAGAACTAGCACCGGATTAGCGAGCCATTCGGGATGAAAAACCTCAATGATAAACCCAGCTGCCAGGAGCCTGGCCACCTCCTCACCAATCGCTTTACGTCTTTCTTCATTAAACCGTCGTAAGAACTGCTTTACCGGCTTGTACTTAGGATCCACATTAAGGGTGTGCTCAGCGAGTTGCCTCGGTACACCAGGCATGTCAGATGGCTTCCATGCAAAGATGTCCCGATTCTCACGGATGAACTCGATGAGCGCGCTTTCCTATTTTGGATCCAAGTTTGCACTGATGCTGAACTGCTTGGATGAATCGCCAGGTACGAAGTCAACAAGTTTAGTTTCGGCCGCTGACTTGAACTTCAAGGCCGGATCATGGTCCGTAGTCGGCTTTTTTAACGAAGTCATATCCTCCGGATCAACACTGTCTTTGTACCGTTTTAGCTCCTCCGCAGCACAAACCGATTCCGCATAGGTCGCATCTCCTTCCTCGCATTCCAAAGCGATTCGACGGCTCCCATGAACCGTTATAGTGCCCTTGTAACCTGGCATCTTAAGTTGCAGATACACGTAGCAGGGTCGTGCCATAAATTTTGCATAGGCTGGCCGTCCGAACAAGGCGTGGTACGGGCTTTGGATTTTAACCACTTCGAACGTCAGCGTCTCTGATCTGGAATCGTGACTATCGCCAAATACCACTTCAAGGGCTATCTTACCAACCGGATATGCAGACTTGCCAGGCACCACCCCGTGGAACACTGTATTGGTCGGTTTGAGATCCTTATCTACCAGTCCCATACGACGGAAGGTCTCGTAATACAAGATGTTAATGCTGCTCCCTCCGTCCATGAGCACCTTGGTGAGCTTATAACCTCCCACCTGCGGCGCCACCACCAACGCTAACTGGCCCGGATTATAAACCTTGGGAGGGTGATCCTCTCGGCTCCATATGATGGGCTGTTCTGACCAGCGCAGATAGTGAGGCGTGGCCGGTTCGACAGCACTGACTGCCCGCCTCTGAAGCTTCCTATCTCGTTTATCCAAACTCGTAGTAAAGACATGATACTGTCCACCACTCAACTGTTTCGGGTTGCTCTGATAACCACTCTGATTACTTTGACTATTCTGATTTTGGCTGACCTGTCCGCCCGGGTTACCCTGGAACCCTGGACCCGAACCTGAACCGCCGCCGGAGCTGCGATCATTCTGGAACGTGTTTGTACTTTTGAACTCCTTCATGATATAACAATCCTTCCAAAGATGGGCTGCTGGTTCCTCCTTTGTCCCGTGCTTCGGACAGGGCTGGTTTAAGAAAAAATTCAAACGCTCCGGATTAGGACCAGGATCTGTGCGGAAACTTGGCTGTTTTCCCTTGCGCCGCTGGCCCTTATTCTGTGCACTTGCGTTGGCTACAAAGTCCATGCTCCCATCCGGTTTACGCTTACCTCCGCCTCCGTTACCTGTCGGCCGATGCTGCTGGCCTTTGACGTTGCTACTCTTCCTTCCCTTCCCTGCTTTGTCATCACCAGAGTCAGGATCCTTGGTACTGTCAGAATCCGCATACTTCACTAAAGCGGTCATGAGCGTTCCTATATCTGTGCAATCACGCTTCATCCGGCCCAGCTTTAGCTTCAAAGGGCCAAACCGACAGTTGCTTTCCAACAGCACTACAGCGGTGTCTGCGTTGATGCGATCTGATGAATGCAAGACTTCTGATACTCGTCGTACCCAATGGGTAGTTGATTCCCCTTCTTGCTGAACGCAGGCTGCTAGGTCAACTATTGACATTGGCTGTTTGCACGTGTCCTTGAAGTTCTTGATAAACCGGGCACGCAATTGGGCCCACGAGCTAATTGAATTAGGTGGCAGACTCTTTAGCCAAGTCCGGGCCGTTCCTTCTAACATCATAGTAAAATACTTGGCACACGCCGTGTCATCCACATCCAGCATCTCCATAGCCATTTCATAGCTCTCCACCCACGTCTCCGGAGGCTGATCTGCCGTGTAGTTTGGTACTTTGCGGGGACCTTTGAAGTCTTTGGGCAGGCGTACATTGCGCAAGGCGGGAACAAGGCACGGTACTCCCAAAGAACTGGAAACCATCCCCGGTTCAGCCGCAGCTGCTGGGAAGGTTGGTGTAATCTGATGAGCCTGATGCTGCATTGCCAATCCGGCCTCCCGTGCACGGGTGCGATCCATATTCTCATGAGCATTGTCAACGCCCGCCGGATTATTGCCGCGGAGCGCTTCACGCCTGGCATTACTTGAAACGGCCGGCTCCTCCACGCGCCTGCTATAGCTCCCGCTGGGGCGAGGGGTGGAGTGAATCCGATCACGGCTTTGCGAATATGCTTCTTGCTGGGCCAATGCGGTCCTAAGGAGCTCCTTGACCCGGCGTGTTTCTTCATCCTGCGGTGAATCTCCTTCGATCGGAATGGCTTCCAACCGAGCCGCCGCCGCGACGAGGTTATCCATCGGGTTAGAATAATGACCTGACGGCGTTGGCATGGCCGGTGGCGTATCAGTGTTATGACGAGGCAGGTTTATAATCCGGTGCTGAACCGGGGCGCCGGTCGTCACCTCCGCACGGTTTACCCCCGGGGTGTTAAAGAGGTTCCGAGCGTCAAGGGCGGCGGGCAACCGAGACCGGGATTTTCTCTTCAGGACCTCCTGAGACGCCTTCTGGTCCATCATGAGCCTGTAAGCCTGTGCATCTAGAGCGGCGCGCTCCGCCGTCATCCTGATCTCTTCTGCTACCAGCTCCGCTTTAGCCCGAGCGATCTGCTCTCTCACTTTGGCAATCTCAGCATTGTGAGCCTCCAGATCCACCGGGTTGGCTTCCGCTATGAGCGCTGCTAGTGCGTCAAACAGGTCTGACAAAACTTGGGCTGGTGAACCTGTAGGGCCTCCCGCCCGCGCAGCCGTTGCTGCTGCCGATCCGGAGATCGCTGCTACTACAGTTGATGATCGTGGCGCTGCCTGTGTTCCAGTCATGAAGATCCCGACCCGACAGGGCAGATCCGAGGGGTCCGGAATACTGTTGCCATCGGAACCGCCCTCAATCCGATCATCTTGTAGCTGGTAAAGAGATTCGGTTTCCCCGGTCGACGTTTCATCGCCGGAGTAGATGGCGGTTTCGTCACCAGATTCGGATCCTTCCTCGTAGCTTCCTCCGCGGATGACCCCCATGAAGGCGTGCTTTCTGATCGGTTTAGCCAGGGTCGATCTCGTGCACTGAGCTGTCTCGATGAGGTCGGCGCAGACGCCTAACTCGGGGCCCGGTTCTCCGATCTTGCCGATGAAAACATGGATGCCGCCAAAGGGGACCCGGTACCCGTACTCGATCGAGCCGGCGTCGGGGCCCCAGCCTGTGCTGTCGATGTAGAGTTTTCCGCGGCGGCTCTTGGTCATCCGTCCCACAGCGTAGCCCTCGAGTCCTTCAAAGCGGCCCTCCAAGAACCTGAAACCATCTCGCGATAGCCCCACGGTGGGCGCCAACTGTCGTGGATTTGTCACGGCAGATGTCCTAGGAAGAGGACTTAGTCGTGGAGCCATCGCAACGGGTTAGCTTGAAGGGGTTAAAGTGGACGCGAGGACACGGTTTTTATACTAGTTCGGCCCCTTCGATGAAGGTAAAAGCCTACGTCTAGTTGTGATGGGATTGATGGGTTTCGAGGGCTTAAGGAGCGATATGCTTCGCCTAAACCTCGAATTCTTCTTCTCTGTCCCCAGACCGCCGCCGGGTCATCCCCTTATATATACGGGTGACGCCCGTCGGTCTGCAAAGTCCCAACCTCCGGCTTATAAACGTGCCCGGGTCGGTCTCTCTATTCCTAACTTACAATACAAGTTTACATCAGGCCGGTTTATACCATAAACCTTTAAACCGATTATGGGCCTTAGGCCCTTCTATCTCTCCTTGGGCTTTAACATCTCGGGTCTGTGGACGGAGGTAACCCGGGCCCTGCAGGCCGGTTTACCCCGGATAGCAACATCCCCAACAAAATGCTTGCTGATGTCCACGAGCCAATCATCTACGTCTATGGCCTCGACACAGTAGCTGAAGGTCTTTGGCTGATTTGCAAGGAACTGGTTGAGTGAAGCGAAATGCGGCTGATTGTTGCCCTGGCCTTGATTCTCTTGATTACCTTGCCCTTGGTTGCGATCTTGCAAGAGCTGAATCAGAATCTGAGCGTTGGCATTTGTGGCAGTCATCAGGGCTTGCCATGCCTCCGGAGGCGGAGGTGGTGGCGGAGGGTTAGCCTGACTTCCTTCATTGCGTTCCGGATTCTGACGCGTTGGCGGAGCCATCCTGAAGAGGGTGACATCCATTAGCATCTTGAAAGAGATATATTCAAGCTGAATCAAAGGATCGAAATTGCAACATATAGTCTTCACAATAAACATTCGAACAAGAATGAACGAATGAATTCCAAAGTAAAGCATCACACTTCCGTAAGCTGAGAAGCCACTTAGAACAAGGTAAGGAATAAAATCAACAAGGTACGGATGTGAACAAATACTTGGTAAGGATTACCCAATCACAAACCAAATATCTGCGGAAGAAATATTAGAGCTACAAGAATTCCCACTTATAAACTCCCGAAACTTTATGGATATGCAATCAGGTGTTGGGGATACAGGGGACACAAAATATATCACCCAAACTAACAATACCTAGATCCAGTTGTATCCATCCTTCAACACATAACCAAGAAATTCTCGGAAATCATCTACCTCAACCTTCGAAAAGCATCCGTTATACAAGTCATGGCGATACTCCCGCACTCGCCTCAGTACTGGGCTATCAGGGTTATCTCACCAACAACTGTACAAAAGAGATTTTTGATGTCGGCGTACTAAACTCAGGTATTCCAAAACCGCAACGATAAAATTATGACGACAACACCTCGGAGCTCAACTCCCCGGGACACCTCCTCTAAAACCCCTGCTGACGGGAGGCAACCAAGACAATGTTGTCATCATAAAACCATCGGAACGATTCTAAGATACCCGCGTGATCCTAAAAAAATTTAGTGAAATTTGAGAAGAGAAGAGTCAAAACTCTATGTCAGGATGCCTTACCAGAGCGATGAGGAGACTGGGAAGTAAAAAGAATTCCTAAACTCTCCGATATATAATTCCTAAATGACTCAAAACATTTTTCTAGACACAACTCGGTCGCTAAAAACGATCAATCAGAGGGGGCTCCTAAGGTCGGGGAAGGCTCTGATACCAACTTGTAATGCCCTCAATGCGGCTATATCTCCCACGTGTCGAGGCACGACTTAGAGGCATAACCGCATTAAAAGCAATGTCGCAAGTGAGGTAATCTTCACACAACCCATGTAATACATAAAGGGAAAGAGATACATAGTTGTCTTACAGTCGCCACTTCACACAATACATAAATAAACATTCATCATTCAAATTACACTCAAGGTCCGACTACGGTAGCAAAATGAAAGAAGACTACCCCAAATGCTACATAGATCCCCGGATCACCCCAACTGGGCTCCACTACTGATCATCTGGAAAAGACACATAGTAACGGCCACGTTCCTCATCGAACTCCCAAGTGAGCTCGGTCGCGTCATCTGCACTGGCATCGTTGGCACCTGCAACTGTTGTGATAGAATCTGTGAGTCACAGGGACTCAGCAATCTCACACCCGCGAGATCAAGACTATTTAAGCTTATAGGTAGGATGAGGTGGTGAGGTGGAGCTGCAGCAAGCGACTAGCATATATGGTGGCTAACAACGCAAAAGAGAGCGAGAAGAGAAGGCAAAGCACGGTCGTGAAGCTAGAAGTGATCAAGAAGTGATCCTAGAACAACCTACGTCAAACATAACTCCAACACCGTGTTCACTTCCCGGACCCCGCCGAGAAGAGACCATCACGGTTACACACGCGGTTGATGTGTTTTAGTTAAGGTCAACTTCGGGTTTTCTACAACCGGACATCAACAAATTCCCATCTGCCTCATAACCGCGGGCACGGCTTTCAAAAGATAAAACCCTGCAGGGGTGTCCCAACTTAGCCCATTATAAGCTCTCACGGTCAACGAAGGATATTCCTTCTACCGAGAAGACCCGATCAGTCTCGGAGTCCCGGACTACAAGACCTTTCGACAGTAATAAAACAGATCCAGCAAAGCCGCCCGATTGTGCCGACAAATCCTGATAGGAGCTGCACATATCTCGGTCTCAGGGCACATCCGGATGAGCAGTCCGTACAACTAAAACCAAGTCTCGAGTTGCCCCGAGGTGGCGCTGCAAAGGGCTCTAGTTTGGACCAGCAATTAAAGGAGAACTGGCCCGGGGTTTTAAAATAAAGATGACCCTTGAGTCTGCAGAACCCAAGGGAAAAAGGCTTAGGTGGCAAATGGTAAAACCAATGTTGGGCCTTGCTGGAGGAGTCTTATTCAAAACGAACTGTTAAGGGGGTCCCATAAATCACCCAACCGTGTAAGGAACGCAAAATCCGGGAACATAACACCGATATGACAGAAACTAGGGTGGCAAGAGTGGAACAAAACACCGGGTTTCATCTTCACCTGCAACTAGCAACGCTATAAGAGGGGCTGAGCAAAGCGGTAACATAGCCAAACAACGGTATGCTAGGACATGGATGGTTAGGGGCTGACATGGCAATATAGGAGGCATGATATAGCAAGTGGTAGGTATCGCAGTATAGGCATAGCAAAAGAGCGAGCATCTAGCAAGCAAAGATAGAAGTGATTTCGAGGGTATGGTCATCTTGCCTGCAAGGTTCTCAGAGTTGTCGAAAGCTTGGTCCTCGAAAGCGTTCTCAATAGGTTCCTCGTTCACGTACTCGTCTCCCAGCTCTACACAAGACAAGAACACAAGCAAGGGGACAAACATCAATCACGATGCCATGCGCAAGCAACATGATGCAAAACATGGCATGATATGCGAGATGTGATATGCAATGCATATGCATGCTCCGGAAGGACAAGGATGAACAAGGAATAATCTTGGCAAACCAAGTATGCCACTGGATAGGTGAGGTGATTTCGGTTGAAATCGATATAAAGATCACCGGAATCGGATGCACGGTTTGCAAATGACAAGCAATACAAGAATGACGATAATCTGCCATTAATAGCATGATGCTACTTAGCAAGCAACAAGAAATTAAGCTACTGCACCCAAACATATCAACAAAGCATATTGCAGTAATCTACTCAAGATGCTTGAGAAAAGATGAACACTGAGCTACGGCTAAATCACAACACAACAGGTTCAAACAAGCATGGCAAAAGTGCAAAAGATAACAGGTTCACAGACTTAGTGAAAATAACAACATAGCAGAAATTAACATCAGGATGACATGTTTAGAGCAAAGAAACAACATGCTACAGGATCAGTACATAGAAAAGTAAGGTATGTCATGAATCTACTCAAAGCACTTAACAAAAGTCCCTTACTGACCATAAGCCAAAAAGGATCAGAAAATATGATAACACCCATGTAAATTAAGCACGTTTCGTTACAGGTTTCAGACTTAGCAGAAAACTGGACATGTCAAAAACAGATAACATGTAGGCATGTTCGTGAGCTCGATGCACTCACTACAGAGCATTACATGATAAAATAAGCATACATACATCAAGGAGACATGGCATAGAAACTATACATGGCAAGAACAACATCATAGCATGTAAGGATCAACTACAACAAGCTTGGCAAAATTGAATAACATGTAAACAATCTGACAGCAACATTTTATAGCAAAAGTAGAGCTCGATTGACTCAAGCTATGGCACTTCATAATTACAAACAAAGGAATGGATGGATAAAGAAAATCCATATGCTCAAAACACTCTTACTGATCATGCTCAAAAGAGGCATAGATCTCTCTGAAACAACATGAACACATGGCATAAAAATAACAGCAGGCAGGGCCTTAGTGAAATTACTAAGTCTCTGAAATCAGCAACATCATGTACTCTAGTTTGCATGCTTGTGCTAGTCACCAAAAAGGTCACAAAAATACATGGCATAATTCTATGGATATGTAATATGGCATATTACAAAACTCATGTAGGACTCAACTTCATAGGAGGTACACAACAATCATGGCAAAAATGACAAAAGTGCATGTTTAGATAAGATTCAGAAACTAACATCACATAGCCCTCTTCTAACAGCATTTCGGGAATCAAGATGACCTCAAATTAAAATGATGCAATGGAGTGAAATGATGTACTATCCGGGGCGAACAATTTGACATATTATACGCACGAAACGGAGCTACGGATGCAAAGTTATAGCACGATGAACATGTGACAATGATGCAAAAATTTAAGGACTTAGAAATATACGGGGGTGAGGAGAAGTCAAACCCGCGGCGCGGAAACCGAGGACCGCCGGGGTAGCACGCCGGAGATCGAGCGGCGATGGCGGGGGTCGCCGGATCTGGGCGCTCCGGCCCGGATCCGCTCGGGGGCGACGGCGGAGGAGGCGGGGACGGCGACGCGGCGCGCGGCGTGCGGCGGCGGCGCGGGGCGGCGAGGCGGCGCGGGGCGGCGGCGAGGCGGCGGTGGCCGGCGACGGGGGCTGCGGCGGCGGCGCTAGGCGGCGCGGGTAGCGGCGGAGAGGCGCGGCGCGAGGCGAGGCGCGCGGGCCCGCGGGGGCCGGCGACGGGCCGAGTGGGCCGCGGCGGCGGTGGGCACGCGGGTGCCACGTGGCGGGGCCTCACTGGCTCGGGGCGGCGGCGCGAAGCGTCCGGCGGCGGAAGGACATGTCCGGCGCGGAGAGAGGAGCGGGGCTAGGGATAGGGTAGGAATGGACCCGTGATTTCGTAGGGGGAGGCCTTTTTATAGGTAGAAGGAGCTAGGGAGCTCCAAATGGAGAGCGGTTTTCGGCCACGCGATCGTGATCGAACGGCGGAGGACATGGGAGTGTCTTAGATGGGTTATTGGGCTGTTTTGAAGGGGTGTTGGGCTGCAACACACACGAGGCCTTCACGGTTACCCGGTTAACCGTTGGAGTACCAAACGAACTCCGATTGACCCGAAACTTGACAGGCGGTCTACCGGTGCTATACCAAGGCCGCTTGGCAAACCTCGGTCCAATCCGAGAGAGTTTAATATCCGCTCACAAAGAAATGTAAAAGGGGACGCCGGGGAACATAGGAGCGCCGGATTGCAAAACGGACAACGGGGAAAATGCTCGGATTCATGAGACGAACACGTATGCGAATGCGATGCACATGATGACATGATATGAAATGCATGACATGAACAAAATACACAACGAAGGGAAACCCAACCACGGAGGAAATATTATATCACAATGCCGAAAATGGCAAGAGTTGGATTACAAATGTGGTAATTTACATTCGGGGCGTTACATTAGACTTAAATGTGCTAGTCATATTCTTCATGATGCTCTCTTTATATTTCAATTCTTATGTCTTATGTGAGCATCATTGAAATCATCATGCCCAGCTAGGGGCGTTAAACGATAGCGCTTGTTGGGAGGCAACCTAATTTTATTTTAGTTTCTTGCTTTTTGGTTCTGTTTAGGAATAAATAATATATCTAGCGTCTGGTTAGATGTGGTTTTATGTTTTAATTAGTGTTTGTGCCAAGTAGAACCTTTGGGAAGACTTGGGTGAAGTCTTTATGATCTTGCTATAAAAAACAGAAACTTTAGGGCTCACGAGATTAGCTAAAACTTTTTACTGGAGAGTGATATTTAGTTGATTCTTTTTGCATATGATTACTAGACAAATTCCTGAGGTCCAACAATTTATTTCAGTATTGTTGGAGTTACATAAGTACTCGAATGATATAGATTACTACAGACTGTTCTGTTTTTGACAGATTCTGTTTTCTATGTGTTGTTTGCTTATTTTGATGAATTTATGAGTAGTATCGGAGGGTATGAACCATAGATAAGTTGGAATACAATAGATATTACACCAATATGAATTTATAATGATTTCACAACAGTACCTAATTGGTGGTTTTATTTTCTTATACTAACGGAGCTTACGAGTTTTCTGTTGAGTTTTGTGTTGTGAAGTTTTCAAGTTTTGGGTAAAGATTCGATGGACTATGAAATAAGGAGTGGCAAGAGCCTAAGATTGGGGATGCCAAAGGCACCCCAAGGTAATATTCAAGGATAACCCAGAGCCTAAGTTTGGGGATGCCCCGGAAGGCATCCCCTCTTTCGTCTTCGCTCATCGGTAACTTTACTTGGAGCTATATTTTTATTCACCACATGATATGTGTTTTGCTTGGAGCGTCATTTTCTTTTGTTAGTATTTGCTTTCTGTTATTTAGAATAATGTTTTGCAGCTTTTATTTCAATAAAAGTGGCATTGATAGCCTTTACCATGCTTATTTTGCAAGTATGCATGTTGCTGTTTCAAAACAGAAAGTTTAGCGCTGCTGCAAAAATTTCCTAGAAAAGTAAGAATGTGATAAAATGTTGAAACCTTTTGCATAATAAGCTCTGACAAATTTACTATAGTGGGAATTTTCTTTCATAATTTTTGGAGCTAGGGAAGTATGGATCTTGCCGCATTCTTTACAGACTGTCCTGTTTAAGCAGATTGTTGTTATGTTCGCATTATTTGCATATGTTTGCTTGTTTAATGATTCTATTAGAGGATAGGACTATTAAATATGCAGAGGCATTTAGTATGCAATGCTGAATAATAATTTTAGTGATTTGCTACAGTAGAGCATGATAAGGTTTCTGCATTGGTTTATACTAACTTATCTCACGAGTCCTTTTTGAGTTCTGTGTGGATGAAGCTTTTGAGATTTAGGGGGACCGTGATATGAGAGGAATTAAGGAGACACAAAGGCTCAAGTTTGGGGATGCCCAAGGCATCCCAAGATAATATTCCAAGAAGTCTCAAGTGTCTAAGCTTGGGGATGCCCCGGTTGGCATCCCACCTTTCTTCTTCGACAACTATCGGTTAGTATCGGTTGATCCTAAGTTTTTGCTTCTTCACATGATGTTTTCTATTCTTAGATGTCATTTTATTTTGTTTTGCTTGCTGTTTGAATGAAGTATCAAGATCTTAAATTCTTAAAATGGGAGAGAGTCTTCACATAGCTACATAATTATTTAACTACTCATTAATCTTCACTTATATCTTTTTGGAGTAGTTTGTCATTTACTCGTGTGCTTCACTTATATCCTGTGAGTAAATGGTTGAATGAATTGAATATCATAAATCTAAAATTATATATGTTTCATATGCTTATCCCATGGGGAGTAATGACTTTACATATAAGAAGTAGAGGTGGTAAATTTATTGAAGGTTAGCAAACATTGTATTGGTCACTTGAACAATTCATGAAAGAATATTAAAGGAAGAGATATTTCACATATAAATATACTATCTTGGACATCTTTTATGATTGTGAGCACTCATTAAAATATGACATGCTAAAAGTTTGATGTTGGACAAGGAAGACAACGTAATGGGTTATGTTTTCTTATATCTGAAATAAAGTATATTGTCATGGATCGCCCAACACATTGAGCTTGCCTTTCCCCCTCATGCTAGCCAAATTATTTGCACCAAGTAGAGATACTACTTGTGCTTCCAAACATCCCTTAAACCAGTATTGCCATGAGAGTCCACCATACCTACCTATGGATTGAGTAAGATCTTTCAAGTAAGTTGTCATCGGTGCATGCAATAAAAATTGCTAACTAAATATGTATGATCTTTTAGTGTGGAGAAAATAAGCTTTATACGATCTTGTGATATGGAAGTAATAAAAGCGACGGACTACATAATAAAGGTCCCTATCACAAGTGGCAATATAAAGTGACGTTCCCTCGCATTAAAATTTTGTGCATCCAACTATAAAAGCGCATGGCAACCTCTGCTTCCCTCTGCGAAGGGCCTATCTTTTATTCTTGTGCAAGAGTCATGGTGATCTTCACCTTTCCTTTTTACATTTTATCCTTTGGCAAGCACATTGTGTTGGAAAGATTCTGATTGGATGTAAGGCATCATGAGCTATTATTGTTGACATTACCCTTGAGGTAAAAGGTTGGGAGGAGAATCTATAAGCCCCTATCTTTCTCTGTGTCTGATTAAAACTTTGAACCCATAAATATCGCGTGAGTGTTAGCAATTCTGAAAGACTAAATGATAGTTGAGTATGTGGAGTTTGCTAAATCAAAGCTCTGACATAGACTCTTCCTGAAAATAAGATGAATTGTAATTGTTTGATGACTAATAACACGGTTTGTTAGTTTTAAGAAAGTTTATGATCTATACTTTAACATGTGAATAGCTTGTTACTTGATCATGAGAATCTTTATGAGATGAGCTACTATTATGATATATATAAGGATGCTAGAAAAGGTGATTGAAATTATCATTGATCAAACTTGTGCACCTGCTAGAATTCACACTTCATAAATTATTTCTTTTATCATTTACCTACTCGAGGACGAGCAGGAATTAAGCTTGGGGATGATGATGCGTCTCCAACATATCTATAATTTATGAAGTATTCATGCTATTATATTATCTATTTTGGATGTTTATGGGCTTTATTAAACACTTTTATATTATTTTTGGGACTAACCTATTAACCCAGAGCCCAGTGCCAGTTTCTGTTTTTCCCTTGTTTTAGTGTTTCGCAGAAAAGGAATATCAAACGGAGTCCAAACGAAATTAAACCTTCGGGAGAGTTATTTTTGGAACGAACGTGATCCAGGATACTTGGAGTTGAAGTCAAGGAAGCTTCAAGGTGGCCACGAGGTAGGGAGGCGCGCCTGCCCCCTGGGTGCGCGCCCCACCCTCGTGGGCCCCTCGTGGCTCCCCTTACCGACTTCTTTCGCCTATATATATCCATATACCCTAAAAACATCGGGGAACAGAATAGATCGGGAGTTCTGCCGTCGCAAGCCTCTGTAGCCACCAAAAACCAATCGGGACCCTGTTCCGGCACCCTGCCGGAGGGGGGAACCCTCACCGGTGGCCATCTTCATCATCCCGGCGCTCTCCATGACGAGGAGGGAATAGTCCACCCTCGGGGCTGAGGGTATGTACCAGTAGCTATGTGTTTGATCTCTCTCTCTCTCTCTCTCTCTCTCTTGTTCTTGAGGTGATACGATCTTGATGTATCGCGAGCTTTGCTATTATAGTTGGATCCTATGATGTTTCTCCCCCTCTACTCTCTTGTAATGGATTGAGTTTTCCCTTCAAAGTTATCTTATCGGATTGAGTCTTTAAGGATTTGAGAACACTTGATGTATGCCTTGCATGTGCTTATCTGTGGTGACAATGGGATATCACGTGATCTACTTGATGTATGTTTTGGTGATCAACTTGCGGGTTCCGTGACCTCGTGAACTTATGCATAAGGGTTGGCACACGTTTTCGTCTTGACTCTCCCGTAGAAACTTTGGGGCACTCTTTGAAGTACTTTGTGTTGGTTGAATAGATGAATCTGAGATTGTGTGATGCATATCGTATAATCATACCCACGGATAGTTGAGGTGACATTGAAGTATCTACGTGACATTAGGGTTTTGATTTGTGTCTTAAGGTGTTATTCTAGTACGAACTCTATGATAGATCGAACAGAAAGAATAGCTTCATGTTATTTTACTACAAACTCTTAAATAGATCGATCAGAAAGGATAACTTTGAGGTGGTTTCGTACCCTACCATAATCTCTTCGTTTGCTCTCTGCTATTAGTGACTTTGGAGTGACACTTTGTTGCATGTTGAGGGATAGTTGTATGATCCAATTATGTTATTATTGTTGAGAGAAATTATACTAGTGAAAGTATGAACCCTAGGCCTTGTTTCCTAGCATTGCAACACCGTTTGTGCTCACTTTTATCACTAGTTACCTTGTTGTTTTTATATTTTCAGATTATAAAAACCTATATCTACCATCCATATTGCACTTGTATCACTATCTCTTCGCCGAACTAGTGCACCTATACAATTTACCATTGTATTGGGTGTGTTGGGGACACAAGAGACTCTTTGTTATTCAGTTGGAGGGTTGTTTGAGAGAGATGATACGTCTCCAACGTATCTATAATTTTTGATTGCTCCATGCTATATTATCTACTATTTTAGGCAATATTGGGCTTTATTATCCAATTTTATATTATTTTTGGGACTAACCTATTAACCGGAGGCCCAACCCAGATTTGTTGTTTTATGCCTATTTGAATGTTTTGAGGAAAAGGAATATCAGACGAAGTCCAAACGGAACGAAATCAACTAGAGAAGTTATTTTTGGAAGGAAAGCAACCCAGGGAACTTGGAGTGCACGTCAGGGGAGATACGGGCTGCCCACGAGGGTGGGGGGCGCACCCACCCCCCTGGGGCGTGCCCCCCTGCCTCGTGGGGCCCCCGCAGCTCCACCGACGTACCTCCTGCACCCATATATACTCATGTACCCTAAAACTTCTAGAACGGAGATTAGATCTGGAGTTCCGCCGCCGCAAGCCTCTGTAGCCACCAAAAACCTAATCGGGACCCTGTTCTGGCACCCTGCCGGAGGGGGGAACCCTCACCGGTGGCCATCTTCATCATCCCGGCGCTCTCCATGACGAGGAGGGAGTAGTTCGCCCTCGGGGCTGAGGGTATGTACCAGTAGCTATGTGTTTGAGCTCTCTCTCTCTCTCTCGTCTTCTTGATTTGGCACGATCTTGATGTATCGCGAGCTTTGCTATTATAGTTGGATCTTATGTTTCTTCTCCCCCTCTTCTCTCTTGTAATGGATTGAGTTTTCCCTTTGAAGTAATCTTATCGGATTGAGTCTTTAAAGATTTGAGAACACTTGATGTATGTCTTGCCGTGAATATCTATGGTGACAATGGGATATCACGTGCCACTTGATGTATGTTTTGGTGATCAACTTGAGGGTTCCGCCCATGAACCTATGCATAGGGGTTGGCACACGTTTTCGTCGTGATTCTCCGGTAGAAACTTTGGGCACTCTTTGAAGTACTTTGTGTTGGATTGAATAGATGAATATGAGATTGTGTGATGCATATCGTATAATCATGCCCACAGATACTTGAGGTGACATTGGAGTATCTAGGTGACATTAGGGTTTTGGTTGATTTGTATCTTAAGGTGTTATTCTAGTATGAACTCTAGGGCTGTTTGTGACACTTATAGGAATAGCCCAATAGATTGATTGGAAAGAATAACTTTGAGGTGGTTTCGTACCCTACCATAATCTCTTCGTTCGTTCTCCGCTATTAGTGGCTTTGGAGTGACTCTTTGTTGCATGTTGAGGGATAGTTATGTGATCCAACTATGTTAGTATTGTTAAGAGGACTTACACTAGTGAAAGTATGAACCCTAGGCCTTGTTTCCTATCATTGCAATATCGTTTACGCTCACTTTTACCACTTGTTACCTTGCTGTTTTTATATTTTCAGTTTACAAAAACCTATATCTACCATCCATATTGCACTTGTATCACCATCTCTTCACCGAACTAGTGCACCTATACAATTTACCATTGTATTGGGTGTGTTGGGGACACAAGAGACTCTTTGCTATTTGGTTGCAGGGTTGCTTGAGAGAGACCATCTTCATCCTACGCCTCCCACGGATTGATAAACCTTAGGTCATCCACTTGAGGGAAATTTGCTACTGTCCTACAAACATGTGCACTTGCAGGCCCAACAACGTCTATAAGAAGAAGGTTGTGTAGTAGACATCAAGCTCTTTTCTGGCGCCATTGCCGGGGAGGTGAGTGCTTGAAGGTATATCTTTAGATCTTGCAATCGAATCTTTTTGTTTCTTGTTTTAGCACTAGTCTAGTTTATAAAACAAAACTACCAAAAAATGGAATTGAGAGTGCCTCATATGCTTCATCTTTTTAATGTCTTTCGTGAAAATGATGGGAAAGAAAATTGTGCTCAAGTACTAGAAGAAGAATTACATAGAATGCTTGGCATAAAATATGTGAATGATGAGCATGATTGCAATGTTGTTAGTATGAATTCCTTGAATATCCATGATGCTAATGATATGGAAAGCCACAAGTTTGGGGAAGCTATGTTTGATGAAGATGATATTTTTGTCCCCCAAGCTTTGCTGAGAAAATTTACTATGATGAAAGCATGCCTCCTATCTATGATGATTATTGTGATGACACGTATGCTAAGAAGAATAATGATAACCATGAAACTTGTCATCTTGATCTTAATTTTCAATCACATGATAGTTATTTTGTTGAGTTTGCTCCCACTACTATTCATGAGAAGAGTTTTGCTTATGTGGAGAGTAGTAAAAATTCTATGCAAGTAGATCATGAAAAGAATGATTTAGGTGCTGGTTATATTGTTGAATTCATTCATGATGCTACTGAAAATTATTATGAGGGAGGAATATATGCTTGTAGGAATTGTAATAATATCAAGTTTCCTCTCTATGTGCTTAAAGTTTTGAAGTTATGCTTGTTTTGCCTTCCTATGCAAGTTGATTATTGTTCCCATAAGTTGTTTGTTCACAAAATCCCTATGCATAGGAAGTGGGTTAGACTTAAATGTGCTAGTCATATTCTTCATGATGCTCTCTTTATGTTTCAATTCTTATCTTTTTTGTGAGCATCGTTGAAATCATCATGCCTAGCTAGGGGCGTTAAACGATAGCGCTTGTTGGGAGGCAACCCAATTTTATTTTAGTTTCTTAT
The DNA here is from genome assembly GCA_032464435.1 of Aegilops umbellulata. Taxonomy (NCBI): domain Eukaryota; kingdom Viridiplantae; phylum Streptophyta; class Magnoliopsida; order Poales; family Poaceae; genus Aegilops; species Aegilops umbellulata. Next base: position 360,158,899 of record CP136058.1, read on the forward strand.
TTTTGCTTCTATTTAGGAATAAATAACCCATCTATATTATTTTTAGATGTGGTTTTGTGTTTTAGTTAGTGTTTGTGCCAAGTACAACCTTTGGGAAGACTTGGGTGAAGTCTTTATGATCATGCTGTAAAAAAACAGAAACTTTAGCGCTCACGAGATTAGCTAGAACTTTTTAATGGAGAGCGCTATTTAGTTGATTCTTTTTTAAGATGATTACTAGAAAAATTCCTCAGGTCCACCAATTTATTTTAGAATCTTTTGAGTTCCATAAGTTTGCGTTAGTTACAGATTACTACAGACTGCTCTGTTTTTTGACAGATTCTGTTTTCATTGTGTTGTTTGCTTATTTTGATGAATCTATGGCTAGTAAATAGTTTATAAACCATATATAAGTTGGAATAAAGTAGGTTTAACACCAATATAAATAAAGAATGAGTTCATTACAGTACCTTGAAGTGGTGTTTTGTTTTCTTTCGCTAACGGAGCTCATGAGTTTTCTGTTAAGTTTTGTGTTGTGAAGTTTTCAAGTTTTGGGTAAAGATTCGATGGACTATGGAAGGAGTGGAAAGAGCCTAAGATTGGGGATGCCCAAGGCATCCCAAGGTAATATTCAAGGACAACCAAGCATCTAAGCTTGGGGCTGCCCCGGAAGGCATCCCCTCTTTCGTCTTCGTTCATCGGTAACTTTACTTGGAGCTATATTTTTATTCACCACATGATATGTGTTTTGCTTGGAGCATCATGTTATTTTCTTTAGACTTGCTTGCTGTTTGAATAAAGTACCAAGATCTGAAATTCTTAAATGGGAGAGTCTTCACATAGTTGCATAATTATTCGACTACTCATTGATCTTCACTTATATCTTTCGGAGTAGTTTGTTGTTTGCTCTAGTGCTTCACTTACATATTTTAGAGCATGGTGGTAGTTTTATTTTGAAGAAATAGATGAAATCTCATGCTTCACTTATATTATTTTGAGAGTCTTAAATAGCATGGTAATTTGCTTAAAATCCTAATATGCTAAGCATAAAAGATTTGTAAGAATTCTTATGAGTGCGTTGAATACTAAGAAAAGATTGGAGCTTGATAATTGTTTTGAGATATGGAGGTGATAATATTAGAGTCATTCTAGTTGAGTAGTTGTGAATTTAAAGAATACTTGCATTGAAGTTTGTGATTCCCGTAGTATGCACGTATGGTGAACCGTTATGTAACGAAGTCGGAGCATGAGGTGTTTATTGATTGTCCTCCTTATGAGTGGCGGTCGGGGACGAGCGATGGTCTTTTCCTACCAATCTATCCCCCTAGGAGCATGCGCGTAATACTTTGCTTTGATAACTTCTAGATTTTTGCAATAAGTATATGAGTTCTTTATGACTAATGTTGAGTCCATGGATAATACGCACTTTTTCCCATCCTTTCACCATTGCTAGCCTCTCTAATATCGTGAACTTTTCGCCGGTATCATACACCCACCATATATCTTCCTCAAAACAGCCACCATACCTACCTATCATGGCATTTCCATAGCCATTCCGAGATATATTGCCATGCAACTTTCCACCGTTTCGTTTATTATGACACGCTCCATCATTGTCATATTGCTAGCATGATCATGTAGTTGACATCGTATTTGTGGCAAAGCCACCGTTCATAATTCTTTCATACATGTCACTCTTGATTCATTGCATATCCCGGTACACCTCCGGAGGCATTCATATAGAGTCATATCTTGTTCTAAGTATCGAATTGTAATTGTTGAGTTGTAAGAAAAATAAAAGTGTGATGATCATCATTTTTTAGAGCATTGTCCCAATGATGAAAGAATGATGGAGACTATGATTCCCCCACAAGTCGGGATGAGACTCCGGACGAAAAAGAAAAAAAAGAAAAAAGAGGCCATAAAAAAAAGAGAAAAGGCCCAAACAAAAAAATAAAAAAAATGAGAGAAAAAGAGAGAAGGGGCAATGCTACTATCCTTTTACCACACTTGTGCTTCAAAGTAGCACCAAGATCTTCATGATAGAGAGTCTCCTATGATATCACTTTCATATACTAGTGGTAATTTTACATTATAGAACTTGGCTTGTATATTCCAATGATGGGCTTCCTCAAAATGCCCTAGGTCTTCATGAGCAAGCGAGTTGGATGCACGCCCACTTAGTTTCTTTTGTTGAGCTTTCATATACTTATAGCTCTAGTGCATCCTTTGCATGGCAATCCCTACTCATTTACATTGATATCTATTAATGGGCATCTCCATAGCCCGTTGATATGCCTAGTTGATGTGATACTATCTTCTCCCTTTTTGTCTTCTCCACAACCACCATTCTATTCCACATATAGTGCTATGTCCATGGCTCACGCTCATGTATTGCGTGAAGATTGAAAAAGTTTTGAAAATGTTAAAGTATGAAACAATTGCTTGGCTTGTCATCGGGGTTGTGCATGATTTAAATACTTTGTGTGGTGAAGATGGAGCATAGCCAGACTATATGATTTTGTAGGGATAACTTTCTTTGGACGTGTTATTTTGAGAAGACATAATTGCTTTGTTAGTATGCTTGAAGTATTATTATTTTTATGTCAATATGAACTTTTGTCTTGAATCTTTCGGATATGAATATTCATATCACAATTGAGAAGAATTACAATGAAATTATGCCAACTAGCATTCTACATCAAAAGTTATCTTTTTTATCATTTACCTACTCGAGGACGAGTAGGAATTAAGCTTGGGGATGCTTGATACGTCTCCAACGTATCTATAATTTTTTATTGCTCCATGCTATATTATCTACTGTTTTAGGCAATATTGGGCTTTATTATCCACTTCTATATTATTTTTGGGACTAACCTATTAACCGAAGGCCCAGCCCAGATTTGTTGTTTTATGCCTATTTCAGTGTTTCGAGGAAAAGGAATATCAGACGAAGTCAAAACGGAACGAAATCAACTGGAGAAGTTATTTTTGGAAGGAAAGCAACCCAGGGAACTTGGAGTGCACGTCAGGGGAGATACGGGCTGCCCACGAGGGTGGGGGCATGCCCCCCTACCTCGTGGGGCCCCCGCAGCTCCACCGACGTACCTCCTGCACCCATATATACTCACGAACCCTAAAACTTCCAGAACGGAGATTAGATCTGGAGTTCCGCCGCCGCAAGCCTCTGTAGCCACCAAAAACCTAATCGGGACCCTGTTTCGGCACCCTGCCGGAGGGGGGAACCCTCACCGGTGGCCATCTTTATCATCCCGGCGCTCTCCATGACGAGGAGGGAGTAGTTCACCCTCGGGGATAAGGGTATGTACCAGTAGCTATGTGTTTGATCTCTCTCTCTCTCGTGTTCTTGATTTGGCACGATCTTGATGTATCGCGAGCATTGCTATTACAGTTGGATCTTATGTTTCTTCTCCCCCTCTTCTCTCTTGTAATGGATTGAGTTTTCCCTTTGAAGTAATCTTATCGGATTGAGTCTTTAAAGATTTGAGAACACTTGATGTATGTCTTGTCGTGAATATCTGTGGTGACAATGGAATATCACGTGCCACTTGATGTATGTTTTGGTGATCAACTTGCGGGTTCCGCCCATGAACCTATGCATAGGGGTTGGCACACATTTTCATCGTGATTCTCCGGTAGAAACTTTGGGCACTCTTTGAAGTACTTTGTGTTGGATTGAATAGATGAATCTGAGATTGTGTGATGCATATCGTATAATCATGTCCACGGATACTTGAGGTGACATTGGAGTATCTAGGTGACATTAGGGTTTTGGTTGATTTGTATCTTAAGGTGTTATTCTAGTACGAACTCTAGGGTTGTTTGTGACACTTATAGGAATAGCCCAATAGATTGATTGGAAAAAATAACTTTGAGGTCGTTTCGTACCCTACCATAATCTCTTCGTTCGTTCTCCGCTATTAGTGGCTTTGGAGTGACTCTTTGTTGCATGTTGAGGGATAGTTATGTGATCCAACTATGTTATTATTGTTGAGAGGACTTACACTAGTGAAAGTATGAACCCTAGGCCTTGTTTCCTATCATTGCAATACCGTTTACGCTCACTTTTACCACTTGTTACCTTGCTGTTTTTATATTTTCAGTTTACAAAAACCTATATCTACCATCCATATTGCACTTGTATCACCATCTCTTCACCGAACTAGTGCACCTATACAATTTACCATTGTATTGGGTGTGTTGGGGACATAAGAGACTCTTTGCTATTTGGTTGCAGGGTTGCTTGAGAGAGACCATCTTCATCCTGCGCCTCCCACGGATTGATAAACCTTAGGTCACCCACTTGAGGGAAATTTTCTACTGTCCTACAAACCTGTGCACTTGCAGGCCCAACAACGTCTACAAGAAGAAGGTTGTGTAGTAGACATCAAGAGACCATCTTCATCCTACGCCTCCCATGGATTGATAAACCTTAGGTCATCCACTTCAGGGAAATTTGCTACTATCCTACAAACCTCTGCACTTGGAGGCCCAACGATGTCTACAAGAAGAAGGTTGCGTAGTAGACATCAAGCCCTAGATTGGTTCTGCCCATGTTTCGCCTCAAGACGGCGGCGCTTCGTCTCGAAAGCTTCCTTCTGATTTTTTTCCAGGTCAAAACACACCATATAGCAGAAGATGGGCATCGGAGACCTGCCAGGTGGCCCACAAGACCGGAGGGCGCCCCCAGGGGGTAGGGTGTGCCCTCCACCCTTGTGGATGGCAGGTGGCCCCCCTCTGGTGCTTTCTTCGCCCAATATTTTTTACATATTCCAAAAATATTCTCCGTGAAGTTTCGGGACTTTTGGAGTTATGCAGAATAGGTCTCAAATATTTGCTCCTTTTGCAGTCCAGAATTCCATCTGACCGCATTCTCCCTCTTCATGTAAATCTTATAAAATAAGAGAGAAAAGACATAAGTATTGTGATATAATGTGTAATAACATCCCATAATGCAATAAATATCAAATATAAAAGTATGATGCAAAATGGACGTATCAGATACATATGTCGTGACTGGCTTGGCGATCTCCGCTTTGTCCAGCCTCTGGCTTGGTATGGGATGGGCGTGGTTTACCAATTGGTGCATGCTACTTCTTGAGCTTGCATTGGTTTTTCCCTTTGAAGAGGAAAGGATGATGCAGCAAAGTAGAGATAAGTATTTCCCTCAGTTAAGAACCAAGGTATCAATCCAGTAGGAGAAACACGTAACTCCCCAATATATGCACCTACAAAAACAATCAAACACTTGCACCCAACGCGAAAAAGGGGTTGTCAATCCCTTCACGGTCACTTGCAAAGGTGAGATATGATAGAGATAGATATAAAAGATTACTAAAACGTAAAACAAAATAAAAGTAAATAAATTGCAGCAAGGTATTTTTGATATATAGATATGAAAATATATGAAGGAAAATAGACCCGGGGGGCATAGGTTTCACTAGAGGCTTCTCTCTTGAAGGCAAATAATATGGTGGGTGAACAAATTACTGTCGAGCAATTGATAGAAAAGCGCAAAGTTATGACGATATCCAAGACAATGATTATTTATATAGGCATCATGTCCCTGTCAAGTAGACCGACTCCTGTCTGCATCTACTACTATTACTCCACACATCGACCGCTATCCAGCATTCATCTAGAGTACTAAGTTCATAAAGAACGGAGTAACGCCTTAAGTAAGATGACATGATGTAGAGGGATAAACTCAACCAATATGATGAAAACCCCACCTTTCTACCCTTGATGGCAACGATACAAATACGTGCCTCGCTACCCCTACTTTGTCACTTGGGTACCCCAAAACTAAGCACATCTCCCATTGCAAGAAAAACCAATCTAGTTGGCCAAACCAAACCGATAATTCAAAGAGAAATACAAAGATATCAAATCATGCATATAAGAATTCAAACAAGATTCAAATAATATTCATAGATAAGCTGATCATAAATCCACAATTCATTGATCTCGACAAACACCCCGCAAAAGAAGATTACATCGGATAGATCTCCAAGAACATCGAGGAGAACATGGTATTGAGAATCAAAGAGAGAGAAGAAGCCATATAGCTACTAGCTATGAACCCATAGGTCTGTGGTAAACTACTCACGCTTCATCGGAAGGGCGATAGAGTTGACGTAGATGCCCTCCCCGATCAAATCCCCCTCCGGTGGGATGCCGAAAAAGGCCCCAAGATGGGATCTCACGGTAACAGAAGGTTAAGGCGGTGGAAAAGTATATTGGTGGACGCTTCTGTTGATAATGGAATATTTGAGGATTTATGGAACTCAGAGGGAGGTCGGTGGACTCCCGAGGGGCCCACAAGCCACGGGCGCGCCCCCCTAGGGTGCGCCCTAAAGGCTTGTCGAGTCCTCGGGACTCTTACGACTTGGCCTCCAAGCTCTATGGATGTCTTCTGGTCCAAGAAAAATAATCGTAAAGTTTTATTCGTTTGGACTCCGTTTGATATTCCTTTTCTGTAAAACTCATAAACAAGGAAAAAATAGAAACTGACACTGGGCTCTAGGTTAATAGGTTAGTCCCTAAAATAATATAAAATAGCATATTAATGCATATAAAACATCCAAAACAAATAATACAATAGCATTGAACAATAAAAATTATATATACGTTGGAGACGTATCAGTGCACAACCGTCTTGTTGGTAGGTCCTACCTGAACTCCAGGTGATCTGGAACCATTATATATTCTGGTTATACCAGAGGCCTCCGGCTCCAATCATGCCGCAGGTCCTTTCTAATTGGGGGTTTGTTTCTTTCTTCTGCCTGTCCCGTGCTTCAACCTCCTCCAGGTTGACCCTTTCTGCTAATATGGCCTGCGAGTGGCTACCATGGAGTGTGATGACACCACGTGGTCCTAGCATCTTCATCTGCATGTAGGCGTGATTTGGGATGATCATGAACTTTGTGAAAGTTGTTCTTCCTAGCACTGCATCATATCCTCCCACGAAGGGAACAACCTCGAAAGTAATGAGCCCGCATCTGGAGTGAAAGGGTGTGCCAAATGCAACCTCAAATGTGATCTGGCTATGGGTGCCACCTTGCTCCCTGGCACTACGCCATGGAACTCCGTCGTGGAAGGGCGGAGGGCCTCCAATGGTACGTCCATCCTTTGCAGTGTGCTTACATACAATATGTTTATTCCCGAGCCCCCGTCCGTGAGCACTTTGGGGAAGCCGCAACCCTCGATGAGCGGGTTTATAATGAGCAGCAACCCTCCTGGGATGCATAGGATCTCCAAGTGGTCTTCCTACCTGAAGGAAATTGTTTGCTCCGAACACTTAAGGAATTGAGAGTGTTTTCTTTCTCGTGTGTGGTGACGTCTGCGTGTGTGCCACCTTGGCCTTTGCTCTTCTGTGATCTTGACCCATCTAACGTCCATTGGGAGAGATCGTTGCCCTGGGTTGCGGGGCTGTTGTTCTTGGAGGTCCACCTGTGCCGATGAAGATGGAGGAAGCCCGCACAATAAACGGGTGCAAGAAGCCCCCACCACATGCAACATGTGGAGTGAAATGTGAGACGGCAAATGCAAACATAAGAGCATTACTAGTAGAACCCTCAAACCCTCACTAGCGTTTTAAGGGTTCAAAATGATCTTTTTGTGCACGTTTACGGGTTGAAAAACAGGGGCAAAGATTAGAACCCTCAAACTCAACCCTTATAACGGAATATTCCTCATGAACGACGTTGTCGTTGCGCGCGGGAGGTCGACAGGGCGGCCGCCGGCGACGGTGGCGACTAGCAGCGGCGGTCGCGGGCGTGAGCGCGGGAGTTGGGAGGACTTTTCCCTCCCACGCGAGGATAACCGCCAAATGAGGGTTGGGGTAGTTTTTGCTCCCCAACCCTTACTTTTGAGGATTGGGAGAGGGTTTAAAGGTTGGACCTTTAAAAAAATTTAAGGGTTTGAGGGTTAAGGGGTTTTAGTCTACGGCTTTTTTTCGATGAAAACTGTAAAAAAAGCAGTTATTTTTAGAAATTTGAGGGCTCTACTAGTAATGCTCTAAGGTAGCGGGAATAAGGAGAGAAAGAAGCATGATGGACACCTCCTCACACACAAGCATAAACCGACTTGAAGACATAACAACAAAAACCAAAAATGACCCAACGAGCCACTGACCGTTGGGAACAGAAACATACGGCCCCAAGAACAGCCACATGGCCAAAGAGGGATGCCACAACGCTCGTGCATGCCTGTGTTGCGCGAGTGAAAGAGGCTCTAGGCCCAACAACGTACAAAAACCGAGCACATGAAAAGCTAGCTAGCTGGGACGTGCGAAGGCAAGAGTCAGGGTAGGTAAAGCCCGGGCGAAAGGTGAGGTGTGCACACGCGTCAGGCTGCCTCACGCAAGTTAACAGGCACCGTCGGGGGTGTGTGACGCTAACAGGGTGACCCGGCCTCACCCTCTGGCGCGGGGCACCATGCGGGCATGACCAAAATCACCACATGATGTTGCCCTGGCCGTGCCCACGGTCGATCTGTCATGGACCCCCGAGTAAGACTAGCCATAGTGGGAGTAACTTCAGTAGTAACATCGAGTCCAACTCAGCAAATTTGCTTATGTGGCAATGAGTTAATGAGGAGAGAGGTAGTAGTAGTAACTTAGCTAGTTACTGTAACATCACATGTCCCAATGCAATATAAGTCTATAACATAATAAATGAAGCTCTGCATGTTACCACACTTATGTTACTACCCATTATGAAGGTAGTAACATAGTCTAGGGATATGTGTATGTTACTAGTGTATGTTACTCTCCATTGTGGCTAGTCTAAAAGCCCCCTAGGTCGCCTGGGTGCGCCATCCAACCATATCTGATGGCGTGGAGAGACCCAGGGACGCAACCACGGGGCCAACATGAAACATACGACATGGAGGGCCTCCTCGTGGAGCCAGTCTCTGGCACCAGCCGGCTGGCACGGTGCAAGCCCCGCCTGTCATGACTGAACCAACCTGGCGGGGGCCGAAGACACCAATAGCTGAGTCTGGTCGGCACGCTGCAGGAGCAGGCCAGTGGCCTCGGCCATGCCCGCGATCCACCTTTCATTGACCACCCGGGCACACATCGTTCGAGCAGATCAAAGGACACATAGAGCCCCCGAGAGGCCTCCGCGACACGTCACCGGCAAACAGACGGTGCAGAGGCCCTCTTTGTTCTCGAAGAGCCCCGGGAGATTAGTACTACAACATCCTTTATAATAGTATAATTAAATCACCACTGCCATAAAATCAACACTATATTTTGTGTTATTGTCCTTAGGGCATCTCCAATGGCAACCCACAAATTTCCTCCTGCATTCGTCCGCGGGCAGAGGGGACCAGTCCACGGACACAGACGCGGGAGGCCGCCATCCAACCGTATCATGTATATGTCCATAGTAAATTCAAATTCAAATGTACTCCGATCCAACACGCCGGATCACACCTGCGCCAGATCGCATGCCCGATCACAACCATAAATAGGCAAATATGCTTAGTTTTACTTGCCCGAATCTAAAAGAACATCTTTTCCTCGAGTGTGGCCTTCCTGTCTTCGATCATGGTCCTCCTCTCTTCGAGCTTGAGCTTCTTTTTCGTTGCCTCCATCAACAGGTTGGACTTCTCCGCCTTCTTCTGCTCCTTGATGTCCGAGCGCCTCATGCATGCCTCCTCCTTCTTCGCCGAGATGTCCTTGAACCTCTCTGTCAGCTTGGGCACCGCACCTTCTCGCTTTCCCCTCTCCCCCCACTTCTTCCCCCGTCAATTTTTTCTAAACTTCTTCGACGGTTCTTGGGTTGGGCCTTGTTGGCTTGGGCGGCGGTCTTGGCCATGAAAATGTTCCACTTCGGTTGCCCACAACCATATGTGAATGTTCCACTTCAGTTGCCTTTTGCTCCGTGCCATGGATCGGATCAATGCTAGTGGCCAATCATGCATAGCACAACAGATCGTCCTCTCACATGTTGAGGTTTTCTCCTCTACCCTTCTTCGGATCATCGGTTGTATCATCCAGATCATCGTCGTGGTCCTCCCTCCCCCCCTGCGGCTGCTGCTCTTCGGTGGCCCAATGCTATCGATGTTGTGTGCCATCGCCTGTTTGGGTGTAGGATTGTTGCATGGTCGTCTGGATGTAGCATTGTTGGTGGTGCTAGTTGCCGACTAGGTGGGATCTAAGTCTTCCACCTGCCCGTACACATAGCCCCCTCATCCTCCCTCGCCTTCATCGTGGATGATGTCGATCATCTCCTTGTCCGTGTCGTACGCTGGCTCCCCCGCTCTAGGCATTGCAGCGAACAACGTGCGACACCCATCTACTCCGCACCTGCCGTCCGCGCCCGAACGAGCTGCAACGAAGAATACTCGGAGAAGAGCCGCATCGCTTTAACATCGAAAATGTAAGGCACCGTACTGACGGGGGTTCCGAGCTACTTGGCGGCGTAGTAGTGCGGAGGCTTGTAAGGCTTCGGCCACGGCGCCGTTTGTACTGTGGGCGCACCCGTTTGGCGGCGTCCGCCACGGCAGCGCCAATCGCCTCGTCTGCCACGACCTCCACGCCCATCGCTACCACCAGGCCCGCCGGCGGCCTACCGCTTCTTGAGCTTCTCCTCCATTGCGGCTTTCGCTTTGACGCGAAGAGTTTGCCGCATCGCCGAGCTGATCTTCCCGACGAGGGTGATGCTCGGATCCTCTGGCACCTCCGTCGGCTCCATCTCCGACAGGTTCTCGCACGGTCCATGCGTCGGTGGCGGAAGGAATGAGAGGGTGGGAGAAAAAAGAGGGAATTGGGCGGAGAGTGACGAGGAATGAAAAGAAGAGAAATTGAGGATTTTGACGTGGAAACTGTGCGTGATGCTACAAAAGCGTGGGCTCCGCCTTTCTTTTGGGTTAGCCGGGGGGTAGAGAATGACGTTTCTCGTGTTCGGACTTCCGCAAAGCCACCACGTTTGTCTCCGTTTTGCGAGAAAATCATGTCCGAACCACGCCGCGAACTGATACAAGACCGTGCTGAATGGCTTTCGCGGTTCGGGCAACGTGGTCCGATTCGTCCGAAAGCACGCGGGAGGTTTGCGGATCGGCGGGAGATGCCCTTAGAGCATCTCTAGTTGATGGTGTAAATTTGGACGTGTATATCTCCATATACACGTCCATATACACGTTGCTAAATTATACACCTCCCAGTTTTTCAGTGGAACGTGTAAATTAGGACGTGTATATTTCCAACGGCTATATTTTCAAACTTCCAACGGCTATATTTTCAAACGGTTATATTTCCAACGGCTATATTTCCAACGGCCATATTTCCAATCTATATAAACCACCCCTACCACCTCTCTTCCAGCACACTTCTACCTGTGACTTCTCTTCTCACCTAAATTTCTCTATCGTTTCTCACGCAACACAATGAACACATCCACTTGGGACATGAGTTCTTCGTCATCTTCATCTGGCGACGATGAACTCATACTTGCAGCATTCGCCGAGCGCGAGGAGGAAGAGAGGAAGAACGCTCGACGCCATGGCGGTTCCAAGCATGGACGTCAGTCAATCGATCGAGGAAGAGATGCCGGATTTGTTCTTCTGTGGGACGACTACTTCAAAGAAGTTCCTCACTTTCCCGAACATTTGTTTCGACGAAGGTTCGTAATTAGTACACTTCTCTGCTTTGGTACTTTTTTCATTTCCCTGTCTCATTTAATTTTTATGCACAGATTTAGGATGTCGCGTACTTTGTTCAACTGCATAGCTGATGGTATACTTGAGCATGACTATGATGATTATTTTACGCAAAAAAGAAGTGCTTCTGGAGCTCTTGGGTTACATCCTTTGCAAAAGATGACCGCGGCGATGCGGATACTAACATATGGAGTAGCAGGTGATTATGTTGATGAGTACATCCAGTCCGCTTAGTCTACTAATTTAGAGTCTTGCAAGAAATTTGTGATCAAAGTTTGTGAAGTTTTTGGGGAAAAGTACCTGAGATCTCCAAATGAAGAAGACATTGCTAGGTTACTTGCAATAGGGGAGGAAAGAGGATTTCCCGGTATGTTAGGGAGCATAGATTGCATGCACTGGGGGTGGAAAAATTGCCCCAAAAAATGGCATGGCATGTTTAAAGGCCATGTGAGCGAGCCCACTATGATCTTGGAAGCAGTTGCTTCACAAGATCTTTGGATTTGGCATGCTTATTTTGGTTTACCAGGGTCTCTGAATGATATAAATGTTCTTCAACGTTCTTCTGTTTTTACAAAGCTAGCCGAAGGCCAAACTCCTCCAGTGAATTATAACATCAATGGCCATCGGTACACAATGGGGTATTACCTTGCAGATGGTATCTATCCACGGTGGGCAACATTTGTGAAGAGCATACCAGCTCCAACTACCAGAAAGCATAAAACTTTTGCCAAGAAGCAAGAAGGGGCTAGGAAAGATGTGGAACGAGCCTTTGGAGTTCTGCAATCCCGTTTTGCCATTGTTCGTGGACCTGCTAAAGGATGGAAACGTAAAGAAATCACTGATGTCATGAAAGCTTGTGTCATAATGCACAATATGATAGTTGAAGAGGAGCGACAAACTGGTCGGCAAAGCTGCACTTTTGAGGCAATGGGAGAAAGAGTCACAGTCTCTCGTACTCATGCGGAAGAACTGAGCTCTTTTATTCAGATGACTCACCGGATTAGAAATTTCGATGAACATGATCAGCTTAAACTTGATCTAATTGACCATGTGTGGCAAAAGTTTGGAAACGAGTGATGTCCTAGTTATAGGTTTGTAATCCATTTCTTTTCATTTGGTTTTAATTTATGCAATGAGTGATGTAATCCATGTCTTTGTAATGCAGCTATCAAAAAAAATATTTATGCAATGAGCGATGTAATCCATGTCCTCAACTAGCAGAAAGCAGTAAATAGTTCTTACAACTACAACATATAGCTCACATTACCCTAGGCCGCGAGCAAGGATCTCCTTCTGTTTATCTTGGTAGAACTTCTTTTGCACATCAGTCATACCACTAGTGTCGATGAGCATGATCCTCTCATCTAATTCAAACTGTCTCCGTGCATCCTCCCTCTCATTTCGTGCATCTTCATTCTTTTTGAGTGCAATCTCCTCTTTTCGCAATTCCAATTGTTGTGCGTAGCGAGCATTTCTGGCCGCCTCTTTGATCTCATCCTTCTCTAGCTTTGCTGCCCACACAGTTTTTAATGACAGCTTGCAAGCACTGTCATCAGCTTTACCTCTCTTATCCTTCTTCACACCATCAGGTCTTTTCTCATGTTCAAGAGCATCAGTGCGTATCGAGGTAGCATCAGTACGTACCGAGGATGCATCACCCAGATCATTGGTGGCTGTGCCCGGACTTGCATCAATGGTCTTCTTTTGTTTCTTAGAAGTTTCAACTTCTCTTGTCTGCCACTTTGGATACTTCGAAAACTCTACATAGCAATGCATCAGTGTGAAAGGCTTCTTTTTTTTAAGATCCATTTCCTTGAACAAAATGTGTGCATCGTTTGTCTGCACATATAAATATGTTGTCAAAATCAGCACAACACATATAGAATATTACACATCACATATAGAATTACAAGAAATGCGCATACCTTTTCTTCTATAGTCCTTCCACTTTCTTGCCTATTTAAAATCTGCTGAAGGCAACCACAAAATTTAGAGGTCTCTCTGTTAATCGTTGTGTAACGGCAATTGATTGCATTAGCATTACGCTCCGGCCATGATGATTCCTTGTGTGTGTTGTAGTACTCTGAAATTCTATCCCAATAAGCATCTCGGTTTTGATCTGTCCCAACAATATCCAAACTTGCATTTGCCCATGCTGCTATGAGAACTTTGTCCTCATCACTAGACCAATTTTTTCCTTTGTTGGATTTTCCTTTCTCTGTTATTGCAGAACGGTGCTGAGTTGATGGAGTTGCCTGCTCTCCAATTGGACTATCTGGTTGTGTTTGTGTGTAACCAAAACCAATGGTGTCCAAGAAGCTTTGGTCACCATCCATCTGCAATCAACCAATGCATAGCTATTTTAGACCACAATCTGACATCAAATTGACATGGCCAAGCAACAATTTGCAATAGACAAATACCAAATATCAACACCAGATGAAGAAAGCATTGCAATTTCCTGCCTCTCCCCTGCCCGTCGACCTCACTCCTCTCCCCAAGCCGCAGGCCGCCGGCCTCCCCAGCCCGTCACCACCTACCTCTCCCTAGCCCGTCACCACCTACCTCTCCCCAACCCGCAGCTAGCGCCGCCCGCACCCGCTCTCCGCCGCCCGCACCCCGCCCCCCGCCGCTCGCACAGCGCCGCCCGCATCCCGCACCCGCCGCTCGCACAGCGCCGCCCCGCCCGCAGCTAGCGCCGCCCGTAGCTAGCCCCGCCCGCAGCTAGCGCCGCCTCCCCACGCAGCCGACCTCCCGCCGCCGCCAGATCTAGCTGCAGGCCGTGCGCCGCCCCCCTCCCCCAACCCCGCCCGTCCCCGCCCTCCCGCTCGTGAGAAAGGCCGAAGACGAAGAATTTGTACCTTGGGTGACGGCCGGAGAAGGAACGCGACGGCGACCTGGGGGCGAGCTCCTCCGATTCTTCCTCCAGGCGGGCGCGGGACGAAGCAGCCGTCTCGTTTTCGCGAGCTGAGACGAGCGTGGCTTGCTCGTGTATATTTTCACGCCTCGTACCGTCGTGGACTGGGCGTGGATGTTTACACGCCCTTTTACACGAGTCGCTGGGAGTAATTTTTTACCTGGCATCGTGTATATTTGCTATACACGTCCATATAGATGATCCACTAGAGATGCTCTTAGTGGCCACCCAAAAACCTCACGCGAGGGTCACGCGTGGACTAAACGCGACACACGGTGTGACTAGAACCACGGCGAGAGAAATAGCCCGTCTTTCGTGGAGTGCTCTGTCCATGGTTTCGAGAAATGGGAAAGGCAAAATTCACAGTCCAAATGACGGAGAAGACGCCAAACCAAACCTGCTCCAGTCGGACGGCGGAGGATGCCAGGACGCCACTTGGATTCAAACCTCCATTTCACATTTTCACTGCTCCCCCACGAAATCCCGAGACTACCCCTGCCCTCCCGGGTCTCCTCCTCCCTGGGCGGAACGGAGCTGTGGCCAACCACACCCCTCCCCCCCCTTCCCGTCCTTCCCCCAGCTCAGCTTCCTAGGGTTTCCTCTCGATCCAACCGCGACCTCCATGGCCAAGACCAAGCAGGGCAAGAGGGACATCGACTCCTACACCATCAGGGGCACCACCAAGGTCGTCCGAGGTACGTGCTCTCCTTGATGCTGCTGCTGCATCGCCATTTCCGCCAAGATTTGGTCATTTTTGACGGCCCTGCTTTCCGGATGCGAAGTCGGGGACTGCGTGCTGATGCGGCCGTCGGACACGGACAACGCGCCCTACGTGGCCCGGGTGGAGAGCCTGGAGTCGGACGGTCGGGGGAGCGTGCGGGTGCGGGTCCGCTGGTACTACCGGCCGGAGGAGTCCAAGGGCGGCCGCCGGCAGTTCCACGGGGCCAAAGAGCTCTTCCTCTCCGACCACTTCGACACGCAGAGCGCACACACCATCGAGGGCAAGTGCATCGTTCACTCCTTCAAGAACTACACCAAGCTCGACAACGTCGGCCCGGAAGACTTCTTCTGCCGATTCGAGTACAAGGCGGCCACCGGGGCGTTCACCCCCGACCGTGTCGCCGTGTATGTGCTGCGTGCCCTGCCTTCCGCTAGCTGTCGCTCGATTTGCAATGCATTGTGGGGCTGGCTGTCGTATGGTGGTCTCATTTGGGATTTTTGTGTTTAGGTACTGTAAGTGCGAGATGCCGTACAACCCAGATGACCTCATGGTGCAATGCGAGGGATGCAAAGACTGGTAAATCTCTGAGAAAAAAATGAATTCTTCTTGTCAGAGTTTACGCAGCTGATGTTGTCGTTTTGGTGGTTATATGGCCAAGAGATAGCATCAGCAACTAGCTGCCTTGCATTCACATGCTGCATTCAGCTTATCCAGCTTATATCTAATTTGTTGCCGTGCATCACGAATTAGTTTACCTTGCGTTCGGATATTTTCATTGGAAAGCCAAGTTAAATTGTGGTATGACATCTTTTGGTTAGGACTGAAGATAGTCAAGTGCAATTGATGAACTTCTAAGGTTTCTTACAGCCTGATGCTCCACATTCTTATGCTTTGCAGTTCTCAAAGTTATGTAGTTTACACTGATGTCACATTCATAGTTTTCATAAGATATATGATTCAAAAGAACAGTTTTGTCTCATGTCTGTGAAAGGGCCGCCTCTCTTAGAAAATTCAGCAATCTCTTTGTTCTGTGTCTCATGCTCTGTTTCAGCATGTGCATTGTGCTTTTGCTTGGTTGTTTGAGAAATAGCTGCCTTGAAAGTATTGAGCTGGCTCTGATACAGTGATGCCATCTCCCTGTGGAATACTTGGGAAGTGCATATTGGATGTTTCTTTGGTGTTTATAAATTTGCATACTTTGACCTTTTTCCAACTTCGAGAGATGTTTGAACTACATAAATATGTAAGTGTTTTGGACATACCATGTCAGAGTTTGGAAATCAGTATTTCACACAAGCACAGCATTCATTTGTTTTGATTTTTAGAGCTATCCTTATTTTCAATCTAAAATTGATTATATCTGCGGTTAAAGCATTGTATCTCATCCTTATATTTGTTGCAAGGAACACCTTACCTACAGAAGTACGGAGTATCATCTCAAGGAACACAATGTTGCATATTTATTAATCTATAAAGATGCAACACAAACGAGATGTTTGTTGTTTATTACTTCAGAAAAAGATGCAAAGAATAGAACATATGTTTGTCCTTTCCTTCTAGTTTGTGACTTAAAGGTTGCCTGTTTTGGATTGCCTCCTATAAGAGTATTTGCTACAACTAGTTTCGCATTGCAGTTCTCTCTTATCTGACCACCAATCATGTTAAATGTCTCCTAACCTTCTTTCCTACTTTCTATATATAGGCATGGCATGTGCCCTTTATATTTGCATACAGAACATTCAGCAACAAATTGCTACTCCCTCCGTTCCATAATAAGTATCGTGGTTTTAGTTCAAACGGAGGGAGTATTTAGTACTGTGCTGCTTCATTTCTGCTACTGTTGACCTTCTTTATTCACATGTTTATTCAGTATGTACCTTTGAACCTGTGCAGGTTCCATCCAACCTGTATGGGAATGACCATTGAGCAGGCCAAAAAGTTAGATACTTTCCTGTGCGCGGACTGTGCTAAAGAAAATGGTGCAAAGAGACCTTCAAATTCATACCCGAGTTCACCAAGTTCTGATTCTAAGGTCAGTGATTTTTTGTTCCTTTTTCTTGACAGTATTGTTTATTAAATTTCTGCTTGTAGCTAGCTTTATGCCTTTATCTTATTGAATTTAATTTCAAGAATTTCATTTCCAAAAGTTGGTGGTTCTTGCCTTTGTTCCTTCAATATTCCGAGGAAAATGTTTGGTGTTTGACTAAACAAGTACTCATGTATAGTTAAAATTTGCTGTCATGAGTTCTTTGAGTCCATGCATGTGTTTAGTACTTTGTCAAGAACCTTATTATATTGTGTTTGCAGAACATTAGTTAGTCCCTTGCGGCCTTGCCAAGCAGCCTTACATATGCTGCCAATCTTAAATAGGCTGTTATGGTAAGAATAATTGTTCTTTGGTTAGCAAAACAAGTTAGGACCTTAAAGTGACATTCTGATATTATCTTGGAATAACTGAATGCACTAAGCTGCTATCAGCAGTGATTAGGATCTTCTTTGTTAACACAGGCTATTGTCAGCCATTAGTATGATCTCAGTTCATGTATTTCATGGTGAAGATGAGCTTAATATAAGATATAACTTTTTTTGAGTAAAAGATATAGCTTATTCAGTACATTCTTTTCTATCCCTCTTTAATTTTGGCCCATCAACTGCAGGTTGAGCCGAAAAGGCGGAAGAGGTAATCGCTTCAACAAAAACCATCCCCGGTGAGGAGATGCACTGTTTATGGCGTCAGCCCTCCATTGCTGGTGCAGAAAAAAACGTGGCGTTGTACAGTGCATGAGATGAGCTAGGCTATTTAACTGTAGGATTGAAATTATGTTTGCTGCTGTATCTCGGGAGCGTTTCCTGCAATCTAGGTATCGGTGAGAAGGAAATCGGGAATTGTGCCGTCATTTGCTCTTGTCAAAGTAGCCCTTGTGTGTGAATTAACTTGTTCCCTGCAGGAAGCGGAAACGTTTCCTGTGTGAATGATGATGATGAGCTTGACTGTTGTAGTTTCATAATTTAGATGTGTCAGAGTCTTATGAACTGGTGACCATGGTGACATGTTTATGTTGTTTCAATAATTCTGCAATAATCCGTGCTACATACTTTTGTAGGGATTGTTTATTCCCAAGTTGCCTGAAATTTTACTAAATCTTAGGAGCCTTCATAAATCGTTAGATCAACATCTAAATCATCATCGTTAATGCCCCATTTCATATATTCCCTCTATCCATATATACAGGGTCTAACGTGTTTTTCGAGACTAACTTTGACCACATGTTAGAGCAATAATATGGCATGCAAGTTACACAAAGCATACCGTAAAATTCATACGTGAAAGGAGATTCTAGTGATATAATTTTCACATTATACATCTCATATACTGCTATTAATCTTATCAATAGTCAAAGGCCAGCCTTACAACAACGAATTATCCCTATATATATATGGATGGAGGGAGTATAAATACAAGTGAAATTGCACACATTCAACATTAAACTTTGTGGATTGGAATTGTGTGCGTAGTTTTCTATGAGGGAAGGAACTACTACGTTATGTACACACATAATTCTGGGTTACTGAATAGAATTGCAAGTAGAAGAGTGTCGGTGTGATGAGTTTTTGCCATTATGCGAGGGTGAAGCATGTTAGAGCAATAATATGACATGCAAGTTACACAAAGCATACCGTAAAATTCATACGTGAAAGGAGCTTCTAGTGATATAATTTTCACATTATACATCTCATATATTGCTATTAATCTTATCAATAGTCAAAGGTCAGTCTCAAAAACGAATTATCCCTATATATATGGATGGAGGGAGTATAAATACAAGTGAAATTGCACACCTTCAACATTAAACTTTGTGGATTGGAATTGTGTGCGTAGTCTTCTATGAGGGAAGGAACTACTATGTTCATGTACACACATAATTCTGGGTTACTGAATAGAATTGCAAGTAGAAGAGCGTCCGTGTGATGAGTTTTTCCTATTATGCGAGGGTGAAGAAGATAATATGCGCACGAGAGAGGTGACATCATGTTATATGTGAAGTCTCAATCTGGCCAACAAATATATAATCGGGAATTACCCGTCGGAACCTCGGTCTAAGTGCATCCACATTGATAAAATATCTAGGCCGTTTACAGGAATTTTGAAGAATTTTTTTAAGAAAAATTCCTTTGAAGCCATTTGGTTCGTAGGGATAGATTCCTATTCCTACGTGGGACATGAACCAATCTTTATGTTTCAAAGAAAAAAAATAGCCCAGACCCAATGAAAAAGTTTATATCCGATGAATCAAATGTCATCTTTTTTTTACAGGATTTGACATGCGTGTCATCTTACTTTCTATGATTTTTCAATCCTCATTATATTTCTATCATATGAACGGAAGGACGTCTTAAAAGTTATTAAAAGAAGTCAAATAATTCTGAAACTATTTTGGAATAAACATGGTCTAGTGTTATACTCGCATATAAAGTTTCGCGAAGAAATGACTTATGTGGTTTTATGTGCCAAAAAAATCGGTTCTATGTACAAGTTACTATTCAAGTATTTTGAAGTTGTATTTTGTTTATTTTCTCATACAGGAACACAAAAGTCATTTCTCCGAGCAAACTTCATACGAGAAGAACACTCGACCATGTTCACCACAAAAAAGTTCCAGAATTGTTTGATTTTTTTAAAAGTTTTTAGAGGTTAGAATGCTTTAGTAGTAATTACATTCTAACCTCTAAAAACTTTAAAAAAAAGGCAAATTACATTTATATTATGTCCCAAAACTATGCGTCCCATATGCAATATTGTAATAAAGAAGGCAAATTACATTTATATTATATTTAAATTTGGCTTATGGCTACAAAGCTCATCAAACAAGTTGATAATCT
Organism: Aegilops umbellulata; assembly: GCA_032464435.1. Taxonomy (NCBI): domain Eukaryota; kingdom Viridiplantae; phylum Streptophyta; class Magnoliopsida; order Poales; family Poaceae; genus Aegilops; species Aegilops umbellulata. The sequence goes on from CP136058.1 coordinate 360,179,088, forward strand.
CATTGAAGGAAACTTTGTAGCTATTTTATTCATCCTTGAGGCACAGCAAACTGAAAAGACAACAAATATAGGTACTAAATAAAACCATTACCTCGTGTATAGCTGTAATGATACCATCACAGGTTCTAAATTTGGGTGCTTCGTCAGGTATAAGAGCAACTCTAGCAGACCCTGCAACCGGCCCGCAAAACGCGTTTACAGTTCGTGGAAAACCGCTTTTGTGGTCTGGCTCGGACGGCCACAGATGCAGACCCCCCAAACTGACCTGTAAAAAGGTATATTCGCGGAATATACTTTTTTATGGGTCGGCTTCTGCGGGGTCTGCTCGGACACCGCCGCGACGACCCGCAAACAGAAAACGCCAATTCTCGCATTTGACATAGGTTTCCACAAATAAGTTCAAATTCAAACAACATAACACAGTTTTACGCGTAAATAAAAGCCAAGTTTAGTACGGCAAACGCAAAAGAGGGTCTTGCAAAAGTTTACGCCCATGTCCGGCATCATCTTGGTCGATCTTCACTCCGCGCCATCGAGTCCATCTTGAAGTTCATCGCCACCACCGAATCCACCTCCGGCGCTTGTTCCAACCCCTGCACCGAAATCATCAACATTGCCACCATATGGAGCAGAGAAAACATTTCCGGAACTGTAGCACGCACCGGCCGACGCAACCATTCTCCTCTTCAAGATTTCTCTCCTTGCCATATCATGCCATGTTTTGGTGAGATCGTCTATGTCACTGCGATTCATTGACATGATCTTGTTCTCTTCGGCGAGCAACTTGGACATGGCTTTGTTTTCTGCGGCGTGTGCTCTTCTCTCCTCAATGGCAGCTTTGCGCAGCCCCTCTTCCTTGAGCAATTGCCACTTTCCTTGCTTCTCCTTTTCCTTCTTCTCGGTCAACTCTTTCTTGATCTCCAACGACTTCAACAACATCAACTTGTTTGATTGCACCATGGCATCAATCTTTTCCCTCAAGCTCGATGCTTCTTGCTCTCTCTTCATCTTCTCCTTAGTCTTCTTATCGCCATCGGGCTTGTGCCAATTTCTTGGGCCATCATCATCCTCATCTTCATCCATGTTTGTAAGTGACCTCTCTTCGGTGGGGATTATTTGTCGATCAACTTCCACTCCTCGCACTTTTGGAGCAACTCCCAACAATGCTCTAGTTTGAAGAATCTGCCTTCCAAAGCTTCCCATCATGCGGAAGTATTGATCTTCAATCCTTTGCCAATACCTCTTGGCGGTTTGAGAAGTACCCGTGCATGCATCAAGAGACACCGCACTCCACGCATTGATCAAAACTTGATCTTTGGCTTTTCCCAGTTTTTGTTTGCGATTGCTCATACGCTTCCGCTTCGGTCTCCTCCAATTCTTCCTCACAACCATGATCGTCCATGCCGCCCTCCGTTTCATTATAGTCGAATGCGGCGAACGAGGCTTGACCAATGTCAACGGCGTTGGTGTCCAACAAGCTCACAAACTCGATAGTTGCATTGTTCGAACCACCGCTATAGTGAACGACAACAAGTCACGAGCTATCGCAAAATGGCATAGCAAACAAAAAATGCAATTGAGCGGCATCGCATACCTTCCGGCCATTTCGTCAAACACCTCGCTTGCGGTGGGAGCAGCACCGTTGCCCGGCATCGCCAGGGAACCTCTTTCTGCGGCGAAGGGAGTGGATGAAGGAGTCGGCCTCTTTGTAGCCGGAATCTTCTTCCGCTTTACGCCGGAGACCTTGCCGAACTTCTCCGCCGCCTGCCGGGATCGCGCATCGGCGTTGGCGCCCGGAGCGCGGGCCTTCGCGGTGGGGGCTGCCGGAATCCTGCCCTGCACGACCACGTTGTCCTGCCGCTTGCGGGCAAGCGTGACGTTAACTTGGGTGACGGCGGGGACAACATGGCCGGCGACGAGATTCGCCCGAGAGGAGGGAGCGTGCACGACCTCGACGGTGACAGGGGACAGCCGGGAGTCATCCATGGCGGTGAAGGACGGCTGGGGAAGATGCACCGGAGCATGCGGTGGCGGGGCAATGGTGGCAGAGGGTGGGGGGAGCGGGAACGGGCGCGCGGAAATGTCCCTCCCGCCAAATCTCGCTGCGGATAGGGGCTGAGCTCGGGTCGTCCTCCTAGCCCGTGAATCTAGAGGTTGGGGGAGATGTTTTGCCGCGCCCCGCAGAAATATTTGCGGGCCGGGACGGGATGCGGGGTCTGATCGGGATGGTTTTCCCGCCCCGACATGCACTTTGGCGGTTATTTTGCGGGCCGGGGTGGGATGCGGGGTCTGCTAGAGTTGCTCTAACTACAGTAAATGACGGGCTCTGGTACGACACAACAGCAACCAACAAGATCCAACTTCGCAACACACATATTATCATCTGGGAAAAAATCGTCATTCAAGTTTAGGAAGGCAATATTAATAAAATGAAAATATATACCAGAAATACAAACAAAAAAATTGATGTATAGAGGTACGAATTGTTGGCAACGTGGAACATGAAAGGGTGGCCACAAAATTGTAATTGTAATTTGTTTGGGGTTTCGGAACTCCACTTGGTACGATGCAACACCATCTAAAAAAACATCATTCTAGCCGACAATTGCGGCTTGTAAAGCAATTTCCAGGTGGAACACAATACTTCTAATTTTTAATACGTCCTTCTAGAATGGATTTTTTCCCAAACATTCGACAAGGTAAGAGGATCGAGTATAGTGATTGTTCTATCAAGTAGATAAACAATGAAGAGAGCGAAGGGGCCAATTGTACAATATGGCAACAAAATTTTCACCAAGTAGGCTTTAGAAATACAAAAACCAAATTGCATAAATGGACATAAGAAGCATTATTACCAAATTGCACCCTAAGACATTAAAGCACATCTCAGGCTAACATCTAAAAAGTTCTGCAACGTAGTGTTGGACATCAAATGCTAAACGGAGTTTTGGGTCTCGCATGGAGTCATTCAGTATCATCTTATAGGGAAGTAAAACATTATTAACATTTATGGTAGTAATGACATGTGGTTGCCACCTTATGAGATATAATTAAAAAATTACAAGTAAAATAGTTGTTACGAGATTGTAATAACTTATAGAAAACATGAGGTTCATATAGTGATACATAGTGTCTTTGGTGAAAGAACACACTGGCTATAGATTCACCACTATGGATATTAACATTTTTAGCACGGAGGATTAAATGGTACAGACGGGCTTCAGTTTGCCAGACACTCTATATCACTATATGGATAACACTTTTCTATAAGTTGTTACAATTTCACAACACTCACTTTACTTGTAATTTTTACTTATACTTCAGAAGGCGACAACCACATGCCATTGCTATCGTAAATTCTAATAATGTTTAACTTCACTCTCAGATGATACTAGATGACTCCATATGACATCCAAAGCTCCCTTCAGCATTTTATGTCCAGCACTACATCATTGCAAAATTGTTTCATTGTTAGCCTAGGATGTGTTGTAGTGTCTCATCTTGGAAGTTGGTAAGAATGATTCACATGTCCTTTTATGTCATTTGTTTTTGTATTTCTAAAGCCTACTTAGTATAGATTTTGTTTCCATATTGCACGACTAATCGCTTTATTCTCTTCGTGTTTGACCTACTTGAGAGAACAATCACTATACTCAATCCTCTTCCCTTACCGAATGTGTGGGACAAAATCCATTCTGGAAGGACGTATTAAAAATCTAAATTAATTTGTTCCACCTTAACATTGCTTTACAAGCCATAATTCTTGGCTGGAATGATGATGTTTTTGGATGGCGTCCAATCATATCAGATGGAGTTCCAAGAAACCCAAACTAGCTAAAGCCTTAATATTATAATTATTTGGCCACCATTTAATGTTCCACATAGCTAACAATTCAACCTCTATACACAATTATGTTTATTTTTTTGGGTTTAAAGTTTATGCGCATGTGGCATGGTAATGAATATGGGCTAGCAGTTGTCCCGGTGTTGTACTCTCCATTCACCATTCATGTGTACTTTTAGATGAGTCCTTCATGATAGTCATATACAATGCACACGCAGGATGATACGTCTCCAACGTATCTATAATTTTTGATTGTTCCATGCTATATTATCTACTGTTTTGGACAATATTGGGCTTTATTATCCCCTTTTATATTATTTTTGGGACTAACCTATTAACCGGAGGCCCAGCCCAGAATTGCTGTTTTTGCCTATTTCAGTATTTTGAAGAAAAGGAATATCAGACGGAGTCGAAAAGGTATGAAATCAACTAGAGAAGTTATTTTTGAAAGGAAAGCTACCGGAAAAGCTTGGAGTTCATGTCAGGAAAGGAACGAGGGAGCCACGAGGGTGGGGGGCACGCCCACCCCCTAGGGCGCGCCCCTCTGCCTCGTGGGCCCCTCGTGGCTCCCCTGACGTACTTCTTCCGCCTATATAACTCCATATACCCTAAAACTTTCAGAGACAAGAATAGATCGGGAGTTCCGCCGCCGCAAGCCTCTGTAGCCACCAAAAGTCAACTGGGACCCTGTTCCGGCACCCTGCCGGAGGGGGGAACCCTCACCGGTGGCCATCTTCATCATCCCGGCGCTCTCCATGACAAGGAGGGAGTAGTTCACCTCGGGGCTGAGGGTATGTACCAGTAGCTATGTGTTTGATCTCTCTCTCTCTCTCTCTCTCTCTCTCTCTCTCTTGTTCTTGATTTGGCACGATCTTGATGTATCGCGAGCTTTGCTACTATAGTTGGATCTTATGTTGCTTCTCCCCCTCTACTCTCTTGTAATGGATTGAGTTTTCCCTTTGAAGTAATTTTATCGGATTGAGTCTTTAATGACTTGAGAACACTTGATGTATGTCTTGCCGTGCGTATCTGTGGTGACAATGGGATATCACGTGATTCACTTGATGTATGTTTTGGTGATCAACTTGCGGGTTCCGCCCATGAACCTATGCATAGGGGTTGGCACACGTTTTCGTCTTGAGTCTCCAGTAGAAACTTTTGGGCACTCTTTGAAGTACTATGTGTTGGATTGAATAGACGAATCTGAGATTGTGTGATGCATATCATATAATCATACCCATGGATACTTGAGGTGACTTTGGAGTATCTAGGTGACATTAGGGTTTTGGTTGATTTGTGTCTTAAGGTGTTATTCTAGTACGAACTCTAGGGATGTTTGTGACACTTATAGGAATAGCCCAATGGATTGATTGGAAAGAATAACTTTGAGGTGGTTTCGTACCCTACCATAATCTCTTCGTTTGTTCTCTGCTATTAGTGTCTTTGGAATGACTCTTTGTTGCATGTTGAGGGATAGTTATATGATCCAATTATGTTATTATTGTTGAAAGAACTTGCACTAGTGAAAGTATGAACCCTAGGCCTTGTTTCCTATCATTGCAATACCGTTTACGCTCACTTTTACCACTTGTTACCTTGCTGTTTTTATATTTTCAGATTACAAAAACATATATCTACCATCCATATTGCACTTGTATCACCATCTCTTCGCCGAACTAGTGCACCTATCACTACAAAAAAAGGACACATCCGTGACATTTTGGGCCGAACGATTTTTTTCTGTCATACATATGACACTTCTATGACGATAATTGTGAAAAACCTGGTATCATCATAGATGTGGTGGGCTCCTACTTCTATGACAAAAAATCATGACAGAAAATGGGCTTTTCGTCCTGGGCGGGCCGAAGACGCAGCTGCATGACATTCTTTGGGCCGTCCATGACGGAAAAAACCGTGGTAGAAGCGAGGGCGAGGAAAATTACGGGGAGTTCCCGGTTACGGTGGGAGGTCGGGGGCCGAGCGATGCACGCTTCTCTCGTACACGTACGCGCGTGTGTGCGAGGCGTTGGCTCTGAGTGAACCCGAGCGAGGCGTTGGGCTCTAACTGAACCCGAGCGATTGCACTGCAGGCTACGCGTTACTGAACCCGAGCGATCGACCGATGGTTGTTAACTGAACCCGATCGATCGATTCCTTCGCTACTGCTGCTAACTAAAGCCGATCGATTGGATGAACAGTGAGCGTTGCGGGGGGGGGGGGGGGTTGGATGAACAATGGTCGGTGGCGTTGCCTCTGGATGAACAGGACCCCGTGGTGTGGTGGAGGGCCTGATGAACAATAGACGGTGGAGGGGTGCCCGTGGAGGGGTGGATGAACAGGACCCCGTGGTGTGGAGGGCTGGATGAACAGTAGACGATGGAGGGGTGCCCGTGGAGGGGTGGTTGAACAGGACCCCGTGGTGTGGAGGGCTGGATGAACAGTAGACGGTGGAGGGGTGCCCGTGGAGGGGTGGTTGAACAGGACCCCGTGGTGTGGAGGGCTGGATGAACAGTAGACGGTGGAGGGGTGGTTGAACAGTAGCCGGTGGAGTAGCGCGCGGTGGAGGCTGAATGAACAGGAGCCCGTGGAGGCTGGATGAACAGGAGCACGTGGAGGCTGGAGGAGGTCGACGGTGGAGATGAACAGTATCCCATGGAGTCCCGTTTTGCGGTACGCCACACCCATCCCGATGAACAGGACCCCCGTTTCAACCGTAGCGCTCCAACACAAGTCCGTTTCGTCCGTTTTGCGGTACGCCACACCCCTCCCGATCAATAGGACCCCCGTTTCGACCGTAGGAGGTCCGTTTCCTCCGTTTTGCGGTACGCCAGACCCCTCCTGATGAACAGGATCCCGTTTCGAACGTGGCCGGTCGAACACAAGGCCGTTTCCTCCATTCTGCGGTACGCCAGGCCTCGTTTCCATCGCCTGTTTCGTCCAAGCCCTCCCAATGAACACGACGCATTCCGTTGCCTCCCCATGAACACGACGACGACGCTGATTCTCCGTTCCGACCCAGCCATGTACACGAGCCCTGGCCATACGTATGCGCGAGTAGGCGTTCAAGACCCCACCCGTATGTACACATACGTGACCGTATTTTCTTTCTTGCACCCTGGCCGCTGTATGTACGTGTACATGCTACGTGCGCGCCTCTACTACGACAAGTATATATGTACGTACACGTTCGCGACCAGAATTACAACTCTACGTATGCTTCGACCAGGTGGATCTCGACTGTCAGGCACTTCCTTGCGTGCAAAGATGTAGCTGGTGGGTCCCAGTAGTCAGGGGGCAAAATACGGTGGCCCGTCCGGTGGGTCCCCGCTGTCAGGTGGAGGAATAATTATTTTGCACGTAATAAGGAGGCACTTCCTTGCTGCGGCCGTGGACCCAGCTGTCAGCCTCTCCACGTACAGTCCACGTCCGATGGAAGCCGTTCCTTGACCACGCTGCGCCGGGGAAGACGCGGCAGTGGATGCCCACACGTAGAGGAGTACAAGGGCACTGGTTTGCTGCGGTGTGAGGCTGTCGTCGCTGCAGAGTAACAGGGGGTGTGGGTGAGTAGAGGGATGGCCTGGCCAGTGGTGGGAGTAGTAGGGGGCGGTGAGGCCTCCGCCGCATCGCAGCCGACCACGGGAGGCAGGAGCACGAGGCACGACCGACGCTGGTTTGGGCGGCTGGAGCAAGAAGACCAGAGGTTGAAGAAGCACTACGGCCGTTGGATGGACATCGTACGGTCACTGGAGCTAGAATCGTGCATATTGACTGAGTTGACAAAGCCCTCCGTCCCCATCAACTTAGTAGGCCCACAAGTCAGCCTGCCACTATACTGGGACCTAGCTAACAGGGGGAGTATTCATTTTTTATGCGTAATAAGGAGGCACTTCCTTGCGTGCGAAGATATAGCTGGTGGGTCCGAGCTGTCAGCGGTGGTAACGTTTTTTTCGCGAAATACAGAGGCCCTTTTGGTGGGTCCCTGATGTCAGGTGGAGGAATAATTATTTTGCGCATAATAAGGAGGCATTTCCTTGCGTGCGGCCGTGGACCCAGCTGTCGGCCTCTCCACGTACAGTCCACTTCAGATGCATGTCGGTCGTTGACCACGTTGACCAGGCCGCGCCGAGAGCACCAGGGCGGTGGACGACGGCGAGGACTAGGAAGGGAACGGCACGGAGGCAGGGAAGACTCGGCAGTTGTTTCCCACGCGGAGGGGAGTACGACCGTACAAGGGTTTACTGGTTCGTCTGCCGTCGCCGGAGAATAACAGCAGGTGTGGGTGAGTAGAGGGATGGCTAGGCCAGCGATGGGAGTACGGTGGGGAGTTGAGGCCTGCGCGGCAGCATAGCCGACTGATGACCCACAAGTATAGGGGATCTATCATAGTCCTTTTGATATGTAAGAGTGTCGAACCCAACGAGGAGCAGAAGGAAATGATAAGCGGTTTTCAGCAAGGTATTCTCTGCAAGTACTGAAATAAGTGGTAACAGATAGTTTTGTGACAAGATAAATTGTAATGAGCAACAAGTAAAAAAATAAATAAAGTGCAGCAAGGTGGCCCAATCCTTTTTTTAGCAAAGGACAAGCCGGAACAAACTCTTATATAAGGAAAAGCGCTCCCGAGGACACATGGGAATATTGTCAAGCTAGTTTTCATCACGTTCATATGATTCGCGTTCGGTAATTTGATGATTTGATATGTGGGTGGACCGGTGCTTGGGTGTTGTTCTTACTTGAACAAGCATCCCACTTATGATTAACCTCTATTGCAAGCATCCGCAACTACAACAAAAGTATTAAGGTAAACCTAACCATAGCATGAAACATATGGATCCAAATCAGCCCCTTACGAAGCAACGCATAAACTAGGGTTTAAGCTTCTGTCACTCTAGCAACCCATCATCTACTTATTACTTCCCAATGCCTTCCTCTAGGCCCAAATAATGGTGAAGTGTTATGTAGTCGACGTTCACATAACACCACTAGAGGCTAGACAACATACATCTTATCAAAATATCGAAGGAATACCAAATTCACATGACTACTAATAGCAAGACTTCTCCCTTGTCCTCAGGAACAAACGTAACTACTCACAAAGCATATTCATGTTCATAATCAGAGGGGTAATAATATGCATATAGGATCTGAACATATGATCTTCCACCAAATAAACCAACTAACATCAACTACAAGGAGTAATCAACACTACTAGCAACCTACTAGCACCAATCCCGGACTTGGAGACAAGAATTGGATACAAGAGATGAACTAGGGTTTGGAGATGAGATGGTGCTGGTGAAGATGTTGATGGAGATTGCCCTCTCCCGATGAGAGGAGCATTGGTGATGACGAGGGTGATGATTTCCCCCTCCCGGAGGGAAGTGTCCCCGGCAGAACAGCTCTGCCCGAGCCCTAGATTGGTTCCGCCTCGTGGCGGCGGAGTCTCGTCCCGAAAAGTTCGTCTTGGTTTTTTTCTCATCGAAAGACTTCATATAGGAGAAGATGGGCGTCGGAGACCCACCAGGGGGCCCATGAGGTAGGGGGGCGCGCCCTAGGGAGGGGGGCGCGCCCCCACCCTCGTGAGCAGGGTGTGGCCCCCCTGGCCTTCATCTTTGGCGAGGATTTTTCTTTATTTATTTTAAGATATTCCGTGGAGTTTGAGGACTTTTGGAGTTGCGCAGAATAGGTCTCTAATATTTGCTCCTTTTCCAGCCCAGAATTCCAGCTGCCGGGATTCTCCCTCTTCATGTAAACCTTGTAAAATAAGAGAGAATAGCCATAATTATTGTGACATAACGTGAAATAACAGCCCATAATGCGATAAATATCGATATAAAAGCATGATGCAAAATGGACGTATCAACTCCCCCAAGCTTAGACCTCGCTTGTCCTCAAGCGAAAAGCCGATAACAATAAATATGTTCTCATGTTTAGAGGTAGAGGCGTCGATAAAAATAAAATACGGACATGAAGGCATCATGATTATTCTCATAACAGCAACATATATAATTTTTGTCATATGATTACTTATGTTCAAGTGATGATCTATTCACAATGCAAAAGTATGAATCAGAAACCTTATTAGGCACCAACAAACTATGACCTCAGTCGTTGAAGCAATTGCAATTTATCATAACATCGGAAAGAGTCTATGTCAGAGCTGAAAAGCAGGTCCACATACTCAACTATCATTTAGTCCTTCATAATTGCTAACACTCACGCAATACTTGTGGTTATGAAGTTTTAATCGGACACAGAGAAAGATAGGGACTTATAGTTTTGCCCCACAACCTTTTACCTCAAGGGTAATGTCAACAATAATAATTCATGCTCCCGTACATCCAATTAGATATATATATATACCATGTTCTTTCCAACATGCCGGGCTTGCCAAAGGATAAAATGAAAAAGTAAAGATGAAGATCACCATGACTCTTGCATAAGGTAGAGGATAATAATAAAAGATAGGCCCTTCGCAGAGGGAAGCAGAGGTTGCCATGCGCTTTTATGGTTAGATGCACAAAATCTCAATGCGAAAGAACGTCACTTTATATTGCCCCTTGTGATATGAACCTTTATTATGCAGTCCGTCGCTTTTATTACTTTCACATCACAAGATCGTATAAAGCTTATTTCTCCCACACCAATCAATCATACATATTTAGAGCAATTTTTATTGCTTTGCACCGATGACAACTTACTTGAAGGATCTTACTCAATCCATAGGTAGATATGGTGGACTCTCATGGCAAAACTGGTTTAAGGGTTTTTGGAAGCACAAGTAGTATCTCTACTTGGTGCTGACAATTTGGCTAGCATGAGGGGGAAAGGCAAGCTCAACATGTTAGAGGATCCATGACAACATACTTTATCTCAGACATAAGAAAACATAACTCATTATGTTGTCTTCCTTGTCCAACATCAACTCTTTAGCATGTCATATTTTAACGAGTGCTCCCAATCATAAAAGATGTCAATGATAATATATATATATGTGTGAAACCTCTCCTTCCTTATTACTTCCTATTAATTGCAACAATGACCAAAGCCATGTCTGCCAACTCCCAACAACTTTTAATCATCATACTCTTTCTATGTGAAGTCATTACTCTCAATAAGATCAGTATGAACTTTTGTTTCTTTTTATTCTTTTTCTTCTTTTGTTTTATTCACCCAAGATCATGGCAAAATAACCAAGCCCTTGAATCAACACTAATCTTTATTATATATAGCTCACGGACTCGATCACATAGAGAGATCATAAAGCAAAACTCAAAACTAGATCATGCCATCAACTTTATTCTACTAGATCAAGATACTACTAATAGGATCGAACTAAGAAAAATGGTAAAGATAGGAGATGTGATTGTGATACGATACCGGGGCACCTCCCCCAAGCTTGGCAGTTGCCAAGGGGAGTGCCCATACCCATGTGATTATGTCTCCTTCTTTGTGGGTGGAGAAGGTGGTGAAGTTGACTTAGTTGATGGCATAGACTTCTCCCTTAATTTGCGCTTTAGGATGGCATTTTGATCACTCAGATCATCAATTTCCCACTCTAGGGTTAATATCTTTTTGCATAGGCCTTGCTTATTTTCCTGCAAGAGACGAAAAGGTATAAACTCAAACTTTGGTTTCTTTACCCTATCAGGGAGACTCGACTTTTTTGAACTCCACGTGCATGTCCCCAGGTTGAGGCAATGGGGATTCATCTTCATCTGAGCTCGTCTCCTCCTTCCCCTTGGATTCATAGTCTTCTTCTTCCTCCGTGGTCTACCCGTCGTGTTCCACATCTCCATAGACCTTGGGATTTGCTAAATAATCATCCACATAGCTTTCTCCTTTCGAATCCTGGGAAGGCATGTTGATCAAATCTGCAACGGTACAACTCGAAATGAAAACAGAGGAGATTTGCGTGATACGGGAGTCAAAACCTTCGGGAGAATATATAGTGAATTTTTACCGACCGAAATACGTATCGTGCAAGAAAACGGAGTCCGGAAGGCACACGAGGTGCTCATGAGGTAGGGGGGCGCGCCCAGGGGAGGGGGGCGCGCCTATCACCCTCGTGGGGCCCTTGTGTCCTTCCCGGAATGCCACTTATTTTTCTATTTTTCTAAATATTCCAAAACGGAGGAATATTGCCTTAAAAATTGTTTTGGAGTCGCTTTACTTACCGTACCACATACCTATTCCTTTTTGGAGTCTGAAACGTTCTGGAAAGTGTCCCTTATGTATTCCTCCAGTGTTACGGTTTCAATAATATTGGTTTCAACATTTATGGGATTACCTGAGATATAATGTTTGATTCTTTGACCGTTTACCACCTTCGGGTTTGTGCCTTCAAAGTTGTTGATTTTTATGGCACCGGAACGATAGAACTCCTCGATAACGTAGGGGCCTTCCCATTTAGAGAGAAGTTTTCCTGCAAAAAATCTTAAACGAGAGTTGTATAGCAATACATAATCACCCACATTAAACTCACGCTTTTTTATCCTTTTGTCATGCCATCTTTTAACTTTTTATTTAAACAGCTTGGCATTTTCATAAGCTTGGGTTCTCCATTCATATCAAATAACCTCTTTTCACCGGCAAGTTTGAAATCATAGTTGAGCTCTTTAGTAGCCCAATATGCCTTATGTTCTAGTTCGAGAGGTAAGTGACATGCTTTTCCATAAACCATTTTATACGGAGACATACCCATAGGATTCTTATATGCAGTTCTATAAGCCCATAATGCATCATCAAGTTTCTTAGACCAATTCTTTCTAGACCTATTAATAGTCTTTTGCAAAATTAATTTGAGCTCTCTGTTGCTCAATTCTACTTGACCTCTAGACTGTGGATGATAAGCAGATGCAATTCTATGATTAACATCATATTTAGCAAGCATTTTACGGAAAGCACCATGAATAAAGTGTGAACCACCATCAGTCATTACATATCTAGGGACTCCAAACCTCAGAAAAATAACTTCCTTAAGCATTTTAATAGAGGTGTTATGATCAGCACTACTAGTTGGAATAGCTTCTATCCACTTAGTAACGTAATCAACAACAACTAAACTATGTGTGTATCCATTAGAGGCAGGAAAAGGTCCCATATAATCAAAGCCCCAAACATCAAATGGTTCAATAACAAGTGAATAATTCATAGGCATCTCTTGACGTCTACTAATATTACCAATTTTTTGACATTCATCACAAGACAAAACAAACTTACGGGCATCCTTGAAGAGAGTAGGCCAATAAAAACCGGATTGCAATACATTATGTGCAGTTCTATCTCCAGCATGGTGTGCTCCATAAGCTTTGGAGTGACACTTGCGTAGGATCTGTTCCTGTTCATGCTCAGGTACACAACGTCTAATAACACCATCTACTTCTTCTTTATAAAGATGTGGGTCATCCGAAAAGTAATGTCTCAAATCATAGAAGAACTTTTTCTTTTGCTGGTATGTAAAACTAGGTGGTATGAATTTGCAACAATGTAATTAGCATAATCAGCATACCATGGAGTACTACGAGAAGTACTTATAACATTTAATTGTTCATCAGGAAAGCTATCATTAATAGGTAGTGGGTCATCAAGAATATTTTCTAACCTAGACAAGTTGTCTGCAATAGGGTTCTCATCTCCTTTTCTATCAAGAATATGCAAATCAAATTCTTGTAGCAAAAGAACCCATATAATAAGTCTAGGTTTAGCATCTTTCTTTTCCATAAGATATTTAATAGCAGCATGATTAGTGTGAATAGTTACTTTAGAATCAACAATATAAGGTCTGAACTTATCACAAGCAAATACAACTGCTAAAAGTTCTTTTTCAGTAGTAGCATAATTTCTTTGAGCATTGTCTAGAGTCTTACTAGCATAATGGATAACATTTAATTTCTTATCAATTCTTTGCCCTAGAACAGCACCTACAGCATAATCACTAGTATCACACATAATTTCAAAGGGTAAATTCCAATCAGGTGGCTGAACAACAGGTGCAGAGACTAATGCTTTCTTAAGTATTTCGAATGCTTCTACACAATCATCATCAAAGACAAATGGTACATCTTTTTGTAATAAATTAGTCAGAGGCCGAGAAATTTTTGAGAAGTCTTTAATGAACCTCCTATAAAATCTGGCGTGACCAAGGAAACTTCTTATACCTTTGATGTCCTTGGGACATGACATCTTTTCAATAGCACCAACCTTGGCTTTATCAACTTCGATACCTCTTTCAGAAACTTTATGCCCCAAGACAATACCTTCATTAACCATAAAGTGGCACTTTTCCCAATTCAAGACAAGATTAGTTTCTTCACATCTCTGCAAAATTCGATCAAGAATGCTCAAGCAATCGTCAAAAGAGGAACCATAGACGGAAAAATCGTCCATGAAAACCTCACAAATATTTTCACAAAAGTCAGAGAATATAGCCATGATGCATCTTTGAAAGGTAGCAGGTGCATTACATAGACCAAAAGGCATACGTCTATAAGCAAAAGTACCAAAAGGGCATGTAAAAGTAGTCTTTGATTGGTCTCTAGCTGACACAGGTATTTGAGAAAAACCAGAATAACCATCTAGAAAGCAGTAATGTGTATGTTTGAATAGTCTTTCTAGCATTTGATCAATAAAAGGTAAGGGGTAATGATATTTTTTAGTAGCCTTATTTAATTTGCGGAAATCAATTACCATCCTATAACCTATGATAATTCTTTGTGGAATCAATTCATCTTTATCATTAGGGACAACAGTAATACCTCCCTTCTTAGGGATACAATGGACAAGACTTACCCACTGACTATCAGCAACTGGATAAATTATACCTGCCTCCAGAAGCTTGAGTATTTCTTTTCTTACCACTTCTTTCATTTTAGGATTCAAACGTCGTTGAGGATCACGAACTGGTTTGGCATCTGCTTCCAAATTTATTTTATGTTGACATAGAGTGGGTCTAATGCCATTAAGATCATCAAGAGTATATCCAATAGCAGCACGATGCTTCTTCATAGTTTTCAATAATCTTTCTTCTTCATGCTCTGAAAGGTTAGCACTAATAATAACAGGATATATCTTCTTTTCATCAAGATAAGCATATTTAAGATTATCAGCAACGGTTTAAACTCAAACACGGGATCACCCTTAGGTGGAGGAGGATCCCCTAGGATTTCAACATGCAAATTGTGTTGCAGAACAGGTTCCTGTTTAAAGAATACTTCATCTATTTCCCTTCTTTCATTCATGAACATATCATTCTCATGGTCTAGCAAATAGTGTTCTAAAGGATCACTAGGAGGTACGACAATAGAAGCAAGACCAATAATTTCATCCTTACTAGGCGATTCTTCCTCACGATGTTGTTTACTGAATTTAGAGAAATTAAACTCATGAACCGCCTAGTAAGGATGCTTTCTCCTTCACGAGGCCAGAATACTTCATCCTCCCCCAAGGTTCCTTCGCGAGGTCATGAAATTAAACTCATGAACCGCCTAGGTTCCTGTTTAAAGAATACTTCATCCTCCCCCAAGCTTGAGCGATGCTTTCTCCTTCGCGAGGCCAGAAATTATATATATAATTGCGATCACGATGAACAAGATGCATAGGGTAATACTTTTGATGAAATTCCAATTTCAATCTTTTATAGTTCCATGATCTCGTATCATCACATAGCCTATACCATATCAATGCGTCTCCCTTCAAAGATAAAGGGAAGACCTTCTTCTTAGCAACATCATCGGGTATACCTGCAAGCTTAAATAATCCGCAAACTTCATCCACATATATTAAGTGCTCATCAGGATGCTTTGTTCCATCACCTGTAAAAGGATTAGCTAGCAGTTTTTCCATCATACCCGAAGGAAATTCAAAAGGAGTTTCATTTTCAATAGGTTCAGTAGGTTTAGGAGCAACTCTTTGCTCTACTGGACGGGGTGAAGATACCCCGAACAAGCCCCTCAGAGAATTACTTTCCATAGTAACAAGTGACAGTAAATTTCAGCACACTATATAAATTTTTTCCTTACCAAATTCCACCTACCAGAAGCGCTACACTCCCCGGCAACGGCGCCAGAAAAGAGTCTTGATGACCCACAAGTATAGGGGATCTATCGTAGTCCTTTCGATAAGTAAGAGTGTCGAACCCAACGAGGAGCAGAAGGAAATGATAAGCGGTTTTCAGCAAGGTATTCTCTGCAAGTACTGAAATAAGTGGTAACAAATAGTTTTGTGACAAGATAAATTGTAATGAGAAACAAGTAACAAAAGTAAATAAAGTGCAGCAAGGTGGCCCAATCCTTTTTGTAGCAAAGAACAAGCCGGAACAAACTCTTATATAAGGAAAAGTGCTCCCGAGGACACATGGGAATATCGTCAAGCTAGTTTTCATCACGTTCATATGATTCGCGTTCGGTACTTTGATGATTTTATATGTGGGTGGACTGGTGCTTGGGTGCTGTTCTTACTTGAACAAGCATCCCACTTATGATTAACCTCTATTGCAAGCATCTGCAACTACAACAAAAGTATTAAGGTAAACCTAACCATAGCATGAAACATATGGATCCAAATCAGCCCCTTACGAAGCAACGCATAAACTAGGGCTTAAGCTTCTGTCACTCTAGCAACCCATCATCTACTTATTACTTCCCAATGCCTTCCTCTAGGCCCAAATAATGGTGAAGTGTTATGTAGTCGACGTTCACATAACACCACTAGAGGCTAGACAACATACATCTTATCAAAATATCAAACGAATACCAAATTCACATGACTACTAATAGCAAGACTTCTCCCTTGTCCTCAGGAACAAACGTAACTACTCACAAAACATATTCATATTCATAATCAGAGGGGTAATAATATGCATATAGGATCTGAACATATGATCTTCCACCAAATAAACCAACTAGCATCAACTACAAGGAGTAATCAACACTCCTAGCAACCTACTAGCACCAATCCCGGACTGGGAGACAAGAATTGGATACAAGAGATGAACTAGGGTTTGGAGATGAGATGGTGCTGGTGAACATGTTGATGGAGATTGCCCTCTCCCGATGAGAGGAGCGTTGGTGATGACGAGGGTGATGATTTCCCCCTCCCGGAGGGAAGTGTCCCCGGCAGAACAGCTCTGTCGGAGCCCTAGATTGGTTCCGCCTCGTGGCGGCGGAGTCTCGTCCCAAAAAGTTCTTCTTGGTCTTTTTCTCATCGAAAGACTTCATATAAGACTTCATATAGGAGAAGATGGGCGTCGGAGACCCACCAGGGGGCCCACGAGGTAGGGGAGCGCGCCCTAGGGAGGGGAGCACGCCCCCACCCTCGTAAGCAGGGTGTGGGCCCCCTGGCCTTCATCTTTGGCGAGGATTTTTATTTATTTATTTTAAGATATTCCATGGAGTTTGAGGACTTTTGGAGTTGCGCAGAATAGGTCTCTAATATTTGCTCCTTTTCCAGCCCAGAATTCCAGCTACCGGCATTCTCCCTCTTCACGTAAACCTTGTAAAATAAGAGAGAATAGCCATAAGTATTGTGACATAACATGAAATAACAGCTCATAATGCGATAAATATCGATATAAAAGCATGATGCAAAATGGACGTATCACCGGCCGCGGGGAGGAGGGAGCAGGCAGTCCCGCAGGCACTTGTTTGAGCGGCTAGAGCAGGAAGAGCAGAGATTGAAGAAGCACAACGGCCGTTGGATGGACATCCAACAGTCACTGCTTGTGCGTCAACCTTTTTTTAGGAAAGCCTCAAATCTGTGGAAAAAAGCATACAACCCATTTGCCATTCTTTCTAATAATTTTTAGCCCATTTGCTAATTCTTAAGGTTTTTTTGGAGCCCATATTCTTTTTGTTAGATTTACAACCCAAATTGTGGCCACGGTTAAAATATTATACGAAATTTTGCATATGTCGGTGCGGTCCGAACTGTTTTTAATCCCGAAATTTCGAGTCACATTCAAACTGATTTTAAAAATAAATGTATATCAACATAAAATCCAACAGATTCTCCACGCATAAAAATTAATATAATTTAAAATCTTGAAATGAAAAAAAAGATATTTGAAACTAATTGCCGGTTTGATGTGTTTTAAAAATGTACAACCCATTTCTCATTACTGATGGGCCATTTTCTCGGCGAGCCGAATGAAAGCTCTCCTCGTCTTCAAAGATTTGCAGCCCAATAGGCCTGACAAAGCGACTTACTTGGCAAATCACGAAAAAACTGGGATGTGGACGTGGACCCAGCTGTCAGCCTCTCCACGCACAGTACTCTTCAGATGGAAGTCGTTCCTTGACCATGTTGACCACGCCGCGCGGAGAGCACCACAGCGGTGGACGACGGCGAGGCCTAGGAAGGGGACGACGCGGAGCCGGGGAAGACGCGGCAGTGGAAGCCCGCGCAGAGAGGAGTACGAGGGTTCACTGGTTCGGCTGCGATGTGAGGCTGTTGTCGCCGCAGGGCCTGGCCAGCGGTGGGAATAGTAGGGGGTGGTGAGGCCTCCGCGGCAGCACAGCCGGCCACGGGAGGCAGGAGCATGCGGCACGACCGGCGCTACTTTGGGCGGCTGGAGCAAGAAGACCAGAGGTTGAAGAAGCACTACGGCTGTTGGATGGACATCGTACGGTCACTGGAGCTAGAATCGTTTATATTGACTAAGTTGACAAAGCCCTCCATCCCCGTCAACTTTGTTGGCCCACAAGTCATCCTCCCACTATGGTGGGTCCCAGCTAGCAGGGGTATTTATTTTTTTGTGCGTAATATGGAGGCACTTCCTTGCGTGCGAAGATATAGCTGGTGGGTTCGACATGTCAGCGGGGGGAACGTTTTTTTCGCGAAATCCAGAGGCCCTTCCGGTGGGTCCCAGCTGTCAGGTGGAGGAATCATTATTTTGCGCGCACAGTCCATGGCCGATGGATGTCGTTCGTTGACCAAGTTGAATAGGCCA
The DNA here is from genome assembly GCA_032464435.1 of Aegilops umbellulata. NCBI lineage: Eukaryota > Viridiplantae > Streptophyta > Magnoliopsida > Poales > Poaceae > Aegilops > Aegilops umbellulata. The sequence continues at coordinate 360,197,882 of CP136058.1, forward strand.
CGCCGAGAGCACCATGGCGGTGGACGACGGCGAGGCCTAGGAAGGGAACGACACGGAGCCGGGGAAGACTCGGCAATGGTTGCCCATGCGGTGGGGAGTATGAGGGTTTACTGGTCCGGCTGCCGTCGCCGGAAAATAACAGGAGGTGTGGGTGAGTAGAGGAATGGCCTGGCCAGCAATGAAGTAGGGTGGGGCGGTGCGGCCTGTGCGGCAGCACAGCCGGCCACGGGAGGCGGGAGCAGGCAGTCCCACCGGAGCTGGTTTGGGCGGCTGGAGCAAGAAGATTAGATATTGAAGAAGCAGAACGACCGTTAGATTAACATCCAACGGTCACTGCTGCTAGAATCGTTTGTGCACTAAGTTGACAAAGCCAAAGTACACGTCAACCTAGTAGACCCACAAGTCAGCCTCCAAATCTGTCCCAAACAACATACAGCCCGAAATTTCTAGCCAGATTCAAATTAATTTTAAATCTAAATATACCTTAATTTAAATTCAATGAAATTTTACCCGCACAAAAACAATGACATTTAAAATATCAAAATCCGAAAGAAAACAGTATTTTGGAACTAATTGTCTGTTTGCTATATTTTTTCATTTTACAGCCCATTTCTTATTACTTATAGCCCATTTTCTGGGCAAAATGCATCCCTCCTCGTCTTGAAAGATTTGCGGCCCAGCAGGGCGTAGAAAAGCAAGTAGGCCTGCGTTGGTTATTCTGCAAAAAACAAAATAGCTGGCTAGCAATTTTCATAAAGGAAAATAATAAACTGGGCTGGTCATGTGCTAAACATATGAAATAAAATCCTGGGCTAGACGGGCCACGGGTCCCGCACAACCCAGTTGATACCCTTCTCCGTTCCGAAAAAACAAAATTACTGCGCGCGCTGCTGGGTCCGTACTGTCATCCTCACCATGTATAGTCATCTCCTTATTCAATCGGTTGTTGACCATGTTGACAACACCGGAGGGCGGCGCCGCGGCGAGCGAACCAAGGCTGAGGACAATGGTGAGGCCTCGGACGGGAACGAACAGGAGCCGGGGCAGATCACATCCAGCCGTGGGAGGCGGGAGCAGGCGGTCCCGCCGGTGCTGGTTTGGCTTTGGCGGCTCGAGGAAGAAGAGACTGAAGAAACGCGACAGACGTTGAATGTCAATCCAAGGGTCAAGGTTGGCACAATTGTTTGTTGACTAAGCAGACACCAAGTACCATACTTTTTTATATATAGGAAGAAAACTGCGAGGAAAATGCGTTCGTCTGCCGTCCTCCTCACAGGGAACGTTCGCCACATAAGTGACTAGCACCCTTGGTTTTCAACCGAGAGGTCTTGGGTTCGAGTCCCAGGAACTCTCAATTTTGTCCTCCTTCCTTCCTCGCAAAAAAGGGAAAGAAAATCAAAGACTTGGGAAGGCGTACGGAACAAGCTAGTGTACCAGTAAAGAGACGTTGCCGAGTTTTAGAAAAAAGAAAGACGTGCTCCTGTAGCTGGTTCGAATCCAAACCTAGACTATGACTATATATGGTGCTATGCTACGCTGCAAGTAATGAAAGTGACATATCCAACGTTCGCTTCTCCTCTTCTCTACTTACTCTGCCTAGCATCAGAAGCTCTGGCCACATCAACCATGTCCGCTGGCTGCTCGTCCACCTGCTCTTCAGCAGGCAACAACCAGATATGCGCCAAGTCACAACCCGTACCATCGCCTGTGGGTCTCATCACACCCTCGCCGGCACGCGCACCGCAGCCGATTGCTCATCGCAACCCGCTGCCGTTGGTGTTGTGCCACTGCTGCAAATCACGCAGAGTCATCCGTCGCGTCTCAACCACAATCCGCAACCCTGGCCGAGTCTTCTACAAATGCCCGAATCATGGGGTAATAATATGTTTAAGTATTGTTCTGCTGCTTTCAGTTGCTGATTTTTTTAATAGTTTGGTTGATGATCTACCAATTTGATTCGTGCAGAAAAGGGAAGATTTGTGTGATTTGTATTTCTGGGAAGTTGCTGATGTGGGGGAATGCAACTACGCTGATTATTTGGTTAGCCAAGGAATCCCAATACCAGCAGGTTGGGGTGTTGGACAAGTAACTGAAGGAACGGAAAAGAGGAAGATGCAGAGCAGAAGGTTAAAGATGCAGTTCCTCTGATCATGGCCAAGCAACAGCTGCTGAACGGCCTTGACAGCAATGAGGAGATGAAAGAGCTTGTGAAGATAATGGGCAAAATCGATGTGCTCTGTTGGATGATTGTCTCTTTATTTGCAGTGTATGTAGCACTCGTGATGTATTCAGTGGCTACGACATGAGCACTTTGCTGAAACTAGTAATGAATGAAACCTGTGTAGCAGGCTGGGCGTAGTGTTGTGAACATCTAATGATTTCTATTAACGGAAATCAGGGGGTATCCCCTTTTGCTCATATAAATAAATAAATAGTAGAGGCCCTGTCGGGTCAGCTTTGTTCTCATTTGAAGACGTCGAGCAAATTGCAGTCCAACAGCAAACTATGTCATCAAATTCAATTTTCACAGCCAAATATGAGTACAACTAAACAACAATGTCATCACGTTTTAGTTGTCATACAATCACCAAACACAAATCAACATACATAACAAGTGATGTTCTCACAGCAAAATACTAAACAACATGTTCATCAGGTTTCAGTTGTCATAGCAAACACAATTTCACATAGTAGATAAAAAAACGTCTTCTGACAGGCAAATATGACAAAAGCAATGTAATCATCATCCACAACAGCAGGGTCAACATATTCGCCATGTGTATCAGTCTGAATCGTAATTCCCCACAGTGCCATCTTCTTCTTCGTCCTCAACGTCCTCGAACGTTGGCTTCTTCTTGATCAACTCTTGTATGTCCACAGCACGACAGACAATCTTTTCGCCGGCGTCATTGACGTGATGGTTCTCAAAGATATTAGGAACATCTGTGTTATCTTATACATCAGGAGCGGTGTAAGTGTCGGTGTACAAAAAGGGGGTACACTTTTTGTACCCCTATAACTGTGCACGGACAGTCTGAGCCACGAGCGCCTCCACACCAAGCACGGCAAGGGAGGTAAGCCAAGGTAAGGCCGAAGCTGAAGGGAAGCAGAACGACGCCAAGACCACAAAGAGCAAAGGGGACAGAGCAGACCCCCCGGCAAGATCCTTGCCGGGGGGCAGCTTTAGCTAACCCGGCAAGACCCTTGCCGTAGCAGCTCGCCCCACACATATGGAGAGAAGTCACCCTCGAGTCCATTGCCCCCATGGGGCAAGGATTCGGGAGACATTCCCGTGGTGGCATGCAGATCTTTGTGAAGACATTCAAGATCAGATACCCACTTCAGAAGATGATGATCCTTGGCGGGATCCCAGCCAAGGAGGGCCACAAGGCCCCCGGCAAGAGCCTTGCCGGGGATGACAGCAGGCGCCGCGGCAAGACCCTTGCCGGGGCCGCGGCAAGGCCCTTGCCAGGGCCGCGACAAGGCCCTTGCCAAGGACGCCCGTGGGGCCACCATCAGGCCCGCGCCAGTCGCACCCCCACCGCTGTTCGCATGCAGTTGCCGACCCAACCAGTTGGGCGGACACCTGCGTGGTGGCATGCAGTTCTTCATGGAGACCCACCACTGCGCCACCTCAGCTGCCTGCCTGCGTACATGGCACCGCAGGCACCGCTGGCCAGGGCGCGTGTCGACGCAAGAGGGAGCCACGACAGACGAGACGAGGCTCTCCCCCGTCCCCGATAAAGCAAGGACACCTAGGCAAGGCGCATTAAATGCGCCTTGTCATGTAATGCGAGGGATAACCTCGCACTACTGTACCCTCTCCACCTCCTGTGTGCCACTGTGGCAACCCCTTTCCTATAAAAGGAGGCCCAAGGCGACCAGGAGAAGGATTCGGCTTTTGGAGCTCTCGACGCCCCATAGCTAGCTCAGGAACTCAGATATACAATCCACCAAAGTAGGAGTAGGGTTTTACGCATCCTTGCGGCCCGAACCTGGGTAAAGGAACCGTGTGCTATCTGGTTGATCCGCTCTTTACACAACCCCGCGCAACGCAACCGTAGTAGGGATTCCTGTGATCCCATAGGTGTCGTTTCCCACCGACATCTTTGGCGCGCCAGGTAGGGGGGCGCAGTTGTGAGAATCGGCTTTAGCAGTTGGTTCGACGCTCCTTCATCTTTGTGACCCTCGAAGAAGAAAAAAGGCAAGAAGGTCGACGCTCGAGCGACCGCGAACAAAAGCAAATTTGCACCGAACCCTTGTTTTTTGCTACCTTTCTTATTTAAGGTTATTCCCCCCGGAGATGTTCGCTTTGTATGAAAAAACCTGCACGCCAGGGGGCTTTGCCACGATCGGCAACGCCCTTGCCCTGTTTCGAGTCCGCTCAACAGCTCAAGCGGCTGCGTCGAAAGTGGCAGAGTAGCCTTCCGCGACCAGCGACGCCCTCGATTCTGACTCGAGTCAAGCTCGACAGTTTGAGCGGCCGCGTTCGGAACCGAAAGGTGGCTTGTACGGCAGCACGCGTACCCGGCAGGCCATGGGGATCCGTCCCCAAGACGCCGCTTGGGGCTTTCGTGCCGGCAAGCCTTCCCGATCGGCGTAGGGCACACATACAAAGAGGAATTGAACGGGGAAATAACATGCATGGAAATTAAGAGTACTTCAGAGTTATATTACATCACATCATTGCTGCGGTTCTAACTAAAGATAGAATTTGTCTTGGTCGGGAACCCGCAGCGGCGAAGAAGAACGGGATGCCTAGTCCCGGCGCTGGCCTTCCACCCTCTTGATTTTGTCGATGTAGTCGGTGATGGGCTTGATGCGCTCCTTGAGCACCGTGAGGTCAACACCATCCGGCAAGCTCGTCATCGCGGCCGCGAAATCAAGGTCGGGATTCCAGTGTGCCACCTTGGTGAGGACCTTGGTCACGACCCTCCGGCAAAGTCGCCGAGCCTCCTCGGCCAGCGTGGCCATCCTGTTGGAGTGGAGATAGGCCAGGGTCCCGAGGACGCCCTCGAAGAACTGGGTCGGCTTGGCGTTGACGGTCCCGCTGCACTTAGGAGCGTACCTCACGTTTGGCAACCCCATGGTGGCCAATTGCGAGGTAACCCTGCCGGCGACGACCTCTAGATGGCTGATCCACCTGTTTTCACCTGCCACATATTCTTGGTGGGAGGCGGCCTCGGTTGCCCGCAACTGTTTCTCCTCCTCCAGGCTCTTGGTCAAGGTCTCCTTCCAAGCCCTGCTCTCCGGCAACAGCTTCTTGAGATCCTCTAGCTTCAGCTTGAGATCTCTGATGGAGTCCCGCGCCTCGGAGAGCTCTCCAGTCCTGCTGACGACCATTCCTTGCGCCTCTACCAAGGCGCGGTTGAGCGTGTTCTTCTCGCCGGACAGATTGAGGGCCTGCTCCCTCAGCTCGTCCCGCTCTGCCTCCAGCTCCTTCACCTTGCCGGCGTGGGCCAGGGCTTGGGCATCAAGCGCCTCTCTGTGCCTCTGCTCCAGCTCATGAGTCCGTCGCACGACAAGGGCCTCGAGCTCCTCATCCTTGCCGCGGAGCGTTGCGGCAAGCTTCGCCTCACGCGCGGAGAGGTCCTCCTCCTGGGAGTCCAAGACGGCTTGATGCTGGTTCTGGGTGGCTTCGGCCGCGGCAGCCAGGTTCGCCGCCTTCTCCTGGGCCTTCTCGATGTCGTCCAGCATCATGGTGAGCTCCACATCGCGCTGGGCCAATTTCTCCGTGGAGTCCCTCTGCTCCCCGCGAGCCTGGTGGAACCAGGTCTGCGTCTCGGTGACGCGCGCCTTGAAGTCCACCTCCGCGTGGTCCACCGCTGCCGCCCTGGACTTGACTTTGTCCAAGCGGGCGCGGTAGAGCACTTGGAGCTTCCGGAAATTGGCCCCCATGGCGCGGAAGAGCTCCTCCTCTGGGGAACCATCGCCGCCAGCGTCCGGCGCGTCGACAACTTCGAACCCGATGACGGCAAGCACCTCGCCGTCGAAAATTTCCCCTTCGGCGGGCGCTCGGCTTGACGCCCCTGGGAGGTGGACGAAAAGATCATCGCCCACCTTCAAATACCTGCCGGGGCCCGAGGCTGAGGAGGAGGGAGGCTGATCATCCATCACCTCTTCCTCGGCGGGGGCCTTGCCGGCCTCCCCGGCAGGACCACCGCTGGCACCCGCGACAGGAGCCTCGCCGGTAGCCTCGGCGGCCCCCGCGGCGGCATCCTCGGCCGCGCCCTTGGCGGCCTCATCAGCGGCGGCCTCGTCAGCATTCTTGGCGGCCTCCTCGGCGGCAGTTTTGTCGGCCTCAGCCGCGGCCTCTTCGGCAATATCCCTGACAACGGTGTCCACGTCCTCCATGTCTGTTGAAAGAGGGCCTGGGCAGCAGCGGGAGCAATGAAGCCAAGAAAAGTATAGGGGGAAAGAGCAGGGACGAAGGACAGGCGACTCACCAGTGCCGGCCCGTGGAGCAGAAGTCCCCTCTCCGTCAGCATTTGGCACCGATGCAGAGCCACCAGCGGCTAAGTTCTCCTCCTCCTCCATGGATGTGGACTCCATGCCTGACGCCCTTGCCGGGGACGCCCCCCGCGGTGGCGTAGTCGATGGGGGTGGTGTGTTAGGAGTAGCCCTCTGCGGCTCCTCCTGTTGCCGCTCCCCTCCTGCAAACCCGGCAAGGTCAGCGTCGTGGCATCGAGCGCCTACCGCATGTCGAGCGAGAAGAGGGTGACGAACTTACGCTGGGGGTTGTGCCGGGGGCTGCTGTCCGGGCTGCTCAGCACCACCAGTGGTGTCTTTGAAGCCCCAGCTGGGGACTGGCCGCTCGCCGAGGTCCTCGCCCTCTGGGCCAACGTCTCTGCGTCCCTACAAAAGCAAAAATGGATCAAGACAAGCGGTCCAATTCAGGGAAATAGGAATGACAGTAAGGAACAGAGTACTTACTCGTCATCCGTTTCCTCCTCTTCCGCCAGTTTCCTTTTCCTCTCCGGGCTGAGAGGCCCGAGATCAAAAGGGAGCTCCGCGTCATCGTCCGAGTCGACGCCGGCCGGAGGAGGCGAAGAAGGCGGCGGGGTCTGTGTGTGCCCAGATGAGGAGGGGGCTGTCGCCTTCTTCTTCTTCTTCTCAGCGGCCTTCGTCAGCCCCTTCGCTGCCGAGGCCCTCGTGTGCCGCCCAGACCCTTCCAGGGTCAATTGAGGCCGCGTGGCCCTGCCAGGTCGGACCGGCTCGCCGGAGCTAGCCCGCCGCTGGACTCGCCCTCTTCCCCTAGCTGGCGTTGAGCCCGCTGCCACGCCCTCCTCCTCCGATGACTCGTCGGCCGCGTCCTCAACAAGCGGAGCTCCGGTGTCGGCGCCGCTGGCCTCCCCAGTGGCCGCCGCCCACATGGTGAACTGCTCCTCCTTCGCGGCCGCGGCAACCTCGTCTTCCACACCCCCGGCGCTGCCGGCCTCCAGGGCAAGCTGTGCCTCCCTCGCCCTGGTTGCGGTGTAGTCCAGCTCGGCCTGGGTGGTGTCCATGACGAGCCAACGCTCGGCGTTAGCATTAACATACACCTCGATCAAGGTGTCGAAGAATTGCTGCACGTCTGCGGCCGACGGCTCCCTCCAGCTCGGAACGGGGCCGTGCGCATTGCAGTCCGGCATCATGGCGATGATCTCAAACCGGCGCGAGTTATTGCACAACGGGACCACCCCCGCTGGCAACTTGAAGAGCGGCCCCTTGACAGTCTTGCCAGCCTTTACGGCAGCCCTTGCGTCCTTGCCGGTCAACTCGACATCGCCGTCGCGATCCACTTCCAGCTGGAAGAGCCGCTGACAGAAGTGGGCATGCCCCATCACCGTGAAGTTATGGTCGAGGCCGGGCCGGAGCCGCATGATGTCGGCCGAATTCTTGAAGAGCCAAGCTGGCCTCCCCTTATTGTGCAGTGGGGCGATCTGGCGGTGAATGAAATCCGCCCCGATCATCTCGAGGGTGAGCCCAGCCCGGGTCAGCCGGAGAATCCTGGTGGTGGCGACGGTAAGCCTCCCGTCGGCGGCGTCGACATCACCCCAATCGTTGCCGCGAGCCGGCTGCACTCGGCGGACCTTGCAAAATTCCGGCGTGTCTTCATCTTCGATCCAACACCACCGGTCACGGCATTCGTCCCACCTCTCCCTCACGGCACCATCCGGGTACGCCTCCTTGGATCTTGGGATCCAGGTGACGCAACCAGTGACGACACCTCCCATTTGGATTCGAGGATAGAAGTAATGGCGGAAGAGCGGCGTGTTGGGCAGCACTCCGGCAAAGCCCTCGCAAAGATGCGCAAAGCAAGACATACACGCCACCGCGTTCGGAGTAAAATCCAAGAGGCAAAAACCGAAGGTGTGCATGATGTCGCAGAAGAAATCGGAGAAAGGAGGGCATAGCCCGCAAGAAAAATAGTCAACAAAGAAGGGGTACCGATTTGGGGCAGGATCGGCGCAAGCAGCAGGAATGACGCGCGTCGCCGGGTGTCCCGAGTTCTCCCCTCCCGTCTTCACTCCCCACAGAGGCTTGAAGGCGGCCCGGAGCTCATGAACGTCGATCGTCGAGGGGAAGAATAAGGCGGACTTCGTCTTGTCCCCCAACAGCGCGCTCTCTGGCGGCTCCACAGTCCCAGAGCCCATAGCCGCCCCCTTGCCCTTGGCGGATTTTGGCACCATGGCGGCCAAGGAATCTAGAGGGTTGAGGAAGGGGGTGGCGAAGCAGCAACGGCGGCCGACGGCTAGAGCTTGCAAGCTAAGGAAGAAAGGGAATGGCGGCTCGGAGATTGGAAAAGGCACGAAGGAAGAGGAGAAAGTGAGCAGCGCGACCGCAGTTATTCCTTCTTATGAGGGGGGGAAACATGGGCCGCCTCCTTTCACATTAACTGTGATGTGACGCATGGCCGCGGGAAGCAACCCCACGCATGCCTCCCATGTCACACACGCCTCCCCATGCCGCGCCACGCGCGGGAAGCGTGGGAGGCGCAGCGCACGAAGAAACTTACCATGGTAAAAACCGCCCCGCCTGCCCGCACACCGTTTTTTTGGGCCTAGCCCAACAACGCGTTGCGCTTATGTGTGGCCCAGGCCCGGGGGCTCCTGTCGGTGTACAAAAAGGGGGGTACACTTTTTGTACCCCTATAACTGTGCACGGGCAGTCTGAGCCACGAGCGCCGCCACACCAAGCACGGCAAGGGAGGTAAGCCAAGGTAAGGCCGAAGCTGAAGGGAAGCAGAACGACGCCAAGACCACAAAGAGCAAAGGGGACAGAGCAGACCCCCCGGCAAGATCCTTGCCGGGGGGGAGCTTTAGCTAACCCGACAAGACCCTTGCCGTAGCAGCTCGCCCCACACCTATGGAGCGAAGTCACCCTCGAGTCCACTGCCCCCATGGGGCAAGGATTCGGGAGACATCCCCGTGGTGGCATGCAGATCTTTGTGAAGACATTCAAGATCAGATACCCACTTCAGAAGATGATGATCCTTGGCGGGATCCCAGCCAAGGAGGACCACAAGGCCCCCGGCAAGAGCCTTGCCAGGGATGACAGCAGGCGCCGCGGCAAGACCCTTGCCGGGGCCGCGGCAAGGCCCTTGCCAAGGACACCCGTGGGGCCACCATCAGGCCCGCTCCAGTCGCACCCCCACCGCCGTTCGCATGCAGCTGCCGACCCAACCAGTTGGGCGGACACCTGCGTAGCGGCATGCAGATCTTCGTGGAGACCCACCACTGCGCCACCTCAGCTGCCTGCCTGCCTGCATGGTACCGCAGGCACCGCTGGCCAGGGCACGTGTCGACGCAAGAGGGAGTGGCGACAGACGAGACGAGGCTCTCCCCCGTCCCCGATAAAGCAAGGACACCTAGGCAAGGCGCATTAATGCGCCTTGTCATGTAATGCGAGGGATAACCTCACACTACTGTACCCTTTCCACCTCCTGTGTGCCACTGTGGCAACCCCTTTCCTATAAAAGGAGGCCCAAGGCGACCAGGAGAAGGATTCGGCTTTTTGGAGCTCTCGACGCCCCATAGCTAGCTCAGGAACTCAGATATACAATCCACCAAAGCAGGAGTAGGGTTTTACTCATCCTTGCGGCCTGAACCTGGGTAAAGGAACTGTGTGCTATCTGTTTGATCCGCTCTTTTCACAACCCCGCGCCTCGCAACCGTAGTAGGGATTCCTGTGATCCCATAGGTGTCGTTTCCCACCGACAGTAAGCATCATCTTGTTGTGCAACTTCATTAAACGAATTCCTCTGCTCAAACCTTTGCAATACTCTCCAGTCATCGCTACGTGCAAATGTGTCTTCCAAGAAAAATATCTGTGTTGCTTGATTTGCCAAAATAAAAGGCTCGTTGGTCTGGTACGCCGCCTTGACATTGATGGATTTGAAATAATCATCAGCTCTGGGTTTTGCGATCCTGGAAAACAGGTTATACCAACGACAACACAACAAAACCACACACCTTTGATCCTCGAAACTGGAGATATACTGCAACTGAATAATGTCTGTTATGTTAGCATACATTTCAGTTGTCTCTTTGTCATACGTATCCGTACTCATGATGGCACTGTTTTGTGTCTTCCTACCTTAGTCTCATGCAAGGGTGTTGTAGCGCACATCTCCAACAACGCAAGATTCATAATGTCTTACCCGAGTATCAGGACCCATTGCTAGTGAGTAAAGGGCATCATCAACTGCCTGCCCATCCTCCCGCATCTTCTTAACCTATGGTTATAAAATAGACAAGCTGATCATCTTATGTACTCAATATATTAAAAAAACTGACAGTGCACTTCAAAATCTTACATGGTTCTTGAACCATTTCGCAAATCCTGCCATAACCAGTTTGTCAATGTTTCTTGGATTTTGCGGCAGTAACTCCTCTTTGTAGATGCTGCACAACATAGTGATCGCGTCAAACATCTAAATATATAAGAATGTGCTGCAAGTTTAGTAGATTACGATGTATAAGCTGCAGTACTGCACTTACTTGATATGAGGTAGTATCTCAGGACAGTTATTCAACACATACCAAACCATTTTGTCCAAATCTTTAGGTTTGTCCTCTTGTCGACTCTTCCCTGTAACTCGAACAGAATAATCGAAAACATTGAGCCCGAGATTGTCTTCACCCACCTCTTTGCTAAGCTGATCAGCTGTTTCAATGTATTTTGAGCAGAGGCCTCTACAATGGAACCCTCGGGTCTAGCTCTGTTCCTAACATAGCCCTTGAAAGTGCCTAGCTGCCTTTCAATAGGGTACATCCAGCCATACAATACTGGACCTCTAAGTAGTGCCTCATTAGGTAGATGAACAGCCAAATGCACCATCACATCAAAGAAGGCTGGAGGATATATCTTCTCAAGGTCGCATAGGATAGTTGGTATATTGTCTCTAAGATGCTCCAAAGCATCTATCCTGATATTCCTACTGCAGAGTTCCCTGAAGAATTGTCCCAACTCTACAACTGCTCTGTATAAGTCAGGGCGGCCCAATCCTCTAAGGATAACAGGCAAAACCCGTTGAAGTAGGACATGGCAGTCATGAGTTTTCAACCCTTGTACCTTGTTTCCATCTGCACTGACTCTCCTTTCAGGGTTGGAAGCAAATCATGTGGGAATCTCACACGTGACAGGACCTCGCAGAATTCTTTTTTTTACCTTGTCCAAGACGTACACAGCTGGTGCCATATTCCATGGTTTACCTTCATCTTGCACTTGCAAATCCTTTTTGATACCCAGGTGTGTCAAATCAATCCTAGATTTTAAGGTATCTTTCGTCTTGCCTTCAATATTAAGAAGTGTGCCGATAATGCTGTCACATATATTTTTCTCGATGTGCATCACATCAAGATTATGCCGCAGATCCAAATCTTTCCAATACTCCAAGTCCCACAAAGTGGACCTGCGGGTAAACAATAATCCCTCTTCTACCCTGCCACGCTCCTTTTCCCGCTACCATTACCAGGATGGTTTCCTGGTGTAATATGCCTGACCTTCTCTAATTCCACTTGCAACTCATCGGCGGTGAGCCTCTTTGGCGCATCACGGTTTTCATGTTTTGCATTGAACACATGTCTTCGGTATTTTCTAGGATGCAGCCTGTCCTTGGCAAGGAAACGGCGGTGTCCAATGTAACAGATCTTGCTAAGTATTGCGTACGACAGCGGATTCCTGTCACAGCGAACACATGCATTGTAACCATGTGTCGTTCGCCCTGACATAGTGCCCAAAGCCAGATAATCATGGATGCACCAAATTATAACAGCACACAGAAAGAAATCAGCTGGTGGGCTGCTATATAGGTCTCGAGTGAGAACACCCTTCCATAGTTGTTGAAGTTCCTCCACAAGAGGCTCCATGAACAAATCAAAATCCTTTCGAGGACTTTTTGGACCTGGGATGAGCAAGGCCATCATGTAGTTTGATTCTTTGGTGCAGACATTTGGAGGCATGTTGTAAGGGATAAAAAGCACTGGCCACATGCTATATGTGGCGCTCTGGTGGCCAAATGGGTTAAATCCATCTGAAGCTAAGCCAAGTCTAATGTTTCTCGGGTCAGCAGCAAACTCTTTGTGTTTATCATTGAAGCTTTTCCACTCACTACCATGAGATGGATGGCTCATTACATTCTGATCTCTGTACTCCTGGTTCCTAGAATGCCATAGTACATCCTCTCTTGTTTCAGCATCATGGAACAACCTCTGCAATCTTGGTGCAATTGGAAAATGTCTCAGAACATTATGAGGAATCCTCTTCACAGCATCGCCATGTTTCCATCTTGATGATTTGCATTTCGGGCATTCACTTAAGTTGGCATAATCCTTCCAGAACAGAACACAACTATTCTTACAAACATGGATCATATCATATCCAATTCCAACTGCACGAAGGAAATTCTTCATTTTACTATAGGTGTGTGGCAGCTCAGACGCATCTGGGAAAGATTCGCGGAAAGCAGCCAACATCGCATCGAATGATTTGTTGGTCATCCGCTCAGATGTCTTCACCTGAAGAAAGGTGACCATAGTTGAGAATACTGACAGCTTATTTCCTAGGGTGACAGCAACGTTGCATTGTTCCAACATGCGGGCCCACCGTTTTTTCTGCAGGTGAAAGTTCACGGAATGCACGAGCATTTCGTAGCATTGTTTCAATGTTGGTCAAACTCACTGGCTCCGCCACCACCACCTCCTCCTCCTCTTCCACCTAAGCATCAGGCAGATCAAGATGGTGATCTGCTGCTTCCACGTAGTCAATAACATTGACGTTCACAGCTTCACCATGATGAACCCATCTAGTATATGTGACCGACATCCCATACAAGTGTAGATGATTTTGCACAGTTGATTGGGGTCTTGTAACTGAATTCATACAACTGCTACACGGGCAGAGCACATCTTATTTCGGACCACCGTACTCAGCTCTGATAAAGTTCATGAAGTTTTCAACCCCCTCGACATATGCAGCGGAGAATCTTCGAGCAGAAGTTATCCAAGTCCTGTCCATCTGTTAGACATACAAATTAGTTCTTCTACTAGATATTACAGGAAAAACATATATGCTTTTTTATGAAGTCTAGAAAAAAACTACCTAGGTCGATGTCTAAAGCTATGGCAAGATATTTGGACGAGCAGATCTAAGTAACGAAATATATGTAAAGCTAATTCAGCAAACAGATTTGAGTGCCAAATTATGGCAGGCTGTTTCAGCAGTCAATGAGGCCAAGCACATAGCCATCGAACTATCGAAGGCCATCGCAGCTACAAAGATCCAGTATAAAACGGTGTAGAGCTATTTCGCCTAACAGATTGGCTACTAGACCATGGCAATCTATGTCACAATAAATATATGGCAGGATATTTTAGCAACTAATCGGCATTGGCATGCCATCTCAGCTAAGCAGATCGAGTGCAGAACAGGGCAAGGAAGCTTCTTAAGCAGAGCATATTGACAGTAAACTACTTCGACAAACAGTGAGATTAATAGCGTCTATCAGCTAACATTTAGCACTACACCAACTTGAATGGGGCCTCAGTCTAGAATGCGGGTATCGTGGGAGAAGCTGACTACCGTGCGTCTCCACACGAACATCGCCAGCGGTGGCGGCGCTGACCGCCGTGCGCCTCCACAAGAAAGTAGCCAGAGGTGGCGGCGCGGCTAGAGGACGGCAGTCTACGAGAGCGTACTGTGGGAGCGAGAGGATCGCCGAACCGCGGCGCCAACGTATCGGTGCGGCGGGGAGGGCGGCTTTGGCGGAGCGAATGGAGTGGAGGGGAACAGGGGGGAGGGGGTTTTGGGGAATATTATTGGCTAGTTGGCCGAAGGGCGGTTGAATCGGATTTGGGGGGAATTTTCGGGTGTGTGTGTGTGGGGGGGGGTTCGCGCGGTGGGTGGGGGGAGTTTGGTGCATGGTCGGTTTCTCCAAGTGTAGTCCCACGTGTCAGTGAAGGGGCAAGCCGAAGCGCGTTCCGTTTGCGTGAGCCGTGTGCAGGACCGAACGTGTGTGGGGTGCAATGCGACCGCGACAGGAGTGCTGTGAGTGTACCGCATTTTTTCCTTTTAAACTAGGTGCTTCGCCCCCTCAAAAAAAATCTGTTGCTTCGCGCGATCCATCGATACTACTACTAGTAATCCGGTAATCCCGACTAAAACAGCGCGACCGAGTCTTTTCCCACGCGTTATGCTGGGAGGTTGGCTTAGTTGGTTTTTTAGGACGAGTAATGCTACACCTACGTAATCCTAGTTACGTAATTAACGTAATGTGAAACGTGTGAGCTGTTGATTGTAGATTGGGGGGAGGGAGGGGCCCACCACCATGAAAATCAGGGGAGGAGAGAGAGAGAGGCAATTTACGTTAACCCTTTCGTAGGTTCCCGTAGATGTAGAAAGATGTGTCCGATCCTGCAATATAGGCCGTCCGATCTATATCTAACGGATAGGAAGGAAACTATGACAATTTACCTGCACTCCTCTCCACATTTGCAGATAAGGCTTCCCCTCGTTCATCCTTTTCTCCCACAAGATCTTGATCTTCCGTGCAATGCACGGGCATCTTGCTAGTACTCCTACAATATGTATATTATTGTGAAAGTTCATATACACCGGCCGAGATTAATGCAAACACGGCAGATTTTCATTACATTTCGAACTTTTATAGGACAAAAAAATAAAAGAAACCCGACCCTAAACCTATTCTACGACGGCGACCAACGTCCTCCATCTGTGATCTCCATGTACGGGGGCGGGGTTCAGGACCCGTGAAGTGAAGGTGCGGTCTCCGGCGAGGAAAAGTAGAACACGGGAGACGGACCGGCCAGTTGGCGCACCATGCCCCGCCGCCTCCCATGCCCTACTCATCCTCGGAGGAGTCCCCGACCTCGGCGGTGCCGGACGTTGGGCGGCGGCAAGTAGGACGCGTGGCTGACGGTGCTCCCGTCGTCGGCCGCCAGCGTGGCCACTGCTTGTGTGACGACTTGAGCGAGGGCGGCGACCTCGAGCTCCATCCCCGAAGACAAGCTCTCCCGCAGAGCGTTCGCGCTTGCGGTCATGGCGGATGTGGTTCCAGGTAGGAGGACGATCCGCTATGGTGTGGAGGTTAGCTAGGCGTTGCTGCTTTAAGTAGCGCATTCCGGTGAGGCCAAGCGTCCGGGTGTGTCATTAAGTCGCCGGAGTTGGTTCCTCGGGCACCAAGCCTCTTAACGACGACATACGAATGGACGACATGAATGCGGGCAGCTGGCGCCGGCTGGGAACGCACTGCGCGACGGTGCGAGGGACGAGGGTTTTGGTGTGCCAGGGTAGTCAGCTGCGGTCGTGGCAACGTTGGAGATGCCCTTTGCTCACATGCGATCCCAGCATGTCATTGAAAAAGCAAGACGACCCGACATGGTCTCAGGTCCAGAGGATGCAGTTGGCCGTGCTACACCACTCCGCGGACGCGTCGCGGCGCCCCGTGCATCCTCGACGAGCCGGGTGTTGGGGTGTGTTTGGATTGTGGCCAAAGTGCACCTTGCCAAAATTTTGGTCATGACCAAAATATTGGTCTTTGTTTGGATGGTTGCCATTTTTTGGCATGCCAATGAACTCTAGCCAACTCTAGTTCATTTTTCTTGCCAATGTCGGCCAAATCATGGGCAACCAATACCTCAACAAAAAATTTGGTCATGACCCAAAGATTGGTCTTTGTTTGGATGGTTGCCATTTCTTTGGCATGCCAATGAACTCTAGCTAACTCAAGTTCATTTTTCTTGCCAATGTCGGCCAAGTCATGGGCAACCAATACCTCAACCAAAATTTTGGCTACCCAATGCTTTGATGGTGCAACCTTAGGCACAAACCAAACATACCGTTGGTCGTGCCACAGCACTAACGCCACCCTCGGCAAACTGAAACCGACCGTGTCTAGCAACGATATGAGTGTGTCGCTCACCGCGGTCGCCGTGTCCAGAGGCGGTGCTGGAGCTGCGCCCCGTTGTTGGCCCCAACGACCCACATAAACGGTTGTCGGTGGCGAGGAGGTCGTGGGCCAGCTCCTCCATTGGACTAGTCTGCGCTACGTCGTCCCGACGGGTGTGCCCCACATGTCTGTTTCCCTGTTTTCCCGGCCATATTCGAGCGTCAGTGCTCCGCGTTGCGCATTAGGCCTTTCACTATGTAGGCCAAGCGAGACAACTTATTGTTTATTTGAGCCATTCAAGTATAATCATGTGGCATTTGCTTATTTCTCATTCCTCTCCAACCCTCTTCTCCATCGATCATGTCGCCCTCCAGTCGAGTCCATCCTCCCGCATGCCTCATTTGTCCGCCGAGTATCATTCTCATGTACCCACCCTAGTCCTATTTCAATAGATCTCCGGACCCCGAGATGAAATCGAGAGGGAACGAGTGGGGGCACGTGATACCTAAGGCGGATTCAAAATTTTGAACCGGTGATCATAGCATCCGCAAATCATATATAAAGGGCATTCAATGTTCGTTTCGTTTTTGAACGTACAATATACTCCCTCCTATCCTTTCTAGTTTACATATAAGTTTTATGTGTAGTCAAAGTATATCTACTTTGATAAAAAAGGTATCAACATTCAACAACGCCCAATCAATATTGTTAGATTCGTACGTACTCCTAGATTTGTACTCGAGATGGTTTCCAATTTGACTATTGACAAGATTAATAGTACATGAGATGTATAATGTGAAAATTATATCATTGGAAACTCCTTTCACATAAGAATTTGACCGTATGCTTTGTGTAAGTTGCATGTCATATATTATTACTCTAACATTTGGTCAAAGTTAGCCTCGAAAAATGCATTAGACCATGTATGCTTTGTCTAAGTTGCATGTCATATATTATTACTCTAACATTTGTGTAAGTTGCATGTCATATATTATTACTCTAATATTTGGTCAAAGTAGTATAGTGGAAGTGGATCCTCTGACGTAGGTATCCCTACCTTACCCTCCCTTTCGGTCACTTACTGGCGGACCCCATGCTTGCTAGGCCCCGCATGTCAGTTGCTCAATGGGTTAGGACACGTCAGGGGATCCTCATCCGTAGTATACTCCCTCTATTTTTATTTACTCCGCATAAAACGGAGGGAGTGGTGGTATAATAAATGACGCGGGCGGGGGAGGGGGAGGGACGTCGGTTTGCTCTCAACTGCGGTCCCACAAGCGAGCGAAAACGCAAGACGAAGCGCGTTCCATTCGGTGAGCGACGTGGAGGGTCCGGCGTGCTGGGCTGCAACGCGAACGCGACAAGAGCAATGTACAGTCAAAATCGATTAACCGGTCGTCACCGGAACCACTATTCACACCAGAACCTTCGCTGCTCGGCCTACACCAGCCACTGCCCTAAAACCACACCAAATCTCCAGCCCATTCCCCCACCTTTCGATCCCCTAGCCCGCATCAAGCGTCCCCTAGTTCACCGGAAAACATGGTGCGCCGCAAGATAACTTACTACAAGATGCTGACGCCGGAGCACCGCGCAGAAATCACGGCGGCGGTCGGCGCCACAGACCTCCGTTCCCAAGCTCGCTTTGTGGTGGGCCAATCCCCGAGTTCTCTGGAGCCAAGCTACAAGGAGGAGGAAGCCGATCCAATGTTCATGGCGGAGGTCGCGGCGCAGAAGGCCCCCGATGGGTATGAGACGATGGACATTGACTTCGTGCCGACGTCCGAGTCCCCCATGGTGCAGGCAGACCAGCGGTTCAACATGGCGATACTAAAGGAGAACCGGGAGGCAGAGGCTCAACTCGACGCGGAGCGCGCGCATGCCGCTGCCATCGAGGCTCTCCTGCAGGCGGAACCGGATGTCATGGATGTGAACCGGGCGGCGGAGGCTCAACTTGAGGCGGAGCGCGCGGATGCCGCTGCCATCGAGGCCCTCCTGCAGGCGGAACCGCACGTCCTGGACTTGAACCAGGCGGCAGAGGCTCGACTCGACGCAGAGCGCGCGGATGCCGCTCTCATCGACGCCCTCCTGCAGGCGGAACCGGACGTCCTGGACTTGAATCGGGCGACGGAGGCTCGACTCGACGCGGAGCGCGCAGATGCCGTTGCCATCGAGACCATCCTGCAGGCGGAACCGGACGTTCTTGACTTGAACCGGGTTGTGCTCTCGTCCGTGCAGAGCACCCGCACGCTTCGCTTGAGCGAGTAGCTGGAGGCCGAGGACAACCACGGTGCGGAGACACACGTCGGCAGCGATGGCTGGTTCGCGCCGGCAGCCAAAGACGATGAGGCCGTCTCTTTTCGCGAGCAGTGATAGTTTTTCTTTATGTTGTTGTTTTCATGGATCTTTTGCTTATATTTGTTATGCAAGTCGTCTGACTTGGGTCAGTCTACCATTTCAGGCGGTTGGATGAATATCCTACGTCTCCTAACCCTTCTTTCTTTCTTCCTCACCTCTTCTTCTTCCCCAATAGACCAGCGCACGGGTCGTACGGATACTCCCCAACATGTGGTCGGATAAACATACTCTATGAACGAAAATTATGTGTCAGCGATAGGATGGCTGAGTTTGGTGTGTTCACATGCGACAGCATGTGTTAGTGAGGGTGCGTTCCCTTGGTTGGGTTTGCGGCGTGCAGGAGCGACTGTGTGAGGGTGCGGTGCGACCGTGGCGTGCAGGAGCGACCGTGTGAGGGTGCAGTGTGACCGCGATAGCCGTGCGCAAGTGTACCTCCTTCTCATTTTGAAAACTTTAGGCAAGCTTGGCAAAAATGTGTGGCGAAGTTTGGCAATGCAAGGCCTAGACCCAAACAGGATAAGTACGTACGTACTAGGAGTACTAGTGTTAAAAAAGAAAGGCTGGGTTTTCCTTCGCCGGATCTAATCGATACAAATCCTCGTTTCACGTGTCAATTAATGCGTATTTTTTTCTCCAAAGACCAAAGAGCTAACCATATCACTCCTCATCGCTTGATTAATGCAGCGCCATGCAAACCAACCTTCTCACTTCCGCATGCATGCAGGGGATATTAATGTCCTTGGTTGCTAACCCCATCAATTTTGCCTCGATTAGTGTTAGTGTCCCTTTGCAAATTGTAATTTTGATATACTGGCCTTGTGTACAAAAAAATGGAGGTAGTAACTATATTTGAAATGGAGGTAGTAACTATATTTGACTTCCTTCCCCATTGCGGTGACGTCGACGATATTTTTATTTTTTTTGGTGGTTTGGCGAAGTGCGTTCGACGGAGAACACCATTGAGGGAGACCACGGTAAATCGTTCGCAAGTGCCTCCTGCAAGCCAAGACAACCGCCTTATTTGCATCCAGGAAGTCCTTTACTAGTACTACTAGGAGTAACTAATGCGGTGAGATGGCTTCTCGAAGAAGACGATGGAGAAGCGGAGTCAGCAAAGAGTGAAATGATGGTTGCTTCGTCTGTGCTTTTGTGATTTGACGCCTCACTGCTTTGTGATTTGTGATAGAAGGGACAGGGGAGTAGACTCTTTGCTCTATACTGTACTACATGCGTCCAAGCATGGGAGAAAGAGGAGAGACGTTGCATTTTTCTATTCTTTCAATCAATCAATCAGGGAGCTTCGGTTCCATCTTTTTGGCTTTGGCAACACCGTCCACAATGGTTCCCATGATGCCAAAAGCTATTTTCACATTTGGCTACACATTGTGGATGCCCTTAACCGTACCACTTGGTTTTGCTCCTGTGTGCTATCTATACGAATCTCAATTATGTTGATCTAAAAAATTATAGAATCGAGATTAGTAAAAAGGAGGTGATTTTGCCGCGCGGATGGCGGGGGAGGTTTCTTATTTGAGCAATGCTACATCCACGTAATGGCTTACGTAAAGTTACGAACTGATGTGATGTGGGACTATTTGATTGGATTAAAGGACAGGATTAGGCCCACCCCACCTGAAAATCAAGGGGGGCATATATAGATTAGATGGAAAGTATACGTAGCAGCTATGTAGCCCTTTGTAAGTCTAGGATTAGGCTTCTTATTTTCGGAGGATGTTGTCCTGGCGGTTTGCTAACATGCGGTCGCACGTGTCAGTGCTTTACCAAGTCGATCCGCGTCCCACATGAGGCAGAACAACGGCAGAAGAAACATGTGGTTAAGTTCAAGAAGATGAGGGAGAAGCGGATTCAGAAACGAGTGAAATGATGGTTGCTTCGTCCCTCCAACTTAACTGGAGGAAAGGTGCAGCTTTGTGATTTGACGCCTCATTGCTCATTACTACGCCGGCGCCATGACTGGGGTGCTTCACCCCGGCTGCTCTGCACTGTATTCCGGTATGGCACGTGGACCCGGTAGCTTGATGTCCCACATGTTGGCGAAAGGGACTAAAAGATTTATGAAAGCGAGCGCTCCACTCTTACGACAGAGGAGTAGACGAAACGCGACCGAGTGAACTGTCACTTGTACTGTATAGTACTATAGTTTTGTTGTTTCGCACGATCCATCGATACAAACCCGATTAAACAGGAAAGGGCGGGATTTTTCCCGCGCGGTAGATGATACTGGCCATAAATTTCAAAGGCAATTTTAATGTATGCAAACAGAATAATTATAAGTAACAATATGATATCTAGTAAAACTAAAAACACATATGATTTATTGTGTTAGAGTGTAGTAGTAGTGCTGTATTGCATAGTTGTTAGATGTAACATGCGAGAACGTGTAGAGATGTAGTTTTGGAGGGCCTACAGAGAGAAAAGCGTAATACGGTCACCGAACTTCAGAATAAGCTGATTACGGTCACTATATATGTTTTGCGGTGATTATACGGTCACTTGCTCACAGCTCAGCATCGGATTGCACTCTGTTGACCGGCCAAATAATCTGCGTGGCGCCATGTTGACTAGTTAAATTGACCATGTTCGTTGTGGGTCCCACCTGTCAGTTCGCATAGGCAAAAGGTCAGATAAACACAAATTTACGCAGGCGCGACAAGGCTCCAACCCGTGCGCGGGAATCACCTGGTTGTGTATGTGTCTGTCAGGGCCTGATGTGTGCGCATGCACGTGTAGGTTGAGCACTTGAGCGTGAGAGTGTGTGTTGGTCGTGTGGTGTACTGGTGTGTGCATGCAATGCGTGCGTGTGAGTGTTGCGTGCGTGCGTGTGAGTGTTGCGTGCGTGCGTGGCTGCGTGTGTACGTGTGAGTGCTGCGTGCGTGCGTGGGTGCATGTGTTTGTGTGAGTGTTGCGTGGATGCAGGTCGTGTGCATGCGTGCGTGTGTGTATAATCACCACACCAGCTCCTGTGTGTTAAAACAGACGGCTCAGCATACCAATACAAGGCCACCTTGTCCGTTGTGCCCGCGGTCATGACTTTGAACCACCGTCCAAATATTTTTTTGTCGTTTGTTTTCATTCTTACTAGCAAGATGCCCATGCGTTGCACGTAACATCAAGATGCCTTTGTATGACTTGTTTATCCTGTGAGAGAAAAGGATGAACGAGGGAAGGCCTTATTTGCAAATGTGGAGAGGTGTGTGGGTACCTTTTTGCAAAATTGCCATAGTTTCTTTCCTATCCGTCAGATATAAATCGGACGGCCTATATTGCAGGATGGCAGGCACACCATCATCACCAACTCTGTTTCTATAAGAGTGTATTTTATGTATTTTATAAGAGTGTAGATGTAGAGTAGATACAAGTCGACAGGTGGGCACGATGGTAGTGAGATAATGTGATGCAACACTAGAGGTGCCACATGGAGCGTTTAACTGGTCAACTAGTCATGTCATGAGCAAATACAGAGTTGTACGGTGAGCCCGTGACTGCACAATAACCACTAAACGTAAATGGTGACCGTAATGAGTGGATTCTGAAGTCCAATGTACATATCATGCTTTCGCTTCAAATACAATGATCGTCATTGCATATATCGCGAGAGAAAGATGAAACATGCATGAATTTTTTGGGGGCTTACTATTAGAGGACCTGGAGATAGTTTTGTGTGCATACGTGAAAGGGGCGTTGTCGGTGTCAAAACCGGCGGATCTCGGGTAGGGGGTCCCGATCTGTGCGTCAAGGTCAGATGGTAACAGGAGACAAGGGACACTTTATTTTACCCAGGTTCGGGCCCTCTCGATGGAGGTAAAACCCTACTCCTGCTAGATTAATATTGATGATATGGGTAGTACAAGAGTAGATCTACCACGAGATCAAGGAGGATAAACCCTAGAAGCTAGCCTATGGGTATGATGATGGTTATGATGTGTTCGTCCTACGGACTACAACCCTCCGGTTTATATAGGCACCGGATAGGGTTAGGGTTACACAGAGTCGGTTACATTGGTAGGAGATCTTGGATATCCGCACGCCTAGCTTGCCTTCCACGCCAAGGAAAGAACCTTCTGGACACGGGACGAAGTCTTCAATCTTGTATCTTCATAGTCCTGGAGTCCGGCTGAAGATGTAGTTCGGCTATCCGAACACCCCCTAATCCAGGACTCCCTCAGTAGCCCCTGAACCAGGCTTCAATGACGACGAGTCCGGCGCGCAAATTGTCTTCGGCATTGCAAGGCGGGTTCCTCCTCCAAATTCTTCAAGAATATAATAAACACCAAAAAAACAGTGTCCGGCTCTGCAAAACAAGTTTCCATGTATTGCCATATAGAGAATAATACAAACACAAATCAGATCTGCCGACGTATTCCGCAATGCGTCATAACACTGCGACCAAGCCTTCTGTATGGATTATTTTTTGTTGTTCCACCGCAGCACGTTCAACGAGGCAGTTTCCTTGGCACGTCTTGTCGAAGCAGAGATCGTGTGCCCCTTTTAACGGGATTCTCATTAATGCGGACGTGGGTAACCCAACCGCGCCATTTACCATGGCGTGTGAGCGGCAAGCGAGTTTTATTAGGTAGGTGGGGACGCATAACGGCATCAGCCTATATAAGGGGATAAAGATCCACCTCTTTCACCTACGCCTTCTTCCTCCTTTGCCCATCCATATCCTGCGTACTCAAGCTCCAACGCCCAAGTTCGCTCTTTCTTCCCCAACCTGCTCCAGCGATGTCCGGAGCGAGTGGCAAGTGGATGGCTTCCTCCGTTACGGAGGGTCAAATCAAAAAGCTTAGGAAGGCCGGATATCTGTCCAAGGACATCCCGCACCGGCTTCCCGAGGCGGGGCAGCTTCTTCCCACCCCAGGGCCCCATGAGAGGGTAGTTTTTCTCCCCCATTTCCTCCGTGGACTGGGTTTTCCACTTCACCCTTTTGTCCGGGGGCTCATGTTCTACTACGGCCTGGACTTCCACGATCTGGCCCCGAACTTCATCCTCAATATCTCGGCATTTATCATCGTGTGTGAGGCCTTTCTCCGCATCCGCCCCCACTTCGGCCTCTGGCTCCAGACCTTCAACGTCAAGCCCAAGGTGGTGTCCGGCACCCAGGCGGAGTGCGGAGGTGCTATGGCCGGCAAAATGGCCAACGCACTCTGGTTCGATGGCTCCTTTGTGGAGTCCTTAAAGGGGTGGCAGGCAGGGTGGTTTTACATCACCGAGCCACGCGACTCAAAATGGGTCGTGGCCCCTGAGTTCCGATCCGGACCCCCCACGCGGCTCATGTCCTGGAAAGAGACGGGCCTATCGTGGGGCAACAAAGAAGAAGTGACCGGACTGGAAACTTGCATCCGGTCCCTGATGAACAAGCCCATCCGGCATGTCAACATCATCCAGGTCATGTTCATTCGCCGGATCCTCCCGTGCCAAGAACGGGAGTTCACTTTGTGGGAATTCGACCGGGCGCAGCACCAAACCCTCAATAGGCTCTTCGACACGACGTATGAAGACGTCTGGAAGGTGCTAACCAAAGGCGCCGAGTGCCCCACATCCGCTTCCGAGGACCGCGGATACAGCTCGCAGCGCAACGCTGGCGAGGTAGGCTATTTATACCTTTCACAGGTTCGTTAAGCTTTTCTACATAGATTAACTCTATGTGGGATCTAAAAAAACTCCCTTTGCCTTTGACAGGCGTGGCTGAAGATAGCCGGACCAATCAACTGTCCGGCTCCTCTGCCCGAAGACTCAGCCCCAGCTCTCTTAGAGAAGCTGCTGGCTCCGGCGCCCTATGTGGTGCCGGAGAAGAAGGTCAAGAAGAAGAAGACCACCGGGACTCGAAAGAGTGCCCGCAATGTGGTGGTGTCGAGCTCGTCATCTGGCGAGTCTGCGACGCCCTCCTCTCGTGAAAACGAGGAGGAGGAACAAGGAAGCTCTCCCCCTCCATCGAGGGGAGCGAAAAAGAAGAAGGCCGCCCCAATAGGGGAGGCCGAGGGGTCGAGGAAAAGGAAGACCCCTCCGCCGGACTACTCCCCCAACGCCGAAGAGGGCGGAAAGGAGTGGCCGGACAGAACCAAGCGTCAGGCGACATCGTAAGTATTCACATACCAGAATGACTCATAGTATCTTCAAGTGCGCAGCTTACCCTAATGTCGAATGCTATTTGCGCAGCCCGCCCCGAGCCGCACTCGATGATTCATCGAGCGGCTCCCTGGATTCGTCGGACATGAACTCTGTCCCGCCCGCAGTCTCCCCCCGCGGGGCGGACGACGCCGAGGCGGCGTCCCGCCGAACAGGGCAGGAGGAGGTGGTCCTGGAGGAGCCGCAAGGCAATCCACAGGACCCCAGGAGTAAAGGGGATGAAACCCCCCAGGGCTCCCAGTCCAGCTTTGTGCCGGACACCGCGCCGGACTCAACCGTCCTGGCTCGCGGTGGGCGAACTCCTTCCAAGAGGAGTAAGTTGTCTGAGCCGGCGACCTCTGTCCAACCAGAGGCGCCGGATAGTCTGTTGGAGGCGCTTGAAGGCGCCACCATCGACGAGGAGCACCGTACTGTTATGAGTGCGGTGGTCCAAAGGGTTCAGTCCGCCAAGAGCGGACTGAATGAAGCTTGCGCTAGCCTTCTAACAGGCTTCCAGGTAAGCAAAAAATATGCTAAATTAATTACCGCATAGACAGTAGCCCCTGATGCTCTATTCGGTGTTCGGAAAGAAAAGCCGAATAGAGGATCCAACAATTTTCGCAGGAGTCTAATAAAAAGTCTAATATGCGTATGCAGGCTTCCCTGCTGTCCACCGCCGCACTGACTGCGCAGGTGGAAGTCCTGAAAAAGGACCTCGAGCGGTCCGAGCAAGAGCTCGGCCATGCCAAAAGGCAGCTCGTGGAAAAGGAAGGTAAGAAATACCCCTTAGAAAAAAAAGAAAGAAAAAAAAGTGGTGCCTATAGAGAGGCTTGATTGCAAAAACAAATAACATGATTGTACTGCTTATTGTAGAGGCCACGACCGAGGTGGCAACCCTGAAGCAGGCGCTGACTGAGGCTGAGAAGAAAGCGGTCGAGGAGCGCGCCGAGCGAGAAAAGCTTGGGGTCCAAGTCGGCGAGGTGCAGCAAGAGCTGCAAGCTCTCATGAAGAAACATGAGGGTTTGGAGCTTGAGGCAAAAACGCAAGCATCCGAGCTCGCGTCGGCTGTTGAGACCACCAAGAGTGCCAATGCCGAAGCCCAAAAGGCCCTCCAAGAGTTGGAGGATGTGAAAAAGATAGCAGCGGGTAAGGCATTCTTAATGCAAAGTAGGAATATAAAGGTGAAATACCTATTACTTACCCGAATCCGGAGTTCTCCAGGGGCGTTCTTCGATCTTCCCCGCAGCGCATCTGACGCCGCCGCATTCTACCGAGCTGAAGAGGACAGCTCTGGTCTCAGTATTCTGAGGCCGGACACCCTTTGCCCTTAAGCGATCAGCTGAAGCAGCTGGCCGAGCTCCACAAGGCGGCCGAACAGGCCATGAAGGGCTTACTAGTTCGGCTGTGGCCTGGAGAGGCCCTGCCTGGGAGCTACTTTGGGCTGGTGCGGCGGCTGGTGGAGGCCTGTCCACGGCTTGAGGTCATCAAGCGCTCCGTCTGCATAGAAGGTGCCCGGAGGGCCCTTGCCCGTGTAAGGGTACACTGGGGCAAGCTGGATGGAGAGAAGCTGGTGAAGGAAGGGCCGCCACAGGGGAAGGAGCATCGCAAGCCCGAGAACTACTACAAGGAAGTTCTCGCTGGAGCTCGCCTTGTCGCGGATGAGTGTGCCAAAGATGTAATATTTCAATGAACTCGCTCGTTTGTATCCTGTGCGCTGAAAACTTGTTCATATGCGCTTAAGCAATGCTTTCTGAATTTAAAATATTATTTTCTGTGCGGCCGTTTATCAATAACTGAGAGATGGCGAGTCGTCGGCTTCTGCCCCCATGCAACTAGTGCTGGGGTGTTCGGGATAAACCTGAGGGCTCTTGTTCCCATAGTTGGGTCCTTCGAGGGAGGCGCTCAGCACAGCGAACCAGGCAATCGGACTATAATGCTTGAACACTCTCACTTAGCCATAGAACGTTATAATTTTAAATTTCGGCAATGCCCATAGTTCGGAAGGCCGAATTTGGGGCACTATCCACGCCTTTAGCCGGACTTAACCAGCTCTCCGCTCGAAGCGGCATAAGCCTTTAGGGACTCGAAAAACCTCCCGAACAGCGACCGGTCTCGCGCCTTATCATGACAGTCTGTTTTAGCTTTCTCCACTGAGGTGCTCACCCACCTGATCTGGGGCACAATCGCAGTGGTTCTCCTAGTGCTACCTTAGCCGATAGAGCGGAACGTAAGGCACCAAAACATAGGAGCCGGGCAAACCCAACATATGACCAAAATCATGACTCGGAGCCGATGCGTATAATGCTATAAGTTCGGGGTGCCGCACTTGTGAAAGTGGATGGACTTCTCACACCAGATAGAAGGGTAATAAAGCCCCTGGCGTGGTTTGCCGTACCATGGTGTACGGGTGCGATCATGTTATTTGAGTAAACATATGTATATTAAAAGAAGATAATGCAACAAATAGACGAAAAGCTATGCATTATTTATGAGGAGGCTGTTTATTCAAGCCGAACGATACAAGTAGTGCGAAAAAAATTTGGACTATTTAACATGTCCTGACCAGGCGCAGGCCCGGAATTTAGAAACAGATATATCGCTCGAAATAGAGACCACCTGAGAGTTCCATGATGCGGCGTTGTTTTGTCTGCTTTCCTGGGTCCTGTATCATCTGTGCGGCAGTGAGGCCGAACACTGTATCCAGAGTATGGAGTCCTGAAAGAAAAGAAGAACCCGGCAGCCCTTAGTATGTTTGACGCCGTATTGTTGGCATGCCGTTTTATCTGCCCCTTCCCCTATGCCCATGGAATTGTAAGGGCGTAATTGTGTACTCGAGGTACTAGCTCCGCTATGTAGCGATGCCTGAGGTTGGGGCCGTATTGCTACGCGTGCTCTGAACGCGCCAGTCGGTCTTGCTGCGGGTTACTCCGGGCGCGTTTTGCTTTGTCCTGCTTTGTAGCGGCCGGACTCGAGAGCTGCCTTAACAGGCTGCTTTGTACCTCTGCTGCGAGGGCCGCCGTGTGTTCCTCCGTACGGATGGAGCGTTCGGTGTTTCCGCTGACCGTGATTACACCTCGAGGGCTTGGCATCTTGAGCTTGAGATATGCGTAGTGCGGCACCGCATTGAATTTAGCGAATGCGGTTCGTCCAAGCAGAGCATGATAGCCACTGCGGAACGGAACTATGTCGAAGATTAACTCTTCGCTTCGGAAGTTGTCCGGAGATCCGAAGACCACATCAAGTGTTATGGAGCCTATGCAATTGGCCTCTACACCTAGGATGACACCTTTAAAGGTCGTCCTTGTGGGCTTGATCCTTGATGGATCTATGCCCATTTTCCGCACTGTATCCTGGTAGAGCAGGTTCAGGCTACTGCCGCCGTCCATGAGGACTCTTGTAAGGTGAAATCCGTCAACGATTGGGTCAAGAACCAATGCGGCGAAACCGCCATGACGGATGCTAGTGGGGTGGTCCCTTCGATCGAAGGTGATCGGGCAAGAGGGCCATGGGTTGAACTTTGGGGCGACTGGCTCCATCGCGTATATGTCCCGTAGCGCACGCTTCCTCTCCCGCTTGGGAATATGAGTCGCGTATATCATGTTCACCATCCGCACTTGTGGGGGGAACCCCTTCTGTCCGTTGTTGTTCGGCGGCCTGGGCTCCTCTTCGTCATCGCTGTCTAGCCCCTTGTTTTTGTGTTCGGCTCTTAACTTGCCTGCCTGCTTGAACACCCAACAATCCCTGTTGGTGTGATTGGCTGGCCTTTCGGGGGTGCCGTGAATCTGGCACGAGCGGTCGAGTATTCGGTCCAAACTGGACGGGCCCTGGGTATTCTTTTTGAATGGCTTTTTCCGCTGACCGGATTTATGGCCTCTGAATCCGGCGTTTACTGTCGTATCTTCATTGTTGTCGCTGCTGACGTGGCGTTTCTGTTTATTTCGTCGCGACCTGCCACTTTTGTCCTTGGTATCTGAATTACCTTGCTTCTTCGATAAGTTGTTGCTGCGAGCTAGCCAGCTATCTTCGCCCGCGCAAAAGCGGGTCATGAGTGTCGTGAGGGCTGCCATGGATTTCGGCTTTTCCTGTCCCAGGTGCCGGGCAAGCCACTCGTCACGGATGTTATGCTCGAAGGCTGCTAAGGCCTTTGCATCCGGACAATCGACTATCTGATTTTTATCTGTTAGGAACCGTGTCCAGAATTGCCTGGCCGATTCTTCTGGCTGCTGGATTATGTGGCTTAGGTCGTCGGCGTCCGGTGGCTGTACGTAGGTCCCCTGGAAGTTGTCGAGGAATGCGGCCTCCAGGTCCTCCCAAGAGCCGATCGAATCTGCGGGGAGGCTGTTAAGCCAGTGTCGGGCTGGTCCCTTAAGCTTAAGGGGTAAATATTTGATGGTGTGAAAATCATCGCCACGTGCCATGTGGATATGGAGGAGATAGTCCTCAATCCATACTGCCGGATCTGTCGTACCATCGTATGACTCGATGTTGACGGGTTTAAAACCCTCTGGGATTCTATGATCCATTACTTCGTCTGTGAAGCATAGTGGGTGTGCGGCGCCCCTGTAGTGGGCTATGTCTCGACGCAGTTCGGAGGAGTTGTGCCTGTTGTGTTCGGCCCGGCCGGATTTATGGTGTCCGGAGTGAAAACTATCACATGCCGTCGGGCGTCCGCGCGATCCATAGATCGATCTTGTTTGCCTTGCTTTGTCCTCCAGGACGTCTCGCAGGTCTGGTTCATGTTCCCGTGCCTTGGTAAAGCGGCTGCGGGGCATGGCTTGTTTGGATGTTCGACAGGCTTCTCTATCGCGGCCGCGAGGTGGCCGATCTACCATGTCTTGGGCTTCCTCCTCTGATTGGGGTAGCGGCCTGCGCTTAGGATAGTTTTTGGAGGGGCGTCCGAGTTCGTGCTCTTCGGCCGCAAGGACTTCAGTCCATCTGTCAGCTAGCAAATCTTGATCAGCTCTAAGCTGCTGCTGCTTTTTCTTTAGGCTGTTCACCGTGGCTAAAAGCCTGCGTTGAAAGCGCTCTTGTTCGGCGGGGTCTGATGGTACGATGAATTCATCGTCGCCGAGGCTTGCCTCGTCTTCGGAGGGAGGCATGTAGTTATCGTCCTCGACTTCTCGCTCTGCCGCTCTCTCATGAGGGCGGTCTTCACCATCTTCCTATGTCGAATCCTGCTGGTTTTGGTGTTCTTCGGCGCTGTCCGGGGTAGTATTATCTCCCGTGCCGGAATCACCATTTCTGCTGTGGCGGGATTTCGAGCGGCGCCGCTGACGTCGGCGTTTTGGAGGCTTTTTCGAAGTGCCATCCTCCGTTGTTCCATCGCCATCTCCATCTTTTGGAGCATCCACCATGTATATGTCGTATGACGAGGTGGCGGTCCAGCGCCCTACAGGTGCTGGTTCTTGCTCGTCTCCTCCTTCGTCGTCCATACCGTCGAAGTCTTCGGAGCCGAAGTCGAGCATGTCGGATATATCATCGACAGTGGCTATTAAGTGGGCGGTGGGTGGGCTTTGAATTTCTTCGTCGTCCGAATCCCAACCTCGCAGGCCATAGTTCGGCACGGGCTCTCCTGACAAAGAGAGAGACTTGAGAGAATTCAGAATATCACCAAAAGGTGAATACTGAAAGATGTCCGCGACGGGGAACTCCATTACAGGCGCCCAATCTGATTCGATCGGCGGGGGCACGGACGATCCGAAGTTCGGAGAAGAGTCCGGCTCCTTGGAGTCACAGGCCATGCGGAGCGCGGGGCTCGCGTTCGGCTCAATGGCCTTTAAGATCGCAGTCCCCGAGGTGACGTCCAACCGTTCATCTTCGAAGAACGCAGCGGGCTCCGAATCAAGGATCGGGGCCGGAGCGTATGCGGCCTCCAGGACACTGTTCGGAGGCAGAGCTATATCATGCCCCTCGAGATAGTGCGGCGCGCTTGGCTGTTGCTCGAATCCGTCGAAGGTCAAGTCTCCGCGGATATCTGCCGTGTAGTTTAGGCTTCCAAACCTGACTTGATGGCCAGGGGCGTAGCTCTCGATCTGCTCCAGATGACCAAGCGAGTTGGCCCGCAGAGCGAAGCCGCCGAAGACGAAGATCTGTCCGGGGAGAAAAGTCTCACCCTGGACCTCATCGTTGTTGATGATCAAAGGAGCCATCAGGCCTAAAGGCAACGACACAGAGGAACTCTCAATGAAAGCACCAATGTCGGTGTCAAAACCGGCGGATCTCGGGTAGGGGGTCCCGATCTGTGTGTCAAGGTCAGATGGTAACAGGAGACAAGGGACACTTTATTTTACCCAGGTTCGGGCCCTCTCGATGGAGGTAAAACCCTACTCCTGCTAGATTAATATTGATGATATGGGTAGTACAAGAGTAGATCTACCATGAGATCAAGGAGGCTAAACCCTAGAAGCTAGCCTATGGGTATGATGATGGTTATGATGTGTTCGTCCTACGGACTACAACCCTCCGGTTTATATAGGCACCGGATAGGGTTAGGGTTACACAGAGTCGGTTACATTGGTAGGAGATCTTGGATATCTGCACGCCTAGCTTGCCTTCCACGCCAAGGAAAGAACCTTCCGGACACGGGACGAAGTCTTCAATCTTGTATCTTCATAGTCCTGGAGTCCGGCTGAAGATGTAGTTCGCCTATCCGAACACCCCCTAATCCAGGACTCCCTCAGGCGTACAGGGGGGTATGCGATGGAGAGAGAGATGCTCTTCGTTTCTCTTTATTATGACTAACTTTGTATATAGTATAAAAATATACAAATTCATAGTGCGGAATAAATATCATTGTGGGCACCATGCAATGCAAATTAGCGTTCATACTCCTCCATATAACTTTGTAATGTTGTATATATGTAGAAACTCTAAAATAATTTTTTGGCCACACTTTATTCAAAAGGAATGTTGTATGCGAAATAAACATGAAGAGAGGGCTTTTTAGATCAATGGGGTACGTGATGTAACATGTGTGAATGTGTAGTTGATGCATTTGGCGGGGCCTAGAGAAGTATGTGTGTGTATTACGTATTCGAGAGAGGCATGGATAGAGGGGCCGACGGGGGGGCGTGGGAGAGATAGCACGAGAAATGAGAGTGGTCTAGAGAGAGAGAGACGAATATGACGTCACGACAAGAGATTCCATTCCCTTGAGTGTGTATATGCAAGGGGGGAGGGAATAGAGGCACCAGGAGAAATTTTCTGTTTGTGTGGTGTTTGTGTTGGTATGTGTGGGTGTGAGAAGATAATGAGACGTGGGGGCAGAGGGTGTGTCACCGCGTGAGGTCCGGTGGGTCGAGGTGAGGCCCTTCATTCTGTTCCGTCCTGCGCCACATTGGTCGGACCGTGACGCATTTAGGAAGACCCATGGATGACTAGTCGTACAAAACAAAGATAGCAGAATTGTGAAGGACTCTGTGTCCACTGACAAAGCCGGCTAGGATTTGTAACCCTAGGTTCTCGGACCAAGGTAACCCCTTTATCTCTGATATTACTATTCATCCAACCTAACTTTAAGGGGCATCCTACAGAATGCTCTGCTAGAATCATACTCGTCGATTAGGAAGAGAGGTGTGAGACAATGCGTGAGAGACAGGCGTAAAGATAATGTGCGTACATGAGACACGTAGGCAGGTCCATGTATATAGAAAGGGTCGATGAGGATTGTGCGTGTGTATGTTTGCGAGAGGAAGAGTGCTTGTGATAAAGGTTAGTGAAAACAGTTGTAAATGGTTACGAGAGGGAGGGAGGGTTATATCTAGAGCATGTGTGCGAGAAAGACACCTCGAAAGAGAGTGCGTGAGCATGTGTAAGAGACCACCGATGGAGAGTGAAACTACACGTAAGAGACTGCTCTACACATTGATTAAAGATATAAATTGTATCCAAATATTAGGATGGGATCATGATATTTGCAATTCGCATAAGGAGCGGTCATTGATCCATCAAACATCTAGATTCTATCGAATTTGAGCATGTCTATGTTATTATTCGACACAATTGATCCACATAGTTAGTATTTTGAACTCCAGACAATGCATCGCTTTAGCAATCGAATATAAACGTGAGTATAGTTCATGTTGTGTGTGTAAAGCACATTATACATATGAAAGTTACACAATGGACATTATAAATAGCTAGTACCTATGAACTAGCATACATTTGAATTCAACTTAAGGTGGTTTTAAAAAATCGAATTCAACATGAAGTCTATTCAATTATTTGAATTTGATATCATGGCATTTGTAAACCATACCTAAATTATGGGGGCACCAATCTTTGCTCTGATTTTGTACATAACAGCATATGTAGTCGTGTACAAAATAGATTCAAATTTAGCTCCTCCATTCCAAAATAATCATAGTTATAGGATTTTCAAGTGTCAAAATTCAAAAAGAAGTGGATAATTTAATGAGGTTTTCAAACATACAAGGTCAAATATAACGTTGTATATTTAGGTCAATCCTCATAGTTCAAGAGTACTCTAAACGTGAATGCTTGTGTTTCAAAATTTCGAACGAAGCGCCAAAAGAGTCTCTACTCGCCCGAAACCGCGTGAGACCAATGTTTGGTAGTCCAAGGAAATTACTTTTCTAATAACTACGACCCGTGAAACCTACCGGCCTGACGTCCAAAGGTCTAAACCGGGGTAGGTTTGTAGCTTCATCTAGACGCCACGCAACCGCATCCGAAAAACATTCATACACAATGGCCGCCTAAGCACACATGCGCGCGGCCGAAATCGCTCCCGCCCACTATTTGGGACATGGGGTTACCATCCTACCCCCGACCCGCAGTAGGTCCGAAATTTAAGAGGGGGCAAAGTTTGTACTTTCCCAAAATTTTAAACAAGCGTGTCCCATCTTCTATTCAAAAAAGCCAAAAACAAGCGCATCCCAGACCGAAACATGGTTTCCCCCACCCGTTCGATTCCCCATTCGTACTCCGTGGGCGCCAAAACTACCTCTCCACCAGCCGCGAAACCCCGGTGTCCTCCGTCCGCCACCCCATCCCACCCATCAACCGCTGCCCTCCTCCATCACGCCGGAGCCGATACCCCGACGTCGTCGTCCACCGCAACCTCAACCGCAACGCCCTCCACGGCTAGTAGTTGAAGCCGAGGCCGAGCCGTCCATACCCGAGCCAGTTCAACCACGTCGTCCTGCGCCTCACCGCTGCCGCTCCAACTTCGCCACCCTCCACCGCACCGGAGTTGTTCCTGCTACGCCGTCCTTCGCCGCCTCGGATCTGCTTCCCCTCCGCCGACATACGGCCATGGCAAAACAGTCAACAATTTGGCCATGGGTTCGTCCAAGCCTGCACCCTCCAGAACATCGGTTTCCCCTGTAAAAAGAAGAAAATCAGCGCGACATGCGGAGGTGACCACACCGACAACCGAAAAAGGTACTCCTCTTCCCTTATTCGTGCAAATCTTACGTCTCTGCTTGCACGGTATTCATACCACAGAAGACACTAGTTGACCGCTTCTTCTTGATACTAGATGTTCCTAGTAACTCGCGATGTACAAGGTTTCTCCTCATATACTATTTCACCTTAGCTAGAGGTCCGTCACCCCCCTGAATTTCAATTTCTGGCCACTTGATTCCCAATTAACGGAAGCATTCCCCGGCGTAACAGACACTAGTACGCCTATTACGCCGGGGAAGCAGCACCTTGGTGTTTATCTTAGGGGCGTGTGCGGCCTAGAGCTACTGGCGCCCGATCTGGAGGTCGGCCGGGATTAAAGGGATGGCCTGGGAGCGCTGCCAAGCACGGCGGTGGTGTGAGGTCGATGGGAGGGCGGGGCGGCGGAGGCAGGGGTCTGGGCCGGTGGTCGCTGGCGGTTAGAGAAAGATCGTCAACAGTGACTGGCGGGAGGTAGACGAAGGCCATCTGCCCGTTCCTTATAGATCGGACGGTTCATTAAAAAAATCGACTGACCTATTTATTTTCAGTCGACTGTTATCTTAGATATGACCACATGTGGTGGTGTGCTGGAGGAGTACCTGCATTTCCTGTGCTCATATATTACAAAATCATACAGAGTAGAATCTAATTTTGTTTGCCATGCAATGTTGTAGAGCTACCGTATGTCTCCTGTCATTTATTTTTCAGCCACCTGCTATCTTCTACTTTTACAGTGCACTAGTTCTGCACACACTTCACCCTTACTCTCACTGTTGTGTTTTTATGCAAGGGTATTTCAGACTCTGTTGCCATGAGAGAAGCCAAAAAGAAAAGAGGGAAGTCGCTCCAGTTTGGTGTGCGGCAAGGCAAGACACGTTTCAACGCTTTAAAGGATGTAGTGTCAGCAGATGGAGACGGGGAACGTAGCTCTGGAGTTGATGACCTCGCTCGCAATGAACCACCATCCCAGGTGCTTGCTTTGACTTCGCGGTGCCATATGTGGTTGCATGTTCCATATGGTGTCTAGCTTGTATTCGAAAGGCCGAAGTCGGTAAGATAAGGAAAGATATTTTTTTACATGAACCACCATCCCGTGAGCACCAGAAGACAAATAGCTATAAGGGCACTGGTCGAGCCAGTGACAAGCCCAGCAAAGATAGGCATCACCTGGAAGCCAACTAAAAATCTGCGATGGTGGCGAAGCAGCTCGCCTCCCACCAGGCTCTCAGGTCCTAGATGATCATGCTCACCACTCCAGCCGGATGTCTAGCTTGTATTGCTTCCAATTTGGTTAAATTGCATCTACTTAGCTTACACATTATACCTTTGAATATGACATGCCTTTCTGTTTTTGGTACATACTAGTACATCTGTGTATTAACCATGTTCTTACATCAAACTAATGTTCTTGTGTATCCCTCATCAATCACTTATGACGAGGCAGGCAGGCAAGGGGACTACTCCTCATTTAAAGAATGCAGCGTCAGCCTCCCGACATGATTCTCAAGAAACAGAAATGCTAGATGAAGATAGTGAACGTAGCTCTGTAGTTGATTACAGCATTTCCCCTACACTAGCATCGCAGGTGCTTGCTCTAACTTAGCAGCGTGATATGTGTTTGCATGTTGCATATGGTGCCTAGATTGTAATTCTTCCAATCTGGTTAAACTGCATGTGCTAGTCTGCTTAGCTTATACATTATACATGTTAATGTGACATGCCTTCCTGTATTTAGTACATAGTACATCTGTCTATTAAGCATGTCCTTACATAAAACTATTGTTTTTTTGTATCCCGCATCAATCAACATGACGAGACACCTTTAGTATATGCAGTGCGATATTAGTTGCATCTTTCATATGCTTTATAGCATGCGCTGCTTCTAATTTGTTGAAATTCCATTTATGATGGGACGCTTTTAACTTGGCAGAGTCATATTGGTTGCATCTTTCATGTGGTGTCTAGCTTGCATTGCTTCTTATTTGCTAGAATGGTTTCTGCTTAGTTTACACAAACAGTTGTGAACATGCCATGTCGTCCTGTTTTTCATACATATTCCATCCTGGTATCATGTGTTTGCCTTACATAAAAGTAGTGATTGTCAGTATCATGCATGAATGAGTTCTGAAGAGAGAATTTTATTGCTTTTTCTTGTCGGTTTTACTTGACAATTCAAAATCAATAAAGCGGAAGGAAGTTAGCAAGGCAGCGGATAAAGGTGCTCCTTCCGAACGGAGGGCCTCTACAGTTTCTACTCCTCCACACCCCTAAGATGATTTCCAAGACAACACATGCATAGACACTCAACAAAGTTGTGTTTATGATGAGCACGTCTCCCCTAGTGCAGCATCACCGGTGCTCCCTCTAACTTGGCACTGTTATATGTGGTTGCATGTTATGTGTGATGTCTAGCTTGTATTGCTTCTAATTTTGTTGAATTCCATCTGCTTACTTTACACATTATACTTGAATAAGACACGTGTTCCTGTTTCTAGAACATACAATATCTGTCTATCACACCATGTTCTTACATCAAATTACTACTGTTGTGTAACCTGCAACAATCACTTATCATAAGACACGTTTGACTTCGGAGTGTGATATAGGTTACATCTCACATTCTTTTCTAGCTTGTACTACTAATTTGTTGAAATGGCACTTACGACGAGACAGTTTTAACTTGGTAGAGTGATATTCGTTGCATCTTTCATATGGTGTCTAGCTTTCATTGCTTCTAATTTGTTGAAATGCCTTCTCCTTAGTTTACACATCATAAGCTGTGAATATGCAATGGCACTAATGACGAGAGACCTCTAACATGGTAGTGTGATGTTGTTTGCATCTTGCATATGATTTATTTCTTGTACTGCTTCACATTTGTTTAAACGCCATTTATGATGAGACATTGTTAACTTGGCAGAGCGATATTTGTAGCAGCTTTCATATGGTGTCTACCTTCCATTGCATTGCTTCTAATTTGGTGAAATGTCTTCTTCTTAGTTTACACATCATAGTTCTGGTTATCTCCTCCGTCCTGTTTTTCATACATATTACATCCTCCTATCATGTGGTTGTCTAACATCAAAGTTCAGTTCGTCTGCATCACGCATCAATTTGTTCCAAAGAACTAAATTGTTATTCGTTTTTCTTGTCGGCTTGACTTAACATGGCACGGAGAAAGAGGAAGAAACACATAATGGCAGGGAATGAGAAGCGGATGAATCCTGCAGATTCTGCTGGTACTGATGGTGCAATAGAAGGTCAAAGTCCAGCAGAAAATTCTACAAACACGGCATCCCATGCTACACGAGTTGCAAAAAAAGACAAACAGAAACAAATAGCTGCCACCAAACAAGCAGAGACAGCCCTAGTTCTTGCAACACCTACCACAGTACTACCAGCTGCACGACGTACTCGTGCGTCAACTGAGCTAGCAGGACGTTCCCAAGCTGCCTTGCCACCTGACACTACTTCCCAAGCACTCTTGACACAAGACGAGTTGGCAATATCAGATGAACCTTGTGAGCTTCAACAGCAAGAAGGTAGTTGCTGGAGTCAAGTTACAGTTGCATGCTTCTTTATATGTAGTGTCACAGTTTGATGTACACTAACACTTCCTATGTTTGTTGTTGGACTAGCACCTAGGCGCAAGAGGAAACAAACATCAGGGATAATGCTCGATAGGTTAACTAAATCTAGAGGAGGAAGAATGGAGATCCGTTTTGAGGCAGGTTTAAAAAGGCCACGTGATGCTACAGAGTCAGCCAAGTTAGTATCAGAGGCAGCGGTTGCTGTTAGGTGTCATGTACGTATCCTCCCAACATGGATTCAGTACAGGAATGAAAAAGACGAAACCCAGTTCAACATCTTCCTCGACCATTTATCTGTAAGTATGGTTATGTATGGAAACTAGTAATATCGTCTTGCTCTGTCCAATACTTTCTAGGTTGCTGATAATGAGACTCCCATAATTTTCAACACATGAGGTTCAAGTTGGATAGCCAAGATGATGCAACCAGACATGCTTGCACCCATGTTTTCAAGTCTTCTCTACGACAGTATCGGTATAACTTGAGGAAAACTCACTTTGAAGGTAAGGCTAACAGTGAACTTGCCCAAACATCTCCAGTGGAAAATATATCTGATGAAGACTGGAGGGGCCTCATTAAACACTGGTCTGATCTGAAGTATCAGGTACATTATATATATGTCATC
This sequence comes from Aegilops umbellulata, assembly GCA_032464435.1. Classification (NCBI taxonomy): domain Eukaryota; kingdom Viridiplantae; phylum Streptophyta; class Magnoliopsida; order Poales; family Poaceae; genus Aegilops; species Aegilops umbellulata. Next base: position 360,236,382 of record CP136058.1, read on the forward strand.
AGATCACATGTTGAAGTCCTATTTACGCATGTGCCACACAAATCTATCTTCTCGTAGGTGAACTGTTCAAAGAACAAGGCCAACCGTACGAAAGTGAAATTCCAACAGACGACAGGATCTCGTAGCTATATTGCACACTACGAGGCTCTTGTAATTAGCTGTTGTTTCACTCTTTTCGCTGTACCGTATTATCAGATCTATATTGACTTGTTCCAAATGCAGAGGAAAGCCCGCAAGGACCAAAAAGTACCTGAACCAAATGTTGTGGAAATCTTCAAGGACTGTCACACCAGCAAGAAGAAGGGCATGACTACACCAATCAAAGCCGCTGTTGTAAGTCCTTAATCCTCATGCCTTTTAACTACTACTTACTCTGACTTGTGCCTTGAACTGCATGGTTTGCAGCCAATGTCTATTACTTTTTTCAATTTTATACACAATTGTCTTAGCGTATCATTGCACCTTACAAGGTTTAAAAGAGAGGAGTGATGTTCCTTTGATCTTGACCCGTAATCTAGTTCCGTGCTAGACTTGCCCACACAATGTTACAATTGTCTGTTTGTCTGTTCTCTTGTTTTTTATATGAATGACGTCATACTATGCTTACCGTATTATAAACTTCGTCTCTTTATCCTTAGCCCTCAATACAATGTGAAGAAATAGACAATACATTAGCGATGGTACATGGTCATATGTTTGGAACCTGGTTTTATTATGTACTTTGCAATAAAATACAACTAATATTTTACATGGGTTCACCAGAATAAGTTCTGTATATAGACCAAAGCTATTTTGTTTGGTTTTGCTGCCTCCTTAATATCTTCTGTTCTGGTACTACTAATGTAAAACCTCAACTTTTTAGCGAGCTATGGAAAAAATGGTGGAACCGCCACCTTCTGAAGGTGGCGAGGCAACTATAACCGCAATGTCAGCTCTTGCTGCAGTGGGTCAGTACCTGTCCACTAACAGTGCCAAAAGCACGTTCCTGCGTAATACTGGGTTGGTTGTTAAGGAAATATCATCCAAACTGCCTCATGATCAAGATATGCAAGCTCAAAGCAATGTTGTATCTGCGCTCCAGACACAAGTCCATTCCCTAACAGAGACCCTTTGTGAAACAAGGAGAAACATTGCTCAATGTCGTCAAGATATGCATGGTTTTGAAACCAGACTATCAGACATTTGCTATGTTGTTCAGGAGCCTAAGGGAAATGAAGGCGAGGGTTATGGTGCTCCATCGGACAATACAACATGAAAACGTAACAGTCAGGTCAAATGAACTGAGCTTCTGAACTTCTGGTGGTGCATTTATCTGCTAGACTATTAAGTTTTATGCCAACCTTCCTTTTGTTATATAGTTGTAATTTGTTTTGGTGCGATAAAAAATTTATTCTTAACGTGCATCCACCGCCTGAAGAAAACAGCAAGCCATTTTTGTATAGTGTAGGGTGTTCCCTATATTTGCACTGGTGGCGATCTTTGATGCCGAGTGGATGTAATCTGTGCAATCGCCTTAATAGCCTAGCGTTAGTTTCGGCCTTATTTATTTCCTAGTCTTCTTTTCCCCTGGTTTGCTACTGGCCGCAACTACCATGGGCCATATACGGGCCGTAGGATCCATGGGTCTCCTACGGGCCGTCGATAAATGGGCCTGTAATCGGTGGGCCTCGGGCCGTTGGATAAATGGGTCTACATGGGCCATAATCGGGCGTAATTGGTATCGTCCCAGCACAATAACAGGCCGTTAACAGGCCGTACGACAGCAAATGCTTAATTCTGTCACATGCATAACGGGTCGTTAATGGGCCAGAATATAGGACGGGCTGGAAACGGCGCAACGGGTTAACAGGCCAGAAACGGGCCGACTCTTGCCATGGGCCGAATTTGGCCTATTAGGGTAACAGGCCAATAACGTGCCGACTCTTGCCATGGGCCGAATTTGGCCCATTAGTGGAACAGGCCAGTAACGGGCCGACTCTTGGCATGGGCCGAATTTGGCCCATTAGGTGAACAGGTCAGTAACGGGCCGGAAGTAATCGAGGGCCGAAAAGGAGCCCAAGAACGTATGGGCCGTCAATAGGCCGAAAGCTAACACGGGTTGGAAACGGCCCATGTAAATCATGGGCCATTAACGGGTATAAAGAAAATTACTATTCATTATGGGCTAGAGTCACCGTGGGCCTGTAATGGGCCGAAAGATACGAAGGCCTCATATGGGCCGAAAGACGTCGTGGGACATACATGGGCCGAAAGTGAAATGGGCTGGTGTCGGTGTCAAAACCGGCGGATCTCGGGTAGGGGGTCCCGAACTGTGCGTCAAGGTCGGATGGTAACAGGAGACAAGGGACACTTTATTTTACCCAGGTTTGGGCCCTCTCGATGGAGGTAAAACCCTACTCCTGCTAGATTAATATTGATGATATGGGTAGTACAAGAGTAGATCTACCACGAGATCAAGGAGGCTAAACCCTAGAAGCTAGCCTATGGTATGATTGTGTATGATGATGGTTCTGTCCTACGGACTACAACCCTCCGGTTTATATAGACACCGGATAGGGTTAGGGTTACACAGAGTCGGTTACAATGGTAGGAGATCTTGAATATCCGCACGCCTAGCTTGCCTTCCACGCCAAGAAAAGATCCTTCCGGACACGGGATGAAGTCTTCAATCTTGTATTTTCATAGTCCTGGAGTCTGACTAAAGGTATAGTCCGGCTATCCGAACACCCCCTAATCCAGGACTCCCTCAGTAGCCCCTGAACCAGGCTTCAACGACGACGAGTCCGGCGCGTAGATTGTCTTCGGCATTGCAAGGCGGGTTCCTCCTCCAAGTTCTTCAAGAAGATTACAAACACCAAAAATAGTGTCCGGCTCTGCAAAATAAGTTTCCACATATTGCCATATAGAGAATAATATTAACACAAATCAAATCTGCTGACGTATTTTGCAGTGCGTCATAACACTGCGGCCAAGCTCTTTATATAAATTGTTTTCATTGTTCCACCTCAGCGTGTTTAGCGAGGTGGGTTCCTTCGCACGTCTTGTCAAAGCAGAGATCGTGTGCCCCTTTTAACGGGATTCTCATCAATACGGACGTGGGTAACCCAATCGCGCCATTTACCACGGCGCTTGGGAGGCAAGTGAGTTTTATTAGGTAGGTGGGGATGCCTAACCGCACCCGCTTGTATAAAGGGATAAGGATTCACCTTTTCAACCTACGCCTTCTTCCTCCTTTGCCAATCCATCTCTCGCGCACTCAAGCTCCAACGCCCAAGTCCGCTCTTCCTTCCTCAACCTTCTCCAACAATGTCCGGAGCGGGAGGCAAGTGGATGGCCTCCTCCGTTACGGAGGCCCAAGTAAAAAAGCTAAGGAAAGCCGGATACTTGTCCAAGGACATCCCGCATCGGCTTCCTGAGAAGGGGCAGCTTCTTCCTACCCCAGGGCCCCATGAGAGGGTAGTTTTTCTTCCCCACTTCCTCCGCGGACTGGGCTTTCTACTTCACCCATTTGTCCGGGGGCTCATGTTCTACTACGGACTGGATTTCCACGATCTGGCCCCGAACTTTGTCCTCAACATCTCGGCGTTTATCGTCGTGTGTGAGGCCTTTCTACGCGTCCGCCCCCACTTCGGCCTCTGGCTCAAGACCTTCAATGTCAAGCCCAAGGTGGTGTCTGGCACCCAGGCGGAGTGCGGAAGCGCTATGGTCGGCAAGATGGCCAACGTCCTCTGGTTCGATGGCTCCTGTGTGGAGTCCCTAAAGGGGTGGCAGGCCGGGTGGTTTTACATCACCGAGCCACGCGATCCGAAATGGGTCGCAGCCCCCGAGTTCAGATCCGGACCCCCCACGCGGCTCATGTCCTGGAAAGAGACGGGCCTGTCGTGGGGCAACGAGGAAGAAGTGACTGGGTTGCAAACATGCATCCAGTCCCTGGTGAACAAGCCAATCCGGCTGATCAATGTGATCCAGGTCATGCTCGTTCGCCGGATCCTCCCGTGCCAACAATGGGATTTTACTTTATGGGAATTCGACCCGGCGCAACACCAAACCCTCAGTAGGCTCTTCGACACGACGTATGAAGACGTCTGGAAGGTGCTGACCAAAGGCGCCGAGTCCCCCACATCCGCTTCCGAGGACCGCGGATACAGCTCGCAGCGTCATGCCAGCGAGGTGAGCTATCTATACCTTTGACAGGTTTGTTAAGCTCTTCTTCATAGATTAACTCTATGCGGGATCTAAAACTCCCTTTACCTTTGACAGGCTTGGCAGGCTGTGTCCGGACCAATTAACTGTCCGGCTCCCCTGCCCGAAGACCCAGCCCCAGCTCTCTTGGTGAAGCTGATGGCTCCGGCACCTTATGTGGTGCCGGAGAAGAAGGCCAAGAAGAAGAAAACCATCGGGACTCGAAAAAGTTCCCGCAACATGGTGGTGTCGGACTCGTCACCTGACGAGTCCACAACGCTCATGAGGAGCAGGAACAAGAAAGCTCTCCCCCCCCCAGCGAGGGGAGAAAATAAGAAGAAGGCCACCCCAACGGAGGAGGCCGAGGGGTCGAGGAAAAGGAAGACCCCTCCGCCGGACTACTCCCACGACGCCAAAGAGGGTGGAGAGGAGCGGCCGAGCAGAACCAAGCGTCCGGCGAAATCGTAAGTATTTATATACCAGAGTGACTCGTGATATTCTTTTAATGCGCGGCTTTCCCTAATATCGCTCGTAATTTATGCAGCCTGCCCCGGGCCGATCTCGACGATTCGTCAAGTGGCTCCCTGGATTCATCGGACGTGAACTCTCTTCCGCCCGCTGTCTCCCCCCTCAGGGCGGACGACGCTGAAGTGGCGTCCCTCCAAGCAGGGCAGGAGGAGATAGTCCTGGAGGAGCCGCAAGGCAATCCTCCGAACCCCGGGAGTAAAGGGGATGAAACCCCCCAGGGCTCCAAGTACGGCTTTGTGCCGGACACCGCGCCAGACTCGACAGTCCTGGTCCGCGGTGGGCGAACTCCTTCCAAGAGGAGTAAGCCGTCTGAGCCGGCGGCCTCCGTCCAACCGGAGGCGCCGGACAATCTGCAGGAGGTGCTTGAGGGCGCCGCCATCGATGAGGAGCACCGTACTATTATGAGTACGGTGATCCAAAGGGTTCAGTCCGCCAAAAGCGGACTGACTGAAGCTTGCGCTAGCCTTCTAGCAGGCTTCGAGGTAAGTAAAAATATGTCAAATTATTTACCGCATAGACAGTAGCCCCTGATGCTCTGTTCGGTGTTCGGAAAGAAAAGCCGAATAGAGGATCTAGTAATATTCGCAGGAGTCTAACAACAAAAGGTCAAATATGCGTATGCAGGCTTCGCTGCTGTCCGCCGCCGCACTGACTGCGCAGGTGGATGTCCTTAAAAAGGACCTCGGGCAGACCGAGCAAGAGCTCGGCCTTGCCAAACGGCAGCTCGAGGAGAAAGAAGGTAAGAAATACCCTAAAAAAGGTGCCTATAGAGAGGCTTGATTGCAGAAAGAAATAACAGGATTGTACTGCTTATCGTAGGGGCCACAACCGAGGTGGCAACCCTGAAGGAGGCGCTGGATGAGTCCAGAAAGAAAACGGCCGAGGAGCGCGCCGAGCGAGAAAGGCTTGGGGTTCAGGTCGGCGAGGTGCAGCAAGAGCTGCAAGATCTCATGAAAAAACATGAGAGTTTGAAGCTTGAGTCAAGAGCGCAAGCATCCGAGCTTGCGTCGGCCCTTGAGACCGCCAAGAGTGCCAAGGCCGAAGCCCAAAAGGCCCTCCATGAATTGGAGGAGGTGAAAAAGATAGCAACGGGTAAGGCATTCTTAATGCAAAGTAGGAATATAAAAGTAAACTACCTGTTACTTACCCGAATCCGGAGTTCTCCAGGGGCGTTCGCCGATCTTCTCCGCAACGTATCCGACGCCGCCACGTTCTACCGAGCTGAAGAGGGCAGCTCGACGGAGAGTGTGTTCTGGTCTCAGTATTCTGAGGCCGGACACCCTGTGCCTTTGAGCGATCAGCTGAAACAGCTGGTCGAGCTCCACAAGGCGGCCGAACAGGCCATGAAGGGCTTACTAGTTGCTGTGGCCTGGAGAGGCCCTGCCTGGGAGCTATTTCGGGCTAGTGCGGCGGCTGGTGGAGGCCTGTCCACGGCTTGAGCTCATCAAGCGCTCCGCCTGGATTGAAGGTGCCCGGAGGGCCCTTGCCCGTGTAAGGGTACACTGGGGTAAGCTGGACGGAGAGAAGCTGGTGAAGGACGGGCCGCCGCCGGGGAAGGAGCATCGCAAGCCCGAGAACTACTACAAGGAAGTTCTTGCCGGAGCCCGCCTTGTCGCGGATGAATGTACTAGAGATGTAGTATTTGAATGAACTCGCTCGTTTGTATCCTGTGCGCTGAAAACTTGTTCATATGCGCTAAGCAATGCTTATTGAATTTAAAATATTATTTTCTGTGCGGCCGTTTATCAAAAATTGAGGGATGGCCAGTCGTCGGCTTGTGCCCCCATGCCACTAGTGCTGGGGTGTTCGGGATAAACCTGAGGGCTCTTTTCCCATAGTTGGGTCCTTCGAGGGAGGCGCTCAGCACAACGAACCAGGCAATCGGACTATAATGCTTGAACACTCTCACTTAGCCATAGAACATTATAATTTTAAATTTCGGCGAAGCCCCTAGTTCGGAAGGCCGAATTCGGGGCGCTATCCACGCCTTTGGCCGGACATAGCCAGCTCCTCGCTCGAAGCGGCATAAGTCTTTAAGGACTCGAAAAACCTCTCGAACAGCGACCGGTCTCACGCCTTATCATGACAGTCTGTTTTAGCTTTCTCCACTGAGGTGCTTAACCCACCTGAACTGGGGCACAATCGCAGTGGTTCTCCTAGTGCTACCTTAGCCGATATAGCGGAACGTAAGGCACCAAAACATAAGAGCCGGGCAAACCCAACATGTCACCAAAATCATGATTCGGAGCCGATGCATATAGTGCTATAAGTTCGGGGTGCCGCACTTGTGAAAGTGTACGGACTTCTCACACCAGATAGAAGGGTAATGAAGCCCCTGGCGTGTTTTGCCGTACCATGGTGTACGGTTGTGATCATGTTTTTTAATGAACATATATATTAAAAGAGGACAACGCAAAAATAGGCAAAAAGCTATGCATTGTTTATAGAGAGGCTATTTATCAAAGCCGAACAATACAAGTAGTGCGATAAGCAAAAAAGATATTAGACTATTTAACATGTCCTTACCAGGCGCAGGCCGCGGAATTTAGAAACAGATATATCGCTCGAAATAGAGACCACCGGAGAGTTCCGTAATGCGGCGTAGCTTTGTCTGCTTCCCTGGGTCTTGCATCGTCTGTGCGGCAGCAAAGCCGAACAGGTTATCCAGAGTGTGGAGTCCTGAAAGTAAAAAAAAGTCTGGCAGCCCCTAGTACGTTTGATGCCGTATTGTAAGCATGCCGTTAATGTGCCCCTCCCCCTGTGCCCATGGAATTTCGAGGGCGTAATTGTGTACTCGAGGTACTAGCTCCGCTATGTTGCGATGGTTGGGGTTGGGGCCGTATTGCTACGCTTGCTCCGAACGTGCCAGGCGGTCTTGTTGCAGGTTACTCCGGGCGCGCTTTGCATTGTCCGGCTTTTTAACGGCCGGACTGGAGAGTTGCCTTGAAAGGCTGCTTTGTACTTCCGCTGCGAGGGCCGCCGTGTGCTCCTCCATACGGATGGAGCGTTCTGTGTTTCCGTTGACCGTAATTACTCCTCGAGGGCCTGGCATCTTGAGCTTGAGATATGCGTAGTGCGGCACCGCATTGAATTTAGCAAATGCGGTTCGTCCGAGCAGGGCGTGATAGCCACTGCGGAACGGGACTATATCGAAGATTAACTCTTCGCTTCGGAAGTTATCCGGAGATCCGAAGACCACATCAAGTGTTACCGAGCCTGTGCAATTGGCCTCTACACCTGGTACGACGCCTTTAAAGGTCGTCCTTGTGGGCTTGATCCTTGATGGATCTATGCCCATTTTCCGCACTGTATCCTGATAAAGCAGGTTCAGGCTACTGCCGCCGTCCATGAGGACTCTTATGAGATGAAATCCGTCAATGATTGGGTCAAGAACCAATGCGGCAAAACCGCCGTGACGGATGCTAGTGGGGTGGTCCCTTCGATCAAAAGTGATCGGGCAAGAGGACCATGGGTTGAACTTTGGGGCGACTGGCTCCATCGCGTATACGTCCCGTAGCGCACGCTTCCGCTCCCTCTTGGGAATGTGGGTCACGTATATCATGTTCACCGTCCGCACCTGTGGGGGAAACCCCTTCTGTCCATTGTTGTTCGGCGGCCTGGGCTCCTCCTCGTCGTCGCTATGCAGCCCCTTGTCTTTGTGTTCGGCTCTTAACTTGCCTGCCTGCTTGAACACCCAACAATCCCTGTTGGTGTGATTGGCTGGCCTTTCGGGGGTGCCATGAATCTGGCACGAGCGGTCGAGTATCCGGTCCAAACTGGATGGGCCCTGGGTATTCTTTTTAAATGGCTTTTTCCGCTGACCGGATTTATAGCCTCTGAATCCGGCATTTACTGCCGTATCCTCATTGCTGTCGCTGCTAACGCGGCGCTTTTGCTTATTTCGACGTGTCCTGCCACTTTTGTCCTTGGTATCCGAACTACCAGGGTTCTTTGATAAGTTGTTGCTGCGAGCTAGCTAGCTATCTTCGCCCGCGCAAAAGCGGGTCATAAGTGTCGTGAGGGCTGTCATAGATTTCGGCTTTTCCTATCCCAGGTGTCGGGCAAGCCACTCGTCGCGGATGTTATGTTTGAAGGCTGCTAGGGCCTCTGCGTCCGGACAATCGACTATCTGATTTTTCTTTGTTAGGAACCGTGTCCAGAATTGCCTGGCCGATTCTTATGGCTGCTGAATTATGTGGCTTAGGTCGTCGGCGTCCGGTGGCCGTACATAGGTCCCCTGGAAGTTGTCGAGGAATGCGGCTTCTAGGTCTTCCCAAGAACCAATTGAGTCCGCTGGTAGGCTGTTAAGCCAGTGCCGGGCTGGTCCCTTGAGCTTAAGGGGTAGATATTTGATGGCGTGTAGATCGTCGCCACGTGCCATGTGGATGTGAAGGAGATAATCCTCAATCCATACTGCCGGATCTGTCGTACCATCGTACGACTCGATGTTGACGGGTTTGAAACCCTCTGGGATTTTATGATCCATTACTTCATCTGTGAAGCATAGTGGGTGTGCGGCGCCCCTGTACTGGGCTATGTCACGACGCAGCTCGGAAGAGCTATGCCTGTTGTGTTCGGCCCGGCCGGATTTATTGTGTCCGGAGTGAAGATCATCACGTGTCGTCGGGCGTCTGCGCGATCCATAGATCGATCTTGTTTGCCTTGCTTTATCCTCCAGTACGTCTCGCAGGTCTGGCTCATTTTCCCGTGCCTTAGTTGAGCGGCACCGGGGCATGGCTTGTTTAGAGGTTTGACAAGCCTCTCTGTCGCGGCCGCGAGGTGGCCGGTCTGCCATGTCATGCATTGGTAATGTAGGTGTTTCCCCCTCTGATTGGGGTAGCGGCCTGCGCTTAGGATAATTTTTGGGGGGCGCTCGAGTTCATACTCTTCGGCCGCAAGGACTTCAGTCCATCTGTCAGCTAGCAAATCTTGATCAGCTCTAAGCTATTGCTGCTTTTTCTTTAGGCTATTTGCCGTGGCTAGAAGCCTGCGTTTAAAACGCTCTTGTTCGGCGGGGTCTGATGGTACGATGAATTCGTCGTCGTCTAGGCTTGCCTCGTCTTCGGAGGGAGGCATGTAGTTATCATCCTCAACCTCTCGCTCTGCCGCTCTCTCATGAGGGCTGGCTTCTCCATCTTCCTGCGCCGAATCTTGCTGGATTTGGTGTTCTTTGGCGCTATCCGGGGTAGTATTATCTCCCGTGCCGGAATCACCGTTTCTGCTGTGGCGGGATTTATAGCGGCGGCGTTGACGCCGGCGTTTTGGCTGTTTTTTCGAGGTGTCATCCTCCGCTGTTCCATCGCCATCTCCATCCTTTGGAGCGTCCACCATATATATGTCATATGACGAGGTGGCGGTCCAGCGCCCTACAGGTGCTGGTTCTTGTTCGTCTCCTCCTTCATCGTCCATACCGTCGAAGTCTTCGGAGCCGAAGTCAAGTATGTCGGTTAAATCATCGACAGTGGCTATTAAGTGGGTGGTGGGTGGGCTTTGAATTTCTTCGTCGTCCGAATCCCAACCTCGCAGACCATAGTCCGGCCTGGGCTCTCCTGATAGAGAGAGAGACTTGAGAGAATTCAGGATATCACCAAAAGGTGAGTGCTGAAAGATGTCCGCGGCGGTGAACTCCATTATAGGCGCCCAATCGGATTCGATCGGCAGGGGCACGGGAGGCCCGGAGTTCGGAGAAGAATCCGACTCCTTGGAGTCATGGGCCGTGCGGAGTGCGGGGCTGGCGTTCGGCTCGATCGCCTTCAAGATCGCAGCCCCCGAGGTGACGTCCAACCGTTCATCCTCAAAGAACGCAGCGGGCTCCGAGTCGAGGATCGGGGCCGGTGTTGTGCGGCCTCCAGGGCACTATTCGGAGGCAGAGCTATATCATGCCCCTCGAGGTAGTGCGGTGCGCTTGGCTGTGGCTCGAACCCGTCGAAGATCAAGTCTCCGCGGATATCTGCCGTGTAGTTTAAGCTTCCAAACCTGACTTGATGGCCAGGGGCGTAGCTTTCGATCTGCTCCAGACGACCAAGCGAATTGGCCCGCAGAGCGAAGCCGCCGAAGACGAAGATTTGTCCGGGGAGGAAAGTCTCACCCTGGACCTCATCGTTGTTGATGATCAAAGGAGCCATCGGGCCTAAAAGCGACGACACAGAGGAACTCTCAATGAAAGCACCAATGTCGGTGTCAAAACCGGCGGATCTCGGGTAGGGGGTCCCGAACTGTGCGTCAAGGTCGGATGGTAACAGGAGACAAGGGACACTTTATTTTACCCAGGTTCGGGCCCTCTCGATGGAGGTAAAACCCTACTCCTGCTAGATTAATATTGATGATATGGGTAGTACAAGAGTAGATCTACCACGACATCAAGGAGGCTAAACCCTAGAAGCTAGCCTATGGTATGATTGTGTATGATGATGGTTCTGTCCTACGGACTACAACCCTCCGGTTTATATAGACATCGGATAGGGTTAGGGTTACACAGAGTCGGTTACAATGGTAGGAGATCTTGAATATCCACATGCCTAGCTTGCCTTCCACGCCAAGAAAAGATCCTTCCGGAGGACGAAGTCTTCAATCTTGTATCTTCATAGTCCTGGAGTCCGGCTGAAGGTATAGTCCGGCTATCCGAACACCCCCTAATCCAGGACTCCCTCAGCTGGTATTATACATGGGCCGATTTCCTTTAGGGCCTAACGGGCCGTGAGTTAACGGGCCGTAAAATGGGCTATTTGCAAAGAGACCGTTAACAGGCTTTTCATGGGCCAGCCCGTTAACTTTTGACCAAGTCAAACGGGCCGGCTTTGTAAGCTAAATGGGCCACTGTTGGGCCGTGCCACGTGTCGACATATCATAGGCGCCTCTTTGACCCACTGACGAGCTGACACGTGTTTCATCCGGCCAATAAGAATTTTACACGTGGAAATTTCCCATTGGTCGGGGCTGTTAACGGGTTATCGGATCCAAAACCCGACCCGATAGCTTAACGGTGTTCCGTTATGGTGGATGCCACGTGTCGGTCACCCTTGACGAGCACTTCTGTGACGCGCGATTTATCGTCATGGAAGTGGACACTTTCGTGATGATAATTTTGGTAATGTCATGGAACACTTCTACGACAGCACATGTATGACTATCTTGATTCTGTCATAAATTTGTCATGGATGTACATGCATGACAAAAAACGCGACCTACTGTGACAAACACGTATCATCGCGGAAGTGTATTTTTTTGTAGTGTATACAATTTACCATTGTATTGGGTGTGTTGGGGACACAAGAGACTCTTTGTTATTTGGTTGCAGGGTTGCTTGAGAGAGACCATCTTCATCCTACGCCTCCCACGGATTGATAAACCTTGGGTCATCCACTTGAGGGAAATTTGCTACTGTCCTACAAACCTCTGCACTTAGAGGCCCAACAACGTCTATAAGAAGAAGGTTGTGTAGTAGACATCACAGGACGATGACGACCTACAGAATCCGATGTTGGTACACTTGCTGACGTACAAGGGAAATGGATGTGTAGCCAACATTTCTCAAGTCGTGCATGATTTGGTCAAGAAAACTAGATATACTAAAAAAATACTAGAAGAATGCGCGTGCCTTGCAATGGGATATAAATATTCTAGTATGTTAGTTCATGATCTACCTATCTATATCAATGTGATTTTGTAAATAATGTTTATCAATCCTGTCCATCATTGTGTATATAAATGCTTATAAAATCCGATCCATAATTGTGTAAATAAATGTTTATCAAATCATGCCCGTGATTGTGCAAATAAATGTGTGGTAAGTAAATTTAAGATGATAATTGGTGCGGCTGTGCAGAAGGTAAGTAGGTTAAGGTGATTGATTAGCGTATGGAAAAGGTGTGAGAAAAGGGTGTGGTGGGACTAAAAAAATCGGTTGGACAAAAAAATCAATGAAGAGAGGTAATGGCAGGCTGGAGAATCGGTTGACCAAAAAAACACTACCTTTTTAAGTAGTATATATATAGTATAGATGATTGACCCTGCGTTGCAATGGGAGTATAAACACTCTAGTTGATTAGCCCATGTATGTATGTGCAAATGAACGGACATTGTTTATTAAGGTCTAAGGACAAATGCAAAATCCTATGTGCACTTTTTTTTTATTGATATGCATAAGTGTTCACAGCTGATTTTGTCTGGCATTTGAAAGCATTACCAATTACAATAATGTTTGGTATCAATATCTCTTCGTCTAAGTTTTTTATTCGGTGGCAATGCACGGGCATTCAACTAGTAACATATATATTGTAAATTTAATATATTGCAATACAAAAGCAAAACCTATTATATATAAAATTTAGCTGTATGGCTACGAAGCTTGTCAGATAAGGTGATAACCTCGTTGAAGGTAACCTTTGTAGCTATTTGCTCTTCATTTTTTGAGGCATAGCAAAATTGATAAGACAACAAATATAAGTGATAAATTAATCCATTACCTTGTACGTATGTAAATGTACTGATTACTTCTAAATTTGGGTGCTTCGTGAGTTACTATAGAAGGGTTGAGTGCGCTTTACTGCGTCATTGATGTTGTTGAGATTCTTAAATTTCTTTAATCACTCGATTTCAAAATACATGATGTATTACTTTTTTTTAAAGTCAAACCATAATATTAAATTGGTGTTATTAGATTCATCATGAAATGAATTTTCATTCAACGATATTTTTTGGCTCCGAACTTGGTCAAAGTTAAAGAAATTTGACTTTCTAAAAAACTAATACCCGTTATATGTTGAAACTGATGGCATATTTAGTTAGTTGGTGCGGGTCTGGGGGAGATGATGGAGTGTATTTTATGTTTATTTATAATGTGGTTATTTGGTGGGTCTTTCGCAGTGTGATTGTGTATTATCCGCTTATCAACCCATATTTATGTGCATTTTTTGCGTCGGTGGTTGCATGTACTATATTCGTGCTATAGTATCATATGTTGGCGCTTTTTTTCTGAGTGATGAGAGTGATATATTTTTATAGGCCGGTTGCTGCTTATTGATTTAAAAAATCATTGACCCGATCTAAATCATAAACCAAATTCAAAATTGAATACCTCAATCGAATGAAAGAGCTTTAAAATTAGGTAACATAGATAATTAAAATAATTAAATGAGGGAGCTTCTTGAGAAATTGTTGACCCGATCAAAATCGGCCGACCCAATTAACTATTGCCTCAATTAATTTTAAAGTTTTAAAAATTAGGAAGTATAGTGTATTGTATAGAAAATTAAATGAGAGAGTTTTATGAAATTGTTAACCGATCAAAATTGGGTGACCAAATTCTAACTGAAGACATCAATTGATTGTGAGGTCTTCAATCCTAGAAAGCTTAGTGATATAGTATATGATTACAGTGAACGGAAGGCTCTAGTACGGCACAGCGGCAACCAGTAGGATTCCAACGGAGCAGCTACCTGCGGTGGACGGTGGCGCCTGGCGATGTGGTCTGCGAAAACCCTAGCAGCGAGCAGATCGACTGAACGATATGAGTGCGGCGCTCACAAACGGGACGGTCATACCAAAAATTTCCAGCCTCGGGCTTCCAGTCTTTCATATGGGCCCAGAAGAACGGCCCATACGAAACGGGACGGTCATACCTGAATGGGCCGTTCTTCTGGGCTTCAAGTGCTAATGATATAAATTCTCAAAAAAACTGCTAATGAGATACTCCCTCCAGATTACTCTAAATTTGACCCTAGAAAAAATAGGCTGGTCCCTGCATGTTCTCACTGTCTCACGGCTGAAGAAGCTGGGCGTCGAAATTCAGGTCGTTGGAGGCACCTATGTCCGCATACCGTGTATTTGAGCGTGTTTGGTTGCAGTTCGCTACAGTACCCGCATTGCATGTCCATCTTCAATCAGGTTGGTTCTTCATATGCAGTCTCATATGCAGCAGATGCGACCTGTTTGGTTGCCTGCATCGCATGAAGGGACACTTACCCCATGCTGTTTGGTTGTTGTTTTTTTGCTTATGGTGTGAGCAGATGCAAACTTCAGCTCTTTGATTGCAAATAGCATTTGTGTTCTGCTCACCGCATTCAAATGTGGTGGCCTTACCACCACATGATCAGCACAACAACAAGCACAACTGACAGCAGATTAAAGAGACAAGCACTGACAGCGAACAAAACAAGCAACCAAATGAGATCAAACAAAGCAAGCAACGGAAATGGCAGGAAACTACTTAGATTAACAGCAGGGACATCCTCCTTCCCTGCTCCACGCTAGGGTGTTGTTCCTGGCCAAAATATTAACAAGTTCATAGCACAAGTATCATAAGTTCTAGCAACAGACCATAACAAGTTCAACACTAACACCTAAGTTAACTACATTGCATGCTCAATGTCACCAACGCAGCTGTTCCTGCTGCAACGAACCCTGCACATGATCGAGGAGTCGTGGTTGTAGATTTGGAACTTCAGGGCGAGTCATGAGATGCACAGAACGAGGAGGTCGCCGGGGACGATCCGGTGGCGGCGGCAGAAGTAGTTCCAGCCCCGGCCAAGCACCATGTGCCCCTCGAAGTTCTGGACCTCCACCCAGAGCTCGCACCACTTGTTCACCGACAGCCTGACCACGCGCGGGAGCCGGTTGATGACCAGCCACTCGTTCATCATCTCCACGAACTTGCGAGGGATGACGAGCATGGCGAGGTCTTCGATGTCCTTGATCTGCTGGTAGAAGCGCAACGGCTCCCGGGCCCACTCCTCGTGGCCGGTCCTCGGAGATCGTCCCCTTGAACGAGGCAGGCTCGTGAAGGCGACCCTGCCAGGCAGGTCCACCCTCTTGAGCCACCTGTTCATGGGGATGAGATCCTCGGCGCCCTCAGTTCTGACCACCACCTAAGCTCCTCCACCCACCACGTCCGAGTCACTCTTCAATGTCTTGTCAGGTAAGATGACAAGTATTAGAGGTGCTTGCAAAATGAACAAGCACTGATCAGTGGCATTAGCTCTTCTGCAAATGTCACTAATCAGTTTCACTAGCACTACAGCAAATGGCACTGATCAGAGACATTTGCCCAAGAGCAAATGCCACTGATTAGTGCACAAACTCTTTGCCAAATGCCACTTATCAATGGCACTTGCTCTTGGGCAAATGCCATTGATCAGTGCCACTTGCTCTTGGGCAAGTGCCACTGATCAATGTCACTTGCTCAAGAGAAAGTGCCACTGATAAGGGGACTTGCCCAAGAGCAAGTAGTATTGATCAGTGGTAGTTGCCCATGAGCAAATGCCACTGACCAATGGCATCTGGTCTTCTGCAACCGTCACTCATCAGTGCACTATTCTAAGCATGGAAACATCTAAAAATAGCACCCATGTCCACCCATACATATTTGGCAGCATCCTAAAATGGTCCTAGTGCATGCACATATAACAATCTAGAGCATGCAACACAAACCCTAGCTCGAACATGTATGTAGCAACATGAACAACAACAGGAACATGACCCTAGCTTGAACATGAACATGCCATTTGCATGAACACAGATCCTAGCAAGACCATAGCATGAACACACATCCTAGCATGAACACAGATCCTAGCAAAGCACACTAGCATTGGGGATTCTAGCATGAACACAGATCCTAGGAAAGCACTAGCAGAAGAACATTATCCTAGAACACACACTGTAGCAAACAAGAACAGATCAGTCGGATTCGTTTCAATTGGGGTCGCATCGAATCGGATCTACTCGAACCCTATCTAATCCTATTGAATCCACTAAGTACTAGCACATACCTAAGAAAGAAACCCCTAGTCTACATCTACGAGCAAGCATTGGGGATTCTTTAACTCACCGGAGCTTGCGCAGTCGCACCGAACCGAGGCCGGGGTGAAAACCCTGGCGGGAAGGAGATAGGTGGCGGAGCAGAGGAGGAGCCGGCACTGGCGACGGCCGGCGGCATCGGCCCCGTGCTCATGGCCATGCCGGAGGTCGAGGAGGACGGCGCGCCGACAGGAGAAAACCCTTGGACAGGGGTCAAGAAAACCCCCTGCCCAATGGGGTCCCAAGAAGTGGCGGCTCTGTGGACGGCGTCGGCGCCGAGCCCACGACCACGAGGTCCGGAAACGGCGGCAGAGCAGGAATGGCCGGCACCGCATTGGCCGGCTCTCGTAGTGGCCGACAGTAGATGGGGGACGACGCTCGCAGCACCGACGCCATGTCCCTGCCCGAGTTCTGGAGCCCGACTACCCAACGCTCTTGGATGCTGGCGATGCGCTGGTCGACGGGGGTCAGAGGACGACGCGGCGGAGCCATCAGAGGAGAGGAGAGGGAGGGGAGATGAGGAAGAGAGGCGTGCTAGCAGTGGGAACAGTGTGGGGGTGGTGACAGGAGAGTGGGAGGGGAGTTATGAGACGCCCCTTCGTCTCCCGCGCTGCCTGAGGCATGCAACCTCCTCGCACGCGTGGCCGCGCCGAGCTAGGCTCGCGAGAAACCGTCGATTCGGCAGTTTCCGCCAGGCCAGGCTCAGGCCTGTTTTAAGGTTCGTGCGGGCCACGAATCGCATGCAGTTCAGCCAACCAAACAGACCACGCACATCCCTCACGGGCCTGGTTGGGCTGCATGCAGGCAACCAAACACGCCCTTTATGTGTGCGAACTGTGCCCAGGCCCGGCCAGCTTGGTGGAGGCTGCTAGCGCTCGCTCACGCAGCACGCCAGGAGAGGAGGGACGGTGACCGTTCTGGTCAGAGATTTTTCTTTACCTATAAGATTATACTCCCTCCATTCCACAATGTAGTGCACCCGCGTTTTCCGATATTCAAGTTTGACCGTAAATTTAACCAAAGAGACCGAGTGCGGCGGAAGCAAAAATTATACCACTGAATCCGTATGAATTCAGTGATATAATTTTTGCTTCCGCCACAATCGGTCTCGTTGATCAAATTTACGTTCAAATTTAAATCTCGGAAAGCGCGGTCGCACTATGAATTCAGTGATATAGTTTTTGCTCCCGCTGCAGTCGGAAAATGCGGGCGCACTACTTTATGAAATGGAAGGAGTAAGAAAGGGAGGAGCTCTGCCGCACGGGCGAAAGCAAAGCCGGCTCTTGCTAACGTTGAGGTTTTCATGGCGGTGGAGGCTATTGACCCACATGCACTTTAGTTCTTTTATTAATCTCCTCCCACATATTATTAATCTCCAAGGGATTATATCCACTAGTGGATCTAATCCGTGCAGGGTTTTGGTGTCGCCACCCAATCCCCACGTGGAACCATTCCACCGAAGGGATCACCTGATCTCTGTTCGGTTACACCCACCAGCAAAAACACTTCTAAGTATACAGCAGTATACAACGGCACATGAGCACAACAGAAGTAACACAAGCCTTGTTCAGTAGTGGGAGCAATCAGTGACAATTACAAGTAGGAATCAGTAGCAATCAATTCATTGGAAGCCAAAAAAGAAACTTGTCGTTTGTTCAAAAAACAGAGGAGAAAGTACATTGTATAGTTGCAGATCAGCAAATGAAATTACGATCAGTAGATGGATCGTTTTGGGGCTAATGGCGCCCAGACAACGAGCTGAACAATTGGAGCAGCTGAACTGCGCCACTGCGGACGCCGGAACTGCAGCCGGAACGCAGGGTCGTACCCGCACGACCGGCGGAGGCAGCGGAGGGACCTTTGGATCCTGGGACTGACGGACGTCGGAGGGAGAGGACCGCTGCCGCCGGATCTGGAAGGGCCGTCGCCGCCGCCAGTTAGATCCGTGTCACCGCCGAGCTTGAGCCGCTGCAACTAGATGCGGCGCCGCCGGTTGGTCAGGTGAGAGGGAGGAGGGCGGGGGTGGGGGGAGCACGCCGCCGCAGTCTCCTCCAATAGCGCTCCTGCTGCTGTCCCTCCTTCTCCGGCCCCGGCCCCGGCGCCGGCGTCGCCGCGACACGAGGGAGGTCGGGCGAGAGAGGGCGTGGCGTTTTGCGAGAGTGGGCGTGGCGTTTCGAGCGAGAGAGAGAGAGTGACGGGGTTTGCTTCCACGAGTCGTGACACGTGGGTTGTTTCCCGGCGATTTCCACACGGTTTGGAAGGGGTTTAATCCCGCCCGGGTCTAGACGAAGGCTGTTAGAAGCCAGACCGGGATCCAACCCCAGCCGGGGTGAAACCCACGGGGATCAGTGGGGTTTCGGCCCGATCCCGACGGGGGTGGGGATAACCGAGCAAAGCCTAAGGTGAATGTTTAGTTTGCAAGAAATGGATCCTCGCATAATGTTTGCAAACCGTGGTTTGGTCATACTAGACCGTGAGTACAAGCGAGAAACAAATAGTACTACTATGATATATGATCCTCATGCTCGGCTTAGCAGAGAACACATTTGGCTTCGAACATTTTCGGAAGTCCAACATCTTTATTTTATCTTTATTTATGAGTCAGACACACTTATCTCTGAAGTTACCCACAGGAGTGCAAAAATGAGGTGCGAATCTCCAAATCAGCATGGCAGCTAGAACAATAGCAAAGCACGTAACAAAATGACATTTAACGCATGATAAAACATACAAAAACACATACTACATGATAAACAAATTAATTACAACCCAAACCAAGAAGGATGCGTACATATCACAATTACAAAACAGCATATGGCACAAAAGCTATCGAGTAGATACACCCGGCCGGAGACCCAACGGCCTCCAAAGAATAAAAATAAAGCGCGGTAGCAGCTGCAGCTGCCCTATTCTTCACCTGCCGAAGACATGGCAAGTGTTCGCCTGGAGATCTCCATGTGGAGTTGCTTCACGAGGTTGATCCAGGCACCAACGCTTTGCCCATCAATAGTCACCCAGTCTACTATTGTCGCTGCTGGTTGCTCGTACCATTCGTCGACCTGGGGGTTACCAAGGCATCATCAGTAAGACGAAATGAAGTGATGGATGAGAGCACGCATGCAGACATTGGCACTTCCATCTAATCAAAATGAGTCTGCGTTGCTGTGGCTCCCTTGGAAGTAACAACCTAGAGAATCAGAAGGTTGCACATGCAAGTCAGCATTACTTACCAGGCCCCTAACACGCCTGCAATCTTCAAAACACCTTTGCGCCTCTTGAACTGCATTTCTCAGTTCGGGCAACCACCGTTCTGCCACGACCTTTTCTTGTTCACCAGCTAATTTGAGACAATAGTTGCCCACTCTACATAAAGGAAGGGCAACCCGGTAAGCATTCTTGGAAAATGCAGAAAGATATAATGCACTAGTTACTAAATAACATGAAAGATGTGAATAGTAACTTTGGCATACATAGACAAGACAACATTTAAGTTTATGCTAAATTTGACACAATTATGCTAGTACATCAATTCAAGGTTAGAGTATGTCTTCGTAATAAATCCTATAGAACGTCACTGACTTCACAAATGCTAGAGTTGCTGTCACTGAATTCCTATAAAACCTGCGTACTCGCAACTTTCTAAACAGTGAAAATATATGATTTGCACTCCAAAGTTGAAGACAACCTATGATGAAATTCAGCATGACATGGCATAGCATGCACCTATAATCCTATATCGAGTACGTTAGCTAAAGAACGCAGCATACTGTTATTTGTAGTATGGCGAGTAGGATTACCAGGAACAAGCAACAGAGGAATGAGGATACAATCAATATTCACTCTCACATGCCTACAAACTGTAGCCGAACGACGACAGCAATGATACAAAGTATACCTTCTCTAGTAGTATGATGACTGTATTCATAAAATATCTACCACTGCAGGAAATCATACCTTTCATATTCTTGTTGAGCACGATGTGCACGATTTAGCAAAACACGATCGTTCTCAGCAAGATTTCTTCGTGTGTGCACCAAATTAATAGCTTTTGATAGATCCTCTAGTATACTAGCTTCAGAACCACAAGGTTTTAGGCAAAACTCCAATGCACTCAAAACTGATGCTAAGCCAGAATCTGTGCCTTCTGTACCTGGTGAAACTGTTAAACAAGAAACAAGAGACACCTGAGCACTCTAGCATAAGAGAAGAATGACGAAGTAGTTCATAAATCAAGTGGATAAAAGGGCACATGGGAAAGGGGGGCACTCTTTACTGCAAACAGTCGAGTCCAAGCATACATAGACAAGAAAATATTTAAGTTTTAATAGAGTTAGCGCTAAAAGTGTCCTAACTGTATTGGTCCTATTGGCTAACTGCAACAGAAGGTGACCAATTTTGGCATGAAAGAACTATTTTTATCCCTGCTTGACCCAGCTTCAAATCAGGGCAAGCATGGAAAATCCCATGGCTGCACCACTAGGGAGGGAAGGACACATTCTGCCTTAACATGATTTATAACATACAAGATCATTACGAGAGAAAAATAGAGATAACTCCCAACACAGACGTACCAGAATTATACTGAAGAGCGGTAGAAATGCGGCATATAGATGGTATGGCAGAAGGATCTCTAGCACCAGCTCTTGCAGTTAACATAGCAGCCTGTTTTTCTGCAGATGCAAGTGCTTCTGACCCTGTAGCACCATTAGAACCTACAGCCTCCAAAAGGGCCTACAAAGGGAAAACATCAGCAAATGCAATGGAAAGATCAATTAGGCAAATCAAAGGGTGCTCGATTTTCAGATGAATAAACTAGCAAAAACTCAATATGTTACCAACCTGAGGAGTTGCCGGTAACCTGCATAGGCTATTCTCCAGACTTTGACCAAACGCGGCTAATTCTCGCTCAATAAGATCTCTCGAATTAGTTGACATATCTACCACAGCATTGCATGCAGGGATGATTGTCTTTGATGCATATCCTCTAGCAGATAACGGTTGTTGCTCCCAAAATGCTGACGCTTCCTATATATGACAATTCGGTATCATCTTTCAAGAAATAATCATATTTATTGCATTTCAACAAGGAAATGCAAATAAAGATATGACCTAGCCATAAAGCTGCCAGCAATTATAGCCCACAAATCAGATAGAAAAAATAAATCTTAGTTGAAGTAATTAATATATTTTTAGCTCATTGCACAGCTGATATTGGTGCTATCCTGCTAATCACGCTGGTAACAGTGAACGCTTAGAATTGTCTTTCATTTATACATTCACGTCATATCAAACTAATTCTAGTGTTAAAAGAAAAGAAAAAAAGCATTCCAGACTAACCATGTTGGCCCGTAGAAGAGCACTGTAAATGCACTCCAGTTCTGATCGACGAGCGTCAAACTCTTCGATTTTCTTCCACTTCTTTTTCAGAGAATCTTCCGCTTCTTTCCACTCGGCGCATAATTTATACAGACGTTGTACCTCGGATGTTAATGTATTCAAACTTGCCTTTAATCCAGCAACTTCTCTTTCTTTGGCCCAAACATCCAGCTAAAATGAGGTAGCCAACACTATCAGGAAAAGATTATGGCTTATACAATATTTTTTATTTTCTATAATGATATAGTAGCAAAAGGACAGTGCACAACTGGTTAGCTTACGAGCAGCAAGTGCATGCAGCTTCCAAATTGAAAGTTTTAAAGCAATTTTTCAGAAGGAATCCCAACTGGCGGTGTCTTGAACAGTGTGAGTATGTCCAAATAAAGTATAAGCACCTACATGAAGCATGGCCTCAAGCTATAAACACTTCCTACTGTTAACAGGTTGTTTCATGACAGCGTCATGCTTAGCTGAACTTAATAAGAAACTGGGATGTTATAAGCATAAAAGTTTGGAGTACTTTGCAAAGAGAAGCCGATATGCCCTCCATCATCCATAATGACATTTTGAACATGTACCTCTAGGTGCCTGCTGTTGGTGACGTTCTGTGAGGTGTTCCCGGTAGGCAGCTTCTTATTTCCTGTCGCATCAACAGTTCCATGAAGGCGCTGCAAGAGCTTCTGACTTAGAGCTTTAGCTTCTGCAGCTTTATTCAAAGCATCTTCAGTGGCTAAGAACTGCTGAACATGTTCTTTCTGCAAGGCCAAGTGCAATACATTAGTTAACTTCGGTGTCATGTCCCTTGTTTGGAGAAAGAAGAGCTAGACATAATCATAGAACTTTTTCAGTAACAGAAAATGAGGCCACTCTAAAATAACAAAGTCCTGAATGATAACTTGACATTTGTTTCTGAGAGCAAACAGAAGAGGTAATGTAAGACAGAAAATGCAAATATGACAATTTGCGTTCATGAAAAGAGGTGTAGAACTGGAAGAAAAAGTACATATATCCAAAAGAATGGTATCAGCTTATTCTCTTCCTATACATGTAGTGGATATAACCCTTCAAGTGGCTCCTAAGGGAGTACCTGTCGTTCTAGTAGCTGGTCATGTGTTCCTCGGGTCGACAGCTCTGATCCAATCTTTCCATTGCCATACACCTGATATGGTAAGGGTGAGCTTGCATCAGTTGAAGCAGCATCAATGACCTGCTCATTTTCATATTTATACCTAGGAACAAGAATTTGTATATCTGGTTAACATCTAACCCCAAAGAAATATAATCTTAGCAAGATACTCACTCTGTAAAGAAATATAAGAGTGTTTAGATAACTACTTTAGTGATCTAAACGCTCTTATATTTCTTTACGGAGGGAGTACTTTGTTTAGCAAAGCAGTTCAGTACAAAGATCAACTAATAAAAAACCAATAGAAGATTAGAAAGATTTTCTCATTAAATGTGCAATATAGTATTTCCTTCAACAAAGAATATCTACTTGTTTGTTTGGCAAGGTAAATAAAATCCCCAATTAGAATATAGGGTGTGTTTGGATGCTGCCCTGGCTAGCCATGCCAACCGTGGGCGTGCCAAAAAATTGGCGCAGTAATCGGCCGCCCACAACTCGCCCATGAGTTGGCGAAAAACTGAACTGGCAAATCAAAGGCGGCCAGGGCAAGCCAATATGTTGGTCATCATCCAAGCATGCGCCCACGCCTGGTCAACGACCAACTTTTTGGCTGGGCTGCTCTTGGCTCCAATCCAAACACGCCCATAATTCACTCTTAAAGATGCAAAGCTACAACCACGGGATTAAATTCATGAGAATGTAACCAGATCACAAAAATGACCAGAAGTCATTAAAGAATATTGTTCACCGAATCCTCATTGTGTGGCAGGAACATTTAATTCTTACATGTCTGTCATTGGAATTGGAAAGAACAGATGGAGGGGAAAAAACAGGATAGTACCTCAAGAGTTCTGCATCAGCACGTATGTCAATCTTATCTGTTTCTTTGTGTACAAGCATTTTCATGCGTGATGTATAACTATTGATTGATTGCAGTAACAAGGAAGGATTTTTTAGGGAATCTAATGCCACAGCTTTCACATCTGCTGGTATTTCACCATCCAAATCAGTGCCCAGCTTTGCCACATCTATCTGGCAACTCGAATTAATACCATTCCCTTCAAATGCTGGAAATGAAGTCCGAATCATTTCCACCATATCCGCAGCAAGAGTTTCACATGCCTTCCGAATACTCCTTTCACGTGAGGTCTCTACAAGTACAAGATCTTCTGATAACCTGTTATTTTTGACAGTTGAGTACAGGTCCTCTCGCTCGCTCTGCAATTGCATCTCCTCAACAGCATCCACAGATCCAGCCACGCCTATACTCGACCTTCGCACATCTCTTGCTTGGTTAACAAAGTGATGCAGACGTCGCTGGTATTCAGCAAATATTTTGCAAGCTTCGTCACATTGCTGATCATACGCCTCGAGCATAACTTGTTTGTGCCTAAAGTTAAAAACATGGAATTGTTATTTTACTCTGTCGGTCGAGCTAAAGTTGTGGAAGATCATTCGGAAACATCAAAGCAGTGAAGCAAAAAGCAGTTCCACATGAAAATTCGGCATTGATATCTTCTGAACAAATATTAGAACAGTGTGGCAAAATGAATTTTAGAAATTCTTCACATTTGCAGGTTTATACCAGATCTAACCTAGAAAACATTTATATCATACATAAATGACATGGATGCAGTTGCTTGTATGAAAGTGTGGCTGCGAGAAGCCTGCACCCTACCTGGTAGGGCACAATCAACGTTTAGACCACATACATTTATAAACAATAAAAATGAGTAGTTGAATAAATATGTTTTCTGCGCATAAACAAAATGCAAATACCATTTATGATCTGCAATGCATCACTATTATGCTAATCAAGAGAAACTGAAATGTCAACTATCTCAGTCACACTAATATTACAATATGGTCAAAGGACCAATGAAGATGCCCACATCTCATGAATTTGTATTGCAAGTGAAATTAGAAATTCAGCATGTACCGGGAATAGTGGAAGAAACAAAAAGGTAGCTACAATACAACCATACGTAAGTATAAACAGCAGTGTAGCAATAAGGGTATGTTTGTATGCTCCTATACTTGAACATGCAGAATTTTTCGAAGCTTATTAAGTTATTATTTAAATAGAGCAGGAAGGCCTTCTGATCTCACAATCAACCAGTCAGGTATTAATTTATAACTGTGATGCAAATCATAGCCTGTTCCTTCCGTGATTTGTGCATTTTCAATCACCAGATCTACTAGGGTGAGTTTGGTTCTGAGCAAGGGTGGCTATTTGGTAACATCAGAGAAGGCCTGCTTTGCTTGGCTAGATTCCTAGTAACCGAAATAAATATATTTGCCGTCGAATACTAGCTGAATTGGCTCTCACATGGCCAAGGTTACAGAGAGAGCTATTGCATCAGCCTCCAACCACCATGCACATCGTGGTTTGCCAGTGACTAGCCAAAACAAAACAGCCTTGCTTTTCTTGGCTATGCCCAGATGATCCAGTTTTATCTAGCCTAGCTAAGCAAGATAGCCTAGGGATACAAACACACCCTAAACTGCAGCACTAAATATCCATTAGCATTGAAACTCTCTCACAGATTGGCACATGAAGAAGCTTTAGAAGTTGATGGAAAGTAGAGATAATGGCATTTCATTGAGGAACATCATTTAGAGTGGCCATAAACTCTACCAATGCTTTAGTGGTTCTACTATATGTTAGTCTTCTGCGTGGCATCCCTTCAAATACATCAAGCCTTGATCCCATTAAACTCAACTCAAGATTCAAGAGTGACACTTCCAAGTAAAGTAGTGACAGTAGTAAATATTAAGTCCTACATTTTCAGGCAATTTTACCAATAAATTTAGCAAGCTGCAAAAGCGAAAATCACAATGTAGCGTGAATATAATCCCCGTGTCTACTACATGTAGATCTTTTGGGGGCATCAACCTGACATCCCCTCTAATATATTAAACCTTGTTCCCATCAAAATCCTACAGGGAGTGACACTTTCAATTAATTCTATTGGGAGTATTTTCATGTATTTCTACTAGCGTCAGTAAAGTATTGACAGTCAGTTGGTACTATGTCAGACGATTTTCAGGCATCCCTATCAGTAAATACAGCAAGCAGCAAAAGTGAAAACCAAAATGTAGCGTCAATTAAATCCCCATATCTCCAATAGGATCGTCAAATCAAATCGTAAATAGTTCGTGCCCCCTGATTCCACCGGTATATAGGTACCTGGCATTGGAGCGCTCGCCCAACACACGCTTGCGTTCGGCCTCCTCGCGCGCGACCTCCGCGATGCGGGCGCGCAGCTCCTTGCGCTGCCTCCGCACGACCCCGCGCAGCCGCTCCGCCTCCTCGGCGGCGAGGTCCCGCTCCCTGGCCTCGGCCTCCCTGGCAGCCGCGTCGCCTCCTCCCGCCCCGACGCCCCCCTCCCGCGCCCGCCTGGCCGCGACGCCGTGGACGAGGATGTTCCGGCGCGCCGTGGCGACCGTGCGCTCGGAGCGGACCCGGCGGAGGAGGAAGGACCAGACCGGGAGCATGTTGCCGCGGCAGATCTTGCGCAGCTGGTCCGGGGCAGGCGGCGCGGAGGGGTAGCCCATCTCGTCCTGCAGCCACTCGATGATGGCGTCGGGCGACACGCCGCCGGGGCCGGTGCTGCCGGAGACGGAGGAGGCGGGCATCGCCGGCCGGCGGGTGGGGAAACCCTAGGGGCCCGATCTGACGACGAGGGGTTGGGTCGGCGGTGGGTAGTGGAGGGAGGGAGTGGGAGTGGTTTTTTTGAAACTTTCTCCTGGGCTCTCGTTTGGATCTTTGTGGGGGGAGGGACGGCGTCACGGCGCCGGCGCGGGACGGCTGTGTTTGGTCGTCGCGGACAGCAAATGGACGAGGCTCCCCATGACGGCCGTCCGAACTCCGAACAGGGGAGAGGAGAGGGTGGCCCGGTGTCATAGCGCGACCAAACTAAGACGAAATGGTATTCCCTAAAAAAAGAACCTAAGATATGCTCAAAAAAAAAAGAACCTAAGACGAAATAGTGAGAGAATGTTTGTGCGAGTCATAGTTTAAAAAACCGGACCTGACCGGCGGTCGAACCGGAAAAAACCAGAACCGGCAGTCTTATCGGGTTTTTAAGCTATAATAAGACCGATATGCAATCAGATCGGAAAAAACCGATCGAACCGGCCGGTTTTCTGGAAAACCGGTGAAAAAACCGAGCAATTGAACCGGGAAAAAGCAGAAAAAATGTTTTAATAGAAATTGGGAAAGTGGGATTCGATCCAAGGGCATGTGAGCAGTAGGCGGGGCCTGCCCATGGCCCAATAACCAACTTGGTTGTGCTACTTTGTTGTCCACTACATGGTTATAATTTTATTTGATCATTGTTTCACTCTATATTAGCACATATATTAATCAATATATATTATTTTATTTCTTAAAAAAACCAACAATCGAACCGATGAACCGGCGGTCTGACCGGTAAAAACCTGAACCGACAACCTTTCCGGTTCGATTTCCGGTTTGGTTTTTTAAACTATGGTGCGAGTAGCACCGTCGCCGTGTAGGTGCACAATCACAATTCACAGCACACACACCCGATAAAATGAGTCGTGCAGTTTCTAATATTTCCCTGTATGATATGGAACATATACAAAGGGATGTAATGGTGTTCAGAGCATCTACAACCGGAGTGGACAAATCCGGCCCTCTATATGTCCACAGACGTGTCCACGAACAGGAGCATGGTGCCCCTCATTTGTCCGCGTCCGTAACCACACCCTTCGTTTTCGAACCCTCAATTCCATCCAACTACATGCAACATAGATTTCATCACAGGTTTACACTGATTGAGACGAGAACTACACTCGATACATAACTACACTTCCTACTCGTCCGAGGAGATGTTGATGACCCCTTGTTGGAGCCATCGGCCTCGTGGTCATTGGCGGTGAGACGAATATTCGGCATCTCCTCCTCTGCGAAGAGTCGCTCTGTCTCATGTCGTGGAGGTGGATAAGGCGACGGTTTACCTCGACCTCTCATTCGGTCTAGAGTGAGTCAAGGGCGGATGGTTTTTAATCATGAGGCCGGGATCAGCGATGAGAGTACGCTTGCTCCGCGTCCAGCTGCGCCTCCACCTCCTAGGCTTGGGTGAGGTGGAAATCCACCTCCCGCCTCCCACTAGTAGGAAAACCCTTATAGGTGTAGTTAGTGGCGCTGGCTCCAAAACAAACATCGCATGTATTTTGGCAAAATACGTGTGGCATGGACAAATAGAGGGACGTCGCTGGTACTAGTGGTGTCGACTACGTCCCAACACCCTTGGTGTTTTGCAAAATAGCTCATGTGTTCCATTATTTTCCGACGCCACTTAAACAAGCCACACCAGCAGCACCGTTTGAGCAATGACGACACAAATGACCCACAAAATATCAGTGATGTTTGTCCTGCTTTCAAACGCCTCTGTTTTTATGCCCATCAAATTTGGCAAAAATTCTCACAACTTTTAGATATATAACTATAAGTTTGGCACATACACACGTATATAATGAAGTTAAACTTAATTCGATAGACACTGGATGACACGTTGCGCCCTTGGCTCAAAGACCAATTGGAGCCAAGAAGTGAAATAACTTATAAACAACATATTTACGAATGATTCACAAAGGGGCAAAAACGAAATGCAACGAGAAGGTTGTTGAACTATTTGAATGGTGTTTGCCATGAACTGTATGGATGCGATTATGTTTACACTGTGTTTCTATTTGCCTTGTATATTTACTAATGACAGATAAATATGATCGTTGCCCATGTCCTTCTTTGGTCGGCCAGGGCAACCCAACAGCCGATGAGACGGCACACGTAGGCACGACGGGCGCAACATCAAAAGGGCGAGCAGACATCCCAATACACGTCACCCGGACAACCGCATCATTGAAAGGCCAGTCTAAAAGTGCAATCTTTGTCCTTAAGTATGTTTTGATGTTGATGACAAAATACACATAGGGGACAAATCACGTTTGCAAAGCGGTGATATCTCAATAAGAATAAGGTGAGCCTTCACGGTGTAGGTGTGCCTTCATCGTAACACCCACCCCTCCAACGGTGACTAGTTTTCCTCTAAGGCCTCATTCGTTTTGAAGGAATTTTTACAGGAAAAGCATAGGAACAAAGATTCTGAAGGAAATTTTCCTATATATGCATTCGGTTTGTAGGAAATACGTACATCAATTTTGTATGAATACTATTCATTTCCTATGTTTCTGGAGGGATCTATACATCCACTCAAAGCTCATTTCGTGCGTAGGAACAAGGCAAGTTCAAAACTTCTTGTACTATTCCTAAATCCTACGTTTTGGTTTCCTCCAAACCGAATGAGGCCTAAGGAAATGAACATCAAATACATTCTTGTCTCCGGTATTTTGACTAGTCCTAACCTAGCTCCCTACTTGTGGTTACTTGTGCCTTTCTTTACTTGTTACTCCGTTGCGTGAATTGGCGCCAAGACCAACTGCAACCTGTAAGTCAAACTAACTATACGAAACACAAAATGCAAGTCAAATGAACTATCTGAAGAGACCAACTGCATCTCGGAATTAAAGTGAATTATTTAAACCATAAAATGGAAGTTAAGTGAGTCGGAAGCTTTTTCTAACACGGTACAGACACAAGCGCTCATACATACACGCATACACTCACCCCTATGAACGCACACGCGCACACCCTACCCCTATGAGCACCTCCCAGAGACTAAGCCGGCATATCATCTTGAGATTTACGAAGTCACCATGGGCGCCTCGTCGTCAACGGGAACGTCTCCTCCCACTAAAAGCGCATCGCCGAAAATCCTGAAATAAATCCAGAAATAATGCAGCAAAAGGATTTGAACCTTAGTGGACTAGGGATACCACTGTCCCCCTAACCATCCAACCACGGGCTGATTCACAAGTGAGCCGGAAGCTAAGCGAATTATTTAAGTGAAGTACTTCAAGGATGTTGAATACAATGGCAACTATATAAATCAACCAAATGTGAATGAAGGAAGCGAAGCTAAAATATACTCCCTCCGTCCCATAATGTAAGACGTTTTTTGACACTAGTGTAGTGTCAAAAAACGTTTTTTTTCGAAAAGGGGGGCTCCCCGGCCTCTGCATCAGAGTGATGCATACGGCCATCTTATTAACCAAATAAAAAGGTGCCAACAAGGTTCCAAAGTCTCCAACTGAAAAAAGGAAAAGACAGCTCACACAGAGCCTAAAAGGCTAGAGACACAAACTAGCCAAGAAAAGATGCCACAACCGGCTGGCTAAAAATAGATAGGTAAACTAATTGCCTATCCTATTACATAACCGCCATCTAAACCGGTTGAAGATATCCCGAGCTACCATCTCCCAACGGATAGATCCAGTAACCAAATGCTCCCTGGCCTCCATCGGAGTGAGTAGCGACCATGAACGGATCACTGCCGTAGCTCGGAAAATAACCTGCAAAAAATGAATACGTGATGTTCTGTTAAAAACCAAATCATTTCTGCAATTCCAGATAGTCCACAGCAAAGCGCAAACTTCAACCCGAATATGTCTTGCTAAGTCAGACTCAATCCCATTAAGCCATGTCCCAAATAATGCGTTGACAGAATTTGGTGGATTAATATTAAAAGCAATGTTGACCGTCCGCCAAAGGACTTTGGCCAATGGGCAATCAAGAAAGAGGTGCTTAATTGTTTCATCCCGATCACAGAAACTACACCTAGTAGGTCATGTCGAATTACGCTTTATCAAGTTGTCCTTTATTAAAATAACTTGTTTATGGACAAACCACATAAACACTTTTATTTTCAAAGGAACTTTGACATCCCAGACATTCTTGGAAGTTGGAATGGAGTTTGAATTAATAACATCAATATACATTGATTTAACTATAAATACTCCAGACCTAGTCAGCTTCCAGCGTAATTCATCGGGTTGTTCCAAAAATTGAACCTCCATCAGTCTACTAACTAGATGGAGCCATTCTTCCCAACGATTGCCCGCTAACGACCGTCTAAACTGAATATTAAGGAGGATAGATTGAAATACCGTTGCAACAAACACCTCACGTCGTTGAACAATACGATACAAAGACGGATATTGAATGGCCAAGGGTGTGTCGCCAAGCCAAGTATCCTCCCAGAAACGTGTACTAGCACTATTTCCAATAACAAACTTCGTCCTATTGAACATTGATTGTTTGACTTTCATTAGTCCTTTCCAGAAAGGCGAGTCAGTCGGCCTGACTGTGACCTAGGACAATGTTTTAGTCTGGAGGTACTTGCTGCGAAGGATCTGCGCCCACATGGCCTCAGTCCCGAAAGAGAGCTTCTGTAGGACCTTGAAGTATGTCTAGAGGGGGATGATTAGACTACTTGACCAATAAAAACTTAACCTTTTCCCAATTTTAGAGTTTGGCAGATTTTAGCTACTTTAGGACAAGTCAAGCAATCATCACACAATTCAAGCAAGCACGCAAAGAGTATATGGGCATCGGAAAGTAAAGCATGCAACTTGCAAGAATGTAAAGGGAAGGGTTTGGAGAATTCAAACGCAATTGGAGACACAGATGTTTTTGGCGTGGTCCGGATAGGTGGTGCTATCCTATATCCACGTTGATGGAGACTTCAACCCACGAAGGGTAACAGTTGCGCGAGTCCACGGAGGGCTCCACCCACGAAGGGTCCACGAAGAAGCAACCTTGTCTATCCCACCATGGCCATCGCCCATGAAGGACTTGCCTCACTAGCGGTAGATCTTCACGAAGTAGGCGATCTCCTTGCCCTTACAAACTCCTTGGTTCAACTCCACAATCTTGTCGGAGGCTCCCAAGTGACACCTAGCCAATCTAGGAGACACCACTCTCCAAGAAGTAACAAATGGTGTGTTGATGATGAACTCCTTGCTCTTGTGCTTCAAATGATAGTCTCCCCACCACTCAACTCTCTCTCATAGGATTTGGATCTGGTGGAAAGAAGATTAGAGTGGAAAGCAACTTGGGGAAGGCTAGAGATCAAGATTCATATGGTAGGAGTGGATTATCTTGAGCTCAACACAAGGGTAGGTGGTTCTCTCTCAGAACATGTGAGTTGGAAGTGTAGATGTGTTCTGATGGCTCTCTCCACGAATGAAGAGGAGGTGGAGGAGTATATATAGCCTCCACACAAAATCTAACCGTTACACACAATTTACCAATCTCGGTGGGACCGAATCAACAAACTCGGTCGGACCGATTTAGTAAACCTAGTGACCGTTAGTGATTTTCGATGGGACTGACATGCAACTCGGTAGGACCGATATGGTTAGGGTTAGGGCATAACGTAATCTCGGTGAGACCGATTACACAAACTCAGTGAGACCGATTTGGTAATAAGCTAACTAGAGAGTTGGTCAGGTAAACTCGGTGGGACCGATTTGCTCTTTCGGTGAGACCGAAATGTTACAAAAAGGAAACAGAGAGTTTACATTGCAATCTCGGTGGGACCAATCCGCTCTTTCGGTGAGACGGAAAAGTTACGAAAAGGAAACAGAGAGATTACAATCCCATCTCGGTGAGACCGAGATCCCTATCGATAGAACCGATTTGCTTAGGGTTTGGCAGTGGCTATGACATGTGAAACTCGGTGGCGCCGGATTGAAAGAATCGGTAGGTCCGAGTTTGGCTTTGGGTTTAGGTCAAGTGTGGATATAGGAAAGTAGTTGAGGGTTTTGGAGCATATCACTAAGCACATGAAGCAAGAGGCTCATTAAGCAACACCTCATCCCTCCTTGATAGTATTGGCTTTTCCTAAAGACTCAATGTGATCTTGGATCACTAAAATATAAAATGAAGAGTCTTGAGCTTTTGAGCTTGAGCCAATCCTTTGTCCTTAGCATTTTGAGGGATCCACTTTCATCATCCATGCCATGCCAATCATTGAGCTTTCCTGAAATAATCATCTTGGAATAGCATTAGCTCAATGAGCTATATGTTGTTATGAATTACCAAAACCACCTAGGGATAGTTGCACTTTCAATCTCCCCCTTTTTGGTAATTGATGACAACATATAGATCAAAGCTTCGATAAATGATAATAAGATTTAGAACATCGTCACTTTGAGAAGTATGTGAAAAGCAAGAGCTCCCCCTAAATTTGTGCATATTTTAAAATTTGCTTTGGACTGCAAATGCACAAAGAGTTAGAATCATAGGTTACTCTTCCATGTCACATACATCTTGGTGGAGCGCTCAAAGTGATAAGAATTGAATACATGCACTCATCACCAAGAAAAGTGAATGATCACATAAGATAGATAGGATAATATCAAGCATGCATAAGTGTAGCTTATGATCAAACACATGATCATCAATGTCTCACAAACATATCATAGTATCTCAACCACAAGCAAACAAAGTTTGAAAAACCACCAAATAAAGCAAGAGAGAATAAAGACAACACTCTCTCTCTCGAAGCCTATGATCTATACATTTTTCTCCCCCTTTGGCAACAAGTTACCAAAAAGTTCCTAGAAAATGCATAGTGCTAGATCGACTCTCAGGCTTGATCTTCTGGTGGTGGTGGAGTCTGGATTACTCCAAGGACAAAGGCTTCTGTAGAAGTGGTTGGAGCTGGAGCTGAGGTGAATGCTGGAGCTGGTTGGGCTGGTGCTGTAGCTGGAGCTGAGGTGGTGGCTCTGGTGTCAGGAACTGGCACTGCAATTGACCTTTGAGCTCGTGGCACTCTGGCAAATGCATCAGTTGTAGTCTTCCCTTTCCTATCCTGCATGTCATCTTGAAGTTGCTCCACTGCAGACTGAATCTCTGTTACTTTTACATCCAAGTCATAGAACTTTTGTTCCACGATTCTCTCTAAGCTCTCCTGATTCTGAGTGAGGGTGGCCAGTCCTTTCTCAATCCTCAGTGTAGATGCAATCAAGTAACTAAGCTGCTCCTGCTTGGTTTTCAAGAAATACTCAGATGCCTCCTCTTGAGTTGGCATCCTGGCAGCTTTCTCCTTCCTTGCCTTCTCCTTCTTTGCTTGAGCTTGAGCTGATGATGGTTCATTCTCATTCATCTCAACTTGATTGTCCTCGAAATCTGGATGAATAGGCAAGTGTTCCTTGTCCAACAAGTATGTGCCTGTGCCCATTTTTGAGTTAATCAACTCTTGGATCTGAGGGGCATAACCACTACTCCTCTTCTGATCTGCTGCAGTCCTCTTGATAGTCTCTACTACGAGGCTCATGACCTTGAATTTCTGAGGCACATCAAATATATGTAGCAAGTTAATGGCATGACCTCTGATCATTCTGTGATCTCCAAACTTGGGCAAGAGTGTGTGCCTAAGGATCCAGTTGATCGTAGGCAGTCCTGATAACAAGTGTTTTATGGACCCAAGCTGGTGAGTGTCAAGATCATCTACTGGAATCTCCTTGTACATATTTGCCATTGAGTTATGATCCATCTTTTTCTTGGCATAGACATCCAAGTCATCTTCATTTTCCTCTGGGGCATTGATCAACTTTGCCCATTCCTCAACAGTTGATTGGTACCTTGTACCTTCAGACATCCATGTTATCCTTCCATCTGGGTAGAAGTGTGCTGTGGAGTAGAATTGCATAATGAGCTCCTCGTTCCACTTTGTGAGCTTCTGCCCAACAAAGTCAGCAACTCCACAAGCACTGAAGTTGTCTTGCACTCCAGGATAGTGCTGCTCATTCTCCTTGATGCAAGTCCAGTCGACCCACCTCATGTCACAAACGATAGGCTTCTTATCCAACAAAACTGTCTCATAGAAGTCCTGTTGTTCCTTTGTGTGGAACCTGTAGTCAATAGTAGTTCTTCTCCTTGAAGCATATGGATCTGCTTCTCTCCACTTTCTTAAACCTGAGTGTCTTCTGATTTTCATGTTCTCAGCCACAGGATGAGCATCATTGTGGTCTGGAATCTTGGGCTTGAGCTTTCTCAGAACTTTTCCTTCTTCATCTTCTCCAACAGCTTCAGGCACTGGGGCCTTGTTCTTCTCAGCAGCTGGTATGCTTCTTGTATTTCTCTTTGGAGCTGACTTGGCCTTGGAGGCAGCTTTGGGTGCTTCTTTGGGCTTGGATGCAGTAGCCCCTGATTTTATAGCATCACCCATAAGCTTTGGTGCCTTAGGTGCTGGTGCAGCAACCTCTTCTTCTTCTTCTTCTTCTTCTTCTTCTTCTTCTTCAGAAGAATGCTTTTCAAACTCAGCCATTGGATCAACTTTCTTGCACCATCTGCCCCTTTTTCTTTCCTTCTTCCCTTCAGCAGCAACTGGCCCTTTGGGTGCAGGCTTTTCAGGAATCTAAGTTGAAGCTCTGGCCTTTGGCATAGGCTGCCTACCTGCTGGCCTTTTGACTTTCAAGCCTAGCTTTGTCCTCTGTGCTGAGCCATACTCCTTCTTGAGCACTACTTTCTTTGAGGTAGCTTCCTCTTCCTCTGCCACATAATCCTCATCCTCTAAGTCTGAGGTTCTCTTCTTCCTTTGTCTGGTGGCAGCTTTTGGCAAATTGCTAGGGGTGCTCCTACGGCCTTCATCTGAAGAACTGGAGGGACTAGTGCCCTCGCTCATGTGCACTTGCTCTTCTGACATGTTCAGGCTGTCACTCTGATCAGACATGATGTAAAAGCTGACTGTTGACCCTGTGAAGAGTTTATAAATGAGGTAGAGTAGATGAGCATCACAAAATGCAGAAAATTTTGCAAAAGAATGATTCAAAATCTTAGTTTTAGTTTCCCACAGAAATCATTTCGGATCTACCGATTTTTAAACTCGATGATACCGAAGCAGTTTTCGAACCTAAACTAGTGAACTCGGTCAACCGAGTCATAGTTCGGTGGCACCGAGACTGTTAGGGTTTCACAAAGTTCCAAAATCGGTCACACCGGTTAGTAATTCTCGGTGAGACCGAGTCTCACTTGTGCAGTGGCATGAGCCAAATCGGTGGGACCGAGTTTTTCAACTCGGTGGGTCCGAGATGGTTTCGGCGGAAACCTAACCCTAAAATTTTCGAATCAAACCTATTCTACGAATTGCATTGACTGGATAGGAGTGTTTCAATTGTGGCTAGAATCAATAAGATCACAATGTGCTAGGAATCAGATGGGGAATGACACAAAGATCGAGTCCATACCCTAGTTCGGCGGAGACTCGCTACGGCGGCAACGGCGGGGTTGAATTCCGTTGACGGTGATGGAGACCAACGACTGGAGGCGGCTGGCGGTGAGGAGACAATCCGGAGACCACGTAGGTAGAGCGAGCTATTGCGCGGGCGAAGGAGTTCGGAGAAATTTCCAAATTTTTGCCCGTGTCTATATATAGCCCGAACCTGTCGGTGTGACCGAGTGGAACAACTGGGTGGCACCGAGATGCAAAACTGTATACAATTATTGCAACTCGGTGTGACCGAATGGTTCAAATCGGTTGCACCAAGATCGAAAACATAGATCGACTTGATGATCTCGGTAGGACCGAAGATAAGATATCGGTCAGACCAAGAATCACAAAGAAGTTTTGGAAGTTTAAGTCTATGACGAATCGGGGACTCTGAGTGCTCCTCACATAGAGTGGTTCGAATCTGACTTGATCAAATTTTGTGATGTAGCATGAATAGAGTTTGAGACAAGAAAAGCATAGATAGCTAGAGAAGGTTCTTAGGCATTCTTGTCCATCCACTTGGCAAGAGAAAAGAAAACCAATCAATGAAAACAACAAGTGGATGTCCTCGAATGAGTAAAATATGCAACCAACATGCTCACACAATAAAATGGCAATTGAAATATGTGGCAAAACATGCACAACCAATTCTAGCATCTATGAAGCAATTTGCGATGACTAGGTCATCTATATATGAGTATATTGACATAGGAGTCAAATGAGAACATTTGATCATAGGTCATACTCATCGTTTAAGCACAAGTGGGGTTACCACTTTTACATAAAGCATTGTTGTGTTCACATCATTAGAGTTTCTTTAGCTCAAATCTTAGAGTAAAGCTCCCCCTAGATGTGATATCCCCCCTAAGAGGGATGAACTAACCTTGGGTTTTGTCGATGATGACTTCATGTAGATGTTGAAGATGTGAATGCTCAATGTTGATGTAGAACAATTGGAGCTATCCATTGGAGTGAATTTCACTTTCAATACCTACATGGGTTAGTCCCACAAGGAACAAACAAGAATATCCATAGACATAGAGTGATTCACACACAAGATGATGTCCATGAAAGCTTTTAGGTTACCTTGTCCCTTGACTTACCAACAAGAGGGTTTGTGACTCCTTGAATTAGTGCAAGATGTGGAAGTTGATTGCACTTGTTCTTGCCAAAATGATAAGAGTGAAGTATGTTGGCGGAGTCACCCTCAAGAACTCTCTAGTTCTTCTTCTTTTGGGTCCACACCATCTTGATGGGAATCCTTGGAGTTGTAGTCGTACTTGATGAAGTGGAACTTGAAGTAGTCTTGGGAATCCACTTGACTAAGGTCTTAGGAGCTTCTTCAAATGCATCAATTTCCTCTTGAAGCTTGTCCTTGCCTTTTTGCTTGTAGTCTTGTGGTGGAAGATCATCTTGAGCTTGTGTCCCCTTGAAGGAAGTAGGATCATACTTCTCTTGTTGAGGAACAAACTTCGTCTTGGGGTATTGATCTTCTCCCCACTCAACTCCATTGGCGTTGAACTTTCGTTCAAAACCAACACCTTGATTCTTCCGGTGCCTTCCTTGCTTGCGTACAATTTCCTTGAATTGCTTACTTCTGGCAAGGCTCTTGTAGACTCCTTTCTCTATAATTCCCTTCAATAAGCTATTTTCTTGCTCAAGTGTAACTTGGCTAAGAGAATCATTAGTGGAATCAAGAGAACTACTAGAAGCAACAATATTGGATTTAGTATGATCATTGTTACTACTAGAGGAAGAATCTTTCTTATTATTGTTACTAGATTTGACTTGAGGCATGTAAGTGGATAAGAGTAAACGCTTGGCAATGTAAGAAGAACTTTTCTTGCGGAGATCATCATTGATTGCCTTTAAAAACTCATGCTCTTGCTCAAGATTGAGCTTTTCAAAGCGTAACTTCTCATGAGCTCTTAAAAGTTCTCGATGATCTTCGAAGATAGTTTCATGATCTAACTTAAGAGTGTTTAGTTCTTTAGTTAGAGCTTCAATCTTCTCCTTATCATTGTCATTTGTTTTATCTTGATTAGCATGATTAATTGACGTTTCATCATAGTATTCATCACTAGAGCTGTCAACAAGTAAATCATCATCACCTAACAAGTCATCTTCATCACTATTGAAATCAACATACTCGGGGTGTGTTACCTTAGGACCTTTGGCCATGAAGCATCTTCCAATTCCTTCATTTTGTGACTCAAATATGTCGTAGGAGTTGGTTGACACAAGTGCTAGATCGACAACACCTTCATCTTGAGTATATTCGGAAACGGAGTGATAACTTCTCTCGGAGTGGTTGTCGGAGTCGGAGCCGGATACCCATTCACCAACATGAGCTTGATATCTTCGTTTTGTGTAGCTCCTTGATGACTTTTCCTTTCTTTCCGAATCCTTGCTTCTCCGTGAGTATCTTCGTACATAATGATCATCTATACTCCTTCTTTCTCTAGATGGTGATTCTTCTCTTTTGCTTCTTCTTTTTGGAGAATCTTCTCTTCTTTTGTAGGGTGTCGTACACTCATTTGAGTAGTGTCCGGGTCTTCCACAATTGTAGCAGTTTCGCTCTCGACTAGAAGATCTTTTGTCATTGTAGGACCTTGACTTGGAGCTTCTATCTTTGCTTCTACTCTTGTAGAACTTGTTGAAGTTCTTCACCATTAAGCTCAATTCTTCATTGAAGGTTTGTTTCTCACTTGATGATGTGGGGGCTTCACATGAGGCTTTGTAAGCTCCACTTGATTTGTTGTGAAGTTCCTCTTTATCCTTGAGTGACATCTCATGAGCAACAATTCTTCCAATGATCTCCGTTGGCTTGAGATCTTTGTAATTGGGCATCATTTGGATCAATGTGCACACAGTATCATATTTTCCATCCAAGGATCTTAGGATCTTCTTGATGATGAATCTATTGGTCATCTCTTCACTCCCTAAGCCGGCAATCTCATTTGTGATGAGAGCAAGCCTAGAGTACATTTCAGCGACACCTTCACCATCCTTCATTTTGAACTTGTCAAATTGACTTTGAAGCACATCCAATTTGGATTCCTTAACAAAGTCGGTACCTTCGTGCATATCAATCAAAGTATCCCAAATTTCCTTTGCATTCTCAAGACGGCTGATTTTGTTGAATTCTTCGGGGCACAGTCTGTTGAAGAGAATATCACAAGCTTGAGCGTTGTATTGCAGCATCTTCACGGTTTGGTTCTTTCCCATCAAAGAAGTCACCTTGCAAACCAACACACACAATATCCCAAACGGCGGAGTTATGTCCGAGAATATGCATTTTCATCTTATGCTTCCAACTAGCAAAATTAGTACCATCAAAGTAAGGACCTCTACGGTGATAATTTCCCTCGCTAGACGCCATACTCTCCTAGGTTGTGAAACCAAGGCTATGACCACCAAAAGCTATGGAAATCAAAGCAAATGGGACCAAAGCTCTCATACCACTTGTAGGACCTTGAAGTATGTCTAGAGGGGGGGGGTGATTAGACTACTTGACCAATAAAAACTTAACCTTTTCCCAATTTTAGAGTTTGGCAGATTTTAGCTACTTTAGGACAAGTCAAGCAATCATCACACAATTCAAGCAAGCATGCAAAGAGTATATGGGCAGCGGAAAGTAAAGCATGCAACTTGCAAGAATGTAAAGGGAAGGGTTTGGAGAATTCAAACGCAATTGGAGACACAAATGTTTTTGGCATGGTTCGGATAGGTGGTGCTATCCTACATCCACGTTGATGGAGACTTCAACCCACGAAGGGTAACAGTTGCGTGAGTCCACGGAGGGCTCCACCCACGAAGGGTCCACGAAGAAGAAACCTTGTCTATCCCACCATGGCCATCGCCCACGAAGGACTTGCCTCACTAGTGGTAGATCTTCACGAAGTAGGCGATCTCCTTGCCCTTACAAACTCCTTGGTTCAACTCCACAATCTTGTCGGAGGCTCCCAAGTGACACCTAGCCAATCTAGGAGACACCACTCTCCAAGAAGTAACAAATGGTGTGTTGATGATGAACTCCTTGCTCTTGTGCTTCAAATGATAGTCTCCCCACCACTCAACTCTCTCTCATAGGACTTGGATCTGGTGGAAAGAAGATTTGAGTGGAAAGCAACTTGGGGAAGGCTAGAGATCAAGATTCATATGGTAGGAGTGGAATATCTTGAGCTCAACACAAGGGTAGGTGGTTGTCCCTTAGAACATGTGAGTTGGAAGTGTAGATGTGTTCTGATGGCTCTCTCCACGAATGAAGAGGAGGTGGAGGGGTATATATAGCCTCCACACAAAATCTAACCGTTACACACAATTTACCAATCTCGGTGGGACCGAATCAACAAACTCGGTCGGACCGATTTAGTAAACCTAGTGACCGTTAGTGATTTTCGGTGGGACTGACATGCAACTCGGTAGGACCGATATGGTTAGGGTTAGGGCATAACGTAATCTCAGTGAGACCGATTACACAAACTCGGTGAGACCGATTTGGTAATAAGCTAACCAGAGAGTTGGTCAGGTAAACTCGGTGGGACCGATTTGCTCTTTCGGTGAGACCGAAATGTTACAAAAAGGAAACAGAGAGTTTACATTGCAATCTCGGTAGGACCGATCCGCTCTTTCGGTGAGACCGAAAAGTTACGAAAAGGAAACAGAGAGATTACAATCCCATCTCGGTGAGACCGAGATCCCTATCGGTAGAACCATTTGCTTAGGGTTTGGCAGTGGCTATGACATGTGAAACTCGGTGGTGTCGGATTGAAAGAATCGGTAGGTCCAAGTTTGGCTTTGGGTTTAGGTCAAGTGTGGATATAGGAAAGTAGTTGAGGGTTTTGGAGCATATCACTAAGCACATGAAGCAAGAGGCTCATTAAGCAACACCTCATCCCTCCTTGATAGTATTGGCTTTTCCTAAAGACTCAATATGATCTTGGATCACTAAAATATAAAATGAAGAGTCTTGAGCTTTTGAGCTTGAGCCAATCCTTTGTCCTTAGCATTTTGAGGGATCCACTTTCATCATCCATGCCATGCCAATCATTGAGCTTTCCTGAAATAATCATCTCGGAATAGCATTAGCTCAATGAGCTATATGTTGTTATGAATTACCAAAACCACCTAGGGATAGTTGCACTTTCAGCTTCCACAACCACTTACTAAGAAGGCATCTGTTCTTAACTTCAAGATTCTCAATACCAAGACCCCTTGGTCTTTCGGTCGACAGATGATATCCCATTTAGCAAGCCGGTATTTTCTTTTAAGTTCATCACCCTGCCAAAAGAAACGCGATTGATAGAAGTCCAGTATTTTCCTAACACGAACTGGGACCTCAAAGAACGATAAGAGAAACATAGGCATACTCGTGAGCACCGAATTTATCAAGATTAATCGGCCTCCGTATGACATGAGCTTGCCCTTCCAGCAACTCAGTTTCTTCTCAAATCGGTCCTCGATGCACTTCCATTCTTTGTTTGTCAGCCTACGATGGTGTATCGGAATACCTAGGTAGGAGAAGGGTAAATCCCCCAACTCGCACCCAAACAATTGCCTATAAGCCTCATGTTCGTCTTTGGCTCTACCAAAGCAGAACAACTCGCTCTTATGAAAGTTAATCTTTAACCCGGTCAATTGTTCAAATAGGCATAACACTAGCTTCATATTTCTCGCCTTGGCCAAGTCATGCTCCATAAAGATGATTGTATCATCAGCGTACTGAAGGATGTATACTCCTCCATCAACAAG
The DNA here is from genome assembly GCA_032464435.1 of Aegilops umbellulata. Taxonomy (NCBI): domain Eukaryota; kingdom Viridiplantae; phylum Streptophyta; class Magnoliopsida; order Poales; family Poaceae; genus Aegilops; species Aegilops umbellulata. The sequence continues at coordinate 360,278,286 of CP136058.1, forward strand.
ATGAGGTACCAAGCCACCCACTTGACCATTCTCCTTAGCCCTTCCTATCAAAATTGCTAACATATCCACCACAATGTTAAACAGGATAGGGGACATCGGATCTCCTTGTCTTAGGCCTTTATGTGTCTGGAAGTAATGACCTATATCGTCATTCACTTTAATTCCCACACTCCCTTTTTGCGTAAATGATTCGACCTGTCGGCGCCAGGCTTCATCAAAACCTTTCATACGCAATGCCTGTTGGAGGAATGGCCATTTGACCTTATCGTACGGTTTCTCGAAATCCACCTTAAAATTTACTCCATCTAATTTTTTGGAGTGGATTTCATGGAGCGTTTCATGAAGGACAACCACCCCTTCAAGGATGTTTCGGTCCGGCATGAAAGCAGTTTGGGATTGTTGCACCACAGAATGCGCAATCTGTGTGAGCCTGTTAGTCCCGACCTTGGTGAAGATTTTGAAACTAACATTGAGAAGGCAGATCAGCCTGAACTGCTCAATTCTCACCGCATCCGTTTTCTTAGGGAGCAATGTGATAGTTCCAAAATTCAAGTGAAATAATTGAAGCTGTCCAGAGAACAGATCATGAAACATAGGTAGCAAATCCCCCTTAATAATGTGCCAGCACTTTTTATAAAACTCGACCGGGAACCCATCCGGTCCGGGAGCCTTATTGTTGTTCATTTGTGCAATAGCATCAAACACCTCCTTCTCTGAGAACGGGGAAACCAGGATATCATTATCGGCAGCAGACAGTTGAGGCACATCCTCAGTCCTGGACTCAACGAGGGACACACAATTATCCTCCGGAGGTCCAAATAACTGCCTATAATACTCGGTAATAAATGTTTTTAGAGTATCCTGTCCTAAAATCGTGCCCTCATCTTGTTCAAGTTGAAAGATTCGCTTCTTTCTGTGCTTACCATTGGCAATCAAGTGAAAGAATTGAGTATTCACGTCCCCTTGGACCACTTTGCGGACCTTAGCTCGCAAAGCCCACTTCAACTCTTCTTCGCGGAGAAGTTCTTTCAACCTCTTCTCCGCCTCAATTTTAACCTGGAGCTCAGCTGGCAGCAAGATCGTGGATTTAGCTTTTATGTCCAGGGCCTGTATAAGAGAAAGGAGCCTATCCTTCTCAACCTTATACACCCCATTGAGGTTCTTAGCCCAACCCCGTAAGAAACTTCTCAAATGCCTAATCTTATTCTGCCAACGCTCGACCGCCGTCCTACCTCCTACACCCTTAGCCCATTCCCTGGCAATCAGTTCTAAGAACCCCTCACGTTCGAACCAGGACATCTCGAATGAGAAGGTGTTTTTGTTCCCCACGTGGTTCGGCTCCCCTGAGTCCACGAACAAGGGTGTGTGATCGGATATTCCCCGCGAGAGAGCTTGCACCATGATAAGAGGGAACTTCTATTCCCACTCCACGCTCGCGAGAACTCGATCAAGCTTTTCATATGTCGGGTTTGGCAAAGCATTAGCCCAGGTAAACTTTCTACCAGAAAGCTCGATCTCCCTCAGATCCAAGCTTTCAATAATGGTATTAAACATAAAGGACCACCTGCCGTCAAAGTTATCATTATTCTTCTCCTCTCTCCTCCTAATGATATTGAAATCACCCCGACAAAAATTGGAAGCTGCTCTGACCCACAGATTCAAACAAGGTCCGCCAGAAACTCCGGTTTAAGTTTGGGCTGTGCGGCACCATAAACCGCCACCAAAGCCCAGTTGAAACCATCAACTTTAGACCTAACTCGAAACTTTACCGCGAAGTCGCCCATCACTACACTTCGGACTTCAAGCGAATCACATCTCACACCTGGCAAGATACCACCCGATCTTCCTCGCGGAGGGAGGCAATGCCAATCGAAATCAACACCACCCGCAAGAGAGGATAGAAACTGAGGTGCAAAATTATCTCTACTGGTTTCCGATAGAGTGATAAAATCTAACCGATGTTCCAGAGAAGCCTCAGCAAGAAACCTTCTTTTAGCCAAGTCCTTCAGACCTCTGCTGTTCCAAAAGATTCCTTTCATATTTCGTCATGGAATTTTTTAGTAGTCTGAATCCTAGCACTCCTACGAACTGCAGAATCGGGATAAATTTTCCGTTTCCACTTACGCTTTGGTTTACTAGGCTCTGTCGCCCGGTCCTCATAACCGGGCTCAACGGAACTAACAGCGGCAATATCTAGGGACACATCATCGTCCTCAGACTCATGATTAGAAGGTGCTAGATCCGCACACAGATTATCGAGCACTCTAACCCCTAACGCATCAATCTCATCATCATTCATGGGTTTAACCGCTGCAAGATTACGAATAGTCTCTAAGGCACGCTCCGCCTCCAAATCTAACATATCATTCACCGAATTGGAGATCTCACTATCAGTGACTCCTAGTGAAACTCCTAATTGGTTTGCATTATTTATAATCTCCTCATTAGAAAAATGCAATAAAGAATTATATATGTTGACGGACATACCATAAGAGATCGTAGCATCGTGAAGCTTAGCCGCCCTCATAGCGCACCTCTACTGCATATCATCAACCTTCGGAAGCTCCTAAATGCGAGCACTCATCCGTCTCCCCATCGAGACCGGGTCCGGGATCCCGCCAAAGGCAACAACCTCCTCCCTAGTAAAGCCTCGCAGCGAGTCCCACAACGGGTCAACCACGGCTATCGGAGGAGGCGGCTGCGGGCTCCCATGCCCCTCAGACAAATGCCCCACGGGTAAGATAGGAGAGGGGATGGCTGGGGCCGCCTGCCCGATCCCTCCTCCCGCCCCACCCATCGGCGCAGAGTCCAGTGCCGACGTCATAGGAGGCGCGGTCCTCCTGACCGCAGACGAGGAAGGGGGATGTAGGGTCGCCTGCCCCAACTCCCCCCCAGCGCCACTGGAGGCGCGGGTGCCACTGCCACAACCGGAGGGGAAAGAGCCGAGGCCGCCTGCCTTGGGCTTCCTGTCCCAGCGCTGGCCGACCCCGACGTGACCGCCGTCACCGGCGTCAGGATAGGAAGGGGAGAAGTCAAGGCCACCTGCCCTGACCCCCCTCCCCCAAGCCCCACCTCGAACGTAGACGACATCACCAGAGCCTCGACAACAGGTGAAGCTAGGGAAATAGAAACGACCTCCGGCTCCACCTCCCCAACTCCAGCACCCTCAAACTCCAACAAAGGGAGCGCGTGTTCAAACACATCATCAGTCTCTACCCGATCACTCCAAAGTCTGGAAGGCGCTGAGGCTGGCTCAAAGGACCCAAAATGCAACGAAGTTATAGGCACCAAAGGTGAGGGTGCTGGCTCAACCCCGGTCCCATCCCCAGGCAACTGAGCATCTGGGCGAGAACCGGTGGACCCCTCTCGTTTGGACTCATCGGTCGGTGCCCCCTTGGCTCCCGCACTGCCGTCCCCCTCGTGCATATCAACATCATTCCCATTAACCTCCTCAGCAAACATATCAGTATCCTCAAACTCTATGTCGAGCGGGAATACCTCTCCCCTATATGTCCATTTGACCACATCGGGCACAAACTCAATATCCAGAACACTCACCAAAATCCGGGCCACTCCATGAGGACGGGTAAAAGCCATATCCACTTTCTCCGTCTTCCCAACCATGATACCCATACTGGCCACAACTCGAACATCCTGTAAAGGCTTAGATGGAGCCCCCGAAAACCTCAACTAGACCTGCATAAGCGGCTTTCCTTTAGGCTCCACCTTCGTCCACTCATGAAACTACAAAATACACGTAGTACCAGGAACTCTACACAAGCCAAAGCTCAGCAGTTTCTGCAAATCATCCACGAAGGGGAAATCCACCTTAAAGACATTGGCCTCGAGACTAACCAGCTCCCACTGGAAGTCACCCGATGCCAGTTCCTGAAGCCTCCGCACAATCTGAGCCTCAGTCACCTCCCCCTGGGTTGCTTTCACAACCCCGGTGGTCAAGCTCTGTGTCTCCTCTGGAATCTCCCTCGCGGTCGGGGACTCAAAGAACAAAAGCTCTGCATAGTATAACCCATACATTGTCAGAGTCGGAGCCTGGTCACGCAATAACGGGCAGTCCCCCGAAGCATGTGTTGGCTTGCCACACGAGTCACACAGCTCGGCCACGCACTCAGCAATGAAGTGGCCCTTCTCACCACCACGGTAACAAAGCATCCTTTCCTTCTTGCGCGCCCACTTGGATGCCCTCTCTGTATCAGACATGTCCGACACCTCAGCCATAGGTCCAGTCACAGGAACCTCAACATTGGCCAGGGCCATCACCACATCCATCGCCTGGCTAGTAAGATCAGCCGACTGAGCGTTATTTGTCTCTGCGGCTGTCGCCGCATGGTCAACAACAGCCCGGGGCGGAGCCTATCGACGATACCTCCCACGTCCACCACCCCGACCACCCCGATGTCCACGGTAACCACCTCTCTGGCGGTGGTCCGGACCGGAGGCCCCCTCGACAAAGCCCCCAGGAGGCCCGAGAAACGGTCTCTCAGCAGACCCGTCACTCTGCCAGGCATAGCCTCGACCGCCACCCGTAGACGAGGAAAAACGATGCTTTTCGTCTCCATACGCATCGACGCCATCATCCCCCCACTGACCTCGGGGCGGCTCGAAGGAATCTGTAGCTGTCAAGTTATGCCTCGTCTGTGATGGTCCCGAACGATTTTGCGTCGGCCTTGCGATGTAGTAAGGCGGAGGCGCGACCCGAGGCAGACTGCCGACAGGTACCGGCACCACCGGTCTTGGGCCAGACCCGCCGCCCCGACCCATAGCATCAGCCACTGGAGGCGTCGGCCCCGTCGGTCGGTGTCCAATGGGGCCACCCCTTCCTGTCGGCAGGACAGGCGGCCTGGCCGCCGCAGGCACGGGCAACCGAGGCCCGAGGCTGCCACCTGCACGCCCCGAAGCCAAAGGCAGAGCGGCAGCGCCACGCCCGGCGCCGGCTACAGCCAAACCACCACCGGTCGCGCCCTGCCCAGCCATTGCGGCCCCACGTCCAGCACCCCCAGGCGATGGCGGCACAACTGCCCCAGCCCTGTCTCTGGTCGTAGCCGCCTGGGGCTTCGACGCCGGCGGCCCTCCCGACCCTCGGCCCGCCATGGCACCAAGGGGAGGGATCCGACGAGCACGGCCAGGGCCGCAAGGAGGAAGCACAGGCGTCACGTTTCGGCGAACCCTAGGACGATACATGATCACGCTCGCACGACAAGTCACGATCTCTTCCGTGCATGCAACGGCCGCGTCGATACATGTGGTGTCCGGTATAGCCTGGGCCTCAAACCCAGCTATGTCCGACCCATCAAGCCGCGCGTGAGAAATCGAAGAAGCCGGCCCAACTCGGCCCAACATCTGGTTCAAACGATCGCGACGAGCCGCACGGATCCCGACCGACGTCATTGACGGCACAACAGCCGCCGCCGGCAGCGATCCGGCCCTCATCCGGCGATCCGGCCTCCTCTTCTTAACCACAATCCACGAATCCGGATGGATCAAGTCGAATAGCGTGAGGTTTGGAAGACGTACCTTAGGTAAAGGGCCCTTCCAAGGCCTGACCGCCGTCGCCGCCGTTCTCCGGTGAACGACACGTCGCACCATCTCCTTCCTCTCGTCCGTATGAAGCCCGATCCGTGCCGGATCCTCCACCGGCAAGACCTTGTCTACGGTTGTGGCCACCTCGTCTTCGTCATAACCTGAATGGAAGAACTCGCAAATCAAGTCCGAAGGAGTCGGCGACGGCGGTGAACCCCCTGGATCCTCTCCGTCCCCGTCGGCATCCTCGTCGTCCGATGCCAGCAGGGCCCAAAAACGACTGCCGACGCCCACCCGGGCTGCCGCCGCGGGGGGACGCGCCTCAACGGACGCCTCCGCGGTCGCCCGAGGAATCGCCCTAGTCGCCTTTGGCTGAGGAGTCGCCCTAGTCGCCCTCATAATATGTTCGAGGAGGCCCGAGGCTGCCGCCTACACGCCTCGAAGCCAAAGGCGGAGCGGCAGCGCCACGCCCGACGCCGGCTACAGCCAAACCACCACCGGCCACACCCTGCCCAGCCATTGCGGCCCCACGTCCAACACCCCCAGGCGGCGGCACAACTGCCCTAGCCCTAGTCGTCCAAGGGGGCAAGTAGTCAATCCAAGAGGCGAAGCAGTTAATACAACAAAAAATTCTCGTTGGTTTACTCAACCGTGGTCTTACATGTCATTGAAAATGCTAGACAACGTGACCGGCATGCCAGAACGACCACGCGGGGTGTGGTGTGAACACGACAAGCTTTTTCCTTTAAACTTGTAAGCTGTAACATTTGATTTTGCTCCTTAACGCGATCGCTCGATAGATATCCCGAATAAAAAGGAAAGGGCAGGACTTTCCCCATGCGGTAAGCGGGGGAGTTTGCCAGTTTTGGCCATCGCCAGTTTGCTCACATATGGGGTGTGACGCGAATGGGACAGGTGTGTTGTGCGTCTTCCAAATTTTTGTTTTTAAGTTTGTAAAGTGTAATACTTAGTTTTGAATTTATAAGTTTGTTTTCACACCCATATAATTTGGTAGGTTTGGGTCATGAATGGTACGTAAATTATGATATTGATGCAAAAGGTAAGTAAATTACAATGATACATGGCAATGATGCAAAAGGAGAGCAAGAGATCACACACATCTTTATCGACTCAAATGAGAATGTTATGGAGTAAAAATTATGGCCACGACAATGCGATGTGATGTTGGTTACAAGAGAGAAAAATAAAGATGCATATGCATCCATCAACGACCTCCTTATCGGCTCAGTTCGCTGGGGCACTGACTGCCGCGTGAGTAGCAGCGGCATTTGCGGCGAGGTTAACGTGCTTCTGAACATTGGCATCCAAGGTTTCTTGTCGATCGAAGAAGGCCATCGTCCTGGCGTCGTCCTTGGTCGCATAGTGGCCCTTGTAGATGATTTGCTCGTAGACGTGGGTAATTAGGTCAATGGTTTCTTGTTAGGCGAGGCGCTGTGTGGCGAGCACGACCTTGAGGTGGACATTCTTCATCACAATGGCGGGCAGTCATAGGGCCACTTGTGTGTGGAAGAGGTTGTCATCATAGAGGCCGATAAATGTGGCGGGCATCAAGGATCATGGGCACACATGCTAGAAGAGTACAACAAGGTCGTCCCCGAGCTTCTTGACAATGATGAACTTGTCGAGGAAGGCAACAAGGATCTAGTCAAACCGGGAGACAAAGCTGGCGTCGAAGAGGCAATCTGAAGACGTTCCTCGGTGCGGGGCCATAGGCCCGCGTCATGGACCATCTAGCACTACCGCCTGCTACTCATGTGCATTGCCTCCGTCGGTCTAGCTTCTACTCACCTGATTTTGGGATTGGAGTGATCACTCTTGCCTTTGGTCTAGGTGCGTATGATTTCATAAATGGATTGGAGTGAAGGGGCACCTTTATATGAGAGTGCAAACTGCGCTGCACTAAGATGTACATTCGCCATCTGCTCCTTGGTCCATACTACCTTGTATCAGTTGGTTGTATGTCGCGTCTCCCATTGCCCCCATCAACATGCGTAGAAGGATGCATCATTGGTTGTTCTACGCAATGGAAACTGCTTCTCATCAGCTTCTACTGCTCTCTCCTTCATTTTCATTCAAATTGTATCGGGAACTACCCTAGTTTAGTGATCCTTTAACCGGCTAGGACAACCCAACAGACAGTCAACAGACAGGCTGGCCACAAGCCCCTACGGTGCATGGCTCAAATGGTCGGAACTGGGGACTCCTATTTGCAACAACCGAGGTGACTCAGGACCATCCGGGCAGCTACAAAATCCAATTGATGGGCAGACATCCGAAAACAAGAACACATGATTGATCATCTCCAAGCTTTGTGGCTCATCGTTGTGACGCCCCCGATTCAATCGTACACTAATCATACACGCAAACGTGTACGATCAAGATCAGGGACTCACGGGAAGATATCAGAACACAACTCTAAAAATAAAATAAGTCATACAAGCAACATAATACAAGCCAGGGGCCTCGAGGGCTCGAATATAAGTGCTCGATCATAGACGAGTCAGCGGAAGCAACAATATCTGAGTACAGACATAAGTTAAACAAGTTGCCATAAGATGGCTAGCACAAACGGGGATACAGATCGAATGAGGCGCATGCCTCCTGCCTGGGATCCTCCTAACTACTCCTGGTCGTCGTCAGCGGGCTGCACGTAGTAGTAGGCACCTCCAGTGTAGTAGGAGTCGTCGTCGACGGTGGCATCTGGATCCTGGACTCCATCGTCTGGTCGCAGCAATCGGGTAAAGAAAAGGGGAGAAGGAGAAACAAGGCAACCATGAGTACTCATGCAAAGTACTCGCAAGCAAGGAGCTACACTACATATGCATGGGTATATGTGTAAAGGGCCATATCAGTGGTCTGAACTGCAGAAAGACAGAATAAGAGGGGGATAGCTAATCCTATCGAAGACTACGCTTCTGACAGCCTCCGTCTTGCAGCATGTAGAAGAGAGTAGACTGAAGTCCTCCAAGTAGCATCGCATAGCATAATCCTACCCGGCGATCCCCTCCTCGTTGCCCTGTTAGAGAGCGATCACCGGGTTATATCTGGCACTTGGAAGGGTGTGTTTTATTAAGTATCTAGTTCTAGTTGTCATAAGGTCAAGGTACAACTCCAAGTCGTCCTGTTACCGAAGATCACGGCTATTCGAATAGATTAACTTCCCTGCAGGGGTGCACCACATAACCCAACATGCTTGATCCCATTTGGCCGGACACAATTTTATGGGTCATGCCCGGCCTCGGAAGATCAACACGTCGCAACCCTACCTAGGCACAACAGAGAGGTCATCACGCCGGTCTAAACCTAAGCGCACAGGGGTTTGGGCCCATTGCCCTTAGCACAGCTGCACGTTGCGTGGGCGGCCGGAAGCAGAACTAGCCCCCTTAATACAAGAGTAGGCTTACGTTCCAATCCGGCGCGCGCCGCTCAATCGCTGACGTCACGAAGGCTTCGGTTGATACCACGACGTCGAGTGCCCATATCTTTCCCGCGTAGTTGGTTAGTGCGTATAGGCCAGTAGCCAGACTCAGATCAAATACCAAGATCTCATTAAGCGTGTTAAGTATCCGCGAACGCCGACCAGGGCCAGGCCCACCTCTCTCCTGGGTGGTCTCAACCTGCCCTGTCGCTCCGCCACAAAGTAATAGTCGGGGGCCGTCGGGAACCCAGGCCCACCTCTACCGGGATGGAGCCACCTGCCCCTTCAGCCCCCATCTCCGAACAGTATCACAGGTAATGTAACAGTGTAAAGTATATAGTATATGCCCATGATCACCTCCCGAAGTGATCACGGCCCAGTAGTATAGCATGGCAGACGGACAAGAATGTAGGGCCACTGATGGAAAACTAGCGTCCTATACTAAGTAGTAGGATAGCAGGTGTCGGTGTCAAAACCGGCGGATCTCGGGTAGGGGGTCCCGAACTGTGTGTCTAGGCGGATGGTAACAAGAGACGAGGGGCACTTTGTTTTTACCCAGGTTCGGGCCCTCTTGATGGAGGTAAAACCCTACTCCTGCTTGATTAGTATTGATGATATGGGTAGTACAAGAGTAGATCTACCACGAGATCAAGGAGGCTAAACCCTAGAAGCTATCCTATGGTATGATTGTTGTTCTTGTTGTTGTCCTACGGACTAAAACCCTCCGGTTTATATAGACACCGGAGAGGGCTAGGGTTACGCAGAGTCGGTTACAATGGTAGGAGATCTACATATCCGTATCGCCAAGATTGCCTTCCACACCAAGGAAAGTCCCTTCCGGACACGGGACGAAGTCTTCAATCTTGTATCTTCATAGTCCAGGAGTCCGGCCGAAGGTTATAGTCCGGCTATCCGAACACCCCCTAATCCAGGACTCCCTCAGTAGCCCCTGAACCAGGCTTCAATGACGACGAGTCCGGCGCGCAGATTGTCTTCGGCATTGCAAGGCGGGTTCCTCCTCCACGTACTTCATAGAAGATTTTGAACACAAGGATAGTGTCCGGCTCTGCAAAATAAGTTTCCACATATTGCCATAGAGAGAATAATATTTACACCAATCTAATCTGCTGACATATTCCGTAGCATGACATCACACCACGGCCAAGCCTTTTATTCGAATCATTTTATTGTCCCACCTCAGCGTGTCATGCCAGGCGGTTTCCTTGGCACGTCTTGTCAAAGCAGAGATCGTGTCCCCTTATTCGGGATTCTCATCAATACGGGCGTGGGTAACTCAACCGCGCCATTGATTACGACGCTTGGGAGATGAGCGAGTTCTAGCAGGCTGGTGGGGACACATAGTTGCGTCCACCCATATAAGGATCCATCCTTCTCATCCACGCCTTCTTCCTCCTTTACCTATCCATTTCCGCGCACTCGAGCTCCAGCGCCCAAGTCCACACTCCCCACCTCAACCTTCTCCAACCATGTCCGGAGCGGGAGGCAAGTGGATGGTCTCCTCCATTACGGAGGGACACATCAAAAAGCTGAGGAAGGCTGGATACTTGTCTGACGACATCGCGCACCGGCTTCCTGAAGAGGGGCAGCTCATCCCCACCCCTAGGCCCCATGAGAGGGTGGTGTTCCTCCCTCATTTCCTCCGCAGTCTGGGCTTCCCTCTCCACCCATTTGTCCGGAGGCTCATGTTCTACTATGGCCTAGATTTCCACGATCTGGCCCCAAACTTTGTCCTCAACATCTCGGCGTTTATCGTCGTGTGCGAGGCTTTCCTCTGCATCCGCCCCCATTTCGGCCTATGGCTCAAGACTTTCAATGTCAAGCCAAATGTGGTGCACGGCAACCAGGCGGAGTGCGGAGGCACCATGGTGGGCAAGATGCCCAACGTCCTATGGCTCGAGGGCTCCTTCATGGAGACCCTGAAGGGGTGGCAATCGGGGTGGTTCTACATCACCGAGCCACGTGACCCTGAATGGGCCGCAGCCCCCGAGTTCCGATCCGGTGCCCCTACGCGTCTCACCTCCTGGAAGTAGACGGGCCTGTCGTGGGCCAAGAAGGGAGAGCTGACCGGACTCCAGACATGCGTCCAAAACCTGGTGAACAAGAAGCTCAAACTCGTCAAGGTAGTCCAGGTCATGCTCATCCACCGGATCCACCCGTGCCAACAACGGGCTTTCAGCTTGTGGGAGTTCAATTCGGCACATCACCGAACACTGAGCAGGCTCTTCGACACTACGTACGAAGACGCCTGGAAGGTGCTGTTCAAGGGCGCAGAGGCTCTCGCATCCGCTTCCGAGGATCGCGGATTCAGCGTGCAGCGTCAAGCCGGCGCGGTAAGCAGCTTTTACCTTTTACAGGTTCTTTGTTTTCATAGTTTGACTCTATGCGGGATCTAAACTCCCTTACCTTTGACAGGATTGGCAGGAGACGTCCGGACAGATCAGCTATCCGGCTCCTTTGCCCGAAGACCCAGCGGACGCCCGTTTGACAGGGCTGCTGGTTCCGGCACCATACGTGGTACCGGAGAAGAAGGCCAAGAAGAAGGCCACGGGGACTCGAAAGAGTGCCCAGTGTGTGGTGGTGTCGGATTCGTCGTCCGACGACTCCGAGACGCAATCCTCCCGTGAAGACGACGAGGAGGAAGAAGAGACCTCTCCCCCTAAAGCGGGGGAAGGAAAGAAAAGGAAGGCCGCCCCAGCTAGGGAGGACGAAGGGTCCAAGAAGGGGAAAACCCTTCCTCCGGACTACTCCACCAACGCCGACGACGGCGAAGAGGAGTGGCTGCTCAGGGCCAAGCCCCTGGCGAGATCGTAAGTATCCGGATACCAGAGTGATTCATAGTATTCCTTCATTGCACAGCTTTTACTTATGTCGAATATGATTATGCAGTCCGCCCGAGGCCGGGCTCGACGAGTCATCGAGCGGCTCCCTGGATTCGACGGATGTGAATTCACTTCTGCCCGCTTCCTCTCCCCGCCCTACGGACGACGCCAAAATGTTGTCCCAGGAGGCTCCAAGCCAGGAGGAGGTGGTCCTGGAGGCGCCGCAGGGCAACTTCCCGGACTCCAGGCGCCAAGGGGATAGAACCCCTAAGGGCTCAAAGTCCGGCCCTAGGCCGGACACCGCTCCGGAACGTTCAAAGGTTCCAGAGTCCGGCAGGCGACCTCCTTCCAAGAGGAGCAAGCCTACTGAGCCGGTGGCCCTCGTCCAACCGGAGGCGCCGGACAATCTGCTGGAGGTACTTAAAGGCACCTCCATCGACGAGGAGCACCGTACTGTGATGAGTACGGTGGTCTAGAAGGTTCAGTCCGCCAAGAGCGGACTGACTGAAGCCTGTGCCAGCCTTTTAACAGGCTTTGAGGTAAGTAAAGGATATTAAAAATATTACCGCATAGACAGTAGCCCCTGATGCTCTGTTCGATGTTCGGAAAGAAAAGCCGAATAGAGGATCTAATAATATTCGCAGGAGTCTAACATAATTAAGTCAATATGCGTATGCAGGCTGCGCTGCTGGCGTCCGCCGCACTAACTGCGGAAGTGGACACGCTGAAGCAGAACCTCGAGCAGTCCGAGCAGGAGCTCGGGCTTGCCAAGAAGTAGCTCGAGGACAAGGAAGGTAAGAAATACCTCATTTAAATATATAAAAGGTGCAATTGCAAAAAGTGACAGGATTAACGTGGCTATTGTAGGGGCCACAACGGAGGTGGCGACCCTTAAGCAAGTGCTGTCCGAGGCCGAGAAGAGGGCGGCCACGGAGCGCACCGAGCGGGAGAAATATGAGGCGCAGGCTGGCGAGGTGCGGCAAGAGCTCCAGGCTCTCATGAAAAAACATGAGAGTTTGGATCTTGACTCAAAGACGCGTGAGTCCGAGCTCGCGGCGGCCATTGAGAATGCCAAGTCTGCCAAGGCTGAAGCCCAGAAGGCCCTTCAGGAGGTTGAGGCGATGAAACAGATATCGGCGGGTAAGGCTTTCTTTATGCAAAGCAAGCATGTGAAAGTGAATTATCTGTTACTTACCTGAATCCGGAGCTCTCCAGGAGCGTTCGCAGATTTGCCCCGCAGCTTGTCCGATGCCGCCGCATTCTACCGAGCCGAGGAGGGCAGCTCAACAGAGAAGGTGTTCTGGTCTCAGAATGCTGAGGCCAAACTCCATGTGCCCTTGAGCGACCAACTGAAGCAACTGGTCGAGCTCCACAAGGTGGCCGAACAGGCCATGAAGGGCCTCATAGTTCGGCTGTGGCCTGGAGAGGCTCTGCCTGGGAGCTACTTCGGGCTGGTGCGGCGGTTGGTGGAGGCCTGTCCAAGGCTCGAAGTCATCAAGCGCTCCATCTGCATCAAAGGTGCCCGTAGGGCGCTTGCCCGTGCTATGGTGCACTGGGGCAAGCTGGATGCGGAGAAGCTTGTGAAGGACGGGCCGCCGCCGGGTAAGTAGCATCGCCACCCCGAGATGTACTATAAGGGCGTTCTGGAGGGCGCCCGCCTTATGGCGGACGAATGCTCGAAAGATGTAATTTTTGAGTAAAACTTGTTTATTTTGTCCTGTGCGCTGAAAACTTGTTCATGTGCGCTAAGCAATGCCTTTTGAATTTAAAATATTACCTTCTGTGCGGCCGTTTATCAAATTTTGAGAGATGGCGAGTCGTCGGCTTCTGCCCCCATGCCACGTGTGCTGGGGTGGTCGGGATAAACTTGAGCGCTCTTTTTCCCATTCTTGGGTCCTTCGAGGGAGGCGCTCAACACAACGAACAAGGCAATCGGACTATAATGCTTGAACACTCTCACTTAGCCATAGAATTCTATAATTTTAAATTTCGGCGAAGCCCCTAGTGTTCGGAAGACCGAGTTCGGGGCGCTACCCACGCCTATGCCGGACAAAGCCGACTCCTCACTCTAAGCGGCATAAGTCTTTAGGGACTTGAAAACCTCTCGAACAGCGACCAGCTCTCGCCTCATCATGACGGTCAGTTTTAGCTTTCTCTACTGAGGTGCTTAGCCCAGCTCAACTGGGGCACAATCGCAGTAGTTCTCCTAGTGCTACCTTAGCCGATACAAAGGAACGTAAGGTACCAAAACATAGGAGCCGGGCAAACCCAACTATTGACCCAAGACATGATTCGGAGCCGATGCATATAATGTTATAAGTTCGAGGTGCCGCACTTGTGAAAGTGTTCGGACTTCTCACACCGTGTTGTGGGGTACTTAAGCCCCTGGCGTATTGGCCATACCAAAGTGTACGGGTGCAACATGTCATTAATGAACATATATTCTTAAAAAAGAGTAATACAATAATAGACAAAAGCTATGCATTGTTTATTTGAAAAAGCTGCGATCAAAGCAGAACGATACAAATAGTGCGATAAGCAAAAGGTGGGACTATTTAACATGTCCTTTCCAGGGGCGGGCTGCGGAATGATATGCAAAACAGGTATACTGCTCGTTATAGAGACCACCTGAGAGTTCCATAGTGCGGCATGGCTTTCTGCTTCCCTGGTTCTTGCATCGTTTGTGCGGCAATTGTACTGCCGGTTAGGCCTTCCGAAGAATGGAGTCCTGAAAGTAAGATAAAGGTAAGAAATCAGCATCCCCTAGTGCGGTTTAAGCCGTGTTTTGGGCGTGCTGTGATGGTGCCCCTCCCCCTGTGCCCATGGTATTTCCAGAGCGTAGTTATGTACGCGCATCACTGGTTTCGCAATTTCGCAAGGGCTGGGGTTGGGGCCGCATTGCTACGCCTGCTCGGAACGTACCAGGCGGTCTTGCTGTAGGTTACTCCGGGCGCGCTTGACGGTGTTCGGACGTTTAATGGCCAGACTAGAGAATTGCCTTGAGAGGCTGCTTTGAACTTCCGCTGCGAGAGCCGCCGTATGCTCCTCCGTACAGAGAGAGCGTTCGGTGTTTCCATTGACCGTAATGACTCCTCGAGGGCCTGGAATCTTGAGCTTGAGGTATGCATAATGCGGTGCCGCATTGAACTTGGCAAATGCGGTTTGCCCGAGCAGTGCGTGATAGCCACTGCGGAACGGGACTATGTCGAAGATTAACTCCTCGCTTCGGAAATTATCCGGAGATCCGAAGACCACTTGAAGTGTGACTGAGCCTGTACAGTTGGCCTCTACACCTGATATGACGCCTTTAAAGGTCGTTTTAGTGGGTTTAATCCTCGAAGGATCGATGCCCATTTTCCGCACTGTGTCCTGATAAAGCAGGTTCAGGCTGCTGCCGCCGTCCATGAGGACTCTAGTGAGGTGAAATCCGTTAACAATTGGGTCTAGAACCAATGCGGCGAATCCACCGTGACGGATGCTAGTGGGGTGGTCCCTTCAATCAAAAGTGATCGGGCAGGAGGACCATGGGTTGAACTTCAGGGCGACTAGCTCCATCGCGTATACGTCCCTTAACACACGCTTCCGCTCCCTCTTGGGGATGTGGGTTGCGTATATCATGTTCACCGTTCGCACTTGTGGGGGGAATCCCTTCTGTCAACTACTGTTCGGCGGCCGGGGCTCCTCCTCGTCGTCGCTATGTAGCCCCTGGTCTCTGTTTTTGGCATTTAATTTGCCGGCCTGCTTGAACACCCAACAATCCCTGTTGGTGTGATTGGCTGGCTTTTCGGGGGTGCCATGTATCTGGCACGAGCGGTCGAGTATTCGGTCCAAACTGGATGGGCCCGGACTATTTCTCTTGAATGGCTTTTTCGCTGACCGGGTTTAGAGCCTCTGAATCCGGCATTAACTGCCGTATCTTCAGCATTATCGCCGTTAATGCGGCGCTTATGCTTGTTGCGATGCGACCTGGCATTGTTGTCCTTGGTATCCGAATTACCATGGCTCTTGGTTATGTTATTGCTACGAGCTAGTCAGCTGTCTTCTCCCACGCAAAAGCAGGTCATGAGTGTCGTGAGGGCTGCCATAGATTTCAGCTTTTCCTGTCCAAGGTGCCGGGCAAGCCACTCGTCGCGGATATTATGCTTGAAGGCCGCTAGGGCCTCTGCGTCTGGACAGTCGATGATTTGATTTTTCATGGTTAGGAACCGTGTCCAGACTTGCCTGGCCGATTCCTCTGGCTGCTGAATTATGTGGCTTAGGTCATCGGCGTCTGGTGGTCGCACATAAGTGCCCTGGAAATTGTCGAGGAATGCGGCTTCCAGGGTTCTCCCAACAACCAATTGATTATGTTGGCTAGCTGTTAAGCCAATGCCGAGCTGGTCCTTTAAGCTTGAGTGGGAGGTATTTGATGGCATGTAGGTCATCACCATGGGCCATGTGGATATGAAGGAGATAGTCCTCGATCCATACCACAGGATCTGTTGTGCCATCGTACGATGTTCACGGGTTTGAAACCCTCGGGGATTTGATGATCCATTACTTCATCTGTGAAGCATAGTGGGTGTGCGGCGCCTCTGTATTGGGCTATATCACGACGCAGCTCGAACGAGCTTTGTCTACTGTGTTCGGCCCGGCCGGATTTACTGTATTCGGCGTGATGATTACCATCTCGTGCCGCGGGGCGCCCACGCGATCCGTAGATCGACCTTGTTTGCTTTTCCTTGTCCTCCAATATATCTCGCAGGTCTGGCGCATTTCCCCGTGCCTTGGTATTAAAGCGGCGCTGGGGTGCGGCTTGAGTGGAGGGCCGAGAGGCCTCTCTGTCGCGGCCGCGAGGTGGTCGGTCGGCCGCATCATGCGCTAGTGATGTGGGTGCTTCCTCCTCTAATCGGGGTAGTAATCTGCGCTTTGGGTAGCTTTTGGAGGGGTGTTCGAGTTCATACTCTTCGGCTGCAAGGACTTCCGTCCATTTGTCAGCTAGCAAGTCTTGATCAGCTCTAAGCTGCAGCTGTTTTTTCTTTAGGCTGCTTGCCGTGGCCATAAGCCTGCGTTTGAAGTGCTCTTGTTCGGCGAGATCTTCAGGCACGACAAATTCGTCGTTGTCGAGGCTTGCCTCGTCTTCGGAGCGAGGCATGTAATTATCGTCCTCGACCTCTCTGTCTGCCGCTCTCTCATTAGGGCTGGCTTCTCCATCCTCCTGTGCCGAGTTTTGTTGGAGGGGGTTTTCTTCGTCACTGTCCGGAGTGTTATTATCTCCCGTGCCGGAATCACCATTTTTTGCTTTGGCGGGATTTAGAGCGGCGCCGCTGACGCCGGCGCTTAGGCTGTTTCTTGGAGGGGTCATCCTCCACTGCTCCATCGCCATCGCCCTCTTTTGGGGTGTCCACCATGTATATATATCATATGACGAGGTGGCTTTCCAGTGCCCTATAAGCGCTGGTTCCTGATCGTCTCCTGCATCGGCGTCCATACCGTCGATGTCTTCGGAGTCATAGTCGAGCATGTCGGTTAAATCATCAACAGTGGCTACAAAGTGGGTGGTGGGTGGGTTTTGAATTTCTTCATCATCCGCATCCCAACCTTGCTGACCATAGTCCGACCAGGGCTCTCCTGATAAAGAGAGAGACTTTAGTGAATTCAGAATATCGCTGAAGGGCGATTGCTGAAAGATGTCTGCAGCGGTGAACTCCATAATCGGCGCCCAATCGGATTCGATCGGCAGGGGCGCGGGGGGCTCGGAGTCCGGAGAGGAGTCCGGCACCTTGCATTCACGGGCTTCGCAAGGGACAAAGCTAGTGTTCGGCTCGATCGCCGTAGAGATTTCAGCCTCCGAGGCGGCGTCCAACCACCCGTCCTTGATCGGCGCAATCAGCTCCGAACTAAGGGTCGGAGCTGATGCAGGCGCGGCCTCCAGGACACTGTTCGTCGGCAGAGTTAAATCATGCCCTTCGTGACAGTGCGGCGCGCTTGGCTGTGGCTCGAATCCTTCGAAGATCAAGTCCCCGCGGATGTCAGCCGTGTAGTTCAGACTTCCGAACCTGACCTGATGGCCAGGGGCGTAGCTTTCAATCTGCTCTAGATGGCCAAGCGAATTGGCCCGCAGTGCAAAGCGGTCGAATACGAAGATCTGTCCGGGGAGAAAAGTCTCACCCTGGACCGCATCGCTGCTGATGATCGGAGGAGCCATCGGGCCTAAAAGTGACGACACAGAGGAACTCTCATTGAAAGCACCAATGTCGGTGTCAAAACCGGCGGATCTTGGGTAGGGGGTCCCGAACTGTGCGTCTAGGCGGATGGTAACAGGAGACGAGGGAGACAATGTTTTTACCCAGGTTCGGGCCCTCTCGATGGAGGTAAAACCCTACTCCTGCTTGATTAATATTGATGATATGGGTAGTACAAGAGTAGATCTACCACGAGATCAAGGAGGCTAAACCCTAGAAGCTAGCCTATGGTATGATTGTTGTTCTTGTTGTTGTCCTACGGACTAAAACCCTCCGGTTTATATAGACACCGGAGAGGGCTAGGGTTACGCAGAGTCGGTTACAATGGTAGGAGATCTACATATCCGTATCGCCAAGCTTGCCTTCCACACCAAGGAAAGTCCCTTCCGGACACGGGACAAAGTCTTCAATCTTGTATCTTCATAGTCCAGGAGTCCGGCCAAAGGTTATAGTCCGGCTATCCGAACACCCCCTAATCCAGGACTCCCTCAGCAGGTAAGGGTAACAACTATAGCAGCAATGACAGGCTATGCAGTAGAATAGTATTAACCGAAAGCAGTAACATGCTACACTACTCTAATGCAAGCAATAGAGAAGAATAGGCGATATCTGGTGATCAAGGGGGCTTGCCTGGTTGCTCTGGCAAGGAGGATGTGTCGTCAACACCGTGGTCGAACTGGGGGTCGCCGGCAGTCTCGGGGTCTACCAGAAAGAAGTAACGGAGGGGCGACACAATAAATAACAGAGCAATCAAAGCATCACAAAGCATAACATGGTAATACGGGGTGCTAGGCGTGCCCTAACGCGACAGTAGGTGGTACCGGCGAAAGGGGGAAGCATCCGGGAAAATATCCCCGGTGTTTCACGTTTTCGGACAGATGAATCGGAGGGGGAAAGTTGCGTGTTTGCTATGCTAGGGATGTGTAGCGGACGAACGGGCTGCGTATCCGGATTCGTCTCGTCGTTCTGAGCAACTTTCATGTACAAAGTTTTTCCATCCGAGCTACGGTTTATTTTATTAATTTTAAAAGTTTTAATTCATTTTCTAAATTACTGGAATTAAATTAATTCGAATTAAACACTAAAAGCTATGGGTACACAGAAGTGTACCCAGAGATGCGCATGTGCGGCTGACAAGGGAGGGCCAGTTGACTGGGTCAACTGCTAAGTCAGCAGAGGCTGACAGATGGGGAGGGGGCTGAGTCAGCAGCCCAATCAGCAGTCAACAATTTGACTATTGACTGGTCAAACCTGACCAGTAGGTCCCTCCGTCAGTGACTGTTATATATAAAACATGTTTAATTAATCTGGTTAGTTAGCTAGGGGCCCACTTGTCATTCCCTGTTAGCTTAATTAAATTAGTTAGTTACTTTAATTAATTAAGTGGGCCCATAGGTTAGTGTCACCAGGGTGGATTAGGGAGGTTAGCTTAGGGCTAACCACCGTGGTTAGCGCCGGGACCCACAGGGAGTGGCCCAGCCGGCAAAATAGCGCACGCACCGGTGATGAGGCCCGACGCGGCGGCGGTGGCCGGAATAAGGCCTCCGGTGACCATTTGGACGGCGGAGCGGCTCGTTCGAACCAGAGGAGCAGCACACGTGCAACGGTGGCATCGCTCCGAGCAGGGGTGGGATACAACGGCGACGGCGTGCAATGGTGGTCGGTGCTGGCGGGCACGACGGGACATGCGTGCGAAGGCTGCGGCCAGGGGGTGCGGGGTAGGCGCGTGCGGTGCGCACACGGACGGAGCGGCGCGCGGCCTGGGCGCGGCCCGACCGCGGGGAGCGCGCGTGTGCAAGTAGAGGAGGTCGGAGCGTCGCGAACAGCACCGGCGACAGAGGGAAAGGGGGAGAGGAGGGGGTCCTCACGGCGGTTCGTAGGGTCAGGGGCAGCGGGGCGTGAGGAGGAAGACGAGGACGACGTTGGCGGAGAGGACGGCGAGGAGGCGACGAGGTCGCCGAGGCAGAGTCGTTCCGGGCGGCGACGGCAGGGCCTTTGGGCGGGCGACGCGCGAGGGAGAAGGAGGGGCGAGGAGGAGGTCCAGTGACGGGGTGGGGCGGCATGGGGGACGGGCGTCGACGTCGGGGCGCGAGGCGCAGTCGTCGGGGAGGCGCAAGGCGTGGTCGTCGGGGGCGCGAGGCGTGGTCGTCGGGGTGGATCCACGATCCAGATCGAGGGGGAGTGGGAGGAGTGAGGGGGGTTGCGGGGTAGCGGTTTTAGGGTTTCGGGGGGCAAGGGGGCCATATAGGCCAGGGGAGGTGTGGGTCGGCTGGGCCGGCCTGGTCGGCTGAGCCGACTGGGCCAAGAGGCCCACTGGGGGGAAGGGGGCCTTTTGTTTTTATTTATTTGTTTGTTTTTGTTTATAATTTTGCCTTTTTCTTTTATTTAATCCTCTTTTCTATTTTATTAAATTTAGCCTTTATAGAATACAAAAGTTGTTCCTAAAAGAGCATTAATAACTATTCCACTACCACAATTAGCTTCGCAACTAAAACAAAATAGTTTGTAACGGTTTTATTATTGTAATCTCATTTAAATAATTGTTTTTGCCACTATTTAAATCATTTTAGAGTATTTAAGCATCTTAATAAAATGTGGTTTCTCCATCATAATTACCTAAGCAATATTTGGTTCACTCCGAGCATTTTAGTTTTAACGTTTGAAAAATTTTATTGTTTGCCTTTGTTTTAAATTTGAAATTCGGACTAGGTTTCGAACAAACGCGAGTTTATCCACTGTAACCGAGGTGGCGTGGCATCATTAGCGGGGATCACTATAGCTTAATTATCCGGGCGTCACAATTCTCCTCCACTACAAGAAATCTCGTCCTGAGATTTTAAGAGGGGAGTAAGGGGGAAAGTTCTGGTTATGATATGCTAACGGATCTTCTCGAAGAAGTTAATCCATTTCGTTGATGTCTTCAATTCTTTATTCTAATGCATCATGATGAAGTTGTCGTCCTTTCTTCGGGGAACTCCATCGTACTTACGAAAAAGTATAATGGGTATCTTCGGAAGAACTGGCCTCTAGAAGGTTGCTTATCTGGTAGATAACACCAGGAAAGGTGGCGAAAAGTAACTCTCGAATTGTAACTGAAGAGAATTTCGAGAGCAAAGTAAGAAGGTGCAGAATAGAAGTTTTCAAGTGCATAGGCAATCGTTCGTTGCCTGAAACGAAGTGTTCAAGGGGTTTAGAGCAATGTGAATAAGCATTGCATCTGATACCAGAATAGATCACTAGGCAGGTAGCCGTGAATTACATACAAAGTCAAGCACGATGAATAACTTTGACAACAGGGTGTACAAGAGAGTCAGGTTTCGATCCTGAGGAACTGTGGGTTATGGGTCCACCATGTGGTTTTTTTAATAGGAGCGGTGACATCTTGGACAGTCATGATAGCAAGGCATGTCAGAGAGTACCATATCATTTATGTCGGCAACAACGTTGGTACCAAGGGCGAGGGACGAAGAGAACCATTTTCCTGCTCGTTGAAACGAGGCGGACCAATAGGCAAAGTTCTCGTCCATCGGTGGCTACCGGAATGTCATCAACAATAGTAACAGGGTCTTACTGATAGAGTTGTACACCGAGTTGTTTACATAAGAAGGAGAATATTACTTCTTAGATCATATAGATCACAAGAAAGGTTAAACCAAACAATGGAAAGGAAAATATGATTACCAGATTAAACAGATCAATGGAAAGGAAAATGTGTTAAAACACATATTTCAGGGGTATTTCCTTCCCGAGGACAAACAGAGCATGATATCCGTGACAGGATATAATGTAGAAAACCCTTTAGGTAAGGGGAGAGCAATTTCATGACATCACCCATACAACGGTGTTTGGATAATTGAGCAAGAAACAATTAGCATTGGGCTACGAGCGTTCTGGTAGAAAAATCGGAGTACCATAGACATGCTTTGAGATAGCATTGACATGGTCACTGGGTAAAGATCAGACTTTGGATACTCGAAGGATCCATCAGGAACAGCTTGTAGAATAAGTCTTACTAGTTCCTCATGGAAGAATGGATAGAATTGCTAAAAGGAAAATTATAACAATAGGTCTTCTGGTTAGGGGTGCTAAGCAAAGACACCACCTTACCGGGGTAGAGACCAATGTTATAACTTTTGGAAATATGTCCCAACCATCATATCTGACCGAGATTCAGATCTGATTGGTGTCAAGATAACTCAGACTCAGGATGCCTGAGAAGAAAAGGTGCAACACAATTTGACGAGATGGTGCTGCCAGATTCTCGAGAAATGAACTATGGAAGCAAGTCCAGAATCATGAGTTCATCATTAAACCAAGGAGATGATGAGGAGGTAGTTGGTGGACTTGGCGAAACTCATCGAGATTCCCAGAATGATGGATTTCCACAATTATGTGAACAAGGAGATAACATTTGTCAGATCAAATGATATAATGATGTATGCCCGAGGAGAACATCCACAATTAAACATTGATGAAAACGTGTACCTGGAAGGATGGACTAAGTAGCTCGATCGATGTTAGAATGGTGATTCAATAACCAATAGACCAAGAATCAAGCTATCAACCATTAACTTCAAGCAATAGGGTTGTTAGAAGTTTTGAAATTACACATCAAAGTTAAATGGCTCGTATCCCGGTTAGAAACAACACGGGGACCAAGATATGAACGGAGATGACGGGAAGTATTACTATATCAAGGATTCTTAAAAGGTGGTGAAATTCTCACAACATTTTTGACATAAAAGATGGTAATGCTGCAAGGTAAAGAAGAATCAAAGGCTGGATAGCAAGGAACTCAAGGTACAACACAAAACAGGAACAGGTTTTGTGTTGGAGGGAATGCAATAATGTTGTCGATGATAACCCAAATTATCAAGGGGTAAGGATGATATCTCTCATCATGAATTCGATTGATATCCTGGAAACGCTCAAAATGTAGATGATGATCGCGACACATTTGTCGAGAGGTTTCATGAAGATGTAATCAAACATCGATGACATAGAGTCAAAGGATTGATGAAGCGAAAGTTATTGGAACCAAGGGTACGACACGAACTCGAAACCAAGCTTGTGGTTCAAGGCAAAATGATATGATGAGGAAGATCGACGTTAGCTTAGCTCATCATCGGAAATTGTGCTTCGGGAAGAAGGACCAAGTAGCATAGTTAAACTTTAGCACGATAAGGATATAGCCAATCGGGCTAGGAATGACTTGAAGGATTATTAAACTCATAAGCAACGAAAATTACTTAGAGTTAATGAATCGGGTTACAGACTCGATTCACTATCGGTGTCCCTGAGTGTCTAACAACTCAGAACCCGGGGAAATTTTGGAATTGATGAGAAATAATACTTGAAGAAGAACTCATAAGAAGTAATATGGTTTTGTGATATTATCGAGATACTAGGGGGGTAATACCCGACAACAGATCAAAGTAGAGGTTGGAGTTGGGTATTGATCCGCAGAAGACAAATGCTTAACCTTGCCTGAGAAATGTGATCAAAGAAGAACAATATGGTCGGAACAATAGCTGTAAGGGATCCAATTTAATGACACCGGAAGAATTGCCCAAAGGATTAAATATTTTGCAAGAAGCTCCCATGATAAGTTCCACATCAGGTCCACGGGCATGAACACAAAGTTCAAGGTCGACTCCCACTTCTTTAATGCACAACCTTTCATTCACTTCTCGTCTTCAACAAAGTTGTGGTGTTGAAATTTTATCTGACATCACCATTAGAGTATGACCCGTAGTAGTTTCCAGGTTCACACAGACTACAAAAGGCATATGTCGAACCCATCGGGGCCTCCTAGGAACATAAACCACAAACTTCAGGAGTAAAATAACTCAAGCTCGAATGCAGAGCATGGTTAACAAAAACAGAGGATACAATTTACAAAAGGCATCATATATCAGGGGAAGAACTAACAAGGTTATTGGATATGAAGGTCACCATCGGATAATAGTCAAGCAATTGGTCTCGTGGACCACAAGGAATCTGATGTGAGTATCGGTACTCAATCAGAAGGAATTAACAATGCAAAGACATTGGATTATAGAAACAACTGACTAATCCAGAGCTCAAATGCAAAGGAATTATGATTTTCAAATCAAGGGATCAGAAGCAATGTTCTAATTAGGGATGGATAAGTTGAATAGGCCAAAGGCACAATCGATGACAAATAGTTTGGTCGAGAACCAACTCATGTTCAAAATGACATCTGAGTCGAAAAGATAATTTAAAAGGGTAAATCGATGATTGCGTGCATTCGCACTCATGTTGAATCAATGGGATCAAATGACGGTGTCAAAGGAGAATAATGAATATTGCCAGACATATGGGAAGCACCCATAATGCAAGTAGACAAGTATTTGCATAGCAATAAGCTGTTAAGGATTTTTGGAGGATCGAATAGTATTTAGAAGACTTCTGTGAAACACCAGAACAACTGGGGATGAGCGAATACTCGGTAAGTGTGAGGAATTATCCGTAGGGGTATTCATGTGGTAAAGAACTGCAAGGCAGTAAGCTCAAAGGGTTCTCGGGACAACAAAGAGTATTTTGGGGCATCTCGTAATAACAAGATCAACGGGAAATGATTGTATGAATGGAAAGTGCATGCAGTTTTCATAGGGGTTGACGGTGGAATGAAATCGCAAATGCCATGGCACAAAGACTCGAGGGAGTATCATAGAGTAACTTCAGAATCTTCTAGTGCAGCAGGCGATCATCTGAAGTAAGGGCTCTCCGGGAGAAGTATTTTCAAGAACCTAAAGTTAGTTTTGTTTTTAGTAAAATCATTTAACCCGAATAGAAGAGAGCTCAGAGTCCCAGAGTATAGACGAGAAGTAAAAGATCCTAATACCACCCAAATGGCGACGTGGGCCCATGGGCCGCACAACCATGTTAGTAAAAGTTTTGCAATGTCTAGACTCAACTTCGGCCAAGGAGTTGGAAAGGGGGATTCCTACAGGCAGTCGGCTCTGATACCAACTTGTGACGCCCCCGATTCAATCGTACACTAATCATACACGCAAACGTGTACGATCAAGATCAGGGACTCACGGGAAGATATCACAACACAACTCTAAAAATAAAATAAGTCATACAAGCATCATAATACAAGCCAGGGGCCTCGAGGGCTCGAATACAAGTGCTCGATCATAGAAGAGTCAGCGGAAGCAACAATATCTGAGTACAAACGTAAGTTAAACAAGTTGCCATAAGATGGCTAGCACAAACGGGGATACAGATCGAACGAGGCGCATGCCCCCTGCCTGGGATCCTCCTAACTACTCCTGGTCATCGTCAGCGGGCTGCACGTAGTAGTAGGCATCTCCAGTGTAGTAGGAGTCGTCGTCGACGGTCGCGTCTGGATCCTGGACTCCATCGTCTGGTCGCAGCAATCGGGTAAAGAAAAGGGGAAAAGGGGAAACAAGGCAACCGTGATTACTCATCCAAAGTACTCGCAAGCAAGGAGCTACACTACATATGCATGGGTATATGTGTAAAGGGCCATATCAATGGTCTGAACTGCAGAAAGCCAGAATAAGAGGGGGATAGTTAATCCTGTCGAAGACTACGCTTCTGGCAGCCTCCGTCTTGCAGCATGTAGAAGAGAGTAGACTGAAGTCCTCCAAGTAGCATCGCATAGCATAATCCTACCCGGCGATCCCCTCCTCGTTGCCCTGTTAGAGAGCGATCACCGAGTTATATCTGGCACTTGGAAGGGTGTGTTTTATTAAGTATCCAGTTCTAGTTGTCATAAGGTCAAGGTACAACTCCAAGTCATCCTGTTACCGAAGATCACGGCTATTCGAATAGATTAACTTCCCTGCAGGGGTGCACCACATAACCCAACACGCTTGATCCCATTTGGCCGGACACACTTTTCTGGGTCATGCCCGGCCACGGAAGATCAACACGTCGCAGCCCTACCTAGGCACAACAGAGAGGTCAGCACGCCGGTCTAAACCTAAGCGCACAGGGGTCTGGGCCCATCGCCCTTAGCAGACCTGCACGTTGCGTGGGCGGCCGGAAGCAGAACTAGCCCCCTTAATACAAGAGCAGGCTTACGTTCCAATCCGGCGCGCGCCGCTCAGTCGCTGACGCCACGAAGGCTTCGACTGATACCACGACGTCGAGTGCCCATATCTTTCCCGCGTAGTTGGTTAGTGCGTATAGGCCAGTAGCCAGACTCAGATCAAATACCAAGATCTCGTTAAGCGTGTTAAGTATCCGCGAACACCGACCAGGGCCAGGCCCACCTCTCTCCTAGGTGGTCTCAACCTGCCCTGTTGCTCCACCACAAAGTAACAGTCGGGGGCCGTCGGGAACCCAGTCCCACCTCTACCGGGATGGAGCCACCTGCCCCTTCAGCCCCCATCTCCGAACAGTATCACAGGTAATGTAATAGTGTAAAGTATATAGTATATGCCCGTGATCACCTCCCGAAGTGATCACGGCCCAGTATTATACCATGGCAGACGAACAAGAATGTAGGGCCACTGATGGAAAACTAGCATCGTATACTAAGCAGTAGGATAGCAGGTAAGGGTAACAACTATAGAAAAAATGACAGGCTATGCAGTAAATAGGATTAACCAAAAGCAGTAACATGCTACACTACTCTAATGCAAGAAGTAGAGAAGAATAGGCGATATCTGGTGATCAAGGGGGGGCTTGCCTGGTTGCTCTGGCAAGGAGGACGTGTCGTCAACACCGTAGTCGAACTGGGGGTCGCCGGCAGTCTCGGGGTCTACCGGAAAGAAGTAACGGAGGGGGGACACATAAATAACAGAGCAATCAAAGCATCACAAAGCGTAACATGGTAATACACGGTGCTAGGCGTGCCCTAACGCGACAGTAGGTGGTACCGGCGAAAGGGGGAAGCATCCGGGAAAATATCCCCGGTGTTTCACGTTTTCGGACAGATGAATCGGAGGGGGAAAGTTGCGTGTTTGCTATGCTAGGGATGTGTAGCGGACGAACGGGCTGCGTATCCGGATTCGTCTCGTCGTTCTGAGCAACTTTCATGTACAAAGTTTTTCCATCCGAGCTACGGTTTATTTTATTAATTTTAAAAGTTTTAATTCATTTTCTAAATTACTGGAATTAAATTAATTCGAATTAAACACTAAAAGCTATGGGTACACAGAAGTGTACCCAGAGATGCGCATGTGCGGCTGACATGGGAGGGCCAGTTGACTGGGTCAACTGCCCAGTCAGTAGAGGCTGACAGGCGGGGCTAGGGGGCTGAGTCAGTAGCCCAATCAGCAGTCAACAATTTGACTATTGACTGGTCAAACCTGACCAATAGGTCCCGCCGTCAGTGACTGTTATATATAAAACATGTTTAATTAATCTGGTTAATTAGCTAGGGGCCCACTTGTCACTCCCTGTTAGCTTAATTAAATTAGTTAGTTACTTTAATTAATTAAGTGGGCCCATAGGTCAGTGTCACCAGGGTGGATTAGGGAGGTTAGCTTAGGGCGAACCACCGTGGTTAGCGCCGGGACCCACAGGGAGTGGCCCAGCCGGCAGTATAGCACACGCGCCGGCGATGAGGCCCGACGCGGCGGTGGTGGCCGGAATAAGGCCTCCGGCGACCATTTGGACGGCGGAGCGGCTCGTTCGAACCAGAGGAGCAGCACGCGTGCAACGACGACATCGCTCCGAGCTGGGGTGGGCTACAACGGCGACGGCGTGCAGCGGTGGTCGGAGCTGGCGGGCACAGCAGGACATGCGTGCGAAGGCCGCGGCCAGGGGGTGCGGGGTAGGCGTGTCGGATTTCGGGTTCCAGCAGACCCTTGAGGTTCGAACTATGGGGTGCGCGCGGAGACTTCGCCCTCTACCTCTTCGTCCCGCAAAGATCTAAACTACAGAAAAGAACAGCACAAGAAACACAAGGTTTATACTAGTTCGGGCCACCATTGTGGTGTAATACCCTACTCTAGTTTGTGGTGGTTGGATTGCCTCTTGGGCTGATGATGATGAACAATACAAGGAGGAACAGCCTCGCGAGGGTCTGCTCTTAACAAGGACGATGAACTGCTAGGAGAAGTTCAGCCGCCCTTCTCTCTCTCTCTCTACTGCGTGATGATCTGACCCTCTCTCCCCTTTTGCCCTGGGGGTGGCTAGTCCTATTTATAGGCAAAGGCCCTGGGCCTCTTCCCAAATATTGAGCGGGAAGGGCGCCAACAATTGGCCATTTTGAAGGGGAACATCTGGTACACTTATCCTGACTAAAGTTGGTCCTCGCCTGCCAAAGGCTCTGTGGTGACGCCGTTCTGGGCTCCACGATGACCTCCTTCCCACCGTTGGACTGGTCTTGGTATCGTTGCACCGAAATGGATGCCTTTGCTTGATCCTCTCACCTGCGCTTGCCCCCTTTGCACCAAAGAGGAAAGGGAGACACTGCGCGGGCTGGCGCCCGCCTGGCACCCTTGGTCGTCATGGCTTGCATCATGGGCACCTCGTGAGGTACCCCGCCTTGATCTCTCCGCCTCCTCGTGAGCCAGCCTGGTGAGGCCGCGCCTGAGGAAGCTCCGTGTCGTCCGCCCCGCGAGGCTTGGCCCCTCGCGAGGGTCTTGAGTCTCGTGTTGATGAAGATGGGCCGTCCTGGCCCCCCCTTAAGCCACGCCGCAGGCCGCAGGCAGGCAAGTCTAGGGACCCCCGTTCCCAGAACGTCGACAGTAGCCCCCGGGCCCAAGGCGCGCCCGGACTTGGCCATGCTGAGAGGCGAAAGGGCAAGGGCGAAGCACCGCGGGCCCTAACAGCCTGCGGCCTCGGGCGCCGCATGGCGGTTGATTGGACGTGGGCGGCACTGTTCCCCCACGCCCCCTTAATTTGCGTGTTGCTAGGCGGATTTGTAGTTGTACACAGCCGCTCCCCTTCCTGCCGCTCAAGCGTCCTCAGCTTTTTCTCCCTTCGAACGCCGGCTTCCGCTCCCAATCCAATCTCGAATCTTCCCTCTCCTCCCCATCGCCATGGCTCCGACGAAGAAGGAGAGAGAGGGAAGAAGCCCATGCCTCCGCCTTGCTAGCCGCCATTGGTGGCCCCCGCCGTCGGCGGTCGATCATACTCAATCGAGAGTGCGTGGGCAAGCTCAGCTCGGCTCTGGCCACCATCTTCAACGAGTGTGGGAGGACGACGGCCTGGCCTACGTCTCACTTCCCCACAGACAGGATAATCACTGAGGTCCATTATTTTGCTGACGCCTTGTGGGCGGGTCTGGTTCCACCCTTTTCTGACTTCTTCAAGGCCGTCCTCTCCCATTACCAGATTCATATGATGCATCTGGGTCCTGAATCCATCACCCTTCTTTCGGTCTTCGCCTTTGTTTGCGAGGCAATGATGGGCATCTCTCCTTCCGTCGCCTTGCTGTGCCACTTCTTCTCTCTGCGCCTCGCCGACCCTACCCAATGCTCGACGTGTGTGAACTTCGTCGCCGCGCCTAAGACTGCGGCCTCGGGGATCGACTTCACGCTTCCTTCACCGTCGGCTGGGTTCCGCGAGCGGTGGCTATATGTTGATGTCGGGGTGCCCAGCCCCCTGCTGTCGAAGCCAACCTTGCCTGCTGTCCCTAATTCGGGCTGGAGCCAGGAGACGCTCGAGAGCCCCCGACTTGCTTTTGTCTGGCACCGCTTCGGGTTCTTGAAGTCGATCGGTGTGACAGCGCCCAAGGTGGTGAAGGAGTTCCTGTCGCGCCGCATTGCCCCTCTCCAGCGCCACTCCCGCCGAATGTGGGCCTTCAGTGGGCATGGTGATCGCATGAGGCTCCAGGAAGAAGACCTGATGCCTGAGGCGCTAAGGACAGTGCTCTTGATCCTGACAGGTGACCCCAATTCGGGCAGCATCCAGCGGGGAGGGGCCCTGCTGTACCTCTGCCAGAACAGGGATGACTTTGTGAAGCAGATGCCTATCTTTGATGAATGGGGACTGCGCCCCGCTGGCCACCAGGGACCTCGCAAGAACCCAGTGGTGGTGACTGCTCTCCCAGTCGGCCACGACTCTTCCCCAAGTGGCGGAGCAGGGAGGCATGAGGTGCCAGAGGCCGAGGGGGCTCCTGATGAGGCGATAATGCCGAGTGATGCTCTCGAGGGAGCAGCTCCCGGGACCCGTGTCGCTAAGGCTGAGGGTGGCGAGCAGCCGCTCCCGGCACCTGGGACTGAGGCCCCTGAGGCCTCGGCCGCGTCTTCTGGTGAGGCGATTGGCAACATGTGTCATGCAGCCCCTGACGCGAACTGCTTCGATGCTCCGTCTTCGTCGCGGGCTGATCCTTGTGCTCTTCTCTTGGGCCGCTTCTGCGTGGACTTTGAGGCCCTCCGGAGGAAAAGGGTGGCCCTGGGTGATGACTTCTCTTGCCGTTTGCTGAAGCACAGGAAGTAATTCGCCACTGACGAGTAAGTCTTCTCCTTTCCTGGATTTTGATTCTCTTGTTGCTGTCACTGACCCCTGCCCCGCAGGCCTCTTCCGGCCGAGCTCGCGGAAGTTGCTGAGGTGCCGCCTCCTTGGGCTTCGCCTCCTCCACCATCCCCAAGTGCTCCGAGCAACACTGCTCTTGTGGTAAGGGCGACTGACGGGGTGGACCGTCCCGAGGCGCACTGCGGCCCTTTACTCCCCGCGATTTTCCTTCGTGGGCCCTCTCGGGGTATAGCTAGCCTGCCATGGGCTTCTCGTCTGGTCGTGGACTGCGACTGGTTGAGGCGCCCCCTGCGCCCCTCATCTGGAGACGGGCTGGCTCCAGGCCGGGCTTTTGGCGCGGCGCGCCCGACCGTCGCGAGGGCGCTAGCCCCCAGCCCCCTGCCCGGAGGGGGAGCGATGATTCGTGGCCCCCGGCGCTTGCTTGGGGTAGATGATGGTGTGGAAGACGTGCTCAGGCGCGCTCGGGAGCGCCGCGCTCGTCGCCAAGGGTTCCTCCAAAGGGCGACTGTTGCGGTGGACCTGCTTGGGGAGGAACTCGCTGATGAAGACGCGCGCCTGGAGGCCGAGGGCCTGTGCCTGGCCGCTGGGAGGCGCGAGCTGGAGGCCGCCATCGCCCTCGCGCGCCAGCAGCGTGATCTCGATGATGCAGAGGCGAAGGCGTTGCTAGAGGCCTCTCGGGTGGCCCGATCCCAGGCTATCGAGGAGGCCCGAGGAGCTGACTGACGGCGAGAGGCTGCGGAGGAGCGGGCTCGTGAGCTCCTGGCCTGGTGCCACTCACTGGAAGAGCAAATGGAGCTGCGCGAGGCGGCCCTCGCGTCGATGAAGGTGGCTTCTGGCAATCCAACCGAGCTCCAGAAGCGTGAAGAGGCGCTGATGTTGGAAGCCGCCGAATGCACACGCGAGTACGAGCGGCTGGAAACAAGGGAGCGCATGGTGACGCAGGCGGAAGACGATGTCGCTGCACGGGAAGCCCGTGTCCTGGAGGAGGTTGGTCGTCGGGTGGTGATGGCGCGCCAAGACCTCGAGCGCGAGTTCGAGGGGAGGCTGGAGTTGATCCGGGCTGAGGCTGAGGGGAGGACCGCAGCCTTGAGGGCCAAGCAGGAGGAGGCGACGCGGCGGGCCGACGCTTCTCGGGCCGCCGTTGAGGCAGCGCAAGGGGAGTTAGCCGCCTCCCAGGCCGAGGTGCTCCGTCTACGCCAACGGGTGGAGGGTGCTGAGGCCGTTGCGCGCCAGAACGCTGATGAGATACGCCAGTGGCAGGTCTTGGAGCACGTGCACGGCCCCATGCTCGCCACGCTCCGGGAGAGGGCTAACACAGCCTTGGGCAACATCTGCGAGGCGGCTGTCGGAGAGCCGCACACAATCAACTATGCCGGCAACCTTCAGTTCTTCACCGCCGTGGTGACGCAGCTGGAGGCGCGGTCAGTCAGGGCCGACAGATTGGTGGAGGAGAGGAGCCGCGCCCTGCTCGGGCGCGCCTTCTCCCGTGTCTTCAGCCATCTCCAGAACATGTATCCCCACTTCGACTTTGACGCCGCTATCGCCCCATTCCCCCAGGCCGTCCGAGACGACCTGGCGCACTGGGTGGAAGACAACGTGGACGCTCTTGTCAGGGCCTTTGCTTCGGACGATGACGACGTGATCGTGGCGGCTGACGAGGGCAGCGTGGTGAACGGCCCTGGCGCCGCTGGTGGCGACGCAAACAATGATAGCGAGTTCAGCGACGCCAACGACGGCTCGGGAGGTGCTCCTGAGGACGCATTGGGGGATTTGTCTGACTGAGTATGCATCGCTCATGTCTTTTTTTACCCTGCATGAATAGAACTCAGGTTTTTGACCTGATGGCTGTGAGAGCATTTCGGAAGGGGGAGCCCCTTATGTAAAACCTTGGTTCATCGTATTAGCAGTTGTTACGTAGCGCGAGCGCCCGCGCCCGGTGGTGGGCTAGTTTACCTTTGTTTTGCGCAGGCCCTGAGGCAGCCCGTGGGAGACGCGATGTCTTGGGTGCCTTCTAGTTGAATCCGTAGGGTGTGAGAGTGTCACTGGCGGGGAGCTTCACAGGCGTTGGCCTTCCTCACAGGCTCAAGGTTTTTTTATGAGCGCGACAGCTTCACAGGCAGTCGCCTTCTTCTCAGGCTCCGGGCCTTTTCCCAAATGCGATAGCTTCACAGGAAGTCGCCTTCCTCACAGGCTCCGGGCCTTTTCCTAAACGCGATAGCTTCACAGGCATTTGCCTTCTTCACAGGCTCCGGGCCTTTTCCTAAACGCGATAGCT
Source organism: Aegilops umbellulata (assembly GCA_032464435.1). Classification (NCBI taxonomy): domain Eukaryota; kingdom Viridiplantae; phylum Streptophyta; class Magnoliopsida; order Poales; family Poaceae; genus Aegilops; species Aegilops umbellulata. Next base: position 360,311,031 of record CP136058.1, read on the forward strand.
TCACAGGCATTTGCCTTCTTCACAGGCTCCGGACCTTTTCCTAAATGCGATAGCTTCACAGGCATTTGCCTTCTTCACAGGCTCCGGGCCTTTTCCTAAACGCGATAGCTTCACAGGCATTTGCCCTCTTCACAGGCTCTGGGCCTTTTCCTAAACGCGATAGCTTCACAGGCATTTGCCTTCTTCACAGGCTCCGGGCCTTTGCCTAAACGCGATAGCTTCACAGGCATTTGCCTTCTTCACAGGCTCCGGGCCTTTTCCCAAATGCGATAGCTTCATAGGCATTTGCCTTCTTCACAGGCTCCGGGCCTTTTCCCAAATGCGATAGCTTCATAGGCATTTGCCTTCTTCACAGGCTCCGGACCTTTTCCTTAAAAGGACAACCTCCGCAGGCACCAAAAAAATCCTCCCGAGGGGGGCGACAGCGGAAGTTCGGGTTGCGCATGAGCTAGGCCTGGCCCGACTCGCGAGGGGCTCGCGAGCAGAGGCAGCTATGGTGAAGCGGTAACCAGAATGCGAGAAATGGCTCGAACGAGACTAAGAACCCCTTCCCCGAACACACGCAAATATCAAATTCGAATCCAACTCAAATCCAACGGGGACAAGTTACAATCAAGGGAAAAGGCAATGAAAGCAAACAAAAAGGCCGCGTCCGGCACCTAATCTAGTCTTGGACGTCTTCTCACCAGCGCGGAGCTAAGTGCTGTCCACTGGGCGTGGGAGGGAGCCCCAGGGCCTGAGGCCGGCACCCCTGAGACTCCGGGGCGTGTACATCCCCACTCTTTATTACGTGAGAGTGTCATGGGGCGGCGAGCTTCACAGGCACTGGGACTTCTTCACAGGTACCGGCCTTGCTTCATATCGCCAGACGAGGGCCCCGCCTTGCGCCACACTCTAGTGCCACCAACGACGACCGGAAACCAGGACGCCGCCGGTGGGGTAGAGCGGTCGCCAGCGGTTCCCCCGACGACCACGGGTCCTCCACCAGGGGCAGGCCCTTAGACTCCTCCCCAGCGGAGGGCCTACCTCCTGAGAATGCCTTGCTCCGAACGCCTCGGTGGTGACGTCGGATCTCTGCCCCTCTCCTGCAGCCCCCTGCGCCCTCCTCCCGAGGGGTAGGAGACTGCGGGAACGGGGCAACTGCTTGCCGTGGCGACCTGCACCTCCTGCGATCCATGGTTAGCGTACGCCTGCTCTTGAGGAATTAGTGGTACCCGATACTCACCGCCTCCAGTGTGGCCGGTGGAACCATCTCGGGGCTCCTGGAAAGGCTCAGCTTCTGGTGTCTCGTCTCCCCAGCTCGGGCTGAGGAGCGAGCCTTGTTCGCCCTCGTGAGCGTGCCCTTGGTCCATCATGTGGGGCACGTATTCTTCTGGCGCTGCCACTCCGAAGGCTACGCCATAGTGCTCTGTGTGCCATGCAGCTCTGCTTGACGTGCCCACCGTGGGGTGGTAGCGCGGCGTCCCGCTTGCGCCGTGGGCTGCGCCGAGTCCCTCTTCTTCACGCGCCGGGGGCGGGGGTAGCGCCACCGCCAGTCCGGTGCCGACGGCTTCACTGGTGTTGGAGTAGCCTTGGGGCCCGCGGGCGCGCGCGCGGCCCCCGCGCGTGCCGCCCTGGGCTTGAGACGGGAGCCGGATGCAAAAGAGGTGAGCCCCCGAAGCGGCAAAGCCCAGGAGCTCGGCAACCCGCTCTAGCAGCACGCCGCGGCCGCCTTCCAGCAGCCTACACTGCAGCAGCTCTCGGGCCACCGTGAGCGCGGCCCTCGAGTTCGCCTGCTCTCGGCGGGTGTACGGTGTCGTGGTCGCGGCGTGATTGGAGGCCCTTGCTGCCGACCGCGCTTGCCGTGGTGTGAGAGTTGTTGAAGCCTGTCCGCGCCGCCCGTGGCCCGCAGCGCCCTGCGGACCACGAGCTGCCTGGGGCGCGGGGTCGCCCGAGGTGAGCGGCTCTGCGCGGGCGGACCACGCTGCCCATGGATCTTGGTCGCCCGCCTGGTCGCCGGGCATGGTGATGACGATGCGACGAGACGCGAAGTGGTAGAAGGGTGGATTCTGGCGCACCCCTACCTGGCGTGCCAAATGTCGGATTTTGGGTTCCGGCAAACCCTTGAGGTTCGAACTCTGGGGTGCGCGCGGAGACTTCGCCCTCTACCTCTTCGTCCCGCAAAGATCTAAACTACAGAAAAGAACAGCGCAAGAAACACAAGGTTTATACTAGTTCGGGCCACCATTGTGGTGTAATACCCTACTCTAGTTTATGGTGGGTGGATTGCCTCTTGGGCTGATGATGATGAACAATACAAGGAGGAACAGCCTCGCGAGGGCCTGCTCTTAACAAGGACGATGAACTGCTAGGAGGAGTTCAGCCGCCCTTCTCTCTCTCTCTGCTGCGTGATGATCTCATCCTCTCTCCCCTTTTGCCCTGGGGGTGGCTAGCCCTATTTATAGGCAAAGGCCCTGGGCCTCTTCCCAAATATTGAGCGGGAAGGGCGCCAACAATTGGCCATTTTTAAGGGGAACATCTGGTACCCTTATCCTGACTAAAGTTGGTCCTCGTCTGCCAAAGGCTCTGTGGTGACGCCGTTCTGGGCTCCACGATGACCTCCTTCCCACCGTTGGACTGGTCTTGGTCTCGTTGCACCGAAATGGATGCCTTTGCTTGATCCACTCGCCTGCGCTTGCCCCCTTTGCACCAAAGAGGAAAGGGAGACACTGCGCGGGCTGGCGCCCGCCTCGCACCCTTGGTCGTCATGGCTTGCGTCATGGGCACCTCGTGAGGTACCCCGCCTTGATCTCTCCGCCTCCTCGTGAGCCAGCCTGGTGAGGCCGCGCCTGAGGAAGCTCCGTGTCGTCCGCCCCGTGAGGCTTGGCCCCTCGCGAGGGTCTTGAGTCTCGTGTTGATGAAGATGGGCCGTGCTGGGCCCCCCTTAAGCCACGCCGCAGGCCGCAGGCAGGCAAGTCTGGGGACCCCCGTTCCCAGAACGCCGACAAGGCACGTGCGGTGCGCACACGGACGGAGCGGCGCGCGGCCTAGGCGCAGCCCGACCGCGGGGAGCGCGCGTGTGCAAGTAGAGGAGGTCGGAGCGCCGCGAACAGCGCCGGCGACAGAGGGAAAGGGGGAGAGGAGGGGGTCCTCACGGTGGTTCGTAGGGTCAGGGGCAGCGGGGCGTGAGGAGGAAGACGGGGACGACGTCGGCGGAGAGGACTATGAGGAGGCGACGAGGTCGCCGAGGCGGAGTCGTTCCGGGCGGCGACGGTGGGGCCTTTGGGCGGGCGACGCGCGAGGGAGGAGGGGCGAGGAGGAGGTCCAGTGACAGGGCGGGGCGGCATCGGGGACGGGCGCCGACGTCGGGGCGCAAGGCGTAGTCGTCGGGGAGGCACGAGGCGTGGTCGTCGGGGGCGCGAGGCGTGGTCGTCGGGGTGGATCCACGATCCAGATCGAGGGGGAGTGGGAGGAGTGCGGGGGGTTATGGGGTAGCGGTTTTAGGGTTTCGGGGGGCAAGGGGGCCATATAGGCCAGGGGAGGTGTGGGTCGGCTGGGCCGGCCTGGTCGGCTGAGCCGACTGGGCCAAGAGGCCCAGTGGGGGGAACGGGGCCTTTTTTTTATTTGTTTGTTTTTGTTTACAGTTTTGTCTTTTTCTTTTATTTAATCCTCTTTTCTATTTTATTAAATTTAGCTTTTATAGAATACAAAAGTTGTACCTAAAAGAGCATTAATAACTATTCCACTACCACAATTAGCTGCGCAACTAAAACAAAATAGTTTGTAACGGTTTATTATTTTAATCTCATTTAAATAATTGTTTTTGCCACTATTTAAATCATTTTAGAGTATTTAAGCATCTTAATAAAATGTGGTTTCTCCATCATAATTACCTAAGCAATATTTGGTTCACTCTGAGCATTTTAGTTTTAACGTTTGAAAACTTTTATTGTTTGCCTTTGTTTTAAATTTGAAATTCGGACTAGGTTTCGAACTAACGCGAGTTTATCCACAGTAACCGAGGTGGCGTGGCATCATTAGCGGGGATCACTATAGCTTAATTATCTGGGCGTCACAGTCGTGCCCTCGGGGCAAATACTAGCGAAACTTATCTTTTGTTGTCTTCTTTATTAAAATAGAGGCCTCCCTCCGAATTCCATATAAACGAACAAAGTGGTCTTGTATACAAACCGCTACTCTCTTAATGTGGTACTTCATTACATAGCATTACATGGACACATGCCAGCCCAAGTAACATAAGACTAGATTAGCGACCGTCGAGACGCCGTGCCAACCAACTGAAGGACCAAACACCCAACTATATGTTAATCAACAACTGACAACACGCCCAAAGTCCATCCGGAACAAAGACATCGGGTGAGATGGGTGACCTACCATTGTCGTTAGCCCCTACCGAGCTGCTTTGCTCCCATTGCGCCATCGGTGCAGACTCCAATAAGGTCGATGGTATCTGATTAGAAGGCTTCTCCCCTTGCATGTTGAGCCGACCATAACGGTAAGCAATCACAAAGGACAATGGTATGGACCCTCGCATGCTCCACAACCAAAGCAGATGGCTATAGAGACATGGCTGCCACTTATCAACAATATGCATTACATTACGAATAAGGTAAAACACAAGTAACCGCCACATGAAAGCATTGCGGCATGAATACAACCGACGCCGGCCCGACCTGACTCGTTCGAAGCCTATGGACATGCTATATGTCACCATTTTCCTTCTCAACAATGGCAGGACCAGCTGGGTGATACGTCTCCAACGTATCTATAATTTATGAAGTATTCATGCTATTATATTATCCATCTTGGATGTTTTATGGGCTTTACTATGCACTTTTATATTACTTTTGGGACTAACCTATTGACCCAAAGCCTAGTGCCAATTTCTATTTTTCCCTTGTTTCAGTGTTTCGCAGAAAAGGAATATCAAACGGAGTCCAAACGGAATGAAACCTTCGGGAGAGTTATTTTTTGAACAGAAGCAATCCAGAAGACTTGGGGTGTACGTAAGGGAAGCAACGAGGAAGGCACAAGGCAGGGGGCGCGCCCACCCCCTGGGCGCGCCATCCACCCTCGTGGGCCCCTCGTGGCTCCCCTGATGTATTTCTTCCTCCTATATATACCCATATACCCTAAAACCTTCGGGGAACAGAATAGATCGGGAGTTCCGCCGCCGCAAGCCTCTGTAGCCACCAAAAACCAACCAGGACCCTATTCCGGCACCCTGCCGGAGGGGGGATCCCTCACCGGTGGCCATCTTCATCATCCTGATGCTCTCCATGACGAGGAGGGAGTAGTTCACCCTCGGGGTTGAGGGTATGTACCAGTAGCTATGTGTTTGATCTCTCTCTCTCTCTCTCTCTCGTGTTCTTCAGGTGATACGATCTTGATGTATCGCGAGCTTTGCTATTGTAGTTGGATCTTATGATGTTTCTCCCCCTCTACTCTCTTGTAATGGATTGAGTTTTCCCTTTGAAGTTATCTTATCAGATTGAGTCTTTAATGATCTGAGAACACTTGATGTATGTCTTGCGTGGGATAACCGTGGTGACAATGGGTTATTCTATTGATTCACTTGATGTTGTTTTGGTGATCAACTTGCGGGTTCCGCCCATGAACCTATGCGTAGTGGTTGGCACACATTTTCGTCTTGACTCTCCGGTAGAAACTTTGGGGCAGTCTTTGAGGTTCTATGTGTTGGTTGAATAGATGAATCTGAGATTGTGTGATGCATATCATATAATCATACCCACGGATACTTGAGGTGACATTAGGGTTTTGGTTTATGTGTGTCTTAAGGTGTTATTTTACTATGAACTCTAGGGCTGTTTGTGACACTTATAGGAATAGCCCAATGGATTGATCGGAAATAATAACTTTGAGGTGGTTTCGTACCCTACCATAATCTCTTCATTTGTTATGCTATTAGTGACTTTGGAGTGACTCTTTGTTGCATGTTGAGGGATAGTTATATGATCCAATTATGTTATTATTGTTGAGAGGACTTGCACTAGTGAAAGTATGAACCCTAGGCCTTGTTTCCTAGCATTGCAATACCGTTTTCGCTGACGTTTACCATTAGTTACCTTGTTGTTTTTATATTTTGAGATTACAAAAACCTATATCTACCATCCATATTGCACTTGTATCACCATCTCTTCGCGGAACTAGTGCACCTATACAATTTACCATTGTATTGGGTGTGTTGGGGACACAAGAGACTCTTTGTTATTTTGTTGCAGGGTTGCTTGAGAGAGACCATCTTCATTCTACGCCTCCCACGGATTGATAAACCTTAGGTCATCCACTTGAGGGAAATTTGCTACTGTCCTACAAACCTCTGCACTTGGAGGCCCAACAACGTCTACAAGAAGAAGGTTGTGTAGTAGACATTAGTGGGCGACCTTTAATCGACACCATGTGCTTCTTGTGGGCTACGAGAACCCCTTTTATGTTAGCAGCCTGTGACAGCGAATAGAAGGGCGTGGGATCCCATCACGAGTCATCTAGGCATAGGTCAACTTTCATAGGCTTGCCCGCCGTGAATATCTGCACCCACCTTTCCATCGCAATGTAAAAGTCCACCTAGGTAACCTCTCACCGCTTCAGAAGCTGGGAGGGACCCGAAGAGACATGCGCTGCTGCACGACATGAGAATAGTCGAGGGCGACCAATCACCGAAAGGTCGACTAGCAGGGAACGCCAACGATCGCCTGCTCAAAACTAGGGTCACGGGCGATGCGGGTAGCTAGGCGCAGCACCACCACTTCCTTACTAGCAATGGTGTGTTGACCTGGCATTGGCAGAGGGTTTCGATAGGGCCGATCAGAACAAAGGAAAAACAGAAAGAGAAGGTGTACATGATAACAAAGGCATGTCGGTCTGGGACTTTTATAGAGAATCCTTGGGAGACAGGTTCGGTTATACAAAGCAATGGGCGGTGTCGTGCTTGTTGATAAACCCCCTACCTTTGTTCCTCCACATGGAGCCGATGCATGTTACCTTCATTGCGGTGCACTCATAAAGGATAGAAGTTCCCAAATACCAGCACTTGGTCTTTTTGGTGGAGTTCGTGAGAGACCTGGCTAGCTGGTATGTGGTCTACCGGCATGCCACTAGACTTAACTGGATGAACTAACTGCAAGAACGAAGTATGTCTACCAGAGGGGGGTGAATGGGAGTTTTAAAAATTCTTCGGAAATAACAAAAATCTCAGAACCCAGCAGTGGAGCGAATGAAAAACAGTTACAGTGAGCGAACATAAACTACCAAATGGAAACTAAAGGCATGCATCGAGACAAATCACATGATTGAAACAAACCGAAAGTAAATTGGAGAGACAGAGTTAACCAGTGATGCTCGATGGCGATAAGAAATTTGGTAGACCAGTTCGTCCTTCTGCACAAGGACTACGTATGGTTGGAGGGGTTGTGATTTAACACACACGATAATCTATCTTCGCCCTAGTCTCCTCAACAATTGGTTCATCAACTAATGCCGATCACTCGTGGTAGATACTTGAGGCGATCTCCAAACCTTTACAGACTTCCTCTTCGGGAACCACAATCACTCTTGGTCTCTGAAGAAATTGACACCTAACCGTCTAGAGAGTTCGCAACTCTCAAGAGTAAAAGGCAGAGCGTACCGGACTTAGATTCGAGTGATGTGGAACCACTATCTAATTTTTTTGGCTCAATGTGTTTTCTCTCGGTGGATTTTAAACTCAAATCACTCAGAGAGGGGGTTGCTCAACAATCTTCTCAGAATCAAATGGAGTAGCCACCGGACAACGCCGACATGAGGTGGCCGCATCCTTCCCTGGTGGGAAATGACATTTTGGACACGGGTCCAGCCAATGGCCAACCGTGTCGGGGGAAATGTGCCTCCTCGAACACCTATGGGGACCGAGCCCCTTTCTTGGTTCGGCGGGGGGCGGAGGTCGCGCGAAGAGCGGATCGAGGTGATGCACACAAGGGGTTTACCCAGCTTCGGGCCGCACGGATGCGTAAAACCCTATTGCCGCTTTGTGGTTTTGTATTGTGTTCTTGCTCAGGAGCGTGTGGTGCTACAGTACACGCGAGCTGCTGGCGAGACCGAGCGTGAATGGCCTCCTCCTTCTCTCCTTCTCCTCGTTGCGCATGGGGCCTCCTTTTATATGTGCAAGGGGTTACCCACAGGTGGCAACGTAGGCGGGGGTAAAACTGGAAAACGCTGTGTTGGGTACAGCTGTTTGCACAGTGCTATCATACCTAACTCTGACGGCAGGGGACAAGGGCATTAAATGCCCGTCCGCATAGCCCAGATGATGCAGGAAAGGGACCGTCAGGAGCGCCGCCGTTTGCCACGATGGCTACCCTGTCAGCGTTGCTTCGCCACCGCATGCCCCTGGCTGCGCAGCCTCTTGCCACGTACGCCTGGAATGGCCCCAGAGCGACGCGTGGGTGGATGAGCTGGAGCGCAGGCGCGGGGTGGTGACTTGCCGCGGTTGGTGCCTTGTGGCGCCCGGGAGCTTGTCGCTCACCGGTCCTTGCCGGGACGCGGGGCGCGTCGCAGCAAGTATCTTGTCGTGCCTTGGTCGGCCTTCCCAGCAAGCTCCTCTTGCCGGGGCCTTGTGCTTCGAGCGGTCGTCCCGGCAAGCTCCTCTTGCCGGGGCCTTGCTCTCTTCGGGGGGGCCTTCCCGGCAGGCTCCTCCTGCCGGGGCCTTGGCTTAAATACTTTGTTCTTGGATGGCCCAGAAAGGGACCATGGAGAGTTTTGGCGGTCGCCTGGCAAGCCTTGCCGCGGGGTGCTACGACTGCCCGTGCACAAGTTCGGGGGACTAAGGTACCCCTACTTTAGTACACCGACAGGAGCCCCCGGGCCTGGGCCATACACGGTGCCGAGCGCTATTGGGCCAGGCCCAAAACAGTGCACGGGCACGCGTGGCCTGGGTCATGCTGCATCTTCTTCTGCATCCACCACGTCCTCCCCGAACCGCACGCGCTGAATGCGGCATCGTGGGGAGAGGCGTGGGTGACGTGGGTGGCGTGCGCGGGGCTGAGCCCCGCAGGCATGCGTCACGTCGCAATAAAGGGGGATGGTTCGCGCTATCTCCATAAGTGGAGGGAGGCGTGGAGGCGTGGCTCGCTTGCTAGACGGGGCCGAGGCACAGCTTCCGAGGCGTCCGCTCCCCACGATCCTTGTCGGAGCCGCCAACTGATCCTCTGAGCAGCCCCCAGCACAGCCCCCAGCGTAAGCATATGGCTTGCTTTCTGCCGTTGGGCGCGCCCGGGTACCCTTCGTTTTTCTTGACATCTGGCTGACGATTTGTGTAGGAGCAGAGCAGCCCCACCAGGAGCGTTCGGAGACCGGCCCTGATGTGCCACCCGCTACAACCACACCGCCAAGGGGGAGTTCCCCGGCAAGGGAGGGATCTCCGGCAAGGGAGCAGTCTCCGGCAAGGGAGCAGTCCTCGGCAAGGGAGCAGTCCCCGGCAAGGGAGCAGTCTCCGGCGAGGGACGGCACCGGCGACCCCTTGGCGACGGAGACCGTGACTGCAGACCCTGGCCCAGGTAACCTTCTTGCCTCGAAACTCCCTTGGGGTTCTTCTTCTTTGGATAGTTGCTTGACTTCTCCCCCTCTTTCGGCCTTCAGATCCGCCTGCCACGGACCCGATGGAGACCGAGGTCGTCGTCGAGGAGGATGCGCGCGGCCATACCGAGGACGTGGCCGCCACCGGAGGGGCGGACGGCGCTGAGGATCCGGCCGACGAAGAGGCCGCCAAGGCCGCCGCAGCAGCCGCGGGCGAGGGGTTCGGTGATCGTACTGACGGCCCTGGGGCCGCAGGAGCGCCAAGCGCTGCGCCGACCGCCGATCCCGCCTCCGCAGCAGCGTCGGGCCCCGAGGAGCCCCAGCCAGGCGTCTACCTGAAGGCCGGCGATGATATCTTCATCAAGCTCCCCTGGGAGTCGACTTCCAGGGTGCCGGTCGAGGGGGAGACCTTGGATGGAGAGGTGCTCGCCTCCGCCGGGCTGACGCTGGTTGATGCGCCAAGCAGCAGTGGCAGCGAGCCTGAGGAGGAGCGGCTGCTTCGGAAGCTGGTGTCACTCTACCGCGCCCGACAAGCCCAGGTGGAACGCCGGGAAGTGCTTGTCACGAAGGCGGGAGTAGACATGGAGAAGCGCGCCGGGGAGCTCCGGGAGCTCAACCAGGAGGCCCTCCGATCCTTGGCGGAGGAGCGAAGGCACCTCGACGAGGCGCGGAAGGCCTTCATCCTCGAGAAGGCAGAGGCCGAAGAGCAGCAAAGGCTTGCCGCCGCGGGGCTGGCCGCGCGGGAGGGCGAGATGGTGCACCAGAAAGCCAGCCTCGCCAGCCACGAGGAGGAGGTCGCCGCGCGCGAGCAAGCGCTCGGCGGAGCCCTCAAGGAAGCACAAGATGCTGCCGCGGCCGCCGAGGCTGCCAAGAAGGCGCTGGAGGCGAAGGTGGCGCAACTTGACACGGATCTCAAGGCGAGCGGTGAGGAGCTCGCCGCGCTCAAACAGGAGCGCGAGAAGGGTGCCCACACCCTCGGCGAGCTGCAGGGCCGCTTCGCCGAGAAGATCAGGGAGCTTGAGGCCGCCAAGGACTCCAACGCTGATCTCGAGCTGAAGCTGGACACCTTGTCCAAGGCGCTGGACAGCGCCAAGGAGCAAGAGGCGATCTTGCGGAAGGAGGTCGCGGACAACGAGGCGCTGTTGGAGAGCGCCGCAGTCACCCAGAACGAATTCACGGCAATGGTGGAGCAGTGGATGGAGGGTCTGGTGGACATCGCCGCCTCCATCGACAAGGAGCTGTCGCTGCTGGGGATGGAGGGTCACGAGTATCCCTCCGACGCGAACCTCCCACCCAGCGCCAAGCTTACTTCGTTCTTCAAAGGCGTGGCGGCGGCCCTTCAGCATCTCCGGAACGCGATCCCAGAGCAGCTGGCCGGCGAGACGCGCGAGGCCATCGCCGGAGCCCTCGAGAAGGTGCTGGTGAAGATCGCCTTCCGCAACCCAGGCCTCAAGCTCACCAACGTCCTCAGGTCCCTGCCGGCAGACGCTGACCTGGAGGAGATCAGGGCCCTCGTCGCACCCATTGTGGAAAGGGTGGTCGGGATCAAGAGGATCGAGGGCGACCGCGTGGATTAGGCTGCGTGTCCTTTTCTTTTCTTGTCGCCGCTGGTCGAGTTATGAAAACGATTCATTAGGGTTGCGACAAGCTATCTTGTAATATAACTTTATCTTGGTAGTGATTGCACTGTTATCTCCTCTACTTGATTCCGTGCTTTGTATGTTTTTGCCCTACGCTTTTGGGGACTCGCCGGCATAGGCCTCCGCCTTGCCGCGGGCTCTGAGTGCGGGACATCAGTAGCCCGCCAGCGGCGCCATTACCGGCAAGAAACCTTGCCGCGGCTAGCTGCAGCTCACTTAAATTGTTGAGCAGGCTCAAAACAAAGTAAGTGTTGCGACTGCAGTCGCAGCACACTTAAGCTGCCGAGCGAGCTCGAAACAAAGTAAGGATGCCACTCTAGTTGTAGCACACTTAAGTCGTTGAGCGGACTCGAAACGAAGTAAGGGCGCAACTAGCCACGAGCCGATCCCTCTGCGCACAGGTTTTTCATACAAAGCACGGTCGTTCAAGGGGGATAACTCAAAGATTTAAAAACTCGATTGCTCAAACTTTGGCAACTTAGCTTTTCCGTGGCTCGCTGCCCGGCAAGGTCGCTTTCTGGCAGGGCGAAACATGGGGCTCGCCATCGCTTACCGGGGGTCAGTGCTGCACAGAGTGTCAGATAATGCATGAAAAGAATAAAGAGCATGATATCGACGAGATGCGCGGAACACATGAACTCAATCTGCGCACAGGGTCTGCGCCTGGCTCTGTACAAAGGATCACATGCAACAGCGGCAAGACTTTGTACAGGAGGGTGGTTGCCGGACGGGGTCCGACAACCGCGGCTTACGGGCGAAACTTACGAAGATGCCCAACGTTCCGGGAGTTGCTCACCGGAGTGGTATCTTCGTTCTCAAGGCGGACAGCGCCAAGCCTAGCAACTTGTTTCACCCGGTAAGGGCCTTCCCACTTCCTCGGAACTTCTGGCACTAACTTTGCGGCTAAAAAGCAGCGCAAAGCTTGCTGGTAGCGAGCAGCTCGCACAACGGCCTGAAGACGGTCCTCCTCGAGGAGCAGCGCGTCATCTCGTCGCAGCTGCTCTCGCTCGAGCTCAGCGTGAGCGAGCACTCGAGGTGGCCCGCATGCGAGATCCGTGGGGCTAACTGTCCCCGCTCCATGGAACAGAGCGAGAGGTTGCCTGGTCATACCAGGGCTTACCTGCGCCGAGAGGTGTCGGCGTATGTTCGGATGCCGTGGCACCATGAGCTCGGTGCATGTTCGGACGTCGTGGCACCATGAGCTAGCCCGGTGGCGCCCGTTCCGCCGCTGGTGCCGTCCCCACCACCCGTTCGCTCCAGGGGCGGTGGGTTCGACGCGGACGGACCAGCCACCTCCGGAGCCTTCTTCTTCGGTGGCATGTCGATGAAGATGATGGAGATCTAGCCTGTGCAGACGCCGGATCAGGTTCGCACAACTTCGACGCCCCTACCTGGCGCGCCAAAGGTGTCGGGGGAAATGTGCCTCCTTGAACACCTATGGGGACCGAGCCCCTTTCTTGGTTCGGCGGGGGGCGGAGGTCGCGCGAAGAGCGGATCGAGGCGATGCACACAAGGGGTTTACCCAACTTCCGCCCGCACGGATGCGTAAAACCCTACTGCTGCTTTGTGGTTTTGTATTGTGTTCTTGCTCGGGAGCGTGTGGTGCTACAGTACACGCGAGCTGCTGGCGAGACCGAGCGTGAATGGCCTCCTCCTTCTCTCCTTCTCCTTGTTGCGCATGGGGCCTCCTTTTATATGTGCAAGGGGTTACCCACAGGTGGCAACGTAGGCGGGGGTAAAACTGGAAAATGCTGTGTTGGGTACAGCTGTTTGCACAGTGCTATCATACCTAACTCTGACGGCAGGGGACAAGGGCATTAAATGCCCGTCCGCATCGCCCAGACGGTGCAGGAAAGGGACCGTCAGGAGCGCCACCGTTTGCCACGATGGCTACTCTGTCAGCGTTGCTTCGCCACCGCATGCCCCTGGCTGCGCAGCCTCTTGCCACGTACGCCTGGAATGGCCCCAGAGCGACGCGTGGGTGGATGAGCTGGAGCGCAGGTGCGGGGTGGTGACTTGCCGCGGCAAGCGCCTTGCCGCGGTTGGTGCCTTGTCGCGCCCGGGAGCTTGTCGCTCACCGGTCCTTGCCAGGACGCGGGGCGCGTCGCAGCAAGTATCTTGTCGTGCCTCGGTCGGCCTTCCCGGCAAGCTCCTCTTGCCGGGGCCTTGTGCTTCGAGCGGTCGTCCCGGCAAGCTCCTCTTGCCGGGGCCTTGCTCTCTTCGGGGGGGCCTTCCTGGCAGGCTCCTCCTGCCGGGGCCTTGGCTTAAATACTTTGTTCTTGGATGGCCCAGAAAGGGACCATGGAGAGTTTTGGCGGTCGCCTGGCAAGCCTTGCCGCGGGGTGCTACGACTGCCCGTGCACAAGTTCGGGGGACTAAGGTACCCCTACTTTAGTACACAGACAAACCGACATGTTCTCAACGGTCGGATTTCAAAGAGCAACGATAATATTACTTGAGGAACAAGTAATGTTAACTCCTCGGTCAGAGACAAATCTCTCGTAGCGAAGAAGATCACGGTCTCTTGCTGGCAAGTATTTGCTCGGAGCACAACGAGATTTCTCTTGCAACTTTCATCAGATTTGGGTTTAGCATCACAGAATCGAAGTTTCGAACACTACACCCCTCTTAATAGTACGGTGGTCCTGTGACTCAATAAAGTGAAGAGAAACAACGAAATAAATGCTACGTCTTCACTTCGTCTTCAATCTCCTCGGTGTAGTCACTTCCTTCGGACGAGCACCGAACCAATTGCTTCACGTCAGCAATTTTTGAGGTGTCACTCTTGTCATCATCATCTTCGATGATAATCTTCACTACAACACAGGGGATTATCTTCGTCGTTTTGAATCAAACTCCTCTTGATTCCAGGGACCTGTTACTTTGTGTGCACTAGCAAATACATAAGTCCCATACTATTTATGTCAACAAGCTCCAAAACATAAGGAGGCAAATTATTGCACCAACTCTAACCACCCATAAAAATGAAACAGAACAAACCAACTAGAACATCCAATGAAACCATGGTCGATCACCAACCCCACACCCACCTGTACTGATAGAGGCAAAAGAGAAAAACGGGCTTCACTATTTGTAGTATAATTGTCGAAGCTTCTTCTCTGATCGTATAGGCCCAATGACAATACACCTCGCTTGCCTAGATGATCCATTGTGACATTGGAGCAAAAACCAATTACAACCATGGTGTCGTGGTTCAACACGGCCACCAATGGGGCCATCGACCCCTTGTGGTTCGGCAAGAGGGAAGGCGCGTTCACAAAGAGCGGAGACCGTAGAGCAGCATGGCAGTGATGACATGGACAGTTTTACCCAGGTTCGGGATGCCGCAAGGTGTAAAACCCTACTCCTGCTTTGGTGGATTGATGAGAGGACCGTGGTGAAGACGCAGCGCTCAAGCCCGACAAGATTGCCTCACGACAAGAGCAGCTATGTGCGTATGAGTGTTCAAGGGTCTGAATCCTTTCTAAGGTTGCCACAACCCTCCTTTTATAGGTCAAGGGGTTACCACAATGGCAAAACAATCATTATCCTGTGATTAGATAGCTACAGTGCTATCATACCTAACTGTGCAGACAGGACAAGGCGCATTAAATGCGCCGCTTAGTGTCACGTCATGGAAGCGGCCCGGCAAGCCTTGCCTTCTGCCACCTCCTCGCCTGCCTGCGTGACACGCCTGTGGATGGTTGTCACTTAGGGGTGACTTTCCTCAGAAGTGGCCGCCACGTGCCAAATGACAGCCACCTAATCACTTGGGGGCTCGACACTGCATTGATAAGTGACTTGCGTTGCTGTGAGGTGGAGCGGTGGAGCCTTGGCGGGGTAATCCGGCCTTGGCATCCCCGGCAAGCCTACCGGGGGAGTCTTGAGACTTGTCTTTGGCACGACCTCAACCCTACCAGGCTCGCTTGCCCGGCAAGGGAGTTTTTTCCCTTAGTGATATCTTGCATCCTCAGCTTGTCTTGGTCTTCTTGATACGCCCTTTGATTCCTCAAAGAGCTATATCTTCAGCGTGGCCTTGTCTTGGATGCTTGGTGCAATTTGCTTTGTTGTTGTCGTGCCGGAGACTTGCCTGTCGGGGCACAAGTCAGGGGGAAACATACACCCCTGTTTATGTACCCCGGTAGAAGCCCCCAGGCCTGAGCCAAACGTGTCGCCGGGCATGTTGGGTTAGGCCCAAAAGGTGCAGATACACGTGTTTAAGGAACGTTACGCGCACTGCGGTTTGTCATGATGACTAGCCAACCCAACGTCCACTCCGCGTAATTACCGCATGTCGTGGGACTGTAGCAGTTAATGTATAACGGTAACTTTCTGAGAGAAAGCAGCGAAGAGCCACCCTTTCACGCACTTTCCCCATAAAGAGAAAAAGCAAAGGGGTGCGGCTCATTCGCACCTATTTCCCCATCCACCATCTTGTTCCTCAAGCCACATAGTTGCTCGGCATACGTTCTTTCCCTCAATTGCCTCATCTGATCTTCCATTCCCTCATCATTCAAAGAGATGGGAAAGAAGATTGCTGCTGACAAGGAGAAGCGGATGGCTGCCGCGAAGACCATAGCCGCGGAGGGGAACAAGAAGCGAGCGGCGGAGCTGGATAAGAAGCAGCGAAGAGACATGATCTTCTTCCCGTAGAGCTTTGACGAGAACACCCTGGTCGCAAGGTATGGGTATATGTGGGGGACGCCAGTCCCAAAGGGGCAAGGGGCGCCCGTGGTCTTGGCAGAAGGAGAAGATCCGCCAAATTCATATCGGTTTTTCTGTGCGTACTTCTTTTGCGGCCTCTACCCCCATTCTCAGATTACTTTGAGGCAATGATGTTGGTGTATGGGTTTCACCTCCTGGATTTCACGCCGAACTCAATGTCGTGCATGGCGATTTTCGCACACTTGTGCGAGAACTTCATCGGGGTTTCCCCCAACGTGGATTTGTTCCGGCACTTCTTCATTCTGCGAGTGGAGAGCAAAGCCCACCGCTCGGGAAACATAAGCTGGATCTCTCGGGAGAAGAGGGAGAATTGGGATTACCTGTCGGGGCAACAGTGCGACATATGGGAGGAGTGGAGAGTGGACTGGTGCTGGATCCAGGATGAGGAGGCCCTAGAGTTTTGCCAGGCGCTGACGGAGTGCATTGTGCGTGGAAACGATTGGAGGGAATTCGGCCTTACCGACGACAGGCTTCGCCCGACATTGAACATGATCATCCGTCTCAAAGCCATCGGGTTAACCATCAAGCCGGTGGGGGTTGATTTCCTCCGACGCTGCATCGCGCCTTTGTAGAAAAGGGACATGTTTGCCTGGTTGTATGGGGACACCCCAGACAGGATGAGATTGTACCCGAGCCTGGCCAACAACTTGACGGTTTATGGCCATGGCTCGTTGTGCGAATAGTTGTTCGGCAGCCTTGGGCCGTTCAAGTTATCGGAGA
Organism: Aegilops umbellulata; assembly: GCA_032464435.1. NCBI lineage: Eukaryota > Viridiplantae > Streptophyta > Magnoliopsida > Poales > Poaceae > Aegilops > Aegilops umbellulata. The sequence goes on from CP136058.1 coordinate 360,327,686, forward strand.
GTGTTGTCCCGCTGAATATCAATTCCGCCCGAGACCAGATTCTGAAATGGATGCCAGACTGCAATGCCCATGGAGTTGTGGGTAATTGGCAATTACCCGAAGTTGATGATGAGGTCAAGTGGTTCTCTGGCTTGGAGGAAATGGCCACTAGGGTGGAGACCAACATGTTCAAGTGCACCTCCATGACGGAGGTGGAATTTATGAAGAGGCGGATCGAGGAGGACAAGGCGGCTAGGGTTGCCGGGAGGGCAAGGCCCGGAAGGGTGGAAGAGGGATAAGAAGGGGAAGCTGAAGGCGAGGCTCTTCCCTTGGCGGGGGCAAGGTGCGCGCCATGGAGGAGGCTGCTGCGTATGACCCTGCCAGAGCCGAGTTCTCCGGGATCGAAGCCCTGTATGCCGTGGCAGTGGGGGCCCCGGAAGGGGACGGAGCTGAGGAGGCATTGCAACCCAAGAGGATTGGCTCGCAGCGGGCCCGCAAGCTCCCGAACCAGTCCTGGAGCAGCGTCCATGCCGACGTCTCAGTCGGGGAACAGCGGTCCCCATCCCTGCGCCCGCCGTCAAGAAGGCGAAGAAGATTGCCTCCAAGAGTGTCGGGGCGGACGCGCCGCGACGACAGTCCTCATGCCTTTCCGAGGCCAAGACCCCTCCCGCCAAGTGACGGGCGGTCATAGGGGTCGACTCCAGCTCCCAATCAGACTCGAGCTCTTCGAGAAGCTCATCCTCGTCCGAGTCCCTTACGCCTCAACATGACTCAAAGTTGCTGGGAAGCGTTGCCGCCCCGAGCCAAAAGAGGATTGGAGGTCCTCCGCCACCCATGGAGTTCGCATTGGGCTCCATGCTCATAGACCCGGAGTAAGGAAAATACTTCCTCTTTTCGTTGGTATCTGGTGCGTTCGTGAGTTTGTTGATTCAATCTTGCCTGCCGTTTCTTCGACAGGGAGGAGGAAGAAGATACCCTCATCCATCGATCAAAACGTCTCAGGCAGGCGGCGCCATTGGGGCCTTTAGAGGGCACGGGCCTGGCGGGAAGCAGCACAAATGACCTAGCTCCAAGCCCCTAGCCCAGCCCCCGGCATGAAGACACTGGGCGGGTTTCTCCCACCAAGGGTGACGTGGAGAAACGCCCCCCGTCCCCTGCCAAGGAAGAAGGGGAGATATCCTTGGGTGAGGTCCTCTGGGAAGAGTCTACTCCTCCTGTCACTCGAACTGAGAGGTCCTCGGAAGGGGCTTCCATGGAAGGATTGGTTCTTGCTGATGTTGTGGTCACCGAGGAAGGGGGTAGCGGTCGTGTCCCAACAATTGATGTTGCTGGGGGAACCGAAACCCTCCCGCAGCAAACGACTCCAGGTATCTTGCTCATTCTTTTGTTCTTTGTTTGTTTTTATCATTTTGCTTCCTGTTTCTGAACTTCTAAGGCCCCTACCTCCTTATCATTATTCGTCGCTCTTGCTTGTAGCTCCATTGACTGAGGAGCCTGAATTGTTGGAGGAGGTGGCCAACATTGGCAAGGATGCCACTGAGGAGGCTACCAAGATTGCTGCCGCAGAGGAACAGGCTGCCGGGAATATCGAAAAGCCCCTAGAGGAAGCAGAGAAAACCCCCGGCAGTACGTCAGGATTAGGGGTGGTGTTTGAAGAGAAGACCCCCCTTCAGACCATGAGCCCTCCCCCCTTGTTTGGCACTTCCGCGGCCATCTTCGAGCCAGTTGGTGTTAGTACTTGCACAGCAAAGACTTGAAGCGCCCAGTTCTTCAACGACAATCAGCACAGAGCTTGATGAGGAGATTCAGCGTATCATAGCACCACTTTCGCAGCAAGTTGGAGAAGCCGATGACTCTGTCAACGCCGTCATGGACCTATCCTTCCTGGAGTCCGTGGTGGCAGGCATTAAGGAAAGGCAGAACTGGTACGGCCAGAAGTGGCTGGTACTCAAGGAGCAGCGCAATTCCACCAACCTCATAGATCGGAAGCTGAGGAACAAGGGGAGCGAATTGCTCGAGTGGCATGGCAAGCAGTTCCAATTCCTTTTGCGGCAGCAGGAGACGATTTTCGTGGTGAGGGAGGATATCGCTGCTGATAACCCACAAGTATAGGGGATTGCAACAGTTTTCAAGGGTAGAGTATTCAACCCAAATTTATTGATTCGACACAAGGGGAGCCAAAGAATATTCTCAAGTATTAGCAGTTGAGTTGTCAATTCAACCACACCTGGATAACTTAGTATCTACAACAAAGTATTTAGTAGCAAAGTAATATGGAAGCAACGGTAGCGGTAGCAAAAGTAATATTTTTGGGTTTTGTAGTGATTGTAACAGTAGCAACGGAAAAGTAAATAAGCGAAGAACAATATGTGAAAAGCTCGTAGGCATTGGATCAGTGATGGAGAATTATGCCGGATGCGGTTCATCATGTAACAGTCATAACATAGGGTGACACAGAACTAGCTCCAATTCATCAATGTAATGTAGGCATGTATTCCGAATATAGTCATACGTGCTTATGGAAAAGAACTTGCATGACATCTTTTGTCCTACCCTCTCGTGGCAGCGGGGTCCTAATGGAAACTAAGGGATATTAAGGCCTCCTTTTAATAGAGTACCGGACCAAAGCATTAACACATAGTGAATACATGAACTCCTCAAACTACGGTCATCACCAGGAGTGGTCCCGATTATTGTCACTTTGGGGTTGCCGGATCATAACACATAGTAGGTGACTATAGACTTGCAAGATAGGATCAAGAACTCACATATATTCATGAAATATGTTCAGATCTGAAATCATGGCACTCGGGCCCTAGTGACAAGCATTAAGCATAGCAAAGTCATAGCAACATCAATCTCAGAACATAGTGGAGAATAGGGATCAAACCCTAATAAAACTAACTCGATTACATGATAAATCTCATCCAACCCATAACCGTCCAGCAAGCTTACGATGGAATTACTCATGCACGGTGGTGTGCATCATAAAATTGGTGATGGAGGATGGTTGATGATGACGACGGCGACGGATTCCCCTCTCCGGAGCCCCGAACGGACTCCAGATCAGCCCTCCCGAGAGGTTTTAGGGCTTGGCCGCAGCTCCGTATCATAAAATGCGATGAATCCTTCTCTCTAATTTTTTTCTCCCCGAACACGAATATATGGAGTTGGAGTTGAGGTCGGTGGAGCGTCAGGGGGCCCATGAGGCAGGGGGCGCGCCCAGGGGGGCAGGCACGCCCCCCACCCTCGTGGACAGGGTGTGGGCCCCCTGACGTGGATTATTCTTCCAGTATTTTTAATATTTTCCAAAAATATGTTCCGTGGAGTTTCAGGTCATTCCAAGAACTTTTGTTTCTACACATAAATAACACCATGGAAAGTCTGCTGAAAACAACATCAGTCTGGGTTAGTTCCATTAAAATCATGCAAGTTAGAGTCCAAAACAAGGGCAAAAGTGTTTGGAAAAGTAGATACGACGGAGACGTATCAACTCCCCCAAGCTTAAACCTTTGCTTGTCCTCAAGCAATTCAGTTGATAAACTGAAAGTGATAAAGAAGAACTTTTACAAACTCTGTTTGCTCTTGTTGTTGTAAATATGTAAGGCCAACATTCAAGTTTTCAGCAAAGATTATAACTAACCATACTCACAATAACATTTAGGTCTCATGTTTACTCATGTCAATGGCATAATCAACTAGCGAGCAATAATAATAAATCTCGGATGACAACACTTTCTCAAAACAATCATGATATGATATAACAAGATGGTATCTCGCTAGCCCTTTCTGAGACCACAAAACATAAATGCAGAGCACCTTTAAAGATCAAGGGCTGACTAAACATTGTAATTCATGGTAAAAGAGATCCAGTCATAGTCATACCCAATATAAATTAATAGTAATGGATGCAAATGACAACTGTGCTCTCCAGCTGGAGCTTTTTAATAAGAGGGCAATGACTCAACATAAAAGTAAATAGATAGGCCCTTCGCAGAGGGAAGCAGGGATTTGTAGAGGTGCCAAAGCTCGATTTTGAAATAGAGATAAATAATATTTTGAGCGGCATACTTTCATTGTCAACATAACAACCAAGAGATGGTGATATCTTCCATGCTACACACATTATAGGCGGTTCCCAAACAGAATGGTAAAGTTTATACTCCCCCTCCACCAACAAGCATCAATCCATGGCTTGCTTGAAACAACGAGTGCCTCCAACTAACGACAGTCCCAGGGGGAGTTTTGTTTGCAATTATTTTGATTTAGTTTGCATAAAGCATGGGACTGGGCATCCCAGTGACCAGCCATTTTCTCATGAGTGAGGAGCGGAGTCCACTCATCTTGAGAATAACCCGCCTAGCATGGAAGATATGGACACCCCTAGTTGATACATGAGCTATTCGAGCATACAAAACAGAATTTCATTTGAAGGTTTAGAGTTTGGCACATACAAATTTACTTGGAACGGCAGGTAGATACCGCATATAGGAAGGTATAGTGGACTCATATGGAATAACTTTGGGGGTTTAAGGGATTGGATGCACAAGCAGTATTCCCGCTTAGTACAAGTGAAGGCTAGAAAAAGACTGGGAAGCGACCAACTAGAGAGCGACAACAGGCATGAACATGCATTAAAATTAATAAACATTGAGTGCAAGCATGAGTAGGATATAATCCACCATGAACATAAATATCGTGAATGCTATGTTGATTTGTTTCAACTACATGTGTGAACATGTGCCAAGTCGAGTCACTTAAATAATTCAAAGGAGGATACCACCCCATTATACCACATCACAACCATTTTAATTGCATGTTGGCACGCAAGGTAAACCATTATAACTCATATCTAATCAAGCATGGCATAAGCAACTATAATCTCTAATTGTCATTGTAAACATGTTTATTCATAATAGGCTGAATCAGGAACGATGAACTAATCATATTTACAAAAACAAGAGAGGTCGAGTTCATACCAGCTTCTCTCATCTCAGCCAGTCCATCATATATCGTCATTAGTGCCTTTCACTTGCACGACCGAACGATGTGAATAATAATAATAGTGCACGCGCATTGGACTAAGATGGAATCTACGAGCATTCAATAAACAGGAGAAGACAAGGCAATATGGGCTCTTGGTTAAATCAACAATAATGCATATAAGAGCCACTTCAACAATTTAATCATGGTCTTCTCCTATTGACCCCCAAAGAAAAGAAAAGAAATAAAACTATTTACACGGGAAAGCTCTGTCGGTGGGAAACGACACCTATGGGATCACAGGAATCCCTACTACGGTTGCGGGGCGCGGGGTTGTGAAAAGAGCGGATCAAACAGATAGCACATGGTTCCTTTACCCAAGTTCGGGCCGCAAGGATGCGTAAAACACTACTCCTGCTTTGGTGGATTGTATATCTGAGTTCCTGAGCTAGCTATGGGGCGTCGAGAGCTCCAAAAAGCCGAATCCTTCTCCTGGTCGCCTTGGGCCTCCTTTTATAGGAAAGGGGTTGCCACAGTGGCACACAGGAGGTGGAAAGGGTACAGTAGTGCGAGGTTATCCCTCGCATTACATGACAAGGCGCATTTAATGTGCCTTGCTTTATCGGGGGCGGGGGAGAGCCCCATCTCGTCCGTCGCCGCTCCCTCTTGCATCGACACGCGCCCTAGCCAGCGGTGCCTGCGGTGCCATGTAGGCAGGCAGGCAGCTGAGGTGGCGCAGTGGTGGGTCTCCATGAAGATCTGCATGCCGCCACGCAGGTGTCTGCCCAACTAGTTGGGTCGGCAGCTGTATGCGAACGGCAGCGGGGGTGCGACTGGCGCGGGCCTGATGGTGGCCCCACGACGTCCTTGGCAAGGGCCTTGCTGCGACCCCGGCAAGGGTCTTGCCGCGGCGCCTGCTGTCATCCCCGGCAAGGCTCTTGCCGGGGGCCTTGTGGTCCTCCTTGGCTGGGATCCCGCCAAGGATCATCATCTTCTGAAGTGGGTATCTGATCTTGAATGTCTTCACAAAGATCTGCATGCCACCACGGGGATGTCTCCCGAATCCTTGCCCCATGGGGGCAGTGGACTCGAGGGTGACTTCGCTCCTTAGGTGTGGGGCGAGCTGCCACGACAAGGATCTTGCCGGGTTAGGTAAAGCTGCCCCCTGGCAAGGATCTTGTCGCGGGGGGGTGGGAGGGGGGGTGGGGGGTGGGGGGGGGGGTCTGCTCTGTCCCCTTTGCTCTTTGTGGTCTTGGCGTCGTTCTGCTTCCCTTCAGCTTCGGCCTTACCTTGGCTTACCTCCCGTGCCGTGCTTGGCGTGGCGGCGCTCGCGGCTCAGACTGCCCGTGCACAGTTATAGGGGTACAAAAAGTGTACCCCTCTTTTTGTATACCGACAGGAGCCCCCGGGCCTGGGCCACACATAAGCGCCACCCGTTGTTGGGCTAGGCCCAAGAACGGTGCGCGGGCAGGCGGGGCAGTTTTTACCGCGGTAAGTTTCTTCGCGCGCTGCGCCTACCACGCGTCCCGCGCGTGGCGCGGCGTGGGGAGGCGTGCGTGACGTGGGCGGCATGTGTGGGGCTGAGCCCCGCACGCATGCGTCACGTTGTAGTAAAGGGGGCGGTTCGCGCCTTCCCCATAAACGGAGGGAGGCGTGGAGGCGCTGCCCATTTACTTAACGGGGCCGAGGTGTTGTCGGTGTCAAAATTGGTGGATCTCGGGTAGGGGGTCCCAAACTGTGCGTCTAGGCGGATGGTAATAGGAGACAAGGGGCACAATGTTTTACCCAGGTTCGGGCCCTCTTGATGGAGGTAAAACCCTACGTCCTGCTTGATTAATATTGATGATATGGGTAGTACAAGAGTAGATCTACCACGAGATCAAGGAGGCTAAACCCTAGAAGCTAGCCTATGGTATGATTGTTGTATGTTGGAGTTGTTGTCCCACGGACTAAAACCCTCCGGTTTATATAGACACCGGATAGGGTTAGGGTTACACAAAGTCGGTTACAATGGTAGGAGATCTTGAATATCTGCATCGCCAAGCTTGCCTTCCACGCCAAGGAAAGTCCCTTCCGGACACGGGACGAAGTCTTCAATCTTGTATCTTCATAGTCCTGGAGTCCGGCTGAAGGTATAGTTCGGACGGCCGAACACCCCCTAATCCCGGACTCCCTCAGGCGTGGTCTTCAAGGCGTCCACTCGGTGTGATCACGGGGTAGGAGAGGTCGCCTCACCCGTCGCCTCGGTCCTGCATGCTTGCCATGTGGCTCCCATGCGCTTGGGGTGGCGATTGGTGGAGGCGGGAAACCGGGCCATCACGGGCTGGGGCAGCGGGTTGGTCCCGGTCCCCTGCGCCTTCCGCGTCTTGATTGGCGGAGCGGGGCGGCCGAGCCCCCACCCCGTCCCTTTATAAAGAGCGGGAGGGTGGGAACGGCGTCCTGCATGCCTTCATCTCCTTCCTTCTTCAGCTTCTGCTCCCCTCCCTTCCATTCGCCATGGAGAGTTGGAACCCTGGTCCTTCAACGGTGGCGACGCGGGTCGCCGCTCAACAACGCGTCCCTCCTTCTCCTGCACCCGTGGTGGCAGAGCCAGCTGCAAGGGGAAGGGGGAGGGGGCGAGGCCGTGGGCGAGGCCGAGGCGCTCGGGGAAGAGGAGGACGGGGCGGCGCACCGGCCTCGCCTCCGCCAGCAGCTCCTCCCCCCATGGAGGGCCACATTGGGGACGACCCTTGTGAGTTCTTCGTCAGGCTGCGCCGGCCGCCTCGCCGTCGCCTTCGTCTCCCGACCCCATTCGCGCGAGAGATGGAGTTGGATCCGCCGGAATCACTGCGGCTGCACATGAGGGGCTGTGGGATCAGCGGTACGCGGGTTCGCGTCGACTTCCCAGCCCCTCATGTGATGTATCTTTGTTGGGGATGGAAGACGTTCGCCCATATCCACCGCTTGACGGAGGGGCTCACTCTCCATTTCAAGCTGATGGAGGGCGGCCTCCTCTCCGTCAAGGTCTTCGGGTGCTTCGGGACCCGGGCAAGGTGCTGCATGGAGAGCTCTTCTGATAGCGAAGACTCCTCCTCGGGCGGGAGTGACGAGGAGGACAGCGGCAGTGACGACGAGGGTAGCGGGCGGTAGGATGACGGGTCCGACTAGGTGTCGGGCGCCGCCTCGTGCGACATCGGCGACCCCATCATCCGTGTCGCCGGCTCCCTGAACTTCTCGGGGTCGTCTCCTTGGGCGTTTGGCGTTGGGAGGCTGTGGAAGAGGAAGAGGGCGGGCGGCAAGGCTGTCAACTCGGAGTACGCGGGCACCGACGCCTTCGACGCGTGCTGACGTCCTGCCGCCTCATCTTCGAGCTCTGCTTCCGGCGCCGCCATCACCATCCAGCCTCCGGACGGCCACCGAGATGTTCTCTTGGTGTCTTCTGCCACCCGTAGCTCGCCTAGGCGCCCCTTTTGCCCTTTTCGCCTCCTTGACCTGCCTCCTGAGGAGAGAGACAAGAAAGGGATTACGGGAACCTTATCTCTTTTTTGTTTGTAAGCCTTCGGGCCTTAGCTGAATTTAGAACTTGTAATCCCATCAATCATGTTTTTCATTCCCTATGGACTGTACCTGAGTGGAATGTTTTTAATGAAAAACGGATGCTTCCCGGGTCATTTGTTTGCGGGTAGAACCCACGACAAGGAGCAAATCCTTGATATCTTTAAGATAAACATTTCCTCGCCCGGCAATAGGCCTTGCCGTTTCCCCACTTCACTCGACCTTTCTCACGCACTTGGCAGAGGTAGGGATGAGGCGGGTTCAGGCTCCTCGTTTCATCCTTTCGCTGCCGCGACTACGACCAAACCCGGCCCCAGGAATGAGCCATAGGGCCTAGAGTTAGGGGAGCACGGTAGTTTTTAGGAAAAAACGAGGTTTCACATACCTCAGTCCATAAGGGAATGCATGATAAGGGATGAAGAACTTATCTGAAGCTGTAGCCCCCGGCAACTTTGGTTTGCCGTGGGTGAATCTTTGCTCTTGCAGCCCCGGCAACACTAGCTTGCCGGGGTCTAGATGCTGGTCTGTTCCTCTTCTCTTCTTCGTCCTCAAGTGATCCGACAAGGATATCAGTGAGTCCTGCGAACCAAAGAAGAAAAAAGAACGACGAAGGGACGCACACTTGACCTCTAAGCTAGGGGTTAGCCGCCGCCAAGCACTATCAACCCTAACCAAGGACGAGACTCGACCTAGCATGCATGCTATAACTTTAGGCGCCAGTGCTTCATTTATTTATGCTCAGGGTCTATGCCTGGCTTTGTACAAAGGGTTACATGCATCATCGGCAATGCTTGTACAAAAGGTGGCTTGCCGGGAGGCCCGGCAAGCCGCGCCTCATGGGTAAAACTTGCGAAGATGCTCAATGTTCCAGGAGTTACTCACCAGAACGGCATCTTCGGTCTCCAGGCGGACTGCGCCGGGCCTGGTGACTCGTATTACCCGGTAAGGGCCTTCCCACTTTGGCATCAACTTGTTAGAATTCTTAGCCGATTGAACGCGCCGAAGGACAAGGTCGCCTTCCTCAAGGCTTCGGGTATGAACCTTGCGGCTATGGTAGCGACGCAAGGCTTGCTGGTAGCGTGCTTCTCTCACAGCCGCCCGAAGACGATCTTCCTCAAGGAGCAGTGCGTCATCTTGCCGCAGTTGCTCTTGCTCAAGCTCATCATAAGCGAGCACTCGAGGTGACCCGTATATGAGTTCAGTGGGGATAACTGCTTCTGCCCCGTATACCAGGGCAAAGGGTGTCTGGCCGGTGGCTCGATTTGGTGTCGTCCTGATTGACCAAAGAACCGTTGGCAACTCATCAATCCAGCGCCTTCCGCTCTTGCAGCCTGTCAAAGGTCTTGGTCCTTAAGCCTCGCAGCACTTCAGCATTTGCCCTCTTAGCTTGACCATTGCTTCGCGGGTGAGCAACGGAAGCGAAACAGACTTTGCTGCCGAGGTCTTGAGTATATTGCATGAAGGTGCGGCTTGTGAACTGTGTGCCGTTGTCGGTGATGACCCTGTTGGGTACACCGAAACGGCACACTAGCCCCTTGAAGAACTTGACGGCTGACTGAGCTGTGACCTTCCTCACTGCTTCCACCTCTGGCCACTTTGTGAACTTGTTGATTGCAACGTACAAGTACTCAAAGCCCCCGACAGCGCGGGGGAAAGGGCCCAGTATGTCGAGCCCCCAGATCAAGAAGGGCCAGGAGAGAGGAATGGTTTGAAGGGCTTGAGCTGGGTAATGAAGCTTTTTTGAATGGAACTGACACGCTTCACACCTAGTGACTAGTGTCGTCGCATCCTGGAGGGCGGTGGGCCAGAAGAAACCTTGCCGGAATGCCTTGCCGGCAAGGGCCGTTGACCCAATGTGGGATCCACATATGCCTCCGTGTATCTCCGCCAACAGCTCCAGTCCTTCCTCTCGAGGGATACACTTTAATTTCACACTATTCGGTCTCTTCCTGTACAGGACGTCATCGACGAACTGGTACATGGTAGAGCGACGAGCTACTTTTTCCGCTTCTTCCTGCTCTTCAGGAAGTTCCCCTGTTTGGAGGAATCGGACGGTATGATGTGCCCACGCTGGAGCCTGGGGCTCGACGGCAGGGACTAAAGGCATCTCCTCCGCTATAGGAGCGGCTGTCTCGACGGCAAGAGCTTGACGCTCCGCCGGAGCTAGCCGTCCCGTGGCGGGCTCAGTGTCCCCGGCAACATCCTTGTCGGCAGCTCCGGGGAGCTCGGCGGGAAAGTACTTGCCGGGCCCTAATTTCCTCCTCTTGTTCTGCTCTATTGATGGATCAACGGATGGCTGAGTTAGCTGAAGCACAAACGTACCTGGTTCCACATGTAGCTCGAGGGCAGCGCGCTTCGACAGGTAATCGACGATATCGTTCTCCGCTCGGGGAACGTGTTCATCCTGTATACCGTCGAAACGCTCTTCCAGCTTTCTCACTTCATCAACGTAGGCCTTCATCAATGGGCTCTGGTAATCCTTGTTGACTTGCTTGACGACAAGCTCGAGTCGCCCCTGACGATGAGCTTTTTGATTCCGAGGTCCGCCGCGATCCTAAGACCGGCAAGTAGCCCTTCGTACTTTGCCGTATTGTTTGTTGACACCTCCCTGGGGAAGTGCATCTGGATCACGTACTTGAGGTGCTCTCCGGTGGGGGCGACAAGCAGTACGCCAGCCCCGGCACCTTGTAGGGAGAAAGCCCCATCAAAGTACATAATCCAATTGCAACTTGCCTCCTTGCCGGGGAGAGCAGTCTCTTGGGCTTCTTCGTCAGGTGTTGCGGTCCACTCTGCAATGAACTCCGTCAGGACTCGGCTCTGGATCGTCAAGTACTTCCAAACTTGAGGCCAAAGCTGGACAGCTCCAGTGCCCATTCCACAATCCTCCCCGTCGCATCTGGATTGTGCAATATCCGTTGCAGAGGGAGGCGAGTGACGACAGTGATCTCGTGTGCCTGGAAGTAGTGACGCAGCTTCCTCGAGGCCATGAGGAGGCCGAAGAGCAGTTTCTGCATGCTGGAGTACCTTGATCTAGCCCCATGCAGGAGGGAGCTAACAAAGTAGACCAGGTGCTGCATCATTTTCTTCTTCGGCAGCACTTCGACCGGCTGTGTCGTCTCCGCATTGGTGGTGTCGAGCTCTGTCGCTGCCATTACCTCGTTGTCAACCTCTCTCTGCGCTACTAGTGTGGCGCTGACCACCTGGTTCGTTGCCGCTAGGTATAGCAACAACGACTCCTGGGGCCTACGCGCAACTAGTGTTGGCGCGGAGGAGAGGTACTTCTTCAGATCTTGCAATGCTGCTTCGGCATCTAGCGTCCACTCCATCGGGCCCGCCTTTTTCAGGATCTTGAAAAAGGGAAGGGCGCGCTCGGCAGACTTGGATATGAACCTGCCCATGGCAGCGACACAACCAGCAAGCCGACGCACATCCTTGATTCGCTTGGGTGCCTCAATCTGCTCTATGGCCTTGATTTTATCCGGATTGACCTCTATCCCACGCTGTGACACAAAGAACCCGAGAAGCTTGCCTGACGGGATGCCAAAGACACACTTCTCAGGGTTCAGCTTGAGGTTGATCTTGCGCAGGTTTGCAAATGTTTCTTGCAAATATGTGATGAGGGTTGCCCTGTCCTTGGTTTTGACCACTATGTCGTCCATATAAGCTTCCATATTTCTATGGAGCTGGGGTTCAAAACCAATCTGGACCGCCCTTGCAAACGTCGAACCAGCACTCTTCAACCCGAAAGGCATCCGTATGAAACAATACGTACCACATGGGGTGATGAATGCTGTTTTCTCTCCGTCTTCTCTTGTCATGAAGATCTGGTGGTAGCCGGAGTAGGCGTCGAGGAATGACAACAGATCACACCCAGCCGTGGAGTCAACAATCTGGTCGATGCGCGGCAACGGGAAGGGGTCCTTGGGGCAAGCCTTATTGATATCTGTGTAATCAATACACAACCTCCACTTCCCATTCACCTTGCGCACTACGACCGGATTGGCCAACCACGTTGGATGGAGCACTCCTCTTACCAAACCCGCTGCTTCCAGTTTCCGGATCTCTTCTGTGATGAACTCTTGTCGTTCCAAAGCTTGCTTTCTGACCTTCTGCTTGACGGGTCGCGCATGAGGACAGACAGCAAGGTGGTGCTCAGTCACCTCCCTGGGAACGCCGGGGATGTCGGAGGCTTGCCAGGCAAACACATCGACATTCACCCGCAGGAAGGTGACGAGCGCGTCTTCCTATTTGTCGTCAAGGGTGGAGCTTATAGTGAAAGCTCCTCCTGTGCCGTCCTCATTGACAGAAACCTTCTTGGTTCCCGGCGGAATGGCCCTGGGCTTCTTGTTTCCGCCGGCAGAGCTCTCTGGCACGTCCTCGATGACAGCGCTACACTCCAAAGAGGTGCGCTTGCCGGAGTGGGTGTCCGAGGTCTCACCGGCCTTCTTCTTCTTCCCTCCCGGGGTCCCAGCGGCAGGAGCAAGTGCCCTAGCGGCGGCAGCTGCTGCAACTGCTTGCTGGTATAGTTGGTCAGCGCAAATCAGCGCATCTTTCTTGTCGGAGGGGATGGTGATGATCGTCACGGGCCCTGGCATCTTCAGGGTGTTGTATGCGTAGTGTGATGCCGCCATGAACTTGGCCAGCGCTGGGCGGCCAAGGATCCCGTTGTAAGGCAAGGGGATCTTGGCAACATCAAACACGATCCTCTCCGTCCTGAAGTTCAGGTCGCTTCCAAAAGTCACGGGCAGCGTGACCTTTCCCTTGGGTTGGCTTCTTCCCGGGTTGACTCCTTGAAACGTACCCGTCTCTTCGAGGTCTCCGTCAGGAATCTGTAGTTTCCCGATCACGGCAGGCGAGATCAAGTTTAGACTGACCCCGCCATCGACTAGCATCTTTGTCACCTTGAGGTTGCATATTGCTGGTGAAACTAACAATGGTAAGCACCCGACCGCAGTAGTGCGATCAGGGTGATCCTCAGTGTAAAAAATGATAGGTGTGCTGGACCACTTCAGTGGCCTTTGGGCATCAAACGACGGCTCTGCCACTGTAATCTCTCGCGCCCACTGTTTAAGCCGGCGGTGAGAAGTATGCAACGAGGCGCCGTCGTCAACGCACATGGCCTCTGTAGCTTTCTAAAACTCTTGGTCGCCGGACTCGTCGTCCTCTTTGTGATCGTCGTCTTCTGGCTTCCTGTCACAGCCCCGAGCGGGCCTCTCTTGTTGTTTATCCTTGCCGCGACGGCCCGCCTGGCCGTCACGCCTCTTGTGGGACCCCTCAGCACCGTCTTGGCCCTTCTCCTTGTCTCGCCTCTCATATTCAGCCCTCTACTTCTCAGCGAGGAGCTCAACCTGTCGGCAGTCTTGGAGAGCATGGCCTTTGGTGCGATGGATCTTGCAGTACCGCTTGTCGGAGTTTCCTGACTTCTCGGCGGCCGCCAAGGCCCGGTAGGCGACACATCCGGCAATTTCCTTGCCGGGGTCATCTGCCTTGGTTTTCTTGGTGGAGTCGGTGTCATCAGATCCCTCGACGGCAAGCACGGCTTTCCCTTTGCGCTTCCTGTTGCGGCGCTGACCTTTCTTCACCGGGGCGGCAGTATCCTCATCTGAGGAGTCGGTTTCCACGCCGGCATCTTCGCCGGGGTACTTCCTTCCCTCTTCAGCCCGGGCACATCTGTCAGCAAGAACATAGAGTTCCGCTACATCTTTCACCTTGTTCATTGCCAGCTCTTCGCGCATCTTGCGGTTACGCACGTTCTGATGAAACGCGCTGATGATGGCGGCAGGATGAACATCAGGGATGTTGTACTGTATCCGGCTGAACCTCTGTATGTACTTGCGGAGACTCTCGCCTCCCTTCTGGGGAATGACGTGTAGATCGCTTGCTTGGCCATGAGCTTGGTTACCGCCCGTGAAGGCGCCCACGAACTCATGGCACAAATCCGACCAGGAGGAAATGGAGTCTACCGGCAAGTGCATCAACCATGACATGGCGTTGGGTTTAAGAGCCAACGGAAAGTAATTCGCAAGCACCTTATCGTCGCGGGCTCCGACAGCCTGCATCGCGATGGTGTAGATGCCGAGGAACTCGGACGGCTGGGTCTTGCCGCCGTACTTCTCGCCCATGTCAGGTTTGAAGGTGCGGTGAGTGGGCCACTGGAACTGCCGCAACTCACGGGTAAAAGCCGGGCAGCCTACCTAGTAAGGCAGGCCTCCAGGGCTCTCTTGTGCCGGGTGGTCCACAGCAGGCCCTGCTCGCCTGTCTAACTGGTGGCGCGCTCCGCGCCGGCGCTCGATAGTGGTTCGAGCGTCTTCATGTTCCCGATCCCAAAGGACCTGGCGCTGGTCACGGTGGGTCCGCGGGTCGGACGACGCTATGGAGATTTCGTCGCCCGTAACGTCGCGACGGGCAGGTGTCCGTGGTACCGGGCGAGGAGGAGGCGAATGCACCGTGGTCGCGGCGCCGCCAGCTTTCCTGCCACTGATACACGGGACTCCGTCGGAACGTCGACCCGGGGGCTCCACCGGGCTTGGTTCGCCTTTGTTGGCCACCGTAACAAGGCTTCGGATGGTGGCTCTCCATTCGTCGAGTTTCCCCGTAGTGGGAGGAAAATCGAGGAGCAACTGCGCGCGGGCCAAGGCTTCTGCTGGCGTCGGTGGCAGCAAAACCTGCACAGATCGCGACGAGCTTCGACTTCTGACCATGTCAGAAGGAGCTCTATCATGATCGCGCGGTCGCATGCCATCTTCACCAGCGCCTCGGCGAGCGGGCATGTCTTCTACATCCCGGGAGTGGCGCTCGGGGCTCTTCCCGCGGCGATGCCCGGGGTCTTCGGTGCGATTACGCCGTTCATCGCCCGCCGCTTGAGAGGAGCGCGCCGTCAGCGCCAGCGTGGGAGTCGTGGAAGCCCTTGCGTCGCCCTCGGGCGGGGCGGCAGCGATCCTGGAAGGCCCCGCGCCACCCGCGGAGGGCCCGGCTCCATCCGTGGATTTGGCGGCATGCGGCCCGTTACCAGGCGCACGGACATCGCCGCCTCCCAAACTCCGGCTGCTGGGACGGTGTTGGTGTTCGCGAACAGCGCCCCGGGTCCTTTCTGCAACCGGTCCGCTGCTCGCCCATGTCAGGACGGGATGCCCGGCTTCCGACGGGCCAACCGCCACCGTCATCTTCTTCTTGGGCGCCATGATGATGAAGAAGCGTCGAACTAACTGCTAAAGCCGATTCTCACAATTGCGCCCCCTACCTGGCGCGGCAAAGATGTCGGTGGGAAACGACACCTATGGGATCACAGGAATCCCTTCTTCGGTTGCGGGGCGTGGGGTTGTGAAAAGAGCGGATCAAACAGATAACACACGGTTCCTTTACGCAGGTTCGGGCCGCAAGGATGCGTAAAACCCTACTCCTGCTTTGGTGGATTGTATATCTGAGTTCCTGAGCTAGCTATGGGGCGTCGAGAGCTCCAAAAAGCCGAATCCTTCTCCTGGTCGCCTTGGGCCTACTTTTATAGGAAAGGGGTTGCCATAGTGGCACACAGGAGGTGCAAAAGGGTACAGTAGTGCGAGGTTATCCCTCGCATTACATGACAAGGCGCATTTAATGTGCCTTGCTTAGGTGTCCTTGCTTTATCAGGGGCGGGGGAGAGCCCCATCTTGTCCGTCGCCGCTCCCTCTTGCATCGACACGCGCCCTGGCCAGCGGTGCCTGCGGTGCCATTTAGGCAGGCAGTCAGTTGAGGTGGCGCAGTGGTGGGTCTCCACGAAGATCTGCATGCCGCCACGCAGGTGTCTGCCCAACTGGTTGGGTCGGCAGCTGTATGCAAACGGCGGCGGGGGTGCGACCGGCGCGGGCCTGATGGTGGCCCCGCGACATCCTTGGCAAGGGCCTAGCTGCAGCCCCGGCAAGGGTCTTGCCGCGGCGCCTGCTGTCATCCCCGGCAAGGCTCTTGCCGGGGGCCTTGTGGTCCTCCTTGGCTGGGATCCCGCCAAGGATCATCATCTTCTGAAGTGGGTATCTGATCTTGAATGTCTTCACAAAGATCTGCATGCCACCACGGGGATGTCTCTCGAATCCTTGCCCCATGGGGGCAGTGGACTCGAGGGTGACTTCGCTCCGTAGGTGTGGGGCAAGATGCCACGGCAAGGATCTTGCCGGGTTAGCTAAAGCTGCCCCCCGGCAAGGATCTTGACAGGGTGGGGGGTCTGCTCTGTCCCCTTTGCTCTTTGTGGTCTTGGCGTTGTTCTGCTTCCCTTTAGCTTTGGCCTTACCTTGGCTTACCTCCCCTGCCATGCTTGGCGTGGCGGCGCTCACGGCTCAGACTGCCCGTGCACAGTTATAGGGGTACAAAAAGTGTACTCCTCTTTTTGTACACCGACAGGCTCCCAACAAGAAAAAGAAGAACGGGAAATCTTTTTGGGTTTTCTTTTAATTATTACTACTACAGCAAGAAAGTAAACTAGCTAAAAGCTATTACTACTTTTTGTTTTTTTCTTAAGATTTATCAAACACACAAGAAGAAAGCATAAAAAAAGAAAATAAACTAGCATGGATATTACAGTGAAAGAGTATGAGCACCGACATCTAGCAATGAGTGTGTGAACATGAATGTAATGTCGGTGGGAAATACGTACTCCCCCAAGCTTAGGCTTTTGGCCTAAGTTGGTTTATTGCCATGGATGGCCTGGCGGATATCCATAGTTGTAGCCGGGGTCGTACTGAGATGCAGCGGCTATTGCCTCCTGAGCTGCAGCATGGCGGCGAGGTGCCTCCGCCCTCCTCTCGTACTCATCTGCCTCCTCTCTGGTAATAAAATGTCTTCCTTTTGCCTGATAATCAAAGAATGCAGGAGCAGGGAGAGTAATATGGACAACACGACGCCTGTAAAAGATTAGTCGGTACTGGAGAGGTGGTTCATTCCTCTCGACAAACTGATGGTGAACCATAGCATTAAAGTCTAGGTAAGTAGGAGGCAATTCAATATCATCACCATGTATGGTTACACCAAGAAAATCAGCTAAACGGGTTGCATAAATTCTACCAAAGAAATCTCCATTAAATCTATTATGATGCAACCTACGTGCAACAATGGCTCCCAAATTATAAGATTTGTCTCCTAACACAGCACTCCTAAGAATACTGAGGTCAGGGACACACATATGACATGCTTAATCTTTACCATTTATGCACCTACCTATGAAGAGAGCAAAAATAATGTATAGCAGGAAAATGAATGCTCCCTATGGTAGCTTGTGCTATATCTCTAGATTTCCCCACAGTTATACTTGCAAGAAAATTTCTAAATTCTGATTTGCGAGGTTCATTAGCACTACTCCATTGTGGAAATTTGCAAGCAGTGGTAAAATCCTCTAAGTCCATAGTATAAGATTTTTCATAAAGATTAAATAGGCAGTTGGAGAATTGCGTGAAGATGAAAATTCAAACCTCCCCACAAAGGAACTAGTGAGATAATGGTACTGGCGACACTTTTCCTCCTCGAAGCTCACAAGATTAGCTTTACGCAAATATGCGTTAAATTCTTCTTTGATTCCCGCTCGATCCATAAAGTCCTCTGAAGGCCATTCACAAGGCCGCACTGGAGCGTTCCTTGGTGGCTCATCGTCAGCATCACGCATTGCAAGCCTGGGTCCTTGCTTCCTTGAAGAACCACCTTGGTACATTTTCCTAAGCATATTTCTTCCTTTGAAAATTTTCTGAAATTTTTAGTAACTTCAAATAAAAGTAACCAAACTCAATCAAATTGATAGCAACTACTCCTATAGTGCCTAGAGGCTATATCATGCATTAGAACTACTTGGAACCATATAAATTTAACATGCAAGCTCAAGAACATGGTCACCTAGGCACCACAAATTTGCAATGAATAAAGCACTAGAACAAAAACTAATTGGACCAATGGAGGAGTCACATACCAAGGAACAATCCCCCCAAGCAGTTTTATGAGAGGTGCTTTGAGCAAGGAGATCGAAAATCGCAGCAAAATGAGCTAGAACTCGTGCTTGAGCTGGATGGTGATTTTTTTGGGAGGAAGAAGAAGTGTGTGGGTGCAGGAATAAGTGGAGGGGGCCACCATGGGCCCACGAGGCAGGGGGCGCGCCTGGACCCTCGTGGCCAGGTGTTTGCTCCCCCTGCTGTGTTCTCAGTTCCAGATATTCTCTAATATTCCAGAAAAATCATATTAAATTGGCAGGGCATTTGGATAACTTTTATTTTCAGGGTGTTTTTATATTGCACGGATAATTCACAAAACAGACAGAAAAATACTATTTTTACTTTATTTTTACTAAATAACAGAAAGTAAAAGGAGGGTATAGAAGGTTGTGCTTTCTAACTTCATCCATCTCATGCTCATCAAAAGGAATCCACTAACAAGGTTGATCAGGTCTTGTTAACAAACTCATTCCGAATCACATGAAACCGGAGAAATTTCGAATAACACTATGTTACCTCAACGGGGGTATGCACATCCCCAATAATAAGAATATCATATTTCTTCTTGACAGTCGGAAGAGGAAATTCGAAACCTCCAAAAATAATCGATGGAATTTTTTCAATAGAATAGATACTATGAACTTGAGGTTGTTTCCTCGGAAAGCGTACCGTGTGCTCATTACCATTAACATGAAAAGTGACATTGGCTTTGTTGCAATCAATAACAGCCCCTGCAGTATTCAAAAAGGGTCTTCCAAGAATAATAGACATACTATCGTCCTCGGGAATATCAAGAATAACAAAGTTCGTTAAAATAGTAACATTTGCAACCACAACAGGCACATCCTAACAAATACCGACAGGTATAACAGTTGATTTATCAGTCATTTGCAAAGATATTTCAGTAGGTGTCAACTTATTCAAATCAAGTCTACGATATAAAGAGAGAGGCATAACACTAACACCGGCTCCAAGATCACATAAAGCAGTTTTAACATAATTTCTTTTAATGGAGCATGGTATAGTGGGTACTCCTGGATCTCCAAGTTTCTTTGGTATTCCACCCTTAAAAGTATAATTAGCAAGCATGGTAGAAATTTCAGCTTCCGGTATCTTTCTTTTATTTGTAACAACATCTTTCGTATACTTAGCATAAGGATTCATCTTGAGCATATCAGTTAACCGCATATGCAAGAAGATAGGTCTAATCATTTCAGCAAAGCGCTCAAAATCCTCATCATCATTTTTCTTGGATGGTTTGGGAGGAAAAGACATGGGTTTCTAAACCAAGGTTCTCTTTCTTTACCATGTTTCCTAGCAAAAAAGTCTCATCATAATGTTTATTCTTTCATTGTGGGTTATCAAGATCAACAGCAGATTCAATTTCTACATCATTATTATTGCTAGGTTGAGCGTCATCATGAACATCATCATTAACATTATCACTAGGTTCATGTTCATCACCAGATTGTGTTTCAGCATCAGAAATAGAAATATCATTTGGATTCTCGCGTGGTTCAGCAATAGGTTCACTAGAAGCATGCAAAGTCCTATCGTTTTTCTTTTTCTTCTTTTTAGAAGGACTAGGTGCATCAATATTATTTCTCTGAGAATCTTGCTCAATTCTCTTAGGATGGCCTTCAGGACACAAAGGTTCCTAAGTCATTTTACTAGTTCTAGTAGCCACTCTAACAACATAGTCATTATTCTTACTATTCATTTCATTGAGCAAATCATTTTTAGCTTTAAGTACTTGTTCTACTTGAGTGGTAACCATAGAAGCATGTTTACTAATGAGTTTAATTTCACCTTTAACATTAGCCATGTAATTACTCAAGTGTTCAAGCATATCAGAATTGTATTTCAATTGTCTACCAAAATAAGCATTGAAGTTTTCTTGTTTGACAATAAAATTGTCAAACTCATCTAAGCATTGTCTAGCAGACTTATAACGAGGAATATCACCTTCATCAAATCTATAGAGATAATTTACCTTTACTACCTGTGTCGGGTTATCAATACCTTGAGTTTCTTCAATAGGTAGTGGATTAGGATCATATGTTTCTTCAACAGGCGGTAAATTTAGACCATGTATTTCTTCAATAGGAGGTAAATTCTTAACATCTTCAGCTTTAATACCCTTTTCTTTCATAGATTTCTTTGCCTCTTGCATATCTTCAGGACTGAGAAATAGAACACCTCTTTTCTTCGGAGTTGGTTTAGGAATAGGTTCAGGAATTGGCTCAGGGGCTGGCTCAGGAACTGTCCAATTATTTTCGTTTGTCAACATATTATTCAATAGAATTTCAGCTTCATCCGGTGTTCTTTCCTTGAAAATAGAACCAACACAACTATCCAGGTAATCTCTGGAAGCATCAGTTAGTCCATTATAAAAGATATCAAGTATTTCATTTTTCTTAAGAGGATGATTAGGCAAAGCATTAAGTAATTGGAGAAGCCTCCCCCAAGCTTGTGGGAGACTCTCTTCTTCAATTTGCACAAAATTATATATATATCCCTTAAAGCAGCTTGTTTCTTATGAGCAAGGAAATATTTAGCAGAGAAGTAATAAATCATATCCTGGGGACTACGCACACAACCAGGATCAAGAGAATTAAACCATATCTTAGAATCACCCTTTAATGAGAACGGAAATATTTTAAGGATATAAAGGTAGCAAGATTTCTCATCATTAGTGAACAGGGTGGCTATATCATTTAATTTAGTAAGATGTGCCACAACAGTTTCAGATTCATAGCCATAAAAAGGATTAGATTCAACCAAAGTAATTATCTCAGGATCAACAGAGAATTCATAATCCTTATCAGTAACACAGATAGGTGAAGTAGCAAAAGCTGCGTCAGGTTTCATTCTAGCATTAAGAGATTGCTGCTTACATTTAGCTAATAACTTCTTAAGATCACTTCTATCATTGCAAGCTAAAATAGCTCTAGCGGATTCTTCATCCAGAACATAACCCTTAGGCACAACAGGTAATTCATATTTATTAGGGGGAGAGTCTTCATCATCACTATCATCAATATTATCAGTTTCAACAATTTCATTCTCTCTAGCCCTAGCAAGTTGTTCATCAAGAAATTCACCAAGTGGCACAGTAATATCAAGCATATAAGTAGTTTCATCATAAGTATCATGCATAGCAGAAGTAGCATCATCAATAACATGTGACATATTAGAATGAATAGCAGAAGTAGGTTTAGGTGTCGCAAGCTTACTCAAAACAGAAGGTGAATCAAGTGCAGAGCTAGATGGCAGTTCCTTACCTCCCCTCGTATTTGAGGGATAAATTTTTGTTTTCACATCTTTCAAGTTCTTCATAGTGACCAGCAGATATAAATCCCAAGTGACTCAAAGAATAGAGCTATGCTCCACGGCAACAGCGCCAGAAAATAGTCTTGATAAACCACAAGTATAGGGGATCGCAACAGTTTTCGAGGGTAGAGTATTCAACCCAAATTTATTGATTCGACACAAGGGGAGCCAAAGAATATTCTCAAGTATTAGCAGTTGAATTGTCAATTCAACCACACCTGGATAACTTAGTATCTGTAGCAAAGTAATATGGAAGTAACGGTAACGGTAGCAAAAGTAATATTTTTGGGTTTTGTAGTGATTGTAACAGTAGCAATGGAAAAGTAAATAAGCGAAGAACAATATGTGAAAAGCTTGTAGGCATTGGATCAGTGATGGAGAATTATGCCGGATGCGGTTCATCATGTAACAGTCATAACATAGGGTGACACAGAAATAGCTCCAATTCATCAATATAATGTAGGCATGTATTCCGAATATAGTCATACGTGCTTATGGAAAAGAACTTGCATGACATCTTTTGTCCTACCCTCCCGTGGCAGCGGGGTCTTAATGGAAACTAAGGGATATTAAGGCCTCCTTTTAATAGAGTACCGGACCAAAGCATTAACACATAGTGAATACATGAACTCCTCAAACTACGGTCATCACCGGGAGTGGTCCCGATTATTGTCACTTCGGGGTTGCCGGATCATAACACATAGTAGATGACTATAGACTTGCAAGATAGGAACAAGAACTCACATATATTCATAAAAACATAATAGGTTCAGATCTGAAATCATGGCACTCGGGCCCTAGTGACAAGCATTAAGCATAGCAAAGTCATAGCAACATCAATCTCAGAACATAGTGGATACTAGGGATCAAACCCTAACAAAACTAACTCGATTACATGATAAATCTCATCCAACCCATCACCGTCCAGCAAGCCTACGATGGAATTACTCACGCACGACGGTGAGCATCATGAAATTGGTCATGGAGGATGGTTGATGATGATGATGACGACGGATTCCCCTCTTCGGAGCCCCGAACGGACTCCAGATTAGCCCTCCCAAGAGGTTTTAGGGCTTGGCGGTGGCTCCGTATTGTAAAACGCGATGAATCCTTCTCTCTGATTTTTTTCTCCCCGAACACGAATATATGGAGTTGGAGTTGAGGTCGGTGGAGCGTCAGGGGGCCCACGAGGCAGGGGACGCACCTAGGGGGCAGGCACGCCCCCACCCTCGTGGACAGGGTGTGCGCCCCCTGACGTGGATTCTTCTTCCAGTTTTTAATATTTTTCAAAAATATGTTCCATGGAGTTTCAGGTCATTCTGAGAACTTTTGTTTCTGCACATAAATAACACCATGGAAAGTCTGCTGAAAACAGCGTCAGTCCGGGTTAGTTACATTCAAATCATGCAAGTTAGAGTCCAAAACAAGGGCAAAAGTGTTTGGAAAAAGTAGATACGACGGAGACGTATCAGCTGCCCGAGAGGCCCGTCTGGCAGAGCGTATAGCGCTCTTGAACGCCAGGTAGAAGGGCATCTATTCCCGATAAGAGAACCTCGAGGCCACCCTTCACGGTAAGGGCGAGGAACTGGAGGCCCTTGTCTAGCAATGTACCAAAGAGATAGAAGACAAGCACAAGGTGGCCCTCAATGCGCTCTCTACTGACCATGTTGCTCAGCTAAATAAGGGTGCCGATGACCTTGCTGCGGCGTCCATTGACAAGGCGGACCTTGATGAACAGGTGGCCAAACTGACAGAAGAGCTTGATGGGAGTGCCAAGGACGTCGCGACCCTCAAGGAGGAGGTGTGATACGTCTCCAACGTATCTATAATTTTTGATTGTTCCATGCTATTATATTATCTGTTTGGATGTTTAATGGGCTTTATTATACACTTTTGTATTATTTTTGGGACTAACCTATTAACCGAAGGCCCAGTGCAAATTGTTGTTTTTTGCCTATTTCAGTCTTTCGCAGAAAAGGAATATCAAACGAAATCCAAATGGAATGAAACCTTCGGGAGAGTGATTTTTGGAACAAATGTGATCCAGGAGACTTGGAGTGGACGTCAAGAAATAAGCAAGGAGGCCATGAGGCAGGGAGGCGCGCCTGCCCCCTGGGCGCGCCACCCACCCTCGTGGGCCCCTCGTAGCTCCACCGACCTACTTCTTCCTGATATATATACCCATATACCCTGGAAACATCCAGGAGCACCACGAAACCCTATTTCCACCGCCGCAACCTTCTGTACCCGTGAGATCCCATCTTGGGGCCTTTTCCGGCGCTCCGCTGGAGGGGGAATCAATCACGAAGGGCTTCTACATCAACACCATAGCGTCTATGATGATGTGTGAGTAGTTTACCACAGACCTTAGGGTCCATTGTTATTAGCCAGATGGTTTCTTCTCTCTCTTTGGATCTCAGTACAAAGTTCTCCTTGATTCTCTTGGAGATCTATTCGATGTAATTCTTTTTGCGGTGTGTTTGTCGAGATCCGATGAATTGTGGGTTTATGATCAAGATTATCTATGAACAATATTTGGTTCTTCTCTGAATTATTTTATGTATGATTGGTTATCTTTGAAAGTCTCTTCGAATTATCTGTTTGGTTTGGCCTACTAGATTGATCTTTCTTGCAATGGGAGAAGTGCTTAGCTTTGGGTTCAATCTTGCGGTGTCCTTTCCCAGTGACAACAGGGGCAGCAAGGCACGTATTGTATTGTTGCCATCGAGGGTAAAAAGATGGGTTTTATATCATATTGCTTGAGTTTATCCCTCTACATCATGTCATCTTGCCTAATGCGTTACTCTGTTCTTATGAACTTAATACTCTAGATGCATGCTGGATAGCGGTCGATGTGTGGAGTAATAGTAGTAGATGCAGAATCGTTTTGGTCTACTTGTCGCGGACGTGATGCCTATATACATGATCATGCCTAGATATTCTCATAATTATGCACTTTTCTATCAATTGCTCGACAGTAATTTTTTCACCCACCGTAATACTTATGCTATCTTGAGAGAAGCCGCTAGTGAAACCTATGGCCCCGAGTCTATTTTCTATCATATAAGTTTCCAATCTATTTTTACTTTGCAATATTTAGTTTCAATCTATATCATAAAAATACCAAAAATATTTATCTTATTATCTCTATCAGATCTCACTTTTGCAAGTGGTCGTGAAGGGATTGACAACCCCTTTATCGCGTTGGTTGCAAGGTTCTTATTTGTTTGTGTAGGTACGAGGTAACTTCTGTGTAGTCTCCTGCTAGATTGATACCTTGGTTCTCAAAAACTGAGGGAAATACTTACGCTACTTTGCTGCATCACCCTTTCCTCTTCAAGGAAAAAACCAACGCAAGCTCAATAGGTAGCAAGAAGGATTTCTGGTGCCGTTGCCGGGGAGGCTTACTCCAAGTCAAGTCAAGATTTGATCTCCCAGCAACTAGCCATTTATGGCGCCGTTGCCGGGGAGATCTACGCCAAGTCTAGACATACCAAGTACCCATCACAACTCTTATCCCTCGCATTACATTATTTGCCATTTGCCTCTCATTTTCCTCTCCCCCACTTCACCCTTGCCGTTTTATTCGCCCTCTTTTTCTGTTCGCCCTTTTTCGCTTACTTCTTGTTGCCTGTCTGCCCTAATGGCCTTGCCTGAAAACGTTGATCCTTACCTTAAAAGGTTGGAAGAAATTGAAAACAATGTTAGAAGCTTTATGACTTTGCAATTTGAGCATAACAATTTCTTTAGGAACGACCTTAAAGAACAAAAAGGCTTTATGGAGTACATGAATAAAGAGCTTGATGATATGTATAAGGAATTTTATGGTTTGAAATCTCAGTTTGCTCATCTTGAAAAATTAATAGCCAAATTTCGGATAAGCAGGCCACCTTAGTCAATAAGATGGCCGCCAAACCGGAAGATCTAGAAGGTAATAGGATGAGGATCTAAAAGTGATTGATGTGTCTCCTATTAAATCTTTGCTTTGCAATATGAATCTTGATAATGATGGGACTGGAGATGAGTCAACTTTAGTTAAAAGGGGTCCCAATGATTCGGAGTTTTTAGATCTTGATGCAAAATTTGGTAAAAGTGGGATTGAAGAGGTCAAAACTTTACATAGCAATGAACCCACTATTTTGGATTTCAAGGAATTTAATTATGATAATTGTTCTTTAATATATTGTATTTCCTTGTTGCAATCCGTGTTAAATTCTCCTCATGCTTATAGTCGAAATAAAGCTTTTACTAAACATATCGTTGATGGTTTAATGCAATCTTATGAAGAAAATCTTGAATTAGAAGTTTCTGTCCCTAGAAAACTTTATGATGAGTGGGAACCTACTATTAAAATTTAAATTAAAGATCATGAATGCTATGCCTTATGTGATTTGGGTGCTAGTGTTTCCACGATCCCAAAAACTTTGTGTGATGTATTAGGTTTCCGTGTATTTGATGATTGTTCTTTAAACTTGCATCTCACGGATTCCACCATTAAGAAACCTATGGGAAGAATTAATGATGTTCTTATTGTTGCAAATAGTAATTATGTGCCCGTAGATTTCGTTGTTTTTGATATAGATTACAATCCCACATGTCCTATTATTCTTGGTAGACCTTTCCTTAGAACGACTGGTGCAATTATTGATATGAAAGTAGGAAATATTAGTTTCCTATTTCCGCTAAGGAAAGGCATGGAACACTTTCCTAGAAAAAAGATTAAATTACCTTATGAATATATTATGAGAGCCACTTACGGATTGTATACCAAATATGGTAATACCTAGATCTATCCTTGCCTTTATGCCTAGCTAGGGGCGTTAAACGATAGCGCTTGTTGGGAGGCAACCCAATTTTATTTTTGTTTCTTGATTTTTGGTTCTGTTTAGTAATAAATAATTCATCTAGCTTCTATTTAGATGTGGTTTTATGTTTTAATTAGTGTTTGTGCCAAGTAGAACCTTTGGGAAGACTTGGGTGAAGTCTTTATGATCTTGCTGTAAAAAACAGAAACTTTAGCGCTCATGACATTAGCTGCCATTTTTTTACTGGACAGTGCTTTTAGGTTGATTCTTTTTGCATATGATTAATAGAAAAATTCCTCACGTCCAGAAATTTATTTCAGAATTTTTTGGAGTTCCGTAAGTATACGTTTGATACAGATTACTAGAGACTGTTCTATTTTTGACAGATTCTGTTTTTCGTGTCTTGTTTCCTTATTTTGATGAATCTATGGCTATTATCGGAGGGTATAAACCATAGAGAATTTGGAATACAATAGGTTAACACCAATATAAATAAATAATGAGTTCATTACAATACCTTGAAGTGGTGGTTTGTTTTCTTTCACTAGCGGAGCTCAAGAGATTTTTCTGTTGAGTTTTGTGTTGTGAAGTTTTCAAGTTTTGGGTAAAGATTTGATGGATTATGGAATAAGGAGTGGCAAGAGCCTAATCTTGGGGATGCCCAAGGCACCCCAAGGTGAAATTCAAGGACAACCAAAAGCCTAAGCTTGGGGATGCCCCAGAAGGCATCCCCTCTTTCGTCTTTGTCTATCGGTAACTTTACTTGAGGCTATATGTTTATTCACCATGTGATATGTGTTTTGCTTGGAGCGTCTTGTTTGAGTTGAGTCTTTGTTTTTAGTTTACCACAATCATCCTTGCTGTACACACCTTTTGGGAGAGACACACATGAATCAGAATATATTAGAATACTCTATGTGCTTCACTTATATCTTTTGAGCTAGATAATTTTGCTCTAGTGCTTCGCTTATATCTTTTAGAGCACGGTAATGGTTTTATTTTATAGAAATTATTGATCTCTCATGCTTCACCTATATCATTTTGAGAGTCCTTTAGAACAACATGGTAATTTGCTTTGGCTATAAATTAGTCCTAATATGATAGGCATCCAAGATGGGTATAATAAAAACTTTCATAAAAAGTGCATTGAATACCATGAGAAGTTTGATACTTGATGATTGTTTTGAGATATGAAAATGGTAATATTAGAGTCGTGCTAGCATACAAAAAAACGACACATCCGTGACATTTTGGGCTGAACGAATTTTTTTCCTGTCATACTTGTGACACTTCTATGACGATAATTGTGACAAAACACGGTATCATCATAGATGTGGTGGGGTCCTACTTCTATGACAAAAAATCATCACAGAAAATGGGATTTTCGTCCTGGGCGGGCCGGAGATGCAGCTGCATGACATTCTTTGGGTCGTCCATGACGGAAAAAATCGTGGTAGAAGCGAGGGCGAGGAAAATATTGGGGTGTTCCCGGTTACGATGGGTGGTCGGGGCCGAGCGATGCGCATTTCTCTCGTACACGCACGCGCGTGGGTGCGAGGCATTGGGCTCTAACTGAACCCGAGTGATTGCACTGCAGGGTACGTGTTACTGAACCCGAGCGATCGATCGATGGCTGTTAACTCCACCCGATCGAGCGATTCCTTTGCTACTGCTGCTAACTGAAGCCGATCGATGCCGCCTCTAGATGAACAGTGAGCGTTGCTAGGGGGGTTCGGATGAACAGTTCCTGGTGGGGGTGGATGAACAAGACCCCGTAGTGTTGCCTCTGGATGAACATGACCCCGATCGATCGAGCCGGCTGGGGCTGGATGAACAGGACCCCGTGGAAAGCAGGATGAGCAGGACCACCCCATGGAGGGCAGGATGAACAGTAGACGGTGGAGGGCTGGATGAACAGTAGCCCGTGGAGGGGAGGTTGAACAGGAGCCCGTGGAGAGGGCTGGTTGAACAGTAGCCGGTGGACTAGCGCACGGTGGAGGCTGGATGAACAGGAGCCCGTGGATGAACAGTCACAGGTGGGGGCTGGAGGAGGTCGACGGTGGATGAACAGTAGCCCGTGGAGGCTGGAGGGGGTCGATGGTGGAGATGAACAGTATCCTGTGGAGTCCCATTTTGCGGTATGCCACACCCCTCCCGATGAACAGGACCCCCGTTTCGACCGTAGTGCTCCAACACCAGTCCGTTTCCTCCGTTTTGCGGTACGCCACACCCCTCCCGATCAACAGGACCCGCGTTTCGACCGCAGGAGGTCCGTTTCCTCCGTTCTGCGGTACGCCAGACCCCTCCCGATGAACAGGATCCCATTTCAAACGTGTTCGGTCGAACACAAGGCCATTTCCTCCATTCTGCGGTACGCCAGGCCTCGTTTCCATCGGTTGTTCCGTCCAAGCCGGTTGGCTCCCACGCGTTCCGTTGCCTCCCGATGAACATGACGCATTCTGTTGCCTCCCCATGAACACGACGACGACGTTGTTTCTCCGTTCTGACGTAGCCATGTACACGAGCCCTGGCCGTACGTACGCGCGAGTAGGTGTTCGAGACCCCGCCCGTATGTACGTACGTGGTCGTGTTTACTTTCTTGCTCCCTGGCCGCTGTATGTACATGTACATGCTACGTGCGCGCCTCTACTACGACACGTGCGCGCCTCTACATCGACCAGTATGTAGTTACACGTTCGCGACCAGAATGACAACGCTACGTACGCTTCAACCAGGTGGGTCCCGACTGTCAGGCACTTCCTTGCCTGCGATGATGTAGCTGGTGGGTCCCAACAGTCAGGGGGGCGAATCATTTTTTACCCGAACGCACTTCCTTGCGTGCGAAGATGTAGCTGGTGGGTCCCAGCAGTCAGGGGGAAACGTTTTTTTCATGAAATACGGTGGCCCGTCCGGTGGGTCCCGCTATCAGGTGGAGGAATAATTATTTTGCGCGTAATAAGGAGGCACTTCCTTGCTGCGGCCGTGGACCTAGCTGTCAGCCTCTCCACGTACAGTCCACGTCCGATGGAAGCCGTTCCTTGACCACGTTGACCACGCCGCACCGAGAGCACCAGGGCGGTGGACGACGGCGAGGCCTAGGAAGGGGACGACGCGGAGCCGGGGAAGACGCGGCAGTGGATGCCCACGCGTAGAGGAGTATGAGGGTTCACTAGTTCGCTGCGGTGTGAGGCCGTCGTCGCCGCAGAATAACAGGGGGTGTGGGTGAGTAGAGGGATGGCCTAGCCAGCGGTTGGAGTAGTAGGGGGCGGTGAGGCCTCCGCCGCATCACAGCCGGCGACGGGAGGCAGGAGCATGAGGCACGACCGGCGCTGGTTTGGGCGGCTGGAGCAAGAAGACCAGAGGTTGCAGAAGCACTACGACCGTTGGATGGACATCGTATGGTCATTGGAGCTAGAATCGTGCATATTGACTAAGTTGACAAAGCCCTCTGTCCCCGTCAACTTAGTAGGACCACAAGGCAGCCTGCGACTATACTGGGTCCCAGATGTCAGGTGGAGGAATCATTATTTTGCACGTAATAAGGAGGCATTTCCTTGCGTGCGGCCGTGGACCCAGCTGTCAGCCTCTCCATGTACAGTCCACTTCAGATGCATGTCGGTCGTTGACCATGTTGACCAGGCCGCGCCGAGAGCACCAGGGCGATGGACGACGGCGAGGCCTAGAAAGGGAACGACACAGAGGCAGGGAAGACTCGGCAGTTGTTTCCCACGCGGAGGGGAGTATGACTGTACGAGGGTTTACTGGTTCATCTGCCGTCACCGGAGAATAATAGCAGGTGTGGGTGAGTAGAGGGATGGCTAGGCCAGCGATGGGAGTACGGTGGGGTTGTGAGGCCTGCGCGGCAGCACAGCCAGCCGCGGGGAGGAGAGAGAGCAGGCAGTCCCGCCGGCGCTTGTTTGAGCGGCTGGAGCAGGAAGAGCAGAGATTGAAGAAGCACGACGGCCGTTGGAGGGACATCCAACAGTCACTGCTTGTGCGTCAACCTTTTTTTAGGAAAGCCTCAAATCTGTGGAAAACATCATATAACCCATCTGCCATTATTTCTAATAATTTACAACCCATTTGCTAATTCTTAAGGGTTTTTGGAGCCCATATTCTTTTTGTTAGCATTACAACCCATATCGTGGCCATGGTTAAAAAATTATACGAAATTTTGCATATTTCGGTGCGGTCCGAACTGTTTTTAATCCCGAAATTTCGAGTCACATTCAAACTGATTTTAAAAATAAATGTATATCAATATAAAATCCAACAAATTGTCCACGCATAAAAATCAATGCAATTGAAAATCTTGAAATGAAAAAAAGAAATTTGAAACTAATTGCCGGTTTGATGTGTTTTAAAAATGTACATCCCATTTCTCATTATTGATAGGCCATTTTCTCGGCCAGCCGAATGAAGCTCTCCTCGTCTTGAAAGATTTGCAGCCCAACAGGCCTGACAAAGCGACTTACTTAGCAAATCACATAAAAACTGGGCTGTGGTCGTGGACCCAGCTGTCAGCCTCTCCACGTACAGTACTCTTCCGATGGAAGTCGGTCGTTGACCACATGGACCATGCCGCGCTGAGAGCACCAAGGCGGTGGACGACGGCGAGGCCTAGGAAGGGGACACCACCGAGCCGGGGAAGACGCGACAGTGGATTCCCACGCGGAGAGGAGTACGAGGGTTCACTGGTTCGGCTGCGGTGTGAGGCTGCCGTCGCCGCAGAATAACGGTGTGGGTGAGTGGAGGGATGGCCTGGCTAGCGGTGGGAGTAGTATGGGGGCGGTGAGGCCTCCGCGGCAGCACAGCTGGCCACGGGAGGCAGGAGCAGGCGGCACGACCGGCGCTGCTTTGGGCGGTTGGAGCAAGAAGACCAGAGGTTGAAGAAGCAGTAAGGCCGTTGGATGGACATCGTACGGTCACTAGAGCTAGAATCGTTCATATTGACTAAGTTGACAAAGCCCTCCATCCCCGTCAACTTAGTAGGCCCACAAGTCAGCCTCCCACTATGGTGGGTCCCAGCTGGCAGGGGGTATTAATTTTTTTTATGCGCAATAAGGAGGCACTTCCTTGCGTGCGAACATATAGTTGGTCGGTCCGACCTGTCAGCGGAGGGAACGTTTTTTTCCCGAAATACGGAGGCCTTTCCGATGGGTCCCAGATGTCAGGTGGAGGAATCATTATTTTGTGTGTAATAAGGAGGCATTTCCTTGTGTGCGGCCGTGGACCCAGCTGTCAGCCTCTCCATGTACAGTCCACTTCCGATGGATGTCGTTCGTTGACCACGTTGACCACGCCGCACCGAGAGCACCAGGGCGGTGGATGTCAGTGTACTAGAGTAGGGGTACCCTAGTATCCCGAACTTGTGCACGGGCAGTCGCAGCACCCGGCGGCAAGGCTTGCCAGGTGATCACCAAGGCCCTCTATGTTTCCTTTGGAGCCATTCAAGAACAAAGTATTTAAGCCAAGAAGGCAAGTCCCCGGCAAGAGGAGCTTGCCGGGAAGGCCACTCGAGGCACAAGACCCCGGCAAGAGGAGCTTGCCGGGAAGGCCAACCAGAGCATCTCAAGGAACTTACCGCGACGCGCCACGCGTCCCGGCAGGACCCGACGAGCGACAAGCTCCCGGACGCGGCAAGACAACGGCCGCGGCAAGGCATTTGCCGCGGCAAGCAACCACTCTGTGCCTGCGCTCCAGCTCACCCACCTACGTGTCGCTCTGGGACCCTTCCAGGCGTACGTGGCGGGAGGCTGTGCAGCCAGGGGTACACTGTGGCATGCAGCGCTGACAAGATCGCCATCGTGGCGAGTGGTGGCGCCCCTGACGGTCCCTTTTCTGCGCCGTCTGGGCGACGTAGATAGGCATTTAATGCCTTTGTCCCCTGCCGTCAGGGTTAGGTATGATTCACTGTGTAGGTAGCTGTACCTACCGCATCACCTTTCCATTTTTGCCCTTGCCTACGTTGCCACCTGTTGGAGACCCCTTGAGCATATAAAAGGAGGCCCATGCACAACGTAAGGGGGGGGGGATCGCTCCCAGGGAGACGAACAGTAGAACACTCCTGCTCGGTCTCGTTAGCTGCTGGTGTGTACTGTAGCACTCAGCGCTCCCGAGCAAGAAATCAATACAATCCACAAAGCAGCAGTAGGAGTATTATCTCTCCGGGGAGCTCCGAAGCTGGGTAAAAACCGCTCGCGTGCCTCGCCTCGATCCGCTCTTTGTGCGACCTCCGCCCCCCGCCGAACCGAGAAGGGGCTCCGTCCCCATAGGTGCTCGAGGAGCCAGACATCCCCGGCATCTATGGCGCGCCAGGTAGGGGGCGTCGAGGTTGTGTGAACCTGATCCGGCGTTCGCACGAGCTAGATCTCCATTGATTTCATCGACATGCCGCCGAAGAAGAAGGCTTCAGAGGCGGCTGCTCCGTCCGCGTCGAACCCACCGCCGCCGGAGAAAACGGCTGGTGGGGAAGACGCCGGCGGAAGAACGGGCATCGACGAGGAAGCCCACGGTGCCACCAGGTCCAAGGACAAGGCTGCGCTGCCCGTCGGCAGTGTAGCAGGCTCCCACGACGACCGGGCGTCGATGGATGCTCCGCGCCCATCTCAGGAAGCGCGGGACCGGCAGCGTTGTGGTACTCACGGTACCATATGTTCGCTGGACCCAAATCGAGCTGACGGATCTCGAGATGCTCAAGGCCAGCATGCACGCCAACGTGCTGGCGCAAGCGAGGCACGATCGCCTGGACGGAATAGTGCTCCTTCTAACGTCGTTGGAAGTCCGAGCATATCCCGCTCCTCACACCGTTCGGCACCGCTACCCGCCACTCCAGCAGAAGCTTTAGCGCGAGCTCAACTGCTCCTAGACTTCCCTCCAACGCCAGACAAGATCGACGACTGGAGGGCCACCATTCAGAGCCTCATCGGCTTCGCCAATGGCGACACTCCGCGGTAGCCAACCACATCGCAGCCGCGGCAAGCCAGCCAGGTGCGAGCCGATGGAGACAAGACCGGTGGGGGTGCGACCACCGTGCACTCCCCGCCCCGAAGGCCAAGATCGCCGACTCGCCGGGTCCACCACGACAGCGACTCCACCGCTTCATCAGATCCGCGAACTCGTCGCGATCAGCGCCACGTTCTCCACGAACGGCAGCAGGAAGACGCTCGTACCCGCATCGAGCGCCGAAGAGAAACACGGCGTCAATCCGACCCGCGCGCTGGGCCCACTGTCGACATGCAAGCGCCAGGGGAACCAGGCGACCTGCCGTACGCGGTAGGTTGCCCTGCGTTTACTCGTGAGCTGCGGCAAGTCCAGTGGCCCAACACGAAGAATTTCAAGCCAGACGTACCAGAGAAGTATGATGGCAGGTTGCATCCGTCGGAGTTCCTCAGCATCTACACCATCGCGGTGCAGTCTGCCGGGGGGCGAGACGACAAGATCCTTGCCAACTACTTCCCGCTGGTACTCAAGCCCAACGTCAGATCCTGGCTCATGCACTTGCCGGAAAACTCCATATCTTCCTGGGCAGACCTATGCCATCAGTTTGTCGGCGCCTTTACGGGCGGCCACAAACCCCATGGCCAGGAGAGTGACCTTCACCTGCTTGCCCAGAAGGAAGGAGAGCCCTTGCGCAAGTACATCCAGAGATTCAGCAAGTGCAACGCAACATCCCAGATGTCCACCCTGCCGCGGTCAATAGCGCGTTCCATCAGAACGTGCGTAACCGCAGGATGCGGGAGGAGATGGCTATGTGCAAGATGAGAGACGTCAGCGAGCTGTATGCTCTGGCCGACATGTGTGCACGTGCTGAGGAAGGGAGGAAACTCCCCGAAGAGAATGCAGGAGCGGGAGGATCTGACAGTGAGGATGCTGCCCCGGCAAATAAAAATCGGCGGCGGAACAACAGGAAGAGGAAAGGCAAAGATGTGCTAGTTGTTGAGCAGTCCAGCAACGACGGTGGCGCCAAGAAAGCCAAAGATGGTAGCTCCGGCAAGGAGGTTGCCGCATGCGCCAACTGCCAGGCTGTGGCGGCCGCCGACAAGCAGGACGGCACCAACAAACAGTACTGCAAGATCCACCGCACCAAGGGCCATGACCTCCAGAGCTGCAAGAAGGTCGAGCAGCTTGTCGAGCTGCAAAAGGCCGAGTACGAGCGACGCAACAAGGAGAAATCCCAAGCAGGTGCTGGATGATCCGGTACGAAGCGCACCGGCCGGGGAGGATGCCACGGCAAGGCCAATCAGCGGCAAGGAGACAGGCCTCCCCGCGGCCGCGATAAAGATGAAGACGACGACGATGAAGACATGGATGATGACGAGACCAGCGAGCAGGAGTTTCAGAAAGTTACAGAGGTCTTGTGCGTTGACGGTGGTGCTTCTCTGCATACTTCACACCGGCAACTCAAGCAGTGGGTGCGGGAAGTCAATGCGGCAGAACCACCCATCGAGTCACGCAAGCTTCTGAAATGGTCCAGCATGCCTATCATCTTTGATATTGAGGACCACCCTTATCGCACAACCGCGGTCGGGTGCTTGCCGATGTTGGTCTCACCAACTATCCGCAACCTCAAGGTCACTAAGATGCTAGTTGACGGCGGGGCCGGCTTGAACCTGATCTCCTCCGTTGTGCTCCGAAAACTCCAAGTCCCTAACAGCGAGCTCGAAGAGACCGGCACATTCCAAGGAATCAACCCGGGAAGGAGCAAGCCGAAGGGGAAGATCACGCTGCCGGTGACATTTGGCAGCGAGCTGAACTTCAGGACTGAGAGGATCACTTTTGACGTTGCCGATTTTCCATTGCCTTACAATGGAATTCTTGGCCGTCCAGTGCTCGCCAAGTTCATGGCGGCCTCTCACTACGCGTACAACATGCTGAAGATGCCAGGCCCGATAAGTGTCATCTCTGTCCCTGGCGACAAGAAAGATGCTCTTATCTGCACCGACAAGATCTACCGGGAAGCAGCAGCCGCAATGGATCGCGAGACACTTGCCGTTGAAGCTCCCGGGGGGAAGAAGAAGACCAAGTCTGGAAAGAGTTCTGATGCCCACTCCGGCAAGCGCACCTCTTCGGAGTGCTGCGCTACCGTCGAGGACGCACCATCGAGCTCCACCGGCAAGTGTAAGAAGACGATGGCAGCTCCGCCAGCGACCAAGAAGGTGTCCGCCAAGGAGGACGACACTGGTGGTACCTTCACCATCAGTGCCACCCTCGACCCTAAATAGGAAAGCGCGCTCGTTGCTTTCCTGCGGGCGAATGTCGATGTGTTTGCGTGGCAACCGTCTGACATCCCCGGCGTTCCCAGGAAAGTAATTGAGCACCACCTTGCCGTCTGTCCTCATGCACGGCCCGTCAAGCAAAGAGTCAGGAAACAAGTAGTGGAGCGCCAAGAATTCATCGCAGAAGAGATCAAGTAGTTGGAAGCAGCAGGCCTTGTCAGAGGAGTGCTCCATCCGACGTGGTTGGCCAATCCTGTAGTCATGCGCAAAGCAAACAGGAAATGGAGGCTTTGTATCGACTTGACCAATGTCAATAAAGCTTGTCCCAAAGATCCATTCCCCCTGCCGCGCATCGACCAGATTGTTGACTCCACAGCCGGATGTGACTTGCTTTCATTTCTTAACGCATACTCAGGATATCATCAGATCTTCATGGCAGAAGAAGATGAGGAGAAAACCGCATTCATCACTCCATGTGGCACGTACTGTTTTGTATGGATGCCTTTTGGTTTGAAGAATGCTGGTTCAACATTTGCGAGGGTAGTCCATACTGCTTTTGAGCCGCAAATACACAGAAATGTGGAAGCCTACATGGATCATATAGTGGTCAAGAGCAGGGACAAAGCAACTTTGATTCAAGATCTAGAAGAGACTTTTGCAAATCTGCGCAAGATCAGCCTCAAGCTCAACCCCGAGAAGTGCGTGTTTGGAGTCCCTTCCGGCAAGCTTCTCGGGTTCTTCGTGTCCCAGAGAGGAATCGAAGCCAATCCCGACAAGATCAAGGCCATTGAGCAGATCGAAGCACCGAAGCGCGTCAAGGATGTGCGGAAACTTGCCGGTTGCGTGGCGGCTCTCAGCAGGTTTATCTCTAAGTCTGCTGAGCGCGCCCTGCCGTTTTTCAAAATCTTGAAAAAGGCAGGTCCAATGAAATGGACTCCAGAAGCGGAGGCTGCGCTGCAGGACTTGAAGAGATACCTGTCCTCCACTGCAATACTTGTCGCACCTAAGCCACAAGAGAAGTTGCTGCTGTATCTGGCGGCAACCAATCAAGTGGTTAGTGCTGCATTAGTAGCGGAGAGGGAGGCTGATGATGAGCCAGCAACCGCGGCAAGCACATCCAGCGACAAGCAGGGGGCTTCCCCGACAAGCTCTGATCCCGACAGGGATGGATCTGCGCAGATGTGCAAAGGGATACAGCAGAAGAAAATGGTGCAGCGCCCAGTCTACTTTGTCAGTTCCCTTCTACAGGGGGCTAGGTCAAGGTACTCTCGTGTGCAGAAATTGCTTTTCGGCCTTCTCATGGCCTCGAGAAAGCTGCGCCATTACTTCCAAGCACATGAGATAACAGTTGTCACTCGCTTTCCACTTAAGAGGATACTGTAGAATCCCGGAGCAACAGGCCGGATTATTGAGTGGGCACTAGAACTGTCAAGCTTTGGCCTCAAGTTTGAGAGCACTTCAACTATCCAGAGCAGAGCATTGGCAGAATTCATAGCAGAGTGGACGCCAACACCGGACAAAGAAATTCCAGAGATGAGCATCCCCGTCAAGGAAGCAAGCAAAGAGTGGCTGATGTACTTTGATGGCGCTTTCTCGCTGCAAGGAGCCGGTGCTGGCGTGCTCCTTGTCGCACCCACCGGAGAGCACCTCAAGTACGTGGTCCAGATGCACTTTCCCAAGGAGCAAGCAACAAACAATACTGCAGAGTATGAGGGATTGCTTGCCGGTCTCAGGATCGCGGCAGACCTTGGGATCAAGCAGCTCATTGTCAGGGGTGACTCACAGCTTGTCGTCCGCCAAGTGAACAAGAATTACCAGAGTCCGTTGATGGAAGCTTACGTTGATGAAGTGAGGAAGCTAGAAGAGCGCTTTGTCGGCCTACAGATGGAACATGTTCCAAGAGCTCAAAACGACATTGCTGACGGCCTGTCAAAGTGCGCAACACTTAAGTTACCTGTGGAACCAGGGATCTTTGTGCTCAAGCTGACTCAACCGTCCGTGACGCCATCAACTGGACAGGGCAAGAAGAGGAAGTTGATTTCTGGTGACTATCTTCCGGCAGAGCTTCCCGAAGCCGCCGCCAAGAAGGTCCCCAAGATCAACGCCAAGAGTGCTGAGGAGCAGTCTGCTCCGACAAGCCCCAGGGTTTGTTTCGTTGTAGCAGACGCTCCCGACAAGTTTTGCTCCGGCAAGCTTGCCGGGGAACGTCAAGCTCCGGCTGAGCCACAGGTTCTCGTCGTAGAAGCGGATGTTCCCGCAGCAGCAGATATGCCTTTAGTCCTTGCTGTCGAGCCACAAGCTCCAGCATGGGCACAGCAGATCGTTCGTTTCCTCCAGATAGGAGAACTTCCCGAAGAGCCAGAAGAAGCGGAAAGAGTAGCCCGGCAGTCAAGTATGTACCAGTTTGTCGACAACGCACTATATAGAAGAAGACTCAACGGAGTGAAATAGAAGTGTATTCACCGGGAAGATGGACAGAAGCTGTTGGCAGAGATACATGGAGGCATATGTGGTCACCACATTGGCGCAAGAGCGCTTGCTGGTAAAGCTTTCCGGCAAGGTTTCTTTTGGCCGACAGCCCTCCAGGATGCAACTGCACAAGTAACCAAGTGTGAAGCGTGCCAGTTCCATTCCAAGAAGATACACCAGCCAGCTCAAGCTCTCCAGACGATCCCTTTATCCTGGCCATTTTCGGTCTGGGGGCTCGACATCCTCGGCCCCTTCCCCCGAGCAGTCGGGGGCTTTGAGTACTTGTACGTCGCAATCGACAAGTTCACAAAGTGGCCGGAAGTGGAACCAGTGAGGAAGGTGACAGCACAGTCAGCAGTCAAGTTCTTCAGGTCGATTGTTTGCCGCTTCGGGATCCCTAACAGGATCATCACCGACAACGGTACGCAATTCACAAGCCGCACCTTCATGCAGTACGTCCAAGATCTTGGCGCCAAGGTCTGCTTCGCTTCTGTTGCTTACCCCAGGAGCAACGGTCAAGCGGAGAGGGCAAATGCTGAAGTGCTGCGCGGGCTCAAGACTAGGACTTTCGACAGGCTGCACAAGTGCGGAAGAAACTGGATTGAGGAGCTGCCGGTGGTTCTTTGGTCGATTAGGACGACGCCAAATCGAGCCACTGGCCAGACACCTTTCGCTCTAGTCTATGGAGCAGAGGCAGTTATCCCCACGGAACTCGTATACGGGTCACCTCGAGTGCTCGCTTATGATGAGCTTGAGCAAGAGCAGCTGCGGCAAGATGACGCGCTGCTCCTTGAGGAAGATCGTCTTCAGGCTGCTGTGCGAGCTGCTCGCTACCAGCAAGCTTTGCGCCGCTACCATAGCCGCAAAGTTAAAGCCAGAAGTCTCGAGGAAGGAGACCTTGTTCTTCGACGCGTTCATTCCACCAAGAATTCCAACAAGTTGACGCCAAAGTGGGAAGGCCCTTATCGGGTGAAACGAGTCACTAGGCCTGGCGCTGTCCGCCTTGAGACCGAAGATGGCTTTCCGGTGAGCAACTCCTGGAACATCGAGCATCTTCGTAAGTTTTACCCGTAAGGCGCGGTTGTCGGACCCTGTCTGGCAACCACCATTTTGTACAAGTCTTGCCGCTATTGCATGTAATCCTTTGTACAAAGCCAGGCGCAGACCCTGTGCATAAATAAAGCTCACGTGCTCCGCACACCTTGTCAATTTCATGCTTTTCTGCATGAATTATCTGACACTTTGTGCAGCGAACACCCCCGGTAAGCAATAACGAGCCATAAGGCTCCATATCATTATGTCTTCTACTTTCTTTTTTCTCAAGGAAATGAAGGCTCCTTCGCCCACAAGTTTGCCGGGGGGAAAGGGGAAGATAATGGTATGGACCAGGTGTCGTTCAAGAAAATTTTCGACTTGCCGGGAAGCAAACAACAGAAAAGCTAAGTGCCAAAGTTTGAGCAATCAGATTTTTTAATTTTAAGTTATTTTCCTTGAACGACCATGCTTTGTATGGAAAACCTGTGTGCGAAGGAACTGGCTCGTGGCTAGTTGCGCCCTTACTTTGTTTCGAGTTCGCTCAACAGTTTAAGTGTGCTGCGACTAGAGTCGCGCCCTTACTTTGTTTCGAGCCCGCTCAACAACTTAAGCGAGCTGCGACTAGTTACGACAAGGTTTCTTGTCGGCAACGGCACTGCCAGCAGGCTCCTGACGTCCCGCACTCAGCGCTCGCGGCAAAAGTGCCTACGCTGGCAAGTTCCCTAAGAGCGTAGGGCAAAAACATACAAAGGAAGGAATCAAGTAAAGGAAATAACATTGCAATAGCTACCCAAAATAAAGTCATATATTACAAGATAGCTTGTCGCGGCTCTAATAGACTACTTTCATAACATGATTAGCAGCGACAAGAAAAGAAGAAAACGGGCGGCCTAGTCCATGCGATCGCCCTCAACCCTCTTGATCCCGCTCACCTTGTCCACATTGGGTGCGACAAGGTCCTTGAGCGCCTCCAGATTGGCTTCCGCCGGGAGGGATCTGAGGACATTGGTGAGGTTGAGGCCCGGGTTGCGAAAGGCTACCTTCACCAACACCTTCTGAAGAGCTCCCGCGCAGATCTTGCGCGACTCGTCGGCCAGCTGCTTTGGGATCCTTTCCCGGAGTCGCTGGAGGGCCGTCGCCACGCCCTTGAAGAACAGAGCGAGCTTGGCGCTGGATGGGAGGGTCTCATCGGAGGGATACTCGAGATCCCCCATCCCCAGCTGCGTCAGCTCCTTGTCGATGTCTGCGGCAGCATTCACAAGACCCTCCGTCCACTGCTCCAAAGTCTCTCTAAAATCATTCTGGGTGGCGGCAATGCTCTCCAGCAGCGCCTTGTCAGCCTTGATCTCCTTCTTCAGGGACGCCTCCTGCTCCCTGGCGCTGTCCAGCATCTTGGTCAAGGCAGCCAGCTTCAGCTCGAGATCGGTGTTGGAATACTTGGCGGCGCTAAGCTCCTTGACCTTCTCGGCGAGACGACCCTGCAGCTCACCAAAAGTGTAGGCGTCCTTATCGCGCTCATGCTTGAGCGCGGCAAGCGCTTCACCGCTCGCCTTAAGATCAGCCTCCAGCTGCGCCACCTTCGTCTCTAGCTCCTTCTTGGCGGCCTCGGCAGCTGCGGCGGCGTCCTTTGTTTCCTTGAGAGCTCCGCTGAGTGTTTGCTCGCGCGCAGCAAGCTCCTCTTCATGGCTGTTCAGGCTGGCTTTCAGCTGCACCAGTCCGCCCTCCACTCCTCCCACTTGCTGCGGAACTCTCCTTCCAGATAAGCATCCTTCTTGCCGGCTTTCGAGATCCAGGCGATTCCGCCAGATAAAGGCTCTCCTTTCTCAACCCAAGGCAAAAAGAAATGGTGGAAAAGGGCTAGGTTTGGATGGATCCCGACAAAGTTTTCGCAGAGATGTGCGAAAACTGCCATGGTCAGGACAACATTGGGGGTGAAGTCAAGGAGGTGGAGCCCGTAGGTGTTCATGATATCACAAAAAATTCAGAAAAGGGCGGGCAGAACCCGCAGTAGAAGAACAAGGCGAATAAGGGATACCCAGTGGGATACTTATCCCAAGCAGTGGCTGGGAGTACCTTCGTGCGCGGATGCGCTCGCGTCCCCGTCGACCAGAAGAGGTAGAAGTCCTCCTTCAGCTCTGCCGGCTCAAGCCTCGGTGGGAAGATTGCCCGCTCCTTTCGCAGTGCCGCGAGCCGCTGCGCCTCGGCCGACTTCGCCTTCTCGGCTTTCGGAGCCATGGCGGGAATGGTGAGGGAGGACGACGACGTTGGTGGTGCTGGTGGCGATGGGGGCGGGGCGCTGCTATCCTTCGGCTTTGGGAAGAAGGGGAGTGGTGGAGATTCTCGAGGAGGGAATAGCAACAGGCAGATAGGCGAACTGCCCCTGTTCCCCCCGCTTATAAGGAAGGAGGGGGCGGACGGTCCGTCTTTCCGAATAAAGAACCACCCACGACCTCTCCCACGACGCCGCAATCGACGCGTGCCGTTCGGGGAGGGCGCGGTGGATGCGGAGTAAGGCACGACGTGACCCAGGCCGCGCGTGCCCGTGTCCTGTTTTGGGCCTGGCCCAACAGCGCTCGGCAC
This sequence comes from Aegilops umbellulata, assembly GCA_032464435.1. Classification (NCBI taxonomy): domain Eukaryota; kingdom Viridiplantae; phylum Streptophyta; class Magnoliopsida; order Poales; family Poaceae; genus Aegilops; species Aegilops umbellulata. The sequence goes on from CP136058.1 coordinate 360,369,563, forward strand.
CGTGTATGGCCCAGGCCCGGGGGCTCCTGTCGGTGTACTAGAGTAGGGGTACCCTAGTATCCTGAACTTGTGCACGGGCAATCGCAGCACCCCGTGGCAAGGCTTGCCAGGTGATCACCAAGGCCCTCTATGTTTCCTTTGGAGCCATTCAAGAACAAAGTATTTAAGCCAAGAAGGCAAGTCCCCGGCAAGAGGAGCTTGCTGGGAAGGCCACTCGAGGCACAAGACCCCGGCAAGAGGAGCTTGCCGGGAAGGCCAACCAGAGCATCTCAAGGAACTTACCGCGACGCGCCACGCGTCCCGGTAGGACCCGACGAGCGACAAGCTCCCGGACGCGGCAAGACAACGGCCGCGGCAAGGCATTTGCCGCGGCAAGCAACCACTCTGTGCCTGTGCTCCAGCTCACCCACCTACGCGTCGCTCTGGGACCCTTCCAGGCGTACGTGGCGGGAGGCTGTGCAGCCAGGGGTACACTGTGGCATGCAGCGCTAACAAGATCGCCATCGTGGCGAGCGGTGGCGCCCCTGACGGTCCCTTTTCTGCGCCGTCTGGGCGACGTAGATAGGCATTTAATGCCTTTGTCCCCTGCCGTCAGGTTTAGGTATGATTCACTGTGTAGGTAGCTGTACCTACCGCAGCACCTTTCCATTTTTGCCCTTGCCTACGTTGCCACCTGTTGGAGACCCCTTGAGCATATAAAAGGAGGCCCATGCACAACGTAAGGGGGGATCGCTCCCAGGGAGACGAACAGTAGAACACTCCCGCTCGGTCTCGTTAGCTGCTGGTGTGTACTGTAGCACTCAGCGCTCCCGAGCAAGAAATCAATACAATCCACAAAGCAGCAGTAGGAGTATTATCTCTCCGGAGAGCTCCGAAGCTTGGTAAAAAAACCTCGCGTGCCTCGCCTCAATCCGCTCTTTGCGCGACCTCCGCCCCCCACCGAACCGAGAAGGGGCTCCGTCCCCATAGGTGCTCGAGGAGCCAGACATCCCCGGCAGTGGACGACGATCAGGCCTACGAAGGGAATGACATGGAGCCGGGGAAGACACAGCAGTGGCTGCCCACGCGGTGGAGAGTACGAGGGTTGACTGGTTCGGCTGTCGTTACCGGAAAATAACAGGAGGTGTGGGTGAGTAGAGGGATAGACAGGCCAGGGATGCGAGTATATGATGGGTGTCGGTGTAAAAACCGGCGGATCTCGGGTAGGGGGTCCCAAACTATGCGTCTAGGCGGATGGTAACAGGAGACAAGGGGCACGATGTTTTTACCCAGGTTCGGGCCCTCTCGATGGAGGTAAAACCCTACTCATGCTTGATTAATATTGATGATATGGGTAGTACAAGAGTTGATCTACCACGAGATCAGAGGGGCTAAACCCTAGAAGCTAGCCTATGGTAGGATTATTGTTGTGTCCTACGGACTAAACCCTCCGGTTTATATAGACACCGAAGGGGGCTAGGGTTACACAGAGTCGGTTACAAGGTAGGAGATCTACATATCCGCATCGCCAAGATTGCCTTCCACGCCAAGGAGAGTCCCTCCCGGACACGGGACGAAGCCTTCAATCTTGTATCTTCATACTCCAACAGTCCGGCCAAAGGTTATAGTCCGGCTGTCCGGACACCCCCTAATCCAGGAATCCCTCAGTAGCCCCCGAACCAGGCTTCAATGACGATGAGTCCGGCGCGCAGATTGTCTTCGACATTGCAAGGCGGGTTCTTCTCCGAATTCCGAGTACCTGTTAAATGGTGTCCGACTTCTTGTGAATGTTGCGCTCCTTGGCTTCCACGTCAAATAATGGCCACCTTACACGTGTCAAGCGAATGTGAGGAGCCAGGGTATTTTTACATTCACCCCCTAGCCATGCAAATGAGCTGTCTATTAAAGAGACGAGGATTCTCAGATCCAAACCACACCATCCTCCTTTAGCGAGCATTCATCGGAGCGCGCCTGAAGAAATCCGTCCCAACATGGCCGGTCAGCGCAGCTCCTCCTCTCGTTCCCACAGCCCCAAGCCCGGAGATTGGGAGAGGTGTGCCGTCCCGCACAACCAATTAGTGAAGCTTCAGACCCAGGGATTTCTCCCCCCAGCGTATATGGTCCCAGTTTGAGCCGGGCTCGCCACCTACAATGGCGGAGAGCAAGCGGAGAGCTTTCCCAACCCCTCTAAGGGAGAGCGGGTGTGCCTTGTCCCTTATTTGATAAGGGGACTCGGATTTCCAATCCATCCGTTTCTCCGAGGGCTCATGGAGTTCTACGGCCTCCAGTTGCACAACCTTACCCTTGCCTCCATACTACATATTGCTGGCTATGTAGCCCTTTGCGAGCTGTTCTTGGGCTGCGAAGCTCATTTCGCATTGTGGAAGAAGTTGTTCTGCCTTGTGCCCCGTTCACAGAGGGGGTCAATATATCAGGTGGGCGGAGCCGAAGTATGGCGCATCACCGGGACCGGATACCTATCCGTAACCCCGAAGAAGGTGTCCGAAGACTGGCCTTCAGAGTGGTTTTACGTGGAAGATGTCCCTCTTCCGAATTCTATTCGGATCGGCCTTCCCGAGTATGATGATGCTCCTTTGAAGAAGCGCTTGAGCTGGCGGCCGCGAAGCCCTCAGGAGGAAGATGACGGAGACGTCCTTTACCTGATGGGCCGGATAAAGGTATTGGCTCAATCAAGACTGACCATGGCCGAAGTCATGGCAATATGCACTATGCGGGGGGTGCAGCCGCTTCAATATCGAGGCCACCCCATGTGGGATTTCAATGGGGAAGATGACGCCACCCGCTGTGGCCGCAAGGGGCCGGACTCGGCCGCCACCCTAGCAACAACCTTGTCCGATTTATACAAGGGAGAGGAAGAGGAATTCCTCCGCATCCAGCCACCAAATGGGTTTTCCATGTACAATCCTCCGAGCTGGGTAGGCCGCCATTTTTTATGCCCATCCGTTCCATATTCCCATAATTAAATGTTTTATCTCGCAAATTCACCGCAGGAACTGCGTAAGGCGGTAAGGGAGATCAACAGCTCACCTCCACAGCCAGAGGATCCTGAGCGGTCCCTCGACCCGGCCTTCAAAGAGGACCAGGATATATCCGTGGAGCTGATTGACAGGGTATTTTACCAGTTAAGCAGCGACGGCGCCTTGGCAGCCATTACGGCGGACTACCCTGGGCTGCTCCCAGCTTCGCAGGTGATCGAGATCATAGTCCCAACATCTTTGAAAATGATTCGTCTTTACACACTTCACTTACCGTATTCCGACGATGTTTTATAGAGAAGGCCCCAGGGACGTCACGCCGAGCCCGCGGCGACTAGCCAACAAGGGGCTTCGAGGCCGGGCAGGCTAAAAAGGAACACAGTCCGGACTGAGACGCCGACGTAGAGGTATGATTTGCCGCCTTACTCCATGGTATCGTCTTTAAAGACATAATAACTCCCGTGCTTTCTAGGAAGAAGAACGCTCGCCGGACTATATCCGAAGAGGTCGCCAATCATGCCTCAACCAGTCGGGCTCCAGGGCCGAACATGGAAGCGGAAGCGAACACGGGGCGCACGCCGGAGGCTCCTCCGACAGAGGATGCAGATAAAATGTCCGCCACAAATTCCGAGGTGGAGAGTGCCATGAACCACAGGCGTCGCCGAGCCGTTCTCTATGATGCTTGTTTCTCCCAAGAGGCATTTGATGCCTTCAACTCAGGAGACGCGTACCTCCGTGCTGCTCAAAATGGTCTAGCTAGAGCCACGGACCAGTATGTAAAGGATATACGGGTGAGGAAATTTAATGATTATATATAGTAGTAGCCCCTGAGAGTTGAAACAGTTAGAATAACTGATTTAAGGATCATTTGTTATGCAGGTTCTTACAGAAAAGAGTACTCAATTGTCCCATGAGCTTGAAGAGTGCAAGGCCCAACTTCAGGCCGCACTTGCCACAGAAGAGGAGTCCAAGAAGAACCCCTCTGGTAATACGTGTTTCAAATGATAGGTACCATGTAGAGTGCGGCATATATGCAAATCTGACAAGAAAATTGCAGATGACGCCGGAGGAAATCCAGATGAGCAACATCTCCTATGCCGGCTAGAGGCTGGCGAGAGCGTGCTTACGAGGGTTAGGCAGGAGAAGAATAATCTCCAGGATGCCAACACCCAGCTGAGTGTGGAACTAAAGGATGTGCATGCCCAATAGTCAGACTCCATGAAGGAGAATCAGCGGCTTTGACGCGGCATTTTCAGTAAGTGCTTGAACGAACTTTTAAGAAGAGTTCGGCGGAGAAGCCGACTAACAGAGTTATGTCTGTAGGTATGCTAACAGGTCGTCCCGCGGATGAAATGCCTGGGTCTGTGGGTGATCTTCTACCCGAGCTATCACAACTGCACGAACGAGCTCGGCAGGTGATGCAAGGCATTGCCCAGGCCTTATGGCCATCCTTCTCCGTGCCCGAAGGCCTTGGAGAGCTTGCGGAGAAGCTGAAGGGAGCATGGCGGCGCTTCCGATTATGGAAGATATCGGCCTACCGTCTAGGTGCCAGGGAAGCCTGGGCCATGGTGAAGACGCGGTATACCAAGGCTGACCCAAACCACATGGCCGAGGTCGGACCTATGGGGCCCGATGGGAAAGAGATCCCTATTAGCCTAGTGTACAGGCAAGTAGAATTGGCCGCAAAGTATTCCCAACAGGATTGTAGGCTAGACAGCCTGTTGAATGGTATAGAAGAGGAATTTAGTCAGTTAAAGTGACTATGTAATTGAAGTGACATGTGTAATGCCTTCTAGCCAGATTGTAGATCATTTGTCATGGAGGACCTTTTCGCTTAAACCTCTGGACCCGATAGTTCGGAGTGTATCCGAATACCCTCTCGGTTATGTAAGAACCGGGGCATGCGTGGAAACCAGGCGTAGGGGTCATTAGTGCTTGAACATACAAGTGCCCAACTAGTTATGTTATATTACATGGTTAGTAAGAAACATCTTCCAAGGAGAATAGTTCCGTTAGGGGTTCCTTTCCCTGGGTACGCATGCCCTAAAGTGCATGTCCGGACTGCGAAAAAAAAGTCACAGGAAAAAACATCTGGGGGCACATATGGAAAATAAATAAGTAAAAAAATCATCTTTTGTTCACCGACCGAATATTCCCTTAAGAACGCTAGCTTTCGGCTTCACCTAGTCTGAGGTACATATCCGGCTGACCCGACAGTAACAATCGCAGAGGTGCTCCCCTTATGCCCTAGTCAAATTAACGGGAACGTAGGGCATAAATACAAGAGCCAGGCAACCCAGCTTGGCCAAAACTTAAGTCATATCGATGCATATAATGGTGAAGAAAAGGTACATGCAGAAGCAGGATACATGTGCTGGGCATGAAGCCCGGATAAATAAGTAAGCTTCTGTGTAAGAAGCCCCCAGGTATAGTGATCGCATCTAGCGCGTCAATGGTGTGCAAGCAAGGCACGAGTTAGCCCTTGAAGGCATCGTAAAAGATAAAAGAAGAAGGAGAGAAAAGGACAGATAATGTATATTCAAAAAATGAACAGAGAAAGGAGACGAACACAGAGTCCGGCGCTAGGCGTAGAATCTTTGGAGCCTTGCTGCGTTCTATGGGTTCGGTTCAAGTCGATTATCCGATGCATCCCGCAGACGGTACGCTCTGCCGGTCAGAACTTGGTCAATGATGAAGGGACCCTCGCATTTGGGCTCGAGTTTGGTCTTTTTTTCTCCGGCAGGCGTAGAACTAGTTCACCAACGTTGTAAGTTTTGGCCCGTACTTCTCTGCTTTGGTATCTTCGAGCCTGTTGCTGATAGATTGTGGAACGGGCTTTTGCCATGTCGCGCTCCTCCTCCAGGGTGTCTAGATTGTCCTGCCGATCGAGCTCGGCTTCTCTTTCTTCGTACATGCGCACTTGAGGTGAGTCATGAATTATGTCGCAGGGCAGAACCGCCTCTGCGCCGTACACCATAAAAAGGGTATGTATCATGTAGTACGATTCGGCGTGGTCCGCAGCCCCCAGAGTACGGAGTCGAGCTCCTCTACCCAGTGCGTGTTAGATTCCTTTAGGGACCGCACTAATCTGGGTTTGATGCCGCTCATGATAAGACCATTTACTCACTTGACTTGACCGTTAGTTTGTGGGTGATAGACGGAAGCATAATCCAGCTTAATGCCCATGTTTTTACTCCAGAGTTTTACCTCGTCGGCAGTGAAGTTCGTGCCGTTATCAGTGATGATGCTATGGGGGACGCCATAATGGTGTACGACCACGGATATGAAGTCTATCACCGGTCCGAATTTGGCCGTTTTAACAGGTTTGGCTTCTATCCATTTGGTGAATTTATCCACCATGACCAGCAAGTATTTTTTCTTGTGGGTTCCTCCTTTAAGAGGTCCAACCATGTCAAGCCCCCAGACCGCAAAGGGCCAGGTAATGGGGATTGTGTGGAGGGCGGTTGGTGGCATATGGATTTGGTTTGCAAAGAGCTGACAACCGACACAACGTTGGACCAAGTCCTGTGCATCTGCCCGGGCCGTTGGCCAGTAAAAACCTGTACGGAAGGCCTTGCTTACTAGTGCCCGGGCTGCGGCGTGGTGGCCGCCAAGTCCGGCATGAATTTCTGCCAGAAGCTTCCGCCCTTCCTCTTCGGTGATGCACCTTTGAAGGACTCCGGTGGTGCTTTTCTTATAAAGCTCTCCCTCATGGACCCTATAGACTTTAGATCGCCGCACTATGCAGCGTGCCTCATTTTGGTCCTCGGGGAGCTTCTGCCTAGTTAAGTAGGCCAGGAATGGTTCTGTCCACGGGGCGATGATGCCCATTATTATGTGGGCTGAGGGTGTTACTTCGGTGGCAGAGCCTTCGATTATGTCAAAGCGTTCGGTATCATGCGTTGTGGCTGTGTCCAGACTATTGTTACTGGTGTCTCCTTCCCATACCACGGATGGCTTAAACAGCCTCTCCAAAAAGATGTTTGGGGGGACCGCATCACGTTTTGCGCCGATGCGTGCGAGGACGTCTGCCGCCTGATTGTTTTCCTGGGCCACATGGTGAAATTCGAGCCCCTCGAACCGAGCTGACATCTTGAGGACTGCGTTGCGATAGGCCGCCATTTTCGGATCCTTGGCATGAAAGTCGCCATTTATTTGGGATATTGCGAGGTTCGAATCCCCCCGCACCTCCTGGCATTGAATGCCCATGAATACTGCCATCCGGAGACCATGTAAAAGGTCCTCGTATTCGGCTGCGTTGTTGGAGTCTGTATACATTATCTGGAGTACGTATTGGATTGTATCTCCGGTTGGGGATGTCAGAGTGACGCCGGCCCCCAGACCAGCCAGCATTTTGGAGCCGTCGAAGTGCATGATCCAATTGGAGTATGCGCCGTACTCTTTAGGGAGTTCGGCTTCCGTCCACTCGGCGACGAAGTCGGCCAGCGACTTAATGGCTCTCCGTGGTTTGTACGTTATGCCGAACGGGAGGAGCTCAATGGCCCATTTGGCAATCCGTCCTGTGGCGTCGCGGTTGTTTATAATATCATTAAGTGGTACTTCCGAGGCTACTGTTATTGAACACTTTTGAAAGTAGTTTCGCAGTTTCCTGGATGCCATGAATACCGCGTATGCTATCTTTTTATAATGCGGATACCGTGACTTGCATGGAGTAAGGACAGTGGATACATAATAGACCGGCTTTTTTAGGGGGAATTTATGTTCATCTGTTTCTCGTTCGACGGCGAGCACTGCGCTTACAACTTGGTGAGTTGTCGCACTGTATAACATCATTGGTTCGCAGTGTTTGGCGCGGCTAGGATTGGGTTGGTTGCCAGTTTGGCCTTTATTTCTTCCAATCCGGCTGTGGCAGTATCCATTGAGCCATCCCTCCAGTTTCTGCCGCAGTATCCAACATGCTCTAAGGCTATGTGTTGGTATGGCGCCCTCTGTACTATGAATTTTGCAGGGTCCATTGAGCCATCCCTCCAGTACGGTTCCGTGCCCTGTAGAGAGTTTTTGCTTTTTGGTAGTTAACCTGGGTGTCTTGTGATAATGTACCCTTTTATTTCGGACTGGGTTCATATTCAGGGCCGAATTGTCCCAAAATTTTATTTCGGTTTTCCAGGCACTTTCCATCGCACAGTACTTTCGTACTATGGACACCAAATCGGCAAAACGTGTAATTTCACGGCGACTTATGGCGTTAAGGATTCCCTTGTCTGTGCAATTATTGCAGAAGAATGAGATTGCGTCTTCCTCGCGATAGTCCTTAACCTTGTTCATTACAAGGAGGAATCTGGCCCAATAATGATGTACTATTTCTTGGGGCTCTTGCTGATGTGGGAAAGATCACTTATGTTTGGGTGGGTGGGTGTAATTGAATGTGAAACCTCACCCGATCTGAGACCCAGGGGCCGAGGAGTTTCCAATCTTGGAAGTTCGGGTTCTGGGATGTCACCCGATAAATCTGGCCCGCTGCCTGACTCTAGATTCAGGGCTTGGGTGGTGTCCTCCCGCAAATGGGTATATGGCTCGGAGGGCTCAGGAATCCGGACGTAGTTAGTCCTCAAGATAGATGAAAGGTCGCCGCATTTTTCCTCCACCACCGCAATGTGATGGGTGACCGGTGGAGAGTTAATCTCCCTTTGATCGGGTTTAAGCCCAATCCGATCATAGTCTGTAGCGACTCCCAAGGCGGCGATGTGATCCAAGAGCTCGTTTAGGGAGGAGAGCTCCATTGGATCCATCTTCTCGGCAAGTTCTGAGTTGACGTGGAGGTTGTTTTCGATGACCCGAGAAGTCATTGTTGGCGCAGCAGCCGAACAGACGGTCATGATGAATCCACCTAGCCGGAGAGTTTGGCCGACAGCCAAAGCTCCCCCAGCGATAGTGCTGTCTTTAAAGGAGACATGACATCCTTTCGTATGGCGACTGCATAGTGGAACTCTCAATGAAAGCACCAATGTCGGTGTCAAAACCGGCGGATCTCGGGTAGGGGGTCCCGAACTGTGCGTCTAGGCAGATGGTAACAGGAGACAAGGGGCACGATGTTTTTACCCAGGTTCGGGCCCTCTCCATGGAGGTAAAACCCTACTCCTGCTTGATTAATATTGATGATATGGGTAGTAAAAGAGTTGATCTACCACGAGATCAGAGAGGCTAAACCCTAGAAGCTAGCATATGGTATGATTGTTGTTGTGTCCTACGGACTAAACCCTTCGGTTTATATAGACACCGGAGGGGGCTAGGGTTACACAGAGTCGGTTACAAGGAAGGAGATCTACATATCCGTATCGCCAAGCTTGCCTTCCACGCCAAGGAGAGTCCCTCCCGGACACGGGACGAAGCCTTCAATCTTGTATCTTCATAGTCCAACAGTCCGGCTAAAGGTTATATTCCGGCTGTCCGGACACCCCCTAATCCAGGACTCCCTCAACGGGGCCGTGAGGCCTGCTGATAACCCACAAGTATAGGGGATCGCAACAGTTTTTGATAAGTAAGAGTGTCGAACCCAACGAGGAGCTAAAGGTAGAATAAATATTCCCCCAAGTTCTATCGACCACTGATACAACTCTAAGAACACTTGATGTCGGGTGGTTAGTGCGACATATGCCAACGGGTGGCTTATCTGTGTGGGAGCCAGTAAGACGTCGCCGGTGCCTGGAAGCGGGATAAGGCGAAGACATGCACGCCGACGAATCTTACCCAGCTCCGGGGCTCTCCGTGGAGATAACACCTCTACTGCTGCTCTGCGGGGTCTCCGCATGATCACTCGATGAACAAGCAACTACAAAGTGCTCCTCGAGCTGTTTGGCGAGAGGAAGAAGAAGGGCAAGGCTAGCTCTACTCCTCTCTCTATGTGTGTGGTAACCTAGATGAGATCAACCCTTTGCATGGGTGCCCCGGGGGGTTTATATAGGCCTACCCCCGGGGGTACAATGGTAATCCGGCTGGGAGCGGGTCCCGGCCGTCAGCGTCTACGCTCGCCGGCTTCCGCGCCAGCTGCTGGGGCCCGCCGGCTGCCGGCATCTTGGTCGACAGGCAGGCCCTACGGCCTAGGGCTCTGCCAGTGGCTGGTTACTATTGCCTCAATCCTGATGATGAGGGCCTTGTCGAGGTAAGCGTGGCTACAGTGCCGCCGCCTGGCGGGCGATCACTGTAGCCGCACGTCGTCTTGTCTCCTTAATGGGGCGCCTTCTTCGAGGGAAGGAGCAAGCCGGCTTTGGGAAAGCCGGCCACGTCTTGGGCCGACCGGGGGAGGCCTGGCCGCCTTCGGGTGTCTCTCTACCCAAAGGGGCCCACCGCCCGTGGGCTGCGCTGACAGCCCGCCGTGGAGGGCGCCATAGTCATCATGGCAACAGTGCCGCGCCGGACGGGACAGGGCTACCCCGTACGGCGCACTGTGCCAGGCGTGCTCCGGGTTTTGGGGGTGGCAGGCTTCACTGTAGCCACGCCCCGTCCCATCGCCGTTATGTGGTTGCGGGCCTCGAGGGTACGAACTTGACCGCGCCGTGGGAGCCGGCTTCTTGGAGTCGGCCTTCTCGAGGCCGGCTTCTTGGAGCCGGCCCTCCCGCGGCTTTCTTCATGAGGGTTAAGGCCGGGCCGCCTCCCGACAGCCGGCCTGAGGGACAGCCGGCAGGCGGAAGGCGGCCCCATGTCTTGGTTTCTTGGAGGCCGGATTGGCTTGCAATTTTTTCTGCAGCGCCAAGGGGAGCCGGCTAGGCTACCCATGGTCATTTACCCCGACACTTGACGTTCGCTTTACCGGAAACAAGAATGAAACTAGAAGTACTTTGTAGGTGTTTTTGGGTAAGCTTGCAAGAAAGTAAAGAGCACATAAATAAAGACTAGGGTCTGTTTAGATGAAGACACAACTAAATTAGTTTTAGTAAAGAGCTTGTTTTCACGAGAAAGTTATTTGTCCTTCGGCAATCGATAACTAGACTGGTAATCATTATTGCAATTTTATTTGAGGGAGAGGCATAAGCTAACATACTTTCTCTACTTGGATCATATGCACTTATGATTGGAACTCTAGCAAGCATCCGCAACTACTAAAGATCATTAAGGTAAAACCCAACCATAGCATTAACATATCAAGTCCTCTTTATCCCATACGCAAACAACCTACTTACTCGGGTCCGTGCTTCCGTTCACTCACGCCACCCACTATAAGCAAATCATGAACATATTGCAAACCCTACAGCGGGAATCCCTCACGCTTGCGCGACACGGAGAGCACCATAGGACATCACCAATAATAAAACATGCAACTCAAACCAATCTTGATCATGAAATAACCCATAGGACAAAACGGATCTACTCAAACATCATAAGATAGCCATACATCATTGGGAAATAATATATAGTGTTGAGCACCATGTTTAAGTAGAGATTACAACAGATAAGATAGAGGTTACACAGCTGCATAGAGGGGGGAAGAGTTGGTGATGATGGCGGTGAAGTTGTTGGTGAAGATTGCAGTGATGATGATGGCCACGACGGCGGTCCGGCGCCACCGGAAGAGAAGGGGAGAGGGGTCCCCTTCGTCTTCTTCTTATTCCTTGACCTCCAACCTAGATGGGAGAAGGGTTTCCCATCTGGTCCTTGGCCTCCATGGCGTGGGAGGGGCGTGAGCCCCTCCGAGATTGGATCTGTCTCTCTTTCTCTCTCTGTTTCCATGTTCTGCTGCCCTTTCACCATTTCTTTTATATCCGGAGATCCGTAACTCTGATTGGATTGAAACCTTCGCCCAGATCTTTTTCCAAAAAATAGCTTTCTTGCGTCCAAAGTAGAGCATCAACCGCCTTATGGGTGGCCCACGAGGGTGGGGGCGCGCCTGTCTGGAGTGGTCGTGGGCCCCATCCTCATGGCCACCTCGGGCACCGTCTCGCGTTGATTTTCTTCCAAAAAATCACAAATATTCCAAAATAATTCTCCGTCCGTTTTTATCCCATTTGGACTCCATTTGATATGGGGTTTCTACGAAACATAAAACAGGCAAAAGATAGGAACTGGCACTGGGCACTGGATCAATATGTTAGTCCCAAAAATAGTATAAAAAGTTGCCAAAAAGTATATGAAAGTTGAATAATATTGGCATGGAACAATAAAAAATTATAGATACGACGAGACGTATCAGCATCCCCAAGCTTAATTCCTGCTCGTCCTCGAGTAGGTAAATGATAAAAAAGATAATTTTTGATGTGTTATGCTACCTAGCACAATCTTGATCATGTATCTAATCATGGCATGAATATTAAGACACGAGTGATTCAAAGCAATAGTCTATCATTTGACATAAAAACAGTAATACTTCAAGCCTACTAATAAAGCAATCATGTCTTTTCAAAATAACAAGGCCAAAGAAAGTTATCCCTACTAAATCATATAGTCTGGCTATGATCCATCTTCACCACACAAAATATTCACATCATGCACAACCCCAATGACAAGCCGAGCAATTGGTTCATACTTTTTAATGTGCTTCAGCATTTTCAACCCTCACGCAATACATGAGCGCAAGCCATGGATATAGCACTATAGGTGGAATAGAATATGATGATGGGGGTTATGTGGAGAAGACAAAAAAGGAGAAAGTCTCACATCGACGCGGCTAATCAACGGGCTATGGAGATGCCCATCAATTGATGTCAATGCGAGGAGTAGGGATTGCCATGCAACGGATGCACTAAGAGCTATAAATATATGAAAGCTCAAACTAAAAACTAAGTGGGTGTGCATCCAACTTGCTTGCTCATGAAGACCTAGGGCATTTGAGGAAGCCCATCGTTGGAATATACAAGCCAAGTTCTATAATGAAAATTCTCACTAGTATACGAAAGTGATAACTCAAGAGACTCTCTATATGAAGAACATGGTGCTACTTTGAAGCACAAGTGTGGTAAAAGGATAGTAACATTGCCCCTTTTTTGCGGGCTTCTTTGGCCCCCTTTTTATTTAGGCTTCTTTGGTCTCTTTTTTTGATGGGGAAATGCTCTAATTATGATGATCATCACACTTTTATTTACTTACAACTCGATATTACAACTCGATACTAGAACAAGGATATGACTCTATATGAATGCCTCCGGTGGTGTACCGGGATGTGCAATGATCTAGCGTAGCAATGACATCAAAACGAACAAGCCATGAAAACATCATGCTAGCTATCTTACGATCATGCAAAGCAATATGACAACAAATGCTCAAGTCATGTATATGATGATGATGGAAGTAGCATGGGAATATATCTCGGAATGGCTATGGAAATGCCATGATAGGTAGGTATGGTGGCTGTTTTGAGGAAGATATAAGGAGGTTTATGTGTGATAGAGCGTATCGTATCACAGGGTTTGGATGCACCGGCGAAGTTTGCACCAACTCTCGAGGTGAGAAAGGGCAATGCCCGGTACCGAAGAGGCTAGCAATGATGGAAGGGTGAGAGTGTGTATAATCCATGGACTCAAGATTAGTCATAAAGAACTCATATACTTATTGCAAAAGTTTGTTAGCCCTCGAAGCAAAGTACTACTACGCATGCCCCTAGGGGGATAGATTGGTAGGAAAAGACCATCGCTCGTCCACGACCGCCACTCATAAGGAAGACAATCAATAAATACCTCATGCTCCGACTTCGTTACATAACGGTTCACCATACGTGCATGCTACGGGAATCACAAACCGCAACACAAGTATTTCTACAATCCACAACTACCCACTAGCATGACTCTAATATCACCATCTTTATATCGCAAAACTATTGCAAGGAATCAAACATATCATATTCAGTGATCTACAAGTTTTATGTAGGATTTTATGACTAACCATGTGAATGACCAGTTCCTGTCATCTCTCTAAATAGATATAAGTGAAGCAAGAGAGTTTAATTATTTCTAAAAAATATATGCCCACTCTCTAACAAATATAAGTGAAGCAAAAGAGCATTCTACAAATGGCGGTTGTCTATGTAAATAGAAACAGGCAATCCAAGCTTGAAATGATATAAGTGAAGCACATGAAGCATTCTATAAAGCCATACTCAAAAGATATAAGTGAAGTGCAAAGAGCATTCTATAAATCAACCAAGTACCATCTCATATCATCATAGTGCATAAAAGAAAATAGAAAACTAAATGCAAAAGACGCTCCAAGATTTGCACATATCACATGAATGAAACGAATCCGAAAACATACCGATAATTGTTGAAGAAAGAGGGGATGCCTTATGGGGCATCCCCAAGCTTAGACACTTGAGTCTCCTTGAATATTTAATTGGGGTTCCTTGGGCATCCCCAAGCTTGATCTCTTGCCTCTCTTCCTTCTTCTCACATCGAGACCTTCTCGATCATCGAACACTTCATCCACACAAAACTTCAACAGAAAACTCGGTAAGATCCGTTAGTATAATAAAGTAAATCACTACTCTAAGTACTGTTGCAAACCAAGTTTTTGCATTGTGTCTACTGTAATATAATTTTTCATGGCTTAATCCACTGATATAAATTGATAGTTTCATCAAAACAAGCAAACTATGCATCAAAAAACAGAATCTGTCTAAAACAGAATAGTCTGTAATAATCTGAACATTCATCATACTTATGATACTTGAAAAATTCTGCCAAAATTAGGAAAAATAAAAAATTTGTATATAAGGACAGTGCAGAAAGAATCAGAACCATTTGACGTTCCAGAAAAATATGTAAAATCTTGCACTACAGCCAAAGTTTCTGTCCTGCACCGCACAAACCAACAAGCATTGTAAACATCCTAAAGGCAAACCTTGGCACATTATTTTTATAATACAATGGAATTGTACAAGGGGATTGAAAAGTTTCTGTAATTAAGATTCACAAAGTTTCCGTGAGCATGAACAAAGTTCAAGGAGCTCTCCCACTTCAACAATGCTTGTCTTTCTCACTTTCGCTGTTCTTTTTTGAAAAAGTTTTGGGTTCCCCTCTTTATTTTTGTTGTTTTTAAACTATATGAAAGCACTCAACAGAAATAAATGGCTCTCTAAAACTTCCGGGTTGTTTCCCTGGCAGCGCTTTCTTTAAAGCCATTAAGCTAGGCATATAATGCTCAAGTAGTGAATCCACCCGGATCCCAAGGTATATCAAAGCCAATTTTAATTAACAATGATTTGTAATTTAGTAGTGAGCACAAAGTAACATATATCAAGCAATGACGAAGTCTAACTCTCTTCCTATGCATCGGCATGTCATAAAAGAACAATTCATGCACACAAAGTAAAGACCAATGCATAGTATAAATAGTTTCTTGCAATTTTATCGTGTGGGAAACATAGAGAGGTGGAGATATAGTTCCTCTCTCATAATAATTGCAAGTAGGAGAAGCAAGCACATGCATATTATATCTATCAAAATCATCATGTGCAACGGTAAAAGGCAACCCATCAATGTAATCCTTAATAAAAGCAAACTTTTTCGATATAGTGTAATTGGGAGAATTCAAAAAGATAATAGGACTATCATGCGTGGGTGCAGTAGCAACAATTTCATGTTTAACATAAGGAACTATAGCAAGTTCATCTCCATAAGCATAGTTCACATTGGCATCTTGGCCACAAGCATAGCAATCATCATCGAAAAGGGATATTTAAAGAGAATCAACGGGATCATAACAATCATCATAGCAATCATCCTTCGGTAAGCACGAAGGGAAATTAAACAATGTATGAGTTTAAGAGTTACTCTCAATAGAAGGTGGGCACGAGTAGCTAATTCGCTCTTCCTCCTTTTGTTCTTCGCTCTCCTCCTCACATTTTTCATCCAATGAGCTCATAGTTTCATCAATTTCTTCTTCCATAGACTCCTGCAAAATGTTAGTCTCTTCTTGGACAGCGGAGTAGTCCTCAATATATGGTTCAACATAGGCATTAGAAGCATAATTATCATAGCAATATTTAAGTATGGCAAAATTTTCAGATTTGTAAATAGTAGCATCATACGTTTCAATCAAAGAAGCAATTTCATAAGCACCCTTAAAAGCAACAAATTCCTCAATTTGTTGAATATGATAGTAATTATTAGCACCTTTAGCATAAGAAGATACGATTCCATTATCACAAAACTCACATTGATAGGGAAGGTGTTTCTTAGGGTTTTCAGAACAACAAGTAATATCATATATTTCGCATAAATTCCAAGCATAGCATTGCAAACGATGAATTTGACCTAGTAAATTTTTCCCTTTTTCAGATATTCGGTGTCGCACATAACAAGCATGCTCATCTAAAGATTTGCCCTCAACTAAGCTAGTGGGGTTTTAGCACGAGCACATAGGGATCAAAGATGATCCAAGTAATAAGCTTCAGGAGTACGATAGATTTTGAGTGGTTCTTCAACCCTTGGTTCAGTAGGTACAACTATTTTTTTTGGTATTTTGCGTTTCCTACCCATAACTAAAGATAGAAAATAACTAAGAACAACAAATAAAAATTACTTAGTGATAAAGCAAACAAGCACACACGAGAATATTCACCCCACGCTATTGCTCCCCGGCAACGGTGCCAGAAAAAGGTATTGATAACCCACAAGTATAGGGGATCGCAATAGTTTTTGATAAGTAAGAGTGTTGAACCCAACGAGGAGCTAAAGGTAGAATAAATATTCCCTCAAACTCTATCGACCATCGATACAACTCTACGCACACTTTACGTTCGCTTTACCGGAAACAAGAATGAAACTAGAAGTACTTTGTAGGTGTTTTTGGGTAAGCTTGCAAGAAAGTAAAGAGCACGTAAATAAAGACTAGGGGCTGTTTAGATGAAGACACAACTAAAATAGTTTTAGTAAAGAGCTTGTTGTCACGAGAAAGTTATTTGTCCTTAGGCAATCGATAACTAGACCGGTAATCATTATTGCAATTTTATTTGAGGGATAAGCATAAGCTAACACACTTTATCTACTTGGATCATATGCACTTATGATTGGAACTCTAGCAAGCATCCGCAACTACTAAAGATCATTAAGGTAAAACCCAACCATAGCATTAACGTATCAAGTCCTCTTTATCCCATATGCAAACAACCTACTTACTCGGGTCTGTGCTTCTGTTCACTCATGCCACCCACTATAAGCAAATCATGAACATATACAACGGGAATCCCTCATGCTTGCGCGACACGGAGAGCACCATAGTACAGCACCAATAATAAAACATGCAACTCAAACCAATCTTGATCATGAAATAACCCATAGGACAAAACAGATCTACTCAGACATCATAAGATAGCCATACATCATTGGGAAATAATATATAGCGTTGAGCACCATATTTAAGTAGAGATTACAGCGGGTAAGAGAGAGGTTACACCGCTTCATAGAGGGGGGAAGAGTTGGTGATGATGGCGGTGAAGTTGTTGGTGAAGATTGCGGTGATGATGATGGCCACGACGGCATTCCGGCGCCACCGGAAGAGAAGGGGAGAGGGGTCCCCTTCGTCTTCTTCTTCTTCTTCCTTGACCTCCTCCCTAGATGGGAGAAGGGTTTCCCTCTGGTCCTTGGCCTCCATGGCGTGGGAGGGGCGAGAGCCCCTCCGATATTGGATCTGTCTCTCTGTCTCTCTGTCTCTCTCTGTTTCTGCGTTCTGTTCTGCTGCCCTTTCATCGTTTCTTTTAAATCCGGAGATACGTAACTCCGATTGAATTGAAACCTTCGCCCAGATCTTTTTCCAAAAATTAGCTTTCTTGCGGCCAAAGTAGAGCATCAACCGCCATACGGGTGGCCCACGAGGGTGGGGGGCGCGCCTACCTGGAGTGGCCGTGGGCCCCACCCTCGTGGCCACCTCGGGCACCGTCTCATGTTGATTTTCTTCCCAAAAATCACAAATATTCCAAAATAATTCTCCGTCCGTCTTTATCCCGTTTGGACTCCGTTTGATATGGGGTTTCTACGAAACATAAAACATGCAAAAGATAGGAACTGGCACTGGGCACTGGATCAATATGTTAGTCCCAAAAATTGTATAAAAAGTTACCAAAAGTATATGAAATTTGAATAATATTGGCATGGAACAATCAAAAATTATAGATACGACGGAGACGTATCACCTGCCCGGTAGCACAACCGACCACGAGAGGCGGGAGCAGGTGGTTCCGACGGCGTTGGTTTGGGCGGCTGGGGCAGGAAGATCAGAGACTGAAGAAGCACGATTGCCGTTAGATTGACGTCTAACGGTCTGACGTTGGTAGAGTCGATTGTTGACTAAGTTTCTTTTTTGATAAACCTTGTGTACACATGAACTTAGTAGGCCCACAAGTCAGCCTCCAAATCCGTGGCAGACAACATAGAGCCCATTTGCTATTTTTTTATAATTTGTAGCCCATTTGCTAATTCTTAAGTAATTTATTACAACCCATTTTTTGCCCAGGAGCACGGTCAAAAAGTTCAACCTTATTTTGCATATTTCGGTGGAGTCCGAACTTTTGTAATCCCGAAATGATAAACATTTTTTAAGAACTTATTGATTTGCGAGAAAAATCGTTTTGTTTTTGTAAGCAAATAAGACATGGGACAATTGAGTTGGTTTAAGGGAAAACCACTGGTAAAAAAAATCAGCGCCGGGAGGGAAAACAACAACGAAAATAAGGATATAAATATGAAAAGTGAATTTTATGTATTTTCAATATAATGATACATGTACATGAACTAGTAAAACTATAGGTAGAGATTAGAAAACAGATGTAGGACATGCGTTTCAAGAGGAAAATAGAACTGGGCTGTGTGTTTGATTCAGTAAAAAAAGTGCCTGCGGATGTTGTAAGACAAAATATAACTAACGCTGGCGAGCCAGAGGCCAGTAGATATCTACTAGATCTTTGTGCCCCATTGTCATCATGAGTTGGGCCTGTTAAAAACAAAACCAAGCCTAGGCAGTCTACAGCCCAGTTGAAACTTGCTCGACCTGAAAAAACAATATACGTGCTCAATAAACGAGAGAATTCTGCAAGTACAGACTAATAAATGGGATGCAGCAGGGATATTGTTTTTTCATCATGATAATAAGAGCATGCACTTGTTTTGAAAAATTTGGACAACTGGGAATTCGAACGACATGTGCTTATGCTACCCATCAAACAAAAATCAGGTGCCTGAAAATTCGTTTCGAAACAAATGATTCTGCTTTATATCCACGTCGACCCTCGACATGATGGTTGGAAGCAAACACCAAGTTCATACCAAAAGATCGTTAACAACAATACCAACTTGCGGACGACAAGGTAGTACAAGTACCAAGACCAAACTAACTTATAATCTTTTTACTCCTGGCCCTAGTGTTCGTCTGGTAGAAAATCTTGTAGAGGACCAGCTACCGCTCCTTATCTTGCTCCAGGTCCTCGAGGTGGTACTGGTGCATCACCCAGTTGGTCCTCTGCTGGTCGAAGTTCTTGTTGGTGTGCAGCACCAGAACCTTTTTGCTGCCCGTCTGTCGGCCGTTGACCATCACCGACAAGGTATTGCCGGTGTTGTGCCACATCGCGTGCATGCCGCACTCCGACTATATCTTGCGATGCGTCCACGTGCCCCTTTTGAACGCCCTGGAATTGCGCTGGAAGAAATGCTTGCTTAGGCCACTCAGTGTGATACCTGCAGTATTGTCGAATACAGGTTTTAGTGTATGTAGTTGGCATTTTCATAACATCTTTGGCATGTTACAGTCACTTGTTTCACTTTTTATTAACTATCAAATTGTAATTGCTTTACCAAGTCTGCATCTAGAAAGAAAAATAGAGCTATAAACAAAGGAATATGTTTGTGCAAGTAGACGGCCGATCGGTGTCTTACCTGGAAGTTTCTCAGGACCGGTGTAGCATATGACGTGCTTGCTATCGATGGTTGGTATGAACAAATTGATGAGAGGGTGAGATCTCACGCTGTCAGCACTCACTTTGGCCTTAAGGTGCTCGATCAGCTCCTGATCCATGGGATCGAATTTGACACCAGCCGACAGCACCGGCCAATCCTTCTTTGACTTGCATGGGTTAATTCCAGTTATATGGTACTCAATGTATGATCAATCGACTGTTTTAAGTGAATGATGAAAGATTTTGACAGATAAGTGGTACTCCAAATCTGAAGTCTAGAATACCCGAACACGCCGTCGGGATTCTTGTGTCACCTCACGCGCAGCGTGTTGTCACGTCAATTCGATGTGTGGACATGATGAATAATTTGACCGACGTATACGAGTACTGCTACTATACTACTTACTAGTCGTATTTAGTGTCACATTATAACCATAGGTTTAACTAACAAGTACGCACTTGAAGCCTAAGTGATATATATATATATATATATATATATATATATATATATCACAACATCTCCATCATCATTATTAGTACATCCTGCGCATGTGAGTTAGGATGTACTTGATCCCAGAAAGGTATCTATCCTTCAAACCAGAGGAGTGCTTCAACTAACATTAGTACATAATATCCAACAAAAGAGGTTCATGCTACAGCAGCAGAATACATGGCTCAGTCTACATATCAGTACGAATCAAGTTGTGCATATTTGATGTTGGCATGAACCACATCGCCACATGTCGGGTTTGCAAAAGCCATCCATCGCATGGAAGCTTGACGCCTTTCACACACTGAAGATTATCTCGCAACAAGCTGTGTCGACGAATCTCTGGATATGGTGATTCATGAAACCCATGGTATGATGTGTAAACACAGTCCCCCTGACGAATGGAGGTTGCATAGCGCGGTAATCATCGCCGGTGATATGATCGATGATTGGTTGGATGATCGGGTAATTGAGCCCGAGGAACATGGAGTGGTTGCCGAGGCTGTAAACCTGCCTCTAGTTGAATACGCCTGGCCCAACGGAGCTGGGATCTTTCTTGAACACGAAGCAGCCATAGCCATCAATGTCACAGACGCCCCAGGCATTGTACTACATGTGGTTTGAGGAAATGGTTTGGTCAATTTGGTACATGCAAATGAGCATCAAATGACCACCGTCAGCTGAACGAGCGATAAACCACCACCCATCGGCTGGTATGATTCCAGGTCCTGGAATCATGAAGGCCAGCGCATTTGCGTCTGCTGCAACAATTCAAATTGGAGACCAAAAGGACAAAAATAAACAATCATGTTCAGAGTATGTGTGGAATTAAGATTATTATAACGGTGACACATATCATAGACAGAGAATTGCAATGCCGTGGTCATAATCATACCCCAAGTTAAAATAAATAAGCCAATGGCTTTCATATTCTAGCAATATATCATGGTTCAAACATCATGTAACAATGAGAGGAAAACATATATGATAGGGCCTACTCATATTCTACCTTAGCACTTACTACAGTTATCATATCAACTCTAAGCAATAACATGCGTTGTTATAAAAATCCTGGAAATGAGAGTAACATATAGAAATCATGAGGTTATACTCATAATATCTATTCTAACAATCATTAGATACCAATTGTTCTCATATCAACTCTAACAATAACATGTGTGGTCATAAAAATCTAGGAAATGAGAGGAACATATAGCAATGATGTGGTTATAGACATACTATATATTCTAAATTTGTAACAATGAACAGGCAGTCATATTCTTAAGGTAAAGATGAGATGAGATAGAACAATTACACGACGATAGATTCCACCAGTATAGGCAGCCAATCTGTGCGTCGACCGCATAAACGATGCCATCATGCATGCACTATAGCATCAGACATAAGTGTTGGGTGAAGAGGATCGACGATGAGCCATAACCATGTATGGAGACCGGATTCCAGATAGACTAATCCCATGTTGAACACGACAATGAGCTTGTAATCCATGTAGTCTTCTGATGGTGTGGGCACTTCACAGATTACAACCTTCAGCAAACAGAGGTCGAGCCAAAAGCTCGACGCGTCTCGTGCGTAGTAGGCAGGAGTGTCCGGCGGGCCGTGAGGCTCGATGGTGGGGGTATCCAAAGATGTAAGGGTGATCTCTCGCTGGGTGTAGATATCCACGAGACGCCACGGACTACCAGATTGGTGGATGAGGACGATCCAGTTGGCATTCATGCCTGCCTAGTAGTGGCCGTGCATGAAGGGCAGGTGGACGGGTAGTGGTAGCATGTCGAGGGGCACCACGGCAACCTCCGTAGGATCATCAAGTCGGTGTGTGGGCCACCTGC
Organism: Aegilops umbellulata; assembly: GCA_032464435.1. Lineage (NCBI taxonomy): Eukaryota > Viridiplantae > Streptophyta > Magnoliopsida > Poales > Poaceae > Aegilops > Aegilops umbellulata. Next base: position 360,391,712 of record CP136058.1, read on the forward strand.
GAGGATCGAGCATCAGCAAGTGATACGTCTCCAACGTATCTATAATTTTTTATTGCTCCATGCTATATTATCTACTGTTTTGGACTATATTGGGCTTTATTTTCCACTTTTATATTATTTTTGGGACTAACCTATTAACCGGAGGCCCAGCCCAGAATTGCTGTTTTTTTTTTGCCTATTTTAGTGTTTCGAAGAAACGGAATATCAAACGGAGTCCAAACGGAATGAAACCTTCGGGAACCTGATTTTCTCATCAGATATGATCCAGGAGACTTGGACTCTCCGTCAAGAAAGAAGAGAGGCGGTCACGAGGGTGGAGGGCGCCCCCCTAGGGCACGCCCCCTGCCTCGTGGGCCCCTTGAAGCTCCACCGACGTACTCCTTCCTCCTATATATACCTACGTACCCCCAAACGATCAGAACAGGAGCCAAAAACCTAATTCCACCGCCGCAACCTTCTGTACCAACGAGATCCCATCTTGGGGCCTGTTCCGGAGCTCCACCGGAGGGGGCCATCATCACGGAGGGCTTCTACATCATCATAGCCCCTCCGATGAAGTGTGAGTAGTTTACCTCAGACCTTCGGGTCCATAGTTAGTAGCTAGATGACTTCTTCTCTCTTTTTGGATCTCAATACAATGTTCTCCCCCTCTCTCGTGGAGATATATTCGATGTAATCTTCTTTTTGTGGTGTATTTGTTGAGAACGATGAGTTTTGGGTTTATGATCAAGTCTATCTATGAACAATATTTGAATCTTCTCTGAATTCTTTTATGTATGATTGGTTATCTTTGCAAGTCTCTTCGAATTATTAGTTTGGTTTGGCCTACTAGATTGGTTTTTCTTGCAATGGGAGAAGTGCTTAGCTTTGGGTTCAATCTTGCGGTGTCCTTTCCTAGTGACAGAAGGGGCAGCAAGGCACGTATTGTATTGTTGCCATCGAGGATAACAAGATGGGGTTTTAATCATATTGCATGAAACTATCCCTCTACATCATGTCATCTTGCTTAAGGCGTTACTCTGTTTTTAACTTAATACTCTAGATGCATGCTGGATAGCGGTCGATGAGTGGAGTAATAATAGTAGATGCAGGCAGGAGTCGATCTACTTGTCTCGGACGTGATGCCTATATACATGATCATACCTAGATATTCTCATAACTATGCTCAATTCTGTCAATTGCTCAACATTAATTTGTTCACCCACCGTAGAATACTTATGCTCTTGAGAGAAGCCACTAGTGAAACCTGTGGCCCCCGGGTCAATTTTCATCATATCAATCTCCATCACTTTATTATTACGTTGCCTTTTACTATTTACCTTTCATCTTTATATCAAAAATACCAAAAATATTATCTATCAGATCTCACTTTCGTAAGTGACCGTGAAGGGATTGACAACCCCTAATCGCGTTGGTTGCATTGAGCTATTTGTTTTGTGTAGGTACGAGGGACTCACACGTAGCCTCCTACTGGATTGATACCTTGGTTCTCAAAAACTGAGGGAAATACTTACGCTACTTTGCTGCATCATCCTCTCCTCTTCGGGGAAATCCAACGCAGTGCTCAAGAGGTAGCAAGATGAATTTCTGGCGCCGTTGCTAGGGAGGTCTACGCAAAATTCAACATACCAAGTACCTATCACAATTCCTTATCTCTCACACTACATTATTTTCCATTTGCCTCTCGTTTTCCTCTCCCCCACTTCACCCTTGCCGTTTTATTCGCCCTCTCTTTTCCGTTCGCCTTCTTCCCGTATGTATCTTTGTTTGTGTTTCCATGTGCCTTCTATTTGCTTGCATCTTTGCTTGCTAAAAATCTATTGATATGGATCCACTTAAAGTGTTCTACTTGGATCATCTTCGATCCTTATGAGCTCGTGCTGAAACCCCAACTAGCCTAGTTGATGGGAAATCTTTAGATGAGCATGCTCATTTTGTGCGTCATCGTTTGTCTGAAAAAGGGAGACTCTTACGGCATCATATAAATAGTTTGCTATGCTATGCTTGGAATCTCTGTGAAATGTGTGATTTTACTTGTTGCTCTAAGAACCCTAAAAAACACCTTCCCTACCTATGTGAGTTCAATGATAATGAAATCTTATCTTCTTATGCAAGGGGTGTTTATAGTTACTATGATATCGAACAAATTGAAGAATCTATCGTTTTTAAGGGTGCTCATGAAGTTGCTTCTTTGATTGAAAAGTATGATTTTACTCTCAAAAAATCTGAAAATTCCGTCATACTTAAATATTGCAATGAAAACCTTGCTCATAATGTCTATGTCCAAGAATTTATTGAAAGAATGACTATTGCTTTGGAAGAAAATAATGATATGCATGAATCTAGAGATAATGATGATTCCGATGATTTGGTTGAAATATCCCTTGATGAACATGATGGTTGCTATTCTTGTGGCCATGATGCCAATATTTATGAAGACGAATTTGCTATGGTTTCTTATGTTAAAAATGAGATCGTTGCTATTGCACCCATGCTTGATAGCTCCCTCAATGAAAAGCATGATTTCAATGATTTGACTATAAATTCTCTTGATGTTAATTGTGCTAATAATATGCAAAACCCTAAGCTTGGGGATGCTAGTTTTTCTATGTCTACTACTTGTTGCAATGATCATGATTGGGGTGATTCTTCTTATGATCCTGAAAATTTATTTAATCCCCATGACGAATATGAGATCGATAATATTGTTTGCAATAATATTGAAAGTGGGTTTGGAAGAGTGTCAACTTTAGATCCCACATATTTGGAGAATATTCAATTTTATGAAATTTTTGATAAAAGTGGGTTTGGAGAGGTCATGACTTTAATTAATGTTAATCCCACTATTTTGGAAGAGTGTCAACTTTCATGCATGTGGACCGTGTTGAAAATATTTTATATGATAGCTATATTGTTGAATTTGCTTATGATCCTACATGTAATTACTATGAGATAGGAAAATATGGTTGTATAAATTTTCATGTTACTAAATTACCTCTCATCATGTTGAGATTGCTATCGTCTCTTTCTTCTTCCTTCCATATGCTTGTTTTTGCTTGCCTTGATAATTTGTTTGCTTATAAAATGCCTATGCATAGGAAGTATGTTAGACTTAGCTATATTTGTCACATGCTATTTGATTCTCTCTTTGTGCTTCAATTCTTGTCTTTTATGTGAGCATCATTAAAATTATCAATGCCTAGCTAAGGGCGTTAAACGATAGCGCTTGTTGGGAGGCAACCCAATTTTATTTTCTAAGTTTTTTGCTTTTTGCTTCTGTTTAGGAATAAATAATCCATCTACCTTCTATTTAGATGTGGTTTTATGTTTTAATTAGTGTTTGTGCCAAGTTAAACCTATAGGATCTTCTTGGGTGATAGTTATTTGATCTTGCTGTAATTCCGAGAAACTTTCTGTTCATGAAAACAATTGTTGAAAATCACCAGAACGCGATAAAAAACTGATTCCAGTTGCTGCTGATCAATAAAAAAATTGTCTAGGTCTTCCTATTTTGGTAGATTTTTTGGAGTTCCAGAAGTTTGCGTTAGTCAAAGATTACTACAGACTGTTCTGTTTTTGACATATTCTGTTTTTCATGTGTTGTTTGCTTATTTTGATGAATCTATGGCTAATAAAATAGTTTATAATCCATAGAGAAGTTGGAATACAGTAGGTTTAACACCAATACAAATAAAGAATGAGTTTATTACAGTACCTTGAAGTGGTCTTTTGTTTTCTTTCGCTAACGGAGCTCACGAGATTTCTGTTGAGTTTTGTGTTGTGAAGTTTTCAAGTTTTGGGTGAAATATTTTGATGGATTATGGAACAAGGAGTGGTAAGAGCCTAAGCTTGGGTATGCCCATGGAACCCCCAAGATAATCCAAGGACACCAAAAAGTCAAAGCTTGGGGATGCCCCGGAAGGCATCCCCTCTTTCGTCTACTTCCATCGGTAATTTTACTTGGAGCTATATTTTTATTCACCACATGATATGTGTTTTGCTTGGAGCGTCTTGTATGATTTGAGTCTTTGCTTTGTAGTTTGCCACAATCATCCTTGCTGTACACACATTTTGAGAGAGCCATACATAAATTGGAATTTTATAGAATACTCTATGTGCTTCACTTATATCTTTTGAGCTTTATAGTTTTGCTCTAGTGCCTCACTTATATCTTTTAGAGCACGGTGGTGGATTTGTTTAATAGAAACTATTGATCTCTCATGCTTCACTTAGATTATTTTGAGAGTCTTAATTAGCATGGTAATTTTCTTAATAATAATATGCTTGGTATTCAAGATTTGTAAAAACTTTCTTTTGAGTGCGTTGAATACTAAGAAAAGATTGATGCTTGATAATTATTTTGAGATATGAAGATGGTGATATTAGAGTCATGCTAGTTGAGTAGTTGTGGATTTGGGGAATACTTGTGTTAAAGTTTGTGATTCCCGTAGCATGCACGGATGGTGAACCGTTATGTGATGAAGTCGGAGCATGATTTATTTATTGATTGTCTTCCTTATGAGTGGCGGTCGGGGACGAGCGATGGTCTTTTCCTACCAATCTATGCCCCTAGGATCATGCGCGTAATACTTTGCTTTGATAACTTCTAGATTTTTGCAATAAGTATTTGAGTTCTTTATGACTAATGTTGTGTCCATGGATTATACACACTTTCCTTCCTTCCACCATTGCTAGCCTTTCTAATACCGCACACTTTTTGCCGGTATCATACACCCACCATATACCTTCCTCAAAACAGCCACCATACCTACCTATCATGGCATTTCCATAGCCATTCCGAGATATATTGCCATGCAACTTTCCACCGTTCCGTTTATTATGACACGCTCCATCATGGTCATATTGCTAGCATGATCATGTAGTTGACATCGTATTTGTGGCAAAGCCACTATTCATAATTCTTTCATACATGTCACTCTTGATTCATTGCATATCCCGGTACACCGCTGGAGGCATTCATATAGAGTCATACTTTGTTCTAGTATCAAGTTGTAATTGTTGAGTTGTAAGAAAAATAAAAGTGTGATGATCATCATTTTTAGAGCATTGTCCCAAGTGAGGAAAGGATGATGGAGACTATGATTTCCTCACAAGTCGGGATGAGACTCCAGACGAAAAAAAGAAAAAAGAAAAAGAGGCCATAAAAAAAGGAAAAGGCCCAAATAAAAAAATGAGAGAAAAAGAGAGAAGGGACAATGTTACTATCCTTTTACCACACTTGTGTTTTAAAGTAGCACCATGATCTTCATGATAGAGAATCTCTCATTTTGTCACTTTCATATACTAGTGGGAAATTTTTCATTATAGAACTTGGCTTTTATATTCCAATGATGGGCTTCCTCAAAATGCCCTAGGTCTTCGTGAGCAAGCGAGTTGGATGCACACCCACTTAGTTTCTTTTGTTGAGTTTTCATATACTTATAGCTCTAGTGCATCCGTTGCATGGCAATCCCTACTCACTCACATTGATATCTATTGATGGGCATCTCCATAGCCCGTTGATATGCCTAGTTGATGTGAGACTATCTTCCCATCTTTTTGTCTTCTCCACAACCACCATTCTATTCCACATATAGTGCTATATCCATGGCTCACGCTCATGTATTGCGTGAAGATCGAGAAAGTTTTGAAAATGTCAAAAGTATGAAAAAAATGCTTGGCTTGTCATCGGGGTTGTGCATGATTTAAATACTTTGTGTGGTGAAGATAGAGCACAGCCAGACTATATGATTTTGTAGGGATAACTTTCTTTGGCCATGTTATTTTGAGAAGACATAATTGCTTTGTTAGTATGCTTGAAGTATTTTTTTATGTCAACATGAACTTTTGTCTTGAATCTGTCGGATCTGAGTATTCATACCACAATTAAGAATAATTACATTGACATTATGCCAAGTAGCACTCCGCTTCAAAAATTCTCCTTTTATCATTTACCTACTCAAGGACGAGCTAGAATTAAGCTTGAGGATGCCTGACACGTCTCCAACGTATCTATAATTTTTGATTGCTCCATGCTATATTATCTACTGTTTTGGACTATATTGGGCTTTATTTCCCACTTTTATATTATTTTTGGGACTAACCTATTAACCGGAGGACCAGCCCAGAATTGATGTTTTTTTTGCCTATTTCAGTGTTTCGAAGAAACGGAATATCAAACGGAGTCCAAACAGAATGAAACCTTCGGGAACGTGATTTTCACATCAGATATGATCCAGGAGACTTGGACCCTCCGTCAAGAAAGAAGAGAGGCGGTCACGAGGGTGGAGGGCGCCCCCCTAGGGCACGCCCCTTGCCTTGTGGGCCCCTCGAAGCTCCACCGACGTACTCCTTCCTCCTATATATACCTACGTACCCCCAAACGATCAGAACAGGAGCCAAAAACCTAATTCCACCACCGCAACCTTTTGTACCCACGAGATCCCATCTTGGGGCCTGTTCCGGAGCTCCGCCGGAGGGGGCCATCATCACGGAGGGCTTCTACATCATCATAGCCCCTCCGGTGAAGTGTGAGTAGTTTACCTCAGACCTTTGGGTCCATAGTTAGTAGCTAGATGACTTCTTGTCTCCTTTTGGATCTCAATACAATGTTTCTCCCCTCTCTCGTGGAGATCTATTCGATGTAGTCTTCTTTTTGCGGTGTGTTTGTTGATACCGATGAATTGTGGGTTTATGATCAAGTGTATCTATGAACAATATTTGAATCTTCTCTGAATTCTTTTATGTATGATTGGTTATCTTTGCAAGTCTCTTCGAATTATCAGTTTGGTTTGGCCTACTAGATTGGTTTTTCTTGCAATGGGAGAAGTGCTTAGCTTTGGGTTAAATCTTGTGGTGTCCTTTCCCAGTGACAGAAGGGGCAGCAAGGCACGTATTGTATTGTTGCCATGGAGGATAACAAGATGGTTTTTTATCTTATTGCATGAAACTATCCCTCTACATCATGTCATCTTGCTTAAGGCGTTACTCTGTTTTTAACTTAATACTCTAGATGCATGCTGGATAGCGGTCGATGAGTGGAGTAATAGTAGTAGATGCAGGCAGGAGTCGGTCTACTTGTCTCGGACGTGATGCCTATATACATGATCATACCTAGATATTCTCATAACTAAGCTCAATTCTGTTAATTGCTCAATAGTAATTTGTTCACCCACCATAGAAACCTATGGCCCCCGGGTCAATTCTCATCATATCAATCTCCATCACTTTATTATTACTTTGCCTTTTACTTTTTACCTTGCATCTTTAGATCAAAAATACCAAAAATATTATCTATCAGATCTCACTTTCGTAAGTGACCGTGAAGGGATTGAAAACCCCTAATCGCATAGTTGCGTTGAGCTATTTGTTTTGTGTAGGTCCGAGGGACTCGCGCGTAGCCTCCTACTGGATTGATACCTTGGTTCTCAAAAACTGAGGAAAATACTTACGCTACTTTGCTGCATCATCCTCTCCTCTTCGGGGAAATCCAACGCATTGCTCAAGAGGTAGCAGCAAGCAGGGTGTCTTGAAAAGAGCCGGCCGGTTGCACACGAGTAGCCGGTACAAAGACACCGAGCATGCCGCCAGATGGACGGTGCTGAGTAGGTCCATACGATTAAAGATCTGCTCCAAGAGAACATCGGGGAGGGAATTCCAATCGCGGCTCTGCGTTTCAGTCGGTTCTTCCATTCGGGTTTTTGGTGCCTGCGAGCCAGCGGGGAAGTGGATTCGGGCGGGCGAGCGAAGAAGCTTCTCCTCGTGTGACCTGATACGTCTCCAACGTATCTATTATTTTTTATTGCTCCATGCTATATTATCTACTGTTTTGGACTATATTCGGCTTTATTTTCCACTTTTATATTATTTTTGGGACTAACCTATTAACCGGAGGCCCAGCCCAGAATTGCTATTTTTTTTTCCTATTTCAGTGTTTCGGAGAAACAGAATATCAAACGGAGTCCAAACAGAATAAAATCTTCGGGAACGTGATTCTCTCACCGAACGTGCTCCAAAGGACTTGGACCCTACGCTAAGGCATCGAAGAGGCGGTCACGATGGTGGGGGCGCGCCCCCTGCCTCGTGGGCCCCTCGAAGCTCCACCGACGTACTCCTTCCTCCTATATATACCTACGTACCCCCAAACGATCAGAACAGGAGCCAAAAACCTAATTCCACCGCCGCAACCTTCTGTATCCACGAGATCCCATCTTGGGCCCTGTTCCGGAGCTCCGCCGGAGAGGGCCATCAACACGGAGGGCTTCTACATCATCATAGCCTCTCCGATGAAGTGTGACTAGTTGATTTTTTTTTGACTGGAAGTGTGAGTAGTTTATCTCAGACCTTCGGGTCCATAGTTAGTAGCTAGATGGCTTCTTCTATCTTTTTGGATCTCAATACAAAGTTTCCCCCCTCTCTTGTGGAGATCTATTCGATGTAATCTTCTTTTTGCGGTGTGTTTGTTGAGACCGATGAATTGTGGGTTTATGATCAAGTCTATCTTTGAGTAATATTTGTATCTTGTCTGAATTCTTTTATGTATGATTGGTTATCTTTGCAAGTCTCTTCGAATTATCAGTTTGGTTTTGCCTACTAGATTGGTTTTTCTTGCAATGGGAGAAGTGCTTAGCTTTGGGTTAAATCTTGTGGTGTCCTTTCCCAGTGACAGAAGGGGCAGCAAGGCACGTATTGTATTGTTGCCATGGAGGATAACAAGATGGGTTTTTTTATCTTATTGCATGAAACTATCCCTCTACATCATGTCATCTTGCTTAAGGCGTTACTCTGTTTTTAACTTAATACTCTAGATGCATGCTGGATAGCGGTCGATGAGTGGAGTAATAGTAGTAGATACAGGCAGGAGTCAGTCCACTTGTCACAGACGTGATGCCTATATACATGATCATACCCTTGATATTCTCATAACTATGCTCTATTCTTTCAATTGCTCAACAATAATTTGTTCACCCACCGTAGAATACTTATGCTCTTGAGAGAAGCCACTAGTGAAACCTATGGCCCCCGGGTCTATTCTCATCATATCAATCTCCATCACTTTAATCTTGCTTTTATTTTTACTTTGCCTTTTACTTTTCACTTTGCATCTCTATACCAAAAATACCAAAAACATTATCTATCAGTTCTCACTCTTGTAAGTGACCGTGAAGGGATTGACAACTCCTAATCGCGTTGGTTGCGAGTTGCTATCGCTTTGTGCAGGTACGAGGGACTTGAGCGTGGCCTCCTACTGGATTGATACCTTGGTTCTCAAAAACTGAGGGAAATACTTACGCTACTCTGCTGCATCATCCTCTCCTCTTCGGGGAAAACCAACGCAAGCTCAAGAGGTAGCAAGAAGAATTTCTGGCGCCGTTGCCGGGAGTCTACACAAAAAGTCAACATACCAAGTACCCATCACAATCTCTATCTCTCGCATTACATTAGTTGCCATTTTCCTCTCGTTTTTCTCTCCCCCACTTCACCCTTGCCGTTTTATTTGCCTTCTCCTTCTCCTTCTCCTTCTCCTTTTTTCCGTTTGCCTTTTGTTTGCTCGTGTGTTGGATTGCTTGTTTGTCGCGATGGCTCAAGATACTACCAAATTGTGTGACTTCACAAATACCAATAGTAATGATTTCTTTAGCACTCCGATTGCTCCTCTTGCCAATATTGAATCTTGTGAAATCAATACTGCTTTGTTGAACCTTGTGATGAAAGATCAATTCGCGGCCTTCCTAGTGAAGATGCCGCTACTCATCTTAATAGCTTCGTTGATTTATGTGACATGCAAAAGAAAAAAGATGTCGATAATGATGTCGTTAAATTGAAGTTATTTCCTTTTTCACTTAGAGATCGTGCTAAAGCTTGGTTTTCGTCTTTTCCTAAAAATAGTATTGATTCTTGGAACAAGTGCAAAGATGCTTTTATCTCTAAGTATTTTCCTCCCGCTAAGATTATCGCTCTTAGAAATGATATTATGAATTTTAAGCAACTTGATCATGAACATGTTGCACAAGCTTGGGAGAGAATGAAATTAATGCTACGTAATTGTCCTACTCATGGTTTGAATTTGTGGATGATTATACAAAAATTTTATGCCGGATTGAATTTTGCTTCTAGAAATCTTTCAGATTCGGCCGCGGGAGGCGCTTTTATGGAAATAACTTTAGGAGATGCTACTAAACTCCTAGATAATATTATGGTTAATTATTCTCAATGGCACACTGAAAGATCTACTAATAAAAAAGTGCATGCGATAGAAGAAATCAATGTTTTGAGTGGAAAGATGGATGAACTTATGAAATTATTTGCTACTAAAAGTGTTTATTATGATCCTAATGATATGTCTTTGTCTACTTTAATTGAGAATAATAATGAATCTATGGATGTGAATTTTGTTGGTAGGAATAATTTTGGCAACAACGCGTATAGAGGGAATTTTAATCCTAGGCCTTATCCTAGTAATCCTTCTAATAATTATGGAAACTCCTACAACAATTCTTATGGAAATTTTAATAAGATGCCCTCTAAATTTGAGAATAGTGTCAAAGAGTTTATGAATTCACAAAAGAATTTCAATGCTTTGCTTGAAGAGAAATTGCTTAAAGTTGATGATTTGGCTAGGAACGTTGATAGAATTTCTCTTGAGGTTGATTCTTTAAAGCTTAGATCTATTCCTCCTAAGCATGATATCAATGAGTCTCTCAAAGCCATGAGAATTTCCATTGACGAGTGCAAGGAAAGAACCGCCAGGATGCGTGCTACGAAAGATGCCTTTATTAAAGCGTGTTCTTCCAACTCCTATGAAAATCAAGATGAAGATCTAAAAGTTATTGATGTGTCCCCTATCAAATCTTTGTTTTGCAATATGAATCTTGATGAAACTGAATATGATCTTCCTTTACCTAGAAGGCGTTCTAAAAATTTGGAGTATTTAGACCTTTATGATGAAATTGATGAAAGTGGGATTGAAAGAAATAAAACCCTAGATGTTGCTAAACCCACTATATTGGATTTCAAGGAATTTAATTATGAAAGTTGCTCTCTAATTGATTGTATTTCCTTGTTGCAATCTGTGCTAAATTCTCCTCGTGCTTATAGTCAAAAGAAAGCCTTTACCGAACACATTGTTGATGCCTTGATGCAATCCTATGAAGAAAAACTTGAGTTGAAAGTTTCTATCCCTAGAAAACTCTATGATGAGTGGGAATCAACTATAAAAATTAAAATTAAAAATCATGAGTTTTATGCTTTGTGTGATTTGGGTGCTAGTGTCTCCACTATCCCCAAAACTGTGTGTGATTTGCTAGATTTCCATGATTTTGACGATTGCTCTCTAAATTTGCATCTTGCGGATTCCACTATAAAAAAACTATGGGTAGAATTAATGATGTTCTTATTATTGCAAATAGGAATTATGTGCCCGTATATTTTATCGTTCTTGATATAGATTGCAATCCTTCTTGCCCTATTATTCTTGGTAGACCTTTCCTTAGAACGGTTGGTGCGATTATTGATATGAAGGAAGGGAATATTAGATTTCAATTTCCATTAAAAAAGGGCATGGACCACTTTCCTAGAAAGAAAATAAGATTTCCATATGAAACTATCATGAGAGCTACCTATGGATTGCCTACCAAAGATGGCAATACCTAAATCTATCCTCGCTTTTATGCCTAGCTAGGGGCGTTAAACGATAGCGCTTGTTGGGAGGCAACCCAATTTTATTTTGAGTTTTTTTGTTTTTGCTTCTGTTTAGGAATAAATAACCCATCTACCTTCTGTTTAGATGTTATTTTGTGTTTTAGTTAGTGTTTGTGCCAAGCTAGACCTATTGGATCTTCTTGGATGAAAGTTATTTGACCTTGCTGTAATTTCCAGAAACTTTACGCTTAGTGCACAAATTATTAAAAATCACCAGAACGTGATAAAATTCTGATTCCAATTGCTGCTGATCAATAAAAAAATCGTCTAGGTCTTCTAATTTTGGTAGATGTTTTGGAGTTCCAGAAGTTTGCGTTAGGTACAGATTACTACAGACTGTTCTGTTTTTGACAGATTCTGTTTTTTCGCGTGTTGTTTGCTTATTTTGATGAATCTATGGCTAGTATTGGAGGGTATGATCCATAGATAACATGGAATACAGTAGGTTTAACACCGATATAAATAAAGAATGAGTTCATTAAAGTACCTTGAAGTGGTTTTATGTTTTCTTTCTCTAACGGAGCTCACGAGATTTCTATTGAGTTTTGTGTTGTGAAGTTTTCAAGTTTTGGGTGAAATCTTTTGATGGATTATGGAACAAGGAGTGGGAAGAGCCTAAGATTGGGGATGACCATGGCACACCCAAGATAATCCAAGGACACCAAAAATTCAAAGCTTGGGGATGCCCCGGAAGGCATCCCCTCCTTCGTCTACTTCCATCAGTATTTTACTTGGAGCTATATTTTTATTCACCAACATGATATGTGTTTTGCTTGGAGCGTCTTGTATTATTTGTGTCTTTGTTTGTTAGTGTGCCACAATCATCCTTGCTGTACACACCTTTAAGAGAGCCATCTATGAATTAAAATTTGTTAGAATACTCTTTGTGCTTCACTTATATCTTTTGAGCTAGGCAGTTTTGCTCTATGTGCTTCACTTATATCTTTTGAGCATGATAATTTTGCTCTATGTGCTTCACTTAGATTTTTTAGAGCACGGTGGTGGACTTGTTTTAAAGAAACTATTGATCTCTCATGCTTCACTTAGATCATTTTGAGAGTCTTAATAGCATGGTAAATTTCTTAATATTAATATGCTTGGTATTCATGATTTGTGAAATTTTCTTTTGAGTGCATTGAATACTAAGAAAAGATTGAAGCATGATAATTGTTTTGAGATATGGAGGTGATAATATTAGAGTCATGCTAGTGGAAGTAGTTGTGAATTTAAAGAATACTTGCGTTGAAGTTTGTGATTCCCGTAGCATGCACGTATGGTGTACCGTTATGTAACGAAGTCGGAGCATGAGGTGTTTATTGATTGTCCTCCTTATGAGTGGCGGTCGGGGACGAGCGATGGTCTTTTCCTACTAATCTATCCCCCTAGGAGCATGCGCGTAATACTTTGCTTTGATAACTTCTAGATTTTTGCAATAAGTATATGATTTCTTTATGACTAATGTTGAGTCCATGGATTATACGCACTTTTTCCCATCCTTCCACCATTGCTAGCCTCTCTAATACCGCGCACTTTTCGCCGGTATCATACACCCACCATATATCTTCCTCAAAACAGCCACCATACCTACCTATCATGGCATTTCCATAGCCATTCCGAGATATATTGCCATGCAACTTTCCACCGTTCCGTTTATTATGACACGCTCCATCATTGTCATATTGCTATCATGATCATGTAGTTTACATCGTATTTGTGGCAAAGCCACCATTCATAATTCTTTCATACATGTCACACTTGATTCATTGCATATCGCGGTACCCCGTCAGAGGCATTCATATAGAGTCATATCTTGTTCTAAGTATCGAGTTGTAATTGTTGAGTAGCAAGAAAGATGAAAGTGTGATGATCATCATTTTTAGAGCATTGTCCCAAGTGAGGAAATAATGGTGGAGACTATGATTCCCCCACAAGTCGGGATGAGTCTCCTTATGAAAAAAGAGGCCATAAAAAAAGGCCCAAATAAAAAAAATAAAAAAAATAGAGAAAAAGAGAGAAGGGACAATGCTACTATCCTTTTACCACACTTGTGCTTCAAAGTAGCACCAAGATATTCATGATAGAGAGTCTCCTATGTTGTCACTTTCATATACTAGTGGGAATTTTTCATTATAGAACTTGGCTTGTATATTCCAATGATGGGCTTCCTCAAAATGCCCTAGGTGTCCGTGAGCAAGCGAGTTGGATGCACACCCATTTAGTTTCTTTTGTTGAGCTTTCATATACTTATAGCTCTAGTGCATCCGTGCATGGCAATCCCTACTCACTCACATTGATATCTATTAATGGGCATCTCCATAGCCCGTTGATACGCCTAGTTGATGTGAGACTATCTTCCCCTCTTTTGGTCTTCTCCACAACCACCATTCTATTCCACATATAGTGCTATATCCATGGCTCACGCTCATGTATTGCGTGAAGGTTGAAAAAGTTTTGAAAATGTTAAAGTATGAAACAATTGCTTGGCTTGTCATCGGGGTTGTGCATGATTTAAATACTTTGTGTGGTGAAGATGGAGCATAGCCTGACTATATGAATTTGTAGGGATAACTTTCTTTGGCCAGGTTATTTTGAGAAGAAATAATTGCTTTATTAGTATGCTTGAAGTATTATTATTTTTATGTCAATATGAACTTTTCTCTTGAATCTTTCGAATCTGAATTTTCATACCACAATTAAGAAGTTTTACATTGAAATTATGCCAAGTAGCACTCCGCATCAAGAATTCTCTTTTTATCATTTACCTACTCGAGGACGAGCAGGAATTAAGCTTGGGGATGCCTGATACGTCTCCAACGTATCTATAATTTTTTATTGCTCCATGCTATATTATCTACTGTTTTGGACTATATTGGGCTTTATTTTCCACTTTTATATTATTTTTGGGACTAACCTATTAACCGGAGGCCTAGCCCAGAATTGCGTTTTTTTGCCTATTTCACTGTTTGGAGAAACAGAATATCAAACGGAGTCCAAACGGAATAAAATCTTCGGGGACGTGATTCTCTCACCGAACGTGATCCAGAGGACTTGCACCCTACGGCAAGGCATCGAAGAGGCGGTCACGAGGGTGGGGGGCGCGCCCCCTGCCTCGTGGGCCCCTTGAAGCTCCACCGACGTACTCCTTCCTCGGATATATACCTACGTACCCCAAATGATCAGAACATGAGCCAAAAACCTAATTCCACCGCCGCAACCTTCTGTATCCACGAGATCCCATCTTGGGGCCTGTTCCGGAACTCCGCCGGAGAGGTCCGTCATCACAGAGGGCATCTACATCATCATAGCCTCTCCGATGAAGTGTGAGTAGTTTATCTCAGACCTTCGGGTCCATAGTTAGTAGCTAGATGTTTTTTCTCTCTTTTTGGATCTCAATACAAAGTTCTCCCCCTCTCTTGTGGAGATCTATTCGATGTAATCTTATTTTTGCGGTGTGTTTGTTGAGACCGATGAATTGCGGGTTTATGATCAAGTCTATCTTTGAATAATATTTGAATCTTTGCTGAATTCTTTTATGTATGATTGGTTATCTTTGCAAGTCTCTTCGAATTTTTAGTTTGGTTTGGCCTACTAGATTGGTTTTTCTTGCCATGGGAGAAGTGCTTAGCTTTGGGTTTGATCTTGCAGTGTCCTTTCCCAGTGACAGAAGGGGCAGCAAGGCACGTATTGCATCGTTGCCATCGAGGATAACAAGATTGGGTTTATTTCATATTACATGAATTTATCTCTCTACATCATGTCATCTTGCTTAAAGCGTTACTCTGTTTCTAACTTAATACTCTAGATGCATGCTGGATAGCGGTCGATGAGTGGAGTAATAGTAGTAGATGCAGGCAGGAGTCGGTCTACTTGTCACGGACGTGATGCCTATATACATGATCATACCCTAGATATTCTCATAACTATGCTCAGTTCGGTCAATTGCTCAACAGTAATTTGTTCACCCACCGTAGAATACTTATGCTCTTGAGAGAAGCCACTAGTGAAACCTATGGCCCCCGGGTCTATTCTCATCATATCAATCTCCATCACTTTAATCTTGCTTTGCTTTTTTACTTTGACTTTTACTTTTCACTTTGCATCTCTATATCACAAATACCAAAAACATTATCTATCAGTTCTCACTCTTGTAAGTGACCGTGAAGGGATTGACAACCCCTAATCGCGTTGGTTGCGAGTTGCTATCGTTTTGTGCAGGTATGAGGGACTTTAGCGTGTCCTCCTACTGGATTGATACCTTGGTTCTCAAAAACTGAGGGAAATACTTATGCTACTCTGCTGCATCATCCTCTCCTCTTCGGGGAAAACCAACGCAAGCTCAAGAGGTAGCATGACCGAGCAGTGAGCGGGGGGATATGGTACGCGCGAGCTACCAAGGAAGATAGCACGAGCGGGCGAGCAGTGAGCAGGGGGGGAATGGTGTGTGGCCGGCGATGGGGAAGAGAGGAGGAAGAAGAAGAGAGGAGGAATAAGAGTGGAAGACGGGGAAGAAAGTGCATTAAATCTCAATTCTACTACTACTACCAGGATATACCATCCTTCGGAGTGTAAATAGTTACACTGATGACATGTGGGTCTACCAGAAGAGGGCCCATATGTCAGTTAATGGAGGACAGAAGCGTGCTCTACTCGCAAACATGATGGCAATACTGGGTAAGGCTGATTTAGTAACACCAACACGCTAGTTTATCTTATTAATTAAGTGTCCCATCTGCTGCAGCGTGTATTGTCACTTCACTACGAAGACTAGTTGAATAGTTCTCTCTGACTGAGATGGGGAATAATGGATCGCGAAGACTTCCTTTCTACATTATCCCTATGCCTCTACGCTCACTTCACTCATTTTGCTCCGTACGTAGGCACTTGTTGAAATCTCTAGAAAGACAAATACTCTGTATTTGGGAACAGAGGGAGAATTTTACTCCGTATTTGGGAACAGAGGGAGGATTTTACTCCGTATTTGGGAACAGAGGGAGTATCACCATATGGAGGGAACAGAGGAAGCTTGAAATATGAACGTGTCAATGGGAGGGAGTAAGCCCTATGCATGCATGCATGCATGTAACATGCAACACTCACACGTACACATGAACACACGCAACACTCACGCACCCATGCGGAACACAGCACACGACACAACACACACGCTCACGCTCAAGTGCTCAACCTAGTCCCTACGTCCATGAAAGACTGTACATTTAGAGATTTACACATTGACCAGGGCATAATTAACGCCCAAAAGTTATGTGTGCATGCGACCATTGAGAGAAGAAGATTAAATGAAAGTCGTTGCATGCTGTAATTAAGGATAGACATGTAGCCTATACCTAGAGCACAAGTTGGTGCATTAGTCAATCAATATCGATTTAGATTAAAGGCTAAATGCATTGGAAGTGTAGATGTACTACACTCTTTGTTTTTAGCTGATTTCTTTGCTCTGCCAACTGACAGGTGGGACCCAGAAACTAGGTGACAATTTAACGAGTCAACAAAGTGCCACGTCGACTATGTGGCCGGTCAGTAGGGTGCAATACGGTGCTCTACGATGAGCTAGTGATCATATAATCACCGCAAAACTATATATAGTGACTGTAAAGAGCGTATTGTTACATACGTTGACCTCCAGTGTATTTTTCTCGTTTCAAATTAAGCCATATTAACCGGAAAGGACACAATATGGACTAGTACTAGTACTGCTTTGATGTGTCCCGTCAACTCGCCGAATGAGAAGCTTGCTTACTATGCCTCTCCCTCGCCCACGCGCGCGGTGGTTCGCATGACGAGGAGAGGGTTTTGACTACAGCGCGCCCTCTCCCTCTCCCTCTCCCTCTCCCTCGCCCTTGCCCTCGCGGTGGACGTGCAGCAGTTCAATCGGTGACAGATTGCCAGAAGCATAATGTGTACTGTAGTATCATCATTGTTGGACCTTCCGAAGAGGCGAAGAGCCAAGTGCAGGGTTCACACGAGTACAAACTGTTGAACCTCCCGAAGAGGCAAAGAGCCAAGCGCATGGTTATATAGGAGTTGTCGTCCTAGTAGGAGCGTACTACAATTATAGCGAATGATGCTACTGTATGATGCCGCCACGTCACATATATCCAAAGCTATGCCACCTTTTTTTCTCAAAGAGCGTGTTGGAGCCCGTGCAACAACCACACAAGTTGCACGTACACATAACACATTTACTAGTAATAAATTCTAAAGGACAAATGTCAGTATGGCACACAAGTTCATCTCCAATTCATGTGATAAATTTGTGCACTACTAGTCTACATATATTCACAGCGCTACCGTTCACAATTTACCGTACTCCACTTACACGTTATAGATGGGCTACATGTCCTCCTCTAGGTTCCAGTCCTAGGTGTTCTTCATGGATGGCACGATCCATAGCGGTGGGCAACGGGAATCATTGTCGAAGCTTTCTAGTCCGGTTCCACATGATGGAGACTCATCCAAGCTGAAGCGGCATAAATCAGGGATAGCGTGTCCCAGCATGTCGTTCATCTGGCGGTGCGCACGGAAGACACAACCATGCTTCATGAATGGCAGGCCTTCCATGTCGTGCACGGAAGGTGGCATCCACTTCACAATGGGGTAGCTGTCCCCAATGAAAAGCGAGTACTCTCCAAGAGTGTTCCTCGGCACCCACGTAGCATCACGTGGGTCGAACTCGGCGCCGTTCATCTGGTACATGCGGCATCTCAGATCTGGACACATGGTGACATACATGGTCAAGGTCCATGCATAATAATGTTGTGCTCAAATATGGTGGTCAGTAATACTGTGCAGCAAATAGTACTACTCCGGTATAGAGGAAGTAAAATAACCGACTTAATATATATAGCCACTATTGGCTACATGGATGAGATAGTAAGACATGGAAAAACAAAAATGGTGGCAGCTAGTGGGTTCAAGTGTTCAAGGGCCTAGCTAGCTATACGCGTCCTCCAAGGTAAAAAGTACTCCTACTACTACCTCCGTCCTAGTTTATTAGTCCCCTTTGTAATTTGTGCCAAATTTTGACTAAATATTTAACTTAAAAAATGTTAGTGCATGTCAACAAAAATTATATTGCTGGATTCATTTTTGAACATTGTTTTCAATGATATAATTTTTAATAACATGCATAAACTTTTTATTAATTAAATTTATGGTCAATGTTTGGCACAAATTACAATGGAGACCAATAAACCAGGACGGAGGTAGTAGAACGTAAGTAGAGTACTAGTACAACAATGAAAGAGAAGGCGAGAGGGTTAAAAAT
This sequence comes from Aegilops umbellulata, assembly GCA_032464435.1. Classification (NCBI taxonomy): domain Eukaryota; kingdom Viridiplantae; phylum Streptophyta; class Magnoliopsida; order Poales; family Poaceae; genus Aegilops; species Aegilops umbellulata. The sequence continues at coordinate 360,410,697 of CP136058.1, forward strand.
GGAATACCTGGTGTCGGTGTCAAAACCGACAGATCTCGGGTTGGGGGTCCCGAACTGTGCGTCTAGGCGGATGGTAACAGGAGACGGAGGACACGATGATTTTACCCAGGTTCGGGCCCTCTCGATGGAGGTAAAACCCTACTCCTACTTGATTGATCTTGATGATATGAGTATTACAAGAGTTGATCTACCATGAGATCGAAGAGGCTAAACCCTAGAAGCTAGCCTATGGTATGATTGTTGTTCTTGGTCCTACGGACTAAACCCTCCGGTTTATATAGACACCGGAGGGGGCTAGGGTTACACAGAGTCGGTTACAAGGAAGGAGATCTACATATCCGTATTGCCAAGCTTGCCTTCCACGCCAAGGAGAGTCCCATCCGGACACGGGACGAAGTCTTCAATCTTGTATCTTCATAGTCCAACAGTCCGGCCAAAGGATATAGTCCGGCTGTCTGGATACCACCTAATCCAGGACTCCCTCACTAGCCCCCGAACCACGCTTCAATGACGACGAGTCCGGCGCACAATTTATCTTTGGCATTGCAAAGCGGGTTCTTCTTCAAACTCTGAGTACCTATTAAATAGTGTCCGGCTTCTCGTAAATGTTGCGCTTCTTGGCTTCTGCGTCCAATAATGGCCATCTTCAACGTGTCAAGCGAATGTCAGGAGCCAGGGTGTTTTTACATTTACCACCCTAGCTATGTGAATGAACTGTCTATTAAAGAGACGAGGATTCTCAGATCCAAACCACACCATCCTCCCTCAGCGAGCATTCATCGGAGCGCGCCCGAAAAAAAATCCATTCCAACATGGCCGGCCAGCGCAGCTACTCCTCTCGCTCCCGCAGCCCCAAGCCCGGAGATTAGGAGAAGTGTTCCGTCCTGCACAGCCAATTAATGAAGCTACAGACCCAGGGATTCCTCCCCACAGCGTATATGGTCCCGGTTCGAGCCGGGCTTGCCACCTATATTGGCAGGGAGCAAGCGGAGAGCTTTCCCAACCCCTCTAAGGGAGGGCGGGTATGCCTTGTCCCTTATTTATTAAGGGGACTCAGATTTACAATCCATCCGTTTCTTCGAGGGCTCCTGGAGTTCTACGGCCTCCAGTTGCACAACCTCACCCCTACCTCCATACTGCACGTCGCTGGTTACGTACCCCTTTGCGAGCTGTTTCTGGGCTGCGAAGCTCATTTCGTGCTATGGAAGAAGTTGTTTTGCCTTGTGCCCCGTACACAGAGGGGATCAATATATCAAGTGGGCGGAGCTGAAGTATGGCGCATCGCCGGGACCGGATACCTATCCGGTACCCCGAAGAAGACGTCCGAGGACTGGCCTTCGGAGTGGTTTTATATGGAGGATGTTCCTCTCCTGGATCCTATCCGGATTGGTCTTCCTGAGTTCGACAACGCCCCTTTGAAGAAACACCTAAGCTGGCGCCCACGGAGCCCACAGGAGGAAGATGATAGAGACGTATTTTATCTGATGGGTCGAATAAAGTTGCTGGCCAAATCAGGACAGACCATAACCGAGGTTATGGCAATATGCATTATGCGGGGGGTGCAACCACTTCAATATCGAGGCCACCCCATGTGGCACTTCAACGGGGAAGATGATGCCACTCGCTGCGGGCGCAAGGGACCAGACTCAGTTGCTGCTCTAGCAAAAATTCTATCCGATCTGTATAAGGGGGAAGAAGAGGAGTTCCTCCGCATCAAGCCACGAGATGGATTCTCCATGAACAACCCTCGAAGCTGGGTGAGCTTCCACTCTTTTTACTTCCATCCTTCACTTGTTTTCATGATAAATATTTACCTTGCCGTTTCATCGCAGGAACTGCGTAAGGCGGTAGGAGATATTAATAGCCCACCTCCACAACCGGAGGATCCTGAACGGGTCCTCGACCCCAGCCTCAAAGAGGATCCGGACATATTCGTGGAGCTGATTGATAGGATTTTCTATCAGCTAAGCTGTGATGACGCCATGGTGGCCATTATAGCCGACTACCCTGGGCTACTCCCAGCCTCGCAGGTAAATGAGACCAGAGTCCCAACCTTTGAAAAGGATTTCCTTTTATGCACTCCACCTACCGTATACAAACGGTGTTTTATAGGGAAGGCGCTCGGGACGCCATGCCGAGCCCGCGGCGACTCGCCATAAGGGGCTCCGAAGCCGGACAAGATAAAAAGTAAGGCGGTCCGGACGGAGACGCCGGTGCAGAGGTATGATGCCACACCTCACTCTATGGTTGTCGTCTTTAAAAAAATAATAACACTCGTGTTTCCTAGAAGGAAGAACGCTCACTGGACAATATCCGGAGAGGTCGCCGATCATGCCTCTACCAGTCGGGCTCCAGGGCCGGACACAGAGGCGGAAGCTAACATGAGGTGCACGCCGGATGCTCCTTCTACAGAGGATGCGGATAAAATATCTGCTACGAATTCCAAAGTGCAGAGCGCCATGAATCACAGGCGTCGCCGAGCCGTACTCCGTGACGCTTGTTTCTCCCACAAGGCGTTTGATGCCTTCAACTCAGGATATGCGTATATCCATGCAGCTCAAAATGGTCTAGCCAGAGCCACAGACCAATATGTAAAGGATATACGGGTAAGAAAATTTGATGATTATATATATCAGTAGCCCCTGAGACTTGAAACAGTTAGAATAACTGATTTAAGGATCATGACATATGCAAGTTTTTACAGAGAAGAATACCCAATTATCTCACGAGCTGGAAGAGTGAAAAGCCCAGCTTCAGGCCGCACTTGCCGCAGAAGAGGAGTCCAAGAAGACCACCGCTGGTAACTACTGCGTTCATGCGACGAACGGCAGGCACCCGATGTTTGTGCGGCGTGCCTGCAAGTCTAACAATAGCTTTTGCAGATGACTCCGGAGTAAATTCGGAGGCCGTGCCAGGGGATGCAAAACGTGCTGAACGACAGCTAAATGCTGGCGAGCGCGTGCTGTCACGCATCATTCAAGAGAAAAATAATCTCCTAGACGCTAATACCCAGCTGAGCGTGGAACTGAAGGATGTTCGAGCCCAGCTTGCGGACTCCGTGAAGGAGAATAAGTGGCTTTGACGCGGCATTTTTAGTAAGTGCTTAAACGAACCCTTGAAAGAGTTCGGCGAAGAGGCCATCTAACAGAGTTATGTCTACAGGTATGCTAACGGGTCATCCCGCGGAGGAGATGCCCGGGTCTGCGGGTGATCTTCTACCCGAGCTCTCACAACTGCACGAACAAGTTCGGCAGGCGATGCAGGGTATTGCCCAAGCCTTGTGGCCATCCATCTCCCTGCCAGCAGGCATTGGAGAGCTTGCGGAGAAGATCAAGGGAGTGCGGCGGCGCTTCCTATTATGGAAGATATCGGCCTGCCGTCAAGGTGCTAGGGAAGCCTGGGCCATGGTGAAGACGCGGTATACCAAGGCTGACCCAAACCACATGGCCGAGGTCGGACCTGTGGGGCCCGATGGGAAAGAGATCCCCGTTAGCTTAGTATATGGGGAAGTATAATTAGCCGCAAAGTATTCCCAACAGGTTTGTAGGCTAGACAGCCTGTTGGATGGTATAGAAGAGGAATTTAGTCAGTCTAAGTGACTATGTAATTAAAGTGACATGTATAATGCCTTCTAGCCGGATTGTAAATCATTTGTCATGGCAGACCTTTTCGCTTCAACCTCGGGACCCGATAGTCCAGAGTGTATCTGAATACCCGCTCAGTTATATAAGAACCGGGGTATGCGTGGAAACCAGGCATAGGGGTCATTAGTGCTTGAACAGACAAGTATCCAACTAGTTATGTTATATTACATGGGTAGTAAGAAACATCTTCCAGGGAGAATAGTTCTGTTAATGGTTCCTTTCCCTGGGTATGCATGCCCTAAAGTGCATGTCCGAACTGCGAGAAGAGACGCAGGCAAAAACATATGGGGGCACATAGGAAAATAAATAAAAATCATCTTTTGTTCACCGACCAATATTCCCTTAAGAACGCTAGCTTTCAGCTTCACCCAGTCTGAGGTACACATCCAGCTGACCCGGCAGTAACAATCGCAGAGGTGATCCCCTTATGCCCGAGCCGAATTAACGGGAACGTAGGGCATAAATACAAGAGCATGGCAACCCAGCTTGGCCAAAACTTAAGTCATATCGATGCATATAATGGCGAAGAAAAGGTACATGCGTAATAATAACACATGTGCGGGGCATGAAGCCCAGATAAATAATTAAGCTTCTGTGTAATAAGCCCCCAGGTATAATGAGCGCAGTTAGCGCGTCAATAGTGTGCAGGCAAGGCACAAGTTGGCCCTTGAAGGCCCTGATAAAGAAAAAAGAAGAAAGAAAGAAAAGACAGATAATGTATATGCAAAAAATGGACAGAGGAAGGATACGAACATATAGTCCGGCACTAGGCGTAGAATCTTCAGAGCCTGGCTGCGTTCCAAGGGTTCGGCTCAAGTCGATTATCCGATGCATCCCGCAGACGGTACGCTCCACCGGTCAGAAATTGGTCAATAATGAAGGGACCTTCCCATTTGGGATCGAGCTTGGTCTTTTTCTTCTCCGGCAGGCGAAGAACTAGCTCGCCAACGTTATAAGTTTTGGCCCGTACTTTTCTGCTTTGGTATCTTCGAGCCTGTTGCTGATAGAATGCGGAACGGGCCTTTGCCATGTCGCGCTCCTCCTCCAAGGTGTCCAGACTGTCCTGCCGATCGAGCTCAGCTTCTCTTTCTTCCTACATGCGCACTCGAGGTGAGTCATGAATTATGTCGCAGGGCAAAACCGCCTCTGCGCCGTACACCATAAAGAAGGGTGTGTATCCGGTAGTACGATTCAGCGTGGTCCGCAACCCCCAGAGTACAGAGTCGAGCTCCTCTACCCAGTGCGTGTTAGATTCCATTAAGGACTGCACTAATCTGGGTTTGATGCCGCTCATGATAAGACCATTTGCTCGCTCAACTTGATAGTTAGTTTGTGGGTGATAGACACAAGCATAATCGAGCTTGATGCCCATGTTGCTGCACCAGAGTTTTACCTCGTCGGCCGTGAAGTTCGTGCCGCTGTCAGTGATGATGCTATGGGGGACGCCATAACGGTGCACAACCCCGGATATGAAGTCTATCATCGGTCCGGATTCGGCCCTTTTAACAGGTTTGGCTTCTATCCATTTTGTGAATTTATCCACCATGACCAGTAAGTATTTTTTCTTATGGGTTCCCCCTTTAAGGGGCAAATTTGACTATTTTGACCTGTGGACGAAATCAATTCACAAAATGAACTGCTCGTGAAACAATTTCACAGCCCTAACCTTTTTGTGTGGCGCCCGCCACGACGGCGCCACACCCTACGGTGCAGCGCCCAGCTCAGGGGCGTTGCACTTGAGTCCACCGTGGCAGGGCTGGGCCCCGCACCCAGCAGTGCAGCGCCTCCGAGCTAGGCGCCACACATGTAATGTGCAGCACCTCTGAGGTAGGCGCCACACAATTAAAGTGCAATGCCCAGCGCGGGGGCGCTGCACTGTGACTTATCCAGCCACTTGGCTGCCCCCCTCCCCCACCCCCCACACCACACACCCAACCCAAGCTTTGCCCCCTCTCCCCCTCTCTCCCCCTCTCAAATCCTCTCCCAAATCTTGCATATTCGAAGAATTTGTCTGTGGATTTCGAAGTCAAACCCTCCCTCAAGGTAATCTTCTCCGATCCCCTTGTTTTGATCCAAGTAAAGTTCTCCCATTGCTCATTTCTTGCTAGTTTGGGGAAACCCTAGTTTTGTTTGGATCTAGAGATTTGCATGGAGATGTGAGATGTTTGTTTGCCAATTTCTATGATTAGGCTTTGTTAGTATGCTAGGGTTACTCTTATGGGTGTTCTTATGTTGGTGCTAGGGTTAGGTTTAGGGCTAGGGTTATGGTTATGGTTATGGTTAGGGTTAGGGTTATGAATAGGGTTAGGGTTGTTGTTTGATATATATATTAGGGTTTCTATTCCGTGTTAATCCTTGGATTAGTACTCATGGAAGCAATGTTACCTTGTGTTTCTTGGAATGCTTATAGGGATGGGAAGAACATGTGTGTTTGTTCATCATGGGGACAAAGACGCCTTTTTGAGAGGCAATATAGAACCGGACCCGGATGAGCTTGACATGGTGTTTGATAGTAGTCCTAGCTATGCGGAGCTTTTGCAACAAGTTAGGAAATATTTGAATTGGATGGACCCTAATGATATCATTGAGTTGGAGGGAAGGCATAATGTTGGTCTTGGAATGCACGTCCGTTGGAAGACAATGCGTGTCAACTCGGAGCAACGTTGGGTTGCATACAAGGAGACGGTGGTCGAATCACTAGACAAGGCTCTTGAGTTATTTGCAATGAAGAAGGTTGATTCAAGCTTGCATTTGGACTTGAACCGGAACCCCTCCCCTTTGGTTGCTAGTAGCCCCCCACCCTTGAAGCGAGATGAAATTGTTGAACCGAAGCGAGATGAAATTGTTGAACCTCTTTTGACCCAAGAAGTGAGGCCAACATTGAGGCCGTTTACAAACAACCAAGATGAAGTTTTGCAAGAGGACAATGATGAGTATGCGGACGATGACAATGAAGTTGATCTCCATGACAACAATGTGAGTGATCTTGACAAATATCATTTGCAAGAGACAATGGACCAATCCATCCCTTTTTCCCGTGCATATGCATGGGACTCGGATGACGATGGTCCCGATGAACAAGTTGATGTGGATGGGTTCACGGTGAAGGAGGCCGAAGCTTTTGAGAAGGTATTTTGTCGGGATCATCCGACTACATTGTTCAAGGCTGTTAGTCTCGCGGATGAAGTCGTGGTAGATGGTGGCCAATGTGCACCTCTTGGGGTTAGGCCAAGCTCTCACCGTGATTTGGGAGATGACAGGAACCGGATTGGTAAAGGTTCTAAGTTCGACACCTTGTTGGAATTGAAAATGTGTCTCGACAACTACTCGGTTACGCATTATCGTCCACACAAGGTGGTGCACTCGGACGTCAATGTGCGCTACACGGTTGCATGTGCATGTGAAGATGAAATATGTCCGTGGATTGTGCGTGCAAGACCATGGAAAGGAGGTCCAAGTTGGCATGTAGTGAGTTGTGTGCCATATCACATGTGCCAAGGCAAGAGGGTGGATGGCAAGATCGTGTCTCAAAACCACAAAAAACTCACGTCCGAGTTCATCGCTTATAGGCTCTCGAACTCAATATCCACACTTCCAACAATGAGCGTCCAACATGTCATTGACCTTGTGAAAGCCATCTTTCATTACAAGGTGAAGTACGGCAAGGCATGGAAGGCGAAGCAAGCCGCATTTAAGATGTTGTATGGTACATGGGAGGAAGCATACAACCGAATCCCTAGGTTGTTGCTAGCCATGGCCGCGACAAACCCGGGCATGGTTCATGTGGTCGAGCCTCATGGGCACCAAACAACGGTTCATGAAGGAAGAAGGGTCAGAGTATTTGGCCGTGCTTTTTGGGTGTTCTAGCAATGTGTGAGGGCTTTCGAACATTGTAGACCAGTCATCGCAATTGATGGCACATTCTTGACCGGACAATACAAGGGCACCTTGTTGGTTGCGAGAGCAAGTGATGCCAATAACCGGGTGTTGCCATTGGCATTTGCTTTGGTTGAGGTGGAAAACAATGACAACTGGGAGTGGTTTCTTTTGAGGACGAAGGTGTTACCCGCTCAAAGGGAAATCTGTGTCATACCGGATCGGAATCAAGGAATTCTTAACGCGGTGGAGATTGACATTCCCGGGCATGCTCCGTTGCATCATCGATGGTGCATGAGGCACTTTTGTTCAAACTTCTATAGGGCATGTGGCCTTAAGGAGTTGGCCGGCGATCTTCAAGATTGTTGTCTCGCTTTCTCTGAAAGGCGCTTCGCCACTTTGTACAACAAATTGCTCGCACACAAAAAGCTTGATGTCGGGGGTCATGACTTTCTCAATAGGCACCTTCAATACCAGGACAAGTGGGCACGTGCTTTTGATGAAGATGGCCGGAGATACGGTCAAATGACAAGCAATATGGCCGAATGCTTCAATAGGGTGCTCGAAGGTGCACATGGATTACCCGTGACGGCAATAGTTCAATACACATTTGACAAGTTGAATGCGTACTTTGTAAAGTACTCGATGGAAACCGATGCGCAGATAGCTGGTGAGAACCCACGGAAGTACAAGTACAAGTTCCCACCCAAAGTTTATGAATGGTTGGTATTTCAATCGCGGAAGGCGGACTCAGAAGAAGCTATATTGTATGACAACGAAGAGTGGAAGCACGAAGTGAAAGAGCCAGGAGGAACCATAAATGATGGCCGGCAACATGGAGGGAAGGCTTTCAAGGTGTCGTTAACACAGTGTGATTGCACTTGCGGGAGGCCATTGTTGCTTCATCTCCCGTGCTCACACTTGTATACGGCCGGCCGCGTTAGGAATGTGGACATCAATCACCCACGCACCATGAGGGAGTCAGAGTTCTCAATTATGACGGTCAAGAAAACATGGGCTCCCCGCTTTCACCCGTACTTTGACCAATCACAATGGCCGGAGTATCATGGAGTTCAACATTGGCCGGATCCGGAGTTGAAGGTTGTTAAACGGGGTAGACGTAAGACAAAGCGTCTTAGAGGCGACATGGACGGATGGGGCCATGGTGGCCGCCGCGAAGCGGGCAATGACCAATTCCAAGAGTCTTGTGAGAGATCCCGTTGTGGGGAGTGCAAAGGTCAAGGCCACAACAAAAGAAAATGTACGAAACCAAGGAAAAGGTCCAAGACAAATGATGCAAGCACTAGCCAACAAGTAGGTACACAAGGGAGCCAACCAAGTGGTAGCCAACAAGTGCCAAGCCAACCAAGAGGTAGCCAACAAGTGCGAAGGCAACCACGCGGTAGCCATCAAGTGCCAAGCCAACTAAGTGGTAGCCAACAAGTGCCAAGGCAACCACGCAGTAGCCATCAAGTGCCAAGCCAACCAAGTGGTAGCCAACAAGTGCCAAGGCAACCAAGTGGTAGCCAACCTAGTGGTAGCCAACAAGTGCCAAGCCAACCAAGTGGTAGCCAACCAAGCGTTAGCCAAAGAGGATCTAGGCAACAAAGAGGTCGGTAACTAGGACTTACAAGAGGCCGTGGTGGTGGTAGAGCTCGTGGTGGTGGTAATGGCCGTGGTGGTGGTAGAGCTCGTGGACGAGGCCTTGGTGATGGTCTTGGCCTTGGTGGTGGACTTGGCCGCGGTGATGGACAAGGGCAAGTTCGTTATAGAGGAATGGTTGGATACCTAGATGGACCGTTTCCGTATGTTCTTGTTTTTTCATATGTTCTTGTTTTTTCATATGTGCTTCCATTTGTTCTTATTGTCCCTACTAACCATTATGTTTCACTCATTGTAGGTATGGCGGCTTCCCAACCCAACAAACCAACGATGAAGGAGGATGGCGAAGATGAGATGGCGGGATGGTGGGAGAAGGCTACCAAGAAGCTTAGAGAGGAGGATGCAGCCAAGCTAAAGAAGAAGAAGGAAGAGGAGCTTGAGACGGAGAGGAAGAGAATAGAGAGAGGAAGAGCTGCCATGTTTGCTAGGGAGCAAGCGTTGGTGAGGAAATGTGAGGAGGCACAGAAGAAGCGTTTAAAGTATTTTCAAGAGAAAACGATGAAGCTTTGGGCAATTGCAGCTGAAAAAGAAGAGAGGGAGAATAAGATATTCATGGAGAGGGTGGTTAAGGAGGCTCACCTCATAAGGAAAAGGGAGGAGGAAGAGGAAGAAGAGAGTAAGAAGAAGAAGGGAAAGGGGCCTTGCTCTACGCAATAGAGCTACTATGTGTCATAATCTATGTCTCCTTCTCAACGTGGTTGTGAACTCCTATGTGTCGTGAAACATTATGTCTCCTCCTCGATTTGGTTGTAAGAACTACCATGTGTCATGAATCATTGTCTCCTCCTCGTTGATTTGGTTGTAAGAACTACTATGTCTCGTGAACTACTATGTCTCCTCCTCGTCGATTTGGTTGTGAGAACTACTATGTGTCATGAAGTACTATGTGTCGTGCATATGTTCTCTTCATAGTTGTTTGCTTGCTATGTATCAATCCTACCTCACATCATCTTAGCTATGTATCAATCCTACCTCACATCATCTTAGCTATGTATCAATCCTACCTCACATCATCTTAGCTATGTTTGCATATGCAAAAAAAATCACTAAGTACAAGTGCAACGCCCAAAGGGCAGGCGCTGCACTATGGTGTGTGGCGCCTCCACTCTAGGCGCTGCACTGGGCTGTATCTATCCAGAGAGCAATAGAAGTTTGGAGTAGTTACAGACATGTGCAACGCCTAGCACGGAGGCGCCACACTCCATAGTGCAACGCCTGCAAGCTAGGCGCTGCACATGTCTGTAACTACTCCAAACTTCTGTTGCTCTCTGGATAGTTACAGACATGTGCAGCGCCTAGCACGGAGGCGCCACACTCCATAGTGCAATGCCTGGCAGCTAGGCACTGCACATGTCTGTAACTACTCCAAACTTCTGTTGCTCTCTGGATAGTTACAGACATGTGCAGCGCCTAGCATTGAGGCGCCACACTCCATAGTGCAACGCCCAGCCAGATGTTGCACTATGGAGTGTGGCGCCTCAATGCTAGGCGCTGCACATGTCTGTAACTATCCAGAGAGCAACAGAAGTTTGGAGTAGTTACAGACATGTGCAATGCCTAGCTCGGAGGCGCCACACTCCATAGTGCAACGCCCAGCTGCCAGGCGCTGCACTATGGAGTGTGGCGCCTCCATGCTAGGCGCTGCACATGTTTGTAACTATCCAGAGAGCAACAGAAGTTTGGAGTAGTTACAGACATGTGCAGCGCCTAGCTTGGAGGCGCCACACTCCATAGTGCAACGCCCAGCTGCCAGGCGCTGCACTATGGAGTGTGGCGCCTCCAGGCTAGGCGCTGCACATGTCTTTAACTATCCATAGAGCAACAGAAGTTTGGAGTAGTTACAGACATGTGCAGCGCCTAGCCTGGAGGCGCCACACTCCATAGTGCAGCTCCTGGCAGCTGGGCGTTGCACGATGGAGTGTGGCGCCTCCAAGCTAGGCGCTGCACAAACACTTAGTGTTTTTTTGCCATTCAGACTGTCATTTTCAGCCATAATTCAACATTGCGTATAGTAAACAGTAAGGTTCAAATAGTGTTGAACAAAGACATCATTTCTTAGAAAGGACCATCACAATAAGTTCAAGTTTAACATAGAGCTACAATAAGTTCAAGTCCATCACTCTACCCCAACGACATAACAAATTCCACATTACTAAGAGCTACCACCACTCTGGGTTGAACATTACTAAGGATGAATAGTGCTTTCCGCGCTTGCTGGCTCCTCCCCCCCTCTTCGCAGATATCTTCTTCACCTTCCTAGGACGAGGAACCCGCTCCGGCTCCGGCTCCGGTACCTCCACGTCGTCCATTTCATCCTCCAAATAGTCATCCAAAGCGTTCATCCGCGAGGTGCCGACCGTCCTTTTGCCTCTTTGAGTGAAGTCCTCAGGTGTGTATTTGTTGATTCCCTTCCTAGGCTTTAGCTCGTATGCAGACCAAACCTTGTAGGCCCCCAAGACCATATCATCAGGAGCCTACGCATGCACAAAAGATATGGAAAGACCATGTGTGAGGATATAGTTAGCAATGCATCAACAATTGGATATATCCTCATGCCATACCTCTTGGGTGACCACACCCACATCCTCATCCTCCAAAGGATTAGCGTTGCCAGAAGTTGGATCTGATGGTGTCGCCGACCTAGAACGTTCTGGTGATACATACTCGGGGTCACGACAACCGAAAAGATTTGATAGCCGCCTTAACTTTTGGCCCTGGCGCTGCAACATTAACAAGTGAATGAGACATCGAACATAGCAACACATGTTAAGTGCTAGTTTGAAGGAGATGTGAACCTTAATGAAAGCTCGAAGTGAAGATTCCCCATCGCTTTTGCCAGCCGGGGTTGTTTCCAGAATAGTGTCGGTCTCATCAGCTGCTTTCTTGATCTGGGCACGCTATGAACAGAAACGGTGTTAACATTTTAGGCAAGTGAAGGGATCACAAAGCAAATGGGGCAACAAGGGCAAATACCACAAAGTTCATCATTGGAGCTGAAGGGATCACTGAGTTGCCTTTCCTGATCAATGAGTTGTACTGGTGCTGGGCAACCTCATCAAAAACGGTGGGTTCTTCCAAAATCTCCTCGGCATACGCCGGCTTGCATACCTCCACACGGGTGCTTGCAAGAAACAATGTGAGATAGTTGTTGAACGCGATCGGGTAGTGCTGACGAAGCTGGGCTCGTTTTCCAGCCCGAGCTTGCTCCACAACGTACTTGAACTGTATGATATACTTGCTGTGATGCTTGGACCAATCCTTGATCTTCCGCTGCTTTTTCTTATCCAACCTGCAAGTTAGAAACAGAATATTAGCATCATCGAAACCGCTGAGAAGCTAAGTGCTCAAGGTTGATTATATCTTACGCGTGTAGCACTATGTCCGTGTCCTCCCACTCTGGCGGGTGTGGCTGGAACAAACCAAACTGGCGGAACACCCGATGTGGCTGGTGAATCTCAACCGCCCAGTTGCATATGATTGGACACCACATATGCCAGAGATCCCTATCTCTAAGGCACATTTGATTCAGCCTGAACTCTAGAGGGTTCCCAAAGCTATCTCCTTTTCCATACGGTTCCCATTCAACCTACAAAATGGGATAGAATGCAAAATTGATATCGAGTTACGATAGAAGCATCAAAATCACTTATGGAATGTCGATTCACCTGCTCAGGCGTGATCGCGTCCATCTCGCTCCTGTACAGCTTGTACATGACCGAGGGATCATCCGTCATCTCATTTAACACATTCCACTTGTAAGCCCAAGTGGGGAGCCGTAGTGGGTCGCCTTTGTCGTCCCAATCCTCGAACTTCACGATCTTCGGTCGTCCAACCGGCAAACGCTCCCAGCTCCATATGGAAAGTGCGAGCAAACAACCACCAATACCTCCAGATAGCCTACAAGAGGCTTCGTCCAACTGCACATACAAAAGAACTTGGTTGAATTAACAACAAGATTGGATTCATAATGTACCAATGAAGTGAAACAGAAACAACTTCATACCTGTCTATACAAGTAAGCCAGTGTCGCCGAACCCCAACTCCATTTGCTATCGAAGACGGTCAACGCCTTGAGCCACATCCATGGAGTATTCTTGCCTGTGCCATCAGCAAACATAGTCCTGGATATCACGTACCACATGTAGACACGAGCATATGTCTTCACCGTGTCCTCATCAGCATCCTCAGGGCAATTACTGAAGTTTGATACAATCCACGTGAAAGTAGCACCGGCTGTGACTCTAACCTTCTTCTTGCCTTCTTCTTCTGGTTCGCGAGGCGCCGGAGGAACATTACCAATAAGGGAAAACATCTGCTCGCGCCACCCATCAGAATCGGTGCTCATACATAGAGGATTCCCATCAATAGGAAGACCGGTGATCATAGATATATCCTGGAGCGTCACGGTCATCTCCCCGGTACGAAGATGGAAAGTATGTGTCTCCATCCTCCAATGATCAATAAGCGCGGTGAGTGCTGGAGCATTGTTCGGTGGCGTCGACCGGCTGACCAACTGAATGAAAGGGAGAAGTCCTGTCCCCCTAACATACGGTGTGTACCGCTCGTCATAGCGCATCCACCCAAGGTTGACCCCGTGAGCCCGAAGCTTCAGCGGTGCATGCTCCTACAAACAAACAAACAAATCATTACATATGGGTGATATGTGTTTGAAAAAACACGAAATTCATAACACCGGCAACTTTCATTATTACCCGCTGCTCCACCGACATAGCGTACGACCGGTGTTGTTGGTCCCAGTGATCATTGATAAGCCAAACCATCCTAACAATTTCAAAGAAAGCTTTCTTGTCAACACGATTATCTTTTCAATACAAAAAAAGTAAAGTACGGCTACTAGATGCAAAATACAAAGCATATGTATCCAAACCATTCTTGCCAATACAAATGTAATTTCAATAAACTAAACTAAGCCTACCTCATGCAAGATTCAATACAAATATCTTTTGCATATAAATAAAATGTCAACCTATGTACCCAAACCATATCTTTTCAATAAAATAAACTAAACTAGGGTTGCAAAATTAGGTACATGCAAGATTATAATACATGCAACATTCAAATCTAATCAAATCAAACAGGGGTTCCTCAAAATCTTCAAAATAGCATGCATTATATGGATAGAAAGAAGGGAATCGGACGAGGGTACCTTCTATGATGGATTGGTGAAGGAATCTACGGACCAAATCGACAGATCTGATGGATTTGGGAGAGGGGATTGAGAGGGGGAGTGGAGAGGGCCGCCGCCGCGACTTCTTCTGTTCTGTTCTGTAACTGGCAATGGGGTGGGTGGGGGAGGAGAGGGCCGGCGCGGGTGGATCTAAGTCACAGTGCAGCGCCCGTGGGCTAGGCGCTGCACATTACATGTGTGACGCCTAGCTCAGAGGCGCTGCACTGCTGGGTGCGGGGCCCAGCCCTCCCACGGTGGACTCAAGTGCAATGCCCCCGAGCTGGGCGCTGCACCGTAGGGTGTGGCGCCGTCGTGGAGGGCACCACACAAAAAGGTTAGAGCTATGAAATTGTTTCACGAGCAGTTCATTTTGTGAATTGATTTCGTCCTCAGGTCAAAATAGTCAAATTTGCTCCTTTAAGGGGTCCAACCATGTCAAGCCCCCAGACCACGAAGGGCCAGGTAATGGGGATTGTTTGGAGGGCGGTGGGTGGCATATGGCTTTGGTTTGCAAAAAGCTGGCAACCGACGCAGCGTTGGACCAAGTCATGTGCATCTGCCCGGGCCGTCGGCCAATAAAAACCTGTCCGGAAGGCCTTGCTTACAAGGGCCCGGGCTGCGGCGTGGTGGCCGCCAAGTCCGGCGTGAATTTCTGCCAAAAGCTTCCGCCCTTCCTCTTCGGAGATGCACCTTTGAAGGACTCCAGTAGTGCTTTTTCTTACAGCTCTCCCTCGTGGACCCTGTAGGCTTTAGATCGCCGTACTATGCAGTGTGCCTCATTTTGGTCCTCGGGAAGTTCCTGCCTAGTTAGGTAGGCCAGGAATGGTTCTGTCCACTGGACGATGATGGCCATTATTACATGGGCTAAAGGTGTTATTTCGGTGGCAGAGCCTTCGATTATGTTAGAGTGTTCGGTATCGGGCATTTTGGTCGTGTCCGGACTATTGTTACCAGTGTCCCCTTCCCATACCACAGATGGCTTAAACAGCCTCTCCAAAAAGATGTTGGGGGGATCGCACCGTGTTTTGCACCGATGCGGGTGAGGATATCCGCCGCCTGATTGTTTTCCCAAGCCACATGGTGAAATTCGAGCCCCTCGAACCGAGCTAACATCTTTAGGACGGCGTTGCGATAGGCCACCATTTTCGGATCCTTGGCATTGAAGTCTCCATTTATTTGGGATATTGCGAGGTTCGAATCCCCATGCACCTCCAGGAGTTGAATGCCCATGGATACTGCTATCCGAAGACCATGTAACAGGGCCTCGTATTCGGCTGCGTTGTTGGAGTCCGTATACAGTATCTGGAGTACATATTGAACTGTATCTCTGGTTGGGGACATCAGGACGACGCCAGCCCCCAGACCAGCCAGCATTTTGGAGCCGTCGAAGTGCATGATCCAATTGGAGTATGCGCCGTACTCTTTAGGGAGTTCTGTTTCCGTCCATTCGGCGACAAAGTCGGCCAATACCTGTGACTTAATGGCTCGCCGGGGTTTGTATGTTATGTCGAACGGGAGGAGCTCAATGGCCCATTTGGCAATCTGGCCTGTGGCATCGCGGTTGTTTATAATATCATTAAGTGGCACTTCCGAGGCTACTGTAATTGAACACTCTTGAAAGTAGTTTCGCATCTTCCGGGATGCCATGAATACCGCGTAGGCTATCTTTTGATAATGTGGATACCGTGATTTGCATGGAGCGAGGACAGTGGATACATAATATACCGGCTTTTGAAGGGGGAATTTATGTCCATCCGTTTCTCGTTCGACGACGAGCACTGCGCTTACAACCTGATGAGTTGCCGCAATGTACAACAGCATTGGTTCGCCGATGTTTGGCACGGCCAGGATTCGGTTGGTTGCCAGTATGGCTTTTATTTCTTCCAATCCGGCTGTGGCAGCATCCGTCCACTTGAAGTGTTCGGTGCGCCGAAGGAGGCGATAAAGGGGTAATGCCTTTTCTCCTAAGCGGGAGATAAAGCGGCTTAGAGACGCCACACATCCGGTTAATTTTTGGATTTGTTTGAGGTCCATTGGGATAGCCAACTGTGAAAGAGCTCGGATTTTGGCCGGATTTGCTTCAATTCCTCTACTGGAGACAATGAAGCCCAAGAGCTTTCCGGCTGGTACACCGAAACCGCATTTTTCCGGATTGAGCTTGATGTCGTATGTTCGGAGGTTGTCGAATGTGAGCCTCAAGTCGTCTATTAGAGAGTTGACGTGTTTGGTTTTGACGACCACATCATCTACGTATGACTCTACTGTTTTGCTGATCTGTTTCTCCGGACATGTCTGAATCATGCGCTGATATGTTGCGCCGGCGTTTTTGAGCCCAAAAGGCATTGTGTTGAAACAGAAGGGGCCGTATGGTGTGATAAATGTCATTGTAGCTTGGTCGGACTCCGCCATCTTGATTTGGTGGTAGCCGGAGTATGCATCGAGGAAACACAATGAATCGTGTCCTGCGGTAACATCCATAATTTGATCGATGCGGGGGAGAGGGAAGGGATCCTTTGGGCAAGACTTGTTGAGGTCCTTGAAATCAACACATAGGCGCCAGGATTTGTCCTTCTTCGGTACCATCACCAGGTTTGCTAGCCAGTCCGGGTGTTTTATTTCTCTAATGAATCCGGCCTCCAATAACTTGGCTAGTTCCTCTCCCATAGCTTGTCTCTTAGGTTCAGAGAAACGCCGAAGAGTCTGCTTGACCGTCTTGAATCCCTTTAGAATATTAAGGCTATGCTCGGCCAGCCTGCGTGGGATTCTTGGCATATCTGAGGGATGCCAGGCGAATATGTCGCAATTCTTGCGCAGGAACTCTCGTAGTGCGGCGTCCACGGTGGGGTTTAACTGTGCCCCGATGGAGGCTGTTTTTGTAGGGTCCATTGGGTGGACTTGGAATTTGACTATTTCATCCGCTGGTTTAAAATAGGTGGACTTGGATCTTTTGTCAAGTATCACGTCGTCCCTGTCCACTTTGGAGCGCAGCGCAGTTAATTCCTCGGTCGCAAGGGCTTTGGATAATGCCTCGAGGGCCAATGCGGCTGTTTTGTTTTCGGCGCGGAGTGCTGTGTCCGAATCACTAGCGAGAGTGATGATTCCTTTGGGCCTGAGCATTTTGAGCTTCATGTACCCGTAATGTGGTATGGCTTGGAAGATCGTGAACGCCTCCCGCCCTAAAAGGGCGTGGTATCCGCTACTGAACGGGGCCACTTGGAATGTAATTTCTTCGGACCTATAGTTCTCCGGCATGCCGAATACCACATCTAGTGTGATTTTCCCAGCACTGCGTGCTTCCTGACTGGGGATGATTCCTCTGAAAGTTGTGCTGCTTTGCTCAATGCGGTTCCAGTCTATTTCCATTTTTTGAAGAGTTTCCTCATAGATGAGGTTTAATCCACTGCCGCCGTCCATGAGTACTTTGGTGAGTCGAAAGCCGTCCACAATTGGACTGAGGACCAGTGGAGCTGGTGCTCGGACTGTTCGGAATTTAGGTTCGTCACTAGCATTGAAGGTAATAGCCGTGTCACTCCATGGATTTATTGCTGCCACGTGGCAGATTTCGGTAAGGCTGCGGAGTGTTTGCTTGCGCCTATTATTTGGTGCGAAGGTCTCAAAGACTATTAATACCGTATTGTTATCCCCGTGATGGTGCTCTGTGGCATCTGGGATGAGAAGATCCTCACCACTTTTGGCCACCTGCCGGAGTACCCAACATGCTCTAAGGCTGTGTGTTGGTATGGTATTTGATGTACTATGAATTTTGCAGGGTCCATTGAGCCATCCCTCCAAT
Organism: Aegilops umbellulata; assembly: GCA_032464435.1. NCBI lineage: Eukaryota > Viridiplantae > Streptophyta > Magnoliopsida > Poales > Poaceae > Aegilops > Aegilops umbellulata. The sequence goes on from CP136058.1 coordinate 360,428,860, forward strand.
ACGGTTCCACGCACTCTAGAGGGTTTTCGCTTTTTTGTAATTAACTCGGGTGTCTTATGATAGTGCACCCTTCTACTTCGGACTGGGTGTATATTCGGAGCTGGATTATCCCAAAATTTCGTTTCGGTTTTCCAGGCGCTTTCCATCGCACAGTACTTTCGTACTATGGACGCCAAGTCAGCGAAGCGTGATATGTCACGACGACTTATGGTGTTAAGGATTCCCTTGTCCGTGCAATTATTGCAGAAAAATGAGACCGCATCTTCCTCGCGATAGTCCTTAACCATGCTCATCACAAGGAGGAATCTGGCCCAATAATGATGTACTGTTTCCTGGGGCTCTTGCCTAATGTGGGAAAGATTATTTATGTTTGGGTGGGTGGGTGGATTTGAGTCCGAACCCTTACCCGATCCGAGACCCAGGGGCCGAGGAGTTTCCAATCTTGGAAGTTCGGGTTCCGGGATGTTGCCCGATAAGTCTGGCCCGCTGCGTGACTCTAGATTCAGGGCATAGGTGATGTCCTCCCGTAAACGGGTATCCGACTCGGAGAGCTCGGTAATCCAGACATAGTTAGTCCTCAAGATAGAGGAAGAATCGCCGCATTGTTCCTCCACCACCGCAATATGATGGGTGACCGGTGGAGAGTTAATCTCCCTTTGATCGGGTTTAAGCCCAATCCGATCATAGTCCGTAGCGACTCCCAAGGCGGCGATGCGATCCAAGAGCTCGTTTAGGTAAGAGAGCTCCATCGGATCCATCTGCTCAGCCAATTCCGAGCCGACGTGGAGGCTGTTTTCGATGACCCGAGAAGTCATCGTTGGTGCAGCAGCCGAACGGGCGGTCATGATGAAACTGCCTAGCCGGAGAGTTTGGCCGACAACCTTGGGCTCCCCCGGCGATAATGTTGTTTTTAACAACGAGATGAGGCATCATTCCTTACGGTGACGACACAGTGGAACTCTCAATGAAAGCACCAATGTCGGTGTCAAAACCGGTGGATCTCGGGTAGGGGGTCCCGAACTATGCGTCTAGGCGGATGGTAACAGGAGATGGGGGACACGATGTTTTTACCCAGGTTCGGGCCCTCTAGATGGAGGTAAAACCCTACTCCTGCTTTATTGATCTTGATGATATGAGTATTACAAGAGTTGATCTACCACGAGATCGAAGAGGCTAAACCCTAGAAGCTAGCCTATGGTATGATTGTTGTTCTTGGTCCTATGGACTAAACCCTCCGATTTATATAGACACCGGAGGGGGCTAGGGTTACACAGAGTCGGTTAGAAGGAAGGAGATCTACATATCCGTATTGCCAAGCTTTCCTTCCATGCCAAGGAGAGTCCCATCCGGACACGGGACGAAGTCTTCAATCTTGTATCTTCATAGTCCAACAGTCCGGCCAAAGGATATAGTCCGGCTGTCCGGATACCCCCTAATCCAGGACTCCCTCACTTGTGTAGATGGTGACGGTCCGATCATGGTAGATTGTGTGACCATGTTGCACATCAGTGGTACATGAGTAACGACTGCGAAGATAGTTGATCCCAATATGCCAAAGTCAGCTACAAGGTTCTAGGTTAGACCGAATCGCGGATGCAAATGCACAGCCAGGATCGGCAATCTTATTTTGATCGCGGGATGACTGTTCCCTGCAAAATAATGGAGTACCGTAATGATGGTTTGTGCATTCCGTTTGTAATCTCCCGTACCGTAGGATGGCAACCAGATGAAACAAGTCCCCTGGCTTGTCACCGCGAAGATGCGGCCTAGATGGCGCACGGCGTCTTCGAATGTGTAGGGGTACAAATCTGCCGCCGCCATTACTGCCTCTTGCATTGATGGCAATCCTTATGTCGAACACCGCAATGAGATAGTAATCGTCGTAGCCGCGTCGCTTTGTCGGCGGGTCCGCAATTGCTATCTTCTTCAATCTCATGTAGGCGTCATCATATGTATTCAAGCCCAGCCAGTCCGGAAGGCCGATCCCAATGGTGGAGAAGGGATCTACCGGAACGGCCGCATTGCTGTGGATGTTGTGCAAAATGATGGTGGTATCCGGCCGGAGGTATGCAAGCCAATCTTCGTTGGCACCGACCCAGACCTATATATAAGACGGTGGGCAGTGGAGAAATTACAGGATAGAAATGGAATAACTAAGTACTACATGATCAAACTCCATTACTGACCTGCTCATCAGACAAAATCCGACTACCTCTCAACGTCGGCAACTCTAGCGGAGTCAACGTGCAACCATGGCCAGGGTGCGGTGGACTGTTCAAAGGATTGTCCCATAGAAGAACCTTCTCCTCGAGGACGCATGGAAGACCAACAAGCATGGCCTTTTCCCAAGCCATTTTAAGCACCGTCTTGAAATAGTTGGTGCAGGATGCACCGAGTCTTGCGGCGGTGAGGACGTCGGAGCAGCGTGCTAGTTCTCCTAGAGGATCGTCGTCCAAGGTCTCCCAGCCCCGACGAGGAGGAGAACCGCCTGGCGAATCCATGGGAGCAGCAACGAACTGCCTTCTCTTCGGAGGGAGGGGAACTGGCGAGGAGGAGATAAGAGCGTAGTAACCGCAAGGCCCCGTCCCTTCCAACTGTAGATCATTCCTTCCAACTATAGCGAAGGGGTGAGGCTATTATTTACTACTAGTGGGATTGCATTATACTATAAATAATAGCACTAGAAAGAAAATTTTGGCACTAGCTAGTAGTTTTTGGCGTGGATTAAGTAATTTTGGGTATGTTTTTGCTATTTTTTGTACAATAGATTCTTCCTAGGGCTGGTTGAAAGTGGTAGTTTTTTGTTAAATACTCTACATATTCTAATTAGTAGTGAAAGTTAAGATTTGGAACCCAATAAGCAAGTCTAGTTACATAATGCATATGTGTAGATGATTGAAAGTAAATATCAACCATGAGTGACTAATATCTTGATGGAAAACTCGAAACTATGGAATACTAGGGAAAAAATTGCATGGTTGGAAATACTAGCAATGTTCATGTGTGTTGCAACGAATCATAATTAGAATAATACTTATTCACAAACTTGATACAAAACACTCTAATTTTGATATACATATATCACTAGAGATATATTATGTTTCAATTAGAATATATTCCTTGGGCTGTTTTGGTGAGGTCAGGGAGGGATGTGGTTGATTTTAAGATACTAATTATGGGTTTTTCTGCAAATTGGTAGACAAGTGAGATGTTTGTGAGAAAATGCAACAACTTACCTCACAGTCATTAGATGTAGATCTAATGGTCACAAACGACGGATGGCAGACACACCAAATTAGTCTTCTGTAGGAGTACTAGCAAGATCCATGCATTGCATGGAACATCAAGATGCATTTTTTTTATAAAAAACACTCGTTGTGATTGACCCATGCGGGAGTAATCCCATGTGTAAAAACTAATGATATCTCGAGAAATTGGAGACAAGGTGAAGAGGAGTGGGGCGTGGTGGTGATTGGTGGTCGGACTGAGAGGAGGCATGGGGATTGACGACGCCGGCAGCGGCCACCAGGCCAGTTTGTTCCAGAGGCTTCCTTTCTTAATTGCTCAACAATGTGGTTGTTGGAGATAAGGATGAATGAGGGAAGGCCTTGTCTGCAAATGTGGAGAGGGGTGCGAGTATCTTTTAGTTTAATTTCCATCAGTCAGATATAGATCGGACGGTCTATATTGCAAGAAGGCACGCGTACCATCATCACGAACTCGGTTTTTTATAAGAGAAGAAATATAAGTATGGAGATACAAACGTATTATCGATACTTGTTTCCGTAAACTAGCATCTACATTCTATTCAACGCCTCAGCATGTGAGGCCTTAGCACAATGACTTCTCGACTGTGTAAAACAAAGGTTTTCCCGTCGCCGATAAGGAGGGGGTGACAGCGACGCGCTTTTTGGCTTGCTCTAGTCCTAGTAGTCATACTAGGTGGTCTAAGCACATGTAGATTTATTCTTTTTCACATCTCGTGTTCGCCGTACTTCCACGACTGTTGATGAATAGACGGTAAGTTATTCACGGGGAAACCCTTGTTGAGCGTGTTTGTGAGAGAGAGAGAGAGACAGTGTGCGTGTGTGATATGTCTAGAGACTGAGGCAATGATAACAGATTCTTTGTGTCTATGTGTGTGGAGGATAGAGAGAGACATGTACATGGGGCTTTGTGTTGTGTAACATGGAGACACATATACATAATTAGAGAGTGAGTGTGCGAGATACACATGCGGACATGGGAGATATGAGGATCTAGATTAATGGGTGTTTGTGCGAGTCTGTGTGTGTTTGTGCGCGCGTTTGTGTGTGAGAGGGAGTGTGTGTATGTGGAGTAGAGAGACCACTAATGATGTAAACCTTGTATAAGGGAAGGGGGAATGGTGTGACATGTGTAGTAGCGGGATAGCATGGGTGCGGGCGGGGGGAGCAGACTATTTGGAAGAGACATCGATTGTGTGTGGGAGAGGGGTGTGAGAGCGAGCAAGAGAGAGAGAGAGAGAGCTAGCAACGGAGAGAGAGAGAGAGAGAGAGAGAGATAGAGAGGAAGAGGGGGCAAGAGAGGGGGCGTTTGTGTCCATAAATGGCGTATAGATAGGGAGGCAATGTTGATGTTGTTTGAAATTGCCCTATGTACGGAGACGCAAGGGAAGAGAGTCATCATGTGTGTGATAGGGACTTCATGACAGATCTAGAATAGATGGTGTAGAGAACAATGTGCGAGATCGAGAATGATGATACATTAGGGAGCTATGGAAAGAGTCATGTCATATATGTATACATGGAGGAGCTGGGGCGGGTCCGCATGTGGGAGAGATAGAAAGAGGAGAGTGGTGCACAAGGAGACAAAGTGTGCTTGTTTTGCAGTGGGGGTGGTGTGTGAAATGTCTCCAACGTATCGATAATTTTTGATTGCTCCATGCTATATTATCTACTGTTTTGGACTATAATGGGCTTTATTTTCCACTTTTATATTATTTTTGGGACTAACCTATTAACCGAAGGCCCATCCCATAATTGCTGTTTTTTGCCTATTTCAGTGTTTCGGAGAAACAAAATATCAAATGGAGTCCAAATGGAGTCCTCTGGAGCCTTCTTCTTCGGTGGCATGTCGATGAAGATGATGGAGATCTAGCCTGTGCAGACGCCGGATCAGGTACGCACAACTTCGACGCCCCCTACCTGGCGCGCCAAAGGTGTCGGGGGAAATCTGCCTCCACGAACACCTATGGGGACCGAGCCCCTTTCTTGGTTCGGAGGGGGGCGGAGGTCGCGCGAAGAGCGGATCGAGGCGATGCACACAAGGGGTTTACCCAGCTTCGGGCCGCACGGATGCGTAAAACCCTACTGCTGCTTTTTGATTTTGTATTGTGTTCTTGCTCGGAAGCGTGTGGTGCTACAGTACACGCAAGCCGCTGGCGAGACCGAGCGTGAATGGCCTCCCCTCTCTCCCGTTGCCCATGGGGCCTCCTTTTATATGTGCAAGGGGTTACCCACAGGTGGCAACGTAGGCGGGGGCAAAACTGGAAAACGCTGTGTTGGGTACAGCTGTTTGCATAGTGCTATCATACCTAACTCTAACTCGCACCCCCACCAGTCTTGGCGCGATCGGTTCTCGCCTGGCCGACCTGCCGTGGCTGCGACGCACTGTGCTGCCGCGGGGTGTCGCCGTTAGTGAAACCGATGAGGCTCTGTATCGTGGCCCTCCAGTCGTCGAGCTTGTCCGCCGTTGGAGGGTAGTCTAGGAGCAGTTGAGCTCGCGCCAGAGCTTCTGCTGGAGTGGCGGGCAGCGGTGGCGAACGGCGCGTGGAGCGGGATGTGCTCGAACTTCTAACTACGTTAGAAGGAGCAACACCCGGACCAGGCAGTCGCGCCACGCTCGCGCCAGCACGTTGGTGTGAGTGCTGGCCTTGAGCGCCCTGGGATCCGCCGGCTTGATCTGGGTCCAGCGAGCGTATGGTACCGTGAGTGCCAAGACGCTGCTGGTCGCGTGCCTCCTGAGAGGGGCGCGGTGCATGTTCGGACGCCGTGGCACCATGAGCTGGCTCGGTGGTGCCCGTTCTGCCGCCGGTGCCGTCCCGACCACCCGTTTGCTCCAGGGGCGGTGGGTTCGACGCGGACGGACCAGCCACCTCTGGAGCCTTCTTCTTCGGTGGCATGTCGATGAAGATGATGGAGATCTAGCCTGTGCAGACGCCGGATCAGGTACGCACAACTTCGACGCCCCCTACCTGGCGCGCCAAAGGTGTCGGGGGAAATCTGCCTCCACGAACACCTATGGGGACCGAGCCCCTTTCTTGGTTCGCCGAGGGGCGGAGGTCGCGCGAAGAGCGGATCGAGGCGATGCACACAAGGGGTTTACCCAGCTTCGGGCCGCACGGATGCGTAAAACCCTACTGTTGCTTTGTGGTTTTGTATTGTGTTCTTGCTCGGGAGCGTGTGGTGCTACAGTACACGCAAGCCGCTGGCGAGACCAAGCGTGAATGGCCTCCCCTCTCTCCCGTTGCCCATGGGGCCTCCTTTTATATGTGCAAGGGGTTACCCACAAGTGGCAACGTAGGCGGGGGCAAAACTGGAAAATGTTGTGTTGGGTACAGCTGTTTGCACAGTGCTATCATACCTAACTCTGACGGCAGGGGACAAGGGCATTAAATGCCCGTCCGCATCGCCCAGACGGTGCAGGAAAGGGACCGTCAGGAGCGCCACCGTTTGCCACGATGGCTACTCTGCCAGCGTTGCTTCGCCACCGCATGCCCCTGGCTGCGCAGCCTCTCCCCACGTACGCCTGGAATGGCCCCAGAGCGACGCGTGGGTGGATGAGCTGGAGCGCAGGAGCGGGGTGGTGACTTACCGCGGCAAGCGCCTTGCCGCGGTTGGTGCCTTGTCGCGCCCGGGAGCTTGTCGCTCACCGGTCCTTGCCGGGACGTGTGGTGCGTCGCAGCAAGTCTCTTGTCGCGCCTTGGTCGGCCTTCCCAGCAAGCTCCTCTTGCTGGGGCCTTGTGCTTCGAGCGGCCGTCCCGGCAAGCTCCTCTAGCCGGGGCCTTGCTCTCTTCGGGTGGCCTTCCCGGCGGGCTCCTCCTGCCGGGGCCTTGGCTCAAATACTTTGTTCTTGGATGGCCCGAGGAGGGACCATGGAGAGTTTTGGTGATCGCCTGGCAAGCCTTGCTGCGGGGTGCTACGACTGCCCGTGCATAAGTTCGGGGTACTAAGGTACCCCTACTTTAGTACACCGACAGGAGCCCCCGGGCCTGGGCCATACACGGTGCCGAGCGCTGTTGGGCCAGGCCCAAAACAGTGCACGGGCACGCGTGTCCTGGGTCACGCTGCATCTTCTTCTACATCCACCACGTCCTCCCCGAACGGCACGCGTCGAACGCAGCATCGTGGGGAGAGGCGTGCGTGACGTGGGCGGCGTGCGCGGGGCTGAGCCCCGTAGGCATGCGTCACGTCGCAATATAGGGGGACGGTTCACGCTATCCCCATAAGTAGAGGGAGGCGTGGAGGCGCGGCTCATTTGCTGGACGGGGCCAAGGCACGATTTCCGAGGCGCCCGCTCCCCACGATCACGGGGCGAGGGGGGGTCGCCTCATCCGTTGCCTTGGTCCTGCACGCCAGCCACGCGGCTTCCATGCACCTGGGGTCGCGGACGGTGGAGGCAGGAAACTGGGCCGTCGCAGGCCGAGGCAGCAGGCCTGTCCCAGTCGCCTGCTCTCCCTGCGTCTTGATTGGCTGAGCGGGGCGGCCGAGCCCCCACCTTGCTCCTTTATAAAGAGCAAGAGGGGGAGCGACGAAAACCCGCACTCCTCCATCTTCGCTTCTCTTCAGCTTCTGATCCCCTCTCTCCATTCGCCATGGAGAAAGGGAATCCTGATCCTTCATCGGTGGCGGCAAGGGTTGCCGCTAGGCAACGCGCCCCTCCTCCCCTTGCTCCCGCGGTGGCAGAGCCAACCGTAAGGGGAAGGGGGAGGGGGCGAGGTCGTGGACGAGGTCGTGGACGAGGCCGAGGCGCTCAGGGACGAGGCGGACGGGGCGACGCGCCGGCCTCGCCTCCGCCAGCGGCCCCTCTTCTCACGGCAGTCCACATCGGGGACGACCCCTGCGAGTTCTTCGTCAAGCTGCGTCGGGCGCCTCGTCGCCGCCTCCGCCTCCCGGCCCCCTTCGCAAGCGTGATGGAGGTGGAACAACCTGAGACGGTAAGACTGCGCATGAGGGGCTGCGGGATCAGCGGCACGCGGGTCCACGTCGAGTCACCAGCCCCCGGCGTGATGTATCTTGGTCGAGGGTGGAAGACGTTCGCCCGTATCCACAGCTTGATGGAGGGGTTCACCCTCCATTTTAAGTTGATGGAGGGCGATCTCCTCTCCGTCAAGGCCTTCGGGGACTTCGGGACCCGGGCCCGGTGCTGCGTGGATAGCTCCTTCGACAGCGAAAGCTCCTCCTCGAGCGAAAGTGACGAGGAGGGGAGCGACAGCGACGACGAGGGCAGCGGTCGTCGGGATGACGGGTCCGACTAGGCGTCGGTCGCGGCTCCGCGTGGCACCGGCGACCCCATCATCCGTGTCGCCGGCTCCTTGAGCTTCCCGGGGTCGTCTCCTTGGCGGCTGGCGTGGCGAGGCTGCGGAAGAGGAAGAGGGCTGGCGGCAAGGCCGTCAAGTCGGAGTACGAGGGCGAGGTGCCCTCGACAGCGTGCCGACGTCCTGCCGCCCCGTCGAGCCCTGCTTCCGGTGCCGCCATCACCGTCCAGCTTTCAGCCGGCCCCCGGGGCGTTCTGTTGGTGTCTTCTGCCACCCGTAGCTCGCCTAGGCGCCCCTTTTGCCCTTTTTGCCTCCTTGTCCTACCTCCTGAGGAGATAGACAAGAAAGGGATTACGGGCATCTTATCTTTTTTCAATCTGTAAGCCCTCGGGCCTTAGCTGTGTTTAAAACTTGTAATCCCATCTTTCATGTTTTTCATTCTCTCTGAACTGTACCTGAGCGGAATGTTTTTAATGAAAAGGGGATGTTTGCCGGGCCATTTGTCTCGCGGGTAAAACCCACGCCAAGGGGCGCATCCTTTATATCGTTAAGATAGACACTTCTTCGCCCGGCAACAGGCCCTGCCGTCTTCCCGCGCCACTCGACCTTCCTCACGCCTTTGGCGGAGGCAGGGATGAGGCGGGTTCGGGCTCCTCATTCCGTTCCTTTGCCGCCGCGGCTACCACCAAAACTGGCCCCAGGAACGTGCTCCGGGGCCCAGAGTTAAGGGAGCACGGCAGCTTTTTAGGAAGAAACAAGGTTTTCGCATTCCTCAGTTCATAAGAGAATGCATGATAAGGGATGAAAAACTTATCTGGGATTGCAGCCCCCGGCAACTTTGGCTTGTCGCGGGCGAATCTTTGTGCTTGCAGCCCCCGGCAACACTGGTTCGCCGGGGACCAGATGCTGGTCCGCCCTTCTTCTCTTCTTCGTCCTTAAGCAGTCTGGCCAGGATATGCAAAACCCTGCGAACCAAGGGAAATGAATAAACAGGAAAAAGGACGCAGACTCGACCTCTAAGCTAGGGGTTAGCAGCTGTTAGGCACTATCAACCCTAACCAAGGACGAGACTCGACTCAGCATGCATGCTAAAACTTAGGGCGCCAGCGCTTCATTTACTGCTGCTCAGGGTCTGCGCCTGGCTTTGTACAAAGGATTACATGCAACAGCGGCAAGACTTGTACAAAAGGTTGGTTGCCGGGCGGGGCCCGACAACCGCGCCTTGCGGGTAAAACTTACGAAGATGCTCAATATTCCAGGAGTTGCTCACCGGAGTGCCATCTTCGGTCTCGAGGCGGACGATGCCGGGCCTCGTGACTCGTCTCACCCGGTAAGGGCCTTCCCACTTCGGCGTCAACTTGTTATGATTCTTGGCGGACGGAGCGCGCCGAAGAACAAGGTCGCCTTCCTTGAAGCTTCTGGCTTTAACTTTGCGGCTATGGTAGCGACGCAAAGCTTGCTGGTAGCGAGAGGCTTGCACAGCAGCCTGAAGACGATCTTCCACAAGGAGCAGTGCGTCATCTTCACGCAGCCGCTCTTGCTCAAGCTCATCATAAGCGAGCACTCGAGGTGACCCGTATACGAGTTCCGTGGGGGTAACTGCTTCTGCTCCATAGACTAGAGCAAATGGTGTCTGGCCAGTGGCTCGATTTGGCATCGTTCTGATCGACCAAAGAGCCACCGGCAGCTCCTCGATCCAGTTTCTTCCGCACTTGTGCAGCCTGTCGAAAGTTCTGGTCTTGAGCCCGCACAGCACTTCGGCATTGGCCCTTTCCGTTTGACCGTTGCTCCGGGGATGAGCAACAGAAGCGAAGCAGACCTTGGCGCCGAGATGTTGGACGTATTGCATCAAGGTGCGGCTCGTGAACTGCGTACCGTTGTCGGTGATGATCCTATTGGGGATCCCGAAGTGGCAAACAATCGACCTGAAGAACTTGACTGCTGACTGTGCTGTCACCTTCCTCACTGGTTCCACTTCCGGCCACTTTGTGAACTTGTCGATTGCGACGTACAAGTACTCAAAGCCCCCGACAGCTCGGGGGAAGGGGCCGAGGATGTCGAGCCCCCAGACCGAAAATGGCCAGGATAAAGGGATCATCTGGAGAGCTTGAGCTGGCTGGTGTATCTGCTTGGAATGGAACTGGCACGCTTTACACTTGGTTACTTGTGCAGTTGCATCCTGGAGGGCTGTCGGCCAGAAGAAACCTTGCTGGAACGCTTTGCCGGCAAGTGCTCTGGCGCCAATGTGGTGACCCCATATGCCTCCATGTATCTCTGCCAATAGCTTCTATCCGTCTTCCCGGGAAATACACTTCAACTTCACACCGTTGCGCCCTCTTCTGTACAGTGTGTTGTCGACGAACTGGTACATACTCGAGCGCCGGGCTACTCTTTCTGCTTCTTCTTGCTCTTCGGGAAGTTCTCCGTTCTGGAGGAAATGGACAGTCTGCTGCGCCCATGCTGGAGCCTATGGCTCGACAACAAGGACTGAAGGCACATCTGCTGCTGCGGGAACGTCCGCTTCTACGGCGAGGATCTGGGGCTCAGCCGGAGCTTGATGTTCCCCGGCAACCTTGCCGGAGCAAAACTTGTCGGGAGCACCTGCTTCTACGGAACAAACCCTAGGGTTTTCCGGAGCAGACGGCTCCTCAGCGCTCTTGGCGTCGATCTTGGGGACCTTCTTGGCGGCGGCTCCGGGGAGCTCTGCCGGAAGATAGTCGCCGGAGACCAACTTCCTCTTCTTGCTCTGTCTGGTTGATGGCGTTACGGATGGCTGAGTCAGCTTGAGCACAAAGGTTCCTGGTTCCACAGGTAACTTAAATGCTGCGCACCTTGACAGGCCATCAGCAATGTCGTTCTCAGCTCTTGGAATGTGTTCCATTTGCAGGCCGTCAAAGCGCTCTTCTAGCTTCCTTACTTCATCAACGTACGCTTCCATCAACGGACTCTGGTAATCTTTGTTCACTTGGCGGACGACAAGCTGCGAGGTACCCTTGACAATGAGCTTCTTGATCCCAAGTTCTGTTGCGATCCTGAGACCGGCGAGCAGACCTTCATACTCTGCAGTATTGTTGGTTGCTTGTTCCTTGGGGAAGTGCATCTGGACTACGTACTTGAGGTGCTCTCCGGTGGGCGCGATAAGCAACGCGCCAGCACCGGCGCCTTGCAGCGAGAACGCACCATCAAAATACATCAGCCACTCTTTGCTTGCTTCTTTGGCGGGGATGCTCGTCTCTGGGATTTCTTCGTCTGGCGTCGGTGTCCACTCCGCTATGAACTCCGCCAAGGCTCTGCTTTGGATAGTCGAGGTGCTCTCGAACTTGACACCGAAGCTCGACAGTTCCAGCGCCCACTCGACAATCCTGCCTGTTGCTTCTGGATTCTTCAGTATCTTCTTCAGCGGAAAGCGGGTGACAACTGTAATCTCATGTGCTTGGAAGTAATGGCGCAGCTTTCTCGAGGCCATGAGAAGGCCGAAAAGCAATTTCTGCACACCAGAGTACCTTGACCTAGCCCCCTGCAGAAGGGAGCTGACAAAGTAAACTGGGCGCTGCACCATTTTCTTCTTATGCACCTCCACTTGCTCCTACGCAGATTCATCCTTGTCGGGGCCAGAGCTTGTCGGGGAAGCCCCCTGCTTGTCGCTGGACGTGCTTGCCGCGGTTGCTGGCTCATCATCTGCCTCCCTCTCCGCTACTAACGCAACACTAACCACTTGATTGGTTGCCGCCAGGTACAGCAGCAACTTCTCTTGTGGTTTAGGCGCGACAAGTATTGGAGCGGAGGATAGGTATTTCTTCAAGTCTTGCAGCGCAGCCTCCGCTTCCGGAGTCCATTTCACTGGACCCGCCTTTTTCAAAACTTTGAAAAATGGCAGGGCGCGTTCTGCAGACTTGAAAATAAACCTGCTGAGAGCCGCGACGCAGCCGGCAAGCCTTCGTACATCCTTGACGCGTGTTGGGGCTTCAATCTGCTCGATGGCCTTGATCTTGTCTGGGTTGGCTTCGATTCCTCGCTGAGACACGAAGAACCCGAGAAGCTTGCCGGAAGGGACTCCAAACACGCACTTCTCGGGAATGAGCTTGAGGCTGATCCTGCGCAAGTTCGTGAAGGTCTCTTCTAAATCTTGAATCAGGGTTGCCCTTTCCCTGCTTTTGACCACTATGTCATCCATGTAGGCTTCCACATTTCTGTGGATCTGTGGCTCAAAAGCGGTATGGACAACCCTCGCAAACGTCGAACCAGCATTCTTCAAACCGAAAGGTATCCGTACGAAACAGTACGTGCCACATGGAGTGATGAATGCGGTCTTCTCCTCGTCTTCTTCAGCCATGAAGATCTGATGGTATCCTGAGTATGCGTCAAGAAATGAAAGCAGGTCACATCCGGCCGTGGAGTCAACAATCTGGTCAATGCGCGGCAAGGGAAAAGGATCTTTGGGACAAGCTTTGTTAACATCAGTAAAGTCGATGCAAAGCCTCCATTTCCCATTTGCTTTGCGCACGACAACAGGATTGGTCAACCACGTCGGATGGAGCACACCTCTGACGAGGCCTGCCGCTTCCAACTTCTTGATTTCCTCTGCGATGAACTCTTGGCGCTCCACCGCTTGCTTCCTGACTCTTTGCTTGACGAGCCGCGCATGGGGACAGACGGCGAGGTGGTGCTCAATCACTTTCCTGGGAACGCCGGGGATGTCAGATGGTTGCCAGGCAAACACATCGACATTCGCCCGCAGGAAAGCAACGAGCGCGCTTTCCTATTTGGAGTCGAGAGTGGCACTGATGGTGAAGGTACCACCAGTGCCGTCCTCCTTGGCGGACACCTTCTTGGTCGTTGGCGGAGCTGCCATTGTCTTCTTACTCTTGCCGATGGAGCTCGATGGCGCGTCCTCGACGGCAGCGCAGCACTCCGAAGAGGTGCGCTTGCCGGAGTGGGCACCAGAGCACTCGCTGGGCTTGGTCTTCTTCTTGCTGGCGGAGCTCGATGGCGCGTCCTCGACGGTAGCGTAGCACTCCGTAGAGGTGCGCTTGCCGGAGTGGGCACCAGAGCACTTGCCGGGCTTGGTCTTCTTCTTCCATCCGGGAGCTTCAGCGGCAAGTGGCTTGTGATCCACTGCGGCTGCTGCTTCCCGGTAGATCTTGTCGGCACAGATAAGGGCATCCTTCTTGTCGCCAGGGACAGAGATGACGCTTATCGGGCCTGGCATCTTGAGCATGTTGTATGCATAGTGAGAGGCCGCCATGAATTTGGCGAGCGCTGGACGGCCGAGAATTCCATTGTAGGGCAACGGAAAATCGGCAACGTCAAAAGTGATCCTCTCTGTCCTGAAGTTCAGCTCACTGCCAAATGTTACTGGCAACGTTATCTTCCCCTTCGGCTTTCTCCTTCCCGGGTTGATCCCTTGGAACGTGCCGGTCTCTTCGAGCTTGCTGTCGGGGACTTGGAGTTTCCGGAGCACAGCGGAGGAGATCAGGTTCAAGCTGTCCCCGCCGTCGACTAGCATCTTGGTGACCTTGAGGTTGCGGACTGTTGGCGAGACCAACATCGGCAAGCACCCGATCGCAGTTGTGCGGTCAGGGTCCTCAATATCGAAGATGATAGGCGTGCTGGACCATTTCAGAGGTTTGCGCGACTCGACGGGTGGTTCCGCTGCATTGACTTCCCGCGCCCACTACTTGAGCTGGCGGTGAGAAGTATGCAGGGAAGCACCACCGTCTACGCACAAGACCTCTGTGGCTTTCTGAAACTCCTGCTCACTGGTCTCAACGTCATCCATGTCTTCGTCTTCGTCGTCGTCTTCGTTCTTGTCGCGGCCACGGGGAGGTCTGTCCGTTTGCCGCTGCTTGTCCTTGTCGCGGCGTCCTCCCCGGCCGGGGCGCTTCGTGCCCGATCCTCCGCCACCTCCCCGGGCTCTCTCCTTGTCGCGTCGCTCGTACTCGGCCTTTTGCAGCTCGACGAGCCGCTCGACCTGCTTGCAGCTCTGGAGGTCATGGCCCTTGGTGCGGTGGATCTTGCAGTACTGTTTGTTGGTGCCGTCCCGCTTGTCGGCGACCGCCACAGCCCGGCAGTTGGCGCATCCGGCAACCTCCTTGACGGAGCTACAAGCCTGGGCCTTCTTGGCGGCGCCTTCATCACCGGCTGCTCAACAACCAGTACCTCTTGGCTCTTCTTCTTCCTGTTGCTCCGCCGCCGGTCCTTCCTTGCCGGGGCGGTATCCTCACTGTCAGACTCTCCTGCTCCAGTGTTCTCTCCGGGGAGTTTCCTTCCTTCCTCAGCACGTGCACACTTGTCGGCCAGGGCATATAGCTCGCTGACGTCTTTGATCTTGCACATCGCCATCTCCTCCCGCATCCTGCGGTTACGCACGCTCTGATGGAACACGCTGATAACCGCGGCAGGGTGGACGTCTGGGATGTTGTATTGTACGCGGCTGAATCTCTGGATGAACTTGCGCAAGGATTCGCCTTCCTTCTGGACGAGCAGATGAAGGTCGCTCGCTTGGCCATGGGGTTTGTGGCCGCCTGTAAAGGTGCCAACAAACTAATGGCACAAGTCTGTCCAGGAGGTTATGGAGTTATCCGGCAAGTGCATGAGCCAGGGTCTGACGTTGGATTTGAGTACCAGCGGGAAGTAGTTGGCAAGGATCTTGTCGTCCCGCCCCCCAGCAGCCTGCACCGCAATGGTGTAGATGCTGAGGAACTCCGACGGATGCGACTTGCCGTCGTACTTCTCTGGTATGTCTAGCTTGAAATTCTTCGTGCTGGGCCACTGGACTTGCCGCAGCTCACGGGTGAACGCAGGGCAGCCTACCGCGTACGGCAGGTCGCCTGGTCCCCCGGGCGCATGCATGTCGACAGAGGGCCCAGCGCGCTGGTCTGATTGACACCGCGCTTCTCTCCGACGCTCGATGCGCATACGAGCGTCCTCTTGTTCTTGCTCGTGAAGAACTTGGCGTTGATCGCGACGAGTTCGCGGATTCGATGACGCGGTGGAGTCGTTGTCGTGATGGTTCCGGCGAGTCGGCGATCTTGGCCTTTGGGGCGGGGAGTTCACGGTGGTCGCTCCCCCACCGGTCTTGGCGCCATCTGTTCTCGCCTGGCCGACCTGCCGCGGCTGCAACGCACTGTGCTGCCGCGGGGTGTCGCCGTTAGCGAAACCGATGAGGCTCTGTATCGTGGCCCTCCAGTCGTCGAGCTTGTCCGCCGTTGGAGGGTAGTCTAGGAGCAGTTGAGCTCGCGCCAGAGCTTTTGCTGGAGTGGCGGGCAGCGGTGGCGAACGACGCGTGGAGCGGGATGTGATAGCCTGGCTTATTAGGGATGATAGACTACTCATATCAATAAGGAATTCCTTCTTTTCCGGGAGCCCATTCGGACAGAACTCCAAAGATAAGCGTGCTCAGCTTGGAGTAGTGTCAGGATGGGTGACCGACCGGGAAGTTGCTCCCGGGTGCGCACGAGTGAGGACAAAGTGCGCAGAAAAGACTAGTATTGATCTGTGGGGCCAGTCTAGATCCCGCCAGGAGTAACGACCACCGGCGGGTGTGTCCGGGGCGTTACAAGTTGGTATCAGAGCCGACCCTCGCGGTTACACGGATGGTTGCGGACAGGTGCGTGGTCATGTTGTTCATGACGTTTGTGACCCGTCGTGGCACCCGGCATGGCACATGTACCGGACTGGAAGCACAGACGTTTGTGCCAAGAGGGAACGTTCCTGTGGCCCGACGAGGACGTCAATTCCTCTGAGTGGGGGTGTATGTGATAGCCTGGCTTATTAGGGATGATAGACTACTCATATCAATAAGGAATTCCTTCTTTTCCGGGAGCCCATTTGGACAGAACTCCAAAGTTAAGCGTGCTCAGCTTGGAGTAGTGTCAGGATGGGTGACCGACCGGGAAGTTGCTCCCGGGTGCGCACGAGTGAGGACAAAGTGCGCAGAAAAGACTAGTATTGATCTGTGGGGCCAGTCTAGATCCGCCAGGAGTAACGACCACCGGCGGGTGTGTCCGGGGCGTTACACGGGAAGTGCTTGAACTTCTAACTACGTTAGAACGAGCAACACCCGGACCAGGCAGTCGCGCCACGCTCGCGCCAGCACGTTGGTGTGAGTGCTGGCCTTGAGCGCCCTGGGATCCGCCGGCTTGATCTAGGTCCAGCGAGCGTATGGTACCGTGAGTGCCAAGACGCTGCTGGTCGCGTGCCTCCTGAGAGGGGCGCGGTGCATGTTCGGACGCCGTGGCACCATGAGCTGGCTCGGTGGCGCCCGTTCCGCCGCCGGTGCCGTCCCCACCACCCGTTTGCTCCAGGGGCGATGGGTTCGACGCGGACGGACCAGCCACCTCCGGAGCTTTCTTCTTCGGTGGCATGTCGATGAAGATGATGGAGATCTAGCCTGTGCAGACGCCGGATCAGGTTCGCACAACTTCGACGCCCCCTACCTGGCGCGCCAAAGGTGTCGGGGGAAATCTGCCTCCACGAACACCTATGGGGACTGAGCCCCTTTCTTGGTTCGCCGAGGGGCGGAGGTCGCGCGAAGAGCGGATCGAGGCGATGCACACAAGGGGTTTACCCAGCTTCGGGCCGCACGGATGCGTAAAACCCTACTGCTGCTTTGTGGTTTTGTATTGTGTTCTTGCTCGGGAGCGTGTGGTGCTACAGTACATGCAAGCCGCTGGCGAGACCGAGCATGAATGGCCTCCCCTCTCTCCCGTTGCCCATGAGGCCTCCTTTTATATGTGCAAGGGGTTACCCAAAGGTGGCAACGTAGGCGGGGGCAAAACTGGAAAACGTTGTGTTGGGTACAGCTGTTTGCACAGTGCTATCATACCTAACTCTGACGGCAGGGGACAAGGGCATTAAATGCCTGTCCGCATCGCCCAGAAGATGCAGGAAAGGGACCGTCAGGAGCGCCACCGTTTGCCACGATGGCTACTCTGTCAGCGTTGCTTCGCCATCGCATGCCCCTGGCTGCGCAGCCTCTCGCCACGTACGCCTGGAATGGCCCCAGAGCGACGCGTGGGTGGATGAGCTGGAGCGCAGGCGCGGGGTGGTGACTTGCCACGGCAAGTGCCTTGCCGCGGTTGGTGCCTTGTAGCGCCCGGGAGCTTGTCGCTCACCGGTCCTTGCCGGGACACGTGGCGCGTCGCAGCAAGTCTCTTGTCGCGTCTTGGTCGGCCTTCCCAGCAAGCTCCTCTTGCCGGGGCCTTGTGCTTCGAGCGGCCGTCCCGGCAAGCTCCTCTAGCCGGGGCCTTGCTCTCTTCGGGTGGCCTTCCCGGCGGGCTCCTCCTGCCGGGGCCTTGGCTCAAATACTTTGTTCTTGGATGGCCCGAGGAGGGACCATGGAGAGTTTTGGCGATTGCCTGGCAAGCCTTGCCGCGGGGTGCTACGACTGCCCGTGCACAAGTTCGGGGTACTAAGGTACCCCTACTTTAGTACACCGACAGATGGTATTTGCTTGTAGTATCTCAATGATCCATATTTGAATTGAATGAACAATCTAAGTTTCGAGTTGGAGACATTGATTTTCAAAACTTGCACTTTTTTTGCGTTCAAAACAAACAAATTCTCGGCCATAATATCATAGTCAGTCGTACAAGAGTAGAATATAATTTCAGGCGCCAAAAGCTTTCAAACTTCCCGCTCACATCGAAATATTTCGCGCCCGAAAGTTTAGCCCTGCGATATTCCTGTTTTACCCCTGCCACATGAACAGAAAAGGGCTGCTTTGGTAACTCCATTGTTTTCCCCTCTTTGCCCCCAACATTCTTCCCTAGAGCCCCTCCCCTTACCCTCCCCGACCCCCAACCATGGCAAGACACCGAATCTAGTCCTTCGCCGTAGCGGTGGACCTCACACCCCGACGGATCTAGCTTCCGCACCTTGGAAACCCCAACTGCCAACTCACCACTTCACCGAAGCCGCTTCAGCGACTGGCTTGTACACCGCTCTAGATCTCCTTGATGGCCATCATGGTCCACTGCACCGGATCTGCTTAACCGGTGCCCTCGTCGCGATATAGCCCAATACAGAGGTGCCGCACACCCACTATCACAGATGAAGTCATGGATCATCAATTCCCAGAGGGTTTCAAACCCGTAAACATTGAATCATAGGATGGCACAACAGATCCTGCGGTATGGATCGAGGACTATCTCCTTCATATCCACATGGCCCGTGGAGATGATCTACACGCCATCAAATACCTCCCACTCAAGCTTAAAGGACCAGCTCGGCATTGGCTTAACAGCTTGCCAGCAGAATCAATTGGTTGCTGGGAGGACCTGGAAGCCGCATTCCTCGACAATTTCCAGGGCACCTATGTGCGACCACCAGACGCCGATGACCTAAGCCACATAACTCAGCAGCCATAAGAATCTGCCAGACAATTCTGGACACGGTTCCTAACCAAGAAAAATCAAATCGTCGACTGTCCGGATGCAGAGGCCCTAGCAGCCTTCAAGCATAACATCCGTGACGAGTGGCTTGCCCAGCACCTTGGACAGGAAAAGCCGAAATCTATGGCAGCCCTTACGACACTCATGACCCGCTTTTGCGCGGGAGAAGACAGCTGGCTGGCTCGTAGCAATAACATGACCAAAAGCCCTGGTAATTCGGATACCAAGGACAGCAATGGCAGGTCACATCACAACAAGCACAAACCCCGCATTAACAGCGAAAGTGCTGAGGTTATGGCAGTTAATGCCGGATTCATTGGCTCCAAACCTGGTCAGCGGAAAAAGCCATTCAAAAGAAATACTCCGGGCCCGTCCAGTTTGGACCGTATACTCGATCGCTCATGCCAGATACATGGCACCCCCGAAAAACTAGCCAATCACACCAACAGGGATTGTTGGGTGTTCAAGCAGGCCGGCAAATTCAATGCCGAAAACAGAGACAAGGGGATACATAGCGACGACGAGGAGGATCCCCGGCCGCCGAACAATAGTGGACAGAAGGGTTTCCCCCCACAAGTGCGGACGGTGAACACGATATACGCAACCCACATCCCCAAAAGGGAGCGGAAGCGTGCACTCAGGGACGTATACGCGCTGGAGCCAGTCGCCCAAAATTCAACCCATGGTCCTCCTGCCCGATCACTTTTGATCGAAGGGACCACCCCACTAGCATCCGCCATGGCAGATTCGCCGCATTGGTTCTAGACCCAATCATCAACGGATTTCACCTCACTAGAGTCCTCATGGACGGTGTCGGCGTTCTGGGAACGGGGGTCCCCAGACTTGCCTGCCTACGGCCTGCGGCGTGGCTCAAAGGGGGCCCCAGCACGGCCCATCTTCATCAACACAGACCCAAGACCCTCGCGAGGGGTCAAGCCTCGCGGGGCGGACGACACGGAGCTTCCTCAGGCACGGCCTCATCAGGCTGGCTCGCGAGGCGGCGGAGAGATCAAGGTGGGGTACCTCACGAGGTGCCCGTGACGCAAGCCATGACGACAGCCCGCGTAGTGTCCTCCTTTCCTCTTTGGTGCAAAGGGAGCAAGCGCAGGCGAGAGCATCAAGCAAAGGCACCCGTTTTGGTGCAACGAGACCAAGACTAGCCCAACGGCATGGAGGAAGTCATTGTGGAGCCCAAGCCAGCGTCACCACCAGAGCCTTTGGCAGGCGAGGACCAACTTTAGTCAGGATAAGTGTACCAGATGTTCCCCTTCAAAATGGCCAATTGTTGGCGCCCTTCCCGCTCAATATTTGGGAAGAGGCCCAGGGCTTTGCCTATAAATAGGACTACCTACCCCCAGGGCAGAGAGAGAGGATCGGCCAATCGAGAAACAAGCTGGCATCGGATCGAGTAGCATCACACTGAGAGAGAGAGAAGGGTGACTGAACTCCTCCTAGCAGTTCATCGCCCCAGCCAAGAACAGACCCTCGCAAGGTTGTTCTTCCTTGTATTGCTCATCATCATCAGCCCAAGAGGCAATCCACCACACCACACACTGGAGTAGGGTATTACACCACAACGGTGGCCCGAACCAGTATAAACCCTGTGTCTCTTGTGCTGTTCTTTCCATAGCTTAGATCTTAGCGAGGCGGTGGGGTGCAGGTAGGTAGAAGGCGAAATCTCCGATCGCAACCCAGTGTTCGAACCTCAAGGGTCTGCCGGAACCCGAAATCCGACATTTGGCGCGCCAGGTAGGGGTGCGCCGGAATCCACCTTCTACCGCTTCGTGCCCCGTCGCGTCATCATCACCATGTCCGGCGACCAGGCGGACAACCCAGATCCTTGGGCGGCATGGCCCGCCCGGGCAGAGCCGCTCGCCTCGGGCGACCCCGTGCCCCAGGCAGCTCGCGGTCCGCAGGGTGCTGCGGGCCGCGGGTGACGCGGCCAGGCTTCGACAGCTCTCACACCGCGGCAGGCCAGGTCGGCAACAAGGGCCTCCAATCACGCCGCGACCACGACACCGTACACCCGCCGGGAGCAAGCGAACTCGAGGGCCGCGCTCACGGTGGCCCGAGAGCTGCTGCAGTGCAGGCTGCTGGAGGGCGGCCGCGACGTGTTGCTGGAGCGGGTGGCAGAGCTCCTGGGCTTTGCCGCCTCAGGGGCTCACCCCATCTGCACCCAGCTCCCATCTCTAGCCCAGGGCGGCCCGCGCGAGGGCTCCGCGCGCGCCCGCAGGCTCCAAGGCTATTCCAATGCCAGCGAAGCTGTCGGCACCGGACCGGCGGCGGCGCTGCCCCCGCTCCCGGTCCGCGAAGAAGAAGGACTCGACGCGACCCACGGCCCCAGTGGACAGCCGCGCTACCACCCCACGGCGGGCGCGCCAAGCAGAGCTACATGGCACGCAGAGCACTACGGCGTGGCCTTCGGGATGACGGCGCCAGAAGAATACGTGCCCCACATGATGGACCAAGGGCACCCTCATGAGGGCGAACAAGGCTCGCTCCTCAGCCCAAGCTGGGGGGACGAGGCGCCAGAAGTTGTGCTCTTCCAGGAGCCCCGGGACGGTCCCACTAGCCACGTTGCAGGCAACGATTATCGGGTACCGCTAATTCCTCAGGAGCAGGCATACGCTAATCATCGATCGCAGGAGGTGCAGGTCGCCGCAGCGAGCAGCTGCCCACTCCCACAGTCTCCTACCCCTCGGGAGGAGGGCGCAGGGGGCTTCAAGAGAGGGGCCGAGATCCGACAACACCACCGCGGCGTTCGGAGCAAGGTGTTCTCAGGAGGTAGGCCCTCTGCTGGGGAGGTACCTCAGGGCCTGCCCCTGGCAGAGGACCCATGGTCGTTGGGGGAACCGCTGGCGACCGCTCTACCCCATCGGCGGCGTCCTGGTTTCCAGTCGTCGTTGATGGCACTAGAGTGTGGTGCAAGGCGGGGCCCTCGTCTGGCGATATGAAGCAAGGCCGGTACCTGTGAAGAAGGCCCAGTGCCTGTGAAGCTCGCCGCCCCGTGACACTCTCACGTAATAATGAGTGGGGCTGTACACGCCCCAGAGTCTCAGGGGTGCCGGCCTCAGGCCCTGGGGCTCCCTCCCACGCCCAGTGGCAGCACTTAGCTCCACGCTGGTGAGAAGACGTCCAAGACTAGATTAGGTGCCTGACGCGGCCTTTGGTCTGCTTTCATTGCTTTTCCCTTTGGTTGTCACTTTCCCCCGCTGGATTTAAGTTGGATTCGAATTTGAGATTTGCGTGTGTTTGGGGAAGGGGTGCTTAGTCTCGTTCGAGCAATTTCTCGCGTTTTGATTACCACTTCGCCTCAGGTGCCACCCCTCGTGAGCCCCTCGCGAGCCGGGTCAGGCCTAGCTTGCGTGCAGCCCAGACTGCCGCCGCCGCGTCCTCTCAGGAGGGAATTTTTACTGCAGATCCTACAGATTCGATCAGGAACACTCAGGACACCACAGCCTCCCACATGCTACCTCAGGGCCCGCACGGAACAAAGGTAAACTAGCCAACCAGCACGTCGCTTAGCCAACCACTTGGCGCGGGCGCATGGGCAATGTAACATCTACTAACACGATGAACACAAGTTTTACATGAGGGGCTCCCCCTCCCAAAATGCTCTCACAGCCATCAGGCCAAAACCCGAGTTCTATTCATGCAGGGTAAGGAAACAGGGACGATGCATAATCAATCGGATAAATCCCCCAAAGCGTCCTCAGGAGCACCTCCCGAACCATTGCTGGCGTCGCTGGACTCGCCATCGCTGTCTGCGTTGCCGCCAGCGGTGTCAGGGCCGTTCAACACGCCGCCCTCGTCGGCAGCCACGATCGCGCCATCATTGTCTGAAGCGAAGGCCCTGACAAGAGCATCCACATTGTCTTCCACCCAGTGCGCCAGGTCGTCTCGGACGGCCTGGGGGACTGGGGCGATGGCGGCGTCGAAATCGAAGTGGGGATCATGTTCCTAAGATGGCTGAAGACGCGAGAAAAGGCGCGCCCGAGCAGGGCGCGGCTCCTCTCCTCCACCAACCTGTCGGCCCTGTCCGACCGCGCCTCCAGCTGTGTCACCACGTCGATGAAGAACTGAAGGTTGCCGGCGTAGTTGACCGCGTGCGGCTCGCCAACAGCCGCCTCGCAGATGTTGCCCAAGGCTGTGTTGGCTCTCTCCCGGAGCGTGGTGAGCATGGGGCCGTGCTCATGCTCTAGGATCCGCCGCTGACGTATCTCGTTCGCATTCTGGCGCGCGACGGCCTCAGCCTCCTCCACCCGATGGTGAAGAAGGAGCTCCTCGGCCTGGGAGGTGGTTGACTCCCCTTGCGCTACCTCAAGGGCGGCCCGAAGAGCATCGACCTGCCGCGTCGCTTCCTCTAGCTTGGCCCTCAAGGCAGCAGTCCTACCTTCATCCTCGGCCCGGATCAACCCCAGCCTCTCCTCGAACTCGCGTTCGAGGTTCAAGCGCGCCATCGCCACCCGACGTCGGACCTCCTCCAGGACACGGGCTTCCCGTGCAGCGACATCATCCTCCGCCTGCGTCACCAAGCGCTCCCTCGTCTCCAGGCGCTCGTACTCGCGTGCACGTTCGGTGGCTTCCAGCGTCAGCGCCTCCTCACGCTTCTGGAGCTCTACTAGGTCTCCAAAGGCCACCTTCATCGACGCGAGGGCTGCCTCATGCAGCTCCTCTTGCTCCTCCAATGAATGGCACCGGGCCAGGAGCTCCGGAACCTGCTCCTCCTCCGCCTCTCGCCGTCAGTCAGCTTCCCGGGCCTCCTCAGTGACCCGAGATCGGGCCTCCCGAGAGGCCACCAGCGACGCCTTGGCCTCTTCGTCATCAAGATCGCGCTGATGGCGCGCAAGGGCGATGGCGCCCTCCAGATCGCGCCTCTCTGCAGCCAGGCGCATGCCCTCGGCCTCAAGGCACGCGTCTTCATCAGCAAGTTCCTCACCAAGCAGGTTCACCGCGTCAGCCGCCCTTCGAAGGAATCCTTGGCGAAGAGCGCGACGCTCCCGGGCGCGCTCGAGCACGTCTTCCACACCATCATCTGCCCCAAGCAAGCGCTGGGGGCCACAAATCAGCACTCCCCCTCTGGGCAGGGGACTGGGGGCTGGCACCCTCGCGACGGCCGGGCACGCCATGCCAGAAGCCCGGCCTGGAGCCAGCCCGTCCCCAGATGAAGAGCGCAGGGAGCGGCTCAGCCAATCGCAGTCCACGACCAGGCGAGAAGCCCATGGCAGGCTGGCTATGCCAAGAGAAGGCCCATGAAGGAGGATCATGAGGTGCGCAGGGCCTCGATGCGCCTCGGGACGGTTCGCCTCTCTGGTCGCCCTCACCACAAGGGCTCTGCTGCTCGGAGCGCTTGAGGACGGTAGAGGGGGAGAAGCCAAGGAGGACGGCACCTCAGCCATCTCCGCGAGCTCGGCTGGAAGGGGCCTGCGGAGCAAGGATCAGTAAAAGCAATAGAACGATCGGGAGCCTGAAAAGGAGAAGGCTTACTCATCAGTGGCGAAGTACTTCCTACGCTTCAGCAGGCGACAAGGGTAATCGTCGCCCAGGGCCTCCCTTCTCTTCCGAAGGGCCTCAAAGTCCATGCGGAAGCAGCCCAAGAGTTGAGCGCAGGGATCAACCTGCGACGAGGACGAAGCGTCAAGGCGATCCGCGTCAGGGGCGCCTGCCTGATGCGCACTGCCTGTCGCCTCGCCAAGAGAAGCGGCTGGAGCCTCAGGGGCCTCAGCCGCAGGCGCTGAGGGCAGCTTGTTGCCGCCCTCAGCCTCAGCGGCACGGGCCCCAAGAGCCGCTCCCTCATGAGCATCGCCCGGCGCTGTCACCCCGCCGGGAGCCCCCTCGGCCTCTGGCGCCTCATGCCCCCCTGCTCCGCCACTTGAGGAAGAGTCGCCTTGGCCGACTGGAAGGGCAGTCACCATCACTGGGTTCTCACGAGGCCCTAGGAGGCCGGTGGGTCGCGGCCCCCACTCATCAAAGATAGGCATCTGATTCACAAAATCTCCCCTGTTCTGGCAGAGCTACAACAAGGCCCCTCCCTGCTGGATGCTGCCAGGGTTGGGGTCCCCAGTCAGGATAAAGAGCATTGTCCTCAGCACTTCAGGCGTCAGGTCCTCTTCCTAGAGCCTCATACGATCATCACGCCCGCTGAAGGCCCACATCCAGCGGGAGTGGCGTTGGAGAGGAGCAATGCAGCGTAGCAGGAACTCCTTCACCACCTTGGGCGCTGTCACGCCAAGCGACCTCAAGAACGCGAAGCGGTGCCAGACGAAGACGAGCCGGGGGCTCTCGAGCGTCTCCTGGCCCCAGCCCGAATTGGGGACATCATGCGAAGTTGGCTCCGATAGCAGGGGGCTGGGCACCCCTACATCCACATACAGCCACCGCTCGCGGAACCCAGCCACGGGCGGAGGGAGCCTGAAGTCAATCCCTGAGGCCGCTGTCTCAGACGCGGCAACGAAGCTCACGCACACCGAGCATTGGGTAGGGTCGACAAGGCGCAGAGAGAAGAAGTGGCGCAGCAAGGCAACCGAAGGAAGGATGCCCATCATTGCCTCGCAAACAAAGGCGAAGACCGAAAGAAGGGTGATGGATTCCGGACCCAGATGCATCATGTGGATCTGATAGTGGGAAAGTACGACATTGAAGAAATCAGAAAAGGGGGGAACCAGACCCGCCCACAGGGCGTCGGCAAAATACTGGACCTCGGTGACTATCTTGTCGATGGAGAAGTGAGACGCAAGCCAAGCCGTCGCCCTCCCGCATTCGTTGAACATAGTGGCCAGAGCCGAGCTGACCTTGCCCAAGCCCTCTCGATTGATTATGATCGACTGGTCGACGGCGGGGGCCGCCAACGGCGGCGAGCGAGGCGGAGGCATGGGTTTCTTCCCTCTTCCCTTCTTCGTCGGAGCCATGGCGACGGGAAGGGGGTGGGAGGTTCGAGATTGGGTTGAAAACAGAAGCTAGAGTTTGAGAGGAGGAAGGACAGAGGGCGCTCGAGCAACAGAAGGGGAGCGGCTGTGTTCGACTACGAGTCCGCCTAGCATGGCGCAAAATAAGGGGGCTTGGGGGAACAGTGCCGCCCACGTCCAATCAACCGCCACGCAGCGCCCAAGGCCGCAGGCTGTTAGGGCCCGCGGCGCTTCGCCCTTGCCCTTTCACCTCCCTACATGGCCAAGTCCGGGCGCGCCTTGGGCCCGGGGGCTATTGTCGGCGTTCTGGGAATGGGGGTCCCCAGACTTGCCTGCCTGCGGCCTGCGGTGTGGCTCAAAGGGGGGCCCAGCACGGCCCATCTTCATCAACACAGACCCAAGACCCTCGCGAGGGGCCAAGCCTCGCGGGGCGGACGACACGGAGCTTCCTCAAGCACGGCCTCATCAGGCTGGCTCGTGAGGAGGCGGAGAGATCAAGGCGGGGTACCTCACGAGGTGCCCGTGACGCAAGCCATGACGACCAAGGGTGCCAGCCGGGCGCCAGCCCGCGCAGTGTCCTCCTTTCCTCTTTGGTGCAAAGGGAGCAAGCGCAGGCGAGAGCATCAAGCAAAAGCACCCGTTTCGGTGCTACGAGACCAAGACCAGCCCAACGGCAGGGAGGAAGTCATTATGGAGCCCAAGCCAGCGTCACCACCAAAGCCTTTGGTAGGCGAGGACCAACTTTAGTCAGGATAAGTGTACCAGATGTTCCCCTTCAAAATGGCCAATTGTTGGCGCCCTTCCCGCTCAATATTTGGGAAGAGGCCCAGGGCCTTTGCCTATAAATAGGACTAGCCACCCCCAGGGCAGAGAGAGGATCGGCCAATCCAGAAACAAGCTGGGGTCAGATTAAGTAGCATCACACTGAGAGAGAGAGAGAAGGGTGACTGAACTCCTCCTAGCAGTTCATCGCCCCAGCCAAGAACAGACCCTCGCGAGGTTGTTCTTCCTTGTATTGCTCATCATCATCAGCCCAAGAGGCAATCCACCACACCACACACTGGAGTAGGGTATTACACCACAACGGTGGCCCGAACCAGTATAAACTTTGTCTCTTGTGTTGTTCTTTCCATAGCTTAGATCTTAGCGAGGCGGTGGGGTGCAGGTAGGTAGAAGGCGAAATCTCCGCGCGCACCCCAGTGTTCGAACCTCAAGGGTCTGCCGGAACCCGAAATCCGACAGACGGCGGCAACAGCCTGAACCTGCTTTATCAGGATACAGTGCGGAAAATGGGCATAGATCCCTCAAGGATTAAACCCACAAAAACGACCTTTAAAGGCATCATACCAGGTGTAGAGGCCAACTGTACAGGCTCAGTCACACTTGAAGTGGTCTCCGGATCCCTGGATAATTTCCGAAGCGAGGAGTTAATCTTCGACATAGTCCCGTTCCGAAGTGGCTATCACGCACTGCTCGGACGAACCGCATTTGCAAAGTTCAATGCGGTGCCGCATTACGGTCAATGGAAACACCGAACGCTCTCTCCGAACGGAGGACCGTATGGCGGCCCTCGCAGCGGAAGTACAAAGCAGCCTCTCAAGGCAATTCTCCAGTCCGGCTCTTAAACGTCCGGACACCGTTAAGCGTGCCCGGAGTAACCTACAGCAAGACCACCTGGCACGTTCCGAACAAGCGTAGCCATGCGGCCCCAACCCCAACCCTCATAAAACTGCGCAATTAGTACCACGCGTACATAACTACGCTCTGAAAATACCATGGGCACAGGGGGAGGGGCACGACCACGGCATGCCCAAAAATGCAGCTCAACCGCACCAGGGGCTCCCGATTTTATCATTTTTTCCTACTTGCAGGACTCCACTCTTCGGAAGACCTGTCCGGCAGTATAATCGCCGAACACACGATGCAACAACCAAGGAGGCATAAGCTACGTCGAATTCCCAAGTGGTCTCTATAACGAGCAAAATACCTGTCTTACATACCGCCTCACAGCTCACCCCGGGAGGGGGACATGTCAAATAGTCCCATCTCTTGCTCATCGCATTATTTGTATCATTCTGCTTTTACCGCAACCTTTTTGAATAAACAATGCTTAGCTTCAGCTCTTTTTAGCATTCTCTATTTATTCCTTAAGTTATGACAATCAGCATCAGTACACTTTGGTACGGCTAATACGCCAGGGGCTTAAGCACCCCATAATATGGCGTAAGAAGTCCGAACACTTTCATAAGTGCGGCCCTCCAAACTTATAGCATTATATGCATCAGCTCCGAATCATGTCTTTGGTCAATAGTTGGGGTTGCCCGGCTCCCATGTTTTGGTACCTTACGTTCCGCTATATCGGCTAAGGTAGCGCTGGGAGAACTAATGCGATTGTGCCCCGGTTGAGCTGGGTTAAGCACCTCAGTAGAGAAAGCTAAAACTGACTGTCATGATAGGGCGAGAGCTCGTCGCTGTTCGAGAGGTTCCGAGTCCCTAAAGACTTATGCCGCTTAGAGTGAGGAGTCGGCTTTGTCCGGCCCAAGGCGTGTATAGCGCCCCGAGCTCGGTCTTCCGAACACTAGGGGCTTCGCCGAAATTTAAAATTTTAGAATTCTCTGGCCAAGTGAGAGTGATAACGCACTATAGTCTGATTGCCTTGTTTGCCAGGCTGAGCACCTCCCTCGAAGGACCCAACAATGGGAAAAAGAGTGCTCAGGTTTATCCCCGAACACCCCAGCACTAGTGGCGTGGGGGCAGAAGCCGACGACTCGCCATCTCTCAGATATAATAAACGGCCGCATAGAAGGTAATATTTTAAATTAAAACAAGCGTTGCATAGCGCACATGAACAAGTCTTCAGCGCACAGGATAAAACAAACAAGTTTACTGAAATATTACATCTTTAGAACATTCGTCCGCCAAAAGGCGGGCACCATTCAGGATGCCCTCGTAATACACCTCGGGGTGGCGATGTTCCTTGCCCAGCGGCGACCCGTCCTTCCCAAGCTTCACAACATCTAGTTTGCCCCAGTGCACTTTAGCATGGGCAAGTGCCCTACGGGCACCCTCGATGCAGACGGAGTGCTTGATGACTTCAAGCCGTGGACAGGCATCCACCAGCTGCCTCACTAGCCCAAAGTAGCTCCCAGGCATAGCCTCTCCGGGCCACAGCCGGACTATGAGACCCGTCATGGCCTGTTCGGCCACCTTATGGAGCTCGATCAGCTGCTTCAGCTGGTCGCTCAAGGGCACCGGGTGTCCGGTCTCAGCATACTGATACCAGAACAACTTCTCCGTCGAGCTCCCCTCCTTGGCCCGGTACAAAGCGGCGGCATCTGACACACTATGGGGCAAATCTGTGAATGCTCCTGGAGAGCTCCAGACTCGGGTAAGTAACAAGTAATTCACTTTCACGTGCTTGCTTTTGCATAAAGAATGCCTTACCCGCCGCTATCTTCTTCATCGCCTCAACTTCCTGGAGGGCTTTCTGGGCTTCGGCCTTGGCAGATTTGGCGCTTTCAAGGGCCGTCGCGAGCTCGGACTCTCGCATCTTTGAGTCAAGCTCCAAACTCTCGTGTTTTTTCACGAGAGCCTAGAGCTCTTGCTGCACCTCGCCAACCCGCGCCTCATGCTTCTCCCGCTCGATGCGCTCCGTGGCCGCCCTCTTTTCGGCCTCGGACATCGCTTGCTTAAGGGTAGCCACCTCAGTCGTGGCCCCTATAACACCAATAGCGATCCTGTCGTTTTTTGCAACTACATCTTTTTATAATATACTCCACAAGGTATTACTTACCTTCTTTTTCCCCGAGCTCCTTCTTGGCAAGGCCGAGCTCTTGCTTGGACCGCTCGAGGCTCTGCTTCAGCGCATCCACCTCCACAGTCAGTGCGGCAGAGGCTAGCAGCGAAGCCTGCATACGCATATTGACTTAATTCTGTTAGACTACTGAATGTTATTAGATCCTCTATTCGGCTTTTCTTTCCGAACGCCAAACAGAGCATTAGGGGCTACTCTCTATGCGGTAATATTTTCACATATTTTTTACATACCTCAAAGCCTGTTAGCAGGCTGGCGCAGGCTTCAGTCAGCCCGCTCTTGGCGGACTAAACCTTCTGGATCACCGCACTCATGATAGTGCGGTGCTCCTCGTCAATGGAGACGCCGTTAAGCACCTCCAACAAGTTATCCGGCGCCTCCAGTTGGACGGAGGTCGCCGGCGTCGTAAGCCTGCCCTTCTTCTTAGGGGGCCGCCTGCCGGACTCCAGAACCTTTGAAGGTTCCAGTGCGGTGTCCGGCCTAGGGCCGGACTTGGAGCCCTTGGGGGTTTTATCCCCTTTGCGCCTGGAGTCCGGGAGGTCGCCTTGCGGCGCCTCTAGGACCACCTACCCCTGGCTTGGAACCTTTTGGGACAACACCTCGGCGTCGTCCGTAGGGGGAGGGGAGGTAGCGGCCGGAAGTGAAAAGCTATTCACATCCGACGAATCCAAGGAGTCGCTCGAAGAAACGTCGAGCCGGTCTCGGGCCAGACTACACGATTATATTCGGCGTTAGGGAAAGATGTGCAATAAAGGAACACTATGAGTCACTCTGGTGTCCGAATACTTATGACTTCGCCAGGGGGCTTGGCCCTGAGCGGCCACTCCTCCTTGCTGTCGGCGGCGTTGGTGAAGTAGTCCAGAGGAAGGGTCTTCCGCTTCTTGGACCCTCCGGCCTCCCTAGTTGGGGCGGCCTTTCTTTTCTTTTCTCCCCCTGCTGGGGGAGAAACCTCTCTTTCCTCCTCCTCATCTTTGTGGGAGGAGTTCGCCTAAGAGTCATCGGACGATGAGTCCGACTCCACCAGACACCGAGAACTCTTCCAAGTTCCCGTGGCCTTCTTCTCTGGCATCACGTAAGGTGCCGGGACCAGCAGCCCCTCTAGGCATGCGTCTGCTGGGTCTTCGGGCAAAGGAGCCGGACAGTTGATCTGCCCGGACGTCTCCTGCCAATCCTGTCAAAGGTACGGGAGTTTAGATCCCGCATAGAGTCAAACTATGAAAGACAAGTATCCTGTAAGAGGTAAAATAGCTTACCGCGTTGGCTTGGCGCTGCGCGGAAAATCTGCGATCCTCGGTGGCGGAAGCGGGAGCCTCGGCACCCTTGAACAACACCTTCCAGGCATCTTCGTACGTTGTGTCGAAGAGCCGGCTCGGAGTTCGGTGCTGGGCCGAATCGAACTCCCACAAATTGAAAGCCCGTTGTTGACACGGGAGGATCCGGCGGATGAGCATAACCTGGACTACGTTGACTAGTTTGAGCTTCTTGCTCACCAAGTTCCGGACACATGTTTGGAGTCCGGTCTCCTCCTCCGAACTAACCCATAGCAGGCCCTTCTCTTTCCAGGAGGTGAGCCGTGTAGGGGCTCCCTATCGGAACTCGGGGGCTGCGACCCATTTAGGGTCACGCGGCTCGGTGATGTAGAACCACCCCGATTGCCACCCCTTTATGGTCTCCATGAAGGAGCCCTCGAGCCATAGGACGTTGGGCATCTTACCCACCATGGCGCCTCCGCACTCCGCCTGGCGGCTGCCCACAACCTTCGGCTTGACGTTGAAGGTCTTCAGCCATAAGCCGAAGTGGGGCCGGATGCAGAGGAAAGCCTCGCACACGATGGTAAACGCCAAAATGTTGAGGATGAAGTTTGAGGCCAGATCGTGGAAGTCCAGGCCGTAGTAGAACATGAGCCCCCGGATGAATGAATGGAGGGGGAAACCCAGTCCGCGGAGGAAATGGGTAAGGAAGACGACCCTCTCATGGGGCCTGGGGGTGGGGATGAGCTGCCCCTCGTCTGGGAGCTGGTGCGCGAAGTCATCGGGCAAGTATCCGGCTCTCCTCAACTTTTTGACGTCTCCCTCCGTGACGGAGGAGACCATCCACTTGCCTCCTGCTCCAGACATGGTTGGAGAAGGTGGAGGAAGAAAATGCAGACTTGGGCGCTGGAGCTCGAGTGTGCGAAGATGGATAAGCAAAGGAGGAAGAAGGCGTGGGTGAAGAAGACGGATCCTTATCCCCTTATATGGGCGGACGAAACTGTGCGTCCCCACCAGCCTGGTAAAACTCGCTTATCTCCCAAGCGCTGTAATCAAGGGCGCGGTTGGGTTACCCACACCCGTATTGATGAGAATCCCGGAATAAGGGGACACGATCTCTGCATCGACAAGACGTGCCAAGGAAACCGCCACACTAAACACGCTGAGGTGGGACAGTAAAAACGATTCGAATAAAGGATTGGCCGTGGTGTGATGTCACGCCACGGAATACGTCAGCAGATTAGATTTGTGTAAATACTATTCTCTCTATGGCAGTATGTGGAACTTATTTTGCAGAGCCGGACACTATCCTTGTGTTCAAAATCTTCTATGAAGTATTCACAGGAGGAACCCGCCTTGCAATGCCGAAGACAATCTGCGCGCCGGACTCATCGTCATTGAAGCCTGGTTCAGGGGCTACTGAGGGAGTCCTGGATTAAGGGGTGTCCGGATAGCCAGAATATAACCTTTGGCCGGACTCTTGGACTATGAAGATAAAAGATTGAAGACTTCGTCCCGTGTCCGGATGGGACTTTCTTAGCATGGAAAGCAAGCTTGGCGATACAGATATGTGGATCTCCTTCCATTGTAACTGACTCTGTGTAACCCTAGCCCTCTCCGGTGTCTATATAAACCGGAGGGTTTTAGTCCATAGGACGAACACCAATCATACCATAGGCTAGCTTCTAGGGTTTAGCCTCTCTGATCTCGTGGTAGATCCACTCTTGTACTACCCATATCATCAATATTAATCAAGCAGGAGTAGGGTTTTACCTCCATTGAGAGGGCCCGAACCTGGGTAAAAATATTGTGTCCCTTGTCTCCTATTACCATCTGCCTAGACGCACAGTTCGGGACCCCCTACCCGAGATCTGCCGGTTTTGACACTGGACATTGGTGCTTTCATTAAGAGTTCCTCTGCGTCGTCACCTTTAGGCCCGGTGGCTCCTCCGATCATCAACAACTATGCGGTCCAGGGTGAGACCTTTCTCCCTGGACAGATCTTCGTATTCGGCGGCTTTGCACTGCAGGCTAATTCACTTGGCCATCTGGAGCAGATTGAAAGGTATGCCCCTGGCCATCAGGTCAGATTTGGAAGTTTGAATTACACGGCCAACATCCGCGGAGACTTGATCTTCGACGGATTCGAGCCACAGCCAAGCATGCCGCACTGTCATGATGGGTATGACCTAGCTCTGCCGCCGAACAGTGCCCTGGAGGCCGCACCCGCATTAGCGCCGACCCTTAGCTCGGAGCCGTCTATGTCGATCGAGGACGAGTGGCTAGACACCGCCTCGGGGGCCGCAGCCTCAACGGCGATCGAGCCGAACACCAGCCTTATCCTCTGCGAAACCCGTGACTCCAGGGTGCCGGACTCTTTTCCGAACTCCGAACCCTCCATGCCCTTGCCAATCGAACCCGATTGGGCGCCGATCATGAAATTCACCGCCACGGATATCTTTCAGCACTCGCCCTTCGGTGACATCCTGAAATCACTAAAGTCTCTCTCTTTGTAAGGAGAACCCTGGCCAGACTACGGCCAACAAGGTTGGGATGCGGACGACGAAGAAATTTGACACCCACCCACCGCCCACTTTGTACCACTATCGATGATTTAATCGACATGCTCGACTTCGACTCCGAAGACATCGACAGTATGGACGACGATGTAGGAGACAAATATGAACCAGCGCCTATAGGGCACTGGACAACCACCTCATCCTACGATGTATGCATGGTGGACACACCCAAAGGAAACGACGAGGAAGAACGGGATGATGCAACGAAGGGTCGTTCCTCCGAAAAGCAGCCAAAGCGGCAGCGTAAGCGCCGCTCCAAGCCCCGTCCCGACTGAGACAACGGTCATACAGACCCAGCCACAGAGCAGGGCGAGCCGGCGAACGACGAACATGGCATCGAGCAACTGTCCGAACAAGGCAACGTGGATAAACAAACCACACAACCCTTCTCCGGCGAAGATAATAGTCCGGACGACCTCACGCTGGATAAGTTCCTGGAACAGTTAAACCTCCACAAAAGGCTCGTCGCCACGCCACGCAGCCTAAAAAAGCAGAAGCGGAAGCTCAAAACTGTGGAAGATGCACTTCGAATCAGATGGAGCAAATTACTCAGCACCGCAGATAAATACGACGGTATTCGCCACGCAAAGAGCTACCCGAAGCAAAAGCTACTGCCCGAATTTGATGAGGAGGCCCTAGAGCCCCCAAAATCAGAAAATAAGGAAGCCACCCAGTCGGATAGACGACCCCATGGCCAACATAGAGCGGCAAATGGCGCCGCACACACACCAACACGCGATCCACCCAAGGATTCGCATCAAGAGGATGGCCCAGCTAGGTCTCTCTACGGGCCAAGAAAGTAAGCTCTATTATGCAATGTAACGCAACAAAAATCTGAACAACACGACAGACCCAAATACAGGGGTGCCGCACACCCCCTCTGTTTCACCGATGAGGTGCTGGACCATGAATTTCTAGCGGGATTCAAACCCGTAAACATAGAGGCGTACGATGGAACAACAGACCCTGGAGTCTAGATTGAGGATTATATCCTCCACATACACATGGCCAGAGGAGACGACCTCCACGCCATAAAATACTTACCCCTCAAGCTCAAAGGGCCAGCCCGGCATTGGCTTAAAAGCCTTCCCGAAAACACCATTGGAGGTTGGGAAGAGCTCGAGGATGCTTTTCAGGCAAATTTTCAAGGGACCTATGTCCGACCTCCAGATGCAGACGATTTAAGCCATATAACTCAATAGCCCGGAGAGTCAGCCCGAAAACTCTTGAACAAAATTCTTACTAAAAAACCAGATAGTCGACTGCCCGGACGCCGAAGCCTTAGCAGCTTTCAAACACAGCGTTCGAAACAAATGGCTAGCCAGACACCTCGGCCAAGAAAAGCCAAGACAATGGCTGCATTAACAAGCCTCATTACCCGCTTTTGCGCGGGAGAGGACAGCTGGTTGGCAAGATGCAGCACCGGCGACCCAAGTACATCCGAAGTCAGGGATGGAAACGGGAAACCGCGACGTAGCAAGGACCAGCGCCGGAATAAGGGAAACAACCCGAAGAGCACGGCAATCAACGCCGGATTCAAAAGCTCTCGGCAAAATTAGAAAAAGTTGCCCCTCAAGGATAACAGGGACGAGCTATCTAACCTAAACAATATCTTTGACAAGATATGTCAAATCTACAGCACTCCCGGGAAGCCTGCAAACCATACCCACAGAGAATGTTGGGTCTTCAAGCAATCCGGCAAACTCAACGCCGAACACAAGGGGCTCGACACACCAAGTGAGGACGATAACGAACCCCACAAGCAGAGCACCGGGAAACAAAAGAATTTCCCACAAGAAGTCAAAACAGTGAACTTACTTCACATGACAAAAGGGAAAAACAGAGTGGCGCCTATAGAGATACGCGCCATACGGCCTACCCCAAACGAGTCTCGCCACTGGTTGTCAAAACCGATCACCTTCAACCATCAGGATTACTCTAGAAGTATCTCGAACGCAGGCTGGACTGCCTTGGTATTGGATCCGATAATCGACGGACTCCACTTTACGCAAGTCCTGATGGACAGCAGCAGTGGTCTAAACCTGCTATATCAGGACACATTCCGCAAAATGGGGATGGACCCAACAAAAATTCGCCATAGCAACACTTCCTTTCAAGGAGTAATGCCAGGCCCGGATACCCATTGTACGGGTTCTCTCCTGCTAGAAGTTATGTTCGGCTCCCCCGATAACTTCCGCCGTGAAAAGCTAACCTTCCACATCGCCCCATTTTCAAGTAGCTATCAAGCACTACTGGGACGCGAGGCTTTCGCCCGCTTTAACGCAATACCGCATTATGCATCTCTTACACTTGAGATGCCCGGTCCACGAGGGATCATCTCACTAAAGGGAAATATGGAGTGTTCCTCGCGCGCCGAAGAAATGCGGCTGCCTTGACAGCCACACATTAAAACAACTTCAGCAACAAAAGCATCTAACAGGTCATTAAGACCATGGACAGTGCTAGGCGAGTCCGGAGCAAACATATAATTGATAAAGGTTCAGTAGCCATACACCCCTATAAAAGGGGCTCCGCGTATGTAAAATAAGCGACAATAAGGCTCAATTTTACCCGTCTTGAATTATACTTTGTTTATTTAGTACATCGTA
The DNA here is from genome assembly GCA_032464435.1 of Aegilops umbellulata. NCBI lineage: Eukaryota > Viridiplantae > Streptophyta > Magnoliopsida > Poales > Poaceae > Aegilops > Aegilops umbellulata. The sequence continues at coordinate 360,464,929 of CP136058.1, forward strand.
CATTCCGCACAACTATCCTTCTTTTCCTTTTTTAGCTAAGTTCCTCTCTTTTATAGATGAACACCATGCTACGTCGGTCCAGGACACGGCACAACGGAGACACAGGCGCAGACGCGCAGCAGGGACCCGTCCCCAGCATTCTTTTTAGATTAAGACCCTGCGTAAACCTTTTTTACTGTCTCTTGTTGATACACATCCCCCGGATTCTCAACATAACCGAGGAGGAGGCTGACGTCTTGGCATGTGGCCACGTCAGAATTTCGCACGTACCTGGACACTAGGGGCTTATTATCAAGGGCACTGCTCAGCCCATTTTCATAAAGACCGAATACCTTAGGGAGTGTTCGGCGTCGCGAGTTTGGCCTTATATGCATCAGCTCCGAGTCATGTCTTTGGTCAAATGTTGGGTTTGTCCGGCTCCTGTGTTTTGCTGCCTTACATTCCGCTCTATTGGCTAAGGCGGCACCAGGAGAACTACTGCGATTGTGCCCCAGTTCAGGCAGGCGAGCACCTCAGCAGAGAAAGCCGAAAACTGACTGTCATGATATAGCGTGAGACTGGTCAACCACTCGATGACCCATTGGAATCTTCGGGATTCCTCCGCATTAACGAAGGGCCATTTCCCGGCCAGGCACACACGCGCCTCGAGTTCGGGCGAGCGCGGCGCCATCAGGGGCTATATAGTAGCCTCACTGTGAAGCTCCTATGGTCAAGTGGAAGTGATAAAGCATTATAGTCCGGTTGCCTAGTTCACCGCGCTATCACCTCCTTCATGGACCAAGACGTTGGACCAAGTGTGAAAATGCGCCTTCTGCGAACACCCCCGCATTATATGCGTGGGGGCTGAAGCCGACGACTGCCATCTTTCAGGTTATATACACATATACATTAACGACCGCACAGGAGGTATTTTAATTCTTGAAGGCACAAGTATAAAAAGCTTTTACATTCCATCAAAATATTGTTTTACAAAAATACATGTTATTCGAACATAGTATCCTTCAAGCACTGTGTCTCTATTAAACGAGCGCCTTGCAGAACTTCCTGAAAATAGTGCTCGGCAGGTACTCGGCTTCCGTCCGAGTCTTGGATGCAATAGCGGTGGCCTCCATCTCCACCCAGTATGTCTTGACACGGGCAAGGGCCATCCGCACACCCTCTATGCACGCTGACCTCTTCATCGCATTAATATGTGGCACTACATGAAGGAACTGCTGCACCAAGCTAAAATAGCTGTTCGGCTTTGGCCTATCCGGCCACAGATAATCCACGACATCCTTCATGGCGAGTCCAGACAACCTATTCACTATGGCCCATTCGGCCAAACGATCGGTCAATGGAAGTGGACGCTCCGGATTGGTAAACTGTGACCAGAAGAGCTTTTCCACTTCGCTATCTTTCTGATCTTAGAAATGTTCGGCCGCATCAGCGGCACTCGCAGCTAAATCCAGATAGGTGTCCGCCGAACTCCACATCGGTCCAACGGAGCATACTTAGTATCTCCGAACTTCATCTGCAGCATAAAGGGCTTTCGAGCCGCGATATCTCCGGCCTGACATAGCTCCTCCTTCATCACTCTCATCGCAGAACGAGCATCCTTGGCCGCCGCAATGGCCTTTTCCAGGTCTGTCCGCTCCGCCTGATATTCTTTTTAAGAAGCTTGCAGCGGTCAGCAACGGTCTTCAACTTCGCAGCCATCTCGGCCATTTCCTTTTTGCTTCGGCAATGAGCAGCCTGTTCGGCTTTCAGCTCCTCAACCGCCTTTAGGGCAGCTGCATCGCTTTTTCTGGCTTGTTCCTTGGCTCGGGCAAGCTCTGCCCGAAGGTCCTTTACAGCGGCAGCCCCATCTGCATCAAGTGCACACATTGTAAGATACTAGCGTCAAGGTCCTCTTACCAGGTGTCCCCGGAGAGATTACATACCCTGTGCCTTGTCAAGCCGCTTGTTGACAAACGCGATGTCGGCATCCGCCACGTCCAGTTGTCGCGATAGCTCGGCAAACTCATTAGTCCGGCTGGCCACCGGACACTGTCGGATTTCGGGTTCCGGCAGACCCTTAAGGTTCGAACTCTTGGGTGCGCGCGGAGATTTTGCCCTCTACCTCTCCGTCTTGCAAAGATCTAACTACTGAAAGAACAACACAAAAGACACATGGTTTATACTGGTTCGGGCCACCGTTGTGGTGTAATACCCTACTCCAGTGTGGTGGGTGGATTGCCTCTAGGGCTGATGATGATGAACAATACAAGGAAGAACAGCCTCGCGAGGGCCTGTTCTTGGCTAGGGGGATGAACTGCTAGGAGGAGTTCAGCCGCCCTTCTCTCTCTCTCTCTGTGTAACGGCCACGTTCCTCGTCGAACTCCCACGTGAGCTCGGTCGCGTCATCTGCACTGGCATCGTTGGCACCTGCAACTGTTTTGGTAGAATCTGTGAGTCACGGGGACTCAGCAATCTCACACCCGCGAGATCAAGACTATTTAAGCTTATAGGTAGGAAAGGATATGTGAGGTGGAGCTGCAGCAAGCGACTAGCATATATGGTGGCTAACAACGCAAAAGAGAGCGAGGAGAGAAGCAAAGCACGGTCGTGAAGCTAGAAGTGATCAAGAAGTGATCCTAAAACAACCTACGTCAAACATAACTCCAACACCGTGTTCACTTCCCGGACCCCGCCGAGAAGAGACCATCACGGTTACACACGCGGTTGGTGTGTTTTAGTTAAGGTCAACTTCGGGTTTTCTACAACCGGACATTAACAAATTCCCATCTGCCTCATAACCGCGGGCACGGCTTTCGAAAGATAATACCCTGCAGGGGTGTCCCAACTTAGCCCATTATAAGCTCTCACGGTCAACGAAGGATATTCCTTCTACCGGGAAGACCCGATCAATCTCGGAATCCCGGACTACAAGACATTTCGACAGCAATAAAACAAGTCCAGCAAAGCCGCCCGATTGTGCCGACAAATCCTGATAGGAGCTTCACATATCTCGGTCTCAGGGCACATCCGGATGAGACATCCTACGAGTAAAACCAAGCCTCGAGTTTCCTCAGGTGGCTCCGCAGTCTGCTCATTTCGGGCCAGCACCCAGAGGAGCACTGGTCCGGGGGGGCTAAAATAAAGATGACCCTCGGGCTCGCGAAAACCCAAGGGAAAAGTGGTAGGTGGTAGGCAAATGGTAAAACCAAAGTTGGGCCTTGCCGGAAGAGTCTTATTCAAAGCGAACTGTCAAGGGGGTCCCATAAATCACCCAACCGTGTAAGGAACGCAAAATCCGGGAACATAACACCGGTATGACGGAAACTAGGGTGGCAAGAGTGGAACAAAACACCAGGCATAAGGCCGAGCCTTCCACCCTTTACCAAGTATATAGATGCATTAATTAAATAAGAGGTATTGTGATATCCCAACAAGTAAACATGTTCCAACAAGGAACAACAAGTCCATGTTCCAACACGGAACAAACTTCAACTTCACCTGCAACTAGCAACGCTATAAGAGGGGCTGAGCAAAGCGGTAACATAGCCAATCAACGGTTTGCTAGGACATGGATGGTTAGGGGCTGACATGGCAATAAGGGTGGCATGATATAGCAAGTGGTAGGTATCGCGGCAAAGGCATAGCAAAAGAGCGAGCATCTAGCAAGCAAAGATAGAAGTGATTTCGAGGGTATGGTCATCTTGCCTGCAAGGTTCTCAGAGTTGTCGAAAGCTTGATCCTCGAAAGCGTTCTCAACAGGTTCCTCGTTCACGTACTCGTCTCCCGGCTCTACCCAAAGCAAGAACACAAGCAAAGGGGACAAATATCAATCACGATGCAATGCGCAAGCAACATGATGCAAAACATGACATGATATGCGAGATGTGATATGCAATGCATATGCGTGCTCCGGAAGGACAAGGATGAACAAGGCATAATCTTGGCAAACCAAGTATGCCACTGGATAGGTGAGGTGATTTCGGTTGAAATCGATATAAAGATCACCGAAATCGTATGCACGGTTTGCAAATGACAAGCAAAACAAGAATGACAATAATCTGCCATTAACAGCATGATGCTACTTAGCAAGCAACAAGAAATTAAGCTACTGCACCCAAACATAACAACAAAGCACATGACAGTAATCTACTCAAGATGCTCGACAAAAGATGAACACTGAGCTACGGCTAAATCATATCACAACAGGTTAAAACAAGCATGGCAAAAGTGCAAAAGATAACAGGTTCACAGACTTTGTGAAATAACAACATAGCAGAAAACTAACATCAGGATGGCATGTTCAGAGCCATGAAATAACATGCTACAGGATCATAACATAGCAAAATAAGGCATGGAATCAATCTACTCAAAGCACTTGATAAAAGTCCCTTAATGACCATAAGCCAAAAAGGATGAGAAAATAAGATTACACCCATGTCAATTAAGCAAGTTTCGTTACAGGTTTCAGACTTAGCAGAAAACTGGACATGTCAAAAACAGATAACGAGTAGGCATGTTTACGAGCTCGACGCACTTACTACAGAGCATTGCATGATAAACTAAGCATACATACGTCAAGAAGACATGACATAGTAACTATAAATGGCAAGAACAACATCATAGCATGCAAGGATCAACTACACCAAGCTTGGCAAAATCGAATAACATGTAAACAATCTGCCAGCAACATTTTATAGCAAAAGTAGAGCTCGACTGACTCAAGCTATGGCACTCCATAAATACAAGCAAAGGCATGGATGGATAGAGCAAATACTCAAGTTCAAAACACTCTTACTGATCATGCTCAAAATATGCATATATCTCTCTGAAACAACATGAACACATGGGAGAAAAATAACAGCAGTCAGGGACTTTGTGAAATTACTAAGTCTCTGAAATCAACAACATCAAGTGCCCTAGTTTGCATGCATGTGCTAGTCACCACAAAGATCACAAAAATACATGGCATAATTATCTGGAAAGGTAACATGGCATATTAGAAAACTCATGTAGGACTCAACTTCATAGGAGGTACACATCAATCATGGTAAAAATGACAAAAGTGCATATTCAGATAAGATCCAGCAACTAACATCACATAGCCCTCTTCTAACAGCATTTCGGGCATCAAAATGACCTCAAATGAAAATGATGTAATGGAATGAAATGATGTAGTCTTCGAGGGGAACAATTTGACATATGATACGCATGAAACGGAGCTATGGATGCAAAGTTACGGCACGATGAACATGGGACAATGATGTGAAATAATTCGGGACTTGGAGAAAATTTGGGGGAGGAAAGTCAACCCCGGCGCGCAGATCGAGGCGGGCGGCGGATCTCGCCGGATCCCCGCCGGAGTTCGTCGGAGAAGGTCGGAGGGAGCCCGGAGGAGGCGGATCCGGCCGGGGTGGCGCCGGCGGGAAGAGGCGGCGTGGCAGGGCGACGCCGGAGGGCGCGCGCGCGGCGCAGCGGGCGCACGGGGCGGCGGCCGGCGGTCCGGGCGGCGCCGGAGGTGCCGGGCGGCAGCACGCGGCCCGGGGCGGCGACCGGCCAGCGAGGCGAGGCGCTGGGGAGGCGAGGCGCACGGGCCTCTGGCCCGGACGGCGGCGGAGGGGGCCGGCCACGGGCCTCGCGGGCCCGCGGTGGAGGCGCGGCGGCGGGGCGGCCGGGTGGCGACGTGGCGCGCCCCGATTCGGCGGCGGACCGGACACGTCCGGTGGCGGCGGGGGACGAAAACCTAGGGTTAGGGGTGGTTTTGACCCGGGATTGAAATGGGGGGGTTCTATATATAGGCATAGAGGGGGCTAGGAAGCTCCAAATGAAGAGCGGTTTTCGGCCACGCGATCGTGATCGAACGGCGGAGGACATGGGAGTGCCTTAGATGGGTTATTGGGCTGCAACACACACGAGGCCTTCACGGTTACCCGGTTAACCGTTGGAGTACCAAACGACCTCCGATTGACCCGAAACTTGACAGGCGGTCTACCGGTGCTATACCAGGGCCGCATGACAAACCTCGGTCCAATCCGAGAAAATTCAATACCCGCTCACGAAGAAACGTAAAAGGGGACGCCAGGGAACGTAGGAGCGCCGGATTGCAAAACGGACAACGGGAAAAATGCTCGGATTTATGAGACGAACACGTATGCGAATGCGATGCACATGATCACATGAAAAGAAATGCATGACATGAACAAAAATACAAATGAAGGGAAACCCAATCACGGAGGAAATATTATATCACAATGCCGAAAATGGCAAGAGTTGGAATACAAATATGGCAAGTTACATCCGGGGCGTTACAACAGGCGTTCGCCTTCTTCACAGGCTCTGGGCCTTTTCCTAAACGTGCTTCACAGGCATTCGCCTTCTTCTCAGGCTCTGGGCCTTTTCCCGAAGGAACATCCTCCGCAGGTACCGGAAAGTCCTCCCGAGAAGGAGCAATAGCGGCAGTCTGGGCTGCGCACGAGCCTGGCCCGGCCCGACTCGCAAGGGGCTCGCGAGGGGAGGTAGCTGTGGTGAAGCGGTAAACAGAACGCGAGAAATGGCTCCAACAAGACTAAGCAACCCTTCCCCGAACGCACGCAAATCTCAAATTAGAATCCAACTTAAATCCAGCAGGGGAAAAGTTACAACCAAAAGAAGAAGGCAATGAAAGCAGACAAAAGGCCGCGTCCGGGACCTAATCTAGTCTTGGACGTCTTCTCACCAGCGCGGAGCTAAGTGCTGTCCACTGGGCGTGGGAGGGAGCCCCAGGGCCTGAGGCCGGCACCCCTGAGACTCCGGGGCGTGTACAGCCCCACTCATTATTACGTGAGAGTGTCACGGGGCGGCGAGCTTCACAGGCGCTGGGCCTTCTTCACAGGTACCGGCCTTGCTTCATATCGCCAGACGAGGGCCCCGTCTTGTGCCACACTCTAGTGCCACCAACGACGACCGGAAACCAGGACGCCGCCGGTGGGGTAGAGCGGTCAGCAGCGGTTCCCCCGATGACCACGGGTCCTCCGCCAGGGGCAGGCCCTTAGGCGCCTCCCCAGCGGAGGGCCTACCTCCTGAGAACGCCTTGCTCCGAACACCACGGTGGTGATGTCGGATCTCTGCCCCTCTCCTGCAGCCCCCTGCGCCCTCCTCCCGAGGGGTAGGAGACTGTGGGAGCGGGGCAGCTGCTTGCCACGGCGACCTGCACCTCCTGTGATCCATGATTAGCGTACGCCTGCTCTTGAGGAATTAGTGGTACCCGATAGTTGTCGCCTCCAGCGTGGCCGATGGAGCCGTCCCGGGGCTCCTGGAAGAGCTCAGTTTCTGGTGTCCCGTCTCCCCAGCTGGGGCTGAGAAGCGAGCCTTGTTCGCCCTCATGTGCATGCCCTTGGTCCATCATGTGGGGCACGTATTCTTCTGGTACCGCCACCCCGAAGGCTGTGCTGTAGTGCTCCATGTGCCATGCGGCGCTGCTTGACGTGCCCACCGCGGGGTGGTGGCGCGGCTGCCCGCTGGCGCCGTGGGCTGCGCCGAGCCCTTCTTCCTCGCGCGCCGGGGGCGGGGGTAGCGCCACCGCCAGTCCGGCGCCGACGGATTCGCTGGTGCTGGGGTAGCCCTGAGGCACGCGGGAGCGTGCGGGGCCCCCGCGCGTGCCACCCTGGGCTTGCGACGGAAGCTGGATGCAGAAGGGGTGGGCCCCCGAAGCGGCAAAGCCCAGGAGTTCGGCGACCCGCTCCAGCGGCACGTCTCGGCCGCCTTCCAGCAGCCTACACTGCAGCAGCTCTCGGGCCACCGTGACCGCGGCCCTCGAGTTCGCTTGCTCCCAGCGGGAGTACGGTGTCGTGGTCGCGGCGTGATTGGAGGCCCTTGCCGCCGACCGCGCTTGCCGTGGCGTGAGGGTTGTTGAAGCCTGTCCGCGCCGCCCGCGGCCCGCAGCGCCCTGCGGACCACGAGCTGCCTGGGGCGCGGGGTCGCCCGAGGCGGGCGGCTCCGCGCGGGCGGGCCACGCCGCCCATGGATCTTGGTTGCCCGCCTAGTCGCCGGACATGGTGATGACGATGCGACGAGACGCGGAGCGGTAGAAAGGTGGATTCCGGCGCACCCCTACCTGGCGCCCCAAATGTCGGATTTCGGGTTCCGGCGGACCCTTAAGGTTCGAACTCTGGGGTGCGCTTGGAGATTTTGCCCTCTACCTCTCCGTCTCGCAAAGATCTAACTACTTAAAGAACAACACAAAAGACACAGGGTTTATACTGGTTCGGGCCACTGTTGTGGTGTAATACCCTACTCCAGTGTGGTGGGTGGATTGCCTCAAGGGCTGATGATGATGAACAATACAAGGAAGAACAACCTCGCGAGGGCCTATTCTTGGCTAGGGGGATGAACTGCTAGGAGGAGTTCAGCCGCCCTTCTCTCTCTGTGTGTGTGTTCGTCCCTTCCGATTCTTCTCTTTCCGATCATCCCCCCCCCCTAGTCTGGGGGTGGCTAGTCCAATTTATAGGCAAAGGCCCTAGGCCTCTTCCCAAATATTGAGCGGGAAGGGCGCCAACAATTGGCCAATTTGAAGGGGAACATCTGGTACACTTATCCTGACTAAAGTTGGTCCTCGCCTGCCAAAGGCCCTGTGGTGACGCTGTTCTGGGCTCCACGATGACCTCCTTCCCACCGTTGGACTGGTCTTGGTCTCGTTGCACTGAAATGGATGCCTTTGCTTGATCCTCTCGCCTGCGCTTGCCCTCTTTGCACCAAAGAGGAAAGGGAGGACACTGCGCAGGCTGGCGCCCGTCTAGCGCCCTTGGTCGTCATGGCTTGCGTCATGGGCACCTCGTGAGGTACCCCCCCTTGATCTCTCCGCCTCCTCGTGAGCCAGCCTGATGAGGCCGCGCGTGAGGAAGCACCGTGTCGTTCGCCCCGCGAGGCTTGGCCCCTCGCGAGGGTCTTGGGTCTTGTGTTGATGAAGATGGGCCGCGCTGGGCCCCCTTTGAGCCACGCCGCAGGCCGCAGGCAGGCAAGTCTGGGGACCCCCGTTCCCAGAACGCCGACAGACACTTTGCCACCTGCATAGGAAGGCGGCAAAATTATACCTGGGACTATGATTCTCTGCGTGGTGCCGTCTTCGGCAACACACAGAGTCTCAGGGGCTACTATCCACACAGGGCACATCTTATATATGCGGATCTGTCAAAAGGTACATCACTTTAGCGTACCTCAAAGCCTGTCAGGAAACTCCTGACGGCCTCGTGCAACCCGCTTTCCGCAGACGAAATCATTTCAATCACCGTACCCACTAAGGCACGGTGCTCCTCCGAGATAGACACTCGCCCTAGCAGGTCCTTCAGCTCCTCTGACCGTGCACCAGGCGGTGCCGGACTCGTTCGATGGCTTCTCTCAAAGGCCGGATGCGGAGAGCTCTGGGGGGACATATGACTGCCTTCCGGCCCTGCCAGACTAGGAGAAACCCTCCGCGACGACACCTCAGGGTCGCCCGCCTCGTAAGGTGGGACGGCAGGGGGAGGCGTTCCTCTCTCCATCATCTCTGGAAGAAGGTCCCCCGAAGATGAGTTCTGCTGAGAAGGGCTGAGACCCGAACTACAAGGTAAAACGTTAGTTATTTTCCTCGGAAATAAAATAAGGATTCCTCTCATTTTAATAAAAACCTCTCCTCTTTACTTACGGCTCAGTGGAGGGCCGATCCCCTTGGGGGTACAGTACGGCCGAGGTAGCCCCCGGCACAGGACCCTTTGGCAAAGATTTCTTCCCCCGCTTTGTGACCATGGTCTCCGGGTCTTCAGAGGCGGTCCTCTTCTTCCCCTGGGTAGAGGAATTTTTGATTCCTCCTTTCCTAACATCCTCCTTCGTGGAGGCGGCAGCTTCCTTGTCCCCCCCTTCGTTTTCTTCTAAAGGAACGATCTCCAGCATCCTGGTTAACATGGGATCCGACGAGGTCTCAGGAAGGGGGACCGGACACCTGATTAACTTCGCCTTCGCTACCCACTCCTGTTCCAAGGATAACTTTTTTAAGGGTAATGTTGTGATAAATGAACGGATGGTGTGTCCGGGCACAGGGTAACTTACTTGAGTATCCGGACGATTGCAGCTCAGACCTGCATCCTCCGTAGAATCCGAACACACTGCTTGTGGTCCAAAGAACAGTTTGTACATCTCCACGAGTGTCATGCCAAGAAAATGTTGGAGAGCTCGCGGTCCCTCTGGGTTGAACTCCCATAGACGGAGGGGCGACGTTTGCAGGGCAGAACTCGGTGAATTAACATAACCTGCGCCACCACGACCAGACTGAGGTCTCTTTCTAGGAGATATCGGATGCGACCCTGCAATAGGGGCACGTCTTTTGCTGACCCCCAGTCCAGCCCCTTATTGACCCATGACGCTAGTCGGGGCGGGGGACCCGAGCGGAAAACAGGCGGCACCATCCACTTGGTGCCCCTGGGAACGGTGATATAAAACCACTCTTGTTTCCATAAGCTGAACTCCTCTTGAAAGGAGCCCTCGGGCCATGAAGCATCAGCATTCTTGCTTATGACAGCGCCTCCACACTCCACGTGATGTCCCTCGATCATCTTCGGCTCTACTTTAAAGGTTTTTATCCACAATCCGAAGTGATGGGTAATACGGAGGAAGGCTTCGCACACGACGATGAATGATGAGATATGGAGGATGGACTCCGGAGCTAAGTCGTGAAATTCCAGCCCATAATAAAACATGAGCCCCCTCATGAAGGGATCCGTCGCGAAGCCCAATCCTCAGAGGAAGTGAGACACGAACACCACGCTCTCATCAGGCTTGGGGGTAGGAATAACCTGCACATGAGCAGGCAGCCTGTGCGAGATTTCGCCGGTCAAAAACCTGGCCTCTCTCAGCTTTAGCACATCTTCCTCCGTGACGGAGGAAGGCATCCATCGGCCTCGAAGGTCGGAACCGGACATCGCCGAAGGTCCGAAGCGCCTGAAATCTGGGGCCTTGGGTGTTGGAACTCGGGGCGAAGGGCGAATTCGATTGAGATCAAAAGAAAGGAGAAGGGCATTGTTCTCTTTATAAGAGGTTGAATACCAAGAGCCCACCCCATGACCGTTTCGGACTCGCCTTTGATCGAGGAGGCGTACCAACGGGCACGACTAGGTTACCCACGTCCGTATTGACGAGGATCCCGTAAATAAAGGGGACACGGTCTCTGCTTCGACAAGACGTGCCAAGGAAACCGCCTCGCTAAACGCGCTGAGGTGGGACAGTAAAACGATTTGAATAAAGGCTTGGTCGTGGTGTGACGTCACACCACGGAATACGTCAGCAGATTAGATTTGTGTAAATAGTATTCTCTCTATGGCAGTATGTGGAACTTATTTTGCAGAGCCAGACACTATCCTTGTGTTCAAAATCTTCTATGAAGTATTCGGAGGAGGAACCCGCCTTGCAATGCCAAAGACAATCTGTGCGCCGGACTCATCATCAGTGAAGCCTGGTTCAGGGGCTACTGAGGGAGTCCTAGATTAGGGGGTGCCCGGATGGCCGGACTATATCCTTTGGCCGGACTCTTGGACTATGAAGATACAAGATTGAAGACTTCGTCCCGTGTCTGGATGGGACTTTCCTTGGCGTGGAAGGCAAGCTCGGCGATACGGATATGTAGATCTCCTTCCATTGTAACCGACTTTGTGTAACCCTAGCCCTCTCCGATGTCTATAGAAACCGGAGGGTTTTAGTCCATAGGACGAACAACAATCATACCATAGGCTAGCTTCTAGGGTTTAGCCTCTCTGATCTTGTGGTAGATCCACTCTTGTACTACCCATATCATCAATATTAATCAAGCAGGAGTAGGGTTTTACCTCCATCGAGAGGGCCCGAACCTGGGTAAAAACATTGTGTCCCTTGTCTCCTGTTACCATCCGCCTAGACGCATAGTTCGGGACCCCCTACCCGAGATCCGCCGGTTTTGACACCGACATTGGTGCTTTCATTGAGAGTTCCTCTTTGTCGTCACCTTTAGTCCCGATGGCTCCTCCGATCATCAACAACGATGCGGTCCAGGGTGAGACCTTTCTCCCTGGATAGATCTTCGTATTCGGCGGATTTGCACTATTGGCTAATTCACTTGGCCATCTGGAGCAGATTGAAAGCTACGCCCCTGGCCATCAGGTCAGACTTGGAAGTTTGAACTACACAGCCGACATCCACGGAGACTTGATCTTCGACGGATTCGAGCCACAGCCAAGTGCGCCGCACTGTCACGATGGGTGAGGGAGTCCCAGAGTAGGGGTTGTTCGGATAGCCGACTATACCTTCAGTTGAGGAAACCCTTCAAAAATGGAAATAGACTGGAACCGCATTGAGTGAAGCGCGCTGTACAGGAAAAATCACACTAGATGTGGTGTTCGGCACGCTGGATAATTACAGGTCCGACGAGATCACGTTCCATGTGGCCCCGTTCAGCAGTAGATACCACGCCCTGCTTGGGCGGGAAGCATTTACAACCTTCCAAGCAATACCCCATTACGGGTACATGAAGCTCAAGATGCCTGGGCCGAACGGAATTATCACTCTCGCTAGTGATCCGGACATAGCACTCCGCGCTGAAAACAAGACAGCCGCACTGGCCCCTGAGGCACTATCCACGGTGAGCAGGGACGATGTGATACTCGACAAAAGATCCAAGTCCACCTCCTTTAAACCAACGGACGAAATAGTCAAATTCCAGGTCCATCCAACGGACCCTGATAAAACAGCTTCTATCGGGGCACAATTAAACCGTGATGTAGACGCCGCACTATGAGAGTTCCTACGAGAAAAGTGGGACATCTTCACCTGGCACCCTTCAGACATGCCAGGAGTCCCACGCAGGCTGGCCGAGCACAGCTTAAACATCCTAAAAGGATTCAAACCTGTCAAACAAGTTCTTCGGCGTATTTCCAAACCTAAGAGACAGGCCATGGGAGAAGAGCTAGCCAAGCTATTGGAGGTCAGATTCAACAGATATATAAAACATCCGGACTGGCTAGCAAACCTGGTGATGGTACCAAAGAAGGACAAATCCTGGCGCCTGTGCGTTGATTTTAAAGACCTTAACAAGGCTTGCCCAAAGGATCCCTTCCACCTCCCCCGCATCGATCAAATTATCGACGCTACCGCAGGACACGATTCGTTGTGTTTCCTCGACGCATATTTCGGCTACCATCAAATCAAGATGGCAGAGTCAGACCAAGCCGCAATGGCATTCATCACACCATACGACCCATTCTGCTTCAACACAATGCCCTTCGGGCTCAAAAACGTCGGCGCAACGTATCAGCGCATGATTCAGACATGTCTGGCAAACCAGATCGGCAAAACAGTGGAGGCATATGTAGATGATGTGGTCGTCAAAACAAGACATGTCGAATCTCTAGTAGACGACTTGAGGCTCACATTTGACAACCTCCGAACATACGACATCAAGCTCAACCTGGAAAAATGCGTTTTCGGCGTTTTAGCCGGAAAGCTCTTGGGCTTCATTGTATCCGGTAGAGGAATTGAAGCAAATCCAGCAAAGATCCGAGCTCTTTCACAATTGGATATCCCAAAGGACCTCAAACAAATACAAAAATTAACCGGATGCGTGGCGGCTCTAAGCTGCTTTATCTCCCGCTTGGGAGAAAAGGCACTACCCCTCTACCGCCTCCTTCGGTGCACCGAACACTTCGAGTGGATGGATGCAGCCACGGCCGGACCCGACGAAATAAAAGCCATTTTGGCAACAAACCCAGTCCTGGCCGCGCCAAACATTGGCGAACCAATGCTATTGTACATCACAGCAACACATCAGGTTGTAAGCGCAGTGCTCGTCATCGAACGAGAAACGGACGGACACAAATTCCCCCTTCAAAAGCCGGTCTATTATGTGTCCACTATCCTCACTCCCTGCAAATCACGGTACCCGCATTATCAAAAGATTGCGTACGTGGTATTCATGGCATCCCGGAAGCTGCGACACTACTTTCAAGACTGTTCAATAACAATAGCCTCAGAAGTACCACTTAACGATATTATAAACAACCGTGATGCAACGGGCCGGATTGCAAAATGGGCCATCGAGCTCCTCCCGTTCGACATAACCTATAAGCCACGGTGAGCTATCAAGTCACAAGTTTTGGCCGACTTCGTCGCAGAATGGACGGAGTCCAAACTCCCTAAAGAGTACGGCACATATTCCAATTGGATCTTGCATTTCGACGGCTCCAAGATGCTGGTGGTCTAGGGGCTGGCGTCGTTTTGACGTCCCCCACAGGAGACACAGTTAATATGTACTCCAGATTATGTACACAGACTCCAACAATGCAGCCGAATATGAGGCCCTTTTACATGGTCTCCGCATGGCAGTATCCATGGGCATCCAATGCCTAGAGGTACGTGGGGATTCGAACCTCGCGATATCCCAAATAAATGGAGACTTTGATGCCAAGGATCCAAAAAGGGCAGCTTACCGCAACGTCGTCTTAAAAATTTCAGCTCGGTTCGAAGGGCTTGAATTTCACCATATAGCCCGGGCAAATAATCAGGCGGCAGATGTCCTAGCACGCATCAGCGCAAAACGCGATGTAGTCCCCCCAACATCTTCTTGGAAAGGCTGTTCAAGCCATCCGTAGTATGGGAAGGGAAACCGAACAATAACAGCCCGGACTCAACCGCACTGCCCGACACCGAACAATCTGACATAATTGGAGGCTCTGCCAATGAAATCACACCTTCAGCCCACGCAATTATGGCCGTCATCGCCCCGTGGACAGAACCATTCCTAGCCTACCTCACTAGGCAGGAACTCCCAAAGGACCAAAACGAGGCACGCTGCATAGTGCGGCGATCCAAAGCCTATAAAGTACATGAGGGAGAGCTTTATAAGAAAAGCACTACCAGAGTCCTTCAAAGGTGCATCTCCGAAGAGGAAGGGCGGAACCTACTGGCCGAAATTCACGCCGGACTCGGTGGTCATCACGTTGCAGCTCGGTCCCTCGTAAGCAAAGCTTTCCGTACATGCTTTTATTGGCCTACGTCCCGGGCAGACGCGCAAGACTTAGTCCAACGATGCGTCGGTTGCCAGCTTTTTGCAAACCAAAGCCATATGCCACCCACCGCCCTCCAAACTATCCCCATCGCTTGGCCCTTCACGGTCTGGGGGCTTGACATGGTTGGACACCTTAAAGGCGGAACCCACAAGAAAAAATACTTACTGGTCATGGTGGATAAGTTCACCAAATGGATAGAAGCCAAGCCTGTTAAGACGGCCGAATCCGGACCGGTGATAGACTTTATATCCGGGGTTGTACACCGTTACGGCGTCCCCCACAGCATCATCACTGATAACGGCACGAACTTTACGGCCGACGAGGTAAAACTCTGGTGCAAAAACATGGGCATCAAGCTCGATTATGGTTCTGTCTATCGCCCACAAACTAACGGTCAGGTCGAACGTGCAAATGGTCTTATCATGGGAGGCATCAAACCCAGATTAGTGCGGTCCCTCAAGGAATCTAACACACACTGGGTAGAGGAGCTCGACTCTGTACTCTGGGGGCTGCGGACCACGCCGAATCGCACCACCGGATACACACCATTCTTCATGGTGTACGGCGCAGAGGCAGTTTTGCCTTGCGACATAATTCATGACTCGCCTCGAGTGCGCATGTATGAAGAAAGAGAAGCCGAGCTCGATCGGCAGGACAATTTGGACGCATTGGAGGAGGAGCGTGACGTGGCAAAAGCCCGTTCCGCATTCTATCAACGGCGGGCTCGAAGATACCAAAGCAGAGAAGTACGGGCCAAAAATTACAACATTGGCGAATTAGTTCTATGCCTGCCGGACAAGAATAAGGACAAATTCAAGCCCAAGTGGGAAGGTCCCTTCATAATTGACCAAGTCCTGACTGGTGGAGCGTACTGCCTGCGAGACGTATCGGTTAACCGACTCGAGCCGAACCCATGGAACGCAGCCCGTCTCTGAAGATTCTATGCCTAGCGCCGGACTTTGTGTTCGTCTCCTTCCTCTGTCCATTTTTTACATACTGTCTATCTTACATTTCTCTCCTTCTCTCCTCCCTTTCTCTTATAGCCTTTAAAGGCTCATCAAATGACAAGCTATTCGCACTCATTAAACCTGGGGGCTTCTTTTAACAGAAGCTTATTTATACGGGCTTTATGCCCAACGCATGTGTTACACTTCCGCAGTACCTTTTATTTCACCATTATATGCATCGATATGCCTTAAGTTTTGCGCAAGCTAGGTTGCCTGGCTCATGTGCTTACCCCTACGTTCTTGATTGTTCGGCTAGGTGGTAAAGGGAGCACCTCTGGATTGATACTGCCGGGTCAGCCGGATGTGTACGTCGGACTGGGTGAAGCCGAAAGCTAGCGTTCTTAAGGGAATATTCGGTCGGTGACCTAAAAGATGATCTTTTCACTTATTTATTTATGCGCCCCCAGATGCTTTTTGCGTCATTTTTGCAGAATGGACATGCATTTTAGGGCATGCCTCCCAGGGAAAGGAACCCTTAACGGAACTATTCTCCCTGGAATATGTTTCTTACTAACCATGTAATATAACATAACTAGTTGGGAACTTGTCTGTTCAAGCACTAATGACCCCTACGCCTGGTCTCCATGCATACCCCGGTTCTTATATAACCACGAGGGTATTCGGACACACTCCGAACCGTCAGGTCCCGAGGTTGAAGCGAAAAGGTCGGCCATGACAAACGATCTACAATCCGGCTAGAAGGCATTCCAAATGTCAATAAAAATTACAAGGTCATTTTGACTGACTGTATTCCTCTTCAATACCATCTAACATGATGTCTAGTTTATAGTCCTGCTGGGAATACTTTGCGGCCAATTCTACTTGGTCGTATACTAAGCTTACAGGGATCTCCTTCCCATCGGGCCCCACAGGTCCGACCTCGGCCATGTGGTTGGGGTCAGCCTTTGTGTACCGCGTCTTCACCATGGCCCAGGCCTCCCTAGCACCTTGACGGCAGGCCGATATCTTCCACAATCGGAAGTGCCGCCGTGCTCCCTTCAGCTTCTCTGCAAGCTCTCCAAGGCCTTCGGGCATGGAGAGGGATGCCCACAAGGCCTGGGCGACGCCTTGCATCACCTGTCGAACTCGTTCGTGTAGTTGCAAGAGCTCGGGAAGAAGGTCACCCGTGGAATCGGGCATCTCCTCTGTAGGATGACTTGTTAGCACACCTACAGACATTACTCTGTTAGTCGACTTCTTCGCCGAACTTTTTTTTCAAAGGTTCGCTCAAGCACTTACTAAATATGCCGCGCCGAAGCCGCTGATTCTCCTTCACGGAGTCTGACAGCTGGGCACGAAGATCTTTCAGTTCAACACCCAGCTTGGTGTTGGCATCTTGGAGATCATTCTTCTCTCGCTTCACCCTTGTCAGCATGCTCTCACCAGCCTTTAACTGGCGTAGGAGTTGTTGCCTTTCCGGATCTAATCCGGTGACGTCTGCAATTTCGTTTGTCAGATTTGCACACACGCCGCACTTCAAAAAATACTTATATATTGAAAGTATATATTACCAACGGGGGTCTCCTTGGGCTCCCCTATCGTGGCTAGTGCGGCCTCAAGTTGGGCTTTGCACTCTTCTAGCTCCTGGGACAGTTGGGTATTCTTTTCCGCAAGACCCTGCATTATTAAATGATCCTTAAATAAGTTCTTTTAACTGCTTCAAGTCTCGGGGGCAACTGATATATATAACCATTAAAATTTCTCACCCTTATGTCTTTCACATATTGCTCCGTGGCTCTGGCTAGACCATTTTGAGCGGCACGGAGGTACGCATCTCCGGAATTGAAGGCATCCAATGCCTCTGGGGAGAAACAAGCGTCACGGAGAACTGTCCGGTGAAGCCTGTGGTTCAGGGCACTCTCCACCTCCGAATTAGTGGCAGACAACCTGTCCACATCCTCCGTCGGAGGAGCGTCCGGTGCGCGCCTCGTGTTCGCCTCCGCCTCCGGACCAGGCTTTAGAGCCTGGCTGGTAGAGGCGCGATTGGCAGCCTCTCCGGATATAGTCCGGTGAGGTCTCTTTGTCCTAAAGAGAGCACGAGTGTTAATATGCCTTGAAGGTATAACACCTGGGATAAGAGGGCGCGCTATACATTTGCACTGATGCCTCGGTCCGGACTGCACCTCTTTTCTGCCCACGGGGCCCTGCAGCCCCTTGTTGGCTTGTCGCCGTAGGTTCGGCCTCCCGTCTCAAAAACCTCCCCTGCAAAGCGCGGTTGTAATCAGGAAACTGAAAACATGAGAGGGAGGACCTCTTTTCGGGGTACTGGGACTTCGATCTCAGTTACCTGGGAGGCCGGGATTAGCCTTGGGTAATCGGCCGTAATGGCCACCAAGGCGTTGTCCTTGCTCAATTGATGGAACAATCCATCAATCATCTCCACAGATAAGTCCAGATCCTCTTGGGAGGCTGGGTCGAGGGACCGTCCCGGATCCTCGGGCTGTGGAGGAGGGCTGTTTATTTCTTTAACAGCCTGGCGCAGTTCCTGCGTTGAAATCGTTAAACTGTACACTTAAACGATGGGAATATAAAACGGATGGGCAAGTAAAAGTGTCCACTTACCCAACTCGGAGGATTGTACATAGTAAATCCGCCCTGTGGGTTGACGCGGAGAAATTCCTCCTCTTCTCCCTTGTACAAAGCGGACAAGATCTTTGTCAGGGAGGCAGCCGAGTCTGGTCCCTTACGACCGTGATGGGTGGCGTCATCCTCCCTGTTGACATCCCACATGGGGTGGCCTCTATACTGAAGCGGCTGCACCCCCCGCATGATGCATGCGGCCATGACTCCTATCATGGTTAGTCCGGAATGAGCTAATAATCTTATCTGACCCATCAGGTAAAGGATGTCCCTGTCACTTTCCCTATGAAGGCTCCGTGGACGCCAGCTTAGGCGCTTCTTCAGGGGAGCAGTGTCAAACTCAGGAAGGCCGATCCGAACAGGGTCCGGCAGCGGGACGTCCTCTATATAAAACCATTCCGAAGGCCAATTCTCGGACGCCTTCTTTGGGGTTCCGGATAGAAATCCGGTCCCGGCGATGCGCCACACTTCGGCTCCGCCCACTTGATATATTGACCCCTCCTGAGAACGGGGCACCAGGCAGAACAGCCTCTTTCACAGCCCGAAATGAGCCTCGACACCCAAAAACAGCTCGCAGAGGGCTACGAAGCCCGCGATATGCAATACGGAGGCAGGCGTAAGATTGTGTAGCTGGAGGCCATAGAACTCCAGGAGCCCCCAGAGAAATGGATGGATTGGAAATTCGAGCCCTCTTATTAAATAAGGGACAAGGCAAACCCGCTCTCCTTTGGAGGGATTAGGGGCACTCTCCACTTGCTCTCCGCCATTATAGGTGGCAAGACCAGCTCGAACCGGGACCATGTAGGCCGGGGGGAGAAATCCCTTGGTCTGGAGTGTCACTAGCTCACTATGCGGGATGGAGCATCTCTCCCAATCTCTAGGCTGAGGGCCGGAACGGCGAGAGGAGGAGTTGCGACGGCTGGCCATGGTGGAATGGACCTTTGTCGGATGCGCTCTGATGAACACTCGCGGAGGGGAGAAGGTGTAGTTTGGATCTAAATCCATGTCCCCTTAAATAGGCGGCTCATTTACGCGGCTAGGGGTGTAAATGTAAAAACACCCAAGCTTTTCGTATTCGTTTGACACATGGGAGACGGCCATTATTGGGCGTAGAAGCCAAGGAGCGCAACGCTTACAAGAAACCGGACTTTATTCAACAGGTACACGGAATTTGGAGGAGAATCCGCCTTGCAATGCTGAAGACAATCTGCACGCCGGACTCATCGTCATTGAAGCCTGGTTCGGGGGCTACCGAGGGAGTCCCGGATTAGGGGGTGTTCGGATAGCCGGACTATATGTCAGATTTCGGGTTCCGGCAGACCCTTGAGGTTCGAACTCTGGGGTGCGCGTGGAGATTTCGCCCTCTACCTCTCCGTCTCGCTAGGATCTAAAACTACAGAAAGAACGGCACAAGAGACACAAGGTTTATACTAGTTCGGGCCACCATTGTGGTGCAATACCCTACTCTAGTTTGTGGTGGGTGGATTGCCTCTTGGGCTGATGATGATGAACAATACAAGGAAGAACAGCCTCGCGAGGGTCGGCTCTTAGCAAGGACGATGAACTGCTAGGAGGAGTTCAGCCGCCCTTCTCTCTCTCTCTCTCTCTCTCTCTCTCTATACTGCGTGATGATCTGATCCCCTCCTCCCCTGGAGGTGGCTAGTCCTATTTATAGGCAAAGGCCCTGGGCCTCTTCCCAAATATTGAGCGGGAAGGGCGCCAACAATTGGCCATTTTGAAGGGGAACATCTGGTACACTTATCCTGACTAAAGTTGGTCCTGGCCTGCCAAAGGCTCTGTGGTGACGCCGTTCTAGGATCCACGATGACCTCCTTCCCGCCGTTGGACTGGTCTTGGTCTTGTTGCACCGAAATGGATGCCTTTGCTTGATCCTCTCGCTTGCGCTTGCCCCCTATGCACCAAAGAGGAAAGGGAGACACTGCGCGGGCTGGCGCCCGCCTGGCACCCTTGGTCGTCATGGCTTACGTCATGGGCACCTCGTGAGATACCCCGCCTTGATCTCTCCGCCTCCTCGTGAGCCAGCCTGACGAGGCCGCGCCCGAGGAAGCTCCGTGTCGTCCGCCCCGCGAGGCTTGGCCCCTCGCGAGGGTCTTGAGTCTCGTGTTGATGAAGATGGGCCGTGCTGGGCCCCCTTTAAGCCACGCCACAGGCCGCAGGCAGGCAAGTCTGGGGACCCCCGTTCCCAGAACACCGACAGTAGCCCTCGGTTCCCAAGGCGCGCCCGGACTTGGCCGTGCTGAGAGGCGAAAGGGCAAGGGCGAAGCGCCGCGGGCCCTAACAGCCTGCGACCTCGGGCGCCGCGTGGTGGTTGATTGGACGTGAGTGCTTCAGCAACCGCGTAGGTTATTAAAGGAGCGGCATATGCCCAGGCCTTGCTCTTCTCTTTCTCCGGTTGCTACTCAGATCCCCTTTCTTGTGCCTCTCCTCTATTCCTCCAAGTTTCCAGATTTGCCTCATCCGCTTGACCTAGACAGCCATGGCGCCTCGTCAGTCTCCAGCCGGGGCTTGGTACTCGCCTGCTCTAGACTCCCCGAGCGTGTCGGAGGCGGGCTTTGGCCGGCTGCGCCGGATGGCAGCGGCGCAGGGCATCGACGGGGCGCAGGTGTTCAAGGCCAGCTCCGCCACCCCTGAGGGCCGAGGGAGCACCTTTTACCCTTTCTTCGTAAGCTCCATTGCTGCTGGCCTGGTGCCTCCCTTCTCCGAGTTCTTCCTCTCTGTCCTCCGCCATTACAACTTACAGGCTTTGCATCTCCACCCCAACTCCATCCTTCTCCTTGCGATCTTTGCCTACTACTGCGAGGCTCACATGGGGGTGCAGCCCTCAGTGGCCTTGCTGCGTCACTACTACTCTCTCCGGGTCACTCGCGGTTCTCCTTCCGCGTGTGCGAGCTTCGTCGCGTACGGCAGCACCATTGCCATTTCGAAGCCCAGGAAGAGGATCGAGGGCTTCAGGAGCAAGTGGGTCTTGGTAGATGCCGGGCGCATCCACCCTTGGCTGATCTTGCCCGCAGAGCAGCCCGCGAGCTCCAACGACTAGTGCTGAGTAGAGCTCACAGACCCCGGCGCGAAACCGGTGTTGGAGAAGATGGACGCGGACCTGAGGCTGGCCAGCTTGGCGGCGGCGAAGCTGACCGGCGCGTCGCTGCTGAGGGAGTTCCTGGAACACCCGCTGGCTCCACTTTGGCAGTACTCACCTCTGATGTGGAGGCCTCACCCGAGCCCCGCGGCCCTAGGCGACGAAGATTTGGCCGCGGTCCTCCAATCTCTGGTCGGGGCGAGGTGGCAAGGTTGGAGGGCGTGCCTGCGCCCTTGTTCCTTCACGACGACTGGGAGCAGGTGGTGGAGTCCATGCCCGTTTTCAACGGGGATGGGCCCGTGCCCGTAGCGGCTCCCGAGGGGCTGGTGGACGTGTCCTCCGACGACTCCGACGAAGAGGAGGACGAAGAGGAGCGGGAGAAGGGGCCTGACTCTGAGGCGACCGACAGAGATTCGAGGGCTCCCCTCCCCCGGCGCAGGTCCCGCACTCTCCGCCTTTCTTCGAGTGATGATGACGAGGATGGAGACAAGCAGGGCGGCAGGAGCTTGCCCCTGATCCCGAAGAAGGACAGTACTGGGCTGATCTCCCGCGGGTCTGCTCCTGCCTCAAGGCTGCCTGCAGACGCGCCTTCTGCTTCCGAGGTTGACCCCTCTAGCCAACTGTCGGGCTTCAAGTTCGGCCGTAGGCTGTCCGAGCTCACCGGCGATGACCCGTAAGTGCTTGATCCTTGTCCTTATTTCTTGTTCTGCTACCGAGGCTTGACGTTTGCATCTCTTGAACAGGCTGGCCCCAGCGGCGAAGAGGCCGAAAGGGGCTCCCGAGGATCCATCCGTGGCAGCGCCTCCGCCTGCGGGGGACGGTGACCGCGATGCACGGGCCTCTGCTGCTCGGTCGCCTTCGCAAGGCCTGGCTGAGCTGGCTGGGGCGAGCTCAGCTCCCATGGCCCAAGTGACTCCTGAGGTGCCTTTGCCTGCTGCTGCCACCACGACCGTCGGGGCGCAGCAGACCCCGCCTCGGGATGCTGTGGTCTCGCCGCCGCTACCTTCTCCTCCCGTTTCACCGACTGCTGTTTCTCCAACTCCTCCTGCCGTCCTGGAGCGTGTTGCTGCTGGACTGGACCGGCTACGGCAGGATCTTCTTGGCGCTGACCCTCGCCTGGTGGCCGGGCGCCTGGAGCTGGCTTCAGGATGGATTCGCTCCGACGCCTCGATTTGGGCGGCTCTTGTTCAGGCATCGACGGCCTGCGACGAAGAGAGGGAGGCCGTCCTCGAGGCGAAGGCTGCTCGAGACGCAGCCTTGGGGGAGGTGGTTGAAGTCCGCAATCGTTGCAAGGCACTGGAGGACGAGCTGCAAGGTCTGCGCGACCAGCTCGCGGAAGGGGCCCGTCTTCGCCAGGAGCAAGAAGAAGGCGTGAAGGCTCGCGAGGCAGCCGTCGAGGGCCGGGAGGCCAAGCTCAAGAAACGCCGCGACCACCTAGGCGCGCTGAAGAAGGAGCTGGAGGCGACGAAGGCTGAGCTGGACGGCAAAGCCCGGGTTCTTGTCGAGGATCGCGTGGCCTTCGCGGACATGGAGGAGAAGGCTCGTTCCTCGCTGAAGACGCTTTACGAGAGCGGCCTGGAGAGCCCGCTGGCCGGCGCCGAGGACGGCCCCGCCCAGCTGCTTCCCTCCCTGGTTCGTGCCCTTGAGGATGTCGTCCTTGGCCTTGGCCCCACGGCTGAGGCAGAGGCGCGTGTCCTGTCTTCTGCAGCGCTGACGCGGGTCTTCGCCCACATCTACCTTCGCGACCCCAACGCCGACCTCGATAGCCTGTTGGAGCCGGTAAGCGGTGAGGGTGCTGCTGCCGCTACCGAGGCCGTGAAGGGTCGCGCGGAGGCTCTGCTGGGGAAGTTCCGGGCCTTCAGTACCAAGCCGAAGCAAGGCGCTGCCGGCCCCGCTGCTCCACGAGGTGAAGCCACTCCGCACTGCTCCACCGCCGACAAGTGACTCTGCTCCTGCTCCTGTCCTGCCTTTGATCCCTGCACATGTATCATGCCTCGGGGAGGCGTTTAAACTTGCGTTTGGTATCGAGACGACAATATGGACTGTAATATTTGCTTTTGAATTCCTTGAATTTTCTGCTTTTCCTCCCTACTTGCTTGCGTTCTATGCCGGCGGAGCCCGGCCTCGCGCGTACCTCACCCAGCATTAGCCCCGACCGGAAACTAGGACGGGACCAAAGGAGTGAGGGGCTACGTGACAAGTTAGGCTCCTGAGTCGCGATGCTCAGGAGTTCCCCTTAGCGCACGGACAACAAGTAGGGAGGTGTGATGTGGGCGGATCTTCCGTTCTACGTCTGCAGAGCCCGGCCCCGCACGTACCTCACCCAGCGCTAGCCTTTCGGAACTAGGGAGTGAGGGGCTACGGGACCAGTTTGGCTCCTGACTCGCGATGCTCAGGAGTCCCCCTTGACGCGCGAACCGCAAATTGTAGGTGGTTGCGCCTTTCTACGTCTACAGAGCCCGGCCCCGCGCGTACCTCACCCAGCGCTAGCCTTTCGGAACTAGGGAGTGAGGGGCTATGAGACCAGTTTGGCTCCTGAGTCGCGATGCTCAGGAGTCCCCTTTGATGCTCAAAGGGCCTTCATACCTTGGCTCTGCTCAGGGAGAGACGTGTGACGAACCAGGCCCGAGGGCCTGGCTGGGTGGCGTACGTCTGGGCGTGACCCAGGCGCAGCCCCCGTGCCTAGCCCCCTCGCGCGGCACTCCCGAGGGGAGGCGTTGCGATGAGGCCAGACACTGAGCTCTGGGCTCCCTGAGGTTGATGCGGCCCGGGGGCCACCCTCAGTTGTTTATCACAAGTGCGGAGCATAGCGCTTCCGTATGTGTACGGGCATAGCCGCTCCTCGACGGTGTTGTCAGCCAGCGCAGAGCATGGTGCTTCCACTGGTACGTGGGAGGGGCTCCCCTCCGGGAGGAGCCCCCGGGGCATGTACAGCCCCGCCCTGACACGTGACCGGCACGGTAGGGCTAGGTGAGGTGTATCTGGGCACCCGTGAGCCAGCGCGGGACTCACGGGGCCCTACCTCTAGGCGGGTTGCGCCTGGCACTGGGCCTTATCTTGTGATATGCTCCTGAAATTTGGTTAGATGCCAGCACTCTACGTCCTCGGGTCCCGGCCCTCGAGCTTGTCTCAGCCGTCGCTGGTATGCCAGGTCGCGATGCCATGGACAAGGCCAGAGGGTGAGGGCTGGAGAGCCAGTAAGAGCCCTGAGTCGCGATGCTCAGGAACCCCCCTTTAGCGTACAAGTGGTCGACATGGAGAAGAAGAGGTGCCGCGGATAGGCATTAAGTAATCAAACATGATGGGCGAATGCATAACCGGAAATAAATGCAAAGGAGATACATGCCGCTGGGCCTGGCCCGAGCGACTTGGGGATGATGCAGCCCGAGGGGCGCCCCCAACAAAGCAAGCTAACAACATGAAATAAAAGGGATACACGCCACAGGGACGGACCCACGCGGCCTAGGAATAATGCAGCTCTGGGTGAGCGCTCCCAGATGGAAACGAAACTCAAAAGACGTCACCTGAAGATGTCGAGGACGAAGTGGTGTTGGTGCAGCAGACTCGGTGGGCCGCGGAAGCCGATCCTCACGAGCCCCCAGGCCCAGGGGCCTCGAGAGGCTCTGGAGGCACTGGTGGCTCCTCGTGAATCAACTCCATCTCCGCCAAGGCTGCGGAACACCTGTCTTCCTGAGCCTCCATGATGCCCCTCATGAGGCGCTGGTATGTAGCAGCCGCGCCCGGCAAGCCGTAAGGCATGCGAACGTAGCTGTGGGGCGGACCTTCACAACGCCCCACTTGCGAGGGCCAGAGGTGCTCCATCGTGGCGACCTGATTGAGCCCTGGTACGTCGATGCAGACGCGCAGCCCTCCATCCTCGCCTGGATGGGGAGCCACAGCCGGTAAACGACGGCAACCTCTCATGACTCTTGACTCCTGTAGTTCTTGAACGGCCTTGTTGACGAACTCCTGCTGGTCTGACCTTCCTTGCCTTGCTCCTTCTTGAGGGAAGCGTGCTTCGAAACACGCCTCCACGTGGTGCCCAAGCACCTCCCTCGTGACCTCGGCCAGGTCGGTGCCCCTCCAGGGAAGAGCCCCCGAGCCCTGCCTGAGGAGGGCGCCGGGCGCTCTTTCCTATGCGATGAAAGGAGGTTCCCCTTGGGCAGATGCGGGCCCAGAGGGGCCCGCCTCCTGAGGGGTCGGTCCATACGATGCCTTCTTCTTCTTGGGGGCGGTCTTGGGAAGCCTCCTGCTTCCGCGATCCGGGTCTTCCAGTGACGCGGCCTGAAAGGCTCGCTCCAGGGAACACACTGCATCCTTCTCTTCACATGGCACCGTGATGACTCCGCCACTTCCTTGTATCTTGAGGACGTTGTAGCCATGGTGAGTCACGGCCATGAACTTGGCCAGCGCCGGGTACCCGAGGATGGCGTTGTATGGCAGGCGGATGTGGGCGATGTCGAAGTCGATGAGCTCGGTGCAGTAGTTGTTGCGTGCCCCGAAGGTGACAGGGAGGCGGACCTGCCCAATCGGGACCGTGGAGCCGTCGGTGACTCCGGAGAAAGGCTTGGTTGGCTGAAGCTGGTCATAGGGCACCTGGAGACTGTTGAATGTTTCCACGGACAGGACGTTAAGCCCTGCCCCACCATCGATGAGGGTCCTGGCGACCAGTACGTTGCTGATGACTGGGGAGCAAAGCATCGGGAGGACTCCGGCTGTGGCCGCGCACTTGAGCTGATCCGCTGAGCTGAACGTGATGGTGCATGCCGACCACTTGAGAGGGCGCGTTGCTTCGAGCTTGAGGAGGACTGCATTCACTTCGCGGGAAAACTGCTTGAAGATGCGTTGGGAGGCTGGGGCTTGAGCTCCGCCCAGGATGCAGGCGATCGCGCGTGGCTCCTGGAAGCCCCTAGCCCCCTCGTCTTGATGGCGGTACTCGTTCCTCCTTGGCTGAGGCGGCAGTGGAGGGAGGCCTGCGTTGCCTTGTGGGCGATCCTCACGAGGCTGATCCCGCCAGTCCCCCTCGCGAGGTAGGTCCCGCCAGCGGTCCTCGCGAGGTTGATCACGCCACCCTTGGCGCGGGCCGCGGTCTTCCTAGCGTCCTGCGTTTCTTCCTCCTCCTCGGCCGTAGCCCCGGTCAGCACGGTCCGGACGACAGCCGATCCTTCCTTCTTGCACGGCGCGGAGTTCCTGGCATTCGTTGGTGTTGTGGGTGTGGAGGTCATGGTACACACAGTACCGGCTACCCCTGGAGGATTCGGGCACATCCTTGCCCCGCTTGGTGTCTGGTTTTGTCGCGAGCACGGCAACCCCCTTGCGCTTCACGTCCTTGGCCTTGGGCTTCTTCTCTTCTGGGTCTGCGGCAGGCAGCTCGAGGAGGGAGACACGCCCTTCCTCAACCCTAGCGCACTTCGTCGCCAAGTTGAACAGCTCCAGGGAGGTGCACAGGTCTTCATGCATCGCCAGCTCCTCCTTCATCTTGACGTCGCGCACACCGTCTGAGAAGGCTGAGATGATGGCCTCCTCGGACACCTTGGGGATCTTGAGGCGCGCACTGTTGAAGCGCTGGATGTACTTTTGCAGGGTATCTCCGGGTTGTTGCTTGATGCGGCGCATGTCGCTCACGGCAGGTGGCCGGTCGCGAGTACCTTGGAAGTTGGCGATGAAGCGGGTGCGCATCTGGTCCCAGGAAGAGATTGTTCCTGGAGCCAGATTTACGAGCTAGGTGCGAGCTCCTTCCTTGAGCGCCATGGGGAGACAGTTCGCCATGACCTTTTCATCCCCGCTGGCAGCTTCGATGCCCAGCTCATAGAGCTGGAGGAACTCCGCAGGGTCGGTCGTGCCGTCGTGTAACCCTAGCCCTCTCCGGTGTCTATATAAACCAGAGGGTTTTAGTCCATAGGACGAACAACAATCATACCATAGGCTAGCTTCTAGGGTTTAGCCTCCCTGATCTCGTAGTAGATCCACTCTTGTACTACCCATATCATCAATATTAATCAAGCAGGAGTAGGGTTTTACCTCCATCGAGAGGGCCCGAACCTGGGTAAAAACATTGTGTCCCTTGTCTCCTGTTACCATCTGCCTAGACGCACAGTTCGGGACCTCCACTCTTCTTTAAGATGATCCTCTTCTCTTGCGGTCGACTAGTCAGGTCGAGTTATTCTCCCTTAGTATATTTTGAATCTGTCAGGTCAGGTCGACTTGTTCTTCTCTACTATATGTTGAAGCTATCATCTGCGAAGTATCATCACTTCTGGAGCTCTCATATTTTGAGTAGTAGGCCACATTATATTATTGCACACACCAAATTATAGCATGCATGGCACCTCTTAGAAGAATTGTAGAGATAGCACAAAGGGGTTTACAGGGAGGAAGTATTGGGTTAGAATCACTTCTGCATTACAAAGATAATCTCACTTGTTTTTATGTTTTCATGCATGTCAGGTATTGAACATTATCAAAATGAATATGAGAGCGATATTGCAGAACAATCCACTGGCTAACAAACTTGGCATGGTGGAGGATGGTCTATCTTATTCACCCATCAAGGTGCATGCTCTAACTTGGCAAGGTTGTATTGGTTGCACATATTTTGCATCTGACCTCTTGCATTACTTCTACTTTGTTACACCATCTGCTTAGTTTAAGCATCATATATGAGTATATGCCATACCTATCCATTTTCTGTACCTATTCCATGTGTCGTCATACTATGTTTTTCCAGTCAAATGTTGTTCTTTCTTATAGATGTCCAAAAGGAAGAGGGTGATTGCAGATCCTCAAGGAGTACAAACTAGGTATTTGGAGAAGCTAGTGATGCCTGTTAAATCAGATAGATCAGCAGCCACAGAAAACACAGGCCCAACTGTAACAGACTTTACCCCTACTCCAGTGGCCAAACCCCTATTAGAACTGCTGACAGCGCAGCGTCAGGTACTGTCTATGATATCAATTCAAAATTTGAACTCCTAAATTTCTGCATGTGCCTTACCTTCTCTCTTGTATCAAAACTAATTTCAGATGAATCTCCTTGCTCAAAGGATCATAGGATCTCACGACAATACTGGGCTCTGCATTGCTCTTGTCAGTACCTCTTGCCCTTTGTCAGCATACTTACACTCATTGCTGTTTGATTATGTAGCATCACTATAAATGTTCGCTTCTTTATCCTCGCTTTGCTTGAAATTATAAGATCTATATTTACTCTTAGATAAATGTAGAATTAACACAATGGTTATGAAGTTTTGGATTGCTCATGTAAGTACCTGTTGTCATGTACTCCCTCTGTATCGAATTAATTGTTGATCAATTGGATGTATTTATAACTTAATAGTGCTAGATACATCCATTTGAGCGACAACTAATAATGGACGGTGGTGGTATTACTGTACATGCATCGCGAGATAGTTGATTGTCTAGCATTACTCTCCATCTTATCTGCCCTGCCCTCCACTTTCTCCAAATTGTCATATCTACATTCACTCTTACCAAAATGTTGAATAAAGCCAATGCCACTGCACACGTTGATGTCTGCATTCTTCTTGTCAGTACCTTTTGCCTTGTACGCTGTACTTAATTAATTGCTATTTGATTATGTATCATCAGTCTGCACCTGAGCTTCATTATCCTCTATTTCTTCCAATATTATTTGATCTATATTTACTCTTTGCAAAATGTAGAATAATGGCAATGCTTATAAAGAATTTTCTATGGGGAATTTATTGAATTATCTTTCCATCAACATGGAGAAGGGCTTTATCCAGCCCGTGTTAACATGTAATGTAAGTTCATCCTTCTCAAGCCTTCAAACTTGTTTCTAGTATAGATTTGGATAGGCATCATTTCCTCCACTGCTGTTTACATCTGATTGGATGTTTGCAACAACTACCAGTTTTAAATTGTAGTTGTAAAAACATGTTCCTTATGCAGAACAGATCCATTTATTTGCTTATATAATTGTGAAACCTGTTACGTGTCTCCTTGTTTCTCTTTTAGAGTCGTATCTCTTATGCCAGGCAGAACTTTAGGAAAGATAGTGAGCCAAACCATCTTGAGGACAGCGAGATGACCCCAAGGTCCTGTCTTGATGAAGACAGTGAGTTGAAGTTACTCACCAGCAGGTGTGAGACAACCTCTGTGCAATCGCTGCCTCAATCAGTTCGACTTCTTCAGTCTCAACTTAAAGCGGAAATGCTTGCTTCAGCTCAGCTCCTTCTTGAATTCAAATATGTAATATGTCAGGGGACTGCCTTGCGCACTATGGTGCCATACAGCTAGGGATGAAGCATCTATCGTTGACACAAGTGAGGTCTCATCAGCTTGTTCGGCTGCTTGCGGGGCCCGAGCTTGCCAGGTCTAGTGCCTTCTAAAGTGCTCTCAGTTTTGTATATTCTTTTGTCGGCGCGTTTATATGCACTGGTGGCGACCTTTGATGCCCAGTGTATGTAATCCGCGGTCATGTTGCGCTTTATTATCACCAGTAGCAAACTTTGATTCTCAGTGGATGTAATATGCCGTAATTTCTTTGTTGTATAGTCTAGGTTTATTCATTGGTCGGTATGCTGTAATTTAGGCCGGAAGGTTAAGTGGATCTCAGTGTTGTCGGGTGAGGGAGTCCTATATTAGGGGGTGTTCGGGTAGCCGAACCATACCTTCACCGGACTCCTGGACTATGAAGATACAAGATTGAAGACTTCGTCCCGTGTCCGGAAGGAGCTTTCCCTGGCATGGAAGGCAAGCTAGGTGATGCGGATATTCAAGATCTCCTACTATTGTAACCGACTCTGTGTAACCCTAACCCTATCCGGTGTCTATATAAACCGGAGGGTTTTAGTCCGTAGGACAACAATCATCATACACAATCATACCATAGGCTAGCTTCTAGGGTTTAGCCTCCTTGATCTCGTGGTAGATCTACTCTTGTACTACCCATATCATCAATATTAATCAACCAGGAGTAGGGTTTTACCTCCATCGAGAGGGCCCGAACCTGGGTAAAAACATCGTGTCCCTTGTCTCCTGTTACCATCCGACCTTGACGCACAGTTCGGGACCCCCTACCCGAGATCCGCCGGTTTTGACACCGACATTGGTGCTTTCATTGAGAGTTCCTCTGTGTCGTCGCCTTTAGGCCCGATGGCTCCTTTGATCATCAACAACAATGAGGTCCAGGGTGAGACTTTTCTCCCCGGACAGATCTTCGTCTTCAGCGGCTTCGCTCTGCGGACTAATTCGCTTGGCCATCTGGAGCAGATCGAAAGCTACGCCCCGGGCCATCAAGTCAGGTTTGGAAGCTTAAACTACACGGCGGATATCCACGGAGACTTGATCTTCGACGGATTTGAGCCACAGCCAAGCGAGCCGCACTATCTCCAGGGGCATGATCTAGCTCTGCCTCCGAACAGTGTCCTGGAGGCCGCACATGCACCGGCTCCGACCCTTAACTCAGAGACTATTGCACCAATTGAGGATGAGTGGTTGGACGTCACCTCGGGGGCTGTGATCTCAAAGGCGATCGAGCCGAACGCCAGCCCCGCACTCCGCGTGACCCGTGATCCCAAAGTTCCGGACTCCTCTCCGGACTCCGAAGCCCCCGCGCCCTTGCCAGTCGAAGCCGATTGGGCATCGATAATGGAGTTCACCGCAGCGGACATCTTTCAGCACTCGCCTTTGGGCGACATCCTAAATTCTCTCAAGTCTCTCTCTTTATCAGGAGAGCCCTGGCCAGATTACGGCCAACGAGGATGGGATACGGACGATGAAGAAATTCAAAGCCCTCCCACCACCCACTTGGTAGCCACTGTCGACGATTACACCGACATGCTTGACTTCGGCTCTGAAGACTTCAACGGTATGGACGACGAAGTAGGAGATGAACAGGAACCAGCACCTGTAGGGCGCTGGATTGCCACCTCGTCATATGACGTATATATGGTGGATACTCCAAAAGATGGAGATGGCGATGGAACAGCGGGGGATGACACCTCCAAGAAACAGCCAAAGCGCCGACGTCAAAGGCGCCGCTCTAAATCCCGCCATAGTAAAAACGGTTATTCCGGCACGGGAGATAATACTACCCCGGATAGCGTCGAAGAACACCCAACCCAGCAAGATTCAGCGCAGGATGATGGAGAAGCCAGCCCTCATGAGAGAGCGGCAGAACGAGAGGTTGAGGATGATAACTATATGCCTCCCTCCGAAGACGAGGCAAGCCTCGATGACCACGAATTCGTCGTACCATCAGACCCCGCCGAACAAGAGCGTTTCAAACGCAGGCTCTTAGCCACGGCGAACATCCTGAAGAAAAAGCAGCAACAGCTTACAGCTGATCAAGATTTGCTAGCTGATAGATGGACGGAAGTCCTTGCGACCGAAGAGTACGAACTCGAGCGCCCCTCCAAGAATTATCCTAAGCGTAGGCCGCTACCCCGATTAGAGGAGGAAGCACCTACATCACCAGCGCACGATATGGCAGACCGGCCACCTCGCAGCCGCGACAGAGAGGCATGTCGAACCTCCACCCAAGCCATGCCCCGGCCCGCTCAACCAAGGCACGGGAAAGTGCGCCAGACCTGCGAGATGTACTGGAGGATAAAGCAAGGCAAACAAGGTCGATCTACGGATCACGCAGGCGCCCGACGACACGTGACGATGATCTTCACTCCGGACACAATAAATCCGGCCGGGACGAACACAACAGACATAGCTCTTCTGAGCTGCGTCGTGACATAGCCTAGTACAGGGGCGCCGCACACCCACTATGCATCACAGATGAAGTAATGGATCATAAAATCCCAGAGGGTTTCAAACCCGTAAACATCAAATCATACGATGGCACTACAGACCCGGCGGTATGGATCGAGGATTATCTCCTTCACATCCACATGGCACGTGGCGATGATCTACATGCCATCAAATACCTCCCTCTCAAACTCAAAGGACCGGCCCGGCACTGGCTTAACAGCCTACCAGCAGCCTCAATCGGTTCTTGGGAGGACCTGGAAGCCGCATTCGTCGACAACTTCCAGGGCACCTATGTGCGCCCCCCGGATGCCGACGACCTAAGCCACATAATTCAGCAGCCAGAGGAATCGGCCAGGCAATTTTGGACACGGTTCCTAACAAAGAAAAACCAGATAGTCGACTGTCCGGACGCAGAGGCCCTAGCAGCCTTCAAGCATAACATCCGCGACGACTGGCTCGCCCGGCACCTGGGACAGGAAAAGCCGAAATCCATGGCAGCCCTCACGACACTCATGACCCGCTTTTGCGCGGGAAAAGATAGCTGGCTAGCTCGCAGCAACAACTTATCAAAGAACCCTGGTAATCTGGATACCAAGGACAAAAGTGGCAGGACACATCGAAATAAGCAAACGCGCCGCGGTAGCAGCGACAACAATGAAGATAAGGCAGTCAACGCTGGATTCAGAGGCTATAAATTCGGTCAGCGGAAAAAGCCATTTAAAAAGAATACTCAGGGCCCGTACAGTTTGGACCAAATACTCGACCGCTTGTGCCAAATCCATGGCACCCCCGAAAGGCCAGCTAATCATACCAACAGGGACTGTTGGGTGTTCAAGCAGGAAGGCAAGTTAAGAGCCAAAAACAAAGACAAGGGTCTGCATAGCGATGACGAGGAGGAGCCCAGGCCGCCGAACACCAATGGACAGAAGGGGTTTCCCCCACAAGTGCGGACGGTGAACATGATATACGCAACCCACATTCCCAAGAAGGAGCGGAAGCGTGTGCTACGGGACATATACGCGATGGAGCCAGTCGCCCCAAAGTTCAACCGATGGTCCTCTTGCCCGATCACTTTTGATCGAAGGGACCACCTGAGGGAGTCCTGGATTAGGGGGTGTTCGGATAGCCGAACTATATCTTCAGCCGGACTCCAGGACTATGAAGATACAAGATTGAAGACTTCGTCCCGTGTTCGGAAGGTTCTTTCCTTGGCGTGGAAGGCAAGCTAGGCGTGCGGATATTCAAGATCTCCTACCTATGTAATCGACTCTGTGTAACCCTAACCCTATCCGGTGCCTATATAAACCGGAGGGTTGTAGTCCGTAGGACGAACACATCATAACCATCATCATACCCATAGGCTAGCTTCTAGGGTTTAGCCTCCTTGATCTCGTGGTAGATCTACTCTTGTACTACCCATACCATCAATATTAATCTAGCAGGAGTAGGGTTTTACCTCCATCGAGAGGGCCCGAACCTGGGTAAAATAAAGTGTCCCTTGTCTCCTGTTACCATCCGACCTTGACGCACAGATCGGGACCCCCTACCCGAGATCCGCCGGTTTTGACACCGACATTGGTGCTTTCATTGAGAGTTCCTCTGTGTCGTCGCCTTTAGGCCCGATGGCTCCTTTGATCATCAACAACGATGAGGTCCAGGGTGAGATTCTTCTCCCCGGACAGATCTTCATCTTCGGCGGCTTCGCTCTACGGACCAACTCGCTTGGCCATCTGGAGCAGATCAAAAGCCACGCCCCTGGCCATCAAGCCGGGTGGGGAAGCTCAAACTACACGGCAGATACCCTCGGAGACCTGATCTTCGACGGATTCGAGCCACAGCCAAGCGCGCCGCACTATCTCGAGGGGCATGATATAGCTCTGCCTCCGAACAGTGTCCTGGAGGCCGCATACGCTCCGGCCCCGATCCTCGATCCGGAGCCCGCTGCGTTCTTTGAGGATGAACGGTTGGACGTCACCTCGAGGGCTGGGATCTTAAAAGCCATTGAGCCAAACGCAAGCCCCGCACTCCGCATGGCACATGACTCCAAGGAGCTGGACTCTTCTCCGAACTCCGAACCTCCCGTGCCCCGGCCAATCGAATCAGATTGGGCGCCGGTAATGGAGTTCACCGCCGCGGACATCTTTCAGTATTCGCCTTTCGGTGATATTCTGAAATCTCTCAAGTCTCTCTCTTTTTCAGGAGAGCCGAGGCCGAACTATGGCCTGCGAGGTTGGGATTCGGACGACGAAGAAATTCAAAGCCCACCCACCACCCACTTAATAGCCACTGTCGACGATTTAACCGACATGCTCGACTTCGGCTCCGAAGACTTCGACGGTATGGACGACGAAGACGGAGACGGACGGGAACCAGCGCCCATAGGGAACTGGACCTCCACCCCACTTAATGACGTATTCATGGTGGATACACCTGAAAAAACTCACAATGAGGAAGAAGGGGGCGAAAAGAAGGGTAAACCCTCCGAAAAGCACTCAAAGCGGTGACGTAAACGCCGAGCGAAGCCCCGCCTCGATCAAGACCCAGCCATAGAGCAGGACGAGCCGGCAGATGAAAAACGCATCCCAGAACAGCCGTCCGAACAGGGTAACCCGGGCAGAGAGGACGAACAGTCCTCCCCCGGTCATAACAGAACTCCGGACGATACCACGCCGGATAAAATCATGGAGCAGAAGAATCTACAAGAAAGGCTCGTCGCCACAGCACGAAGCCTGAAGAAGCAGAAGCAAAAGCTAAAGACGACGGAAGATGCACTCAAAACAAGATGGAGCAAAGTAATCAAGACCGCAGACAAATACGGCGGCAGCCGCCGCACCAAAAGCTATCCGAAGAGAAAGCTACTGCCCGAATTCGACCAGGAGGCCCTAGAGCCCCCAAACTCGAAAAACAAAAAGGCTACACGGTCGAATAAACGACCTCTCGACCACTACAATACGGCAAACGGCGCCGCACTCAATGCGGCATGCGACACAATCAAAGACTCGCATCATGGCCCAGCCAGGTCCATTTACAGGCCAAGAAAGCAAGCTCTCGCAAGCAATGCAAAAAATCCACCATCAGAATCCGGCACACCCAAATATAGGGGTGCCGCACACCCTCTATGCTTCACCGATGAGGTCCTGGAATATGAATTCCCAGAGGGATTTAAACCCGTCAACATAGAGGCGTACGATGGAACAACACACCAGGGAGTCTGGATCGAGGATTATATCCTCCACATACATATGGCTAGAGGAGATGATCTCCACGCCATAAAATATTTACCCCTTAAGCTTAAAGGGCCAGCCCGGCACTGGCTTAAAAGCCTTCCCGAAAACACAATTGGAAGTTGGGAAGAGCTCGAGGATGCTTTCTGAGCAAATTTTCAAGGGACCTACGTCCGTCCCCCGGACGCAGACGACCTCAGTCACATAACTCAGCAATCCGGAGAATCAGCTCGGCAGTTCTGGAACAGATTCCTCACTAAAAAGAATCAAATAGTGGATTGTCCGGACACGGAAGCCCTAGTGGCTTTCAGGCACAATGTCCGAGACGAATGGCTCGCCAGACACCTCGGCCAGGAAAAGCCAAGAACAATGGCCGCACTCACAAGCCTCATGACCCGCTTTTGCGCATGAGAGGACAGCTGGTTGGCACGATGCAGCCCCAGCGACCCAAGTACATCAGAAATCAGGGATGGAAACAGGAAACCACGGCGAAACAAGGACCTTCGCCGAATCAAAAGAAAATGTCCGAAGAGCACGACAGTCAATGCCGGATTCAAATGCTCACGGCAAAATCAGACAAAATCACCCCCTCAGGATAATAGGGAAGATCCGTCCAGTCTAAAGAGAATCATGGACAGGATATGTCAGATACACAGTACTCCTGGAAAGCCTGCTAATCA
The DNA here is from genome assembly GCA_032464435.1 of Aegilops umbellulata. Classification (NCBI taxonomy): domain Eukaryota; kingdom Viridiplantae; phylum Streptophyta; class Magnoliopsida; order Poales; family Poaceae; genus Aegilops; species Aegilops umbellulata. Next base: position 360,501,277 of record CP136058.1, read on the forward strand.
TACCCACAGAGACTGTTGGGTTTTCAAACAATCCGGAAGGCTTAACGCCGAACACAAGGGGCTCGACACACCAAGTGAGGAAGAGGACGAACCCCAAAAGCAGAACACCAGGAAGCAAAAGAACTTCCCGCAAGAAGTCAAAACAGTGAACTCACTTCACATAACAAGGCATGAGGCACCCATAAAGGTCCGCACATTCAAGCCTATCCCTCAGGAGTCTGGCCACTGGTCACTAAAGCCAATCATTTTTGATCAGCTAGATTATTCTCGCAATATCAAACACGCAGGCCGGACTGCCCTAATACTTAATCCAATAATAGACGGATTCCAGTTTACCAACGTCCTTATGGACAGGGTCAGTGGACTAAATCTGATATATCAGGATACAATTCACCGCATGGGCATAAACCCAGCACGAATCCGTCACAATAAAACCTCCTTTCAAGGAGTAGCACCAGGCCCGGACACCCACTGTATGGGTTTTCTCCGGCTTGTGGTCATATTTGGCTCTGCCAATAACTTTCGTCGCGAAAAGCTTATCTTCCACATAGTCCCGTTTTCAAGTCGCTATCAAGCACTAATGGGACAAGGAGCTTTCGCTCGCTTTAACGTAATACCGCATTATGCATCCCTCATGCTAAAGATGCCCGGTCCTCGAGGCATCATCTCTTTAAAGGGAGCATACTAAACTACATCTCCTCCAAACGGAGGATTGTGCGGCCGCTTAAACGGCCGCCCAACAAAATGGCCTCGCCAGCCAAAAGACTTTTTTCGATGTAAGTCACAAAAGGCCGCGGACCCGGACTCAATGAGTTCGGCACAAGCCCATTTTCGTTACAGGCTTGATACACCTCACCAGGGGCTGTACGCAGAGACAATAAAACTCGACCGTATCTATTTCTCACTTTACATTTTATTTATTATTCTTTTTGATCCGCACGACCCATTTTTCAATTTAGTTCTTCCCTTTTACAGATGAACGTCGTACGGCGCCCGTCCAGGACACGGCACAGCGGAGACACAGGCGCAGACGTGCAGTAGGGACCTGCCCCAAAAGATTCTTCTTAGATTAAAACCCTGCGTAAACCTTTTTTACTGTCTCTTGCTGCTATACATCCCCTGGTTTACCTCACTATAACCATGGAGGAGACTGGCATTTTGGCATGTGGCCACGCCAGAATTCTTGCTCGTACCTGGACACAAGGGGCTTTTTTCTTTTTCAAGGGTGTTGTTTTACACGCACCCACAAAGACCGAACACCTTAGGGAGTGTTCGGCGTCGCGAGTTTTGGCACTATATGCATCAGCTCCGAGTCATGATTTTGGTCACATGTTGGGTTGCCCGGCTCCTGAGTTCGGCCACCTTACGTTCCGTTCTGTCGGCTAAGGTTGCACCAGGAGAACTACTGCGATTGTGCCCCGGTTCGGCCGGGTGAGCACCTCAGTAGAGAAAGCCGAAAACCGACTGTCATGATGTAGCGCGAGACTGGTCGCCACTCAATGACTTATAGGAATTTATCGAATTCCTCCGTTTTGACGAAGGGCCGCTTCCCGGTCAGGCACATATGCGTCCCGAATTCAGGTAAACGCAGTCGCCATTAAAGGGCTACCTAAAGAGTCCCACTGTCAAGCTCCTATGGCTAAGTGAAAGTGTTAAAGCATTATAGTCCGGTCGCCTAGCCCGCGGCGCTGTCACCACCTTTGTAGGACCAAGACGTTGGGTTAAGTGTGAAAATGCGTTCTCCGCGCGCACCCCCGCACTATGTGCGTGGGGGCTGAAGCCAACGACTGCAATTGTCGGTGTACTAAAGTAGGGGTACCTTAGTACCCCGAACTTGTGCATGGGCAGTCGTAGCACCCCGCGGCAAGGCTTGCCAGGCGACCGCCAAAACTCTCCGTGGCCCCTTTTTGGGCCGTCCAAGAACAAAGTATTTGAGCCAAGGCCCCGGCAGGAGGAGCTTGGCGGGAAGGCCACCCAAAGAGAGCAAGGCCCCGGCAAGAGGAGCTTGCAGGGACGGCCGCTCGAAGCACAAGGCCCCGGCAAGAGGAGCTTGCCGGGAAGGCCGACCGAGGCACGAGAAGATACTTGCTGCGACGTGCCACGCGTCCCGGCAAGGACCGATGAGCGACAAGCTCCCGGGCGCGACAAGGCACCAACCGCGGCAAGGCGCTTGCCGCGGCAAGTCACCACCCCGCGCCTGCGCTCCAGCTCATCCACCCACGCATCTCTCTGGGGCCATTCCAGGCGTACGTGGCGAGAGGCTGCGCAGCCAGGGGCATGCGGTGGCGAAGCAACGCTGACAGAGTAGCCATCGTGGCAAACGGTGGCGCTCCTGACGGCCCCTTTCCTGCACTGTTTGGGCGACCCAGACGGGCATTTAATGCCCTTGTCCCCTGCCGTCAGAGTTAGGTATGATAGCACTGTGCAAACAGCTGTACCCAACACAGCGTTTTCCAGTTTTACCCCCGCCTACGTTGCCACCTATGGGTAACCCCTTGCACATATAAAAGGAGGCCCCATACGCAACGGAAGGAGGGAAGGAGGACATTCACGCTCGGTCTCGCCAGCAGCTCGCGTGTACTGTAGCACCACACGCTCCCGAGCAAGAACACAATACAAAACCACAAAGCAGCAGTATGGTTTTACGCATCCGTGCGGCCCGAAGCTGGGTAAACCCCTTGTGTGCATCGCCTTGATCCGCTCTTCGCGCGACCTCCGCCCCCCGCCGAACCAAGAAAGGGGCTCGGTCCCCATAGGTGTTCGTGGAGGCAGATTTCCCCAGTCATCTTTGGCGCGCGAGGTAGGGGGCGTCGAAGTTGTGCGAACCTGATCCGGCGTCTGCACGGGCTAGATCTCCATCATCTTCATCGACATGCCACCGAAGAAGAAGGCTCCGGAGGTGGCTGGTCCGTCCGCGTCGAACCCACCGCCCCTGGAGCAAACGGGTGGTGGGGACAGCACCGGCGGCGGAACGGGCGCCACCGAGCCAGCTCATGGTGCCACGGCGTCCGAACATACGCCGACACCTCTCGGCGCAGGTAAGCCCTGGTATGACCAGGCAACCTCTCGCTCTATTCCATGGAGCGGGGACAGTTAGCCCCACAGATCTCGCAAACGGGCCACCTCGAGTGCTCGCTCACGCTGAGCTCGAGCGAGAGCAGCTGCGACGAGACGACGCGCTGCTCCTCGAGGAGGACCGTCTTCAGGCCGCTGTGCGAGCTGCTCGCTACCAGCAAGCTTTGCGCTGCTTTTTAGCCGCAAAGTTAGTGCCAGAAATTCCGAGGAAGTGGGAAGGCCCTTACCGGGTGAAACAAGTCGCTAGGCCTGGCGCTGTCCGCCTTGAGACTGAAGATACCACTCCGGTGAGCAACTCCCGGAACGTTGGGCATCTTCGCAAGTTTCGCCCGTAAGGCGCGGTTGTCGGACCCCGTCCGGCAACCACCCTTCTGTACAAAGTCTTGCCGCTGTTGCATGTGATCCTTTGTACAGAGCCAGGCGCAGACCCTGTGTGCAGATTGAGCTCATGTGTTCCGCGCATCTCGTCGATATCATGGTCTTTATTCTTTGCATGCATTATCTGACACTCTGTGCAGCACTGACCCCCGGTAAGCGATGGCGAGCCCCATGTTTCGCCTCGCCAGAAAGCGACCTTGCCGGGCAGCGAGCCACGGAAAAGCTAAGTTGCCAAAGCTTGAGCAATCGAGTTTTTAAATTTTTGAGTTATCCCCCTTGAACAACCGTGCCTTGTATGAAAAACCTGTGCGCGGAGGGACCGGCTCGTGGCTAGTTACGCCCTTACTTCGTTTTGAGTCCGCTCAACGACTTAAGTGTGCTACAACCAGAGTGGCATCCTTACTTTGTTTCGAGCTCGCTCGGCAGCTTAAGTGTGATGCGACTGCAGTCACAACACTTACTTTGTTTTGAGCCTGCTCAACAATTTAAGTGAGCTGCAACTAGCCGCGGCAAGGTTTCTTGCCGGTAATGGCGCCGCTGGCGGGCTACTGATGTCCCGCACTCAGAGCCCGCGGCAAGGCGGAGGCCTATGCCGGCGAGTCCCCAAAAGCGTAGGGCAAAAACATACAAAGCACGGAATCAAGTAGAGGAGATAACAGTGCAATCACTACCAAGATAAAGTTATATTACAAGATAGCTTGTCGCAGCCCTAATGAATCATTTTCATAACTTGACCAGCGGCGACAAGAAAAGAAAAGGGCAGGCGGCCTAATCCACGCGGTCGCCCTCGATCCTCTTGATCCCGGCCACCCTTTCCACGATGGGCGCAACGAGGGCCCTGATCTCCTCGAGGTCAGCGTCTGCCGACAGGGACCTGAGGACGTTGCTGAGCTTGAGGTCTGGGTTGCGGAAGGTGATCTTCACCAGCACCTTCTCGAGGGCTCCAGCGATGGCCTCGCGCGTCTCGCCGGCCAGCTGCTCTGGGATCGCGTTCCGGAGATGCTGAAGGGCCGCCGCCACGCATGTGGAGAACATAGTAAGCTTGGCGTTGGGTGGGAGGTTCGCATCGGAGGGATACTCGTGACCCTCCATCCCCAGCAGCGACAGCTCCTTGTCGATGGAGGCGGCGATGTCCACCAGACCCTCCGTCCGCTGCTCCACCACTGCCTTGAATTCGTTCTGGGTGAATGCGGCGCTCTCCAACAGCGCCTCGTTGTCCGCGACCTCCTTCCGCAAGATCACCTCTTGCTCCTTGGCGCTGTCCAGCGCCTTGGACAAGGTTTCCAGCTTCAGCTCGAGATCGGCGTTGGAGTCCTTGGCGGCCTCAAGCTCCTTGATCTTCTCGGCGAAGCGGCCCTGCAGCTCACCGAGGGTGTGGGCACCCTTCTCGCGCTCCTGTTTGAGCGCGGCGAGCTCCTCACCGCTCGCCTTGAGATCAGTGTCGAGCTGCGCCACCTTCGCCTCCAGCACCTTCTTGGCAGCCTCGGCGGCCACGGCAGCATCTTGCGCTTCCTTGAGGGCTCCGCCGAGCGCTTGCTCGCGCGCGGCGACCTCCTCCTCATGGCTGGCAAGGCTGGCTTTCTGCTTCAGCATCTCGCCCTCCCGCGCGGCCAGCCCCGCGGCGGCAAGCCTTTGCTGCTCTTCGGCCTCTGCCTTCTCGAGGATGAAGGCCGTCCGCGCCTCATCGAGCTGCCTTCGCTCCTCCGCCAAGGATCGGAGGGCCTCCTGTTGAGCTCCCGGAGCTCCCCGACGCGCTTCTCCATGTCTACTCCCGCCTTCGCGACAAGCGCTTCACGGCGTTCCACCTGGGCTTGTCGGGCGCGGTAGAGTGACACCAGCTTCCGAAGCAGCCGCTCCTCCTCAGGCTCGCCGCCACTGCTGCTTGGCGCATCAACCAGCGTCAGCCCGGCGGAGGCGAGCACCTCTCCATCCAAGGTCTCCCCCTCGACCGGCGCCCTGGAAGTCGACTCCCAGGGGAGCTTGATGAAGATATCATCGCCGGCCTTCAGGTAGACGCCTGGCTGGGGCTCCTCGAGGCCCGACGCTGCTACGGAGGCGGGATCGGCGGTCGGCTCAGCGCTTGGCGCTCCTGCGGCCCCAGGGCCGTTAGTACGATCACCGACCCCCTCGCCCGCGGCTGCGGCAGCCTTGGCGGCCTCTTCGCCGGCCGTATCTTCAGCATCGTCCGCCCCTCCGGTGGCGGCCACGTCGTCGGTATGGCCGCGTGCATCCTCCTCGACGACGACCTCGGTCTCCATCGGGTCCGTGGCGGGCGGATCTGAAGGCTGAAAGAGGGGGAGAAGTCAAGCAACTATCCAAAGAAGAAGAACCCTAGGGGAGTTTCAAGGCGAGAAGGTTACCTGGGTCAGGGTCTGCAGTCACGGTCTCCGTCGCCAAGGGGTCGCCGGTGCCGTCCCTCGCCGGAGACTGCTCCCTTGCCGGGGACTGCTCCCTTGTCGGAGACTGCTCCCTTGCCGGAGATCCCTCCCTTGCCGGGGAACTCCCCCTTGGCGGTGTGGTTGTAGCGGGTGGCGCATCAGGGGCGGTCTCCGGACGCTCCTGGTGGGGCTGCTCTGCTCCTACACAAATCGTCAGCCAGATGTCAAGAAAAATGAAGGGTACTCGGGCGCGCCCGACGTCAGAAAGCAAGCCATATGCTTACGCTGGGGGCTGTGCTAGGGGCTGCTCAGAGGATCAGTTGGCGGCTCCAACAAGGTCATCTCAGGCGCACCCCCTGCCGTCACGGTGGGCTCGTCGTCGAGGATGACCACCGGGACCTTGGCTCTCTTTGCCGCCCTCTGAGCCAGAGTCCTGAAAAGGGCAAATTGAGAGGAAAGCAAATGAGATGCGAGACACAACTACAAGAATTTAAGAAACACAAGTACAACGAGGATCTTACTCCTCTCCCTCTTCCTCGTTGGAGCTAAGCGCGGAGAAGTCAAAGACTGGCCCGCTTCTGGCGCGAGGAGGCGGAGGAGTAGGCTCCCTCGGCCGCTTGGCGGAGGCAGTGGTGGCGCTGGCCCGAGACGGCCTTGCCCCGGCCGCCGCCGTGGCGCGAGGGGCGGCAGGAGCAGAAGCAGCGGCCTGCGAAGACCCCGCTCCTGCTGACACAGCGGAGCGCGTCAGGCGGCGCTGCGGCTGTTGGCTCGTCTAACGCCCCACCGCTTCTCCGGCCTTGCGGAGACGCCTCCGTGGTTGAGCCGGGGGCTCCGCTTGCGATGAGCTGCCCGAAGTTCGGGAGGAAGAGGCGCCAACCTCCGGCAAGCCACTCGTGCCCTCGGTGGACTCGTCCGCCCCTGCGCCGTGCCCGCCAAGCTCTTCCTCGCCGGCAAACTCCGCTCGATCGGCAAGGCTTTCCGCCTCCGCTGCGTCCGCCTCTGCCAATGTGAAGCCAAATTCGCCTGCGGCCGCGGCTGCCGCCGCCTCTTCCATCCTGGAGGCGATGCGCGCCAACTCCGCGTCGGTGGTGTCTCGGGAGAGGCCCTTCTGCTCGTCGGCGTCGACTGGCCTCTCAACCAAGTCGTCGAAGAACGCCTGCACGACATCGCCTGCGGGCTCCTGCCAAGTGGAGTCGATCCCGTGCGAGTCGCACAGCGGCATCATTGCAAGGATGCGGCTGAGCGACGAATTGTTGCACAACGGGACGACGCCTCGCGGCAGCTTGAACCATTCGGGGTGGTCGGGGTCGTGCTTGAACAGATCCCTGAGCATCCCGTCAAGCTCCAAGACGGTGAAATTGAAGTTGAGGCGAGGGCGCAGCCTCATGATGTCCGCCGCATTCTGGAACTCCCCGGCGGGTCTCCCTTTCTCCGTTGGCGCCGTTGGCGCAGATTTCCTCAGGACCAGCGCGTCGAGCTCAGGGGGAAGGTCGCCTGCTCCTTTCGCAGCGCCTCAAGCCGCTGCGCCTCGGCCGACTTCACGGCCTTCCCTTTCCCCTTGTCGCCCTTCGGGGCCATGGTGGAAGCAGGAAGGGAGGTCGACGGCGTCGGTAGCACTGGTGGCGACGGAAGGGGCGGAACGCTGCTTCTCTTGGGAAGTGGCGGAGATTTTCGAGGAATCACAACTGGCGGGTGGGCGGATTGCCCCTGTTTCCCCTGCTTATAAGGGGGAAGGGAGGGGGCGTTTCGCCTTTCCGAATAAACAAATCACCTCCGACGTGACGCATGCCCGCGGGGCTCAGCCCCACGCACGCCGCCCGCGTCACGCACGCCTCTCCCCATGATGCCGCGTTCGACGCGTGCCGTTCGGGGAGGACGTGGTGGATGCAGAAGAAGATGCAGCGTGACCCAGGCCACGCGTGCCCGTGCAATGTTTTGGGCCTGGCCCAACAGCGCTCGGCACCTTGTATGGCCCAGGCCCGGGGGCTCCTGTCGGTGTACTAAAGTAGGGGTACCTTAGTACCCCGAACTTGTGCACGGGCAGTCGTAGCACCCCGCGGCAAGGCTTGCCAGGCGACCGCCAAAACTCTCCGTGGCCCCTTTTTGGGCCGTCCAAGAACAAAGTATTTGAGCCAAGGCCCCGGCAGGAGGAGCTTGCCGGGAAGGCCACCCGAAGAGAGCAAGGCCCCGGCAAGAGGAGCTTGCAGGGACGGCCGCTCGAAGCACAAGGCCCCGGCAAGAGGAGCTTGCCGGGAAGGCCGACCAAGGCACGACAATATACTTGCTGCGACGCGCCCTGCGTCCCGGCAAGGACCGGTGAGCGACAAGCTCCCGGGCGCGACAAGGCACCAACCGCGGCAAGGCGCTTGCCGCGGCAAGGCGCTTGCCGCGGCAAGTCACCACCCCGCGCCTGCGCTCCAGCTCATCCACCCACGCGTCGCTCTGGGGCCATTCCAGGCGTACGTGGCGAGAGGCTGCGCAGCCAGGGGCATGCGGTGGCGAAGCAACGCTGACAGAGTAGCCATCGTGGCAAACGGTGGCGCTCCTGACAGCCCCTTTCCTGCACTGTTTGGGCGACCCAGACGGGCATTTAATGCCCTTGTCCCCTGCCGTCAGAGTTAGGTATGATAGCACTGTGCAAACAGCTGTACCCAAACAACGTTTTCCAGTTTTACCCCCGCCTACGTTGCCACCTATGGGTAACCCCTTGCACATATAAAAGGAGGCCCCATACGCAACGGAAGGAGGGAAGGAGGCCATTCACGCTCGGTCTTGCCAGCAGCTCGCGTGTACTGTAGCACCACACGCTCCCGAGCAAGAACACAATACAAAACCACGAAGCAGCAGTAGGGTTTTACGCATCCGTGCGGCCCGAAGCTGGGTAAACCCCTTGTGTGCATCGCCTCGATCCGCTCTTCGCGCGACCTCCGCCCCCCGCCGAACCAAGAAAGGGGCTCGGTCCCCATAGGTGTTCATGGAGGCAGATTTCCCCCGACAGCAATCTTTCAGAATTTATATATTAAAACGGCCGCACAGGAGGTGTTATTAATACTTGAAGGCACAAGTCTAAATTACGCCATTACAATTTATAAAAATATTGATCTACGATTACATATGCTGTCATAAAACAGCATCTTTCGAACACTGCGTCTCTATTATACGAGCGCCCGCGAGGACTTCCTCAAAATAGTGCTCGGAAGGAATTCGGCTTTTATCCGAATCACGGGACGCAACAACGGTGGGCTCCATATCTGCCCAGTATGTCTTGACACAGGCAAGAGCCAGCCGCGCGCCGTCTGTGCAAGCGGACCTCTTTAGAGCTTTAATCCGAGGCACCACGTCAAGAAATTGCTGCACCAAACTGAAATAGCTTCTCGGCTTCGATCTCCCCGGACACAGGCGGTCCATGGCATACTTCATGGCAAGTCCGGACAACCTAGTCAGCTCGGCCCATTGGGCCAGGCGATCATCCACTGATAGTGGACGCTCTGGATTAGTGAAATGCGACCAGAAGAGCTTTTCCACTTCATGATCTTTCTTATCTTGAAAGTACCTGGTCGCATCAGCGGCACTAGCCGACAAATCCAGATAGGTGTTCTCCACGCTCCACGCTCGGTCCAACGGGGCGAACTTCGGATCACAGAATTTTCTCCGCAGGAGGAAGGGCTTTCCATCCGCAATTAGTCTGGCTTGACGCAGCTCTTCCCTTGACGCTCTCATACCAGAGCGGGCGTCCTTGGCGTCGGCGACGACCTTCTCTAAATCCGTCTGCCGGGCTCGACCTTCCTCTTCAAGAAGTTTGCAACGGTCAGTAGCACTTTTCAACTTCACGGCTATATCAGCCATCTCCTCCTTGCTTCGGCAATGGGAAGCTTGTTCGGCTTTTAGCTCTTCACGGGCTCTTCCGGCAGCCGCATTGCTTTTTCTGGCTTGTTCCTTTGCTTTGGCGAGCTCGGCCCTAAGTCCTTCTACGGCCGCCGCACCATCTGCATCAAGCATACACAAGGTAAGATATTGACATAAAGCTCCTCTTACTAGCAATCGCCAAATAAACTCAATACCTTGAGCATCATCAAGCCGCTTGTTAATAAGGACGATGTCGGCTTCTGCCTCATCGAGTTGCCATTTCATTTCGGCAAAATCTCGAGTCCGGCTCGACTCCGGACAACCTGCCACCTACATACAAAGGTGACACTTAAAGGACCTGGGATTAAGATCCTCTGAGCGCCGCTAATCTTTGCGGCACACAGAGTCTCAGGGGCTACTATCTATACAGGGCGCATGTTATTATGCGCAATTAACACTAATGTTCGTTATTCAAAACGTACCTCAAGGCCCGCCAGTAAACTCTTGACGACCTCGTTCAGTCCGCTTTCCGCGGAGGAAATCTTTTCAATCACCGTGTGCATCAACACACGATGCTCCTCTGAAACAGAGGTTCGGCCCAGCAGAACCTTCAGCTCCTCCGACCGAACACCAGATGGTGCCGGACTCGTCCCATGGCCTTCTTCGGAGGCCGGACACAGAGAACCCCGGGGGGCCGCATGATCACCTTCTGCCTCTGGCAGATTCGGAGAAATCCTCTGCGACGACACTTCGGTGTCACCCGCCTTGCTAGGCGATGAAGGAGGAGGCGTTCCGCTCTCCATCATCTTCGGAAGAAGATCCCCCGATGACGAGCTCTGCCGAGAAGGGTCAAGGTCCGAACTACAAGGTAAGGTTTCGGTTAAAACTTCTCAGATATAAATTAAGGATTTCTCTTAAAAGAATGACTCTCTTTCTACTTACGGCTCGTTCGAGGGCTGCTCCTTTTGAGGATTTAGTTCGGCCGAGGGGCTCCCCGGCGTCGGGTCCTCTGACGCGGATTCTTTCCCTCGCTTTGGAGTTACGGCTCCCGGGTCGTCAGAGGCGGCCATTTTCTTCCCCTTTGGAGAGGAGTTGTCGATTCCCCCCTTTGGGATGGCCCCTTTCGAAGAGGCCACGGTTTCCTTGTCCGCCCCTTCGTTTTCCTCTAGAGGCGCCACCTCCAACATCCTGACTAGCACAGGATCTAGCCTGGTCTCGGGAAGGGGAGCCGGACACCGGACCAGCTTCGCCTTCGCTATCCACTCCTGCGTAAAAAGGAGAAGTACTGTTAAAAAATAAGTCAATTATATGGATAGAAGGTCCGGGCGCAAGGTCACCTACTTCTGTATCCGGGCGGTTGCGGCTTAAACCAGCATCCTCGGTCAAATCCGGACTCACTCCTTGTGGTCTGAAGAACAGTCTATACATCTCCGTAGGCGTCATGCCCATGAAATTTCGGAGAACTCGCGACCCCTCTGGGTTGAACTCCCACAAGCGGAGGGGGCGACGTTGGCCAGGCAGTGTCCGGCGAATCAGCATAACTTGTGTCACCTTGACCAGGTTGAGGTCTCCTTTTAGGAGATCCTTTATGCGGCCCTGCAACAGAGGAACGTCTTTGGGCAAGCCCCGATCTGACCCTGTGTTGATCCACGATGTTAAATGTGGTGGGGGGCCCGAGCGAAAGGCGGGAGGCGCTACCCAAGTGGTGCCCCGAGGAGAGGTGATGTAGAACCACTCCTGTTGCCATAAGCCGAGCTCCTCTTGAAAAGTGCCCTCGGGCCATGGAGCATCGGTATTCCTTTTTATAACAGCACCTCCGCACTCTACGTGACGCCCCTCGATTATCTTCGGTTCTACCTTGAAGGTCTTGAGCCATAATCCGAAGTGAGGAGTGATATGGAGAAATGCTTCGCACACAACAATGAAGGAGGAGATATGGAGGATGGACTCCGGAGCTAGGTCATGGAATTCCAGCCCATAATAAAACATCATCCCCCTTACGAAAGGATCCGTTGGGAAGCCTAATCCCCGAAGGAAGTGGGAGATGAATACTACGCTCTCACAGGGCTGAGGGCTTGGGATCGCTTGTCCTTGAGCAGGCAACCTGTGCGGGATCTTGCTGGTCAGGAACCTAGCCTCCCTCAACCTTGATATGTCCTCCTCTGTAACGGAGGAGGGCATCCATTGGCCTTGAAGGCCGGAGCCAGACATTGTCGATGGTCCGGTGCGCCTAGAATCTAAAAGCCTGGGGTGTTGGAACTCGAGGCTATGGGCGAGCTTGTTTTGAGAACACAAGAGGGGAGCAAGGTCTCGGTTTCTTTATAAGGGGCAGAATATCAAGAGCCCTCCCCGTAACCGTCTTGGACTAGCCTCTAATCAAGGCAGGACGTGCTTAACGGGCACGGTTGGGTTACCCACGTCCGTATTAATGAGAATCCCGTTAAAGGGGGCACACGATCTCTGCTTCGACAAGACGTGCCAAGGAAACCGCCTCGTTGAACATGCTGCGGTGGAACAACAAAAAATAATCCATACAGAAGGCCTGGTCGCAGTGTTATGATGCACTGCAGAATACGTCAGCAGATTTGATTTGTGTTTGTATTATTCTCTATATGGCAATACGTGGAAACTTGTTTTGCAGAGCCGGACACTATTTTTTGGTGTTTATTATCTTCTTGAAGAATTTGGAGGAGGAACCCGCCTTGCAATGCCAAAGACAATTTGCGCGCCAGACTCGTCGTCATTGAAGCCTGGTTCAGGGGCTACTGAGGGAGTCCTGGATTAGGGGGTGTTCGGATAGCCGAACTATATCTTCAGCCGGACTCCAGGAGTATGAAGATACAAGATTGAAGACTTCGTCCCGTGTCCGGAAGGTTCTTTCCTTGGCGTGGAAGGCAAGCTAGGCTGCGGATATTCAAGATCTCCTACCAATGTAACCGACTCTGTGTAACCCTAACCCTATCTGGTGCCTATATAAACCGGAGGGTTGTAGTCCGTAGGACGAACACATCATAACCATCATCATACCCATAGGCTAGCTTCTAGGGTTTAGCCTCCTTGATCTCGTGGTAGATCTACTCTTGTACTACCCATATCATCAATATTAATCTAGCAGGAGTAGGGTTTTACCTCCATCGAGAGGGCCCGAACCTGGGTAAAATAAAGTGTCCCTTGTCTCCTGTTACCATCCGACCTTGACGCACAAATCGGGACCCCCTACCCGAGATCCGCCGGTTTTGACACCGACACCACCCCACTAGCATCCGCCATGGCGGCTTTGCCGCATTGGTTCTCGACCCAATCATCGACGGATTTCATCTCACAAGAGTCCTCATGGACGGCGGCAGTAGCCTGAACCTGCTTTATCAGGATACAGTGCGGAAAATGGGCACAAATCCATCAAGGATTAAGCCCACAAGAACGACCTTTAAAGGCGTTATACCAGGTGTAGAGGCCAACTGTACTGGCTCCGTAACACTTGATGTGGTCTTCGGATCTCCGGATAACTTCTGAAGCGAAGAGTTAATCTTCGACATAGTCCCGTTCCGCAGTGGCTATCACGCCCTGCTCGGACGAACCGCATTCGCCAAATTCAATGCGGTGCCGCACTACGCATACCTCAAGCTCAAGATGCGAGGCCCTCGAGGAGTAATCACGGTCAACGGAAACACCGAACGTTCCCTTCGCACGGAGGAGCACACGGCGGCTCTCGCAGCGGAAGTACAAAGCGGCCTTCTTAGGCAGCTCTCCAGTCCGGCCGTTAAAAAGCCAAACACTGCAAAGCGCGCCCGGAGTAACCTACAACAAGACCTCCCGGCACGCTCTGAGCAGGCGTAGCAATGCGGCCCGAACCCTAGCCATCGCGACATAACGGAGCTAGTACCTCGCGTACATAATTATGCCCTTGAAATACCATGGGCACAGGGGAAGGGGCATAGTAACGACATGCTCACAATACGGCTTAAAACGTACTAGGGGCTGCCGGATTAATTTTATTACTTTCAGGACTCCATACTTCGGACGACCTGTTCGGCAATTCGGCTACCGCACAAACGACGCAAGATCCAGGGAAGCAGACAAAGCTACGCCACATTATGGAACTCTCAGGTGGTCTCTACTACGAGCGGTATATCTGTTTCAAGCACAATTCCGCGGCCTGCCCCTGGTCAGGACATGTTAAATAGTCTACTATCTTTTTGCTTATCGCACTACTTGTATCATTCGGCTTTGATAAATAGCCTCTTTATAAACAATGCATAGCTTTTTCCTACTTTTTGCATTATTTTCTTTTAATATATATGTTTATTAAATAACATGATCGCACCCGTACACCATGGTACGGCAAACACGCCAGGGGCTTCAGTACCCTTCGATCTGGCTTGCGAAGTCCGTACACTTTCACAAGTGCGGCACCCCGAACTTATAGCACTATATGCATCGGCTCTGAATCATGATTTGGGTCAATAGTTGGGTTTGCCCGGCTCCTATGTTTTGGTGCCTTACGTTCCGCTATATCGGCTAAGGTAGCACTAGGAGAACCACTGCGATTGTGCCCCGGTTCAGCTGGGTTAAGCACCTCAGTGGAGAAAGCTAAAACTGACTGTCATGATAAGGCGAGAGACCGGTCGCTGTTCGAGAGGTTTTTCGAGTCCTTAAAGGCTTATGCCGCTTCGAGCGAGGAGCTGGCTCTGTCCGGCCAAAGGCGTGGATAGCGTCCCGAATTCGGTCTTCCGAACTAGGGGCTTCGCCGAAATTTAAAATTATAAAGTTCTATGGCTAAATGAGAGTGTTCAAGCATTATAGTCCGATTGCCTGGTTCGTTGTGCTGAGCGCCTCCCTCGAAGGACCCAACCATGGGAAAAAGAGCGCTCAGGTTTATCCCGAACACCCCAGCACTAGCGGCATGGGGGCAGAAGCCGACGACTGGCCATCTCTCAATTTTTGAAAAACGGCCGCACAGAAAATAATATTTTCAATTCCATAAGCATTGCTTAGCGCATATGAACGAGTTTTCAGCGCACAGGATAAACACGAGCGAGTTCATTCAAATATTACATCTCTAGTACATTCATCCGCAATAAGGCGGGTGCCGGGGTTTTCCTGGGCTCCCCGAGCACCTATGGGGACGGAGCCCCCTCTCAATTCGGCGGGGGGCGGAGGCCGCGCGAAGAGCGGATCGAGGCGAGGCACGCGGGTTTTTTTTACCCAGCTTCAGAGCTCTCTGGAGAGATAATACTCCTACTGCTGCTTTGTGGTTTGTATTGAGTTCTTGCTCGGGAGCGCCGAGTGCTACAGTACACTCGAGCAGCTAACAAGACCGAGCGCTTCTCTGAGGATCGATCCCCCCCTACGTTGTGCATGGGCCTCCTTTTATATGCCCAAGGGATCTCCAACAGGTGGCAACGTAGGTAAGGGTAAAAGTGTAAATATGATGCGGTAGGTACAGCTACCTACACAATGTATCATACCTAACCCTGACGGCAGGGGTCAAAGGCATTAAATGCCCGTCTACGTCGCCCAGACGGTGCAGAAAAGGGACCGTCAGGGGCGCTATCGCTCGCCACGATGGCGATCCTGTCAGCGCTGCATGCCATAGTGTACCCCTGGCTGCACAGCCTCCCGCCACGTACGCTGGGAAGGGTCCCGGAGCGACACGTAGGTGGGTGAGCTGGAGCGCGGGTACAGAGTGGCTGCCTGCTGCGGCAAGTGCCTTGCCACGGCCGTTGCCTTGTCGCGCCCGGGAACTTGTCGCTCGCCGGGTCCTGCCGGGACGCGTGGCGTGCCACGGCAGGTTCTTTGAGATGCTCTTGTTGGGCTTCCCGGCAAACTCCTTTTGCCGGGGTCTTGTACCTTGAATGGCCTTCCTGGCAAGCTCCTCTTGCCGGGGACTTGTCTCCTTGACTTAAATACTTTGTTCTCGAATGGCTTCAAAGTAACCATAGAGAGCCTTGGTGATCGCCTGGCGGGCCTTGCCGCGGGGGTGCTGCGACTGCCCGTGCACAAGTTTGGGATACTAGAGTACCCCTACTTTAGTACACCGACAGGAGCCCCCGGGCCTGGGCCACACACGGTGCCGAGCGCTGTTGGGCCAGGCCCAAAACAGGGCACGGGCACGCACGGCCTGGGTCGCGTTGCACCTTGCTCCGCATCCACCACGTCCTCCCGGACGGCACGCTCGATTGCGGCATCGTGGGGGAGGTCGTGGGCGGTTCCCTTACTCGGAAAGGCGGAACGTCCGCCCCCTGGCGGTTCGTATCTTCCTCATAAGCGGAGGGAGGCGTGGAGGCGTGGTCTTCGAGGCGTCCACCCCCCCACGATCACGGGGTGGGGAGAGGTCGCCTCATCCGTCGCCTCAACTCTGCCCTCCCACCACGCAGCTTCCATGCTCTTGGAGTGGCGAACGGTGGAGGCGGGAAACCGGGTCGCCACGGGTCGAGGCAGCAGGTCGGGCCCAGTTCCCTGCGCCTTCTGCGTCTCGATTGGCTGAGCGGGGCGGCCGAGGCCCCACCCCGCTCCTTTATAAGGAGCGGGACGGGGGGGACGGAAGCCCGCATTCTCTCATCTCCTTCTTTCTTCAGCTTCTGCTCCTGTTTCTTCCATCCGCCATGGAGAAAGGGAACCCTGGTCCTTCGACGATAGCGACGAGGGTTGCCACTAGGCAACGCGTTCCTCGTCCCTCCGCACCCGTGGCGGCAGAGCCAGTCGTAAGGGGAAGAGGGAGGGGGCGAGGCCGCGGGCGAGGTCGAGGGCGAGGCCGAGGCGGTCGGGGAAGAGGCGGACGAGGCAGCTCGCCGGCCTCGCCTCCGCCAACAAATCCTCTCCCCGTGGCGGACCACATCGGGGACGACCCTTGCGAGTTCTTCGTCAGGCTGCGTCGGCCGCCTCGTCGTCGCCTTCGTCTGCCGACTCCATTTGCGAGTGTGATGGAGTTGGATCCGCCCGAGACACTGAGGTTGCACATAAGGGGCTGCGGAATCAGCGGTACGCGAGTCCGCGTCGACTTCCCGGCCCCTGATGTGATGTATCTTGGTCGAGGGTGGAAGACGTTCACCCGCATCCACAGCTTGACGGCGGGCCTCACCCTCCATTTTAAGCTGATGGAGGGCGGTCTCCTCTCCGTCAAGGTCTTCGGGTGCTTCGGGACTCGGGCACGGTGCTGCGTGGAGAGCTCCTCCGATAGCGAAGGCTCCTCCTCGAGCGGGAGTGACGAGGAGGACAGCGACAGTGGCGACGAGGGTAACGGGCGGCGGGATGACGGGTCCGACTAGGTGTCGGGCACCGCTCCGCGGGGCACCGTCGACCCCATCATCCGCGTCGCTGGTTCCTGGAGCTTCTCGGGGAGGCTGCAGAAGAGGAAGAGGGCAGGCGGCAACGCCGTCAACTCGTAGTACGAGGGCACGACGCCCTCGACAGCGTGCTGACGTCCTGCCGCCTCGTCTTCAAGCTTTTGCCTCCAGCGCCGCCATCACCATGCTGCCGCGACGTCCTCTTGGTGTCTTCTGGCACCCGTAGTTCATCTAGGTGCCCCTTTTGCCCTTTTCGCCTCCTTGACCTGTCTCCTGAAGATAGGGACAAGAGAGGGATTACGGGCACCTTATCTCTTTTTAGTTTGTAAGCCTTCGGGCCTTAGTTGCGTTCAAAACTTGCAATCCCATTATTCATGTTCTTCATCGTCTTATGAACTGTACCTGAGTGGAATGCTTTTTAATGAAAAGGGGATGCTTGCCGGGTCACTTGTCTCACGGGTGGAACCCATGTCGAGGAGCGAATCCTTTATATCTTTTAAGATAGACACTTTCTTTCCCGGCAGCAGGCCCTGCCTTCTTCCCACATCGCTCGCCCTTTTCTCACGCTCTTGGCGGAGGCAGGGAGGAGGCGGGATCAGGCTCCTCCCTTCATCCCTTAGTTGCCGCGACAACGACCTTACCTGGCCCTGGGGACGGGCCCTAGGGCCTAGAGTTAAGGGAGCATGGTAACATTTAGGAAGAAACGAGGTTTCGCATACCTCAATCCATAAGAGAATGCATGATAAGGGATGAAAAACTTATCTAAGATAGCAGCCCCCGGCAATTCTGGTTCGCCGTGGGCTAATCCTTGCACTTGCAGCCCCCGGCGTTACTGGCTTGCCGGGATCTTGCAGCCCCCGGCAACACTGGCTTGCCGGGGTTCAGATGTTGGTCCGTCCTCCTCGTCCTCTTCGTCCTCAAGTGGTCCGGCAAGGATATGTTGAGTCCTGCGAACCAGGGAAACGAAATAACGGCAAAGGGACGCACGCTCGACCTCTAAGTTAGGGGTTAGCCACTACTAAGCACTATCAACCCTAACCAAGGACGAGACTCGACTCAGCATGCATGCTAAAACTCAGGGCGCCAGCGCTTTATCTTCGCTCAGGGTCTGCGCCTGGCATTGTACAAAGGATTACATGCAACAGCGGCAAGACTTGTACAAAATGGTGGTTGCCGAACAGGGTCCGACAACCGCGCCTTACGGGTAAAACTTACGAAGATGCTCGATGTTCCAGGAGTTGCTCACCGGAAAGCCATCCGCGGTCTCAAGGCAGACAGCGCCAGGCCTAGTGACTCGTTTCACCCGGTAAGGGCCTTCCCACTTCGGCGTCAACTTGTTGGAATTCTTGGCGGAATGAACGCGCCGAAGAACAAGGTCGCCTTCCTCGAGACTTCTAGCTTTAACTTTGTGGCTATGGTAGCTGCGCAAAGCTTGCTGGTATTGAGCAGCTCGTACAGCAGCCTGAAGACGGTCCTCCTCAAGGAGCAGCGCGTCATCTTGCCACAGCTGCTCTTGCTCAAGCTCATCATAGGCGAGAACTCGAGGTGACCCGTATACGAGTTCCGTGGGGATAACTGCCTCTGCTCCATAGACTAGAGCGAAAGGTGTTTGGCCAGTGGCTCGATTTGGTGTCGTCCTGATCGACCAAAGAACCACCGGCAACTACTTGATCCAGTTTCTTCCGCACTTGTGCAGCCTGTCGAAAGTCCGGGTCTTGAGTCCACGCAGCACTTCAGCATTTGCCCTCTCTGCTTGACCATTGCTCCTGGGGTGAGCAATAGAAGCGAAGCAGACCTTGGAGCCAAGGTCGTGGACGTACTGCATGAAGTTGCGACTCGTGAATTGCGTACCATTGTCGGTGATGATCCTATTAGGGATTCCGAAACGGCAAACAATCGACCTGAAGAACTTGACTGCTGACGTGCTGTCACCTTCCTCACTGGTTCCACTTCTGGCCACTTTGTGAACTTGTCGATTGCGACGTACAAGTACTCAAAGCCCCCGACTGCTTGGCGGAAAGGGCCGAGGATGTCGAGCCCCCAGACCGAAAATGGCCAGGATAAAGGGTTTGTCTGGAGAGCTTGAGCTGGTTGGTGTATCTGCTTGGAATGGAACTGGCACGTTTCACACTTGGTTACTTGTGCAGTTGCATCCTGGAGGGCTGTCGGCCAAAAGAAACCTTGCCGGAACGCTTTGCCGGCAAGTGCTCTGGCGCCAATGTGATGACCACATATGCCTCCATGCACCTCTGTCAACAGCTTTTGTCCATCTTCCCGAGGAATACACTTCAATTTCACTCCGTTGAGCCTTCTTCTGTATAGTGCGTTGTCAACGAGCTGGTACATACTAGACTGCCGGGCTACTCTTTCCGCTTCTTCTGGCTCTCCGGGAAGTTCTCCTGACTGGAGGAAACGGACGATCTGCTGTGCCCATGCTGGACCCTGCGGCTCAACAACAAGGACTAAAGGCATATCTGCTGCTGCAGGAACATCCGCTTCTATGGCGAGAACCCGCAGTTCAGCCGGAGCTTGATGATCCCCGACAAGTTTGCCGGAGCGAAACTTGTCGGGAGCGTCTGCTTCAACGAAACAAACCTTGGGGCTTGTCGGAGTAGACTGCTCCTCAGCACTCTTGGCGTTGATCTTGGGGACCTTCTTGGCGGCGGCTTCGGGAAGCTCAGCCGGAAGATAGTCACCAGAAATCAACTTCCTCTTCCTGCTCTGTCCAGTTGGTGGCGTCACGGATGGTTGAGTCAGCTTGAGCACAAAGATCCCTGGTTCCACAGGTAACTTAAATGCCGCGCACTTTGACAGGCCATCAGCAATGTCGTAACGAGCTCTAGGAACATGTTCCATCTGTAGGCCGACAAAGCGCTCTTCCAACTTCCTCACTTCATCAACATAAGCTTCCATCAACGGACTCTGATAATCCTTGTTTACTTGGCGGACGACAAGCTGCGAGTCACCCCTGACAATGAGGTGCTTGATCCCAAGGTCCGTCGCGATCCTGAGACCGGCGAGCAATCCTTCATACTCTGCAGTATTGTTTGCTGCTTGCTCCTTGGGAAAGTGCATCTGGACCACATACTTGAGGTGCTCTCCGGTGGGTGCGACAAGCAGCACGCCAGCACCGGCGCCTTGTAGCGAGAACGCGCCATCAAAGTACATCAGCCACTCTTTGTTTGCTTCCTTGACGGGGATGCTCGTCTCTGGGGTTTCTTCGTCAGGTGTTGGCGTCCACTCTGCTATGAATTCTGCCAATGCTCTGCTTTGAATAGTTGAAGTGCTCTCAAACTTGAGGCCAAAGCTCGATAGTTCCAATGCCCACTCAACAATCCTGCCTGTTGCTTCTGGATTCTGCAGTATCCTCTTCAGCGGAAAGCGAGTGACAACTGTGATCTCATGTGCTTGGAAGTAATGGCGCAGCTTTCTCGAGGCCATAAGAAGGCCGAAAAGCAACTTCTGCACACCAGAGTACCTCGACCTAGCCCCCTGCAGAAGGGAACTTACAAAGTAGACTGGGCGCTGCACCATTTTCTTCTGTATCCCTTCGCACATCTGCGCAGATCTATCTTCGTCGGGACCAGAGCTCGTCGGGGAAGCCCCTTGCTTGTCGCTGGATGCGCTTGCCGCGGTTGCTGGCTCATCATCTGCCTCTCTCTCCGCTACTAACGCAGCACTAACCACTTGATTGGTTGCCGCCAGATATAGCAGCAACTTCTCTTGTGGTTTAGGTGCGACAAGTATTGGAGTGGAGGACAGGTATCCCTTCAAGTCCTGCAGCGCAGCCTCCGCTTCCGGAGTCCATTTCATTGGACCTGCCTTTTTCAAGATTTTGAAAAACGGCAGGGCGCGCTCAGCAGACTTAGAGATAAACCTGTTGAGAGCCGCCACGCAGCTGGCAAGTTTTCGTACATCCTTGACGCGCTTCGGTGCTTCGATCTGCTCAATGGCCTTGATCTTGTCGGGATTGGCTTCAATCCCCCGCTGGGACACAAAGAACCCGAGAAGCTTGCTGGAAGGGACTCCAAACACGCACTTCTCGGGGTTGAGCTTGAGGCTGATCTTACGCAGATTTGCAAAAGTTTCTTCTAGATCTTGAATCAGAGTTGACTTGTCCCTGCTTTTGACCACTATATCATCCATGTAGGCTTCCACATTTCTGTGTATTTGCGGCTCAAAAGCAGTATGGACGACCCATGCAAATGTTGAACCAGCATTCTTCAAACCGAAAGGCATCCGTACAAAACAGTACGTGCCACATGGAGTGATGAACGCGGTTTTCTCCTCATCCTCTTCTGCCATGAAGATCTAATGGTATCCTGAGTATGCGTCAAGAAACGAAAGCAAGTCGCATCCGGCTGTGGAGTCGACAATCTGGTCAATGCGCGGCAAGGGAAATGGGTCTTTGGGACAAGCTTTGTTGACATCGGTGAAGTCGATGCAAAGTCTCCATTTCCCGTTCGCCTTGCGCACGACTACAGGATTGGCCAACCACGTAGGATGGAGCACTCCTCTGATGAGGCCTGCTCCTTCCAACTTCTTGATCTCTTCGGCGATGAACTCTTGGCGCTCCACCGCTTGTTTCCTGACTCTCTGCTTGACGGGTCGCACGTGAGGACAGACGGCGAGGTGGTGCTCGATTACTTTCCTGGGAACGCCGGAGATGTCAGACGGTTGCCCGCAAACACGTTGACATTCACCCGCAGGAAAGCAATGAGCGCGCTTTCCTATTTAGGGTCGAGAGTGGCACTGATGGTGAAGGTACCACCAGTGCCGTCCTCCTTGGCGGACACCTTCTTGGTTGCTGGCGGAGCTGCCATTGTCTTCTTACACTCGCCGGTGGAGCTCGATGGTGCGTCCTCGACGGTAGCGCAGCACTCCGAAGAGGTGCACTTGCCGGAGTGGGCATCAGAGCTCTTGCCGGACTTGGTCTTCTTCTTCCCCCTGGGAGCTTCAGCGGCAAGTGTCTCGCGATCCGCGGCGGCTGCTTCCCGGTAGATCTTGTCGGCACAGATGAGTGCGTCTTTCTTGTCGCCATGTACAGAGATGACACTTATCGGGCCTGGCATCTTCAGCATGTTGTACGCGTAGTGAGAGGCCGCCATGAACTTGGCGAGCGCTGGACGGCCGAGAATTCCATTGTAAGGCAATGGAAAATCGGCAACGTCGAAAGTGATCCTCTCAGTCCTGAAGTTCAACCCACTACCAAATGTCACCGGCAGCGTGATCTTCCCCTTCAGCTTGCTCCTTCCCGGGTTGATTCCTTGAAACGTGCCGGTCTCTTCAAGCTCGCTGTCAGGGACTTGGAGTCTCCGAAGTACAGTGGAGGAGATCAGGTTCAAGCCGGCCCCGTCGTCAACTAGCATCTTAGTGACCTTGAGGTTGCGGATAGTTGGTGAGACTAACATCGGCAAACACCCGACAGCAGTTGTGCGATCGGGGTGGTCCTCAATATCAAAGATGATAGGCGTGCTAGACCATTTCAGAAGCTTGCGTGACTCGACGGGTGGTTCTGCTGCATTAACTTCCCGTACCCACTGCTTGAGTTGGCGGTGTGAAGTATGCAGAGAAGCACCGCCGTCAACGCACAAAACTTCTGTGGATTTCTGGAAATCCTGCTCGCTGGTTTCGGTGTCATCCATGTCTTCATCGTCGTCATCATCTTCATCCTTGTCGTGGCCGCGGGGAGGTCTGTTGCCTTGCCGTTGCTTAGTGTTGCCGCGGCGTCCTCCCCGGCCAGTGCGCTTCGTACCAGATCCTCCAGCACCTCCTTGGGCCTTCTCCTTGTCGCGTCGCTCGTACTCGGCCTTTTGCAGCTCAACGAGCTGTTCAACCTTCTTGCAGCTCTGGAGGTCATGGCCTTTGGTGCGGTGAATCTTGCAGTACTGCTTGTTGGTGCCGTCCTGCTTGTCGGCGGCCGCCACAGCCTGGCAGTTGGCGCATGCGGCAACCTCCTTGCCGGAGCTACCAGTCTTTGCTGTCTTGGCGCCACCTTCGTTGCTGGACTGCTCGACAACTAGCACATCTTTGCCTTTCCTTTTTCTGTTGTTCCGCCGCCGGTTTTTGCTTGCTGGGGCGGCATCATCGTTGTCAGATCCTGCGGTTCCTACGTTCTCTCCGGGGAGTTTCCTTCCGTCCTCGGCACGTGCACATCTGTCGGCTAGGGCATACAGCTCGCTGATGTCTCTGATCTTGCACATCGCCATCTCCTCCCGTATCCTGCGGTTGCGCACGTTCTGATGGAACGCACTGATGACCGCGGCAGGGTGGACGTCTGGGATGTTGCGTTGCACTTGGCTGAATCTCTGGATGTACTTACGTAGAGGCTCCCCTTCCTTCTGGGCAAGCAGGTGAAGATCACTCTCCTGGCCATGGGGTTTGTGGCCGCCTGTAAAGGCGCCGACAAACTGATGGCATAGGTCCGCCCAGGAAGATATGGAGTTTTCCGGCAAGTGCATGAGCCAGGACCTGACGTTGGGCTTGAGCACCAGAGGGAAGTAATTGGCGAGGATCTTGTCGTCCCGCCCCCCGGCAGCCTGCACCGCAATGGTGTAGATGCTGAGGAACTCTACGGATGCAGCCTGCCGTCGCACTTCTCTGGTACGTCTGGCTTGAAATTCTTCGTGCTGGGCCACTGGACTTGCCGCAGCTCACGGGTAAACGCAGGGCAACCTACCGCGTACGGCAGGTCGCCTGGTTCCCCTGGCGCTTGCATTTCGATAGTGGGGCCAGCGCGTTGGTCTGATTGACGCCGCGTTTCTCTCCGACGCTCGATGCGGGTGCGGGCGTCTTCATGTTGCCGTTCGTGAAGAACGTGGCGCTGATCGCGATGAGTTCGCGGATCTGAGGAAGCAGTGGAGTCGCTGTCGTGGCGGACCCGGCGAGTCGGCGATCTTGGCCTTTGGGGCGGAGAGTGCACGGTGGTTGCACCCCCACCGGTTTTGTCGCCATCGGCTCGCACTTGGCTGGCCTGCCGCGGCTGCGATGTGGTTGCTAGCCGTGGAGTGCTGCTGTTGGCGAAGCCGATGAGACTCTGAATGGTGGCCCTCCAGTCGTCGATCTTGTCTGGCGCTGGAGGGAAGTCTAGGAGCAGTTGAGCTCGCGCTAGAGCTTCCGCTGGGGTGGCGGGTAGCGGTGGCGAACGGTGCAAGGAGCGGGATATGCTCGGGCTCCCAACGATGTTGGAAGGAGCAGTATTTCGTCCAGGCGACCGTGCTTCGCTCGCGCCAGCACGTCGGCGTGCATGTTGGCCTTGAGCGTCCCGGGATCCGCTAGCTCGATTTGGGTCCAGCGAGCGTATGGTACCGTGAGTACCACGACGCTGTCGGTCCTGCGCCTCTTGAGATGGGCGCGGTGTGTCTATGGATGCCCGATCGTCGGGGGAGCCGACTACGCCGCCAGCGGGCAGCGCGGTCTTGTCCTTGGACTTGTTGGCACCGTGGGCTCCCTCGTCGGCGCCCGTTCCACCGCCGGCGCTCTCCCCGCCGGCCGTTTGCTACGGCAGCGGTGGATTCAACCGAACGGCGCAGCCGCCTCCGAAGCCTTCTTCTTTGGTGGCATGTCGATGAAGTCGATGAAGATTCAGCTCGCGTGAACACCGGATCAGGTTCACACAACCTCGACGCCCCCTACCTGGCGCGCCAAAGATGCCGGGGTTTTCCTGGGTTCCCCGAGCACCTATGGGGACGGAGCCCCTTCTCGGTTTGGCGGGGGGCGGAGGCCGCGCGAAGAGCGGATCGAAGCGAGGCACGCGGGGGGTTTTTACCCAGCTTCGGAGCTCTCCAGAGAGATAATACTCCTACTGCTGCTTTGTGGATTGTATTGAGTTCTTGCTCGGGAGCGCCGAGTGCTACAGTACACTCGAGCAGCTAACAAGACCGAGCGCTTCTCTAAGGATTGATCCCCCCCTACGTTGTGCATGGGCCTCCTTTTATATGCCCAAGGGGTCTCCAACAGGTGGCAACGTAGGTAAGGGTAAAAGTGTAAATATGCTGCGGTAGGTACAGCTACCTACACAGTGTATCATACCTAACCCTAACGGCAGGGTACAAAGGCATTAAATGCCCGTCTAC
Source organism: Aegilops umbellulata (assembly GCA_032464435.1). NCBI lineage: Eukaryota > Viridiplantae > Streptophyta > Magnoliopsida > Poales > Poaceae > Aegilops > Aegilops umbellulata. The sequence continues at coordinate 360,526,315 of CP136058.1, forward strand.
GTCGCCCAGACGATGCAGAAAAGGGACCGTCAGGGGCGCTATCGCTCGCCACGATGGCGATCCTGTCAGCGCTGCATGCCATAGTGTACCCCTGGCTGCACAGCCTCCCGCCACGTATGCTGGGAAGGGTCCCGGAGCGACACGTAGGTGGGTGAGCTGGAGCGCGGGTACAGAGTGGCTGCCTGCCGGTCGCGCCCGGGAACTTGTCGCTCGCCGGGTCCTGCCGGGACGCGTGGCGTGCCGCGGCAGGTTCTTTGAGATGCTCTTGTTGGGCTTCCCGGCAAACTCCTTTTGCCGGGGTCTTGTACCTTGAATGGCCTTCCCGGCAAGCTCCTCTTGCCGGGGACTTGTCTCCTTGACTTAAATACTTTGTTTTTGAATGGCTTCGAAGGAACTATAGAGAGCCTTGCTGATCGCCTGACGGGCCTTGCCGCGGGGGTGCTGCGACTGCCCGTGCACAAGTTCGGGATACTAGAGTACCCCTACTTTAGTACATCGACAGCGGGCACCGGCAAGAACATCCTTGTAGTAGTTCTCGGGCTTGTGATGCTCCTTCCCCTGCGGCGGCCCGTCCTTCCCCAGCTTCTCTCCGTCAAGCTTACCCCAGTGCACCTTTGCACGGGCAAGGGCCCTCCGGGCACCTTCGATGCAGGCGGAACGCTTGATGACCTCAAGCCGTGGACAGGCCGCCGCCAGCCGCCGCACCAGCCCGAAGTAGCTCCCAGGCAGGGCCTCTCCGGGCCACAGCCGAACTAAGAAGCCCTTCATGGCCTGTTCGGCCGCCTTGTGGACCTCGACCAGCTGTTTCAGCTGATCGCTCAAAGGCACGGGGTGTCCGGCCTCAGAATACTGAGACCAGAACACACTCTTCGTCGAGCTCCCCTCTTCGGCTCGGTAGAATGCGGCCACGTCGGATACGCTGCGGGGAAGATCTCCGAACGCCCCTGGAGAACTCCGGATTCGGGTAAGTGACAGGTAGTTTACTTTTATATTCCTACTTTGCATTAAGAATGCCTTACCCGCTACTATCTTTTTCATCTCCTCCAACCCTTGGAGGGCCTTTTGGGCTTCGGCCTTGGCACCCTTGGCGGTCTCGAGGGCCGACGCGAGCTCGGACGCTTGCGCCTTTGACTCAAGCTCCAAGCTCTCATGTTTTTCCATGAGAGCCTGCAGCTCTTGCTGCACCTCGCCAACCCGAGCCCCAAGCCTCTCTCGCTCGGTGCGCTCCTCGGCCGTTTTCTTTTCGGCCTCAGTGAGCGCCTGCTTGAGGGTCGCCACCTCACTTGTGGCCCCTACAATAAGCAGCATGATCCTGTTATTTCTTGCAATCACACCTCTCTATAGGCAACTTTTTAGGGTATTTCTTACCTTCTTTTTCCTCGAGCTGCCGTTTGGCAAGGCCAAGCTCCTGCTCGGTCCGCCCGAGGTCCTTTTTTAGGACTTCCACCTGTGCAGTCAGTGCGGCGGTGGATAGCAGCGAAGCCTGCATACACATATTGACTCTTTATTGTCAGACTCCAGCGAAAATTAATAGATCCTCTATTCGGTTTTTCTTTTCGAACACCGAACAGAGCATCAGGGGCTACTGTCTATGCGGTCATATTTTGACATATTTATACTTACCTCGAAGCCCGTCAGAAGGCTAGCACAAGCTTCAGTCAGTCCGCTTTTAGCGGACTGAACCCTTCGGATCACCGTACTCATAATAGTACGGTGTTCCTCGTCGATGGAGGCGCTGTCAAGCACCTCCAGCAGATTGTCCGGCACCTCCGGTTTGACGGAGGCTGCCGGCTTAGAAGGCTTGCTCCTCTTGGAAGGAGTTTGCCTACCGCGAACTGGGACTGTTGGAGAGTCTGGCGCGGCGTCCGGCACAAAGCCGGACTCGGAGCCCTGGGGGGGTCTTGTCCCCTTTACTCCTGGGGTCCGGGAGGTCGCCTTTCGGCTCCTCCAGGACCACTTCCTCCTTCCCCAGAGCTTGTTTTGACGCCACTTCAGCATCGTCCGTAGTGCGGGGGGAGACAGCGGGCGGAATTGAGTTCACGCCCGACGTATCCAGGGAGTTGCTCGACGAATCGTCGAGTTCGGCCCGGGGCGGGCTGCATAAATCACGTTCGACATTAGGGAGAGCTGTGCATTAAAAGGAATATCATGAGTCACTCTGGTATACGAATACTTATGATTTCGCCGGACGCTTGGCCCTGTCCGGCCACTCCTCTCCCCTCTCTGCGGCGTCGTGGGAGTAGTCGGGCGGAGGGGTCTTCCTCTTCCTAGACCCCTCGGCCTCCCCCGATGGGGCGGCCTTCTTCTTCTTTTCTCCCCCCACTGGGGGGGAGAGCCTTTTTCTTCCTCCTCCTCGTTTTCGTGAAAGGAGGGCGCTTCGGACTCGTCAGACGACGAGTCCGACACCACCAAGTTACGGGCACTCTTTCGAGTCCCGGTGGTCTTCTTCTTCTTGATCTTCTTTTCCGGCACCACGTAAGGTGCCGGAGTCAGCAGCTTCACTAGGAGAGCCGGGGCTGGGTCTTCGGGCAGGGGAGCCGGACAGTTAATTGGTCCGGATATCGCCTGCCAAGCCTGTCAAAGGTAGGGGAGTTTAGATCCCGCATAGAGTTAATCTATGAAAAGGAGCTTAATAGTCCTGTCAAAGGCATAGATAGCTTACCTCGCCAGCGTGACGATGCGAGCTATATCCTCGGTCCTCGGAAGCGAACGCGGGAGCCTCGGCGCCTTCGAAAAACACCTTCCAAGCATCTTCGTACGTCGTGTCGAAGAGCCTATTGAGGGTTTGGTGCTGCGCCGGGTCGAACTCCCACAAATTGAAGTCCCGTTGTTGGCACGGGAGGATCCGGCGAACGACCATGACCTGGACTACATTAACGAGCCGGATTGGCTTGTCAACCAGGGACTTGATGCAGGTCTTCAGTCCGGTCACCTCTTCCTCGTTGCCCCACGACAGGCCCGTCTCTTTCTAGGACACAAGCCGCGTGGGGGGTCCGGATCTGAATTCGGGGGCTGCGACCCATTCCGGATCGCGGGGCTCGGTGATGTAAAACCACCCGGCCTGCCACCCCTTTAGGGTCTCCACAAAGGAGCGCTCGAACCAGAGGACGTTGGCTATCTTGCTAGCCATAGCGCCTCCGCATTCCTCTTGGTTGCCGCGCACCACCTTGGGCTTGACGTTGAAGGTCTTGAGCCAAAGGCCGAAATGGGGGCGGACGCGGAGGAAGGCCTCGGACACGACGATAAACGCCAAGATGTTGAGGATGAAGTTCGGGGCCAGATCGTGGAAATCTAGGACATAGTAGAACATGAGTCCCCGGACAAATGGGTGAAGTGGAAAACCCAGTCCGCGGAGGAAGTGGGGAAGAAAAACTACCCTCTCAAGGGGCCTTGGGGTGGGGAGAAGCTGCCCCTCCTCAGGAAGCCGGTGCGGGATGTCTTTGGATAGGTATCCGGCTTTCCTTAGCTTTTTTACTTGAGCCTCCGTGACGGAGGAGACCATCCACTTGCCTCCCGCTCCGGATATTGTTGGAGAGGGTTGAGGTGGGAAGAGCGGGCTTGGGCGCTGGAGCTTGAGTGCGCGAGAGATGGATTGGCAAAGGAGGAAGAAGGCGTAGGTGAAAAGGTGGATCCTTATCCCCTTATAAGGGCGGATGCGGTTATGCGTCCCCACCTACCTAATAAAACTCGCTTGCCTCCCAAGCACCGTGGTAAATGGCGCGGTTGGGTTACCCACGTCCGTATTGATGAGAATCCCGTTAAAAGGGGCACACGATCTCTGCTTTGACAAGACGTGCCAAGGAAACCGCCTCGCTAAACACGCTGCGGTGGAAAAAGTGAGGACAATTTGTATAAAGAGCTTGGCCGCAGTGTTATGATGCACTACGAAATACGTCAGCAGATTTGATTTGTGTTAATACTATTCTCTCTATGGCAATATGTGGAAACTTACTTTGCAGAGCCGGACAGTATTTTTGGTGATTACAATCTTCTATGAAGGACTTGGAGGAGGAACCCGCCTTGCAATGCCAAAAACAATCTGCACGCCGAACTCGTCGTCATTGAAGCCTGGTTCAGGGGCTACTGAGGGAGTCCTGGATTAGGGGGTGTTCGGGTAGCCGAACTATACCTTCGCCGGACTCCTGGACTATGAAGATACAAGATTGAAGACTTCGTCCCGTGTCCGGAAGAAGCTTTCCTTGGCGTGGAAGGCAAGCTAGGTGATGCGGATATTCAAGATCTCCTACTTTTGTAACCGACTCTTGTTGGGGAACGTAGCAGAAATTCAAAATTTTCCTACGTGTCACCAAGATCTATCTATGGAGAAACCAGCAACGAGGGGAAAGAGAGTGCATCTACATACCCTTGTAGATCGCTAAGCGGAAGCGTTCAAGTGAACGGGGTTGATGGAGTCGTACTCGTCGTGATTCAAATCACCGATGACCAAGTGCCGAACGGACGGCACCTCCGCGTTCAACACACGTACAGCCCGGTGACGTCTCCCAAGCCTTGATCCAGCAAGGAGAGAGGGAGAGGTTGAGGAAGACTCCATCCAGCAGCAGCACAACGGCGTGGTGATGATGGAGGAGCGTGGCAATCCTGCAGGGCTTCGCCAAGCACCACAGAAGAGGAGGAAGAAGAGACGCAGGGCTGCACCAACGAGAGATAGAATCGCGTGTTGTGGGCAGCCCCCTAGGCCTCATATATATAGGGGAAGGGGAGGGCTGCGCCCCCTCTAGGGTTTCCCACCCCTAGGGGGGCGGCAGCCCTAGATGGCCAAGGGGTGGCGGCCAAGGGAGGGGAGAAGGGGGAGGCGCCCCTAGGGTGGGCCTTAAGGCCCATCTGGACCTAGGGTTTGCCTCCTCCCACTTCCCCTGTGCCTTGGGCCTTGGTGGGAGGCGCACCAGCCCACTAAGGGGCTGGTCCCTCACCACTCTTGGCCCACGCAACCTTCTGGGGTTGGTGGCCCCACCTGGTGGACCCCGGGGACCCTCCCGGTGGTCCCGGTACATTACCGATAAAACCCGAAACTCTTTCGGTGACCAAAACAGGACTTCCCATATATAAATCTTTACCTCCGGACCATTCCGGAACTCCTCTTGACGTCCGGGATCTCATCCGGGACTCCGAACAACATTCGGTAACCACATACAAGCTTCCTTTATAACCCTAGCGTCATCGAACCTTAAGTGTGTAGACCCTACGGGTTCGGGAGACATGCAGACATGACCGAGACGTTCTCCGGTCAATAACCAACAGCGGGATCTGGATACCCATGTTGGCTCCCACATGTTCCACGATGATCTCATCGGATGAACCACGATGTCAAGTACTTAATCAATCCCGTATACAAATCCCTTTGTCTAGCGGTATAGTACTTGCCCGAGATTCGATCGTCGGTATCCCGATACCTTGTTCAATCTCGTTACCGGCAAGTCTCTTTTACTCGTTCCGCAACACACCATCCCGTGATCAACTCCTTGATCACATTGTGCACATTATGATGATGTCCTACCAAGTGGGCCCAGAGATACCTCTCCGTTTTCACGGAGTGACAAATCCCAGTCTTGATTTGTGCCAACCCAACAGACACTTTCGGAGATACCCGTAGTGCACCTTTATAGTCACCCAGTTACGTTGTGACGTTTGACACACCCAAAGCATTCCTACGGTATCCGGGAGTTGCACAATCTCATGGTCTAAGGAAATGATACTTGACATTCTAAAAGCTTTAGCATACGAACTACATGATCTTGTGCTAGGCTTAGGATTGGGTCTTCTCCATCACATCATTCTCCTAATGATGTGATCCCGTTATCAATGACATCCAATGTCCATGGTCAGGAAACCGAAACCATCTATTGATCAACGAGCTAGTCAACTAGAGGCTTACTAGGGACATGGTGTTGTCTATGTATCCACACATGTATCTGAGTTTCCTATCAATACAATTCTAGCATGGATAATAAACAATTATCATGAACAAGGAAATATAATAATAACCTATTTATTATTGCCTCTAGGGCATATTTCCAACAGTCTCCCACTTGCACTAGAGTCAATAATCCAGCTCACATCGATATGTGATTGCAATGATTCCAACACCCAAGGTCACATCCCCATGTGACTAACACCCAAAGAGTTTACTAGAGTCAATAATCTAGTTCACATTACTATGTGATTAACACTCAATGAGTTTTTGGTTTGATCATGTTATGCTTGTGAGAGATGTTATAGTCAACGGGTCTGAACCTTTCAGATCCGTGTGTCCTTTACAAATCTCTATGTCATCTCCTAGATGCAGTTACCACGCTCTATTTGGAACTATTCCAAATAACTATTCTACTATACGAATCCAATTTACTACTTAGTATAATCTGGATCAGTGTCAAAGTTTGCATCGGCGTAACCCTTTACGACGAACTCTTTTCCACCTCCATAATCGAGAAAATTCCTTAGTCCACTAGTTACTAAGGATAACCTTGACCGTTGTCCTGTGATCCATTCCTGGATCACACTTGTACCCCTTGACTGACTCATGGCTTGGCACACTTCAGGTGCGGTACAACATAGCATACTTTAGAGCCTATGTCTAAGCATAGGGGACGACCTTCGTCCTTTCTCTCTATTCTGCCGTGGTCAGGTCTTGAGTTTTACTCAATACCCACATGTGTAATACAGCCAAGAACTCCTTCTTTGCTGATCTATTTTGAATTCCTTCAAAATCTTGTCACGGTATGTATTCATTTGAAAGTACTATTAAGCGATTTTGATCTATCCTTATAGATCTTGATGCTCAATGTTCAAGTAGCTTAATCCAGGTTTTCCATTGAAAAACATTTTTCAACCAACCCTATATGCCTTCCAGAAATTCTACATCATTTCCGATAAACAATGTGTCAACAACATCTACTCATCAGAAATTCTATAGTGCTCCCACTCACTTCTTTGGAAATATAAGTTTCTCATAAACTTTGTATAAACCCAAATCTTTGATCATATCATCAAAGCGTACATTCCAACTCCGAGATGCTTACTCCAGTCCTTAGAAGGATTGCTGGAGCTTTGCATACTTGTTAGCATCTTTCAGGATTGACAAAAATCTTCTGGTTGTATCACATACAACCTTTCCTCAAGTAAATCGTCGAGGAAACAATGTTTTGACATCCTATCTGCACAATTTCATAAATAATGCAGTGATCACTAACATAATTCCAACAGACTCTTAGCATCGCTACGAGTGAGAAAGTCTCATCGTAGTCAACTCCTTGAACTTGTCGAAAAACATATTAATGACAAGTCGAGCTTTCTTAATGGTGACATTTACCATCATTGTCCGTCTTCCTTTTAAAATCCATATGTACCTAACAGTCTTACGACCATAAAGTAGTTCTTCCAAAGTCTACACTTTGTTTTCATATATGGATCCTCTCTCGGATTATATGGCCTCGAGCCATTCATCGGAATCCGGGCCCACCATCGCTTCTCCATAGCTCGTAGGTTCATTGTTGTCTAGCAACATGACTTCCAAGACAGGATTACGTACCACTCTGAAGTAGTACGCATCCTTGTCATCCTACGAGGTTTGGGAGTGACTTGATCTGAAGTCTCATGATTACTATCATAAGCTTCCACTTCAATTGGTGTAGGTGCCATAGGAACAATTCCTGTGCTTTGCTACACACTAGTTGAAGTGACGGTTCAACAACCTCATCAAGTCTCCACCATCCTCCCACTCAATTCTTTCGAGAGAAACTTTTCCTCGAGAAAGGACCCGATTCTAGAAACAATCCCTATTGCTTTTGGATCTGAGACAGGAGGTATACCCAAATGTTTTTGGGTGTCCTATGAAGATGCAGTTATCCGCTTTGGGTTCGAGCTTATCAGCCTGAAACCTTTTCATATAAGCGTCGCAGCCCCAAACTTTTTAAGAAATGACAGCTTAGGTTTCTCTAATCCATAGTTCATACGGTGTCATCTTATCGGAATTACGTGGTGCCCTATTTAAAGTGAGTGCGGTTGTCTCTAATGCCTAACCCATGAACGATAGTGGTAATTCGATAAGAGACATCATGGTATTCATCATATCCAATAGGGTGCAGTCATGATGTTCGGACACACCATCACACTATGGTGTTCCAGGCGGTACTAGTCATGAAATAATTTCCACAATGTCTCAATTGTGTACCAAACTCGCAACTCAGATATTCATCTCTGTGATCATATCATAGATATTTTATCCTCTTGTCACGACGATATTCAACTTCACTCTGAAATTACTTGAACCATTCAATAATTCAGACTTGTGTTTCATCAAGTAAATATGCTCAGTATCTACTCAAATCATCTGTGAAGTAAGAGCATAACGATATCCACTGCGTGCCTCAGCACTCATTGGACTGCACACATCAAAATGTGTTACTTCCAACAAGTTGCTTTCTTGTTCCATTTTACTGAAACCGAAGCTTTCAGTCATCTTGCCCATGTGGTATGATTTGCATGTCTCAAGTGATTCAAAATCAAGTGAGTCCAAATGGTCCATCTGCATGGAGTTTCTTCATGCGTATATACCAACAGACATGGTTCACATGTCTCAATCTTTTCAGAAATGAGTGAGTTCAAAGATCCATCAGCATGGAGCTTCTTCATGCGTTTTATACCAATATGACTTACATGGCAGTGCCACAAGTAGGTGGTACTATCATTACTATCTTATATCTTTTGGCATGAACATGTGTATCACTATGATCGAGATTCAATAAACCATTCATTTTAGGTGCAAGACCATTGAAGGTATTATTCAAAAAAATAACCATTATTCTCCTTAAATGAATAACCGTATTGCGATAGACATAATCCAATCATGTCTATGCTCAACGCAAACACCAAATAACAATTATTTAGGTTTAACACCAATCTCGATGGTAGAGGGAGCGAGCGATGCTTGATCATATCAACTTTGGAAACACTTCCAACACATATCGTCAGCTCACCTTTAGCTAGTCTCCGTTTATTCCGTAGCTTTTATTTCGAGTTACTAACACTTAGCAACCGAACCGGTATCTAATACCCTAATGCTACTAGGAGTACTAGTAAAGTACACATTCACATAATGTATATCCAATATACTCCTATCGACAGCCTTCTCATCTACCAAGTATCTAGGGTAATTCTGCTCTAGTGGTTGTTCCCCTTATTACAGAAGCACTTCGTCTCGGGTTTGGGTTCAACCTTGGGTTTCTCCACTAGAGCAGCAGCTGATTTGCCGTTTCATGAAGTATCCCTTCTTGCCCTTGCCCTTCTTGAAACTAGTGGTTTCACTAACCATCAACAATTGATGCTCCTTCTTGATTTCTACTTTCGCGGTGTCAAACATCGCGAATATTTCAAAGGATCATCATATCTATCCCTGATATGTTATAGTTCATTACGAAGCTCTAGCAGCTTGGTGGCAATGACTTTGGTGAAACATCACTATCTTATCTGGAATATCAACTCCCACTCGATTCAAGTGATTGTTGTACTCAGACAATCTGAGCACAAGCTCAACGATTGAGCTTTTCTCCCTTAGTTTGCAGGCTAAGAAAATCGTCGGAGGTCTTATACCTCTTGACGTGGGCACGAGCCTGAAATCCCAATTTCAGCCCTCGAAACATCTCATATGTTCCGCGACATTTCAAAATGTCTTCGGTGCCTTAATTCTAAACCATTTACATTACCGAACTATCATGTAGTCATCAACACGTGTATGTCGGATGTTCGCAACATCCACAGACCACGTTCGAGGTCCAGCACACCAAGCGATGCATTAAGGACATAAGCCTTGTACTGTCCGCATAATTGCTACTGTCAACTTTCAACTATATTTTCTCTAGGAACATATCTAAAACAGTAGAACTAAAGCGCGAGCTACGACATAATTTGCAAAATCTTTTTGACTATGTTCAGGATAATTAAGTTCATCTTATGAACTCCCACTCAGATAGACATCCCTCTAGTCATCTAAGTGATTACATGATCCGAATTAACTAGGCCGTGTCCGATCATCACGTGAGACGGACTAGTCAACGTCGGTGAACATCTTCATGTTGATCGTATCTTCCATACGACTCATGCTCGACCTTTCGGTCTTCTGTGTTCCGAGGCCATGTCTGTACATGCTAGGCTCGTCAAGTTAACCCTAAGTGTTTTGCATGTGTAAAACTGTCTTACACCCGTTGTATGTGAACGTAAGGATCTATCACACCCGATCATCACGTGGTGCTTCGAAACGACGAACTGTAGCAACGGTGCATAGTTAGGGGAGAACACTTCTTGAAATTGTTGTAAGGGATCATCTTATTTACTACCGTCGTTCTAAGCAAATAAGATGTATAAACATGATAAACATCACATGCAATCAAATAGTGACATGATATGGCCATCATCACTTTGCTCCTTTTGATCTCCATCTTCGGGGCTCCATGATCATCATCGTCACCGGCATGACACCATGATCTCCATCATCATGATCTCCATCATCGTGTCTTCATGAAGTTGTCACGTCAACTATTACTTCTACTACTATGGCTAACGGTTAGCAATAAAGTAAAGTAATTACATGACGTTTATGTTGACACGCAGGTCATAAATAAATTAAAGACAACTCCTATGGCTCCTGCCGGTTGTCATACTCATCGACATGCAAGTCGTGATTCCTATTACAAGAACATGATCATCTCATACATCACATATATCATACATCACATCCTTTGGCCATATCACATCACAAGGCATACCCTGCAAAAACAAGTTAGACGTCCTCTAATTGTTGTTTGCATGTTTTACGTGGCTGCTATGGGTTTCTAGCAAGAACGTTTCTTACCTACGCAAAACCACAACGTGATATGTCAATTTCTATTTACCCTTCATAAGGACCCTTTTCATCGAATCCAATCCGACTAAAGTGGGAGAGACTGGCACCCACTAGCCACCTTATGCAACTAGTGCATGTTTGTCGGTGGAACCGGTCTCACGTAAGAGTACGTGTAAGGTTGGTCCGGGCCGCTTCATCCCACGATGCCGCCGAATCAAGATAAGACTAGTAACGGCAAGCATATTGAACAAAATCAACGCCCACAACTACTTTGTCTTCTACTCGTGCATAGAATCTACGCAATAGACCTAGCTCTGATACCACTGTTGGGGAACGTAGCAGAAATTCAAAATTTTCCTACGTGTCACCAAGATCTATCTATGGAGAAACCAGCAACGAGGGGAAAGAGAGTGCATCTACATACCCTTGTAGATCGCTAAGCGGAAGCGTTCAAGTGAACGGGGTTGATGGAGTCGTACTCGTCGTGATTCAAATCACCGATGACCAAGTGCCGAACGGACGGCACCTCCGCGTTCAACACACGTACAGCCCGGTGACGTCTCCCAAGCCTTGATCCAGCAAGGAGAGAGGGAGAGGTTGAGGAAGACTCCATCCAGCAGCAGCACAACGGCGTGGTGATGATGGAGGAGCGTGGCAATCCTGCAGGGCTTCGCCAAGCACCACAGAAGAGGAGGAAGAAGAGACGCAGGGCTGCACCAACGAGAGATAGAATCGCGTGTTGTGGGCAGCCCCCTAGGCCTCATATATATAGGGGAAGGGGAGGGCTGCGCCCCCTCTAGGGTTTCCCACCCCTAGGGGGGCGGCAGCCCTAGATGGCCAAGGGGTGGCGGCCAAGGGAGGGGAGAAGGGGGAGGCGCCCCTAGGGTGGGCCTTAAGGCCCATCTGGACCTAGGGTTTGCCTCCTCCCACTTCCCCTGCGCCTTGGGCCTTGGTGGGAGGCACACCAGCCAACTAAGGGGCTGGTCCCTCACCACTCTTGGCCCACGCAACCTTCTGGGGTTGGTGGCCCCACCTGGTGGACCCCGGGGACCCTCCCGGTGGTCCCGGTACATTACCGATAAAACCCGAAACTCTTTCGGTGACCAAAACAGGACTTCCCATATATAAATCTTTACCTCCGGACCATTCCAGAACTCCTCGTGACGTCCGGGATCTCATCCGGGACTCCGAACAACATTCGGTAACCACATACAAGCTTCCTTTATAACCCTAGCGTCATCGAACCTTAAGTGTGTAGACCCTACGGGTTCGGGAGACATGCAGACATGACCGAGACGTTCTCCGGTCAATAACCAACAGCGGGATCTGGATACCCATGTTGGCTCCCACATGTTCCACGATGATCTCATCGGATGAACCACGATGTCAAGGACTTAATCAATCCCGTATACAAATCCCTTTGTCTAGCGGTATAGTACTTGCCCGAGATTCGATCGTCGGTATCCCGATACCTTGTTCAATCTCGTTACCGGCAAGTCTCTTTTACTCGTTCCGCAACACACCATCCCGTGATCAACTCCTTGATCACATTGTGCACATTATGATGATGTCCTACCAAGTGGGCCCAGAGATACCTCTCCGTTTTCACGGAGTGACAAATCCCAGTCTTGATTTGTGCCAACCCAACAGACACTTTCGGAGATACCCGTAGTGCACCTTTATAGTCACCCAGTTACGTTGTGACGTTTGACACACCCAAAGCATTCCTACGGTATCCGGGAGTTGCACAATCTCATGGTCTAAGGAAATGATACTTGACATTCTAAAAGCTTTAGCATACGAACTACATGATCTTGTGCTAGGCTTAGGATTGGGTCTTCTCCATCACATCATTCTCCTAATGATGTGATCCCGTTATCAATGACATCCAATGTCCATGGTCAGGAAACCGAAACCATCTATTGATCAACGAGCTAGTCAACTAGAGGCTTACTAGGGACATGGTGTTGTCTATGTATCCACACATGTATCTGAGTTTCCTATCAATACAATTCTAGCATGGATAATAAACAATTATCATGAACAAGGAAATATAATAATAACCTATTTATTATTGCCTCTAGGGCATATTTCCAACAGTCTCCCACTTGCACTAGAGTCAATAATCCAGCTCACATCGATATGTGATTGCAATGATTCCAACACCCAAGGTCACATCCCCATGTGACTAACACCCAAAGAGTTTACTAGAGTCAATAATCTAGTTCACATTACTATGTGATTAACACTCAATGAGTTTTTGGTTTGATCATGTTATGCTTGTGAGAGAAGTTATAGTCAACGGGTCTGAACCTTTCAGATCCGTGTGTCCTTTACAAATCTCTATGTCATCTCCTAGATGCAGTTACCACGCTCTATTTGGAACTATTCCAAATAACTGTTCTACTATACGAATCCAATTTACTACTTAGTACAATCTGGATCAGTGTCAAAGTTTGCATCAGCGTAACCCTTTACGACGAACTCTTTTCCACCTCCATAATCGAGAAAATTCCTTAGTCCACTAGTTACTAAGGATAACCTTGACCGTTGTCCTGTGATCCATTCCTGGATCACACTTGTACCCCTTGACTGACTCATGGCTTGGCACACTTCAGGTGCGGTACAACATAGCATACTTTGGCCCAATGGATAATGGCCGTTAATGGGTATGAAGTGATACATTGTTCATTACGGGCCAGTTTCACCACGGGCCGTTAATGGGCCAAGAGTTACAAAGGGCCTCATATGGGCAGAAAGACGTCATGGGCCATACATGGGCCAGAACTTAAAACGGGCTGGAATTATATTGGACGGCCTAGATGACGCTACTGAGCCTAATTTGGATAGGCCGTAAACGGGCCCTGGGTTAGCGGGCTTTCCGTGGGCCGGCCCACCACCTTTTGACCAAGTCAAACGGGCCGGCCTTTTCACAGGAATGGGCCTCTGTTGGGCCATGCCACGTGTCGACGTATCATAATCGCTTTTGGTCCAATGAGTGGATGACATCTGTCCCAACGGTGAGCCGACACGTGTTTGCTCCACCCAATGATGATTTTACACATGGAAAATCCCCATTGGTCGGGGCTGTTAACGGGTTATCGGATCCAAAACCGGACCCGATAGCTTAACGGCGTTCCGTTACGGTGGATGCCACGTGTCGGTCACTGTCGGTGTCAAAACCAGCGGATCTCAGGTAGGGGGTCCCGAACTGTGCGTCTAGGCGGATGGTAACAGGAGACGAGGGACACAATGTTTTACCCAGGTTCGGGCCCTCTTGATGGAGGTAAAACCCTATGTCCTGCTTGATTAATATTGATGGTATGGGTAGTACAAGAGTAGATCTACCACGAGATCAAGGAGGCTAAACCCTAGAAGCTAGCCTATGGTATGATCGCTGTATGTTGGAGTTGTTGTCCTATGGACTAAAACCCTCCGGTTTATATAGTCACCGGATAGGGTTAGGGTTACACAAAGTCGGTTGTAATGGTAGGAGATCTAAATATCCGCATCGCCAAGCTTGCCTTCCACGTCAAGGAAAGTCCCTTTCGGACACGGGACGAAGTCTTCAATCTTGTATCTTCATAGTCCTAATGTCTGGCTGAAGGTATAGTTCGGATGGCCGAACACCCCCTAATCCCGGACTCCCTCAGTAGCCCCTGAACCAGGCTTCAATGATGACGAGTCCGGCGCGCAGATTGTCTTCGGCATTGCAAGGCGGGTTCCTCCTCCAAGTTCTACATAAAACATTGTAAACACCAAGAGTAGTGTCCGGCTCTGCAAAATAAGTTTCCACATATTGCCATAGAGAGAACAATATTAACACAAATATAATCTGCTGACGTATTCCATAGCGTGACATCACACTACGGCCAAGCCCTTATTCGAATCGTTTTCACTTCTCCAACTCAGCGCGTTTTGTGAGGCGGTTTCCTTGGCACGTCTTGTCAAAGCAGAGATCGTGTCCCCTTTATTTACGAGATTCTCATCAATACGGACGTGGGTAACCCAATTGTGCCTGTTTAGCATGTTTTCACGATTAAAGGCGAGTCCCAAACGGTCACGGGGAGGGCTCTTGGTATTCAACCTCTTATAAAGAGACCAAGGCCTTACTCCTTTTTTTTCAACCTCAAACAAGTTCGCCCATCGCCTCGAGTTCCCACACCCTAGGCCCCAGATTTCAGGCGCTTCGGACCATCGACAATGTCCGGTTCCGACCTTCAAGGCCGGTGGATGCCCTCCTCCGTCACTGAGGAGGACGTGCTAAAGCTGAGAGAGGCTAAGTTCTTGACCGGCGAAATTCCACATAGGTTGCCTGCTCAAGGGCAGGCGGTTCCCAGTCCCTAGCCTGGTGAGAGCGTGGTGTTCAAATCTCACTTCCTTCAGGGATTAGGCTTCACAATGGATCCCTTTGTGAGGGGGCTGCTGTTCTATTATGGGTTGGAATTTCACGACTTAGCTCCGGAGTCCATCCTCCACATTTCTTCTTTCATTGTCGTGTGTGAAGCGTTCCTCCGTGTTACCCCTCACTTCGGATTATGGCTCAAGACCTTTAAAGTGGAGCCTAACATGATTGAGGGACGGCACGCAGAGTGCGGAGGCGCTGTTATAAGTAAGAATGCTGATGCTCCCTGGCCCGAGGGCTCTTTTCAAGAGGAGCTCGGATTATGGCAACGGGAGTGGTTCTATATCACCGCTCCTAGGGGCACCAAATGGGTGGCGCCGCCTGCCTTTCGCTCGGGTCCCCCACAACAGCTAGGGTCATGGGTCAATAAAGGCCTAGACTGGGGGCCATCTCAAGACGTACCTTTGTTGCAGGGCCGAATCAGGGATCTCTTGGAAAGAGACCTCAGCCTGGTCAAAGTGACACAAGTCATGCTGGGACCGTTTGTGGGAGTTTAATCTGGAGGGACCACGAGCTCTCCAACATTTTATGGGCATAACGCCCGTGGAGATGTACAAATTGTTCTTCGGATCACAAGCAATGTGTCCGGATTTGACCGAGGATGCAGGTTTAAGCTGCAATCGCCCGGATACTCAAGTAAGCAACCTTGTGCCCGGGCTCGCTATCCATATAATTGTCATAAATTCGCCCCTAAAAGAGTTGTCCTTTTTAAACAGGAGTGGATAGCGAAAGCAAAGCTGATCAGGTGTACGGCTCCCCTTCCTGAGACCAGGCCGGATCCCGTGCTTGTCAGGATGTTGAAGATTGTGCCTCTGGAGAGAAGTGACGGAGAGGACAAGGAAACTATGGCCTCCTCAAAGGAGGCTATTTCGAAGGGAGGAACCGATGATTCCTCCCCTAAGGGGAAGAAGAGGGCCGCCTCTGACGACCCGGAGCCCATGGCCTCAAAGAGGGGTAGAAAATCCTCGTCAGAGGGTCCGATGCCGGGGGGTTCCTTGGCCGACCTATGCCCTCAAAGGAATCAGCCCTTCAGCGAGCCGTAAGTAGAGAAAGATTGTATATTTTGAGAGAAGGATCCTTCCTTTAAACCTGAGAAGATTAACCGAAATTTTACCTTGTAGTTTAGACCTCAGCCCTTCTCAGCAGAGCTCGTCTTCGGGGGATCTTCTTCCGGAGATGATGGAGAGCGGAACGCCTCTCCCTGCCATACCGCCTAGCGAGGCGGGCGAACCTGAGGTGTCGTCGTGGAGGGTTTCTTCGAATCCGGCAGGGGCGGAAGATTGCTATTTGGCCCCCCAAGGTTCTCCGCGTCCGGCCTCCGAAAGAGGCCACAGGACAAGTCCGGCACCGTCTGGTGCTCGGCCGGAGGAGCTAAAGAATCTGCTGGGGCGAGCTTCTATCTCAGAGGAGCACCGTGCATTGATGGTCACGGTGATTGAAAGGATTTCATCCGCGGAAAGCGGATTGCATGGGACCGTCAGAAGTTTACTGACGGGTTTTGAGGTATATTAGATAATGTACACTTTTGTCAGTTGCGCATAAATAAGATGCGCCCTGTATAGATAGTAGCCCCTAAGACTCTGTGTGTTGTCAGAAGTGACAGCGTGCAGAGGATCATAACCCTAGCTCTAAATTTGTGGCCTTTAAATGTAGGTGGCAAAGTGTCCGGAATCGGGCCGAACTGATGATTTTGCCGAACTAAAGCGGCAACTGGACGTGGCAGATGCCGACATCACGCTCGTCAACAAGTGGCTTGATGAGGCTCAAGGTATGTAATTCCTTGGGCGGCACCTGGTAAGAGAAGCTTTATGCCAATATCTTATAATGTATATGTGTGACGCAGATGGTGCGGCCGCCGTGGAGAGTCTTCGGGCGGAACTTGCCCGGGCTAAGGAACAAGCCAGAGAAAGGGATGCGGCTGCCAAGAAGCTCCTTGAAGAGCTGAGAGCCGAACAGGCTGCTCACTGCCGAAGCAAGAAGGAGATGGCCGAGATGGCCGTGAAGTTAAAGAGCGCTGCTGACCATTGCGAGCTTCTTGAGAAAGAAGACCGGGCAAGGTAGACGGACTTAGAGAAGGCCGTTGCTGATGCCAAGGACGCTCGCTCTGCGATGAGGGCTATGAAGGAGGAGGTGCGGCAGGCCGAACAGATTGCGGCTGGAAAGCCCTTTATGCTGCGGAGGAAGTTTTGCGATCCGAAGTTTTCTCCGCTGGACCGGATGTGGAGTGTGTAGGACACCTATCTGGATTTGGCAACGAGTGTTGCTGATGCGACCGAACACTTTCGAGATCAAGAAGATCGTCAAGTGGAAAAACTTTTCTGGTCGCAGTTTCACAATCCAGAGCGTCCCCTGGCGGTGGACGGTCGTCTAGCTCAATGGGCCGAACTGAATAGGTTGTCCGGACTCGCCATGAAGTTCGTCATGGGTCATTTGTGGCCGGCGAGATCGGAGCCGAAGAGTTATTTCGGCTTGGTGCAGCAACTCCTTGATGCGGTGCCCCGTATCGATGCAATGAAGAGGTCAGCATGCATAGAGGGCGCATGGATGGCTCTTGCCCGTGTCAAGACATATTGGGCGGAGATGGAGACCACCGTTGTTGCGTCCCGAGATTCGGACAAAAGCCGAGTACCCTCCGAGCACTATTTTCAGGAAGTCCTTGAAGGCGCTCGTGTAATAGAGACGTAGTGCTTGAAGGATGCTATGTACTGATAGCATATGTAATTATAAAACAATATTTTGATGAATTGTAGTAGGCTTTTATACTTGTGCCTTCAAGTATGGGGAACACCTCCTGTGTGGCCGTTTTAATATATACATAAAATCTGAAAGATGGCAGTCGTTGGCTTCAGCCCCCACGCACATAGTGCGGGGGTGCTCGCAGAAGGCGCTTCTTCACACTTAATCCAACGTCTTGGTCCTACAAAGGAGGTGATGGCGCAGCGAGCCAGGCAACCGGACTATAATGCTTTAACACTTTCACTTAGCCATAGGAGCTTGACAGTGGGACTCTTTAGATAGCCCTTGGTGGCGACTGCGCTCGCCCGAATTCGGGGCGTGTGTATGCCTGGCAGGGAAATGGCCCTTCGTTAATGCGGAGGAATCCTATAGATTCCGGAGAGTCATTGAGTGGTTAACCAGTCTCGCGCTATATCATGACAGTCGGTTTTCGGCTTTCTCTACTGAGGTGCTCGCCCGGCCGAACCGGGGCACAATCGCAGTAGTTCTCCGGGTGCCGCCTTAGCCGATAGAGCGGAACGTAAGGCGGCCGAACACAGGAGTCGGGCAACCCAACATTAACCAAAATCATGATTCGGAGCTGATGCATATAAGGCCAAACTCGCGACGCCGAACACTCCCTAAGGTATTCGGTCTTTATGAGAGCGGGTAAAGTAATTCTCTTAGTTATAAGCCCCTAGTGTCCAGGTACGCGCAGGAATTCTGACGTGGCCACATGCCAAGACGCCAGCCTCCTCCTTGGTTATAGAAACAGGGGATGTGTAGCAACAAGAGACAGTAAAAAAGGTTTACGCAGGGTCTTAATCTGAAAAGAATCCTTGGAACGGGTCCCTACTGCATGTATGCGCCTATCTCTCCGTTGCGCCGTATCCTGGACGGGCGCAGCACGATGTTCATCTGTAAAAGAGAGGAACTAAGTGGAAAAGAAAAATTGTATTAAATAAACAAAAATTCGCGCTGAACAAAAATTGTATTAAATAAACAAATATAAAGTAAAATATGTAAAATTGAGCTTTATTTTCTCTTATATATGCGGAGCCCCTAGGGCATGCCGGGCTCGTCTATCCGTGCCCGTGGTCTGAATGACCTGTTCGGATGTTCTGGCTGGTGAAGCCATTGTATTGTGGGGCTGTTAAAGTGGCCGCACAATCCTCCGCTCGGGGGAGGAGCGCTCAATGCTTCCCCGTCAAGGAGATGATGCCTCGTGGACCGGGCATCTTAAGCGTGAGAGATGCATAATGTGGTATTGCGTTAAAGCGAGCGAAAGCTTCGCGCCCCAGCAGTGCTTGATAGCGACTTGAGAATGGGATGGTGTGGAAAGTTAGCCTTTCGCAGCGGAAGTTATCGGTAGAGCCGAATATAACTTCGAGCCGGATAAAACCCATGCAATGGGTGTCCAGACCAGGCGCTACCCCTTGAAAGGAGGTTTTGCTGTGGCGGATTCTTGTTGGGTTTATCCCCATGTGACGGATTGTGTCCTGATATATCAGGTTTAGTCCACTGCCGCCGTCCATTAGGACATTTGAAAACTGGAGCCCGCCAATTATTGGATCGAGTACCAAGGCAGTCCAGCCTGCTTTCCTGGTACTTCTAGAATAATCCAGATGGTCGAAGATGATTGGTTTTGACAACCAGTGGCGGGACCCTTTTGGGATGGGTCATGTGGCGCGTACCTTTATGGGCGCCGCATGTTTTGTTATGTGAAGTAGGTTTACTGTTTTTACTTCTTGTGGGAAATTCTTCTGTTTCCTGGTGCTCTCCTTTTGGGGTTCGTCCTCGTCTTCGCTTGGTGTGTCGAGCCCCTTGTGTTCAGCGTTGAGTCTGCCGGATTGTTTGAAAAGCCAACAATCTCTGTGGGTATGGTTAGCAGGCCTCCCTGGAGTACTGTGTATTTGACATATCCTGTCCAGGATTTTGTTTAGGTTGGATAAATCATCTCTGTTATCCTGGAGGGGCGGCCTTTTCTGATTCTGCCGTGAGCCTTTGAATCCGGCGTTGACTGTCGTGCTCTTCGGACTGTTTTCCTTAGTCCGGCGATGTTCCTTGTTGCGTCGCGGTTTTCCGTTTCCATCCCTTGTTTCAGATGTACTTGGGTCGCTGGTGCTGCATCTTGCCAACCAGCTGTCTTCTCCTGCGCAAAAGCGGGTCATGAGGCTTGTTAATGAGGCCATTGTTCTTGGCTTTTCTTGGCCGAGGTGTCTGGCGAGCCACTCGTCTCGGACATTGTGCCTGAAAGCTGCTAGGGCTTCGGCGTCCGGACAGTCGACTGTCTGATTCTTTTTAGTAAGAAATCTATTCCAGAACTGCCGAGCTTACTCTCCGGGCTGTTGTGTTATGTGACTGAGGTCGTCAGCATCCGGAGGACGAACATAAGTCCCCTGAAAATTTGCTCGGAAAGCGTCCTCGAGCTATTCCCAACTTCCAATTGTGTTTTCAGGAAGGCTTTTAAGCCAATGTCGGGCTGGTCCTTTAAGCTTCAGGGGTAAATATTTGATGGCGTGGAGATCATCTCCTCTAGCCATATGTATGTGGAGGATGTAATCCTCTATCCAGACTGCAGGGTCTATTGTTCCATCATATGCCTCTATGTTTACGGGTTTGAATCTCGCTGGAAATTCATAATCCAGGACCTCATCGGTGAAACATAGGGGATGTGCGGCGCCCCTGTATTTGGGTGTGCCGAATTCTGATAATGGTTTTATTGCATTGCTTACGAGAGCTTGCTTTCTTGGCCCATAAATGGACCTGGCTGGGCCATCTTTTTGATGCGAATCCATAAGTGGGTCGCGTGCCGGCTTAAGTGCGGCGCCGTTTGCCGCTTTATGCTGGCTATGGGGTCGTCTATCCGACCGTGTGGCTTTTCTTACTTTTTGAGTGCGAGGGCTCTAAGGCCTCTTCGTCGAATTCCGGCAGTAGCTTTCGATTCGGATAGCTTTTAGTGCGGCAACTGTCGCCGTATTTGTCTGCGGTGTTGATTACTTTACTCCATCTAATCCTGAGTGCATCTTCTGCAGTTTTGAGCTTCCGCTTCTGCTTTTTCAGGCTGTGTGCGGTTGCAACGAGCCTCTTGTGGAGGTTCTTCTTCTCCGTGGGTTATCCGGCGTAAGGTCGTCCGGAATGCCATTTTCGCCAGGGGAGGGATGTATGGTTTCTTCATCCGGGCTGCCCTGTTCGGACGGTTGCTCTAGGGCATGCTCGTCGCCTGCTGGCTCATCCTGCTCTATGGCTGGGTCTGTATCGAGGTGGGGCTTGGGTCGGTGTTTACGCCGATGCTTTGATTGTTTTTCGAGGGATTGATCCTTCGTTCCATCCCCGTTTTCCTCGTGGTCGCTACCTTTAGGGGTATCCACCATGTACACATCATGAGGTGAGGTGGTTGTCTAATGCCCTATAGGCGTTGGCTCATATGTGTCTCCTGCATCGTCGTCCATACCGTCGATGTCTTCGGAGTCGAAGTTGAGCACTTCATTTAAATTATCGACGGTGGCTACCAAATGGGTGGTGGGTGGGTTTTGAATTTCTTCATCGTCCGTATCCCATCCTTGCTGACCATAGTCCGACCAGGGCTCTCCTGACAAAGAGAGAGACTTTAGTGAGTTCAGGATGTCGCCGAAGGGCGAGTGCTGAAAGATGTCCGCGGCGGTGAACTCCATGACCGGCGCCCAATCGGATTCAATCGGCAGGGGCGCGGGGGGTTCGGAGTCCAGTGAGGAATCCGGATCCTCGGAGTCACTGAGGTGGCGTCCAGCCGCTCATCCTTGATCGGCGCGGCAGGCCCCGAATTAAGGGTAGGAACCAACGCGAGTGCGGCCTCCAGGACACTGTTCGGCGGTAGAGCTAGATCACGCCCATCGAGACAGTGCGGCGCGCTTGGCTGTGGCTCGAATCCGTCGAAGATCAAGTCCCCGCGGATGTCAGCCGTGTAGTTCAAACTTCCAAACCTGACCTAATGGCCAGGGGCATAGCTTTCGATCTGCTCCAGGCGGCCAAACGAATTGGCCCGCAGTGCGAAGCCGCCGAACACGAAGATCTGTCCGGGGAGAAAAGTCTCACCCTAGACCGCATCATCGTTGATGATCAAAGGAGCCATTGGGCCTAAAAGTGACGACACAGAGGAACTCTCAATGAAAGCACCAATGTCGGTGTCAAAACCGGCGGATCTCGGGTAGGGGGTCCCGAACTGTGCGTCTAGGCGGATGGTAACAGGAGACGAGGGACACAATGTTTTACCCAGGTTCGGGCCCTCTTGATGGAGGTAAAACCCTACGTCCTGCTTGATTAATAATGATGATATGGGTAGTACAAGAGTAGATCTACCACGAGATCAAGGAGGCTAAACCCTAGATGCTAGCCTATGGTATGATCGCTGTATGTTGGAGTTGTTGTCCTACGGACTAAAACCCTCTGGTTTATGTAGACACCGGATAGGGTTAGGGTTACACAAAGTCGGTTGTAATGGTAGGAGATCAAAATATCCGCATCGCCAAGCTTGCCTTCCACGTCAAGGAAAGTCCCTTCCGGACACGGGACGAAGTCTTCAATCTTGTATCTTCATAGTCCTGAAGTCCGGCTGAAGGTATAGTTCGGATGGCCGAACACCCCCTATTCCCGGACTCCCTCAGTCACCCTTGACGAAAGCACTTCTGTGATGCGCGATTTATCGTCATGGAAGTGGACACTTCCGTGATGATAATTTTGGTAATGTCATGGAACACTTCTATGACAGCACAAGTATGACTATCTTGATTCTGTCATAAATTTGTCATGGATGTACATGCATGACAGAAAACGTGACCTACTGTGACAAACACATATCATCACGGAAGTGTATTTTTTTGTAGTGTAGTTGAGTAGTTGTGAATTTGAGAAATACTTGTTTTGAAGTTCGCAAGTCCCGTAGCATGCACGTATGGTAACCGTTGTGTAACAAATTTTAAGCATAAGGTGTTCTTTGATTGTCATCCTTGTGAGTGGCGGTCGGGGATGAGCGATGGTCTTTTCCTACCAATCTATCCCCCTAGGAGCATGCGCGTAATGCTTGGTTTTTGATGACTTGTAGATTTTTACAAAAGTATGTGAGTTATTTATGACTAATGTTGAGTCCATGGATTATATGCACTCTCACATTTCCATCATTGCTAGCCTCTTCGGTACCGTGCATTGCCCTTTCTCACCTTGAGAGTTGGTGCAAATTTCGCCGGTGCATCCAAACCCCGTGATACGATACGCTCTATCACACATAAACCTCCTTATATCTTCCTCAAAATAGCCACCATACCTACCTATTATGGCATTTCCATAGCCATTCCGAGATATATTTCCATGTAACTTTCCACCGTTTCATTTATTATGACACGCTTCATTATTGTCATATTGCCTTGCTTGATCATGTAGTTGACATCGTATTTGTGGCAAAGCCACCATGCATAATTTATCATACGTGTCACTCTTGATTCATTGCCCATCCCGGTACACCGCCGAAGGCATTTAGATAGAGTCATATTTTGTTCTAGTATCTAGTTGTAATCATTGAGTTGTAAATAAATAGAAGTGTGATGATCATCATTAATAGAGCATTGTCCCAAAAAAAGAGAAATGCCAA
Organism: Aegilops umbellulata; assembly: GCA_032464435.1. Lineage (NCBI taxonomy): Eukaryota > Viridiplantae > Streptophyta > Magnoliopsida > Poales > Poaceae > Aegilops > Aegilops umbellulata. The sequence goes on from CP136058.1 coordinate 360,549,913, forward strand.
ATAAAAAAAAGAGAAAGGCCCCAAACAAAGAAATAAAAGGGGACAATGCTACTATCCTTTTTCCACACTTGTGCTTCAAAGTAGCACCATAACCTTTATGACAGAGAGTCTCTTGTTTTGTCACTTTCATATACTAGTGGGAATTTTTTATTATAGAACTTGGCTTGTATATTCCAACAATGGGCTTCCTCAAATGCCCTAGGTCTTCATGAGTAAGCAAGTTGGATGCACACCCACTTAGTTTCTTTTGTTGATCTTTCATACATTTAAAGCTCTAGTGCATCCGTTGCATGGCAATCCCTACTCCTTACATTGACATAAATTGATGGGCATCTCCCTAGCCCGTTGATTAGCCGCGTCAATGTGAGACTTTCTCCTTTTTTGTCTTCTCCACATAACCCCCATCATCATACTCTATTCCGCCTATAGTGCTATATCCATGGCCCACGCTCATGTATTGCGTGAAAGTTGAAAAAAGTTTGAGATTACTAAAGTATGAAACAATTGCTTAGCTTGTCATCGGGGTTGTGCATGATGAGAGCATTCTTGTGTGACGAAAATGGAGCATGACAAAACTATATGATTTTGTAGGGATGAACTTTCTTTGGCCATGATATTTTGAGAAGACATAATTGCTTAGTTAGTATGCTTGAAGTATTATTATTTTTATGTCAACATTAAACTTTTCTCTTGAATCTTTCGGATCTGAACATTCATGCCACAATAAAGAGAATTACTTAAAAAAATTATGTTAGGTAGCATTCCACATCAAAAATTCTGTTTTATATCATTTACCTACTTGAGGACGAGCAGGAATTAGGCTTGGGGATGCTTGATACGTCTCCAACTTATCTATAATTTTTTATTGTTCCATGCTATTATATTATCTGTTTTGGATGTTTAATGGGCTTTATTATACACTTTTATATTATTTCTGGGACTAACCTATTAACCGAAGGCCCAGTGCAAATTGCTGTTTTTTGCCTATTTCAGTGTTTCATAGAAAAGGAATATCAAACGAAATCCAAATGGAATGAAACCTTCGGGAGAGTGATTTTTGGAACAAACGTGATCCAGGAGAGTTGGAGTGGACGTCAAGAAAGAAGCGAGGAGGCCACGAGGCAGGGAGGCGCGCCTGCCCCCCTGGGCGCGCCCCCACCCTCGTGGGCCCCTCGCAGCTCCACCAACCTACTTCTTCCTCCCATATATACCCATATACCCCGAAAACATCTAGGAGCACCACGAAACCATATTTCCACCGCCGCAACCTTCTGTACCCATGAGATCCCATCCTGGGGCCTTTTCCGGTGCTCCGCTGGAGGGGTAATCTATCATGTAGGGCTTCTACATCAACACCATAGCCTCTCCGATGATGTGTGAGTAGTTTACCACAGACCTTCGGGTCCATAGTTATTAGCTAGAAGGCTTCTTCTGTCTCTTTGGATCCCAATAAAAAGTTCTCCTCGATTCTCTTGGAGATCTATTCGATGTAATTCTTTTTGCGGTGTGTGTGTGGAGATCCGATGAATTGTGGGTTTATGATCAAGATTATCTATGAACAATATTTGGTTCTTCTCTGAATTATTTTATGTATGATTGGTTATCTTTGCAAGTCTCTTCGATTATTATTTTGGTTCGGCCTACTAGATTGATCTTTCTTGCAATGGGATAAGTGCTTAGCTTGGGTTCAATCTTGCGGTGTCCTTTCCCAGTGACAGCTGGGGCAGCAAGGCACGTATTGTATTGTTGCCATCGAGGATAAAAAGATGGGGTTTATATCATATTGCTTGAGTTTATCCCTCTACATCATGTCATCTTGCCTAGTGTTACTTTGTTCTTATGAACTTAATACTCTAGATGCATGCTAGATAGCGGTCGATGTGTGGAGTAATAGTAGTAGATGCAGAATCATTTTGGTCTACTTGTCGCGGACGTGATGCCTATATACATGATCATGCCTAGATATTCTCATAATTATGCACTTTTCTATCAATTGCTCGACAGTAATTTGTTCACCCACCGTAATACTTATGCTATCTTGAGAGAAGCCACTAGTGAAACCTATGGCCCCCGGGTTATTTTCTATCATATAAGTTTCCAACCTATTTTTACTTTGCAATCTTTACTTTCAATCTATATCATAAAAATACAAAAAATTTATCTTATCATCTCTATCAGATCTCACTTTTCCAAGTGGCCGTGAAGGGATTGACAACCCCTTTATCGCGTTGGTTGCAAGGTTCTTATTTGTTTGTGTAGGTACGAGGCGACTTGTGTGTAGTCTCCTACTTGATTGATACCTTGGTTCTAAAAAACTGAGGGAAATACTTACGCTACTTTGCTGCATCACCCTTTCCTCTTCAAGGGAAAAACCAACGCAAGCTCAAGAGGTAGCAAGGCGCAAAAAGCAGAGATCGTCCTGAAGTAGGTGCAATCGCAGCTTCCCTCCAAGAGCCAAAGCCTCGAGACTGCCAATGGCACCATAGCTCCTCCAAGAGCCAAAGCCTCGAGACTGCCAATGGCACCATAGCTCCTCCAAGAGCCAAAGCCTCGAGACTGCCAATGGCACCATAGATGATATGAAGGCAAGGATTGGCACTCTGGAGAGTGCGGCCGAGTCGGCTAGTGTTCGTGAGAAGCAGCTGATGAAGGACTTGGAAAGCGCTAGGACCCTCCGGAAGGATGCGGAGGATAAGCTGGTGAACCAATCCGAGCAGGTTGACCTTTGGATCAAGAGCCTGGTCAACATTTCTGAGTGCCTCTCTGCCCAGGTCGCAACGATGGGCATGGAGGGACCAGTCTTCTCGGTTGGCAGGCATGATGTCCCAAGCATGAAGCTAGGGCTCTTCTTCAACAAGTTGATCGAAGGGTTGAATACCCATGAAGAAGGAAGAGACACCCTTTTCGAAAGCGAGTCTCGAAAGCTTGCCGGCAACACCCTCTTCATGGTCTTGAGCAACCTTGCCTACCGCCACCCCGAACTCAACCTGCTGACGGCTTCAAGAAGCTCCCGGTAGGTGTTGACGTTTCTGCTACTAAGGAGAAGGCTGTCCCCTACACCGACAAGGTGATCTCCGCTCCGAGGGCTACATAAGGCCGCCAAGCACGACCTTGTACCATTCACGTCGTTGTGACGCCCTGTAACAAAAATTATGCATGTCCTGTGTTTATACATTTTATTTGTGCTGAACTGATGTTTAATTAATTCCGAGCGCATGCTATCCCCCTTGTGTTTTATCCATGGATGTTCGTATGCTTAGTTTCTTTTTATGTGTTTTGGTTGCCTGCTAGCAACATGACACCGCGATTGCTGTGAGGAGCGGGTCCTTAGCATCGGCTGGCGAGCACATGTCCCGGCAAGTTTTTTCCTCGGCAGTCCTTGATGCAGCCACCCGCTCCGTGAGCAGGCTCGGAATAGAGCGGGGGCACAGACGATCTGTCAAGGTGCCTGTCGGATTTCGGGTTCCAGCAGACCCTTAAGGTTCGAACTCTGGGGTGCGCGCGGAGATTACGCTTCCTACCTACCTGTACCCCTCCGACTCGCAAGGATCTAAGCTACCAGAAGAACAACACAAGAGACACAGAGTTTATACTGGTTCGGGCCACCGATGTGCTGTAACACCCTACTCCAGTGTCGTGGTGTGGTGGATTGCCTCTTGGGCTGATGATGAACAATACAAGGAAGAACAGCCTCGCGAGGGTCCGTTCTTGGCCGGGGCGATGAACTGCTAGGAGGAGCTCAGTCTTCCTTCTCTCTCTCTCTCTCTCTCTCTCTCTGATCTGATTGCCAATCGATCCCCTCTCGAGTTTCCCCTACCCTGGGGGTGGCTAGTCCTATTTATAGGCAAAGGCCCTGGGCCTCTTCCCAAATATTGAGTGGGAAGGGCGCCAACAATTGGCCAGTTTGAAGGGGAACATCTGGTACACTTATCCTGACTAAAGTTGGTCCTCGCCTGCCAAAGGCTCTGGTGATGACACTGGCTTGAGCTCCACAGTGACTTCCTCCTTGTCGCGGAGCTGGTCTTGGTCTTGTTGCACCGAAATGGGTGCCTTTGCTTGATCCTCCCGCCTGCGCTTGCTCCCTTTGCACCAAAGAGGAAAGGGAGGACACTGCACGGGCTGGCGCCCGCCTGGCGCCCTTGGTTGTCATGGCTTGCATCATGGGCACCTCGTGAGGTACCCCGCCTTGATCTCTCTGCCTCCTCGCGAGCCAGCCTGATGAGGCCGCGCCTGAGGAAGCTCCGTGTCATCCGCCCCGTGAGGCTTGGCCCCTCGCGAGGGTCTTGGGTCTGTGTCGGTGAAGATGGGCCGTGTTGGGCCCCCTTTGAGCCACGCCGCGGGCCGCAGGCAGGCAAGTCTGGGGACCCCCATTCCCAGAACGCCGACAGTAGCCCCCGGGCCCAAGGCGCGCCCAGACTTGGCCGTGCAAGGAGTCGAAAGGGCAAGAGCGAAGCGCCGCGGGCCCTAACAGCCTGCGGCCCTGGGCGCCGCGTGGCGGTTGATTGGACGTGGGCGTCTCCACTTCCCCACGACGCCTCGGCAATTGCGCGGATTGGACAAGTCCTTGTATGCAAAACGGGTCATGATTACCTGCGATCGTGGAGGTCGACGATTGGCCTTCGCCGGCTATAAGTACGGAACGGTGCGCGCCCTTCTAGTCCATCTTTCCTTGCTTCTCCTTCTTCCCGATCCTTGCTCTGTCTTGCTGCGATGGCTCCGATCCGTCAATTCTCGGCGGCAGAGAAGGGAAAGGCCCCCCGAGAGGAACCAGACCCGCTCCCGCCGAAGAAACGGCTCGCCCTCCGCCGTCGGGACGAGGGGACACTTCAGGTGGTGTCGAGGCCATGGGGCGAGCGGGCACCGCCGGGGTTCCCGCTCCCCTTGTATGCCCACATCGAGGGCTCTGACGGGGTGGATGCTGATCGCCACGGGCGGCGCCGTCGTCGGCGCCGACGGGTCACGAAGGTGTGGGTCGTCCCCCCTGGGGTCCACACCGAGGGCTCCTCCGGAGAGTTCGTGTTCCACGCCGCCATGCCTCCTCAGTCTTGGATTCGCCTTCCTCCCTTCTTTGCCTCCATCTTCTCGCAGGGAGAACTCCTGGAACTGTGGCTGCAGCACGCCGGCTGCAGCACCCTTGCGATCGAGGCAGAGGTCGCAGTCGTTGCCCCGGGCGAGGTCTTCATGACTCGTGGCTGGGGAGAAATCGCCCGGGTTTGCAGGACAAGAGGCGCCTTCGTGATCCACTTGGAGTACAACGGTGCCTCGGTGATGTTCTTCAAGGTCTTTGATGCGAACGGGCGCCGGCTGGAGTGCTGCCCCAGGAGAGGTGGTCGGGACCCTGCCACGGCGAGGACCGGGCCCGCCGACCGCCCCTTGGCGGCTCCTCGGGTGACGGAGGCGTCGGAGGATCCAGCGACTCCGGCGAACTCTTCGTGACTCCGGAGACGAGAGACGACAACTACAAGCCCCTGAGCCGGCGCCGCTCCTGGAGCAGGGCAGGCTCGTCTGGTTGTCACCGACTCTGATCTGGATGGGGTTGGCGTCGGTGCTTGACGGCCCACTGTTGATGATGGCGTCTTTTGCAGGGGCGCGTGCAGTTAGCGTCCCTCAAGGATCTGTTCCCTGCCAGGAATCAAAGCCGCGCCCCGCGGGGGCTTGTAAGGTGTTTGTGATCCTGTTTATTAATACAACCCTTGTCGTAGAATTGTGCGAGTTGCTCATTCCGTCTTAGCTCAGTCCTTCCTTTCGAACCTCACAAGGGCTTGGTGCTCTGCGCCGACAGGTCCCAGTCTCAAGGTGGCTTCAGCCGTCGCTGGTATGCCAGGTCGCGATGCCGTGGTCAAGGCCAGGAGGTGAGTGACCCGAGGTCCAGTAAGAGCCCCTGAGTCGCGATGCTCAGGAGGTCCCCTTGGCGCTCAAGCAGCCATCGTTCGGTGAGAAAGGAGAGCGGCGTCGCTAACACGGGATTGCATTAGGTGCGGGGTCAGTGCCACGGTAGCTGGTACTTCCGGGTAGTGACTTATCTCGAGAATCAGGGACCGCTCCCTCGTGTATCGCCGGGTCCGTGCATCGGCAGGCATGAGGTTGTTCGGCGAGGTCCCCGCGTGTCCCTCCCCTCTCGCTTTTGCTCCCCTTTCTGCTCTACGTTCTCGGGTCCCGGCCCTCGAGCGAGTCTCAACCGTCGCTGGTATGCCAGGTCGCGATGCCGTGGTCAAGGCCAGAGGGTGAGGGCTGGAGAGCCGGTAGGAGCCCTGAGTCGCGATGCTCAGGCACCCCCCCTTTAACGTGCAAGCGGTTCGCGCGGTTGAGAGTGAAGGAGGCTCCGCAAGGGCCTCGCCTGACGCAGCTCCTTTAGGGGATCCTGCAGAACTTCATAGAAAGAGCGAGGGCTTGCCATGGCAATTGACAGTCAGCCGTTGGTTGCTTCCAAGGGCCGGTGAGGCACTGAAGGCTTGACGAGGTGGCGCAGTGCGGGGCTGCCGCGGCCATAGCTCAGCCACTCAGGTTTGTCGGCGTTGCAGGGACGGACCCATGCGCAAGCGTCGTGCCATTTTGGGAGCAGCTCCGTCAGTTGGCGTCAGTTGAATGGGCAACTAGGTCAAACACATTAGCCACGAAGGAGTGGATTCATTCAAATAGATGTTGGGAAGGCAGGCGTCACTGGGTCAAGCCCGAGCAACCTGGGGATGATGCTGCCCGAGGGGCGCCCCCAACAAAGTAAACTAATGACATGAAGATAAAAGGGATACATGCTGCAGGGACGGACCCACGCGGCGTGGGAATAATGCAGCCCTGGGGCGCGCTCCCAGCTGGAAATGAAACTTAAAAGATGTCACCTGATGATGTTGAGGACGAACGATTGTTGGTGCAGCAGACTCGGTGGGCTGCAGAAGCCGATCCTCACGAGCCCCCAGGCCCGGGGGCCTCGGGAGGCTCCGGAGGCGCTGGTGGCTCCTCGCGGACCATCTCCATCTCCGCCAAGGATGCGGAACGCCTGGCCTCTTGAGCCTCCATGATGCCCCACATGAGGCGCTGGTACGTGGCAGCCGCGTTCGGCAAGCCGTAAGGCATGCGAACGTAGCTGTGGGGTGGACCTTCGCAGCGCCCCACTCGCGAGGGCCAGAGGCGCTCCAGAGTGGCGACTTGATTGAGCCATGGTATGTCGATGCAGACGCGCAGCCCACCATCCTCGCCTGGATGGGGAGCCACAGCTGGTAGGCGGCGGCAACCTCTCATGACTCTTGACTCCTGTAGCTCTTGAACGGCCTTGCTGACGAGCTCCTGAGGGTCTGGCCCCCCTTGCCTTACTCCTTCTTGAGGGAAACGTGCTTCGAAACACGCCTCCATGTGGTACCCAAGCGCCTCCCTCGTGACCTTAGCCAGGTCGGTGGCCCTCCAGGGGAGAGCCCCCGAGCCCTGCCTGAGGAGGGCGCCAGGCGCGCTTTCCTATGCGATGGAAGGAGGTTCCCCCTGGCACGGGCCTTCAGGGGCCTGCCTCCTGAGGGACCGGGCCAGACGACGTCTTCTTCTTCTTGGGATGGTCTCGGAGAGCCTCCTGCTTCCATGATCCCAGTCTTCCAATGATGCGGCCTGAAAAGCTCGTTCCAGGGAACACACCGCGTCTTTCTATTCACAGGGCACCGTGATGACTCCGCCACTCCCTGGCATCTTGAGGACGTTGTAGCCATGGTGAGTCACGACCATGAACTTGGCTAGCGCCGAGTACCCAAGGATGGCATTGTATGGCAGGCGAATGTGAGCGACGTCGAAGTCGATGAGCTCGGTGCGGTAGTTGTCGCGTGCTCCGAAGGTGACAAGGAGGCGGACCTGCCCGATCGGGACCGTGGAGCCATCAATAACTCCGGAGAAAGGCTTGGTTGGCTGAAGCTGATTGTAGGGCACTTGGAGATTGTTGAATGTTTCCACGGACAGGACGTTGAGCCCTGCCCCGCCATCGATGAGGGTCCTGGTGACCACCACGTTGCTGATGATTGGGGAACAAAGCATCGGGAGGACTCCGGCTGTGGCTGCACACTTGAGCTGATCCGCTGAGCTGAACGTGATGGCGCACGATGACCACCTGAGAGGGCGTGTGGCTTCGAGCTTGGGGAGGACTGCATTCACTTCGTGGGCGAACTGCTTGAAGATGCGCTGAAAGGCTGGGGGTTGAGCTCCGCCCAGGATGCAGGCGATTGCGCGTGGCTCCTGGAAGCCCCCAGCCCCTTCGTCCTGATGGCGGTCCTCGTTTTTCCTTGGCTGAGGCGGCAGTGGAGGGAGGCCTGCGTTACCTTGCGGGCGATCCTCGCGAGGTTGATCCCTCCAGTCTCCCTCGCGAGGCAGGTCTTGCCAGCGGTCCTCGCGAGGTCGATCGCGCCACCCTTGGCGCAGGCCGCGGTCTTCCCAGCGTCCTGCGTTTCTTCATCCTCCTCGACCGTAGCCCCGGTCGACACGGTCGGGGCGACGGCCGATCCTTCCTTCCCGCACGGCTCGGAGCTCTTGGCATTCGTTGGTGTTGTGGGTGTGGAGGTCGTGGTACACACAGTACCGACTGCCCTTGGAAGATTCAGGCTGATCTCTGCCCCGCTTGATGTCCGGTTCTGCCGCGAGCACGGCAACCCCCTTGCGCTTCACATCCTTGGCCTTGGACTTCTTCTCTTCTGGGTCTGCGGCAGGCAGCTCGAGGAGGAAGAGACGCCCTTCCTCAGCCCTGGCGCACTTGGTCGCCAAGTTGAACAGCTCCAAGGAAGTGCACAGGTCTTCATGCATCGCCAGCTCCTCCTTCATCTTGATGTCGCGCACGCCGTCGGAGAAGGCTGAGATGATGACCTCCTCGGACACCCTGGGAATCTTGAGGCGTGCGCTGTTGAAGCGCTGGATGTACTTTTGCAGGGTCTCTCCGGGTTGTTGCTTGATGCGGCGCATGTCGCTCACGGCGGGTGGCCGGTCGCGAGTACCTTGGAAGATGGCGATGAAGCGGGTGCGCATCCTGTCCCAGGATGAGATCGTGCCTGGGGCCAGGTTCAGGAGACAGGTGCGGGCCCCGTCCTTGAGCGCCATGGGGAACCAGTTCGCCATGACCTTCTCGTCTCCGCTGGCAGCTTCGATGCCCAACTCATAGAGCTGGAGGAACTCCGCAGGGTCGGCTGTGCCGTCATAGCGAGGAGGCAAGTCTGGCTTGAACTTGCCGGGCCATGCGATGCTGCGCAGCTCGGTGGTGAAGGCGCGGCAGCCCGCCGTGGCCACGGGAGGCCTTGGGTGACGGAGAGCTTGGTCTTGCAGGTCCCCGCGCACTGCAGCTGGGAGCAGCGCGGGGTCTTGACGTGCGGGAGTAGGAGCGTGGCCGCGACGTGCCGGAGCATGGAGCGCCCAGGTGGCTTCTTGCGGGCGAGGGACTTCTTGGCAGCTCTGCTCTTGCCGCGCTGGTGCCTGGCAGAGCGGGTTCCAGCTAGGGGCCACGCGCCTTGCGGCCGGGGCATCTTCTTGGTGAGGAGGCGGCTGGGGCGCCCCCGGAGCTTCGTTGCCTGCGCGGGGCGGGGTGCGGTGCAGCGGAACGGACGGTGCAGGAGAGCCCCCCGCAGCGCGGACGAGCTCGGCGACGGGGTCGAGCCACTCTTCGTAGACGTCGTCGACGGGACGGTAGCGCAGGAGCTCGTTTGCCGCAATGAGCGCAGCTCGAGCCGCCATGGGTGCGCGGAGCGCGCGGGACGAAGAACCAGCTGGGGTGAGCGAGGGAGTAGCGGTGCGGCCGTCTTGCCGCACGGAAGGATGCTGCGACGACGCTTGCTGCTTGTTCCCCGCCGGGCCGGTGGCGGCGTTGATGGCAGGCGACGGGGAACGGCGAGGACGCCCGCCGACAGGGGCCGTCTGGGCGACGCGGGAAGCGAGAGCGGCTCGGCACTCGGCGCGGGCCCGACGAGCGTCAGACATGGACGCGATGGTCGGAGAAGAACGGGGCGGTGGAAGACGAATTCCGGCGCACCCCTACCTGGCGCGCCAAATGTCGGATTTTGGGTTCCGGCAGACCCTTAAGGTTCGAACTCTGGGGTGCGCGCGGAGATTACACTTCCTACCTACCTGTACCCCTCCGCCTCGCAAGGATCTAAGCTACCAGAAGAACGACACAAGAGACACAGAGTTTATACTGGTTCGGGCCACCGATGTGGTGTAACACCCTACTCCCGTGTGGTGGTGTGGTGGATTGCCTCTTGGGCTGATGATGAACAATACAAGGAAGAACAGCCTCGCGAGGGTCTGTTCTTGGCCGGGGCGATGAACTGCTAGGAGGAGCTCAGTCGTCCTTCTCTCTCTCTCTCTGATCTTATTGCCAATCGATCCCCCTTCGAGTTGCCCCTACCCTGGGGGTGGCTAGTCCTATTTATAGGCAAAGGCCCTGGGCCTCTTCCCAAATATTGAGTGGGAAGGGCGCCAACAATTGGCCAGTTTGAAGGGGAACATCTGGTACACTTATCCTGACTAAAGTTGGTCCTCGCCTGCCAATGGCTCTGGTGATGACGCTGGCTTGGGCTCCACAGTGACTTCCTCCTTGTCGCGGAGCTGGTCTTGGTCTTGTTGCACCGAAATGGGTGCCTTTGCTTGATCCTCCCGCCTGCGCTTGCTCCCTTTGCACCAAAGAGGAAAGGAGGACACTGCGCGGGCTGGCGCCCGCCTGGCGCCCTTGGTCGTCATGGCTTGCATCATGGGCACCTCGTGAGGTACCCCGCCTTGATCTCTCTGCCTCCTCGCGAGCTAGCCTGATGAGGCCGCGCCTGAGGAAGCTCCGTGTCATCCGCCCCGTGAGGCTTGGCCCCTCGCGAGGGTCTTGGGTCTGTGTCGGTGAAGATGGGCCGTGTTGGGCCCCCTTTGAGCCACGCCGTGGGCCGCACGCAGGCAAGTCTGGGGACGCCCGTTCCCAGAACGCCGACAGTGCCATCACACGAAAAGATTTCTTCATATGAAACCCTTTAGTATTCGGGGGATAAGAAAATGCAGACTCTGGATCTATAGAGGAGCAACGATCACGTGGACTTAGCTTTCATCTGTGCTTCCTTCCCCCCTCCAGCCGCAGCCACTCGTCGCGCCCGCATGCCTTCGGAGGATGGCGTCTTGCATATTTCTTTCCAGCTCCCGGCAAGTGCCAGAAGGAATCATATATATCTTATGAGCGACATGACGTGATGCAAGGTAGGACCGATTTCTCTCTTCTCCTCTTTACACTTTTTAACAATCTTATGGCAGCTGTCATAAAAGTCACGCCAACGCGGGCGGCCTTGCTGGAGCATGCTTGCCTGGGCGTTAATCAACGGATTCGCACCGGCGCTCTACTCAGCATTCCCCTTAGCAGGGTGAATGCTGGACAGAGTTTCAAGCGGGCTCATCGACGTTGATGATGCTAAACCCAGTGTAGCTCGATCGTTGATAAGTGAAAGTGGCGGAGAGAGGGACCATGTACCTTATCACCTTGCACCTTCTTCCAAAATGGGTTCACACGGTGACCATGCTGTCTGAACCGTTTGGGACTGTCGTGCCAATGTCATTTCTTGCCTCCGTTGTAGCTGCAGCCGCGGCAGAGAATGATGATGGGAATTGGACAGGGCGGGCGAAGGAACGAGGTCGCTCCCTTCTCGACCCGTTGTGTCGCGTCCTTTCTCGGTGTCATGGATGATGAAGACGTCGATGAAGAAAACGACGATGAAGATGACGCGCTGCTCACACCCTCGGGTTCGCGCAAGCGCCTATCCCCTACCTGGCACGCCAAAGATGTCGTGGTTTAACATGGCCACCTATGGGGCCATCGGCCCCTTGTGGTTCGGCAAGGGGGAAGGGCGTGTTGCACAAAGAGCAGAGACCGTAGAGTAGCATGGCAGCGATGACATGGGCAGTTTTACCCAGGTTCGGGCCGCCGCGAGGCGTAAAATCCTACTCCTGCTTTGGTGGATTGATGAGAGGACTGTGGTGAAGACGCAACACTCAAGCCCGGCAAGATCGCCTCGGGACGAGAGCAGCTACGCGCTTATGAGTGTACAAGGGTACGAATCCTTTCCAAGGTTGCCATGAACCTCCTTTTATAGGTCAAGGGGTTACCACAATGGCAAAACAGTCATTATCCTGTGATTACATAGCCACAGTGATATCATACCTACCTCTGCAGACGGGACAAGGTGCATTAAATGCACCGTTTAGTGTCACGTCATTGAAGCGGCCCGACAAGCCTTGTCGTGCTCTACTGCCACCTCCTCGCCTGCCTGCGTAACACGCCTGTGGACGGGTGTCACTTAGGGGTGACTTTCCTCAGAAGTGTCCGCTGATGACCCACAAGTATAGGGGATCAATTGTAGCTCTTTTCGATAAGTAAGAGTACCGAACCCAACGAGGAGCATAAGGAAATGACAAGTAGTTTTCAGTAAGGTAACGTCTGCAAGTGCTGAAATTGTAAGTAGCGGGTAGTTTGATAGCAAGATAATTTGTAACGAGCAAGTAATGATAGTAGTAACCAATATGCAGCAAGGTAGCCCAATCCTTTTGAGGCAAAGGACAGGCCAAAATGGTCTCTTATGATTAGCAAAGTGTTCTTGAGGGTACACGGTAATTTCATCTAGTCACTTTCATCATGTTGGTTTTATTTGTGTTCACTACTTTGATAATTTGATATGTGGGTGGACCGGTGCTTAGGTGCTGTTCTTACTTGAACAAACCTCCTACTTATGATTAACCCTCCCGCAAGCATCCGCAACTACGAGAAAAGTATTAAGAATAAATTCTAACCATAGCATTAAACTTTTGGATCCAATCGGTCCCTTATGAAATAGCGCATAAACTGGGGTTTAAGCTTCTGTCACTCTCGCAACCCACCATCTAATCGCTACTCCACAATGCATTCCCTGAGGCCCAAATATGTTGAATTGTCATGTAGTTGATGTTCACATGACACCACTAAGGGAATCACAACATACATACTATCAAAATATCGAACCCATATCAAGTTCACATGATTACTTGCAACATTATTTCTCCCGTGACCTCAAGAACAAAAGTAACTACTCACAAATGATAAACATGTTCATGATCAGAGTATTATTAAATAGCATAATGGATCTGAACATATAATCTTCCACCAAATAAACCATATAGTAATCAACTACAAGATGCAATCAACACTACTAGTCACCCACAAGCACCAATCTATAGTTTTGGTAACAAGATTTTACACAAGAGATGAACTAGGGTTTGAGATGAGATGGTGTTGTTGAAGATGTTGATGGAGATTGCCCTCCCCAAGATGAGAGAGTTGTTGGTGATGATGATGATTGTTGGGGATATACCCCGCGGTATGACCCGGCCGGAATGATAACCCGGCTGGGACTTGGTAAACCGGCAGAGAGTTAAGATAGATGGTTAAGGCAGACAGTTAAGACAGATGGTAAACCAGCAGGTGGTAAACCGGCAGACAGTTAAACCAGATGGTAAACCGGTAGACAGTTAAACCAGATTATAAACCGGCGGACAGTCATAACCCAGCAGACAGAGTCGCCTAGGGTTAATAAGCCCGAGACGTTAAGAAGCCCAAGATGTTAAGAAGCCCATGAAGAGAAGTCAGAATAGTTTAAGTCTTAGTCCGAGATGGACTTTACATGTAACCCGCCCCTTCAACTTATATAAGGAGGGGTAGGGCACCCCAAGAAGGGAGAGGAAATAATATCTAAGGCTAGATACAATAAAGGGGAGCCGGCTTATGCGGCGACTCCCTAATGATCATAATGAGACCTAGCCACAAACATCATGTAGGGTTGTTACCGGATGATGTTTCCCGGGGCCCGAAGCTGTCTAAACTCTTGTATTGTGTTGCGTCTCTTGATTCCGATCAACCCCTCTCAAGCTACCACATAGACACGTTGGCCTCACGACTAAGTCCTCACACTAGGACATCTGTCGTGACAAATCCATGCCAGCTGGCGCCCACCGTGGGGCTGCGTACGGTCGTGTTTAGTTCTTGGAGGGATCTCTCATATGGATCGAGAAGCTCGCGGTTGACTAGATAAAGAAGAAAAAGAGGCATGCAGGATAACCCGGCATAGGGTAACTTTGGGCCAGAGCCGGCAAAGTTCATCGTTGAATCGTGACTAACTTTTGGAGCGGATAGTACGAGGTTAAAGTTCAAAAAGAGTTAGGGTTGTTGCGCTTATGTGCGTCCGCTGCCGCCGTCCTACGATCCGCCGAGTCCAAGTCGAAAGAAATTTTGACTACATCGCTGCAAGTCCCAAGGAATTCCATAGCGACGATGTCAGACAAAATCGAAAGCGTTTCATTGCTATTACTTTTTATGGGAAGACAAGGTTGAACCATCAGACCAAAAGAAAGCACTAGTCCAAACTAATTCCATCTCTAGCAAATCAATCACAGGCTGATGTCATCGGCCGCCCGTGCCGCAGTTCCAAGCTAAACCCGCTACTCCACGCCACGTGATCTACTGAGATGCCGCCTTACTACTGTCATTACAAGCAACTACAGGACCAAGTTCCCGAGGAGAAAAATCTGTTTGTTGTGGCCGCTGTTCTACACGCAAAGGGAAACCATCGAAAATTCAATCTCCACGCGCACCCCAGAGTTCGAACCTTAAGGGTCTGCCGGAACCCCGTGAATCCGACATTTGGCGCGCCAGGTAGGGGTGCGCCGGAATCTGTCTGCCACCGCTCCGCTCTCCTCCGACCACCGCATCCATATCTGACGCTCGTCGGGCCCGTGCCGAGCGCTGGGCCGCCATCGCTTCCCGCGCCATCCAGACGGCCCCCGTCGGTGGGCGTCCTCGTTGTTCCCCGTCGCCCGCCGTCAACGCCGCCACCAGCCCGGCAGGGAACGAGCAGCAAGCATCCTCTCAGCACCCGTCCGTGCGGCGGGATGGCCGCACCGCCACTCTGTCGCTCACCCCGGCCGGTTCTTCGTCGCACATGCTTCGCGCGCCCTTGGAGGCTCGGGCTGCGCTCATCGCGGCGAACGTGCTCCTACGCTACTGCCCTGTCGACGACGTCTACGAGGAGTGGCTCGACCGCGTCACCGAGCTCGTCCGCGCCGCAGGGGGCTCTCCCGCGCCTTCCGCACCGCTGCGCCGCACTCCGCCCCGCATGGGCAATGAAGCCCCGGGGGCATTCCAGCCGCCTCCTTTCCAAGAAGATGCCATGGCCCCAAGGCGCGCAGCACCTGGGCGGAACCCGCTCCTTCATGCGCCGGCCCAGCAGGAACGGAGCTGCCAAGAAGTTCCGCGGCCGCAAGAGGCAGCCCGGGCGCTCCCAGCCCCGGCTCGATGAGACCCCGCTCCGGCTCCGGCACGTCAAGACCCCGCACTGCTCCCAGCTGCAGCGTAAGGGGACCCGCAAGGCCAAGCTCTCCCTCAACCAAAACCTCTCGCGGTCACCGCTGGCTGCCGCGCCTACACCGCCGAGTTGCGAGGAGTCACATGGCCCGGCAAGTTCAAGCCGGACCTGCCTCCTCGCTACGACGGCACAACTGATCCCACGGAGTTCCTCCAGCTCTACGAGCTGGGAATCGAAGCTGCTAGCAGGGATGAAAAGGTCATGGCGAACTGGTTCCCCATGGCGCTGAAGGAAGGTGCTCGCACTTGGCTCCTGAACCTGGCCCCAGGCACGATATCCTCCTGGGACCAGATGCGTACGCGCTTCATCGCCAACTTCCAAGGTACCGGCGACCGGCCTCCCGCCGTGAGCGACATGCGGCGCATCAAGCATCAACCTGGAGAGACCCTGCAAAAGTACATCCAGCGCTTCAACAGTGCGCGCCTCAAGATCCCCAGGGTGTCCGAGGAAGCCATCATCTCGGCCTTCTCTGACGGCGTGCGCGACGTCAAGATGAAGGAAGAGTTGGCGATGCATGAAGACCTCTGCACCTCCCTGGAGCTGTTCAACCTGGCGACCAAGTGCGCCAGAGCTGACGAGGGACGCCTCTCCCTCCTCGAGCTGCCCGCCGCAGACCTAGAAGAGAAGAAGCCCAAGGCCAAGGACGTGAAGCGCAAGGGGGCTGCCATGCTCGCGGCAGAGCCGGACACCAAGCGAGGCAAGGATCTGCCTGAATCCTCCAGGGGCAGCCGGTACTGTGTGTACCACGACCACCACACCCACAACACCAATGAATGCCAAGAACTCCGCGCCATGCGAGAAGGAAGAGTCGGCCGACGCCCTGACCGTGCTGACCGGGGCTACGGCCGAGGAGGAGGAAGGAACTCGGGACGCTGGGAAGATCATGGCCCACGTCAAGGCTGGCGTGACCAACCTCGTGAGGACCGCTGGCGTGACCAGCCTCGCGAGGGGGACTAGAGGGATCAGCCTCGTGAGGATCGCCCTCATGGCCATCCAGGCCTACCACCGTTGCCGCCTCAGCCAAGAAGGAATGAAGACCGCCACCAAGACGAGGGGGTTGGGGGCTTCCAGGAGCCTCGCGCCATCGCCTGCATCCTGGGCGGAGCTCAAGCCCTAGCCTCTCAATGTATCTTCAAGCAGTTTGCTCGCGAAGTGAATGCAGTTCTCCCCAAGCTCGAAGCAACGCGTCTCCTCAGATGGTCGGCCTGCACCATCACGTTCAGCTCAGCAGACCAGCTCAAGTGCGCAGCCACAGCCGGAGTCCTCCCAATGCTTTATTCCCCAGTCATCAGCAATGTTCTGGTCACCAGGACCCTCATCGACGGAGGGGCAGGGCTCAATGTCTTGTCTGTGAAAACATTCAACAGCCTCCAAGTGCCCTATGACCAGCTTCAGCCAACCAAGCCTTTCTCCGGAGTCACCGACGGTTCCACGGTCCCGATCGGGCAGGTTCGCCTCCCAGTCACCTTCGGCACCTATGACAACTACCGCACCGAGCTCATCGACTTTGACGTCGCCCATATCCGCCTGCCGTACAACGCCATCCTCGGGTACCCGGCGCTGGCTAAGTTCATGGCCGTGACTCACCATGGCTACAACGTCCTCAAGATGCCAGGAAGCGGCAGCGTCATTATGGTGCCATGTTAGGATAAGGATGCAGTGTGTGCCCTGGAGCGAGCCTTTCAGGCCGCGTCACTTGAAGACCCAGATCGCGGAAGCAGGAGGCTTCCTGAGACCACCCCCAAGAACAAGAAGACAACGTCAGGCTCAGCCCCTCAGGAGGCATGCCCTTCGAGGCCCGCGTCTGCCCAGGGGGACCCTCCTTCAACCGCATAGGAAAGCGCGCCCGGCGCCCTCCTCAGGCAGGGCTCGGGGGCTCTCACCTGGAGGGCCACCAACCTCGCCAAGGTCATGAGGGAGGCGCTGGGGCACCATGTGGAGGCGTGTTTCGAGGCACGCTTCCCTCGAAAGGAAGCCAGGGAAGGAAGGTCGGACCAGCAGGAGTTTGTTAGCAAGGACATTCAAGAACTACAGGAGTCAAGGATCATGAGAGGTTGTCGTCGCCCACCCGTTGTGGCTCCCCATCCAGGCGAGGATGGTGGGCTGCGCGTCTGCGTCGACGTACCAGGGCTCAATCAGATCGCCACGGCGGAGCGCCTCTGGCCCTCACAAGTGGGGCGCTGCGGAGGACCACCCCACAGCTACGTACGCATGCCTTATGGCCTGCCGAGCGTGGTTGCGGCGTACCAGCGCATCATGAGGAGCATCTTGGAGGCGCAAGAAGACAGACGTTCCACAGCCCTGGCGGAGATGGAGGCTACTCACGAGGAACCACCAGTGCCTCCAGAGCCTCCCGAGGACCCTGGGCCTGGGGGCTCATGAGGATCGGCTTCCGCAGCCCACCGAGTCTGCTGCACCAACGCCACCGCCCCAACGACATCTTCAGGTGACATCTTCCAAGTTTCATTCCCAGCTGGGAGCACCCTCCCAGGGTTGCGTCATTCCCAGGCCGCGTGGGTCCGTCCCTGTGGCATGTATCCCTTTTTATCTTTTCAGTTGCTAGCTTGCTTTGCTGGGGGCGCCCCTCGGGCTGCATCATCCCTAGGCCACTCGGGCAAGGCCCAGCGGCATGTATCCCTTCCGCATTTATTTCCAATTATGCATCATGCTTGATTACTCGATGCCGCCCGCGGCACCTCTTCTTCTTCATGTCGACCACTTGCACGTTAAAGGGGGGGTGCCTGAGCATCGCGACTCAGGGCTCTTACTGGCTCTCCAGCCCTCACCCTCTAGCCTTGTCCACGGCATCGCGACCTGGCATACCAGCGACGGCTGAGACAAGCACGAGGGCCGGGACCCGAGGATGTAGAGTGCCGGCATCTAACCAGATTTTGCAGGAACACATCTCAAGATACGGCCCAGTGCCAGGCGCAACCCGCCTAGAGGTAGGGCCTCGTGAGTCCCGCGCTGGCTCACGGGTGCCCAGATACACCTCACCTAGCTCTACCGTGCCAGCCACGTGTCAGGGCGGGGCTGTACACGCCCCCTCCCACATACCAGTGGAAGCACCATGCTCCGCGCTGGCTAACGACACTGCCGAGGAGCGGCTATGCCCGTACACATACGGAAGCGCTATGCTCCATGCTGGTGATAAACAACTAAGGGTGGCCTCCGGGCCGCATTAACCTCAGGGAGCCCCGAGCTCAGTGGCCGGCCTCATCGCAACGCCTCCCCCGGGAGCGCCGCGCGAGGGGGCTGGGCACGGGGGCTACGACTGGGTCACGCCCAGCCATACGCCCCAGCCAGGCCCCTCGGGCCTGGTTCGTCGCGCGTCTCTCCCCGAGCGGAGCCATGGTACGAAGGCCGTTTGCGCGTCAAGGGGGACTCCTAAGCATCGCGACTCAGGAGCCTAACTGGCTCCGTAGCCCCTCACTCCTTAGTTCCGAAAGGCTATGCTGGGTGAGGTATGCGCGGGGTCGGGCTCTGCAGACGTAGAACGGTAGCCCCGCCTGCATTTCATCTCGTCACCTGCTGTTCGCGCGTCAAGGGGGACTCCTGAGCATCGCGACTCAGGAGCCTAACTGGCTCCGTAGCCCCTCACTCCTTAGTTCCGAAAGGCTATGCTGGGTGAGGTACGCGCGGGGTCGGGCTCTACAGACGTAGAATGGAAACGCACCTACATCGCGCTTCCCTACTTGTTGTTCGTGCGCTAAGGGGGACTCCTGAGCATCGCGACTCAGGAGCCTAACTTGTCACGTGGCCCCTCATTCCTTTGGTCCCATCCTGGTTTCCGGTCGGTGCTGATGCTGGGTGAGGCATGCGCGTGGCCGGGCCCTGCCGGCGTAGAACATAAGCAAGTAGGGAAGAGGAACATAAAAATTCAAGGAACTTAAAAGTGAATATTACAACCCATACTATCGCCTTGGTACCAAACGCAAATTTAAATGCCTCCTCGAGGCGTCACGCATGTGCAGGAATCAAAAGAAGGACAGGAACGATAGCGGAGTCACTTGTCGGCAGTGGAGTCGCGTGGAGTGGCTTCACCTTGTGGGGTAGTAGAGCCGGCAGCGTCTCGCTTCGGCTTGGTGCTGAAGGCCCGGAACTTCCCTAGCAGCGCCTTTGTGCGCCCCTTCACGGCCTCGACAGCAGCAGCGGCTCCCTCGCCGCTCACCGGCTCCAGCAGGCTGTCAAGGTCGGCGCTGGGGTCACGGAGGTAGGCATGGGCGAAGACCCGCGTCAGCGCGACGGAATACAGGACACGCGCCTCGGCTTCGGCCGTGGGGACGAGTCCGAGGGCGACATCTCGAAGAGCCTTCACCAAGAAGGAAAGCAATTTGGCGGGGCCGTCCCCGTCGCCAGCCAGCGGGCCATCCAGGCCACTCTCGTAAAGCGTCTTCAGTGAAGCGCGGGCATCCTTCTCCATGTCTGCGAAGGCCACGCGATCCTCAGCAAGGACCCTGGCCTTGGCGTCCAGCTCAGCCTTCGTCGTCTCCAGCTCCCTCTTCAACGCACCTAGGTGGTCGCGGCACTTCTTGAGCTTCGCCACCCGGTCCTCGAGCGCCGCCTCGCGAGCCTTCACCCCCTTCTCCTGCTCTTGGTGAAGGCGGGTCTCCTCTGCAAGCTGATCACGAAGGCCTTGCGACTCGTCCTCCAGCTCCTTGCAGCGGCCGCGGATGCCAACCGCCTCTCCCAGGGCCGCGTCACGGGCAGCCTTCGCCTCGAGGGTAGCCTCCCTCTCCTCGTCACAGGCCGTCGAGGCCTGAACCAGCGCTGCCCGGATCGAGGCGTCGGAGCAAATCCACCCCGAGGCCAGCTTCAGGCGCCCAACCACCAGGCGAGGGTTGGCGCCTAGAAGATCCTGCCGCAGCCGATCTAGCCGAGCAACAGCTCGCTCCAGGATGGAAGAAGAAGGCGGAGAAGCATCAGGGCGCTTCAAGGCAGCAGGAGGAGTCGCGGAACCAGCAGCCGGCGGAACGGGAGGAAAAGGTAGCGGCGGCGAGGCTGCAGTATCCCGAGACGGAGTCCGCTGCGCCTCCCCAGCCGTAGCAGCAGCACAAAGGGCACCTCTGGGGTCGACCGAGCCATGGGGGCTGCGGCCCCAGCCAGATCAGCCAAGCCCCGCAAGGGCGAGTGGGCTGGAGGAGCCTGTGCATCGCGGTCGCCCTCCCCTGCAGGTGGAGGTGTCGCCGCAGCTGGGGCCTCAGGAGCCCCCTTCAGCTTCTTCGCCACGGGCGCTAGCCTGCTCAGGAGAAGTAATCGTCAAGCCTCGTCAGCGGAACAAGAAACCAAAGATCAAGCACTTACAGGTCGTCGCAAGAAAGCTCCAGCGGTCTCCTGCCAAACTTGAAGCCGGAGAGCCGGCTGGAGGGGTCGACCTCGGAAGCAAAAGGCGCGTCAGCGGTTCACCCCGGAGTCAGGGCGGACCCGCGGGGGATCAACCCGGTCCTGCCCTTCTTCGGGACCGGGGGCGAGCTCCCGCTGCCTAGCACGTCGTCGTCATCATCATCATCACTCAGCGAAAGGCGGAGAGCGCGGGGCTTGTGCTGGAACGGGGGAGCCCTGGACTCTCCGTCAGACGCCTCGGAGTCGGGGCCTGCCTCCTGCTCCTCCTCGCCCCCGTTTCCGCTGGAGTCGCCGGAAGACACATTCACCAGGTCCTCGGGAGCCACCACGGGCACGAGCCCGTCCCCGTTGAAGACGGGCATGGACTCCACCACTTGCTCCCAATCATCGCGGAGGAACAGGGGCGAAGGCGCGCCCTCCAGCCTTGCTGCCTCGCCCTCGACCAGGGACTGGAGAACCGCAGTCACGTCCTCCTCGCCCACGGCTGCGGGGCTCGGGTGAGGCCTCCACATCGGGGGAGAGTACTGCCGAAGCGGAGCCAACTGGTGCTCCAGGAACTCCCTCAGCAACGACGCCCCGGTCAGCTTCGCCGTCGCCATGTTAGCTGGCTTCAGATCGGCGTCCATCTTCGCCAGCATCGACTTCGCGCGGGGATCCGTGAGCTCCGCCCGGCACCAGTCTTCCGAGCTCACGGCCGGCTCCGTGGGAAGGGCCAACCGAGGGTCGACGCACCCGGCGTCAACCAATACCCACTTGCTCCGGAAGCCCTCGATCCTCTTCCCTGGATTCGAGATGGCCATGGAGCTGCCGCACGCGACGAAGACCGCGCACGCAGAAGGAGAACCTTTGGAGGTCTGGAGGTAGAAGTAGTGGCGCAGCAGGGCCACTGGAGGCTGCACCCCCACATGCGCCTCGCAATAGTAGGCGAAGATCGCCAGGAGAAGGACGGAGTTGGGGTGGAGATGCAAAGCTTGCAAGTTGTAATGGCGGAGGACGGCGTGAAAGAACTCAGAGAAAGGAGGCACTAGGCCCGCTGCAATGGAGCTCACGAAGAAAGGATAGAAGGTGCTCCCTTGGCCTTCAGGGGCATCAGAGCCGACCTTGAACATCTGCGCCCCGTCAATGCCCTGCGCCGCAGCCATACGGTGCAGTAGGGCGAGGCTCACCTTCGACACGTTGGGCAAATCCAAAGCAGGCGAGAACCAAGCTACGGCCGGGGCTCGGTGAGGTGCCATGGCTACCTGGGTCGAGCGAGTGGAGCAGATCTGGAAGCTTGGAGGAAGGAAGGAGAAGCGCAAGAAAGGGGATCTGGGCAGCGGATGAAGAAGGAGAAGAACAAAACCCGAGCAGATGCCACGCCTTTAGTATCCTGCGCAGTTGCAAAAGCGCCCACGTCCAATCAACCGCCACGCGGTGCCCAAGGCCGCAGGCTGTTAGGGCCCGCGGCGCTTCGCCCTTGCCCTTTCGCCTCTCGGCACGGCCAAGTCCGTGCGCGCCTTGGGCCCGGGGGCTACTGTCGGCGTTCTGGGAACGGGGGTCCCCAGACTTTCCTGCCTGCATCCTGCGGCGTGGCTCAAATGGGGGCCCAGCGTGGCCCATCTTCATCAGCACAAGGTTCAAGACCCTCGCGAGGGGCCAAGCCTCGCGAGGCGGACGACACGGCGCTTCCTCAAGCACGGCCTCCTTAGGCTGGATCGCGAGGAGGCGGAGAGATCAAGGCGGGTACCTCACGAGGTGCCCCTGATGCAAGCCATGACGACCAAGGGCGCCAGGCGGGCGCCAGCCCGCGCAGCGCCCCCCCCCCT
Source organism: Aegilops umbellulata (assembly GCA_032464435.1). Taxonomy (NCBI): domain Eukaryota; kingdom Viridiplantae; phylum Streptophyta; class Magnoliopsida; order Poales; family Poaceae; genus Aegilops; species Aegilops umbellulata. Next base: position 360,572,426 of record CP136058.1, read on the forward strand.
TTCCTCTTTGGTGCAAAGGGGGCAAGCGCAGGCGAGAGGATCAAGCAAAGGCACCCATTTCGGTGCAACGAGACCAAGACCAGTCCAACGGTGGAAGGAGGTCACCATGGAGCCCAGGACGGCGTCAACACAAGGCCTTTGGCAGGCGAAGACCAACTTTAGTCAGGCTAAGTGTACCAGATGTTCCCCTTCAAATTGGCCAATTGTTGGCGCCCTTCCCGCTCAATATTTGGGAAGAGGCCCAGGGCCTTCGCCTATAAATAGGACTAGCCACCCACAGGATAGGGGGGGCGAGAACGATCGAGGATCTAAAGGAATCCAACATCGAGAGAGAAAGAGAAGGGCGATCGAACTCCCCCTAGCAGTTCATCCCCTAGCCAAGAACTGACCCTCGCGAGGTCGTTCTTCCCTATAACTGTTCTTCCTCATCAGCCCAACAGGCAATCCACCGCACCACACTGGAGTAGGGTATTACACAACAATGGTGGCCCGAACCAGTATAAACCTTGTGTCTCTTGTGTTGTTCTTGCAGTAGTTAGATCTTTGCGAGACGGAGAGGTAGAGGGCACGATATCCGCGCGCACCCCAGAGTTCGAACCTTAAGGGTCTGCCGGAACCCCGTGAATCCGACAGGGGCTACTGTCGGCGTTCTGGGAACGGGGGTCCCCAGACTTGCCTGCCTGCGGCCTGCGGCGTGGCTCAAAGGGGGCCCAGCGCGGCCCATCTTCATCAACACAAGACCCAAGACCCTCGCGAGTGGCCGAGCCTCGCGGGGCGGATGACACGGTGCTTCCTCAGGCACGGCCTCGTCAGGTAGGCTCACGAGGAGGCGGAGAGATCAAGGCGGGGTACCTCGCGAGGTGCCCATGACGCAAGCCATGACGACCAAGGGTGCCAGGCGGGCGCCAGCCTGCGCTGTGTCCTCCCTTTCCTCTTTGGTGCAAAGGGGGCAAGCGCAGGCGAGAGGATCAAGCAAAGGCATCCATTTCGGGGCAACGAGACCAAGACCAGTCCAGCTGTGGGAAGGAGGTCATCGTGGAGCCCAGAACGGCGTCACCATAGGGCCTTTGGCAGGCGAGGACCAACTTTAGTCAGGATAAGTGTACCCGATGTTCCCCTTCGAATTGGCCAATTGTTGGCGCCCTTCCCGCTCAATATTTGGGAAGAGGCCCAGGGCCTTTGCCTATAAATAGTACTAGCCACACCTAGGGTAGAGGGGGACAATCGGAAAGAGAAGAGTCGGAAGGGACGAACACACACACACACACACACAGAGAGAGAGAGAGAGAGAGAGAGACGGGCGGCCGAACTCCCATAGCAGTTCGTCATCCCAGCTAAGAACAGGCCCTCGTGAGGCTGTTCTTCCTTGTATTGTTCATTATCATCAGCCCAAGAGGCAATCCACCCACCACACTGGAGTAGGGTATTACACCACAACGGTGGCCCGAACCAGTATAAACCCTGTGTCTTTTGTGTTGTTCTTTCAGTAGTTAGATCTTTGCGGGATGGAGAGGTAGAGGGCATAATCTCCGCGCGCACCCCAGAGTTCGAACCTTAAGGGTCTGCCGGAACCCGAAATCTGACACTGAGGGTGCTGCACCACCTCCCACAGATATGGGTTGATGACGTTCTTGAAGAACTTGTCCTTGGAGGAGCTTGAAGAGGCCATGGTAGATGGGATCTGATAGAAAACAACAAGGAAAAACAGAACAGAGGATTTTCTTCGCGATAGGTGGTTAGCTGGTTCGGGAAGTATATATAGATTTTTAATCTTGGAGGATAAGCATACGGGAGAAAAACAGAGTACAGAAGGTGTCCCAGGTGGGCACAACCCACCTGGGCGCGCCAGGCAAGCCTGGCGGGCCCTGGTGTCTTGTGCGCACCAGGGGACTCTTTCTCGGAGTTTCTTTGTTTCCAAAACTGATAAAAAATATTTCCGGGATTTTTCGGAGTCCGTTTACTTACCGTATCACATACCTCCTTATTTTCAAGATTCTGAAGTGTTTCAGAAGGACTCTTTTATGTGTTCTTCCGGTGTCAAAGCTAGGATAACATTACTTTCAACATTAATAGGCGTACCTGAGATATAATGCTTTATTTGTTGCCCATTGACAACCTTCGGGTTAGTACCTTTGGAATTATTTATTTTGATGGCTCCAGACCGGTAAACCTCCTTGATGACATATGGGCCTTCCCATTTTGAGAGGAGCTTTCCTGCAAAAAATCTAAAATGAGAGTTGTACGAAAGAACATATCCTCCGACTTTAAACTCATGCTTTTGGATTCTTTTGTCATGCCATCTTTTAACTTTTTCTTTGAATAACTTTGCATTTTCATAAGCTTGGGTTTTCCATTCATCTAAAAAGCTAATATAAAATAACCTCTTTTCACCAGCAAGTTTGAAATCATAGTTGAGCTCTTTAACTGCCCAATATGCTTTATGTTCTAACTCAAGAGGCAAATGACAAGCTTTTCCATAAGCCATTTTATAAGGAGACATACCCATAGGATTTCTATACGCTGTTCTATAAGCCCAAAATGCACCATCTAATTTCTTAGACCAATTCTTCCTAGACCTATTAACAGTCTTTTGCAAAATTAATTTTATTTCTCTATTGCTAAGTTCAACTTGACCACTAGACTGAGGATGATAGGGTGATGCAATTCTATGGTTAACATCATATTTAGCAAGCATTTTACGGAAAACACCATGAATAAAGTGTGAACCACCATCAATCATTAAATATCTAGGTACTCCAAACCTTGGGAAAATAACTTCCTTAAGCATTTTAATAGAGGTGTTGTGATTAGCACTACTGGTTGGAATAGCTTCTACCCATTTAGTAACATAATCAACAGCAACCAAAATATGTGTATACTCATTAGAGAAAGGAAAAGGTCCCATGTAATCAAATCCCCAAACATCAAATGGTTCAACAACAAGTGAATAATTCATAGGCATTTCTTGACGCTTACCGATATTACCTGTCCTTTGACATTCATCACAAGATGAGACAAACTTACGTGCATCCTTGAAGAGAGTATGCCAATAAAATCCAGATTGCAATACCTTATGAGCAGCTCTATCTCCAGCATGATGCCCTCCATAAGCCTGAGAGTGACATTTCTGTAGGATTTGTCCCTGTTTATGCTCAGGTACACAATGTCTAATAATACCATCTACTCCTTTTTATAAAGATGTGGGTCATCCCAAAAGTAATGTCTTAAATCATAGAAGAATTTTTTCTTTTGTTGGTATGTAAAGCTAGGTGGTAAATATTTAGCAACAATGTAATTAGCACAGTCAGCATACCAAGGAGTACTATTAGCAACATGTATTGCAGCTAACTGCTCATCAGGAAAACTATTATCAATAGGTAGTGGGTCATCAAGCACATTTTCAAGCCTATACAAGTTATCAGCTACGGGGTTCTCAACTCCTTTTCTTTCAATGATATGTAAATCAAATTCCTGTAACACGAGAACCCAAAGAATAAGTCTAGGTTTAGCATCTTTCTTTTCCATAAGATATTTAATAGCAGCATGGTCTGTGTGAACAGTTACTTTGGAATCAACAATATAAGGTCTAAATTTATCACAAGCAAACACCACTGCTAAGAATTCTTTTTCAGTAGTAGCATAATTTCTTTGAGCACTGTCTAGAGTTTTACTAGCATAATGAATAACATTCAGTTTCTTATCAACTCTTTATCCTAGAACAGCACCAACAACATAATCACTAGCATCACACATAGTTTCAAAAAGCAAGTTCCATTCAGGTGGTTGAACAATAGGTGCAGATATTAAGGCTTTCTTGAGTGTTTCAAAGGCTTCAAGACAATCATCATCAAAAACAAAAGGAATATCCTTTTGCAAAAGATTAGTTAGAGGCCCAGAAATTTTAGAAAAGTCTTTGATAAATCTCCTATAGAAACCAGCATGACCTAGGAAACTATGAATACCCAAAATAAATAATGAGGATCATCTCCATACCATTTTGCATTTCTCGACAAATATAATCTGTTACCCAATGTGAGTTTTTTCTATTTTGACTTACTCCCCCGCCACGAGCGAACGGGAATGGATAAGAGGCTTGTGGGATTGACGTGATAGGGTAGGGTTGGCAGCAATTGATCATGATCAAATTTGTAAGCCCACTTGGATATTGAGCATTTACCCATAAGAATAGGATTATTTTCAATGAGTGGACCCTTTATTTTTTTCTTTTTTTTTAGAAATCCTAATTATTGTTGATTATGGATTGAAGATGCCATTCGTTTGATGAGAAATAAAAAGGGAATATTACTCTCGTCAGACTTGAACTTAACGAAAAGTTGCAAATAGCATAAGGGGAAGGTCCCATTACAAAATTGTAAATTTCGAAATGATTTCTAATCTATTGAGTTAAATTCCATTTTTTTTTACTACACTACATATGTTGGTAAAGCATTTACCTAAGTCTAGGACATGGAATTTTCTCAATGGCATCAACCTTAGCTTGGTCCACTTCAATACCTCTTTCAGAAATTTTATGACCCAACACAATGCCTTCATTAACCACAAAGTGGCACTTCTCCCAGTTCAATACTAGATTTGTTTGTTCACATCTCTGCAAAACTCGCTCAAGATTGCTTAAAAAATCATCAAAAGACTTCCCATAAATAGAAAAATCATCCATGAAAACCTCAACAATCTTTTCACAAAAGTCAAAAAATATAGCAGTCATACATCTTTGAAAGGTAGCAGGTGCATTACATAAACCAAAAGGCATACGTCTATAAGCATAAGTTCCAAAAGGACAAGTAAAAGTGGTCTTTTCTTGATCAGGTTGAGAAACAGGTATATGTGAGAAGCCAGAGTACCCATCTAGGAAGCAAAAGTGTGTGTGCTTAGATAATCTTTCAAGCATTTGATCAATAAAAGGCAAAGGGTAATGTTCTTTTCTAGTTGCTTTGTTTAATTTTCTATAATCAATTACCTTCTATAGCCTGTAACAATTCTTTGTGGAATAAGCGCATTCTTATCATTAGGAACAACAGTTATACCTCCTTTCTTAGGGACACAATGAATAGGACTTACCCATTGAGGGAGTCCTGGATTAGGGGGTGTCCGGACAGCCGGACTATAACCTTTGGCCGGACTATTGGACTATGAAGATACAAGATTGAAGACTTCGTCCCGTGTCCGGATGGGACTCTCCTCGGCATGGATGGCAAGCTTGGCGATACGGATATGTAGATCTCCTTCCTTGTAACCGACTCTCTATAACCCTAGCCCCCTCCGGTGTCTATATAAACCAGAGGGTTTAGTCCATAGGACAGAATAACAACGATCATACCATAGGCTAGCTTCTAGGGTTTAGCCTCTCTGATCTCGTGGTAGATCAACTCTTGTACTACCCATATCATCAATATTAATCAAGCAGGAGTAGGGTTTTACCTCCATCGAGAGGGCCCGAACCTGGGTAAAAACATCGTGTCCCTTGCCTCCTGTTACCATCTGCCTTGACGCACAGTTCGGGACCCCTTACCCAAGATCCACCGGTTTTGACACCGACATTGTTTCTTTCATTGAGAGTTCCTCTGTGTCATCATCGTTAGGCTGGATGGCTCCTTCGATCATCGTTAGTGATGCAGTCCAGGGTGAGACTTTTCTCCCCGGACAGATTTTTGTATTCGGCGGCTTTGCACTGCGGGCCAATTCGCTTGGCCATCTCGAGCAGATTGAAAGTTACACCCCTGGCCATCAGGTCAGGTTTGGAAGCATAAACTACACGGCCGACATCCGCGGAGACTTGATCTTTGACAGATTCGAGCCCCGGCCAAGTGCGTCGCACAGTCATGATGGGCATGATTTAGCTCTGCCGCCGAACAGTGTTCAGGAGACCGCACCTGCAACTGCTCCGACCTTCAATTCGGAGCCAATTGCACCATCCGTGGGCGGGTGGTTAGACCCCGCCACAGATGCCGCAGCCTCAACGGCGATCGAGCCAAATACCAGCCTTACCCTTCGCGAGGCCCGTGACTCCACATTGCCAGACTCTCCTCCGGACTCCGAACCACCCGAGCCCCTGCCAATCGAATCCGATTGGGCGCCGATCATAGAGTTCACCGCCGCGGATATCTTTCAGCACTCACCCTTTGGCGACATACTAAATTCACTAAGGTCTCTCTCCTTGTCAGGAGAGTCCTGGATGAATTATGACCGGCAAGATTGGGATGCGGATGACGAAGAAATTCGACGCCCACCCACCACCCACTACGTAGCCACTGTCGATGATTTGACCGACATGCTTGACTTCGACTCCGAAGACATCGACGGTATGGACGACGATGTAGGAGACGAACAGGAACCATCGCCCACAGGGCAATGGACAGCCACCTCATCATATGACATATATATGGTGGACACACCCAAAGAGGGAAATGGCGACGGAACAACGGAGGATGACCCCTCCAAGAAGCAACCTAAGCGTCGGCATCAGCGGCGCCGCTCTAAGTCTCGCCAAAGCAAAAACAGTGATACCGGCATAGCAAATAATAACACCCTGGATAGTGCTGAAGACAACCTCCTCCAGCAAGATTCAACGCAGGAGGATGGAGAAGCCAGCCCTCCTGAGAGAGTGGTAGATAGAGAGGTAGAGGATGATAATTACATGCCTCCCTCCGAAGACGAGGCAAGCCTCGATGACGACGAATTGGTCGTGCCTGAGGATCCCGTCGGGCAAGAGTGCTTCAAGGGCAGGCTTATGGCTACGGCGAATAGCCTTAAGAAAAAGCAGCAGCAGCTTAGAGCTGATCAAGACCTGCTAGCTGACAGATGGACTGAAGTCCTTGCGGCCGAGGAATACAAACTCGAACGCCCCTCCAAGAGCTACCCAAAGCGCAGGTTGCTACCCTGATTAGAGGAGGAAGCATTTAAACCTACATCTCCAGTGTATGACGCGGCTGATCGGCCACCTCGTGGCCGCGACAGAGAGGCCTCTCGGCCCACAGCACAAGCCGCACCCCGGCGTCACTCAAAAAATACCAAGGCACGGGGAAATGCGCTAGACCTGTGAGACATATTGGAGGACAAAGCAAAGCAAGAAGATCAATCTACGGATCGCGAGGGTGCCCCACCACACGAGACGATAACCGTCATGCCGGATACAGTAAAAGCAAATCCGGCCGGGCCAAACACAGCAGACAAAGCTCATTCAAGCTGCGTCGTGATATAGCCCAGTACAGAGGCGCCGCACACCCACTATGCTTCACAGATGAAGTAATGGGTCATCAAATCCCAGAGGGTTTCAAACCCGTGAATATCGAATCATACAATGGTATGACAGATCCCACGGTATGGATTGAGGATTATCTCCTTCATATCCACATGGCCCGTGGCGACAATCTACATGCCATCAAATACCTCCCACTCAAGCTTAAAGTGCCAGCTCGGCATTGGCTCAACAGCTTGCCAGCAGAATCCATTGGTTGTTGGGAAGATCCGGAAGCTGCATTCCTCAACAACTTCCAGGGCACTTATGTGCGACCACCAGATGCCGATGACTTGAGCCACATAACTCAACAGCCAGAGGAATCGGCCAGGCAATTCTGGACACGGTTCCTAACCAAGAAAAATCAAATCGTCGACTGTCCGGATGCTGAGGCCCTAGCAGCTTTCAAGCATAACATCCGCGACGAGTGGCTTGCCCGGCACCTTGGAGAGGAAAAGCCGAAATCTATGGCGGCCCTCACGACACTCATGACCCGCTTTTGCGCGGGAGAAGACACCTGGCTGGCTCACAGCAATAACATATCAAAGAGCCCTGGTACTTCGGATACCAAGGACAGCAATGGCAGGTCACGTCGCAACAAACACAAGCGCCGCATTAACAACAACAATACAGAGGATACGGCAGTCAATGCCAGATTCAGAGGCTCTAAGCCCGGTCAGCGGAAAAAGCCATTCAAAAGAAGCACTCCGGGCCCGTCCAATTTGGACCGTATACTCGATTGCTCGTGCCAAATACATGGCACCCCCGACAAGCCAGCCAACCACACAAACAAGGATTGATGGGTGTTCAAGTAGGCCGGCAAGTTAAATGCCGAAGACAAAGACAAGGGGCTACATAGCGACGACGAGGAGGAGCCCCGACCGTCAAACAACGGAGGACAGAAGAGGTTCCCCCCACAAGTGCGGACGGTGAACATGATATACGCAACCCACATCCCCAAGAGAGAGCGGAAGTGTGCACTAAGGTACATATACGCGTTGGAGCTAGTCGCCCCAAAGTTCAACCCATGGTCCTCCTGTCCGATCACTTTCGATCGCAAGGACCATCCCACTAGCATCCGTCATGGCGGATTTTCCGCGTTGGTCTTAGACCCAATCATTGACGGATTCCACCTCACTCAAGTCCTTATGGACGGCGGCAGCAGCCTGAACCTGCTTTATCAAGACATAGTGCGCAAAGTGGGTATGGATCCCTCAAGGATTAAACCCACAAAAACGACCTTTAAAGGCGTCATACCGGGCGTAGAAGCCCGTTGCACAGGCTCAGTCACACTAGAAGTGGTCTTCGGATCCCTGGATAACTTCCGAAGCGAGGAGTTAATCTTCGATGTAGTCCCGTTCCGCAACGGCTATCACGCACTGCTCGGACGAACCACATTCGCAATATTCAATGCGATGCCTCACTATGCATACCTCAAGCTCAAGATGCCAGGACCTCAGGGGGTCATCACAGTCAATGGAAACACAGAGCGCTCTCTCCGAACGGAGGAGCACACGGCAGCCCTCGCAACAGAAGTACAAAGCAGCCTCTCAAGGCAATTCTCCAGTCCGGCGATCAAACGTCCGAACGCCGTCAAGCGCGCTCGGAGTAATCTGCAACAAGACCAACTGGCACGTTCCGAGCAAGCGTAGCAATGCGGCCCCTACCCTAGCCCCAGCCAAATGGTGGAATACGTGCCACGTGTACATAATTACGCACTAAAAATACCATGGGCAAAGGGGGAGGGGCATGACCACGGCACGCCCCAAAAATGCGGCTTAACCGCACTCAGGGCTCCCGGCCCTTTTTTTTCTTTTCTCACTTTCAGGACTTTATTCTCCCGAAGACCTGTTCGGCAGTACAATCAATGAGCACATCATACAACAACCAGGGAGGCAGATAGCTACATCACACTATGGAACTCCCAGGTAGTTTCTATAACAAGCAAAATACCTGCTTTAAATATAATTCCGCAGGTCGCCCCCGGAGGGGACATGTCAAATAGTCCCATTTCTTGCTTATCGCACTATTTGTTTCATTCTGCTTTAATGCACTTTTTCGAATAAACAATGCATAGCTTCAGACTATTATTGCATTCTCTATTCCTTCCCTTTTATGTATATATGTTCATTCATGACATTTAGCGCCCGTACACTTTGGTATGGCTAATACGCCAGGGGCTTAAGCACCCCATAATACGGCGTGAGAAGTCCGAACACTTTCACAAGTGCGGCACCCCGAACTTATAGCATTATATGCATCAGCTCCGAGTCATGTCTTGGGTCAATAGTTGGGTTTGCCCGGCTCCCATGTTTTGGTACCTTATGTTCCGCTATATCAGCTAAGGTAGCACTAGGAGAACTACTGCGATTGTGCCCCGGTTCAGCTGGGCTAAGCACCTCAGTAGAGAAAGCTAAAACTGACCACCATGATAAGGCGAGAGCTGGTCGCTGTTCGAGAGGTTTCGAGTCCTTAAAGACTTATGCCGCTTAGGGCGAGGAGTCGGCTTTGTCCGGCTTAGGCGTGTATAGCGCCCCGAACTCGGTCTTCCGAACACTAGGGGCTTCGCCAAAATTTAAAATTATAGAATTCTCTGGCTAAGTGAGAGTGATAAAAGCATTATAGTCCTATTGCCTTGTTCGTTGCGCTGAGCACCTCCCTCGAAAGACCCAAGAATGGGAAAAAGAGTGCTCAGGTTTATCCCGAACACCCCAGCACTCGTGGCACGGGGCCAAAAGCCGATGACTCGCCATCTCTCAGATTTAATAAACGGCTGCACAGAAGGTAATATTTTAAATTCAAACAAGCGTTGCATAGCGCATATGAACAAGTTTTCAGCATACAGGATCACACGAGCTAGTTCACTCAAATATTACATATTTGGAACATTCATCCGCCATAAGGCGGGCACCCTTCAGGACGCCCTCATAGTACATTTCAGGGTGGCGATGCTCCTTGCCCTGCGGTGGCCCATCCTTCACCAGCTTCTCAGCGTCCATCTTGCCCCAGTGTACTTTAACACGGGCAAGCGCCCTGTGGGGGCCTTCAATGTAGACGGAGCGCTTGATGACCTCAAGCCAAGGACAGGCATCCACAAGCCACCTCACCAGCCCGAAGTAGCTCCCTGGCATGGCCTCTCCAGGCCACAGCCGGACTATCAGACCCTTCATGGCATGTTCGGCCGCCTTATGGAGCTCGACCAATTGCTTCAGCTGGTCGCTGAAAGGCACCGGGTGTTCAGCCACAATATACTGAGACCAGAACACCTTCTCCGTTGAGCTCCCCTCCTCGGCTCGGTAGTGCTTTGCAGCATCCGACACACTGCGGGGCAAATCTGTGAATGCTCCTGGAGAGCTCCGGACTCGGGTAAGTAATAAGTAATTTACTTTCACATGCTTGCTTTGCATAATGAATGCCTTACCCGCCGCTATCTTCTTCATCGCCACAATCTCCTAGAGGGCCTTTTGGGCTTCGGCCTTAGCATGCTTGGTGCTCTCAAGGGCCGAGGCAAGCTCAGACTATCGCGTCTTCGAGTCAAGCTCCAAACTCTCATGCTTTTTCACGAGAGCCTAGAGCTCTTGCTGCACCTCGGCAACCCGCGCCTCTTGTTTCTCCTGCTTGGTGCGCTCCGTGGCCACTTTGTTTTCGGCCTCGGACAGTGCTTGCTTCAAGGTCGCCACCTCGGTTGTGGCCCCTAGCACATTAATAACGATCCTATCATTTTCGCAACCGAATCTTTTTATATATACACACATAGACAAGGCATTACTTACCTTGGTTCTCCTTGAGCTGCTTCTTGGCAAGGCCGAGCTCTTTCTCGGACCGCTCGAGGTTCTGCTTCAGCACATCAACCTCCGCAGTCAGTGCGGCAGAGGTCAGCAGCGAAGCCTGCATGCGCATATCGACATACTGGTATTAGACTCCTGCGAATATTATTTTGATCCTCTATTCAGCTTTTCTTTACGAACGCCAAACAGAGCATCAGGGGCTACTATCTATGCAGTAATATTTTTATATGTACCTCAAAGCTTATTAGAAGGCTAGCACAGGCTTCAGTCAGTCCGCTCTTGGCGGACTGAACCTTCTAGATCACCGTACTCATAATAGTGTGGTGCTCCTCGTCGATGGAGGCGCCGTTAAGCACCTCCAGCAAATTATCCGGTGCCTCTGGTTGGACGGAGGTCACCGACGCAGTAGGCTTGCCCCTCTTAGTGGGGGGGCGCCTGCCGGAGTCTGGAACCACTTGAGGTTCCGGTGCGGTATTCGGCCCAAGGCCGAACTTGGAGCCCTTGGGAGCCTTGCTCCATTTGCGCCTGCAGTCCGGAAGGTCACCTTGTGGCGCCTCCAGGACTACCTCCCCTCGGCTTGGTGCCCGTTGGGACAACACCTCGGCGTTGTCCGTAGGGCGAGGGGTGGAGGCGGTCGGAAGTGATCCTCCGTTGCTCATGGCCGACGCGTCCAAAGAACCGCTCGACGAGGATACGTCGATACGGGCCCGGGACGGGCTGCACAACCGTGTCCGGCGTTAGAAGAAGCTGTGCAATTAAACGGTGCCACGAGCTACTCTGATGTCCGAATACTTACCATCTCGCCAGGGGCTTGGCCCTGGGTGGCCACTCGTCTTCGCTGTCGGTGGCAGTGGCGGAGTAGTCCGGAGGGAGAGTCCTTCCCTTCTTGGACCCTCCAGCCTCCCCAGTTGGGGCGGCCTTCCTCTTCTTGTCTTCCCCGGCTAGAGGGGAAGAACCTTTATCTGCCTCCTCCTCGTTTCCATGGGAGGAGTGCGTCTCGGAGTCATCGGAGGATGAGTCCGATAACACCTGGTGCCGGGAACTCTTTCTGGTTCCTGTAGCCTTCTTCTTGACCTTTTTATCCGGCACCTCATAAGGAGCCGGAGTAAGCATCTCCGTCAGGAGAGCATCTGCAGGGTCTTCGGGCAGGGGGGTCTGGACAATCAATCTGTTGGGGAACGTAGTAATTTCAAAAAAAATCCTACGCACACACAAGATCATGGTGATGCATAGCAACAAGAGGGGAGAGTATTGTCCACGTACCCTCGTAGACCGAAAGCGGAAGCGTTATAACAACGCGGTTGATGTAGTCATACGTCTTCACGGCCCGACCGATCAAGCACCGAAACTACGGCACCTCCGAGTTCTAGCACATGTTCAGCTCGATGACGATCCCCGGACTCCGATCCAGCAAAGTGTCGGGGATGAGTTCCGTCAGCACGACGGCGTGGTGAAGGTCTTGATGTTCTACCGTCGCAGGGCTTCGCCTAATCACTGCTACAATATTATCGAGGATTATGGTGGAGGGGGGCACCGCACACGGCTAAGAGATCTCAAGGATCAATTGTTGTGTCTAGAGGTGCCCCCTGCCCCCGTATATAAAGGAGCAAGGGGGAGGGGGCATCCGGCCAGGAGGAGGCGCGCTAGGGAGGAGTCCTACTCCTACCAGGAGTAGGACTCCCTCCTTTCCTTGTCCAACTAGGAGAGGGGGAAGGAAGGGAGAGAGGAGAGGAAGCAAAATGGGGTGCACCGCCCCCCTCCTTGTCCAATTTGGACTAGAGGGGGAGGGGCGTGCGGCCTGCCCTGCCCACCCCTCCTCTGCTCCACTTTGGGCCCATGAGGCCCATTAACCCCCCAGGGGGTTCCGATAACCCTCTGGTACTCCGTTCTACATCCGATAACACCCGGATCCATTCCTGTGTCTGAATATAGTCGTCCAATATATCAATCTTTATGTCTCGATCATTTCGAGACTCCTCGTCATGTCCGTGATCACATCCGGGACTCCGAACAACCTTCGGTACATCAAAACATATAAACTCATAATGAAACTGTCATCGTAACATTAAGCGTGCGGACCCTACGGGTTCGAGAACAATGTAGACATGACCGAGACACGTCTCCGGTCAATAACCAATAGCAGAACCTGGATGCTCATATTGGTTCCTACATATTCTACGAAGATCTTTATCGGTCAGACCACATAACAACATACGTTGTTCCCTTTGTCATCAGTATGTTACTTGACAGTGATTCGATCGCCGGTATCTCAATACCTAGTTCAATCTCGTTACCAGCAAGTCTCTTTACTCGTTCCGTAATACATCATCTCGTGCTTGCGAGGCTTATGTGATGTGCATTACCGAGAGGGTCCAGAGATACCTCTCCGACAATCGGAGTGACAAATCCTAATCTCGAAATACGCCAACCCAACATGTACCTTTGGAGACACCTGTAGAGCTCCTTTATAATCAGCCAGTTACGTTGTGACGTTTGGTAGCACACAAAGTGTTCCTCCGGCAAACGAGAGTTGCATAATCTCATAGTCATAGGAACATGTATAAGTCATGAAGAAAGCAATAGCAACATACTAAACGATCGGGTGCTAAGCTAATGGAATGGGTCATGTCAATCACATCATTCTCCTAATGATGTGACCCCGTTTAATCAAATGACAACACATGTCTATGGTTAGGAAACATAACCATCTTTGATTAACGAGCTAGTTAAGTAGAGGCATACTAGTGACAATATGTTTGTCTATGTATTCACACAAGTATTATGTTTCCGGATAATACAATTCTAGCATGAATAATAAACATTTATCATGATATAAGGAAATAAATAATAACTTTATTATTGCCTCTAGGGCATATTTCCTTCACAATTTGCCCCGACGTCTCCACCCATTCCTGTCAAAGGCATGGAAGCTTAGATTCCGCACATAGTTAAACTATGATAAATGAATACCCTAGGAAGAGATAAAATAGCTTACCGCACTGGCTTGGCGCTTCGCGCTGAATCTGCGATGCTCAGTAAGGGGAGGGGGAACCTCGGCGCTCTTAAACAACACCTTCCAAGCATCCTTGTGCGTTGTGTCGAAGAGCTCGCTCAGAGTTTCGTGCTGGTCCGGGTCGAACTCCCACAAGTTGAACGCCCGTTGTTGATACGGGAGGATCTGGCGGATGAGCATGACCTGGACTATGTTGACAAGCTTGAGCTTCTTGTTCACCATGTTTTGGACACAGGTTTCGAGTCCGGTCAGCTCTCCCGGACTACCCCAGGGCAGGCCCTTCTCCTTCCAGGAGGTGAGCCGCGTAGGGATTCCGGATTGGAACTCGGGGGGCCGCTGCCCATTTGGGGTCACGCGGCTCGGCGATGTAGAACCACCCCGATTGCCACCCCTTATTGGTCTCCACGTAGGAGCCCTCGGGCCATGTGACGTTGGGAATCTTGCATACCATGGCACCTCCGCACTCCGCCTGCTGGCCCCCCACTACCTTCGGCTTAACATTGAAGGTCTTCAGCCATAGGCCGAAGTGGGGCTTGATGCGGAGGAAGGCCTCGCACACGACGATAAACGCCGAGATGTTGAGGATGAAGTTCGGGGCTAGATCGTGGAAGTCCAGGCCGTAGTAGAACATGAGTCCCCAGACGAATGAGTGGAGAGGGAATCCCAGTCCGCGGAGGAAATTGGTAAGGAACACTACCCTCTCATGGGGCCTAGGCATGGGGATGAGCTGCCCCGCATCTGGGAGCCGGTGTGCGATATCGTCGAGCAGGTATCCGGCTCCCCTCAGCTTCTTGATGTGTCCCTCCGTGATGGAGGAAACCATCCACTTGCCTCTCGCTCCAGACATGCTTGGAGAAGGTTGAGGAAGAAAAAGTGGACTTGGGCGCTGGAGCTCGAGTGTGCGAGAATGGATGAGCAAAGGAGGAAGAAGGCGTGGATGGAAAAAGGTGAATCCTTATCCCTTTATATGGGCGAACAAAACTATGCGTCCCCACCAGCCTGGTAAAACTCGCTCATCCCCCAAGGGCCATAATTGATGGCGCGGTTGGGTTACCCACGTCCGTATTGATGAGAATCCCTCAATAAGGGGACACGATCTCTGCTTCGACAAGACGTGCCAAGGAAACCGCCTCGCAAAACGCGCCGAGGTTGGCTGTATAAGAAAAACGATTCGCATAAGGGCTTGGCTGTGGTGTGATGTCACATTACAGGATACGTCAGCAGATTGGATTTGTGGAAATATCATTCTCTCTACGGTGGTGTGTGGAACTTGTTCTACAGAGCCGGACATGATCCTCGTGTTCAAAATCTTCTATGAAGTATTCGGAGGAGGAACCCGCCTTGCGATGCCGAAGGCAATCTGCGCGCCGGACTCATCGTCATTGAAGCCTGGTTCAGGGGCTACTGAGGGAGTCCTGGATTAGGGGGTGTCCGGACAGCCGGACTATAACCTTTGGCCGGACTGTTGGACTATGAAGATACAAGATTGAAGACTTCGTTCCGTGTCCGGTGGGACTCTCCTTGGCGTGGAAGGCAAGCTTGGCGATACGTATATGTAGATCTCCTTCCTTGTAACCGACTCTGTGTAACCCTAGCCCCCTCTGGTGTCTATATAAACCAGAGGGTTTAGTCCGTAGGACAGAATAACAACAATCATACCATAGGCTAGCTTCTAGGGTTTAGCCTCTCTGATCTCGTGGTAGATCAACTCTTGTACTACCCATATCATCAATATTAATCAAGCAAGATTAGGGTTTTACCTCCATCGAGAGGGCCCGAACCTGGGTAAAAACATCGTGTCCCTTGCCTCCTGTTACCGTCTGCCTTGACGCACAGTTCGGGACCCCCTACCCGAGATCCGCCGGTTTTGACACCGACACTCATCTACTATCAGCTATGGGATAGATTTATACCTGCTTCCAGAATTTTTAATATTTCCATTCTTACCACTTCTTTCATCTTCGGATTTAACCGACGTTGGTGATCAACAACGGGTTTAGCGTCAGGTTCCATATTAATTTTGTTCTGACATAGAGTGGGACTAATGCCCTTTAAATCATCAAGAGTATATCCAATAGCAACTCGGTGCTTTCTTAGAACTTTCAATAATCTTTATTCTTCATGTTCTGAAAGGTTAGCACTGATAATGATAGGATATATTTTCTTTTCATCAAGATAAGCATATTTCAAAGTGTCTGGCAATTGTTTTAATTCAAATACAGGATCACCTTTAGGTGGAGGAGGACCTCCAAGGGTTTCAATAGGCAAATTGTGTTTAAGCAAAGGACGTTGTTCAAAGAAATTTTTATCTATTTCATTTCTGTCATGCATATGTAAATCATTTTCATGGTCTAGCAAATATTGTTCTAAAGGATCAGTAGGTGGTACAACAATAGAAGCAAGACCAATTAATTCATCCTTACAGGGCAATTCTTTTTCGTGATGATTTCTACTAAACTTTGAAAAACTAAACTCACGAGACTCATCACCAAAGCTAACACCAACAATTTGTTTCTTACAATCTATCTTAGCATTAACTGTGTTCAAGAAAGGTTTACCAAAAATAATGGGACATAAATCATCTTGTGGGGAACCAAGAACAAGAAAATCAGTAGGGTATTTTATTTTCCCACACAAGACTTCAACATCTCTAACAATCCCAATTGGTGATATTGTGTCTATATTAGCAAGTTTAATAGTAACATCTATGTCTTCTATCTCAGCAGGTGCTATGTCTTTCATAATTTCTTCATATAAAGTGTAAGGAATAGCACTCACGCTAGCACCCATGTCACATAAACCATGATAACAGTGATCTCCTATTTTAACTGAAACAACAGGCATGCCAATAACAGGTCTATGTTTATCCTTTTTATCAGGTTTAGCAATTCTAGCAGCTTCTTCACAGAAGTAAATAACATGCCCAGATATATCTTCTTCCAAGAGATCTTTAACCATATCAATGCTAGGTTCTACTTTAATTTGTTCATCGGGTTTAGGTGTTCTAATATAGCTTTTGTTAACCACAGTTGAAACTTTAGCATGTTCCTTTATCCTAATAGGGAAAGGTGGTTTCTCACTATAAGCAGAAGGAACAACTGGATCAACATTATAAAGTATAGTTTCTTCTTTAACTGGTACTGGTTCTTTAATTTCTTCTTTAATAGGTGGGTGATATTTAAACCACTTCTCCTTAGGGAGTTCAACATGAGTAGCAAATGATTCACAAAAGGAGGCTACTATCTCAGAGTCAAGTCCATATTTAGTGCTAAACTTTTGAAAAGCATCGGTATCTATAAAATATTTAACACAATCATACTTAAGTTTAATACCTGACTCTTTACCTTCATTGAGTTCCCAATCTTCAGAGTTGCATTTAATTCTTTCCAAAAGATCCCACCGGAATTCAATAGTCTTCTTCATAAAAGAACCAGCAGAAGAAGTATCAAGCATGGTTTGATCATTACGAGAAAGTCGAGCATAAAAGTTCTGGATAATAATTTCTCTTGAGAGCTCATGATTGGGGCATGAATATAACATTGACTTAAGCCTCCCCCAAGCTAGAGCGATACTTTCTCCTTCACGAGGACAAAAATTACGTATATAATTCCGATCATGATGAATTACATGCATAGGTAAATTTTTTGGTGGAACTCCAATTTCAAACGATTCCAATTCCATGATCCAATATCATCGCATAGCCTATACCATGCCAATGCTTTTCCCTTCAAAGATAAAGGGAAAAGCTTTTTCATCAGTTCATCCCTGGGTAAACCTGCAAGCGTAAACAATCCACAAATTTGTTCCACATATATCAAGTGCATATCAGGATGTTCGGTTCCATCTCCTACATAAGGATTAGCTAGCAGTTGTTCTATCATACCCGAAGGAATTTCATATTCAATATTTTCAGTAGGTGCAGTAGGTTGAGGGGTAACTAATTGTGGTTCCGGACAAGGTGAAGATACCCCAAACAAACCCCTCAAAGGATTGTTTTCCATAGTAGCAAGTGACAATAAATTTCAGCACACTATATAAATGTTTCCTTACCAAATTCCACTTACCAAAGGCGCTTCACTCCCCAACAATAGCCTTGATGACCCACAAGTATAGGGGATCAAGTTTAGCTCTTTTCGATAAGTAAGAGTGTCGAACCCAATGAGGAGCAGAAGGAAATGACAAGTAGTTTTCAGTAAGGTAATGTCTGCAAGTGCTGAAATTGTAAGTAGCAGGTAGTTTGATAGCAAGCTAATTTGTAACGAGCAAGTAACGGTACTAGTAAAAAAATATGCAGCAAGGTAGCCCAATCCTTTTGAGGCAAAGGACAGGCAAAAACGGTCTCTTATGATAAGCAAAGCGTTCTTGAGGGTACACGGGAATTTCATCTAGTCACTTTCATCATGTTGGTTTGATTTGTGTTCTCTACTTTGATAATTTGATATGTGGGTGGACCGCTGCTTAGGTGCTGTTCTTACTTGAACAAAACTCCTACTTATGACTAACCCCCTGCAAGCATCCGCAACTACGAGAAAAGTATTAAGAATAAATTCTAACCAAAGCATTAAACTTTTGGATCCCATCGGTCCCTTAGAGAATAGCGCATAAACTGGGGTTTAAGATTCTGTCACTCTCGCAACCCACCATCTAATTACTAATCCACAATGCATTCCCTTAGGACCAAATATGGTGAAGTGTCATGTAGTCGACGTTCACATGACACCACTAAGGGAATCACAACATGCATACTATCAAAATATCGAACACATATCAAGTTCACATGATTACTTGCAACATGATTTCTCCCGTGACCTCAAGAACAAAAGTAACTACTCACAAATGATAAACATGTTCATGTCAGAGGAGTATTAAATAGCATAATGGATCTGAACATATAATCTTCCAACAAATAAGAAATATAGTAATCAACTACAAGATGTAATCAACACTACTAGTCACCCACAAGCACCAATCTATAGTTCCGGTAACAAGATTGAACACAAGAGATGAACTAGGGTTTGAGATGAGATGGTGTTGTTGAAGATGTTGATGGATATTGCCCTCCCCAAGATGGGAGAGTTGTTGGTGATGATGATGACGATGATTTCCCCCTCTGGAAGGGAAGTTCCCCCGACGAAATCGCTCCGCCAGAGGGCAAAAGTGCTCCTGCCCAAGTTCCGCCTCGAGACAACGGCGCTCCATCCCGAAAGTATCCCCCTTATTTTTCTAGGTCAAAATGACTTACATACCAGAAGATGGGCACCGGAGGTGGGCCGAGGAGGCCGCAACCCACCAGGGCGCGCCAGGGGGGCCTAGCGCGCCCAGGTGGGTTGTGCCCACCTGGTGGTCCCCCTCTGGTGGTTATTGGCTCCAGTATTTCTTAAATATTCCATAAAAAATCTCCTTGAAGTTTTAGTGTATTTGGAGTTGTGCAGAATAGGTGGCCTAACGTAGCTTTTCCAGGTCCAGATTTCTAGGTGTTGGAATTCTCCCTCTTGATGTGTACCTTGCAAATTATGAGAGAAAAGCATTAGAATTACTCCAAAAAGCATTATTATGGATAAAAACATTATAAATAACAGTAAGAAAACATGATGCAAAATGGACGTATCAGCTCCCCCAAGCTTAGACCTCGCTTGTCCTCAAGCAAAAATCGACATCGAAAAACATGCCCACATGCTTTGAGAGAGAGGTGTTGATATAAACAAAATACGGACATAGAAGCATCATGTTGATTATTATAACAACAACAACAACAAAATTAAACGTAGGACTTTTATCATAGAGCTTTTATCATATACTTCTCATGAATAAGTAATAGTTCATCACACAGTCGAAGTATAAAGCAAAAACTCTATAAAGACCGGCTCTATAATAGACACACAATGTTTGAAGGCTTGAGGAGGACAAACTTACGTTAGTAGTGAAGACCGGCTCTATAAATCCCTTGTCCATGTTGATGGGGGGAATTCAAGAATGTTTGAAGGCTCGAGGAGGACAAACTTACGTTAGTAGTGAAAACCGGCTCTATAAAGCCCTTGTCCATGTTGATGGGGGGATTCAAGAAGTTTACCACATAGTCTACTTCATGAGCATTGCCTATAAATGTGATAATATAGGAAGAAATGGAGATTATTTAAGCTAAGATGTAGACAATAAATGTAAGTACAACATACAGGCAAAAGACAATGACAAAAGCAATGTCTAGCTAAACATCTTCAGTAGCATTGGTTTTATTCAATATTTTGGCAAGAGTAAATATAGATCTGATGTATAGAAAATGGAGGGCAAGGGAAAGTAAGCTGCAAAGTGATGGTACATCAACAACTACCTGACAATATATGTACCACGCACGGCCATCTCTCTCTCATTTGTAGACGGGCCCCACTGATACGTCTCCAACGTATCTATAATTTATGAAGCATTCAAGCTGTTATTTTATCATTCTTGGATGTTTTACAATAATTTTATAGCAACTTTATATCATTTTTTGGGACTAACTGATTGACCCAGTGCCTAGTGCCAGTTGCTGTTTTTTGCTTGTTTTTTACATCGTAGGAAATCAATACCAAACAGAGTCCAAATGCAACGAAACTCCATGATGATTTTTTATGGACCAGGAGACATCCTTTGGACCAGAGCAGCACCTGGGTGGTGCCTCAAGGGGGGCACAACCCACCAGGGCGCGCTTGGGTCCCAGGCGCACCCAGGTGGGTTGTGCCCACCTCGGTGGCCCCCCTCACCCATCTTTGCACTATAAATTCCCAAATATTCCAAAACCCTTCAAGATTAACCTAGATTAGAAGTTCCGGCGCTGCAGGCCTCTGTAGCCACCGAAAACCAATCTACACCCCCGTCCTGGCACCCTGCCGGAGGGGGGGAATCATCTCCGATGGCCATCTTCATCATCCCGGCGGCAACCATGATGAGGAGGGAGTAGTCCACCCTCGGGGCTGAGGGTTTATACCATTAGCTATGTGCTTAATCTCCCTCTCTGGTGTTCTTGAGATGTCATCTTGATGTATCGCGGGCTTTGTTAATATAGTCAGATCATATGGTGTTTTCCCCTCTCTACCTTATTATGATGACTTGAGTTTTTTCCTTTGAGATTTCATTGTTATCGGATTGAATACTTTTATGGATTTGAGAACACTTGGTATATTGGAAGCCTATGTTTGAATATCGGAAGTGTTCCGGGTGAAATAGTGATTTTACCAGAGTACCGAGGGGTTACCGGAACCCCCCGTGGACTTAATGGGCCTAGGTGGAAGAGATGAGAGGCGGCTAGGGCAGGGCCGCGCGCCCCTCCCCCCAGTCCGAATAGGACAAGGAGAGGGGGGCGCCCCCCCCCCTTTTCCTTCTTCTCCTCCACTCCTTCCCCCTCCCAAGTCCTAATCCAACTAGGAAAGGGGGGCGTCCTACTCCCGGTGGGACTAGGACTCCTCCTGGCATGCCCTCTCCCTAGCCGGCCACACCCCCCCCCCCTTGCTCCTTTATATACGGGGGCAGGCGGCACCCCAAAGACACAACAATTGATCAGTTGATCTTTTAGCTGTGTGCGGTGCCCCCCTCCACCATAGTCCACCTCGATAATACTGTAGCGGTGCTTAGGCGAAGCCCTGCGTCGGTAGAACATCAACATCGTCACCATGCCGTCGTGCTGACGAAACTCTCCCTCAACACTTGGCTGGATCGGAGCTCGAGGGACGTCATCGGGCTGAACGTGTGCTGAACTCGGAGGTGTCGTACGTTCAGTACTTGATTGGTCGGATCGTGAAGACGTACGACTACATCAACCGCGTTGTGCTAACGCTTCCGCTTTCGGTCTACGAGGGTACGTAGACAACACTCTCCCCTCTCGTTGCTATGCATCACCATGATCTTGCGTGTGCGTAGGAATTTTTTTGAAATTACTACGTTCCCCAACAATCATTAATTTCATTCTCTCCCAAGCTTGTGCAACATGTTCATGATCAAGTTGCTTAAAATTCATAATGTCATTTCTAAGAGAGATGATCTTAGCGGGAGGAAAATACTTAGAGGTAAAAGCATCTTTGCACTTGTTCCAAGAATCAATATTATTTTTAGGCAAAGACAAAAACCAAGATTTAGCACGATCTCTAAGCAAAAAAGGAAATAGCTTCAATTTAACAATATCATTATCGACATCTTTCTTCTTTTGCATATCACATAAATCAACGAAGCTATTCAGATGAGTAGCGGCATCTTCACTAGGAACGCCGGCGAATTGATCTTTCATAACAGGATTCAACAAAGCAGTATTGATTTCACAAGATTCAGTATTGGTAAGAGGAGAAATTAGGGTGCTAAGGAAATCATTATTGTTGGTATTGGTAAAGTCACACAATTTGGTATTATCTTGAGCCATCGTGACAAGCAAGCAAACCAACACACGAGCAAACGAAAGGCAAGCGAGAAAAAGGCAAACGGAAAAGAGAGGGCGAATAAAACGGCAAGGGTGAAGTGGGGGAGAGGAAAACGAGAGTGAAATGGCAAATAATGTAGTGCGAGAGATAAGGAATTGTGATGGGTACTTGGTATGTTGACTTTTGCGTAGACCTCCCCGGCAACGGCACCAGAAATTCTTCTTGCTACCTCTTGAGCACTGCGTTGTATTTCCCCGAAGAGGAGAGGATGATGTAGCAAAGTAGCGTAAGTATTTCCCTCAGTTTTTGAGAACAAAGGTATCAATCTAGTAGGAGGCTACGCGCGAGTCCCTCGTACCTACACAAAACAAATAGCTCAACGCAACCAACGCAATTAGGGGTTGTCAATCCCTTCACGGTCACTTACGAAAGTGAGATCTGATAGATAATATTTTTGGTATTTTTGATATAAAGATGCAAGGTAAAAATTAAAAAGCAAAGTAAAAAAGCAAAGCAATAATAAAGTGATGGAGATTGATATGATGAGAATAGACCCGGGGGCCATAGGTTTCACTAGTGGCTTCTCTCAAGAGCATAAGTATTCTATGGTGGGTGAACAAATTATTGTTGAGCAATTGACAGAATTGAGCATAGTTATAAGAATATCTAGGTATGATCATGTATATAGGCATCACGTCCGACACAAGTCGACCGACTCCTGCCTGCATCTACTACTATTACTCCACTCATCGACCGCTATCCAGCATGCATCTAGAGCATTAAGTTAAAAACAGAGTAACACCTTAAGCAAGATGACATGATGTAGAGGGATAGTTTCATGCAATATGATAAAAAACCCATCTTGTTATCCTCGATGGCAACAATACTATACGTGCCTTGCTGCCCCTTCTGTCACTGGGAAAGGACACCACAAGATTGAACCCAAAGCTAAGCACTTCTCCCATTGCAAGAAAAACCAATCTAGTAGGCCAAACCAAACTGATAATTCGAAGAGACTTGCAAAGATAACCAATCATACATAAAAGAATTCAGAGAAGATTCAAATATTGTTCATAGATAGACTTGATCATAAACCCACAATTCATCGGTCTCAACAAACACACCGCAAAAATAAGATTACATCGAATAGATCTCCACAAGAGAGGGGGAGAACATTGTATTGAGATCCAAAAAGAGAGAAGAAGCCATCTAGCTACTAACTATGGACCCGAAGGTCTGAGGTAAACTACTCACACTTCATCGGAGGGGCTATGATGATGTAGAAGCCCTCCGTGATGATGACCCCCTCCAGCGGAGCTCTGGAACAGGCCCCAAGATGGGATCTCATGGGTACAGAAGGTTGCGGCAGTGGAATTAGGTTTTTGGCTCCTGTTTTGATTGTTTGGGGGTACGTATGTATATATAGGAGGAAGGAGTATGTTGGTGGAGCTTCGAGGGGCCCACGAGGCAGGGGGCGCGCCCTCCACCCTCGTGACCGCCTCTCTTCTATCTTGACGGAGGGTCCAAGTCTCCTGGATCATACCTGATGAGAAAATCACGTTCCCGAAGGTTTCATTCCGTTTGGACTCCGTTTGAAATTCCGTTTCTTCGAAACACTGAAATAGGCAAAAAAAATAGCAATTCTGGGCTGGGCCTCCGGTTAATAGGTTAGTCCCAAAAATAATATAACAGTGGAAAATAAAGCCCAATATAGTCCAAAATAGTAGATAATATAGCATGGAGCAATCAAAAATTATAGATACGTTGGAGACGTATCAGAGCTCGACTCCGTACTCTGGGGGCTGCGAACCACGCCCAATAGGACGACCGGATACACACCCTTCTACATGGTGTACGACGCAGAGGCTGTTTTGCCCTGCGATATTATTCATGACTCACCTCGAGTGTGCATGTATGAGGAGCGAGAGGCCGAGCTCGATCGGCAGGACGACTTAGATGGCCTGGAGGAGGAGCGCGATGTTGCAAAAGCCCATTCTGCATTCTACCAACAACAAGCTCGAAGATACCAAAGCAGAGAAGTGCGGGCAAAGACTTATAATGTCAGTGAACTCGTTCTACGCCTACCAGAGAAGAAAAAGGACAAGCTCAAACCCAAATGGGAGGGTCCCTTCATTATAGATGAAGTTCTCACTAGAGGAGCCTATCGCCTTCGCAATGCGTCGAATAATCGCTTAGAGCCGAACCCATGGAACGCTGCTAGCCTCCAAAGATTCTACGCCTAAGTCCGAACACATACCTTTGTTCGTTCCCTTTTTCTCCTTCTCAATTTTTTCTTTTTTTCGTTTTTATACGATCTCTAGTGTGTGTTCGGGTAAGTTGCACACTTGAGGGGTATACATCCTTAAATGTACACACCCCACCATAACTGGGGGCTTATCTCAATAGAAGCTTATTATTATTATGAGCATAAAGCTCACCATATATATATATATATATATATATATATATATATGTGTTGTTTGCTCATATACGTCATGTCTTCACCATTATATGCACCTCTATGACTTAAGTTTTTGCCAAGCTGGGTTGCCTGGCTCCTGTGCTTATGCCCTACGTTCCTGCTTGTTCGGTTAGGGCATAAAGGGAGCACCTCTGCGATTGTTACAACCGGGTCATCCAGACATGTACCTCAGACGGGTGAAGCCGAAAGCTAGCATTCTTAAGGAAATAATTGGTCGGCGAACAAATGACGAACTGCCTTCGTTGCAATATAAACTCTTAAAATATAAAAACTCATGCGATTCTTTCGCATCACGGCTTAGGCATGCATAAATAATGCATGCTGGCCCAGGGAGAGGAACCTTTAACAGAACTATTCTCTCTAGAAGATGTTTCTTGCGTTAAAAAGTAATATAACATAACTCCCCGAATACAGTTTGTCTGTTCAAGCACTATGACCGGATTGCCTGGTTTCCAGACATACTTGGTGTTTCCCAGAGGTATAGTATTCAGAAACACTCCAATCCTTGGGTTTCGGAGGTAGAAGAGGATGGTTTGCCATGACAATCTTTTCCAGTTCGGACGGAGATAAGTTTGGTGATAAAGTACATTTTACATGGAATCAAATGCCTACTCCTTATCTATACCATCTATCAGGCTGTCTAGTTTACAGTCCTGTTGTGAAAATTTGGCGGTTGTCTTTACTTGGTCATACACCAAGCTAACATGAATTTCTTGTCCATCTAGTCCCCGAGGTCCGGCCCGGACCATATGATTTGGATCAAGTCTGGTATATGATACATATCCAACGTATCTATAATTTTTTATTGTTCCATGCTGTTATATTATCAATATTGGATGTTTTATAATCATCTTCTAGTCATTTTATATCTTTTTGGTACTAACCTATTGATATAGTGCCAAATGCCAGTTGTTGTTTTCTGCATGTTTTTTACATCGCAAGAAATCATTATCAGACGGAGTCCAAATGCCACGAAACTCCACAGAGATTTTTTATGGGCCAGAAGGAACACAATGGGCCCTAGCTAAGCCTGGGGGTGCCCCGAGGGGGCACAACCCACCAGGGTGCGCTAGGAGGCCCAGGCGTGCCCTGCTGGGTTGTGCCCACCTCGGGTGCCCCCAGACCGCCTCTTTGCTCTATAAATACCCCAATATTTCTAGAACCCTAGGGGATTCGACGGAATATTCATCCAGCCGCCGCAGAGTCCAGAACCACCAGATCCAATCTAGACACCCTCTCGGATGGGGTTCACTACCTCCATTGGTGCCTCTCCGATGATGCGTGAGTAGTTCTTTGTAGACCTTCGGGTCCGTAGTTAGTAGCTACATGGCTTTCTCTCTCTCGCTGAATTCTCAATACAATGGTCTCTTGGAGATCCATATGATGTAACTCTGTTTGCGGTGTGTTTGTTGGGATCTGATGAACTTTGAGTTTATGATCAGTTATATCTTTTTATATCCATGAAAGTTATTTGAGTTTCTTCGATCTCTTATATGCATGATTGCTTATAGCCTCATATTTCTTCTCCAATATTTGGGTTTTGTTTGGCCAACTTGATCTATTTATCTTGCAATGGTAAGAGGTGCTTTGTAGTGGGTTCCATCTTATGGTGCTTGATCCTAGTGACAGAAAGGGAACTGACACATATGTACCGTTGCTACTAAGGATAAAACAATGGGGTCTATCTCTACATAGATAGATCTTGTCTACATCATGTCATCGTTCTTATTGCATTACTCCATTTTCCATGAACTTAATACACTAGATGCATGCTAGATAGCGGTCGATGTGTGGAGTAATAGTAGTAGATGCAGGCAGGAGTCGGTCTACTAATCTTGGACATGATGCCTATATAATGATTATTGTCTGGATATCGTCAAGATTATTCGAAGTTCTATCAATTGCCCAACAGTAATCTGTTTACCCACCATTTGCTATTTTTCTCGAGAGAAGCCACTAGTGAATCCTATGGCCCCCGGGTCTTCTTTCTCATATATTTGCCTTTGCGGTCTATTTTTCTGTTGCATTTATTTTTAGATCTATTAAACCAAAAATACAAAAATACCATGCATTGTTTTATTTCTATTTATTTTATTTGGCGTTCGATCTATCAATTTACTACAAATTTATCTCACGCCTGTTTGCCTATCTTGAGGCGTTGTACCCCGGAAGGGATTGACAACCCCTTCAACACGTTGGGTTGCGAGGATTTGTTATCTGTGTGCAGGGGTTGTTTACGTTGTGTTGCTTGGTTCTTCTACTAGTTCGATAACCTTGGTTTCATATCTGAGGGAAATACCTACTGCCGATGTGCTGCATCATCCCTTCCTCTTTGGGGAAATACCGACGTAGCTTCAAGCGACATCAGTATACCGCGAGTTTTCACCAAGGCCCGGGCTTCTCGTGCGCCTTCTCGACATGCTGATGCCTTCCATAGTTCAAAGCGGCGTCGAGCTCCTCTGAATAAATTCACGAGCTCCTCCTTAGTTTCTGGAGGAGAATTGGATGGCCATAAAGCCTTAGCCATGTTCCCCATGTGTTTCCGAGCTCGCTCGCGCACCTTGGATAGCTCTTGCAGCAAGTCGCCTTGAAATCCGTACACTTCTCCCTCGGGCTGCCCAGTTAACAAACCTATAGGAACAATCTCGTAAACCTTACCATCAGGAGACCATATGAAAGTTAAGTTAAAGGACATACTGAATATGCCGCCTTTCAGCTTTCTGTTCTCCTTCAAGGCATCCGATAGTTGGGCTCGTACGTCCTTTAGCTCTTAGGCTTGCTTGATGTTTGCATCATGTAGCTTGTTCTTCTCATTGATGGTCCATGTTAATACACGTCGACCAGCGGCTTCTTGCCCTTCGGCTTGTTGTTTGTCCGCCTGAGCAGCCTTCAGCATCTCCTCCAACTGATCTGTCGATCCTGCAGCTGTAAACAAAACAATGCATATTTTGAAAAAAATCATTGTTGGCGAATCATATTTTTCGGACACTGTTGTGCTTACCATCAGGTGCCTTCTTGGATTTATTCAAATTTTCCAGTTCGGCGGTGACAACAGATAGCTTGGTTTGACATTCTTCAAGCTCCTTGGACAGCGTGTTATTTTTCGCCGTGAGTACCTGATGATATAATGACCCTTAAATCAGTTGGGCCAACTGCTTCAAGTCTCGGGGGCTACTGGCACATGATCATTGAATCTACTCAAAGTTTTTACCCGCATATCCTTTGAAAGCTGGTGAGTGGCTCCGACAAGTCCATCCCGAGAAGCTCAGATATATGCATCCGCAAAGCTGAGGGCGTTGAACGCCTCTTCAGTGAAACTTGGGTCGCACATGGCCTCTTTTCGCCACCGATGATGCATTGTGCTCTCCACTTTGGAATTGGTGACGGATACATTATCTGAATCCTCTTGGAGAGGACAATCCGACATTGTGCCCATATCAACCCTAGTCCTTGTGGTAGGGTCCGAGGCTGGATTGGTCGATGCATGGCCGGCGAGGTCCCCAGATACAGTCCGGCGTATGCTCTTCCTAAAATATGGCCCAGCAGAAAACATCACAATTCAGTCTATCCGCCGAGCGCATGTTAAAAACTATACCTCCTTGGTGAAGTAGGGGGCCCGGTAGTATCACCGTTTGCCCTTCTTTTCAAAGACTCGCCCTGAGCGGGCGTCGCCGTCTTAGAGGACGCCTCTGATACAGCTTGGCGAGACGAGCGCCGCCCCTTTGGAGCATGAGATAGTGCAGTGGGTGAGGCGCAATGGGAAAACTCTTTTGGAGGGGACGTCTCCTAGGTACTTACGTAGGAGGAGGGGAGAAGACCGGGGTAATCGTCTATAATGGCCACTTACGTGCCGTCGTAGCTCACGTTATAAAAGACCCCCTCCTTAAGTTCTATAAATATATCTGGATCTTCTTCATATCCTGAATCCAGGTCTCGAACATGGTCCTCTGGCTGCGGAGAGGGGCTGTATACCCCCTCAATGACCTTTCTCAACTCCTATTAAAAGTAGCCAGATTAAATTCGACTAGCATAACTAAGGAAAGAGATTGAGTGAGGCCAATAATCAAAAAATTCACCCAGTCGATGGGGTTATACATGGAAAAACCTTCCCGACATTTCAAGCGAGTGAAGTCTTCCTTCTCCCCTTTGTAAAGGTCAGCTAAGATGGTGGCAAGGGAGGCAAAATTGTCTGGACCCTTGCATAGGCAACGGGATGCATCATCCTCCCCGTTGTAATGCCACGTAGGAGAACCTCTAAATTGGAGCGGGTGAACGCATCACGTTATTGAAATCGCCATTACCTCGATTATAGACAGCCCGGAGTTGGCAAGTACTCTGATCTTGCTTGCCAACCTCTTAACCTCCGCACTGTCTTCTTCCTCGAGGCTTCGGGGACGCGAGCTAGCGCGCTTCTTTAAAGGAACACTGGAGAATTCAGGAAGACTACGCCAGAATGGGTGCGGAAGAACGACATCTGCAATATAAAACCATTCCGACGGCCACTCTTCGGATGCCTTCTTCGGTGTGCCGGATAGGTATCCTCTCCCGGCTATGATCCATATTTCGGCACCACCCACCTCGAATATAGATCCCTTTTGGGAGCGGGGGACGAGGCAGAAACATTTCTGCCATGGCTCGAAATGAGGCTCACAGACTAGAAACAGCTCGCAAAGAGCAATGAAGCCCGCGATGTGCAGGATGGAGCCTGGCGTCAGATTGTGCTGTTGGAGGCCGTAATACTCCAGGAGACCTCTGAGGAAAGGGTGGATAGGAAATACTACGCCTCTCAAAAGTTAAGAAAGGAAGCACACCCGCTCCTGTTTAGAAGGATTGGGGAAATTCTCCACTAGGCCTTCGCCATTGAAGGAGGTTAATACAGCCCGAATGGAGAATAGATTCGCGGGAGGAAGATATCCCTGCGTCTGAAGTTTATTCAGATGGGCGTGGGATACCGAGAAGTTTTCCCAGTCGCCTTTTTTAGGGCCGTGGGGGCGTGAGGAAGAGCTAGGAGCGTCGGCCATGTTTGGACAATTTCCTATGGCGGGTTCTAAGGATTTCCACGTGGTGTGGAATGGCATCTGAGATCTAATCTCCTTAAATAGCCGCCTTCCCTGCATGGTCGAGGGGTTATTTGTAAAAAATACCCAGACCATTCGCATTCATTTAACATGTGGAAGCCGAGGCGACGGCAGCCAAGAATCAATAGAATATGATATTTAATGTGGAGCCGAACTATCGTCAATCCAAAGTATAATGGAGAACCCACCTTGCAAAGCCAAAGACATAAAGCCGGGTACTACATCGTCATTAAAGGCAAGTTCGGGGGCTACTGAGGGAGTCCTGGATTAAGGGGTCCTCGGATGGTCGGGCTATGTGATATGGCCGGACTGATGTGCCATGAAGATACAAGATAGAAGGCCTTCCCCCGTGTCCGGATGGGACTCTCCTTTGCATAGACGGCAAGCTTGGTGATCGGATGTGTAGTTTCCTTTCTCTGTAAACCGACTCTGCACAACCCTAGGCCCCTTTGGTGTCTATATAAACCAGAGGGTTTAGTCTGTAGAGGCAATCACAAAACATACAGGCTAGACATCTAGGGTTTAGCCGTTATGATCTCGAGGTAGATCGACTCTTGTAACCCCTATACTCATCAAAGTCAATCAAGCAGGAAGTAGCGTATTACCTCCATTAAGTGGGCCCAAACCTGGGTAAACATCGTGTCCCCTGTATCATGTTACCTTTGATCCTCAGACACACAGCTCGGGACCCCCTACCCGAGATCGGCCGGTTTTGACACCGACACTCGACTTCATCCTTGTCCCTCTTCCTCTTGGCCGATACTTGTTTGCTTGAACCGCACACTTGGCTCTTGCTCCTCATCCAACCGTTTTAGATATTGAAACAAAGGTAGGCATCCATTGCAGCGTACTGGATGTGGTCTATATCTAGTACATTCCACTGCCATGCATGACGATGAAACTTGTGCGGAGTTTTTTTTAGTTACAAAGATAATCTCACTTGTTTTTATATTTTCATGCATGTCAGGTATTGTACATGATCAAAATGAATATGAGAATGGGCGCATGAGTGGAATATTGTGGAACAATCCACTGGCTAACAGACTTGGCATGGTGGAGGATGGCCTATCTTATTCCCCCATCAAGGTGCTTGCTCTAACTTGGCAATGTTGTATTGGTCGCATATATTTTGCATATGACCTCTTGCGTTACTCCTACTTTGTTACACCACCATCTGCTTAGTTTAAGCATCATATATGAGTATATGCCATACCTATCCATTTTCTATACCTATTCCATGTGTCATCATATTATGTTTTTCCAGTCAAATGTTGTTCTTTCGTAATAGATGTCCAAAAGGAAGAAGGTGAGTGCAGATCCTCAAGGAGTACAAACTAGGTATTTAGAAAAGGTAGTGATACCTGTTAAATCAGATAGATCAGCAGCCACAGAAAACACAGGCTCAACTGTACCACACTTTACCCCTACTCCACTGGCCAAACCCCTATTAGAACTGCAGAGAGCCCAGCGTCAGGTACTGTCTATGATATCAATTCAAAATTTGAACTTCTAAATTTCTACATGTGCCTTAACTTCTCTCTTGTATGAAAACTAATTTCAGATGAATCTCCTTGCTCAAAGGATCATAGGATCTCACAACAATACTGGACACTGCATTTCTCTTGTCAGTACCTCATGCCCTTTGTCAGCATACTTACACTCATTGCTATTTGATTGTGTAGCATAACTGTAAATGTTCGCTTCTTTATCCTCCCTTTGCTCGAAATTATAAGATCTATATTTACTCTTGGATAAATGAAGAATTAACACAATCTTTATGAAGTTTTGGATTGCTCATATAAGTACCCGTTGTCATGTACTCCCTCTGTGTAGAATTAATTGTTGATCAATTGGATGTATTTAGAACTTAATAGTGCTAGATACATCCATTTGAGCGACAAGTAATAATGGACAGTGGTGGTATTACTGTACTTGCATCGCGAGATAGTTGAATGTCTAGCATTGCTCTACATCTTATCTACCCTGCCCTCCACTTTCTCCAAATTATTAGATCAACATTTACTCTTACCAAAATGTTGAATAAAGCCAATGCCACTGCATACGTTGATGTCTGCATTCCTCTTGTCAATCCCTTTTTACTTGTAACATTGTACTTAATTAATTACTATTTGATTATGTATCATCAGTCTGCACCTGAGCTTCATTATCCTCTGTTTCTTCCAATATTATTTGATCTATATTTACTCTTTGCAAAATGTGGAATAATGGCAACGCTTATAAAGAAGTTTATTTGGGGAATTTATTGAATTATCCTTCATCGACATGGAGAAGGGCTTTGTCTAGCCCGTGTTAACATGTAATGTAAGTTCATCCTTCTCAAGCCTTGAAACTTTGTTCTAGTATAGATTTGGATAGGCATCATTTCCTCCACTCCTGTTTACTTTGTTGTTTACATCTGATTGGATGTTTGCAACAACTACCAGTTTTAAATTGTAGTTGTAAAAACATGTTCCTTATGCAGAACAGATCCATTTATTTGCTTATATAATTGTGAAACATGTTACGTGTCTCCTTGTTTCTCTTTCAGAGTCGTATCTCTTATGCCAGGCAGAACTTTAGGGAAGATAGTGAGCCAAACCATCTTGAAGAGAGCGAGATGACCCCAAGGTCCTGTCTTGATGAAGACTGTGAGTTGAAGCACTCACCAGCAGTTGTGAGACAACCTCTGTGCATTCGCTACCTCAATCAGTTTGACTTCTTTAGTCTCAACTTAAAGCGGAAAGGCTTGCTTTAGCTCAGCTCCGACTTGATGTCAATGATGCAATAAAGATCTCAGAGGACTACCTTGCGCGCTTTGAGGCTATACAACTAGGGATGGAGCATCTATCGTTGACACAACTGAGGTCTCATCAGCTTGTTTGGCTGCTTGCGGTGCCCGTCCCGGCCTGGCCAAATGCCTTTTGAAGTGCTCTTAGTTTTGTATATTGTTTTGTCGGGGCATTTATATGCACTGGTGGCGACCTTTGATGCCCAGTGTATGTAATGTGCTGTCATGTTGCACTTTATTATCACCGGTGGCAAACTTTGATTCCGAGTGGATGTAATATGTTGTAATTTCTTTATTGTATAGTCTAGGTTTATTCTTGGTCGGTAATGGGACTATAATCATCTTTGGCCATTAGCAAGTCTAAACGTATAGTAATTTTCCGCCTTTAACAGGCCGAGTAAAGTTCTGGCCAGCTGGGCCAGAGAATACCATGGGCTTTTAACAGGCTAAAAACTAGATTGGGCTAGCGTTGAGCCGAAAAATTCACGGGCCAATACAGGCTGAAACTACCTAAGTCCCATGTTTAGCCTAAATAGGATGAGCCGTTAGCAGGCCAAAATATATCTCAGGCCTTGTTTGGCCCAATAAAATTATGGGCTTTAAGCAGGCCGGTATCAACGCGGGCCGTAGGCCCAACAGTGTCACGGGCCATTATTAGATGGGCTCTAAGTAGGCCGGATTCAACACGGGCTATAATTAGGCCCAGCTGTTACACGGGCCATTAACAGGCCGATAGGCCAGTTGGGATAAAATTTATCCACGAAGACTACATGCCGTTAAGAGGCCTAAAGTTACTTCGGACAAGAAATAGCCTAGTTTCTGCATGGGCCGTTAAATGGCCTAAAGTGAAACCGGGCCGACAACATCCCAGATACACCACGGGCCGCTAACACAAAACTATTATCGGGCCGAACTGGTAAACGGGCATTTAACAGGCTGAAATACAAACCTGGCTTAGAATGGGCCCAAAAGACAGTTGCATGTTAACGGGCCTGATCCGATATGGGTTGTAATTTGGCCCAACACACGACAGGCTATGAACGGGCCTGATCTGATATGGGCCTCAATTTGACCCAAAACATGGCAGGCTGTTAACGGGTCAGCCCACTAGTGTCTGAAAAAAATATGGTGGGCCTTTAGCTGGGCCGACCTTTTTACCTTAAATGGGCCACTGTTGGGTCGTGCCACGTGTCGACATAGCATAGGCGTCTTCCGTCCATTGTAGGGATGACATCAGTCCCAACGATGAGCTGACACGTGCATTATCCGTCGAGTGAGAATTTTACACGTGGAAAATCGCCATTGGTCGGGGCAATTAATGTTGGGGAACGTAGTATTTCAAAAAATTTTGCCTACGATCACACAAGATATATCTAAGAGAAGCATAGCCATGAGCAGGGAGAGTGTGTCCACGTACCCTCATAGACCGAAAGCGGAAGCGTTTAGTAACGCGGTTGATGTAGTTGAACTTCTTCGTGATCCAACAGATTCAAGTACCGAACGCACGACACCTCCGCGATCTGCACACGTTCAGCTCGGTGACGTCCCTCGAACTCTTGATCTAGTTGAGGCCGAGGGAGAGTTCCGTCAGCACAATGGCGTGGTGACGGTGATGATGAAGTTACCGGCGCAGGGCTTCGCCTAAGCACTACAATGATATAACCGAGGTGTGTAACTGTAGTGGGGGGCACCACACACGGCTAAAATATCAACTTGTGTGTCTTTGGGGTGCCCCTTCCTCCGTATATAAAGGAGGGAGAGGGAGAGGCAGCCGGCCCTAGGGGCACGCCAATGTGTGGAGCCCTACTAGGACTCCCTAGTCCTAGTAGGATTCCACCTCCCACATAGAGTAGGAAAGGGGGAAGGGAGAAGGAGAAGGGAAGGGGGGCCAACCCCCTTCTCCTAGTCCTAATCGGACTCCTGCCCAAGGGGGGCGCACCAGCCCCTTGTGGGCTGGTGTGTTTCCCTCTTATGGTCCATAAGGCCCATAACTTCTCCCGGGAGGTTCCGGTAACCTCCCGGTACTCCGTAAAAATGCCCGAATCACTCGGAACCATTCCAATGTCCAAATGCAACCTTCCAATATATGAAGCTTTACCTATCAACAATTTCGAGACTCCTCGTCATGTTTGTGGTCTCATATGGGACTCCGAACAAACTTCGGTACATCAAATCACATAACTCATAATACAAATCGTCATCGAACGTTAAGCGTGCGGACCCTACGGGTTCAAGAACTATGTAGACATGACCGAGACACATCTCCGGTCAATAACAATAGCGTAACCTGGATGCTCATATTGGCTCCTACATATTCTACGAAGATCTTTATTGGTCAAACCGCATAACAACATATGTTGTTCCCTTTGTCATCGGTATGTTACTTGCCAGGGATTCGATCGTTGGTATCATCATACCTAGTTCAATCTCCTTACTAGCAAGTCTCTTTACTCGTTCCGTAATGCATCATCCCGTGACTAACTCATTAGTCACATTGCTTGCAAGGCTTATAGTGATGTGCATTACCGAGAGGGCCTAGAGATACCTCTCTGAAACACGGAGTGACAAATCCTAATCTCGATCTATGCCAACTCAACAAACACCATCAGAGACACCTGCAGAGCATCTTTATAATCACCCAGTTATAGTGTGACGTTTGATAGCACACACGGTGTTCCTCTGGTATTCGGGAGTTGTATAATCTCATAGTGAGAGGAACATGTATAAGTCATGATGAAAGCAATAGCAATAAAACTAAATGATCATTTATGCTAAGCTAACAGATGGGTCTTGTCCATCACATCATTCTCAAATGATGTGATCCCGTTCATCAAATGACAACACATGTCTATGGTCAGGAAACATAACCATCTTTGATTAACGAGCTAGTCAAGTAGAGGCATACTATGGACACTCTGTTTTGTCTATGTTCTCACACATGTACTAAGTTTTCGGTTAATACAAACATTTAGCATGATATAAGGAAATATAAATAACAACTTTATTATTGCCTCTAGGGCATATTTCCTTCAATGAACGGGTTATCGATCCAAACCGGAACCCGATAGCTTAACGACAACCTGTTACAGTGGATGTCACGTGTCGGTCACCCTTGATGAAAGCACTTCTATGATGCACGATTTGTCATCATGGAAGTGGACACTTCCTTGATGATAATTTTGGTAATGTCATGGAACACTTCTACGTCATCACAGGTATGACTATCTTGATTCTGTCATAAAATCGTCATGGATGTACATGCATGACAGAAAACGTTACCTACTGTGACAAACAGGTATCATCACGGAAGTGTATTGTTTTGTAGTGTTTCCTCATGTGCATGAGAGCTTCAGGATGAATGGACTGGACAAGTTTGTGGGACATAAGTTGACAAAGTGGAATGATGAGATGATAATGCAGTTCTACTCCACAGCTCACTTCTATGGTTTTGTTTGTGTTGTGTGCTTGTTTTGATGATTCTATGGTTTTGATGAGTTTTTGCGATAGAAAAGTTGGAATGCAGTAGATATAATGCAAAATTAAAATATGAATTGGTTTGCTACAGTACTTATAGTAGTGATTTTCTTTCTTATACTAACGGATCTCACGAAGGTTTTGTTGAGTTTTGTGTGAATGAAGTTTTCAAGTTTTGGGTTATCTTATGATGGATGAAGGAATGAGGAGTAAGAAGAGCCTAAGCTTGGGGATGCCTCGGCATCCCAAGCTATTATCCAAAGAGAGAAAGCAACTAAGCTTGGGGATGCCCCGAGCGGCATCCCCTCTTTCTTCTAACGACCATCGGTATTTTACTCGAAGCTATATTTTTATTCATCACATACTATGTGTTTTGCTTGGAGCGTCCTGTATGATATGAGTCTTTGCTTGTTTTATTTTGTGTTTTAAGTCTTGATTCCTTGCTAGACACACCTATTTGAGAGAGCCAAAATTATTCCATGACTTGTTAGAATTGCTCTCTATGCTTCACTTCAATTTTTTATGAGCTATGGATTTTCTCTAGTGCTTCACTTATACCTTTTTTAGCATGGTGTGCTTTAGTATTTTTGAAAAAATGCTCTCTTGCTTCACTTAGATTTATTTGAGAGTTAGTAAATTTTCAAGAAATTCTCTCTTGCTTCACTTATATTAATTTGAGAGAAAGAAATAAAAAAAATTATGCTCATGATCTTCACTTATATTTGTTTGATCTTTTCAAAAGCAACATATGAAAATTAGTCCCAAAGTGATAAATATCCAAGAAAGATATAATAAAAACATTCATGAAGATCATTGGACAAAATAAACTTGATTCTTAGTAATAGTTTTGAGATATGATGATGTGATATGTGAGTCATCTTGATGAGTAATTATGCTTTAGTAAGAATATTGGTGTTAAGTTTTGTGATTCCCTATGCAAGCACGAAAGTCAATAGTTATGCAATGAAATTATATCCTAGGTGTGATACATTATTCCGTGTTAATTATGCTCAATGCTCGTTATGAGAATATTCCTTTCTTGGTTGGTCGCTGATGTCTACTATGCAACCTTCTTCTTGTAGACGTTGTTGGGCCTCCAAGTGTAGAGGTTTGTAGGACAGTAGCAAATTCCCCTCAAGTGGGTGACCTAAGGTTTATCAATCCGTGGGAGGCGTAGGATGAAGATGGTCTCTCTCAAGCAAACCTGCAACCAAATAACAAAGAGTCTCTTGTGTCCCCAACACACCCGATACAATGGTAAATTGTATAGGTGCACTAGTTCGGCGAAGAGATGGTGATACAAGTGCAATATGGATGGTAGATATAGGTTTTTGTAATCTAAAAATATAAAAACAGCAAGGTAACTAATGATAAAAGTGAGCGTAAACAGTATTGCAATGCGTTGAAACAAGGCCTAGGGTTCATACTTTTACTAGTGCAAGTTCTCTCAACAATAATAACATAACTGGATCATATAACTATCCCTCAACATGCAAGAAAGAGTCACTCCAAAGTCACTAATAGCGGAGAACAAATGAAGAGATTACTGTAGGGTACGAAACCACCTCAAAGTTATTCTTTCGGATCGATCTATTCAAGAGTTCGTACTAGAATAACACCTTAAGACACATATCAACCAA
The DNA here is from genome assembly GCA_032464435.1 of Aegilops umbellulata. Lineage (NCBI taxonomy): Eukaryota > Viridiplantae > Streptophyta > Magnoliopsida > Poales > Poaceae > Aegilops > Aegilops umbellulata. Next base: position 360,610,328 of record CP136058.1, read on the forward strand.
AACCCTAATGTCACCTCAAGTATCTGTGGGTATGATTATACGGTATGCATCACACAATCTTACATTCATCTATTCAACCATCACAAAGGACTTCAAAGAGTGCCCCAAAGTTTCTACCGGAGAGTCAAGACGAAAACGTGTGCCAACCACTATGCATAAGTTCAACTGAACCCACAAGTTGATCACCAAAACATACATCAAGTGAATCACGTGATATCCCATTGTCACCACAGATAAGCACATGCAAGACATACATCAAGTGTTCTCAAATCCTTAAAGACTCAATCCGATAAGATAACTTCAAAGGGAAAACTCAATCCATTACAAGAGAGTAGAGGGGGAGAAACATCATAAGATCCAACTATAATAGCAAAGCTCGCGATACATCAAGATCGTGTCGATTCAAGAACATGAGAGAGAGAGAGAGAGAGAGATCAAACACATAGGTACTGGTACATACCCTCAGCCCCAAGGGTTAACTACTCCCTCCTCATCATGGAGAGCACCGGGATGATGAAGATGGCCACCGGTGATGGATTCCCCCCTCCGGCAGGGTGCCGGAACAGGGTCCCGATTGGTTTTTGGTGGCTACAGAGGCTTGCGGCAGTAGAACTCCCGATCTATTCTGCACCCCGATGTTTTTAGGGTATATGGATATATGTATATATATAGGCAAAAGAAGTCGGTCAGGGGAGCCACGAGGGCCCCACGAGGGTGGGGGCGCGCCCACGGGGGTAGGGCGCACCTCCCTGCCTCGTGGCTTCCTCGAATCTTCCCTGACATCTACTCCAAGTCTCTTGGATTGCTTCCGTTCCAAAAAATAACTCTCAGGAAGGTTTCATTCCGTTTGGACTCCGTTTGATATTCATTTTCTTTGAAACACTGAAATAGGCAAGAAAACAACAATTTGGGCTGGGCCTCTGGTTAATAGGTTAGTCCCAAAAATAATATAAAAGTGTTTAGTAAAGCCCATAAACATCCAGAACAGATAATATAATAGCATGAATACTTCATAAATTATAGATACATTGGAGACGTATCAGCATCCCCAAGCTTAATTCCTGCTCGTCCTCGAGTAGGTAAATGATAAAAGAAATAATTTATGAAGTGTGAATGCTAGCAGGTGCACAAGTTTGATCAATGATAATTTCAATCACCTTTTATAGCATCATTATATATCATAACAGTAGCTCATATCATAAAGCTTCTCATGATCAATTAATACATGTTAAAGTATAGACCATAAACTTTCTTGAAAACTAACAAACTGTGTTATTAGTCATCAAACAATTACAATTCATCTTATTTTCAGGAAGAGTCTATGTCAGAGCTTTGATTTAGCAAACTCCACATACTCAACTATCATTTAGTCTTTCATAATTGCTAACACTCACGCGATATTTATGGGTTCAAAGTTTTAATCAGACACAGAGAAAGATTGGGGCTTATAGATTCGCCTCCCAACCTTTTACCTCAAGGGTAATGTCAACAATAATAGCTCATGATGCCTTACATCCAATTGGATATATATATATATATATATATATATATATATATATATATATATATATATATATATATATATATATATATATATCAGGATCTTTCGAACACAATGTGCTTGCCAAAGGATAAAATGTAAAAAGGAAAGGTGAAGATCACCATTACTCTTGCATAAGGTATAAGACAAGAATAAAAGATAGGCCCTTTGTAGAGGGAAGCAGAGGTTGTCATGCACTTTTATAGTTGGATGCACAAAATCTTAATGCGAAAGAACGTCACTTTATATTGCCACTTGTGATAGGGACCTTTATTATGCAGTCCGTTGCTTTTATTGCTTCCACATCACAAGATCGTAAAAAGCTTATTTTCTCCACACTAATAGATCATACATATTTAGAGAGCAATTTTTATTGCATGCACCGATGACAACTTACTTGAAAAATCTTACTCAATCCATAGGTAGATATGGTGGACTCTCATGGCAATACTGGTTTAAGGGATGTTTGGAAGCACAAGTAGTATCTCTACTTGGTGCAAAGAATTTGGCTAGCATGAGGGGGAAAGGTAAGCTCAGCATGTTGGATGATCCATGACAATATACTTTATTTCAGATATAAGAAAACATAACCCATTACGTTGTCTTCCTTGTCCAACATCAACCTTTTAACATGTCATATTTTAATGAGTGCTCACAATTACAAAAGATGTCCAAGATAGTATATTTATATGTGAAATCCTCTCTTTCTTTATTACTTCCTATTAATTGCAACGATGACCAAAACTATGTTTGCCAACTCTCAACAACTTTTATTCATCGTACTCTTTATATGTGAAGTCATTACTCTCAATAAGATCAATATGATCTCTTTACTTCTTTTTATTCTTTCTTTTTCTTTTATTCCCTCAAGATCATAGCAAGATAATCAAGCCATTGACTCAACACTAATCTTTATTATATATAGCTCACGGAGTCGATTACATAGAAGGATCGTAAAGCAAAACTCAAAACTAAAACATACCAAAACTTTATTCTACTAGATCAAGATATTGCCAAAAGGATCGAACTAAAAAACGGTAAAGATAGGATTGTGATGGTGATACGATACCGGGGCACCTCCCCCAAGCTAGGCAGTTGCCAAGGGGAGTGCCCATACCCATGTGATTATGTCTCCTTCCTCGGAAGTGGTGGTGATGGGGATAATTGCGCCTTCAGCTTTTTCATATTGTACTTGAGAAGAGCAATTTCCTCCTTTAGATCATCGACTTACGTTTCTAGCTTCAAGATCTTGTCACATAAATCTCCTTTCCTTTTCTGCCGAAAACGAGAAGGAATAGATCGGCTGTTAGACAGTTTAGCCCTCTTAGGAAGACTAGACTTCTTGAACTTCACGTGCATATCCCCAGGATGAGGTAGAGGGACATCCTCCTCCTCCAAACTTGAATCATTAATCCTCATCAAATGAGCATCCTCTTCATTATCCGTAGTTTGACCACAAGGAGATAGATCCCCATAGGTCTTTGGGTCAGCAACGAGATGTGAGACATAGCTCTCTCCATCGGAATCCTGAGATGACATCTTGCTCCAAACCTGTGGCAGAAACAGCTCGAAACAAAAACAGAGGATATTTGCGTGGTATGGTAGTCAAAACCTTCAGGAGATTATATAATGAACTTTTACCGACCAAAAGAAGTATCGTGCAAGAAAACAGAGTCCGGAGAGCACACGAGGTGCCCACGAGGCAGGGGGCGCGCCCAGGGGGGTAGGGCGCGCCCTCCACCCTCGTGGACGCCTCGTGTCCTTCCCGGACTACTTCTTATTTTCCTATTTTCTTAAATATTCCAAAACGGAGGAAAATTGCCATTAGAACTGTTTTGGAGTCGGTTTACTTACCGTACCACATCCTATTCCTTTTTGGAGTCTGAAACATTCTAGAAAGTGTCCCTTATGTATTCCTCCGGGGTCACGGTTTCTATAACATTAGTTTTAATATTTATAGGATTACCTGAGATATAATGTTTGATTGTTTGACCGTTCACCACCTTCGGATTTGTGCCTTCGAAGTTGTTAATTTTTATGCCACCAGAACGATAGACCTCCTCGATAATGTAAGGCCCTTCCCATTTAGAGAGAAGTTTTTCTACAAAAAATCTTAAACGAGAGTTGAATAGCAACACATAATCTCCTATATTAAACTCACGCTTTTGTATCCTTTTGTAATGCCATCTTTTAACTTTTTCTTTAAACAGTTTGGCATTCTCATAGGCCTGGGTTCTCCATTCACCAAGTGAGCTAATGTCAAATAGCCTCTTCTCACCGGCAAGTTTGAAATCATAATTGATCTCTTTAATGGCCCAATATGCCTTATGTTCTAGTTTGAGAGGAAAGTGACATGCTTTTCCATAAACCATTTTATATGGAGACATACCCATAGGATTTTTATATGCAGTTCTATAGGCCCATAATGCATCATCAAGTTTCTTGGACCAATTCTTTCTAGATCTATTAACAGTCTTTTGCAAAATTAATTTGAGCTCTCTATTACTCAATTCTACATGACCACTAGACTGTGGGTGATACGGGGATGTAATTCTATGACTAACATCATACTTAGCAAGCATTTTACGAAATGCACCATGAATAAAATGTGAACCACCATCAGTCATTAAATATCTAGGGACTCCAAACCTCAGAAAAATAACTTCTTTAAGCATCTTAATAGAGGTGTTATGATCAGCACTACTAGTTGGAATAGCTTCTACCGACTTAGTAACATAATCAACAACAACTAAAATATGTGTATACCCATTAGAGGAAGGAAACGGTCCCATATAATCAAAGCCCCAAACATCAAATGGTTCAATAACGAGTGAATAATTCATAGGCATTTCTTGACGCCTACTAATATTACCAATTCTTTGACATTCATCACAAGATAAGACAAACTTACGGGCATCTTTGAAGAGAGTAGGCCAATAAAAACCGGATTGCAATACCTTATGTGCAGTTCTATCTCCAGCGCGGTGTCCTCCATAAGCTTCGGAGTGACACTTGCGTAGGATCTGTTCCTGCTCATGCTCAGGTATACAACATCTAATAACACCATCTACTCCTTCTTTATAAAGGTGTGGGTCATCCCAGAAGTAATGTCTTAAATCATAGAAAAACTTTTTCTTTTGCTGGTATGTAAAACTTGGTGGTATAAATTTAGCAACAATGTAATTAGCATAATCAGCATACCATGGAGCAGTACGGGAAGCATTAATGACATTTAATTGTTCATCTGGAAAGCTATCATCAATAGGCAGTGGGTTATCAAGAACATTTTCTAACCTAGACAAGTTGTCTGCAATGAGGTTCTCAGGTCCCTTTCTATCAATAATATGCAAATCAAATTCTTGTAGCAAGAGAACCCATCTAATAAGTCTAGGTTTGGCATCTTTCTTTTCCATAAGATATTTAATAGCGGCATGATCAGTGTGAACAGTTACTTTAGAATCAACAATATAAGGTCGGAACTTATCACAAGCAAATACAACTGCTAAAAATTCTTTTTCAGTAGTAGCATAATTTCTCTGGGCATTGTCTAGACTTTTACTAGCATATTGGATAACATTTAATTTCTTGTCAACTCTTTGTCCTAGGACAACACCTACAACATAATCACTAGCATCACACATGATTTCAAAGGGTAAATTCCAATCAGGTGGCTGAACAATAGGTGTAGAAATCAAAGCTTTCTTAAGTATTTCGAATGCTTCTACACAATCGTCATCAAAGACAAAAGGAATATCTTTTTGTAAGAGATTAGTCAGAGGCTTGGAGATTTTGGAGAAGTCCTTAATGAACCTCCTATAAAAACCAGCATGACCAAAGAAACTTCTTATACCTTTAATGTCCTTGGGACACGACATCTTTTCAATAGCATCAACTTTAGCTTTGTCAACTTCAATACCTCTTTCAGAAATTTTATGCCCCAAGACAATACCTTCATTAACCATAAAGTGGCACTTCTCCCAATTCAAGACAAGGTTAGTTTCTTCACATCTCTGCAAAACTTGATCAAGGTTGCTCAAGCAATCATCAAAAGAGGTTCCATATATGGAAAAATCATCCATGAAAACCTCAACAATCTTTTCACAAAAATCAGAGAATATAGCCATCATGCATCTTTGAAAGGTACCAGGTGCATTACATAAACCAAAAGGCATACGTCTATAAGCAAAGGTACCGAAAGGGCAAGTAAAAGTGGACTTTTCTTGATCCTCTTTTCACACAGGTATTTGAGAGAAACCGGAATAACCATCTAGAAAGCAAAAATGTGTATGTTTGGATAATCTTTCTAGCATTTGATCAATAAAAGGTAAAGGGTAGTGATCCTTTTTAGTAGCATTATTTAATTTGCGGAAATCAATTACCATTCTATAACTTGTAATAATTCTTTGTGGAATCAATTAATCTTTATCATTAGGAACAACAGTAATACCTCCCTTCTTAGGGACACAATGGACATGACTTACCCACTGACTATCAGCAACGGGATAAATTATACATGCCTCCAGAAGCTTTAGTATTTCTTTTCTTACCACCTCTTTCATCTTAGGATTTAACCGTCATTGGTAATCAACAACTGGCTTAGCGTCTTTCTCCAACTTTATTTTGTGTTGGCATAGAGTGGGACTAATGCCCTTAAGATCATCGAGAGTATATCCAATAGCAGCACGGTGCTTCTTCCGAGTTTTCAATAATTTATTTTATTCATGCTCTCAAAGGTTAGCACTAATAATTACAGGATATATCTTCTTCTCATCAAGATAAGCATATTTAAGAGTATCAGGTAACGGTTTAAGCTCAAACATGGGATCACCCTTGGGTGAAGGAGGATCCCCCAGGATTTCAACATGCAAGTTGTGTTTCACAATAGGTCCCTGTTTAAATAATACATCATCTATTTCCCTTCTTTCATTCATAAACATATCATTTTCATGGTCTAGCAAATATTGTTCTAAAGGATCACTAGGAGGCACGACAATAGAAGCAAAACCAATAATTTCATCTTTACTAGGCAATTCCTCATCATGGGGTTGTCTACTAAAATTAGCAAAGTTAAGCTCATGAGACATATCCCCCATACCAATAGTAACAACATCCTTTTCGCAATCTATCCTAGCATTAACAGTATTCAAGAAGGGTCTACCAAATATAATGGGACAAAAGCTATCTTGTGGGGAACCAAGAACAAGAAAATCAGCAGGATATTTAACTTTCCCACACAAGACTTCAACATCTCTAACAATCCCAACTGGTGAAATAGTGTCTCTATTAGCAAGCTTAATTGTAACATCAATTTCCTCTAACTTAGCAGGTGCAATGTCATGCATAATTTCTTTGTATAAGGAATGAGGTATTGCACTTGCACTAGCACCCGTATCACATAAGCCATAATAGCAATGATCTCCTATTTTAACAGAAATAACAGGCATGCCTACAACAGGTCTATGCTTATTTTTAGTATCAGGTCTAGCAATTCTAGCAGTTTCATTACAGAAGTAAATAACATGCCCATCAATATTATCAGCCAAGAGATCTTTAACATAGCAATACTAGGTTCAAATTCAATTTGCTCACGGGGTTTGGGTGTCCTAATGTTACTTTTGTTGACCACATTTGAAGCTTTAGCACCTTTATTCTAACAGGGAAAGGTGGTTTCTCAATATAAGCAGTAGGAACGACACGATCATCATAAGTGATAGTCTTTAATAGGTGCAACTACTTTTACTTCAATGGGAGGATTATATTTAAACCACTTCTCCTTAGGGAGATCAACATGAGTAGCAAAGGATTCACAAAAAGAAGCTACTATCACAGAGTCAAGTCCATATTTAGTGCTAAATTCACGGAAACATCGGTATCCATAAAAGATTTAACACAATCAAACTTAGGTGTTATACCTGACTCCTTAGGCGTTTAATTCTTGCCAATAAATCCCACTTGAATTCAATAGTCTTCATCATAAAAGAGCCAGTACAAGAAGTATCGAGCATGGAGCGATTATTGAGAGAAAGCCGAGCATAAAAATTTTGAATAATCATTTCTCTTGAGAGCTCATGATTGGGGCATGAATATAACATTGACTTAAGCCTCCCCAAGCTTGAGCGATGCTTTCTCCTTCGCGAGGCCAAAAATTATATATATATATATAATTACGATCACGATGAACAAGATGCATAGGATAAGACTTCTGATGAAATTCCAATTTCAATCGGTTGTAGTTCCATGATCCCATATCAACACATAGCCTAAACCATGTCAATGCCTTTCCCTTCGAATATAAAGGGAAGACCTTCTTCTTGATAACATCCTCGGGCATACCTGCAAGCTTAAATAATCCACAAACTTCATCGACATAGATTAGGTGCGAATCGGGAAGTAATGTTCCATCTCCTGTAAAAGGATTAGCTAGCAGTTTCTCTATCATACCCGAAGGAATTTCAAAGTAAACATTTTCATTAGGTTCAGTAGGTTGAGGAGCAACTCTTTTCTCTACTGGTCGGGGTGAAGATACCCCGAACAAGCCCCTCAGAGGATTACTTTCCATAGTAACAAGTAGCAGTAAATTTCAGCACACTATATAAATTTTTCCTTACCAAATTCCACCTACCAAAGGCGCTTCACTCCCCGGCAACGGTGCTAGAAAAGAGTCTTGATGGCCCACAAGTATAGGGGATCTATAGTAGTCCTTTTGATAAGTAAGAGTGTAGAACCCAACGAGGAGCAGAAGGAAATGACAAGCGGTTTTCAGTAAGGTATTCTCTGCAAGCACTGAAGTTATCGGTAACAGATAGTTTTGTGATAAGTTAATTTGTAATGGGTAACAAGTAATGAAAGTAAATAAGGTGCAGCAAGATGCCCAATCCTTTTTGTAGCAAAGGACAAGCCTGTACAAACTCTTATATAGAGAAAAGCGCTCCCGAGGACACATGGGAATTATCGTCAAGCTAGTTTTCATCACGCTCATATGATTCGTGTTCGTTACTTTGATAATTTGGTATGTGGGTGGACTGGTGCTTGGGTACTGCCCTTTCTTGGACAAGTATCCCACTTATGATTAACGCCTATTGCAAGCATCCGCAACTACAAGAGAAGTATTAAGGTAAACCTAACCATAGCATGAAACATATGGATCCAAATCAGCCCCTTACGAAGCAACTCATAAACTAGGGTTTAAGCTTCTGTCACTCTAGCAACCCATCATCTACTTATTACTTCCCAATGCCTTCCTCTAGGCCCAAACAATGGTGAAGTATCATGTAGTTGATGTTCACATAACACCACCAGAGGAAAGACAACATACATCTCATCAAATATCGAACGAATACCAAATTCACATGACTACTTATAGCAAAACTTCTCCCATGTCCTCAGGAACAAACGTAACTACTCACAAATCATATTCATGTTCATAATCAGAGGGGTATTAATATGCATATGGGATCTGAACATACGATCTTCCACCAAATAAACCAACTAGCATCAACTACAAGGAGTAATCAACACTACTAGCAACCCATAGGTACCAATCTGAAGTTTTAGGACAAAGATTGGATACAAGAGATGAACTAGGGTTTGAGATGAGATGGTGCTAGTGAAGATGTTTGATGGAGATTGACCCCCTCCCAACGAGAGGATCGTTGGTGATGACGATGGCGATGATTTCCCCCTCCCGGAGGAAAGTTTCCCCGGTAGAACAGCTCCGCCGGAGCACTAGATTGGTTCTGCCAAGGTTCCGCCTCGTGGCGGCGGAGTTTCTTCCCGGAAGCTTGCTTATGATTTTTCCCACGGTAAAAGACTTCATATAGCAGAAGACGGGCACCGGAGGCCTGCCAGGGGGCCCACGAGGTAGGGGCGCGCCCAGGGGGGTAGGGCACGCCCCCCACCCTCGTGGATGGTGGGTGGCCCCCCTATGGTACTTTATTCGCTCAGTATTTTTTATTAATTCCAAAAATAACTTCCGTGGAGTTTCAGGACTTTTGGAGTTGTGCAAAATAGGTCTCTAATATTTGCTCCTTTTCCAACCGAGAATTCCAGTTGTCGGCATTCTCCCTCTTCATGTAAACCTTGTAAAATAAGAGAGAGTAGGCATAAGTAATGTGACATAACATGTAATAACAACCCATAATGCAATAAATATCGATATAAAAGCATGATGCAAAATGGACGTATCACTGTGCTGCATTATCCCTTCCTCTCTGGGGAAATACCGACGTAGCTTCAAGCTGCATCAAACACCATCTTGAGGCACACACTTTTGCCCCAAGTCAGGAGATCATAGGATGATTTGTGGTCACTCCATCAACTTGCTTCACTTGTTTGATGTTCCATAGAAATTCAAAGTGATGAGCTTTATAGTAGAGACTATGAAGAGAACAACTGCAGACCAGAAGAGATCTTGTGGATATGCCCCTCACATTCAGACTTTGATCAACTCCAAGATGGGAACTGGGACATATCTACTGGACAGAGAGCACCTTCCCTTGACGCCATACTTTGAGGACAACGAGGTTGTCATGAATGCTTCACATCCTACATGTACAGAAGCCCAGGAGAGGATAGAGAAAGCAAAGGCTGCAAAAGCAGCATAGGCAGCAAGTGCCCCAAATGCTTTAATTGCGAATCTCAAGACCAAGCAAGAGTTCAAGACCAACTAAGTTATATGCTTGAGGCCACCATGAGAATTGAGCAAAGCTTGGCCACCTTGTCTCAAAATCAAGAAAGTCTTGAGAGGATCATTGAGACTAAGATTCGTGACTTAGATGTGAAGGTCACTGAGATTCAAACTGTTGTGGAGAAGCTTCAAGAGGATGCTGAGGACAGGGGTGATAGACACACAACAGATACATTCCAGAGAGTGCCAAGGGCACAAAAATTATCATTTGTGCCAGTTGCCAGAGACTCCAGGACTACCACTTCAGCACCTGCAGCCACTCCCATAGTTATACCTCGTGTGTCAACTCCTCCAGCTCCACAGACTTCTTCCGAGGCATTTGCAGATGGGCCCATCTCCACACCATCTACGCACACTGGAGAAACAAGCCAGAAGACCCCTTCAGGAGCTCCCAAAGATCGTGCCTAGAGTGTCGTATAACACTATACATTTTTAAACTTTTGGTAACTTGTTGCCAAAGGGGGAGAAAGTGTATAGAACATAGGCTGAGAGAGAGAGAGAGAGTGCTTCTTGATTTTGTTGGTTTCCTTTGCTACTCTTGCTACTTTGGTCATTTGATTCCTATGCTACAATTTGTGTTATGCTTGTGAGATACTTATGTGATCATATGTTTGATCATATTATGCTTAATATGTGCTTGCTTGATTATATCCATGAATTTTTGTGTATGATCAATCACTTGTATCCTTGGTGATGAGTGCATGTTATTTAACTCTTATCATTTTGAGCGCTCCACCAAGATGTATGTGACATGGAAGAGTGACCCGTGATCCTAATCGATTGTGCATTTGCATTCAAAAGCAAATTTTAATTAATGCACAAATTTAGGGGGATCTCTTACTTATCACATACTTCTCAAAGCAACAATGTATTTCATTCATATTATCAATTGTCAAAGCTTTGATCTATATGTTTTCATCACTTACCAAAAAGGAGGAGATTGAAAGTGCATCTAATCCCCGGGTGGTTTTGGTAATTCATAACATCATATAGCTCATTGAACTAATATCCATTCAAGTTAAATATTTCACAAAGTTCAGTGATTGGTATGGCATGGACTAGAGATTTGGACCCCTCAAAATGCTAAGGACACATATTGGCAAAAGCTCAAGACTCTTCATTTATATTTTAGTGATCCAAGATCGCATTGAGTCCATAGGAAAGCCAGTAGTATTAAAAGGGGATGAGGTGTGGCTTAATGGTCTACTTGCTCAAAGTTCCTAGTGATATTGCTCCAAAAACCCTCAACCACTTTATCATTTCAAAATATGTCCAAAACTCAAAGTCAAACTCGGCCCCACCAAAATGATCTATCCGGCGCCATCGAGTTCACTTGACCTAGCCACTGCTAGAAACCCTAACTCCTCGGTCACACCAATACGGATATCGGTCTCACCGAGATAGCCCTGCAAACTTTGTGTTCCTTTTGCAATTATTTTGGTCTCACCGAAATGTGCAATCGGTCCCACCGAGTTTGCTTGACCAACTCTCTATTTTCTCTTTACTGAAGTCGGTCTCACCGAGTTGAAGCAATCGGCTTCACCGAGATGAGGTTTTTCCCTAGCCCTAGCACATCGGTCCCATCGAGTTGTTCCAGTCGGTCCCACCAAGATTCCTAACGTTCACCTTTTGAACTGAATCGGTCTCACTAAGTTCTTCTATTCGGTCTGACCGAGTTGGGTCAAATGTCTATAACGGTTGGATTTTGTGTGGAGGTTATATATACCCCTCCACCCCCTTCTCCATATGAAAGAGAGCCATCATAGCGTGCCTACACTTCTAGCCTTCATTTTATGAGAGAGAACCACCTACTCATGTGTTGAGATCAAGAAATTCCAACCCAACCACAAGAATCTTGATTTCTAGCCTTCCCCAAGTTGCTTTCCACTCAAATCATCTTTCCACCATATCCAAATCTATGAGAGAGAACTGAGTGTTGGGGAGACTATCAATTGAAGCACAAGAGCAAGGAGTTCATCATCAACAAAACATCTATTACCTTTTGGAGAGTGGTGTCTCCTAGATTGGTTAGGTGTCGCTTGGGAACCTTCGACAATATTGTGGAGTTGAACCAAGAAGTTTGTAAGGGCAAGGAGATCGCCTACTTAGTGAAGATCTACCTGAGTGAGCCAAGTCCTTCGTGGGCGATGACCATGGTGGGATAGACAAGGTTGCTTCTTCATGGACCCTTCGTGAGTGGAGCCCTTCATGTTCTCGCGCAACCGTTACCCTTCGTGGGTTGAAGTCTCCATCAACATGGATGTACGATAGCACCACCTATCGGAACCACGCCAAAAATCTCCGTGTCATCATTGCGTTTGCACTCTCCATACCCTTCCCTTTACCTTCATATGCAATGTTTTACTTTCCGCTGCTACACTCTTAGAATTGCATGTGTAGGTTGATTGCTTGACTTGTGCTAATTGCCAAAATCTGCCCACGACTTAAATTGGGAAAAGGTTAGATTTTAAATTGGTCAAGTAGTCTAATCACCCCCCTCTAGACCTATGTATGGTCCCACATGTAAGAAGCCACGTCACCCACCTATGGAGCCATCTGCCAGCATCCACGTCAGCACAACAATGGACCCACATGCCAGAACCGTGGACGAGTCAGACGACACATCGCCACTGAAAAAATGATGCCTGGTCCCACTTGTAAGGACCCACATCGGCATTTTTTGGCCCCATATGTCAGCAATGCTGACCGGTCAAAACTGACGGCGGGTTATTACTAACAGGACCGTCGACGATAAAATCCATGGCGGACCCACATGGAAGAAGCGGCATCAACAACTTTAGGCCCCACCCGTCAAAACTTTTTACCGGTCAAACCCGTGAACCGATCACTGGTGACGGGATTATCGTCGCCAAAAAGATCTTAGGCGATAGATTGGGCTATCATACGTGACTTTCTGGGCCGTCACCGAAAACGGCCATTGATGACATTTTCAGGTCATCACCTAAAAGGCAATCTGGCATGACAAAAAGGTGTTGTCATCAAAATTTATTTCTATGACGGCGCTTCGGTGACCGTGGGGTGACGGCCGGAAAACGTCACTAGTGTATTTTCTGTGACAAAAATGGGTTATACGTGACACAAGTGAAGCATCACAAAATAGAGCAAAGTTTGTGGTACAGGACAAAAGCACCACAACCCGTTAACGGGCCAAAAGCACCATGGATCGTCAATAGGGTGAAAGTGGTTAACTGTCCAAACCTCATGGGTTGCATACGGGCCGAAAGGCATAAGGGCTAGAAATGAGCCAAAATGCATCACAGGTGTAATGGGCTGAAAGCACTATCGACCATAAATGGGTTATAAATATCAAGTGTCGTTAAGGGGCTAAAAGTGGCCCCCATTCGCAAATGGTTTCGAACATACCACAGGGCCTTAATAGGCCAAACGACATGCGAGGTAGTAAATGGTCCAAAGACACGCCGAGACATTAACAAGCCGAAGTACATCCCATGTCGTAAATGTCCCAATTATACCCTTCACCATCAATGGCTCGAAAGACACATTGTTTCACAAATGGGCCAAGGACACAACATGTTGTTAATAGTCCGAAAGACACATAGAGCCCTAAATGGTTCAAGTGACACCACATGCCATTAACAGGCGGAAAGACACCTCGGGCTTTAAATGGGCCCAAGGACACCATGGGCTATAAACAGGCCAAAAGACACATCGGGCCGCGAATGGATCAAGGACACAAATGGGACATTAGCAGGCCAAAGGAGGCATTGGACCATAAAATGACCCCAACTACACCATGGGCCTTTAATGGCCTGTAATTATCAATGGGGCATAATAATTAGTGATGAATGACCCACATACCTGTAATGAGATGAATCCCCACAAGTGCTAATGGGTCATGTGGACCCGAGCTGTAAACGGGCTATATGCAAGCAGACCGTTAGAAGGCCTATCATGGGCTAGTCTACTAACTTTTGACTAAGTCAAGTGGGCCTCGAGCAGGCCTTTGACTGAGACGACATTTTTAACTAAACGTGCCATTGTTGGGATGTGTCACGTGTCTATACGGCGTAGGCGTGCGTCATCCATTGGATGGGCGATACTTGTTCCAACAAAGAGCTGATGCATGACTGTAGGATCGGAAGTATGTCTAGAGGGTGGTGATTAGACTACTTGACCAAATAAAAATCTAGCCTTTTCCCAATTTTAGTTCTTGGCAGATTTTAGCTATCTTAGCACAAGTCAAGCAGTCTCCACATAATTCAAGCCAGCATGCAAAAGAGTACATGAGCAGCGGAAAGTAAAGCATGCAACTTGCAAGAATGTAAAGGGAAGGGTTTGGAGGATTCAAACGCAATTGGAGACACGGATGTTTTGGCGTAGTTCCGATAGGTGGTGCTATCGTACATCCACGTTGATGGAGACTTCAACCCACAGAGGGTAACGGTTGCGTGAGTCCACGGAGGGCTCCACCCACGAAGGGTCCACGAAGAAGCAACCTTGTCTATTCCATCACGGCCGTCGCCCACGAAGGACTTGCCTCACTAGCGGTAGATCTTCACGAAGTAGGCGATCTCCTTGCCCTTACAAACTCCTTGGTTCAACTCCACAATCTTGTCGGAGGCTCCCAAGTGACACCTAGCCAATCCAGGAGACACCACTCTCCAAGAAGTAACAAATGGTGTGTTGATGATGAACTCCTTGCTCTTGTGCTTCAAATGATAGTCTCCCCAACACTCAACTCTCTCCCACAGGATTTGGATTTGGTGGAAAGAAGATTTGAGTGGAAAGCAACTTGGGGAAGGCTAGAGATCAAGATTCATATGGTAGGAATGGAATATCTTGACATCAACACAAGTGTAGGTGGTTCTCTCTCAGAAAATGTGTATGGAAGTGTTGGTATGTTCTGATGGCTCTCTCTACGAATGAAGAGTGGGTGGATGGGTATATATAGCCTCCACACAAAATCTAACCGTTACACACAATCTGCCAAACTCGGTGGGACCGAATAGTTAAACTCGGTCGGACCGATTCAGCAAACCTAGTGACCGTTAGGATTTTCGGTGGGACTGAGATGCAACTCGGTAGGACCGATATGGTTAGGGTTCGGGCATAACATAATCTTGGTGTGACCGATTACACAAACTCGGTGGGACCGAATTTGGTAATAAGTTAACCGGAGAGTTGGTTAGGTAAACTCGGTGGGACCGGTTCGCTCTTTTCGGTGAGACCGAAATGTTACAAAAGGGAAACACAGAGATTGCAATCCCATCTCGGTGAGACCGAGATCCCTATCGGTGAAACCGATTTGTCTAGGGTTTGTGGCAGTGGCTATGACATATGAAACTCGGTGGCGCCGGATAGAAAGAATCGGTGGGGCCGAGTTTGACTTTTGGTTTAGGTCAAATGTGGATGTGGTAAAGTAGCTGAGGGTTTTTGGAGCATATCACTAAGCACATGAAGCAAAAGGCTCATTAAGCAACACCTCATCCCTCCTTGATAGTATTGGCTTTTCCTATAGACTCAATGTGATCTTGGATCACTAAAATATAAAATGCAGAGTCTTGATCTTGAAGCTTGAGCCAATCTTTTGTCCTTATAATTTTAAGGGATCCACTTTCCTCATCCATGCCATGCCATTCATTGAGCTTTTCCTGAAATATTAATCTTGGAATAATGTTAGCTCAATGAGCTATATGTTGTTAGGAATTACCAAAACCACCCAGGGATAGTTGCACTTTCAATCTCCCCCTTTTTGGTAATTGATGACAACATATAGATCAAAGCTTCGACAAATGATAATAAGAGTGAAAAGATATTGTTGCTTTGAGAAGTATGTGATAAGCAAGAGCTCCCCCTAAATTTGTGCATATTTTAAGATTTGCTTTGGACTGCAAATGCACAATGAGTTAGGATCATGGGTTACTCTTCCATGTCACATACCTCTTGGTGGAGCGCTCAAAATGATAAGGATAAAATATATGCACTCATCACCAAGCAAAGTGAATGATCGTGTAAGAATAAGTAAGATAATATCATCCAACAAGCATAAGTGTAGCTTATGATCAAACACATGATCATCAATGTCTCATAGATAAAAGCATAGTATCTCAAGCACTCAAAAGCAAATAAAGTTCAACCAAGAAGACACGAGAGAACAAAAGCAAACACTCTCTCTCGAAGCCTATGATCTATACATTTTTCTCCCCCTTTGGCAACAAGTTACCAAAAAGTTCATAGAAAATGCATAGCACTAAAACGACTCTTAGGCTTGGTCTTCCGGTGGTGGAGTCCGGATGACGCCAAGGACGAAAGCTTCAGTTGAAGTAGATGGAGCTGCTAGGGTAGGTGCTGGAGCTGGTGGTACTGAGGCTGTAGCTGGTGTAGAATTAGTGGCTCTAGTGTCAGATACTGGCACTGCAGATGATCTGTGAGCTCTAGGCACTCTGGCAAATGCATCCGTTGTTGTTTTGCCCTTCCTCTCCTGCATATCATCCTGTAATTGCTCCACAGCAGACTGAATCTCAGTTACTTTCACATCTAAGTCATAGAACTTTTGATCCATGATTCTTTCCAAGCTCTCTTGGTTTCGAGTCAGGGTGGCCAGTCCTTTCTCAATCCTCAGAGCTGCTCCTGCTTGTTCTTCAAAAAGTACTCAGATGCCTCCTCTTGAGTTGGCATCCTGGCAGCTTTCTCCACCTTTGCCTTCTCCTTCTTTGCTTGAGCTTGTGCTGACGATGGTTCATTCTCATTCATCACAACTTGATTGTCCTCAAAGTATGGGTGGATGGGCAGGTGTTCCTTATCCAACAGATATGTGCCTGTGCCCATCTTCGAGTTAATCAACTCCTGAATATGTGGGGCATATCCACAACTCCTCTTTTGATCAGCTGCTGTCCTCTTGATGGTCTCAACTGTGAGGCTCATGACCTTGAACTTTTGTGGCACATCAAATATATGAAGCAAGTTAATTGCATGGCCTCTGATCATTCTGTGATCACCTGACTTGGGCAAGAGAGTGTGCCTTAGAATCCAGTTAATTGTAGGCAGTCCTGACAGCAGAAAATGAACTGATTCAAACTTGAAGGTCTCAAGAGCTTTGTCTGGGATCTCCTTATACATGTTTGACATGGAATTGTGATCCATCTTCTTCTTGGCATAAACATCCAAGTCGTCTTCTTGCTCTTCGGGGGCATTGATCAACTGAGCCCATTCTGCCACTGTAGACTAATATCTAGTGCCCTCAGACATCCATACTATCCTGCCATCTGGATAGAAGTGTGATGTGGAGTAGAATTGCATTATGAGCTCCTCATTCTACTTTGTGAGCTTCTGCCCAACAAAGTCTGCAACTCCACAAGCTTTGAAACTGTCAAGCACTCCAGGATAGTGTTCTTCATTCTCCTTGATATACTCCCAGTCAACCCATCTCATGTCACACACTATGGGTTTCTTGTCCAGCAACACTGTCTCATAGAAGTCTTGTTGTTCCTTTGTGTGGAACCTGTAGTCAACAGCAGTCCTTCTCCTAGTGGCATATGGATCTGACTCTCTCCATAGCCTCAACCCTGAATCTCTCCTGATCTTCATGTCCTCAGCCATAGGATGAGCATCGTTGTGGTCTGGAATCTTGGGTTTGAGATCCTTAGGACTTGTCCTTCTTCTTCTTCAGCAGCAACATCAGGCACTAGGGCCTTGTTCTTCTCAGCAACAGATATGTTCCTAGTGTTTCTCTTTGGTGCACTCTTGGGCTTGGAGGCAGCTTTGGGTGCTTCTTTGGGCTTTGATGATGCAGGCCCTCACCTTATGGCATCACCCATAAGCTTCTGTGCCTTGGGTGCTGGTGCAGCAACCTCTTCTTCCTCTTCTTCTCCCTCAGAGTCTCTCCTCATGGAGGGTTTGCCAAGAACTCTAGCAGTAGTGGTTCTGACTCTCTTTTTCTTCTTGTCTTGGCCACCTGCTTCTTCTTCAGACTCCATGGCAAATTTCAAGGTTTCTCCGGTGGCAACCTTCCTAGGCTTGGAAGTAGGAACTCTCCTTGCAGGTGCCTTCTTATGCATACCTGGTTTTGTGGCTGCAGCTGAGCCATATTCTTTCTTGAGCACTTTCTTCTTTGAGGTGGCTTCCTCTTCCTCTGCCACATAATCTTCATCCTCATACTCTGAAGTCCTTTTCTTGCTTGCTCTAGTGGCAGCCTTGGGCAAGTTGCTTGGGGTGCTTCTGCTACCCTCATCAGAGCTACTAGAGGGACTAGTGCCCTCACTCAAGTGAACTTGCTCCTCTAACTTGTTCTTGATGTCACTTTGATCAGACATGTTGTAAATCCTGACTGCAGACCCTGTGAATAGATTGTAGATGAGATAGAGTAGATGATCATCACAAAATGCAGAGATTTTTGCAGAAGAATGAGTCAAAAACTTAGTTTTAGTTTTCCACAGAAAGCATTTCGGATCGACCGATTTGCAAGATCGGTGATACCGAAGCAGCTTTTGGAACCAAAACTAGTGAACTCGGTCAGACCGAGTCACAGTTTGGTGGCACCGAGACTGCTAGGGTTTCACAAAGTCCTGAACTCGGTCACACCGATTTGCAATTCTCGGTCAGACCGAGAATCACATGTGCAATGGCCTTGGCCGACTTGGTGGAACCGAGTTCTGCAACCCGGTGGGTCCGAGATGGTTTCGACGGAAACCTAAACCTAAATTTTCGAATCGCATCTATTCTAAGGATTGTTTTGATTAGATAGAAGTGTTTCAATCGTAGCAAGAATCATAATGAACACAATGTGCTAGGAATCAGACGTGGATAGCACTGTGATCGAGTCCATACCCTAGTTCGGCGATGAACTCGCTACGGCGGCAACGGCGGAGACGAAACCTATTGACGGCGGCGGAGACCAGCGACAGGAGGCGGCTGGCAACGAGGAAGACGATCCGAAGACCCAGTAGGCAGAGCGAGCTATGCGCGGGCGAAGAGGTTTCGGAGAAATTTCCAAAATTTTGCCCGTGAGTATATATAGCCCGACCCTGTCAGTGTGACCGAGTGGAACAACTCGGTGGCACCGAGATGCATAACTGTTGACAGTTACAGCAACTCGGTGTGACCGAAAAGTTCAAATCGGTTGCACCGAGATGAAAACCTAGATCGACTTAGTGATCTTGGTATGACTGAAATGGAGGAATCGGTCAGACCGAAATGCACAAAGAAGTTTTGGAAGTTTAAGTCTATGACAAATCGGGGACTCTGAGTGCTCCTCACACAGAGTGGTTTGAATCTGACTTGATCAAATTTTGTGATGTAGCATGAATAGAGTTTGAGACGAGAAAAGCATAGATAGCTAGAGAAGGTTCTTAGGCATTCTTGTCCATCCACTTGGCAAGAGAAAAGAAAACCAATCAATCAAAACAACAAGTGGATGTCCTCGAATGAGTAAAATATGCAATCAACATGCTCACACAATAAAATGGCAATTGAAATATGTGGCAAAGCATGCACAACCAAT